>JAUMIR010000006.1:145690684-147030184 GCA_030847615.1 Gambelia wislizenii | reverse complement strand
TGCCTTTAGCATATTTAAGCCTGAGTCCATTTAGTTTAATGAGACTTAATTTCCATGCAAGTTTAGGACTGCCACTCAAGTATGTCAGAATGCACAGTTGAATTCTACACAGGTGTTTGTTTATTGCAGTTGCTTCATAGATGTTTAATTACAATAATTTATAAATGCATACTAAAGTTTGTATTAAAGCTTCCTTTCTTAGAATAATATAAGATAGGCAGGAATTAACATCTTGAACAGTGCTCCTGTTCTCGTCAAAGAAGGTAAAGCTTCTGGAGAAAATGTAAGAGTAGTGACAGAGTAACAATTCCTCTTCCTACCTTCAGCCCCATCCCTCACTCCCTTCCTTGGGAATAATGTGGCTAATTGTAGCATCATGTACCTTTTCTTCCTCCTGCTGATAGCTCTTGTGTGGTCACTGCAAAACCCTGCATCCACAAATGCTGTGAATAAACAGAGGAAGTGCTAATCTCAAGTTGATTTAGAACTAAATGTCTTTTTTTTTTAAAGGCTTGTCTGAAAGCTTTTGAAAGATGTACAGGTAAGAAGACTTGTCCAATGTGTAGAAAAATCCAGTATCAGACTCGAGTAATTCATGATGGAGCACGTCTGTTTAAAATAAAGTGTGCAACAAGGTAAGGATGGCTTGCAAATGGCAAAATTGTTTTCGACAAGGAAAGTGCATGCACAGAAGATACTATGCAGTGGGTTATGGGTTCAGTGTTAATACACCAAAGTTAGAGGACTATACTTTAAAAGATGGGAGTATTTTATTTTATCTTACCTATATCAGCTAATAGTCTCTTGTTGAAGCAGTTGTGCATTTTTAATTTGAACTGGAGACTGAGTTAATTTTAAATCATTTGCTCAGAAAACAGGCAGCGATTTGCTAGGCGCATTCCATATCAAATGGTCTGTGCAGGTGCCTTCATGGGATGGGGTGAAGCCGTGGTTGGCAGGGAATACTAGTTTCTCAGATTAGTAAAATGCTAGAAATTACAGTTCCCGTCACTAAATGTTTGTCATTGTATGGATTGTAGTTGTAAAAATGCTAAGGATACTTAATTGACTGGCTTGTGATGTCACAAACAATCAGAAACACAACTCTTGCCCCAATATCTTCTTAAATATACATTTTAAAGTACTAGAAACAAATGTTTGAAGGCAGTTAACTTCCTCTCTTGCGCTGCAGCACGGAGGCACTCACAAAACTGTTTGTATCTCCTCTCCAGATAGACAAATATCTGAAAGATAATCTGTTTTATCAGCACTCCCCTGCCATTTCATGGTCTCCCCCTCCCACCACAAAAAAAATCCTGAACGTTAGATGCATGCTCATTGCAATGTACATCTAATCTAACTTGAAGGAAAAGTGAGCAAATTCCTACCTGACCACACCCCTCAGCTGTCTGTTCCTGCTGCAGGTACAGGAAATCTTTTTTATGATAGGAGATTGGGATTAGCACAGATGACCTCCAGTAGGATTTTAAACACCAAGAAAGGCTTAAATAATGATACTTGTTGTTGGGTGCTTTCAAGTCATTTCCACCTTATATGACCATAAGGTAAACCTGTTGTGGAGTTTTCTTGGCAAGATTTGTTCAGAAAGGGTTTGCCATGGTTGTCCTCTGAGGCTGAGAGAGTGCCACTTCCCAAGGTCACACAGTGGGTTGCCACGGCCAAGAGAAGATTCAATCCCTTGTCTCTCAGAGTCCTAGTCCCACAGTCAAACCACTACATAAATGTTGCTATCCATTGCAAATTGTCATAATATTTTGGTAGTAATAACTAATGTGTAATGTCATAAAATGCAGTGTCTTATCTCAGTCCCTAGGATTATCTCTTGTATATTCAGAGGAACCTGTCTGTCATGTTTCAATGATGGTGGAAAACAACTGATTAGGATGTGTTCTGAGTTCATGGTGACCACATTAAATTTATTCAGTACAGCTGGGATCATCGAATGATAAACCTGACAGATTTCCCATCCAACTTTTTTGCCTCAAAACTAGGAACCAACAGAAAAACACATTTCAATTTACATTTCCACATGTTACTCTGTTTGGATTTGTGAAAGATCTGTATCTTTTCATGCTTCAGAATTCAAGCTTGCTGGAGGGGATACTTTGTTAGAAAATGGTACAAAAATCTGAGAAAAACAGTGCCTCCAAAAGATGCCAAGTTGAGAAAAAAGTTCTTTGAGGAAAAGGTATGTGTGGCAATTTATTCTTAACTACAATCCTCATCTCAAAATGTATGGCAGTGCTATTTTTGTTATTAACTGCCTTCGAGTCAACTTTAACTTATGGCAATCCTATGAATGAGACATCTCCAAGACAACTTATCTGTCCTCAGCAGCCCTATTCCTGCAGGCTCAGCGTTGTGCCTTCCTTGATTGAGTCTATACGTCTTGAATGTGTTCTTCCTCTTTTTCTACTGCCTTCTATCCAAACATTGTTGTCTTTTCTAGTGAGCCTTGCCTTCTTATGACATAACCAAAGTAGGACAGCCTCAATTTAATCATTCCGGCTGCTAGGAAGAGGTCAGACTTGATTTGTCAGATTACTCAGAAGAAGCGATAATTTTATTAAAGAAGCATAAAACCTTTTATGAATTTTATCTTGCTCACATTACTAATATTTTTAATATGTTTTGTATCCAGCCTTAATCAGGGTAGTACCATTGAAACCAATAGGAGTTGTCCAGTTAACTTCAACTGACTTCCTCTATGCTTGACTAAAACTAGATACAACCCAGTCTGGTATATTAACTGGAGAATCTCTTCCCTACATGGTTTCTTTGTTCTCAAAATTGTTCTGCAAGTTGACCATTTTTACTGCTAATGTTATGACACAATGCCACAAAATTGTTTGCCTCTTCCCCATTTTTTTAGGACAACAGTCATCAGTTACAGATTTTAAAAGTGTTAGGCTTCTTCAGTGTTCCAGTATAGCACATCAAAAGTGGGGTAGGACAAATCCATCACCTCAGGCTGAGTCTTTCTCACTCCATGGTTGTTTCTTTCTTTCTTTGACCTTTCAAGGTTTGATTTAGGTTGCTATTTGTTGCAACAAAATCACTCCTCCGTCACTAAACTCTATGAATTATAAGGTGTGATATATTGTTTAAATGTTTCCTCATCTAATTCAAAAACATTGCATTTAGTGCTTTGCTTTGTCAGAGTAAATACCATTTTTCACCATGTGAGGGCATATTTAAACAATATATTTGTAATAGAAAACATATGGGGAAATCACCTCAAGGTGACTATCATGCCAAAAGGTAACAAGTTAATTAGGCCTCAGTCTTTATCCCAACTGGAAATCTGTATAACTTGAAAAGGTGCACCAGGGGAATTAAAGGTAATTACTTGCTGAATACAAAGAAGAGTACTCTGAGTCAAAGCCTGTGAGTTTGTTAGTATGATCTAGGGCTGAGGCAAGTAGGAGGTAGATCTGGATCTACTGCTAAGTATCTGGGTGATTTGCAAGAGATCCGCAGGGATTTCAGACTGTCAGTTTAATCATGACTGCACAATAAACCCCTATCCACCCTAAATTTTATGCTGAGGTTACCAAAACCAGGATTACCAGGTATATACTTTTGCCTGGAAGGATGGTGAGCTTTATTCATTTCTGATGCTCACAACCAATTTCTAGGCTAAGAATTCTTCAGGATTCTTAAAGGATGTGTTTGTACCAGGCTGTGGATAGTGGATCTTAGTGTTTCAGTAAAGAAAAAAAAGGGGGGGGGAACTACACTTGGCCCTCTGTATCCACAGGTTCTACATCCACGGATTCAACCAACCATGGCTTAAAAATACTTGGAGGGGGGGAATCCAAAAGCAAACCTTGCAGTTCTCCATTTTAGATAAAGGCTGCCATTTTACTACACCTTTGTATCATATGGGATTTGAGCATCCACAGATTTTGGTATCCACAGGGTGTGTGTGTGTGTCCTGGAACCAAACCCCAGCAGATATTGAGGGCCCAGTGTATAATCCCTGAAGTTTGCCCACCCATTATCTGGAGTGTGCACACAGCTTATGCAGAAGGAAGTTTTAATTTCTTCTTTGTGGCCTCTGTGACTCACATAAATGGTGATATCTGCATTTGTGCAGTGCATCATTTAGAACCTCCTAGAGCTATTATGTTTTTTGGTGGTAGTCCCATCCATGCCACACACACCCCTAACAGTGCATTTCTTGCCTAAACCCTCATTCATTTTTGTCTGCAGGAGCAGCAGCGTCAGCTAAGAGCCTTCTGAGCATTAGCTTTCCTTTTCTGACAATCTTCGTTCAGACTCGGATTTCGTCTAAAGTTTACCTCTCTCCCCTAACATTTTGGCTTGTTCTGATTGTCCTCACTGGCTTCACTCACCATCATTTACTCATTTTGGTTTCCCTCAGTTTGGCACTCCTGCTTTATTGGAGCTGTTGCCAGTTTATGGCCTCTACAGTATTCTTTAAATGTTGCACCTCCTATAGATGAAAAATACCGTATATTCCGGCGTATAAAACGACTGGGCGTATAAGACCACCACCCCAATTTCCAGCCAAAAATCTAGGCTTAGGCATATATTCGGCAGATAAGACCCCCCCCCCCAGTTTGGCTGGCTGGGGGAGCCTTGCCAGCTGATCCTCTTTGTTTCCCAACTCATGAGGATCTCCTCGTGAGTTGGGAAAGCGAACAGGATCAGCTGGCAGGGCAACATTCGCCCCTCTCTTCAACCTTCCAGTCAAACTGGACTCGAAGGTGGAGGAAAGGGGCGAAAATGCCCAGTTTGCCTCAGCAGCCCCCTTCCCTCCGTCTTGTCTCTTCCGAAGGGGACCAATGCGGGGGAAGTGGGGGCAGCCGCAGCAAACCCCTAGATTCGCCCCCTCTCCCCACCTTCAAGGAAGGTGGGGAGAAGGGGCGAACATGCCCCGTTTGGCTCCATAGGGAGGACACGGGGCCATGGAGCCAAACCCCGGGATTCGCCCCCTCTCCCCACCGTCAAGGGAAAGGGAGCGAATCTAGGGATTTAACTCCACAGCCCCGATCCCTCCTTCTGGGCTCCCTCCTCCCGCGATTCCCCAACCCACAGGAGGCTGCCCAGTCTCCTGGTGGGTTGGGGAATGCGGGATGGCCAGCTGGCTGGGTGTGTGTGGATGGAAGGGGCTTCGCAGCCACCCCCCTCTCCAAAGCGCGGCTTTGGGGAAGGGGGGTGGCTGGGCAGAGGGTGAATGGGTGGATGGGCAGAGGGGGCTTTGCAGTCACCCCCCCCTCTCCAAATCGCAGCTTTGGGGAATGGGGTGAATGGGCGATGGGTGGATGGGGGGAGGGGGCTTCGCAGCCACCACCCCCCCCACTTCAAAGCGAGGCTTTGGGGAAGGAGGGTGGCTGGGCGAAGGGTGGCTGGGCGGAGGGGGCTTCGCAGCCACCCCCCTCTCCAAAGCGAGGCTTTGGGGAAGGGGGGTCACTGGACGGAGGGTGGGTGGGTGGGGGCTTCACAGCCACCACCCCCTCTCCAAAGCGAGGCTTTGGGGAAGGGGTGGCTGGGCGGAAGGTGAATGGGTGGATGGGCAGAGGGGGCTTTGCAGTCACCCCCCTCTCCAAAGCGCAGCTTTGGGGAATGGGGTGGATGGGCGATGGGGGGATGGGGGGAGGGGCCTTCGCAGCCACCCCCCCACTTCAAAGCGAGGCTTTGGGGAAGGGGGGTGGCTGGGCGGAGGGTGGCTGGGCGGAGGGGGCTTCGCAGCCACCCCCCCTCCCCAATGGTGCGATTCCGCGCCTTTGGGGAAGGGGGGTGGATGGACGGAGGGTGGGCAGGTGGCAGGGAGGAGGGGGCTCCCCCGCCACCCCCCTCCCCAAAAGCGCGATACTGCGCCTTTGGGGAAGGGGGGTGGATGGATGGAGGGTGGGCGGGTGGCAGGGAGGAGGGGGCTCCCCTGCCACCCCCCCTCCCCAAAAGCGCGATACTGCGCCTTTGGGGAAGGGGGGTGGATGGACGGAGCGTGGGCGGGTGGCAGGGAGGAGGGGGCAAATCCCGGGGTTTGGCTCCATGGCCCGCGTCCTCCTCCTGGGTGTCCTTCGGAAGGGAGCCCAGAAGGAGGGATGGGGTTGCGGAGCAAAATGGGGCATTTTCTCCTTTTTCCTCCACCTTCAAGGAAGGTGGGGGGAAAGGGCGAATCTAGCGGTTTGCCTCAGCAGCTGCAGAGGCGATCACGCGGCGGCCGCGGCAAACCACAACGTTCGCCCCCCTTCTCTGTCTCTGTTGCTCCCCAAAGGGGGAGAAGGCAGAGGAGGGGGCGAATGAACTTCAAAACACTTTGCTTCACCTCCCTGCCCCATCTCCTGCCTCTTCGCTCAGTTTGCGAAGAGGCAGGAGATAGGCAGGCAGGTGAAGCAAAGTATATCCGGCGTATAAGCCGACTGTCAATTTTGGAGGGCACTTTTGAGTGCTCAAAAGTCATCTTATACGCTGGAATATACGGTACCTGAAAAGGACGGACACTCTTAAGTGCCTCCTTCGTCTTGGAGAAGGCGACAACTGTGGCTGTTCTCACTGCCAAACCTGTACTCCACAGGTCCGACATAACTATGCTTCAAGGTTCAAAGCTCTTCTTTGGGAGAAAGCTCTCAAGGGGGATATGGCTGCGGAGAACACAGTTCTTCAAAGTTTTGATCAAGGCTGAGGTTTGACCCCATGCCTCATCTTGAGCTCCATCGGTATCAGCAGCATCAGACTCTTTGGTATGAGTTGCTTTGAAACACTGTCTTATGGAAACTCCTGTTGGCTCTATTAAACACCATTCAGTGGAGAGGTTAACTTGTGGACTGGCTGCTAGGCCTTGAGTCTTGTTGATGCCAGGAGTGTGGTTTGAGACCATGGCCAAGTCTGCTTTTAGTCATCATCCTGACCGATCATATCCTTCGACCCCAGGAAAGTCTCTGGAATCAGTTACAGACATTGTTCCGAGCCATCACCAACAGGTTTACAAGAAACAAAAAGAGGAAGCAGGTCAAACCTCATGAAGCTTCTCGGCCTGCCTCTGAAGCATCAACAGAACAACCTTATATGACTTTCTCCTTTTTAATTTTATTTTAATATTTGTATTTTATAGTTAGGAAATTTGAATTAATTTATTATCGTATAGCTTGGTTTAATGATGTCATTTTAACATTTGTATTGGACTGTTTTTAATGTTTTATATGATGTTTGCCACCCCGATCCAGATGGGAGAGGCGGGATATTATTATTATTATTATTATTATTAATTTGATCGATCCTGTAGCCCGTGGTATCAGCAGTCCCATAGTCCTTGGTCCTGTCATGCTCCACAAGGGACTCGATGTACATCTACCTGTGGCTAGACATACCCACTGGAATGTGCAGCTAGTCCTTTCCCAGCTTTCTAGGAAGCCATTTGAGTCCATACTTCCCGTGATATCCTGTGATATCCAGATTACTTACCTGGAAAACTGATTTCTTGGTTGTGGTCATCTCTGCCAGAAGAGCAGGAGAGCTTTGTGCCCTTAGGGTTGGCCAACTTTACCTGTATTTCCTCAAGGGCAAAGTGATCCTTAGGCCAGACATTTCCTTCCTTCCAAAGGGTAGTGTCAGCCTTCCACTTGAACCAAAATGTGGTGCTCCCTACATTTATGCAGAACCTTACGTCTGAGTTGAAGTGTCCTCTTCACTACATGGATGCATGCAGAGCACTAGCTTTTTAATCAATCACATGGCTTCCTTCTGAAAATCGCAGAGGGTACACAACAACAACAACAACAAAAGGACTTCCTGTTTTGCCCCAATAACTCTCCAAATAGGCAGCAGAAATTATTCGCCTGGTCTATGAACTTGCTGGCAAACAGCCTCCTGTCAAGTGAGGAGTCATTCAGCCAGGTCAGTGGCATCAGCAGCCTTTCTGAGAGCTGTATACCTGTATGAAATCTGCTACATGGCCCCAGCCCTCAACATTCATCTTGTATTATAGACTGGAGATAAGGTCCCAGGCAGAGGCTCTGTTAAAAGGGGGAACTGCCATCAGATCTACAAGATGCAAACATCACCCTGTACAAGAAAAAAGGAGCAAAATCCAATTACTCAAACTATCGAGGCATGACACCGCTCTCTATTGCTGGAAAAATCCTTGCAAATATACTCCTGAACAGATTAGTTCCTGCTATTGCAGAAGAACTTCTTCCTGAAAGCCAATGTGGCTTCAGAGCCAATAGGCGTACTACAGATATGGTATTTGCCCTTAGACAACTGTAAGAGCAATGGATGCAAGCTCCAGGAACAGAGATTCCACCTCAACATTAGGAGGAACTTTTTGACAGTGAGAGCTGTTCGGCAGTGGAACATACTCCCTTGGAGCGTGGTGGGGTCTCCTTCCTTGAAGGTCTTTAAACAGAGGCTGGATTGCCATCTGTCGGTGATGCTTTGATCAAGATTTCCTGTGTGGCAGGGGGTTGGACTGGATGGCCCTCGTGGTCTCTTCCAATTCTACAATTCTATGATTCTATGATACTAAGAGAAATGTAGAGAGCAGAACAAGGGTCTCTATGTAACATTTGTTGACCTGACCAAAGCCTTCGACACTGTGAGTAGAAAAGGTCTGTGGCAGATCCTGGAAAGACTAGGATGTCCCCCCAAATTCCTTAAACTGATTATCTTGCTACATGAGGGCCAGCGTGGTCAAGTCAGATATGGCGATGCTCTTTCAGAGCCCTTTCTAATAACTAATGGAGTGAAGCAAGGTTGTGTTCTTTCTCCAACTTTATTCACAATCTTCTTCAGCATGATGCTCCAAAGGGCTATGGCAGAGCTTGAAGAAGAAGACGGCATCTACATACGTTACCTTACTGATGGTAGCTTGTTTAACTTAAGCCATCCGAGAGCTTGCACTAAGACTCTATCTAGTCTGTGAGCTGCTCTTTGCTGATGATGCTGTCCTTGTTGCCCACACAGAAGCAGCTCTGCAGCGCCTAACATCCTGCTTTGCAACAGCTGCAGAGCTGTTTGGGCTGGAAGTCAACCTGAAGAAAACAGAAGTTCTTTACCAGCCTGCACCATAGGACAAACACCACCATCCCCACATTGCCGTCAGCAAATCTATACTCATGTCTGTTCGGTAGTTCACCTACCTGGGAAGCATCATCTCCTCAGATGCCAAGATTGAGGAAGAGATCGATCACAGATTAGCAAAGGCATATAGTGCATTTGGAAGACTTTACAAAAGAGTCTGGAGTAATAAACAACTGAGGCGAAGCACAAAAATCAGTGTGTATAGAGCCATTGTACTGTCTATTCTCCTTTATGGATCTGAAACATGGGTCACCTATCGCCACCACCTACGACTCCTCGAACGCTTTCATCAACGCTGTATATGCACAATCCTAAATATACACTGGTCTGACTATGTGACGAATGTTGCTGTCCTTGAGCAAGCAGGGATCATCAGCATTGAGGCCATGATATTGAGAGCACAGCTGCGCTGGGCAGGGCACATTTCTAGGATGGAGGACCATTGCCTCCCAAAAATAGTACTCTACGGTGAACTTGCCACGGGTCAGCGTAAGAGGGGCGCTCCAAAAAAGTAATAGAAGAACTCCCTGAAACAACATCTCAGGCTTGGCCAAATTGATCACCAACAATGGTCCGCCCTGGCCTCACATCAGAGGCATGGAGACGCACTATCCCCAATGCTACAGCCTTATTTGAGAACTCACGCCGAACAAGTCTTGAAGAGAAACGACAACACAGAAAGAATCACAACCCAGAAACATCACCCAAGGAGACCTTCTGCTGTGCTTTCTGCAACCAGACTTGTTTATAGAATCATAGAATCATAGAATTGCAGAGTTGGAAGAGTCCACGAGGGCCATCCAGTCCAACCCCCCTGCCACGCAGGAAATCACAATCAAAGCATCCCCGACAGATGGCCATCCAGCCTCTGTTTAAAGACCTCCAAGGAAGGAGACCCCACCACGCTCCGAGGGAGTGTGTTCCACTGCCGAACAGCTCTTACTGTCAAAAAGTTCCTCCTCATGTTGAGGTGGAATCTCTGTTCCTGGAGCTTGCACCCATTGCTCCGTGTTCCAGTCTCTGGAGCAGCAGAAAACAAGCCTGCTCCATCCTCAGCGTGACATCCCTTCAAATACTTAAACAGGGCTATCATATCGCCTCTAAACCGTCTTTTTTCCAGGCTAAACATACCCAGCTCCCTAAGTCTCTCCTCATAAGGCATTGTTTCCAGACCTTTCACCATTTTAGTTGCCCTTCTCTGGACACGCTCCAATTTGTCAATATCCTTTCTGAATTGTGGTGCCCAGAACTGGACACAGTATTCTAAGTGAGGTCTGACCAAGGCAGAATAGAGTGGCACTATTACTTCCCTTGATCTAGACACTATACTTCTATTGATACAGCCCAAAATTGCATTGGCCTTTTTAGCTGCCGCATCACACTGTTGGCTCATGTTCAACTTGTGGTCTACTAGGACTCCTAGATCCCTTTCGCACGTAGTCTCATTCAGCCAGGTCTCTCCCATCCTATATTTATGCATTTCATTTTTCCGCCCTAAATGCAGTACTTTACATTTCTCCGTATTGAATTTCATTTTGTTAGCTTTGGCCCAGCTCTCCAGTCTATCCAGGTCATTCTGAATTTTGATCCTGTCCTCTAGGGTATTAGCTACTCCTCCCAATTTGGTGTCATCTGCAAATTTGATAAGTATGCCCCTAATTCCCTCATCTAAGTCATTGATAAAGATGTTGACTAGCACTGGGCCCAGGACAGAACCCTGTGGCACCCCACTGGTCACATCTTTCCAAGACGAAGAGGAGCCACTGCTGAGCACCCTTTGGGTTCGGCCGGTCAACCAATTACAAATCCATTGAACAGTTAACTTGTCTAGCCCACATTCTACAAGCTTGTTTGCAAGAATGTCATGGGGAACCTTGTCAAAGGCCTTACTGAAATCAAGGTATGCAATGTCCACAGCATTCCCTTCATCTACCAAGCTGGTAACTTTATCAAAAAAAGAGATCAGATTAGTCTGGCATGACTTGTTTCTCTGAAACCCATGCTGACTTTTTGTGATTATGGCATTGCCTTCTAAATGTTCACAGACTCTCCGTTTAATGATCTGTTCTAGAATCTTCCCTGGTATTGATGTCAGACTAACTGGACGATAGTTGTTGGGGTCCTCTTTTTTCCCCTTTTTGAAGATGGGAACAACGTTTGCCCTCCTCCAGTCTGCTGGGACTTCTCCTGTTCTCCAGGAGTTCTCAAAGATTATTGCCAATGGCTCTGAGATTATATTTGCCAGCTCTTTTAATACTCTTGGATGTAGTTCATCTGGTCCTGGAGATTTAAATTCATTTAGATTAAGAAGGTATTCCTGTACTACCTCTTTACTTATTTTGAGCTGGATTTCCCCTATTGTGTCCTCTGTTCCATTCTCCTCAGGTTGGTCCTCCTTTTCCTTTTCTGAAAACACTGAGGCAAAGAAGGTGTTGAGTAATTCTGCCTTTTCTCTGTCCCCTGTTAGCATTTTGCCATCTTCTCCACGTAGCGGCCCTATCATTTCCTTCTTCCTCCTTTTGCTGCGGACATACCCAAAAAAACCCTTTTTATTGTTCTTAACCTCCCTAGCAAGCCTGAACTCATTCTGCGCTTTAGCTTTTCTGATTTTACTCCTACACGTGTTCGCTATCTGTTTGAATTCTTCTTTGGTGATTTCCCCCCTTTTCCATTTCCTATACATGTTCCATTTAAAACTTAGCTCCATTGAAAGTTCTTTAGTCATCCATCCTGGTTTCTTGAGACACCTCCCATTTTTCTTCCTCAATGGTACTGTTTGAAATTGTGCCTTCAGTATCTCCCTTTTGAGAAAGTCCCATCCGTCTTGAGGTCCCTTCTCTTTTAGTATTCTTGACCATGGGATCATCCCCAGTATTTCCCTGAGTTTATTGAAATCAGCTCTCCTAAAGTCAAGAATGCGTGTCTGACTATGCCTGGCTTCTCCTTTCCATTGTATAACAAACTCCAGGAGAACATGATCACTCTCACCTAAGGATCCCACCACTTGCACCCCATTAACCAGGTCGTCTCTGTTGGTTAGGATCAGATCTAAAATAGCTGACCCCCTTGTTGCCTCTTCCACCTTTTGGACCATGAAATTGTCTTCCAGGCATGTAAGGAATTTGCTAGACCTTGTAGTTTTGGCTGAGTTACATTGCCAGCAAATATCAGGATAGTTGAAGTCCCCCATCACTACTACATCTCTCCTTTCTGCATGTGTGTTCATCTGTTCTAGAAAGGCAACATCCAGTTCCTCCGTCTGATTTGGGGGTCTGTAGTAGAGTCCCACAATAACATCCCTGTTGTTTCCCTCCCCTTTAATTTTTATCCAGATGCTCTCCACCTGGCTTCCAGTATTGATGTCATGGATCACTTCACTGGTGTAAATATCCCTGACATATAATGCTATTCCTCCTCCTTTCCTGTTTGGCCTGTTTCTCCTATAAATGTTATACCCCTCTATTCCTACATTCCAATCATGAGACTCGTCCCACCAGGTTTCAGTAACGCCTATTATATCATATTTGTTTTGTAGTGCAAGGAGTTCAAGTTCATCTTGCTTATTTCCCATGCTCTGTGCATTAGTGTAGAGACATCTGAGACCATGTGTTCCCTTTACTTGCTCCCTGTGCAAGTTTTTTTGCCTCCCACTGTTGGGTCCTTGCGCTGTTTGCCTTGTTCCCTCTATGACAGTTTGACTATTTTCTCCAGCCCTTTTGCCTTCCAGAATACTGTCTCCCTCCCCCATTTGACTCAGTTTAAAGCCCTCCTGATCAAATTTTTGAGACTGTTGGAAAAAATGTTTCTTCCAACTGTTGTAAGATGCACCCCATCTCTTGCCAGAAGTCCCCCCGCATGGAAGCGCAGTCCATGATCCAAGAATCCAATTTGTTCTCGGCGACACCATCTACGGAGCCAGTTGTTTACGTCGGCTATTTTCCTCTCCCTTCTTGGACCATGCCCTTCAACTGGCAGAAGAGATGAGATGACCACCTGTGCGTTCATTTCTTTCAGCTTCCTCCCCAGGGCCTCATAATCTCTTCTGATCTTGGGAAAGCTGTGCCTTGCAGTATCATTGGTTCCCACATGGACCAAAAGGAAGGGGTAATGATCCGTAGGCTTGACGAGTCTTGTCAGCCTCTCGGTCACATCACAGATCTTTGCCCCAGGGAGACAACACACCTCCCGAGTCATCTTGTCAGGCCCACATACCACTGCTTCTGTACCCCTCAGCAAGGAGTCCCCCACCACCACCACACGCCTCCGCTGAGGCTTCGCAGCTGCTGTTCCTTGCGGTGGTCCTCTCAAGGTCCCCTGCTCTACCCCTGAAGTCTGTCCATGCTGTTCTTCCTCGTTGTCCTTGATAAGGGAAAGGGCTTTGAATCGATTCTGTAGCTGCAAGCTGCTGGAAGAATCCCTGGATTTTCTTGTTCTATGTGTGACATTCCTCCAGCTGTCTACTTCCTGTGTCCGTGAAGTGACCCTCTCCTCCACAGCCACTTCCTCTGTGCGGTCCCCATCCAAGACTGTTCGTTCTGTTCTGTCCAGGAAAACCTCCTGCTCACGAATCTGTTGAAGTGTAGCTACCCGTGTCTCCAGCTGCTGTACTTTCTCCTCCAAGAGGGCTACCAGCTTGCACTTGGTGCATGTGAAGTTCTCCACGTCTGTAGACAAGAATACAAACATCGCACAAGTGTTGCAAGTGACTGCTGCAGTCCCCTCAGTGTCCATGATGAGAGCTTTTAGGTAATCTAAGAACTCTTAGTTAACGCTGAGAATGCTAAGCTGTACTTTTAGGTCTTCTGTATTTTTGTTTGGTTACTGAAATTCTGGCTCTTGAGTGTAAAAGGGCAAGGTCAGAAGTTCAAGCCCCTCAGCAACAAGCAGCCTCTCCCAATAGTTTTTTTTTTTAAAAATTCAATCTCCCCAGTCAGAATGGCTGTCCAGAAGTTGCTTCCTTCTTCTCCCTGGCAGGAAACTGGCAGGAAACTTGCTGTCCAGAAGCTGCTCTCCTTCTCTCTGGCAGGAAACTGGCTTGGAAAGCCTCTGCAAGGACTTATATAGAGCTAGGCTCCCAGCTCCACCCCCTAATGACTCACAGGTGTGACTCACAGGTGTGACTCACAGGAAGGCTCTTGAGGGTAAAAGGGCAAGGTCAGAAGTTCAAGCCCCTCAGCAACAAGCAGCCTCTCCCAACAGTTTTTTAAAAAAATTCAATCTCCCCAGTCAGAATGGCTGTCCAGAAGTTGCTTCCTTCTTCTCCCTGGCAGGAAACTGGCAGGAAACTTGCTGTCCAGAAGCTGCTCTCCTTCTCTCTGGCAGGAAACTGGCCTGGAAAGCCTCTGCAAGGACTTATATAGAGCTAGGCTCACAGCTCCACCCCCTAATGACTCACAGGTGTGACTCACAGGTGTGACTCACAGGTGTGACTCACAGGAAGGCTCTTGAGGGTAAAAGGGCAAGGTCAGAAGTTCAAGCCCCTCAGCAACAAGCAGCCTCTCCCAACAGTTTTTAAAAAAAATTCAATCTCCCCAGTCAGAATGGCTGTCCAGAAGTTGCTTCCTTCTTCTCCCTGGCAGGAAACTGGCAGGAAACTTGCTGTCCAGAAGCTGCTCTCCTTCTCTCTGGCAGGAAACTATCTCGGATTGGTCTTTTCAGCGCACTTGTAGAAAGCGCGGGATGAGTCCTTCCTGAATCTTCAATTGCGAAGAAAAGCCAGAGAGAGCTTTCTCTTGTGTAGCATGATGCTCCCTCCTCGTATGGTGAGTATATTGATAGTCTCTCATTTGTGTGAGTCACAGAGATCTCAAAGAAGGACAGGTTGCTTACCTGTAACTGTAACTCTAGCCCAATGAAGAAGCATCACTGACCCTCCAGCCCGAAACGCCATGAAGCAGTGGCATCGTACCCTGAGGCTGTGCACTGTTCACACAAACATACTTGTGTCTCGGGCTCTAAGAAAGACTTGGGCTCGACAAAGCCTTCGACATCAAGTCAGGATCGAGCCTCGATACCATCGGTGGCCGGTCGGGATCGAATTACTCAACATCCTCACGGGACAAGCCCCAAAAGAAGAAGGCAAAGCATGGCTCACCTAGACGCAAAGAGCACTCATCCCTCGCACTGACCTCTGCCACCGGTCAGAGATCGGCTATCGAGGAACAGCCCCCTGCCACCTTTCCTTCAACTTCGGCTGCTTTGCAGGCCTCGGTGCCGACAGTCCCCTTGGCTGAGGAGACCTCTGCTGCCCAGCTTGTATACCAGCAAGCCTCTCAAACCCCCTCCCTGGAGATAGTTCAAGTTGAAGAGGGTGAGCTGTCAGAAGATGAGCCAGTGGTGGTGCAGGTTTGAGCTAAGTCCCCTGTGCTGATTGTTACCAGGGACGAGTTGCTTAACTCCGAGGCAATAATAGTGGATGTGGAGTTGACGTCCCATGAAACCACCCTGCGAGCGCAAACTCCAATGCCATCTCCATCCCAGCGGGTGCTGTAGGTGGAGCATGCTTACGGGGCCTTTGACATGGCCCAGTCTGCCTGGGAGGTGCGGTTCTGGTCTTCTCCCAGGACCCAGGGTCTATCTCTGTCTCAGTGCCCTCACTTCAGGATGGAAGAATTGTTAGCACCAGGGGCTTACTATTCACCTCCCAGCCTCTCCTTTCACGGCCTTGACCGCTCTCAATCTGAACTAAGCATGCCCTCCAGGCCTCTCCTGGTCGATGCAGGCAGCCAGGTGTCACCTGTCCGCCAGGTTCCAAGACCTCTACCACCTCTGCCTCCAACACCTCCTGCTCAGATGTCATCTCTTCACCGGAGTCATCTAAATCCATCCCCAGCAAGTCATAACCCTCGCCATCTTCAGGCTCCTCATTGGATTCGTCATCCCCCTATGTACCAAGGGTGCCGGCTCTGACTCCTGAGTTGCTGGATGACGACTCATCATCTCCCACAGATGATGTGAGGGCGTTCTCCGAGCAGATGGTCCGCATGGCTCACGTCTTAGAACTTAGACTAACCGAATGGGACTCTGATCCAATGGATCCTATATATCGCCGGATCAAGTCCAAAGCCCCCCCAATGGCCGAGATCCCTGTGCTCCCCTCGCTGCTCAAGCTGACCCAGAGCTCTTGGGAGAATCCTTCCTCCATCCTGTCCACCTCAAGACGGATTGACCATCTCTACAGGGTGTTGGGGGAGGACATTGATTGGTTGCGATAGCACCCCCGTCTGAACTCTCTGGTTGTGGAAGCCTCCCAACATCATCGCCAGCGGCGCACCCAAGCCAGCCCAGCTGACCCCGAGGATCGAAAGCTAGACATCATAGGAAAGGTCCACACTGCTGCAGGTCTGAGCTTCAGGATTGCCAATTAGTCTGCATAGGGGCCTATCAACAGGTCCTGTGGGAGAGGCTGGGACCCCTCATTCAAGACCTCCCTGAGGAAAGGCATCACATGGCTGAAGCTATCCAACACAAGGCTCAGTCGCTGGCGCGCCAGCAAATGAATTCCTCCCGGCACATTGTCAACTGCGGCGAAGACCATTGCAGGTTCGATCGCCCTCCATCGACACATCTGGTTGCGTTCTTCAAGCCTCGCCCCGCAAGTTGCCTCTACGATCGAGGACATGGCATTTGATCACTCGGGCCTCTTCAGTGCTTCCACTGATGAGAAGCTCCAGTTCACGCAAAAGATGCACACAACGGCGAGGAAATACAGTATGCCCCCATCCTCTGCATACCGTTCCAAGGGACGGTCTACCTGGCAGCCCTGTTACACCCACTCAGCTCAGAGGGGCTATACTCAGCAGGGATCATGACGGTCCCTATACGAACAACTGTCTCCAGCCGCCTCTTCGGTGAGGAGCCAAACCTCAACCTCGCTTCCATCCATCAATGAAGCAGAGGCCCAAAGATCAAGGCAAGCAGAGAGTCTGAGATGATCCTTTCTCAAATCTCGTTTTTTTCTTAGACCCTTCTCTTCGGAAGTCGCCTGTGTTCTTGAACAATTGGTCAATAATAACATCAGACAGTTGGGTGCTTCACATCATCCAGGACAGCTACTGGGTTGAATTCGACACTTTGCCACCGACAGACAACACCACCCTCCCCTCCCCTCCTCAAGGAGGTACAAATGTTGTTCCAGAAGGGTGTCGTCAAAAAGTTGCCTCAGTCTCATTGACACCTCTGTTTCTTCTCAAGGTACTTCCTAGTCACTGAAATAGGAGGCGGACTCCGACCGATCCTGGATCTTCGTGGGGTGAACTACTTCATAGCCCCAAAGAAGTTCAGGATGGTCACCTCGGGGACGATCATGCCACTAGTGCGCCGGAACGACTGGTTCGTGTCCATCGATCTCAAGGACACGTACTTTCACATCCGCATCCACCTGGCCCACAGACGATTCCTGGTGTTCCAGATCAGAGATGAGTCTTTCCAATTCTGAATACTTCCCTTTGGACTCTCCACGGCCCTGAGGGTGTTCACAAAATGCATGGCACCGGTAGTGGCTTACCTGAGGCAACAGGGGATCATTGTCTTTCCCTACATCGATGACTGGCTGCTGGAAGCAGACTCTCGGCAACAACTGCTCCACGATGTCAGCCTGACTCTGGATTTTCTGGCCTCACTGGGACTGATTGTCAATCTGGAGAAGCTCCATCTCCAACCCGTCCGCTCCAATTCATTGGAGCATGCTTGGATTCGGTAACTGCAATTGCCAGATTGCCTCGAGACTGCTTCGCCTCACTCTGCAGTGTTATCCATCATTGCCACTGATCTCCGAGGGTTTCTGCACTGTTGGTACAGACCCTCTTGGGCCACATGTCAGCCACAACAGCGATCACTCAATTTGCAAGGCTCTGCATGTGGCCTCTTCAGTCCTGGTTCCTGAGTGTCTTCGACCCACTCCGAGACTCTCCTTCAGTTCTTCTTACCATGCCAAGAGTAGTCCAGCGTTTCCTCGACTGGTGGTTGAACACAGAAATGGTTCTATCAGGCATGCCTTTCGAGCCCCCACAACCTCAGATCTCCCTCACTATGGATGCCTCAGTGCTCGGTTGGGGAGCTCACCTCGACAGGTACTCGGTACAGGGGACATGGTCTGCCAAAGAACAGACGCTCCATATCAACGTACTGGAGCTTCTCACAGTCCAGAAGGCACTCAGGGCCTTTGAAGTGTTTGTCACAGGGCAGGTAGTTCTGACTGTGACAGACAACACATCGGTGATGTACTACCTGAACAAGCAGGGAGGAACTCAATCCCCTTCTCTTGTCTCCCTTACCATAGAAATCTGGGACTGGTGTATCGAACAGAATACCCTGCTCCACTCCATCCATCTTCTTGGAGAGGAGAATACTCTTGCTGATGGACTGAGCTGTTCGAATTCATCCATACACAAGTGGATGCTACACCAGTCGGTAGCCTGAGAACTGTTCAGGCGTTGGGGGACCCCGTCGATTGACCTGTTTGTGACACCCTCCAACAAACAGTGTTGCTTCTTCTGTGCCAGGTCTCGGGCACGAGGATCGAAGGGAGACGCATTCCTGTTCCAGTGGACCGGCCCTCTCCTGTACCTGTTTCCTCTGTCCCTGCTTCTGACCCGAGTGGTGGCCAAACTGCACCGAGATCGGTCGAACATGATCCTCCTCACACCTTGGTGGCCGCGCCAAGACTGGTTCACCCCTCTACTCCGTCTGGCCTGCTGGCACTTCCTGCATCTTCCATACCGACTAGATCTGTTGACCGAACATAAGGGCAAGGTCAGACATCTGGATCTTCAGATGCTCCACATGACTGCATGGAGAATCCTGCCTTGAACCAGTTTTCTGTGCTGGTATGGACCTCAAGTCCACCGGTTCCAGCTGATGTACAGGCTGTACTTGATGCCTCTCTTCAACCCTCCACTCGTCGCTCCTCCGCCTACAAATGGAAGTGCTTCGAGTCCTATCTGTCAGACCACAGCCTTTCTGTTGATTCCACGTCAACACTGATGATTCTTCCATTCCTGCTACATCTCTTCAGCTCCAAACTCTGTATCGTTTATACGGTGTTACCTAGCCGCTATCTCGGTCGGATTTCAGGTGCGAGGTAGGCCATCACCCTTCAGAAATTGGGTGGTCAAGAAATTCCTCAGAGGTTACAACAACCTACATCTTCCAGTGGTCGAACACTCCGGTTTGGAGCCTCGAACTGGTATTGTCTCAGCTTACTAGGAAGCCATTCGAGCCTATGGTCACCGTGGACTTGAGACTTTTGTCATGGAAAACTGCATTCCTGGTGGCCATCACGTCTGCCAGTTGAGCTGAGGAGCTTTGCGCCCTCCGGTCCGACGCTCCATACCTTGTGTTCCATAAGTACAAGGTAGTGTTGAAACCTGATCTCTCCTTCTTTCCTAAAGTTGTATCCTGTTTCCATTTGAACCAATCGATCGTCCTGCCTGCCCTGACGCAGGATCCCAAAGATGACTTTGAACAGACTTTGCATTCCTTGGATGCTCGGAGAGCCCTAGCTTTCTACGTGCAGCTGACAGCTCCACACCGAAAGTCTCCAAAATTCTTTGTCTCCTATGCTGATACCAAGCTGGGGTCGCCCATCTCTCCACAGCATTTGTCCAGATGGGTAGTCTCTACCATATCCCTTGGTTACGAACTGGCCCGGAAGTCCTTGCCTTCTCAGGTTCGAGGACACTCTACCAGGTCTTTGTTTACATTAACTGCCTTCCTCTCAGGCGTATCTCTGGAGGACATTTGTAGAGCGGCTACTTGGTCAACCCCATTGACCTTTATCTCTCACTACAGATTGGACAATTGGTCCCATAATGAGGCAGCTTTTGGGAGGGCAGTTTTGCTTTCCTCTCATTCAATGAATGCTTTAATGGTATGATGTTCATACTTGACTTGTGTGCCTCTGTGATTCTCATCACTAATATCATAACTAACAAATGAGCCTTTGTAGCTTATTGCTCCTGAAGGTTTGATGGTTAAACTCATTGTGTTTGTTTGAGGACTTATGCCTTGGGGATTTCTGTCTTCTGTGAATTCATACAGACCCACCCATCCTCCTCTCTATGTCCTGCTATAGCATGTATGCTTAATGTTCCTGATGCTGCTCATTGTGGCATCCTTTATGGAACTGAGGGGATTTAGGCTGGAACGCCTATATAGATGGAATGAGCGGAGTTACCACCAAAATGTTGCAAAGTAAATTCTGCCTAGCGATTCTAGATGGTTCTGAATGCTCTGCGCAGGTGCAGGAGTAACCCACTGTGTGAATTCACAGAAGACCACATGAAGATCTATGGTTACAGGTAAGCAACCTGTCCTTCTCATGTTTGGAAATCAGGTGTTATAAAGAGTTGCATTTCTTTTAAATTAGTGGGTACATAGCCCACTAGAACTCCTTGATTCATTCTAGAGGTCCAAGTGGACTTGATGACTAAAAATCCCTTTTACCAGCTCTATTTGGTTCACCAGCCTAAAAGGGATAATTTAGCAATTCTGGTTGGAGAACCAAACATTTGGGGTACTGTAATACTATGTTGTATGTGGTGCTGCCCTTGAAGACAACTTGGAAGCTCTAGCTAATATAGAGTATGACAGGTACTACAATTTGTACAGGCAAATGGAGTCATATTATTCTAAAAAAGGTGAACCGGCAACCCCTGAGCCCAGTTCATGGGACTGGTGTTTAAAACCCTGAATGGCTTGAGACTACTTCTTATAGAAGTCTGCTAGTGGATTCAGATGTGAAGAGATTCTTTTCCTAGTACCTTAAATGACAACATGGAGAGATTCTTATCTGTTGTGGCACATCAGTTGTGGGATATGTTCCCCATGGAGGTGCAACTGACACCAGTATTATACATATGGTCCTTAGTATCTACCGGGGTTTGGTTCCATGACCTCCTGTGGATACCAGAATCCGTGGATGCTTAAGTCCCATTATATACAATGGCGTAGTAAAATGGTATCCCTTATATCAAATGGAAAAATCAAGGTTTGCATTTTGGATTTTTATTTTTATTTTTGGAATATTTAAAAGCCATGGATGGTTTAATCTGTAGGTGCAGAATCTGTGAATACAGAAGGCAGGCTTGTGTTCTTTTTGACACCAGGACAAAGCCTGTCCATTTGCTTAGTCAATTGATACAGGTTTATTAAGCCAGTTGAAGCAAACGGTCTGTTTTATGTTTGTCTTCCTTTTGATACTATAGTGGTTTTTATTTGCAGTATGTTTGCTATTTCTGTGCTTCAGAATCTCATGCCTGGAACATGTAAAAATAGGAAGGATGGGAAGGGATATAGCTATTTACACCAATATACACTGTATCCCGAATTAGGTTTGGATGTCTTACCTCCTATAGATCAGTACCTCCCAATTTTTGTCCACCTTCTCTAGTCCAAAGAATCATGATAGGTATCAGTGGGCACCTATATTCCAGTAATAACTATGTGAATCACACAACTGTTCAAACCTATAAGTTTATGCTGACAGATCCAACAATTCAGTTTTAAAAGCCATCCTATATACTATATAGCATGCAGCAAAAACTTGAATTTCATAATCAAAGCATCTGAACAAAAAGGATTCTGGAACCACACAGATATCCAATAAAGATGAAGAATAAACAGATTTATTAATAAGCAAAAGTTGTGACTAACTGTAATTCCAGAAAGACTGAAACTTCGCTATTGCTCTCTTGAGGTCCTTTGCACGTTTACCTGGAAATAAGTTCCTTTCATCTCATTGCAACTAACTTATGAGTAGACATACATAGGAGTGCAAATAAGTTTCTAAACTGGAAGTTTTATCTTCTCAAATGGCAACAGAATCAAAGCACTGTGCAGTTAAGAGTGTAGATAACCACTTTAAATGTATTTTTATGTAAATTATATATCAGTCCACCTTCTTTGACAAAAACACACAAAAGGGTCAGATGTTGTACTGGTAGACAAAATCCAGCGTTAGAACCTTGTGTTTGAAGTGGGATTGCTAAGTAGACTAGATTTTATTTGTCTAATAGTGGTACAGTAGTCTCTTTACATTAATCGATTCAAGATCTTACTTGCATCAAAGAGACAGCAAAAGGTTACTGCTACCAAGCTATGCTAATTTTTAACAACAATGTATACACCAAGTGAAGTGTTGCCTAGAATTCAATGTATTCTGTAGTGAATTTCTTTGATCCTCATCTATAAACTGTGCTTGTATATGTCATCTGTTTGAGGTGAGGTTTTTTACTGCTGTAATTAAATCTTTTCAAATGCATTACATTATCTTCAGCCTAGCTAAAAATGCAGACCATTGTTAAGGAAGCTAGGTATATTATTTGTAAAATAGTGCAGCTCCCTCTGGTAGCCTTCTTCTCTACCACATGACTTCTTCCCAACAATTTTAATTTAAATCTCACCAAACAGCATAATGGTCCAAGAGTTTGTTTAGCTATTTGACTTCCTTTATCACATAGAGTTGGCAAACATTCTGTTGCTAACTTGATGTAGCTCCAGGCAGCAAGGCTAGAAGGATATTAAACCAGTAAAAGCTTATCAACTGATTCACTGATACGCTGTAAATTCCAGCCTTTTCATTTTACTTTTAAGTCAACACATTAGTAAGCAATTTGCTGACATAAAGATGGATTGCTTTAAAAGGGCTCTCCTTTGGCAGACAAAGTTCATCTTAATGCTTTTGTGTGCATCTTTATTTAATCATGTTGTTGGGCCTCACCTAAAACCTGTGACTGATGGTGCTTTACATATAGATAAAAATGTTTAGAATGCCTTCACTTTGTCATGATGTTCAAGTTGAAGGGCACAGAAATCATCAGAGTAAACACAAAATTAATTATGCAAATATAGAATAGGCTTTTTCTGAGAAATTAAATTCTCCCATTTTTAAAACGGAGATTTGTTCATTTTATCCTTTCCTTCGAAGAACAAACAACATAGATTCTAAATTGTCCCACTGTTCATGTGGAGTGAGGGTCTGCCAGCTTCCCTCTTTAGCTGTAGCTCTCTGTGGGATATCCTACATTACTTCCAACTACTGGTATCATCCAGACACCAGGAGCAAGTGGGGAGTGGAATAGTTTTAGAAAAACTCTGTGTGATGAATATGAACTCTGTTCCACTCCAGTTCAAGTACTTGTTTTTCAGTAGAACTTGTAGAAAAATAAGTTTATCATGTTTTTTAAATTCTACTAAAAATCTAAGATATTTTCACAAGTAACCTTACTAGCATCTTATTTAACATATACCCTACATTTCTCCTGTAATGGCACTCAAAGCGGTTTATAAAAATTTAGTCTGTAATGGCACCACAGTTGATGTTCAGTACTTGATGTTCAGTAGTGACTCATTTAAAAAACAGTATACTTTCTAACTAGGACAGCTTTTTCATTTTTAAAGTGATGTGAGATATGCCAAATGCTATTAAATACCACTCGGGGCAGTTGCTTCAGCTATCTAAATAAACTACCACATTTATTATATAGCAGCCTGACTGCCAATCTACACACAGTGTTAGTCAGGTTTAAACAGGAAAACATAGCCTGACTTGGGGGGGGGGACATGTGGAGCCCTCCTCTCAAAAGTAGTCTGCATTTAGGATCTGTGTTCAGAGGCAGACTTCCTCCTACATAGTGCGTCTTGAATCAGAAGGCACACCCATGTGCAGATGCCATCAATGCTGTAGGCAGCTGTAGAACTGTGAAAAATAGGTCATCCCCACCTAACCCAAAATGCTGTAATAATAATGGCAAGAAATAGAAATATTCCCCCCCACCCCATGACAGAGATGTCTTCACACATATTTCATTTCTGGTCCAAAGCCTTAGCTTGCATTCCCTAATGGGCTCTTCCCCAACCTAGTGCCCTCCAAGTGTTTTAGACAAGAGCTTCCATAGCCCCTAGATCTGAAGGGTTCAGGGTCAGGAAAAAGCCTAATTGCCATAACTGAGGGGTTGTCTGGATGATGAAAATACAGTTGTTCCTTCATATTCGTTGGGATTTGGTTCCAGGACCCCTGTGGATACCAAAATCCGTGAATACTCAAGTCTAATTATATGCAGTGGCATAGCAAAATGGTGCCCCTTATATAAGATGGCAAAATCAAGGTTTGCTTTTTGGATTATTATTTTTTTAAAGAATATTTTCAAGCTGTGAATACTTACATCTGTGGATACCAAATCCATGGATACGGAGGGACAACTGTACTCTGCTCAGAATTCGCAGAGAATACGATGTGTCCCAATGTGATCCGAATGAGATTTGTGGTATTTGGAAGGAGGGGGCTAAAAAACCCACAAACTACGCAGTAAAAGGATTTGTGGGTTCCCCCAAAGTTTCAAGGAAAATGCATTTTCACTTGTGTGGACATCCAAATTTGCATTGCTGCATATTTTTGCTCTATTGCCCTTTATCAGAGTGTGTGGCCACTCCATTCGAATAGATGTGAATAGACAAAATAATGGTGGAGACAAAACAGTGTCACTGTGAATGGGTTAAAATGTGCACCCACTTGCAGTATACTATCATGTCTAGACAAACCCTGAGATCAGAAAGGAATTTCTCTTTAGGGCACATTAGCCAGTACTAAGAATAGGAAATAAAAAGATTTTTCTAAGCTGTTTGTGAATCATTATTTAAGGGTGATTCTTAATTTCCTGCACTTTAGGAAACCATCACAGGAATGCTTCATGGGGGGGGGGGCAATTCTCTGTGTATAAACAATTATGTTCCACTTTCAAGACTATCTCAACTGTTCAGTTTACAGAGATCTGCCAACGATTGTTGAATTCCTATGAAACCCACATAGATGAACTCTTCTCTGAGATTGATTCTACTGTTGCTGCAAGTCAAGATGTGTTTCAGCAACTAGACAAGACAGTTGGCCCACCCATAAGTGAAGTTGAGTGGGAAAAGATACAGATGCAGGTTGGTTTTCAGACAGAAATTATTCTTGGCTCAATCTGAGAGATGGACTTTACATTTCTGTATTCTGTTACCATTTACAGGTAGCAGCTTTTTCTGTCTTTATTATTCACATTTCTGTGTTCCTTTATCCTCCCATCAATTCAGAGCGGTACACAGTAATGCTCCAATGTTGTCGCATGATGTAGGATAGGCTGAGTGGGTATTCTTTTTGTATGATCATTTGAGTAAGATTAGTGGCTGAGCAGAAAGTGAGTCTTTTCTGATACAAGTTCAAAACTTCTTATAACACACTTGCACATAGTACAAACTATGTCCTGTTCAGGCAGCAATGCCAACTAATGGGAGTAATTTTCTGTTGGCGAGCACACCAACTTTGGACTGCCCTGCTGGGAGGTGATTGATGCTGAGACTCTGTTCCTTTATGTCACGGTATTTTAATTTCTGTAATTGATTGAGTCTTTATGCCTATTATTTTGTAATTTTATTTTTATGTGGTATTCTCAGGATTGAGCTATCCACACTTGTGGGTTTTCCCTTTGTGCCAACTGATCAAGATCCCTTGTGGTTGAAAGCAGTTTAAATGAATTCTTTAGGCTTTACATAGTCTAACACCTGTGGCCAACAATGAATGTACATATGTCTGTTGTTGTATCAGTCCTGTTGAGCATTGACATTTTAGCAATCTTCCAGGGACATGATCTAACAGAAATTCGTAAAGGCTGTTGTAGATCTCACTCTGCTTACGTTTTGAAAGTCATTGGTAGTTTCTGTTTGGAAGCCACACAAGATTACTACAAAAACAAAAATTTCAAAGACCTATATCCAGTTGATGATCCAACTTAAAGTAGCTCAGTCAATGGGAACTTGACAAATCAACTTGATTCAGTGGGTCTGCTTTAGTTGGGATGTATAACTGGATATAGGCCAAAGCATTTTATTTTTATTTTTCGTCATGCTGAGTAATACTTCCCAGCAAGACCTTCATATTTTTTTATTTGGCCCAAGAACATAAAACAGCATTGTATAACATCACTTTTCTTTCCAGGCTTTTCGGCAAGACATGGTTGATTGCCCAATTTGCATTATGCCACTTGGCCATCCTCATCTTCAGGATGAACTCTCCCAAGACAGCTGCCAATCATACTTCCGTCAGACGGTTCTGCTTTCCTGTTCTCATATTTTTCATTGTACTTGTCTTCAAGCATTTGAAGAGTTCTCCTTGGGTGAAAGACTTGTATGTCCTCTATGCCGCTCCTACTATCAAAAGAAAATAATCAACTAACATTTTAATATGAAATGCATTTGTAAAAAAAATAAAAGAATATTGATCTTTTTCATCAAAAGCTTGTATTCAAGTTGAATTTCCAAAATTCCTTCTGAGTGCATGTATGTGCAGTTCTGGAAAGTACCTGTGGTTGGCTGAAGGCAAGATGGAGTAGCATGAATTGTTTATTACTGGGTCATAACATAACCATTGAAATAAGGAAATACCAAGTTTTGGTTTTTTGTTTGTGGCTATCACATCTCTCTGAAAGCTATCCTTGTCTGTGCAAGAAAAAGGTACAGTAATGATGTGATAGCCAGTATTTCCAAAATTCCTTCCCACACTTAATATTGAAAGCTTGCCAAGGCATGCTGGTATGTTCAAGAAAGCTCAAACCCTAATTTCTTAAGTAATCCAAGAAGACATTTTGTTCAATTAAACATCCAGCATGCTTACAGATTACATGGGGTATATCTTCATGTAATAACCATTTGACAAATTACAATATCGCACAAGCCAGTTTCCTTTGTGCAGTTTCTTTGTCCTAAGTGGAATCCCACATAAGAGAGAAGAGCACGCTCAAAAAGAAATCACACAGCAAATTGTAGAAACCATTGAGGAATTTATCCGTGACATGGAGATGCTGTGCCCAAAGGTCATAAACATTCGTAATTTTTGGCAGCTCTTAAAAGACAATATTTGCCCTGACAAATGAGGGAACACTTGCATTAGTTCAACACAAGAAGTTTTCATCCCCCCAACTGATCTCAAAAAGGATCTTCCCATACTTAGATCTCCTTTCATCCATTCTGTACTTAAGAGAACAATTTCAATATCAGATCTCCAGGAGGCATGTCCTTACCCATTGTCATTACCTATGCAAAATGCTACATACACTGGTATGCAACTACCTACTCTCCATTTCTTCTTGAGAGAAGTTCCCAGCTCCCTAGATGGGTAATGTACAATCTTGCTTTTGTGAGGGGTCTAATATTTAGACAGTATCTATGTTGTTGTGTGCCTTTGAGTTGTTTCCAACTTATGGCAACCCTAAGGTGACCCTATCATGGAGTTCTTTTGGCAAGATTTGTTCAAAGGGGGATTGCCTTTGCCTTCCTCTGTGGCTGAGAGCAGTGATTTGCCCAAGGTCACCCAGTGGGTTTCCATGGCTGAGTGAGGATTCAAACTCTAGTCTTCAGAGTTATAGTCCAACATTCAAACCACTACACCGCACTGGCTGTCAGGCAGTACCTATGTCAAGTTTAATTCCCAAATGCTTGTAGGGTATAAATGAGATTTATATTTTGTGCTCAATTCCAAGGTTTGATCTGCATGAAATACCAAGTCATACAACAACTTGTCAAATCCTTTAATCAACACTGTAAAACAGGCAACTGTAAAAGATATCAGACAAAGAGGGGTGCAGATAAACATCACATTACTATCTGTAAACAATGTCCTAGTAAATCTGACTTCTGGATTAACCCTCTTGTCTGCCTGAATTTAGCATTAAAAGCTAAATAGTAAAGGTGTGCTCAGACTTTTTACAACATTTGTCACGGTGTGTTAACACTGCTTTCATTCAATAGAGAAGAAAGCCAAACAGTGGCTCACTTTAAGTTTTAAGACTTTACTTACATACATTTTGGTCTGATTTGATATATACCTAGTTCATATATTTTGTGCTTAAGCCTCATAATAAATGAGGCAGATGGTTGATGCTGCTGTACCTTAAAAAATACTGAACGTTGAATCTTAGTCAAACCACTAGGAATGGATTGCCAATATCCATATATAAATTTACTATTTCCCTACTGTATATATATCTATATCTGACTACTGTAAGAGTAGGCCTTTTATTAGTGACACTGGAAAGTAGAATTTTCTTGTAAAGTATTTTGAATTGATGGGTAAAATGACTGTTTCACATGGACATAGCCAAGACACAGAGGAGACAGTCTCATACCATGTATTTCTAGCTAGGCAAGGGCACTGAATTACAACTGTGGTATGTTTTATCTCACATTCATTTCCAGAGTGGTATACCATAAATGACGGGGGATAGAATATTGAAATATACTTTTCTTGAATTTCACAGAACAGTTTGCTGTATTGGCAAGAGACACACATTAATTAGGTAACCATTTCCATTTCTTTGGTGGGCATGAAGTTTCGTAAGGGAAAAAGTAAGCATATATTTGATGTGCGCCAGCATAGGGACACCTGATCCCAAAAATTACAACTGGGGAGCTCTCTTAACATACCATGTACTCTGAATTTTACCAATACAGGATGAGCAAGTGAAATATTTCATCTTGCACAATTTTTTCATACCAGAATGGGAATATGTACTTGATTAATTTCTAGTGAATTGAACATGGATTTAAGCAATGTCCACACAAGACATTTGCTTTTTTTCTCTCCCCCTTCCCTCCCCGCATCTGCAGGGGTTATTCTTAGTGTGCCATTACAAACTTGTCTAAAATCAGCATTTTCATAATTTCAACCATTCTCTATTCCTCCCCCTCCCAACAAACATTTTGCAACAACTATAAAGGTGATTTCAAGAGGAAATAAGTGGCTAGATCTTTTGACTACATTCACAATATTTTCTGTATGAATCTTGTCTAAGCAATAATAGTCACAGTCAATGTTTCTTCAAAGAACTCTGCTCTGCATGGATCCAAACGCATACTGTTATCCATGGTTATGGGTGAACAAATCTTCAAACTCAGTTTGCTACTCAACCTGGCTGTGTATGGATCTACCTGGCTGTGTATGGATAGTTACTATACTGAACCCAACTAATTTTGTGTAGGTATTCTACTGGTGTTTAGTGGAGGTGGCAGTTCACTGCAAGCATATGCCCTACATGATGATTTACATACTTTACAACACATTTATGCAATTTCATCATAATATGAGATACACCTAGGTCCCATGATGAGATTACTGCCATCTCAAATTGAGATGGACTTTTGAACAGAGAAGCTACAGTGAACTGATTGCCATAAGCTTCTCAGTTACAATTTATTCCATTTCCTAGAACCTATCCCATGAAAGTATGTTATTTTCCTCATGTGTTCTATTCACTTCAACTGTCCATTATTGAAATTGCTGTTATCTATTTGCTAGAAATTTTATCTTTCAAATTTTTAAAGCAAAATTAAATTAAGCAATTAGGTAAAAGCTGAATGTATATGATGTCCACAAACTCCGCAGTGAGGTCAAGCACTAAGGCTCATGCTTGTGAGCCTTACACTAGCAACACTCTGATCTCTCCTAAAAAGTTGGATGGCTTGGGATATCTGGATATTATGCAACACACCAAAACCCAGTTTATAAATTAGAAATGCTGGGTTTACTGAGACTGAATAATACTGGTATTTTCAAACTGAGGTGAAATGTTTCAAATTGTTAAGTTCCAGTTAATGCTATGTGATCAAACCTATAAAATGTCCTCATTTACACAATATGTCATGTCATCCAACTACAACCTTTCAGCAATTATATACTGAATACTCTCACTGATCTTTATAAACTACCCATCTCAATTCACAGTATGTTAGCAAACTTAGTTTCAATTTCCTTCAGCTTCAGGTGTCACATGCAGGGCTTCTAAACTTTAAAAGTGTAGCAATATCAAAGAAAATCACATGCTCTATTAATACAATCATACCTAAACAGGAATTTAAATTTTTGTACTTAAAAGACTGGGGCAATGTCATCTACTAGCCCAATTACTCTCCACCCCAAGAATCAACTGAACGATTTAATGAGAAAATAGTCTTTGTTTCAATTAGACGAAATGCCCAGGCTCAGAAGTCATTTGAAGGTAACACCTGTGAAAGCTGTGTTCTATTACCTCCTTTTTTCACTGCTTATGATGAACACAGGTGACGTATTTCACAGAAGGGCGTCAACCTTCTGTGCATAATATTTAGTGAAGCAAGTAACTGTTGTTACTGAAGCAAATTAACATACATGATTATGCACACAATGATCAGAGGTCTGTAAAATTACTGTTTCCCAGGCTCAGTTTTAGCAATGTGAGGTTAAGTTATTGCATAATTTATTGATCACAATCGAAGCTTCCTCCAGTACTAACTGCAGGACAGTTTGTTATTTAGAACTAGAACTGCTTGTATTTTAGTCAATTACACACTATACACACTGTATAGACAATTTAATTGATCTTGGACCTTAGTAGACTCTGAAAGTTATCACAATGGAAACTCAGTGGAAATACAGCAACTGGAGGGGGTGGTTCATTTCCTACTAGCAAGGCTCATCTCAAACACATTCTTCAGAAATGTATTTATGCACAGAAGATTATTGGCCTTATACACTGACAGATCAATATGGAGTCTCTTCAAGAGGAATACAGTTTTCTTTTCAGCTTCCAGGTTTTGAGAAACACTTCTGAACCAGCTGAAAGAGAAGCTGGGAGGAACATGGACCAATCCAAGGAGAATACAGCCTGATGCACCCAGATTTCTTGGGTACATTTTTTATCAAGTTGGACCCAAAATACAAACAGGTAAAAGCAATACAAAACCCAAGTGTAATGAAGTGACAGGAATGTCATGAAGCTGAAGAGCTCAGTTCCACTCACTGCTTTTCACAGTGTTTTCTGATGCCCATTTACAGAGGGCTTTGCTGTCGTCTCAGAGTCTCTTGCATTATGTGAGAGGTGAAGTTTATCTAAACCTGCAAAACATTGTGAGAAAATCAAAGCAAAATTTATTTCATTGATGACAGCGGTTTTAAAAACAAAAATTCTGTGGTCCCTTTAATACTAAAAAGTTCTCTTTACTATAAGCTTTTATGGACTCCAACCTACCTCATCAAATATGTAGAGCTCAAGAAAGCTTATGCCAAGGAAAACCTGTTAGTCTTCAAGATGTCAACTCAAAACATGGTACATTTTGCTCAAATATCTAACTTCCACTTATCCCCCATCTAACAGAATGTGTCTGGTGTTCTATCAAAGAGTTTGGGATTCCTCAGCACTGTTCCACATCAATGCCTGCTGAGGGAGGATGTTGGACATTATGGATCATAATGAAATACCAACTCTTTTAGTTGATATAGAGTAGAAAACGACGCTATATGTGCACCACATTTGGGCTCTAAGAACAGTATCCTACATAGGTTGGCTATTTTTTTAATGAAAACTTAAAATTGATATACCTGCAATTTCTAAATTCCTACTTCTAAATTTCCCAGCTCTAACATTTTCTTCCAGGCCAACCTAAAGGGCACAAATCACAGGCTATTGGGAGTGGGGAATGTGCAGAAGTCTAGCCTGGTCAATGTGTGATGTGCCTTAGTTATATCTTGTCTAAATTACCATAACCTGGTGCAAGTGAGGATCCCTTTGAAAAATTGCTCAGGACGGTTATAGGGATTTTCATGTTACAACACCTTCACTGCCTACCAGTCTTTCCAAACATAATTCATAGTGTTAGTCGAGACCTACAAAGACCGTGCAAAATTTGGGAACGAGTTATCTCAAAGACCATAATCTTCGACACAAGTCAGTCCAGGCTTCATGATCCTCAGGGAAGCCTTCTTTCTTCCCAGTGCTTGAAGTAAGTCTGGTAGCAACCTGAGGTATGGACAGCCTGTCTTGCTCCGTCTTGGATAACTTTCCATCCGCAGGCCAAAATATTTTTGGCCTCATAAGCTGATAGCTGGACTTGAAATATACTGTAGCTGCTTTAACTGATCATTGCTTTACTGCAGGAGTGAGAACCATGAAGCCCTTTAAATATTGTTGTACTGTAACTCCCGTTATTCCCCATCAGTGGCTCTGCTGGCTAGGTCTGCTGTAAGTTACAGTTCAACAACATGAACAGCCAATGATTTGCATCTATTTCACCAGTTTTATCAAGTTCAGTGATGTTTTACTTGCCTTTTTGTATATGTTTGATTATTTCATGCTTTATAATTTTTATTAACTATCTTGACAATATAACATAAATACTACAAAAATATTTTCTTCAAAAGGAAAAAACTAGAAACTCATACCAGCCAATTACTTTAGCATGTACAGTATATAAATTCTGAACTTAAACTCTAGTTTAAATCTGAATCCTGTAAAGTATGACAAGCACAAAAATAAGACAACATATGTTACCTAGTGCTTTGAGCAGTTCTTCTCTGACTGCTGAGGTGAATTTTCTAACCAAACACAGAGTTGTCATAATGGCAAAGAGCAGATTGTAGGATAGAACAATGTAGAAGTTCCCTAACCAGTTAAACCTTCCAAAGTCTCCAAGGAGATCAAACCTTGTAATACCTATGGGAAAGAAAGAGAAGATGGGTTCAGAAAAATGATAAAGGAGATTATCAGACGACCTTTTTAATCTGGAACAGGGGTGACAAGAGAGCGACAAAGGGCTCTCTTTTCAGACGACATCATCCCTGTTCAGTTCTGCTCCTGTGCCCCCTCCATTCCTTTTCCATTCTCTTCTATTGACAGATTAATCTATCAATAGATCACCTGTTCCGTTTCCATAATGGAATAACGGGCTTGTGAAAAGGTGTCCCGTTATGCTGGTGCTATGCCAGCCACGGTGGGAGGCCCCTCCCGAAGTTTTCCAGGTGCGATTAGGACGAGGAGGTAAGTGGCACCCTTGTTTTCCCCCTCTCTGGGTTACTTGTTTAATTTTAAGGGTTCTTGGGGGCTTAAGTTTTCTTTTTTGACATTTGGTTTCCTTTTTATTTTTAAATTTCCCACGCATCGTTCTCTCACAAGAATGTGCAGGATTTGCTTTCCAGGACGTGAATGTCGCTTTACGACAGCTGCATTCACACCCAGAGGACTGAGGGGAGGGGGAGCAGTTACTATCGCAGCATAAGGTAGATGTCTGGGGAAAAAATTTACTGGAACAGGGACGGGAGTGGGGCAGGGGGGGGGTAGCGGGACAGATACGCTATCAGACAGTTCATCTGATAATCTCCCAAGAGTGGTATTTTAAAAGGTACAAAAGATGATCTTGCAACTACTTTGTTCACAATTAATTTTACATATGATTTCAATCACTTAGGAATCATTCAAAACCACATGAATGCAATATGAAAAACGTTAAGCAATGTTCTGCTTTCTTTAAAGTAACATCTTAAATCTCTGTTTCACTTTCAAAGCACTGTTCTAAATTGTAAGTTATGTCTGTTGAAACAGAAAAGGGAACTCGGTCATAGCAAGTGTCCTTGTTTATTTTATAGGGTCCAAAGATGCAATCCTCTATGCCATGCAGGAGCATAAAGGAAAGATCTGAAATAAGCTCAGAAAATCTGCACAGCATGAGTATCTCTTCCAGACATTTGAAAGAGGAACATGATGCTATAAACTTCTTAAACACTGGCACAATGTGCAATGTTTATAATGCTCCATCTTGCGTTCAACAAAATGATCAGTTGTAGTCTTAAACAGGTGAATTTGCTCTTCTGTTTGCCTTTCCCATCACTGGAACAGTCCTGATCCTTTTATCATCCAGAGACCTGTTATGAAAATGCTTCTAGGAATCTGTTTAAATTCTATTTCTCTTTTCATCCACCCATTGCCACCGGGCATAACTTCCAATGTGGTGCATGTTGATATTTTGTAAAGCACCACATGATTCACTGTACCCTAATGCACTCTATTAATCCTGTTTGGACAGCTGTGTCTATGCATTTGTTAGCTGTATTTTAACTGTTCATCCCTTCTGTTTTAGTCCTTCCTTTATCTCTAGGGCAAACAATATGGAAATTTCATTTGTGGACCACAGAGAAACTAAAGAGTCTTGCTTTTAATTTGTCTTCTGTATACACCATATAATTTTTTTTTTGTTTATGTTCTCTAACAATTTTTCATTTGAATCCCAGTGTGTTGTGAAATGGCAGAGGTCTGCTTATTAACAATATTCCTCAGCATGCCCTGACTTTATGGTGTGCCTTGCGTAGCTCTTTAGGAATTCATCCATTTTTACCCCACTTGTCTAACAAAATGAGTACACCAGTAGTCCCACATATACTTCATTTACATTTCAACATTTATGCAATGTATATCCTACACTTTGAAACATCCAGAAGATTATAAAGGAGATCTAAAAATCTATCTCCAGTCACAACACACCATTTCTTAGAAGGCTGGAGAACCAAGAAAAGTTCAGACGGTGTAGCTCTTCCAACACAGGTGAATGCACAGCTGTATTCTCAACAATCTTTACTTTGCAGACCACCATTTAGGAGCCCAAATATATTGGATCTAACTATTTTTGCAATGTCACAATGAAAAGATCACCTGCTATATAAATAATTTATTTCATTTTCTATTTCAACTATAAGGAAGAACTGCTTGCCAAGATCCACTCTAGATTTTATGAGTATGAAAGACTATGAAGCTGATTCTCCACATCCAAACCTAAAACTTTCAAACTGGCTTTCAAAGTGGAAGACAACAAGGAGGTGTTTCCCACTTCAAAAGATAAGACTCCCACTTCAACTTGTTTTCAGGAGTCGCTTTTCAACACTCAAATTGCCTTGGTCACTCTGATACCTAGAGACCTCTGCTAGACCTCTGGATACCAAGCTATCTTTATGGATAGGTTTTGCAAGTTGTGAATTGGGGCATTGTGGTTTGGTAGCTCCATTTGTACTTGCAAGGGAAAGCAGTCCCAGGAGATGCTGGTAGGAGACTACTACTCAGCTCTGTGGCATTTAGGGTATAAAGTTCTACAAAGCTTTTTCTTGTTTCATATATTTCAACATCTATGTGACACCACTGAATAAGGTCATCTAGGGATTTAGGATGGGGATCCAATTTCTTCCCTTTCTATCTTACTCAGATGAGGCAGACAAAGTGCTAAATCAGTATCTGAGATTGCTAATAGACGATAAGGCCAATAAACTGAAGTTTAATCTTGCCAAAGTGGAAGTACTGTTGGTGGGTAGTTTGTCTGACCAGATAAGTGAAGTTCAACCAATTCTGGATAAGGCTGACTCACTTTAAAGTATCAGATTGGTATTTTATGGTATTGTCTTATGGTATTGGCTGATCAAACTGTAACAGGAGATCCAAATGGACTCCTTCCACCAAATGAAGCCCATCTTGGACAATGAGAGCTTAGCCACAGACATCCATACTAGTAAGCTTTAGATAAGACTAATGCTTTAATACACTGCATGAGGGACTGACGCTGAAGTCTGATCAGAAACTAGAATTAGTCCAAAATACAGGTGTGAGGCCACTAACTGGGCACATCATAGTAATCCCTACTTGGACTGAAATAAAAAATGGTAATGATAATTTTTAAAAGTTGTATGCAGTCTGAATCCCAGGTTATCTCAACAATTGCCTTCTAGTCCATAAATCTGCCTGTAAGTTTGAGCCATCTTTTGAAACTCTTCACTGCGTGCCCACGTCTTCAGAAGTCAAGTAAGTGGTTATCAAAGAGAGGACCTTCCTCAGCTAAGTGCCCTGTTTGTGAAATATTGTCCCCAGGGAGGCTCACCTAACACCAGCATCTTACATCTTTTCAGCACTTTTTTTCTTCGTTTTTTCAAGTCATTTCATTTTTTTGTTGAATCTAGCTTTACTCAGTGTTGAACTTTTTACTGTTATTGTTGACATTTTAAAATGTTCTTTTACAATTAAACAATTATATACACTTGGGTAACTGGTCTGGAGGAAAACTGCATAAAGAAGAAAGTATAGGTTAGTTTGATATACAACTGACAACTTTCTGCAAAGATTCTTGCTGCCTCGATTATTTCCTTGGTATGGTATTTTTTCCTTGGCAATACCGGTATGGAAGACAAGGATGCCCAACCAAGCACCTGCTGATTTCTCCTGGGATTTTTCCTTCCATTTCTATTTTTGGGGCCTACCACCAATGAAATAGGCTTACCAGGATCCAGAACAGAAAACATAGGAATCATTGCCTGTATTTATGCATCCCTGGTGGTAACACAGTGACATGCTCTAGCAGAGGGAAGAGCAACTGCATGGAGGGGAGGGGCCACATTCTCCTCAACCCTACCTACAGCAAGCCTAAATACCTCTCCAGTCTCTTTTAAAATGTTGACAGAAGTGACACTGTGTCACTTCCTATCACCATTTTGAGAGGGACAGCACAAGAAAACGGAGGTTTTGGGGGAAGTAGGGGTATTATGGGGTGCTTGTTGGAGTGTGTGAGGGTATTCTTTGGGTGGGTTAGGAGGCCACAAAAGTGGATCCAGGGGCGGCATAACACCCACGGGCCACACCATGCCCACCTCGACTCTAGCACATCATGTATAGCATGGAGATAAGACACTCATATTGTATTTACATTTTCTTTCCCAAAAATTTACTATTCTGTCACTTTTTAGAATTGTTTTATGTCTTTTCTTATTTTTAGTTATTTTAATAGTGTTTTTATAGGTAAAATTTGAATTAATTACCATTGTATAGTGGTTTTAATGTTATTTTAATGTTTGTAGATTATGGATTTGTTTTAAATGATGTTTGCCGCCTGATCCTCATGGGAGAAGCGGGATATAAATAAACATTATTATTATTATTATTATTGAATATATTTACTGTTCTGTAGCAGTGATACCAAATGATATTTTGAAAACACTTCAAAATATTTTGTAAAATCTGAAATAATGCTTACCCAGTGTCCTTGACATAACTGGCAAAGCTGAACTGAGGACTAATATAGAAACACAGTTCCCAATTATCTGTTGGAACAAAAATATGTTATTTCAATTAAAAGTGACAACGGTGATGAGCTTTTAATAACACCTGCTAAGTTTATTAAGTGGATGCAAAACATGCAAAACACAAACCAACTTTTAATAATCTGATTGCTTTTACAGCCTGACAATCCCCAAACCCTCTTCCTTCTGCACTCTTCCAATAATACCATAAACTACATATTCCCAGACAAATCAGTTTCCTCTAAAATTAAATATTAGCATCCTATTTATTATGAAAATATTAAAGTAAACTTTGTTACTTTAGGAACATAAAATTACCATTTTGGTGTATTACAAAGTATAGTTCAGTCAGACAATAGGATTTTTAAACTGTATTTTTTGTTGTTAAGAATGAGCTACAAGTTCCATAAATATAAGGAACCTCTTTGGTTTTGCCATTTTATTTGGAGCAGTCCCAAAAAATACACACACACACACACAAACCAGAAGAAGCCACCAAATTAGTAAAGGAAGAGATTTTTGTGTGTGTGTTCTAGTCTTTCATAGTGTCAAACAGACATAAAGTAGTCATCCTCATAAAAAGAACTGAGAAAAGGATACCAAGACCAGAATTGTAATGATCAGCTACTGTATACTGTCTTACATAAAAAATCTTCCTGTTACATAGTTTTTTTGGGGGGGGGATTGGGGGAATTATATATGAACACCCTGTATTAAACATTTTATTCTAAAAAAAATACTCTGTAATCTTTTTTTTTTCAATTTGGCAGGAAGAAAGGGCTTTGGAAAAAATGTTTTTCCAATTTTTCATGTGTTTTTTAAAGGCCTTCACAGCTCTACTGTAGAGTAACTTGTATATCTATGTTTCTATCAGACCACTACTATACAAAGTGTGAATCAGTTAAGATTTTATCTCATTTTATTTTATATCCCACCTTTCTGCTTGCACAGGACCCAGATCTCCAAAAGAGAGAACTAATTAAATTCTCAAGCTTCTTTATTTATTACTATTTTTTAAAAAAATCTAAAATAGTCTAAGCTTCATTCTACGTCATTCAGCTACTTCATTCTAATATAAAGATAGAAAGCAAGGGAGACAGGAAAAATCTCTTCCAGCGGGACTTTCCCCTTCCTCCCACAGGTCCATCTACAACCACCTGTTAGTGTTTTTTTGTTTGTTTGTTTTTTAGAAAAGTGTTATATTAATGTAAACTGAAAGGTGGAATATAAATAACTGCAATGAATAAAGAAATACCACTGTAGCACTATGTCAAAGAAGGAAAAAATATTGAGGGATCCTTCTAAAAGATGTCTAAACACAAATAATTAAGCACTGTTACTGGCTTACAATGCCCTTTCTTCAAAATGCTTTACATGAAAGGGCTGAGCAAACATAATGGGACTCCTCAACAGTATTAATCAAGAATTTTCTATACGCTTGTTTACTTTCCCACTTCCAAGAGCTCCTGGCAAGATGAAAGCAATCCACCCCTCACTTCTTTGAATACCAAAAAACCTACCCACCCCTTTTTAAATAAAGTAGAAGGAAATCTTAAATATGTGAAAGTTAAACAGAATTGTTTCTGGCTGCTTGGGACTATCTTTTCAGTGAATATGTCACTAATTCCTCTAAAGTGACCATAAAAATTCTGCAAAGTCAGAATAGAATCAGAATGAAATACGCTGCTAAAAAGAACGACTTCCTAGGTAATTATTCAAATGGGATGAATATGCCTATGTGGCTTTATGTGACTAGTACCAACCATATTCTTCACATTTCAAACATTCCTAAAGTACTGTTGGCACAATCAAAGTTACTCATTAGCAATATGATTCCCTTTGTACAGAGGAGTAAAACTTTCCCCAGATTTTCTATGGTTAGTTAACAAGCTCTGCAATCCCAGGCATTTCCAATGTGAATAGACACAATTCAAATTAGGACACATCTTTTCTTTCCTCTCTTCCTCTCTCCGCCAACCCCATTCACCAGTGTGAAACTCTTCCAGTCTGTTTACACAATTTACAAAATCTAATCACCACCAATGAGTCATTTAGAACAACTGTGGTCTGAGAGGTTCAGGTTTGCCTTGGGTGGCAGAAATGGAGGAGAAGGAAGAAAGCACAATCACCTGAAATTTATTTATTTATTCACCTACCTTTGTCATGGTTGTGTCATCCTTTCTGGGAGTGAAATCTCCAAAAAAGCGTAGGCTATAGAAACCAACTACAGAGGAGACCATAAGATAGCTGTGAGAATCAAGGAAAAAAGAACCCTCCAAAAATCCAAGTTTCAGACTCACAGAAGGAGAGGGGGATGACCGCTTTTAAGTGCATGAGAATGGCTGACTGATCATTTCCTCTCTTCTACACCAGCATTTTACTATATTAGAGTGTCACAGAAAATTAGTCAAAATACTTACTTAAATGTAAGAATGGCTACTGAAAAAAAGGATACAAAATTAAAATGATCTCAAGTGCTGCACCAACAAAACCAAAGGTGGACAGAGAAGCATTTCCAATGCCAGGCCCCTGGAAAGAATGTTTAAAAAGAGAAAGAGGGATTTACATAGAAATGCTGTTCTTGTCTACCTAGAACATCAGAAGTGGTTTATGCACTTATTCTTTAACTGGGCACAATATGAGAGCTAGAAATACAAGCCAGCTATTCCAAAATATAGGGCAGGAACCACCAGAGAACTTCTACTGAGAATGAAAAGGTGGGCAATGTCCACTCCCCACTGCAATCTCCCTAAGTGGCCCTAAAACCAGCTCTTGAAGGCTGGGAAACCATCCAGAGAATTTTCAAGCTGGTACTGAGGGGCTAAAGAGAAGGGGAGAGGAGAGATAAAGAACACTCCCACAGTTCTACCAACTGAATGCAGGATTTAGCCAGTAATTCTTATTTGACCTAAATGACCAAAACTGTGAACATTCAGAACAGATACCAAAATGCACAAATAATCTGACTGAAATCAAAAGCAGCTCTGGGAAACTTTAAAAGCAACTTGGCTTACTGGCTATTAGAGCCACTGAAAAAAATACAGTATATTCCAGCGTATAAGACGACTGGGAGTATAAGACCACCCCACCCAATTTCCAGCCAAAAATAGGCATATATTCGCCAGATAAGACCACCACCCCAATTTGGCTGGCTGGGGGAGCCTTGCCAGCTGATCCTCTTTGTTTCCCAACTCATGAGGATCTCCTCATGAGTTGGGAAAACGAACAGGATCAGCTGGCAGGGCAACATTCGCCCCTCTCTTCAACCTTCCAGTCAAACTGGACTCGAAGATGGAGGAAAGGGGCGAAAATGGCCAGTTTGCCTCAGCAGCCCCCTTCCCTCCATCTTGGCTCTTCTGAAGGAGACCAATGCGGGGGAAGCGGGGGCAGCTGCGGCAAACCCCTAGATTCGCCCCCTCTCGCCACCTTCAAGGAAGGTGGGGAGAAGGGGCGAACATGCCCCGTTTGGCTCCATAGGGAGGACGCGGGGCCGTGGAGCCAAACCCTGGGATTCGCCCCCTCTCCCCACCGTCAAGGGAGAGGGAGCGAATCTAGGGATTTAACTCCACAGCCCCGATCCCTCCTTCTGGGCTCCCTCCTCCCGCGATTCCCCAACCCACAGGAGGCTGCCCAGTCTCCTGGTAGGTTGGGGAATGCGGGATGGCCAGCTGGCTGGGGGGGTGGAGGGAGGGGGCTTCGTAGCCACCCCCTCCCCAAAGTGCAGCTTTGGGGAAGGGGGGTGGGTAGGCGGAGGGTGAATGGGTGGATGGGCGGAGGGGGCTTCGCAGCCACCTCCCTCTCCAAAGCACGGCTTTGGGGAAGGGGGTGGCTGGGCGGAGCGTGGATGGGTGGATGGGCGGAGGGGGCTTCGCAGCCACCCCCCTCCTCCAAAGCAAGGCTTTGGGGAAGGGGGGTGATTCGGCGGAGGGTGGATGGGTGGCTGGGCGGAGGGGGCTTCGCAGCCACCCCCCTCTCCAAAGCGAGGCTTTGGGGAAGGGGGGTGACTGGGCAGAGGGTGGCTGGGTGGCTGGGCGGAGGGGGCTTCGCAGCCACCCCCCTCTCCAAAGCGAGGCTTTGGGGAGGGGGGTGACTGGGCGGAGGGTGGCTGGGGCTTCGCAGCCACCCCCCTCTCCAAAGCTCGGCTTTGGGGAAGGGGGCGGCTGGACGGAGGGTGGCTGGGGCTTCGCAGCCACCCCCCCCCTCTCCAAAGCGAGGCTTTGGGGAAGGGGGGTGGCTAGGCGGAGGGTGACTGGGGGGAGGGGGCTTTGCAGCCACCTCCCTCTCCAAAGTATGGCTTTGGGGAAGGGGGGTGGCTGGGCGGGGGGTGGGTGTGTGGCAGGGAGGAGGGGGCTTCCCAGCCACCCCCCCTCCCCAAAGGCGTGATTCCGCGCCTTTGGGGAAGGGGGGTGGATGGGCGGAGGGTGGGCATGTGGCAGGGAGGAGGGGGCTTCCCAGCCACCCCCCCTCCCCAAAGGCGCGATTCCACGCCTTTGGGGAAGGGGGGTGGATGGACGGAGGGTGGGCGGAGAAAGGGGGAGAAGGCAGAGGAGAAAGGGAGAAAGGGGGGTGAATGGACGGAGGGTGGGCGGAGAGAGGGGGAGAAGGCAGAGGAGGGGGGCGAATGAACTTCAAAACACTTTGCTTCACCCCCCTGCCCCATCTCCTGCCTCTTCGCTCAGTTTGCGAAGAGGCAGGAGATAGGCAGGCAGGCGAAGCAAAGTATATCCGGCGTATAAGATGACTGCCAATTTTGGAGGGCACTTTTGAGTGCTCAAAAGTCATCTTATACGCCAGAATATACGGTACATTTCTTCTGTATGGAAAGAGAAGAATGCAGAAGGCTCAACAGCCACAATATATTCAACAGATTCTATGAACAGAAAAGGAAATTGTGTGCACAATTGGATGTTTGTGAAGTAGTCCAGCATCATTTAGATAGCTACAGCTAACACAGGCCCAGCTGTGTGCATTATTTAACCATGTCCAGATGATGCTGGTTCAGGTCATGGTTATGGAGATTCTTTCCTAGTCTCTATTTCAACATGCTGCATGTACGCTTCCTTGAGTATAGATACTATGCAAAATGTAAAGTTATCACAAGCAAAGTTAGTGCAGAATTCATCCTTTCAAAGATACACTGCAATCCTATACCAAATTTCCAGGACATAAGCCCCATTGCTGGAAGGAAATAAAATTATTTCTGAGTAGAGGTGCGCAATCACTGTGTCTTTTGCTGTAGTTAACACCAAAAAAAAAAGCACAATACTTTACCCTGGATCCCTTTGGCATTGCAGTTTCATCAACCAACAGGCGAAGAATATTGCAAGCAACCAGAAGGACTGAAATTGCCTACAAAAAGAAAAAGAAAAAAACAGAAACATCTATTTCAATCACTGGTGAAGGCTTTAAAATGTTGCTATAGGATTAATAGATCAATTGCATTCCCATAACACAGCTATAGTGATGGTTAATGATGGAATAACAAGAGAGATAAAAATAACAAGAGGAACAAGACAAGGTTGCCCACTTTCTCCAATATTGTTTGCAATGGTAATATAAATTCTAGCAAATGTGATAAGAAATGATAATAGTATAAAAGGAATTGGATTAGAAACAAAACATAAGATAAGCTTGTTTGCTGATGATACATTGCTAACAATTAAGGCTTTGATTAATGGAATAGAAAAAAATTAAAGAACATTTAAAAGTATTTGGGGAGATGACAGGCCTACAGGTTAATTGGAATAAATCAGATATGATGTTGTTTAACTATACTAAGGAAGAAGAAAATATATCTGTAAAAGATAAAAATTAGAAGTGAGATTAAAAAGTAATATTAAGTATTTAGGAATAAATATTACAAAAGATTTAAAAGAATTAGAAGAGAAAAATATTATGGTATTAAGGAAAGAAATGGAAAAGAAGTTGGAAGAATATTAAAATATTCAACTATCATGGTTTGGAAGAGTAGCTTTAGTTAAAATGAAAATATTACCTAAACTATTTTTTTTTTTGTTTAGAATGTTACCAATAAAAATATCAGAAGTAGAACTGAAAAAATGGCAAAATATGTTGAATAAATATTGTAATGGAGGGAAAAGGACAAGATTAAATAAATTATTTTGGTATATATCACAGAAGAAGGGAGGACTTGGTCTTCCAAAAATAAAAGGATATTATGAAGCTAATCAATTGAGATATGTTATAGAAGGAATTGTAGGACGGGGATTTAGAATGGTTAGAGACAGAAACAGGGAGAATAGAAAAGAGAATATGGAACATATTTTTTGGTAATTTTACAAAAAAGGAAATTAAAGGAATTGAGAACCCATTTTTGCAAAATATATGGGAAATATGATATAGATATAAGAGAGAATTTTTGCCTATTGATTCAGTATTAACACTGGTTATAATGGGGGGGAAAATCCCAAATAATTTGAAGGAAAAAATGGGAAAGGAATTAAAGAAAAGAGGACTAGACAAAATAGAGGGAAGGATAGGATGGATGAATGAGAAAGGGAGTATAAGAGAGAAATAATGTGGAATGAAAATTTCATGGTTTAATTGCATACAGTTAGAACAATGGGTTAAAAATTGGAAAAAGAATCATAAAGAAACAAGGGAATTTACAAAATTTGAAAATTTGGTGAAAAAAAGGTGAAAAGAGGAATGATAATGAAAGTTTGAAAGGTATTACAAGTGAATTATATAAAATATTGATAAAAAATAAGGGTAAAAAAGACAAAAGGGGATATTTAAGGAGAATATGGAAGGAAGATTTGAAACAAAAAATTAGAGATCATAAATGGGATAAGATTTGGAAACAAAGACATCTAAAAAATGTGTCGATACAGATAAAAGAAAATTAAATATTCTAAATATTGTTGGAGAGGTTGTCAAGAAATAGGTACATATATGCATATGTGGTGGAATTGTAAATTTGTACAGCAGTTTTGGGAAATGGTTTTTATAGAACTAGAGAATATTCTGAATAGAAATATAGAAAGGAAACCGAGCATAGCATTGATGTCAATTTATAATGGAGAGAATGGGAACCAAGCAGAAAAGGATTTAATAACAAATTTATTAACGGCAGCAAGATTAATTATAGCAAGACATTGGAAAATGCAAATAAATGTACAAGTGGAGGAGTGGTATAAAGAAGTTTGGCAATAAATGGCAATAAATGATAAGTTAACATGTAGAATTAAAGTAAGAAGAGGAAGTTGGAAAGAAAGTGATTTTGATAAAATTTGGAAAGTATTTGTTAAAAAAGTATTACAGACAAAATATGGGAGTTTATCTCCACGAGAAGGAATGAGGTTCTGGAAAGATTAGGTAAGGGATAATGGCTCCGGTGAAGGGGGGCACTGAGGTGGGGGGGGGGTTAGGGGAAATAATATTCATGAAAAGAATCATAGTAAAGAATTTATGTTAACTTTTGAAATTAATTAATAGAAAAATTGTGATGTTTATGGTAATTTTATGTGTTATACTAAATAAGTATTGATTGGATGTTATTGGATTGTATGATTATAAAATTTTTTAAAAATGTTGCTATAGTTCACAGACTGACAAGCATTTCTCTGTTTTAAAAGAAAATTTCCCTCTACTAGCTGGACCCAGCGTACCATACGCTATAAAAAAACTCTGCCCCCTACCACTCCCCCTCCGCTTGTTCTTCCCCCCTGCCACCCCCCTCCGCTTGTTCTGCCCATCCGCTCTTTCTGCGCCTTGGCCCCCACCCCCTGCACTCCAGCACACACCACATCCACCCTCATGGTACTCCCTCTCCCTCTCCGGCAGCCATGTTTGGAATCTACATGGTCCTGCCCCCCAGTGTGCTGACTGGCTGCCCAACAGACCTGAGATTGGTTGATCAGGTTCCTAAGCAGCCAATCAGCACACTGGAAATGGCAATATACCCAAGAGAATTATACATAGAGAGATAGTGGAGAAGAAAATAAAGCTGTGACAGTGTAAGAAGATAAAGAATCAGCAGCTCTTCATATTTCTGATACCAAGCTCAATGGAATTAATGGAAGAAAGGTAGAGCTTACCGTTTCAATTAACAACAATATCATTACAGCGGGATATACAAGATTCCTCTCCCACGCAGATGCCTTTTTCCGCCGCTCTTTTAAGAAGAAAATAACAACCTAAATAAGGTGACTTGAGACATACATTTTGAAAATCGGATGCTCCCTATGAGCAATCACACAACTACAAGCAGTCCCAACAATAATCTAAGCCAATTCTATTTAAAGTGGTGGTCCATGGACCATGCCAGTCAGTGAGCAAATCCACAGTGAATTTCCAGGAAATAAAACAGTTGTAACAAACAAGCACAATACAAATAAGGGGTGCCAGTCCCTGGCACACTAGGGGGGAGGGTGCCAGTTCCCTACATCAGACAACCTAAGAAGCACTGCTGTAAGAATTTTCACTGCAGAAACCCCAAAGCAACTTCCTTGTCCATCTATGGTTTCTTGAGGGACTTAAATTCAAGCATCCCATCCTGCCCAGCTGTTAACTGCCAAGACATATTCTACAAGTATTAAATTGGCTCCAGACGTGACTAGGAAAAGGCTGAAAGATATAGTTGGGGGGGGGCGGGGGGATCAGCCTTGACTACCTGTCTCTCTGGAATGTTCCCACTAACACAGTTTAGTATGCAAGTGTTTTATATAGGCAGGCATCCAAACATCTGTCACCCGGAGTCTGAAATGGTACCATATTTTCATGGCAGCCAACACTTGTGCAAAATGCCCAGTGTCCAAATGTGAAAAAAACATTTCCATTTCTAGTAAAAATTTATAAATTTCTATTTGTATTTTCATGTAACTTTCCAAAAGCAAACTCCTTGGCAAGTAAGCTAAAATCCTTAAGCCATCTAAAATTTTGATGCAAATATGAACAGAACATTATCAAAGTAGACTTCTCCCTCTTTCCTAATATTAGAATTCAGTCATTCAATTAAGCTGAATAGTACGAGATTCAGGACAAAAGGGATTATGTTCTCACCTATTGCAAAGATAATTGTGGGGGCGCTAAAGGTTTTATTGTCTAATTGAGTGCTCCTTTTTTTTTAATGGAAATGTAGGGTAAGAACACGTTGCTTACCTATAACTGTGGTTCTTCGAGTGGTCATCTGTGCCCTCACACAATGGGTCTTGCGCCTGCGCAGAGACTCAGTCTGGAAAGTTCTAGAGCTGAGTAGCTTGGCAGAAAGTCCAACCCCCTCCTCCCCACTGCACATGTGCGAGTTCGCCAAGCTACCTTCCCCTCAGTTTCTAAGTCTGCCAGAGCCAGGAACCTGAAGAAGGGAGGTAGGGCGGGTTTGTGTGAGGAAACAGATGACCACTCAAAGAAGCATAGTTACAGGTAAGCAACCTGTTCTTCTTCATTGTGGTCTCTGTGCCTCACACAATGGGTGACTGAAGAGCTTACCTGAAGGATGGAGGGCAGGTAACTGGAGAAGAGAAGAAAGGACAGCCCGTACAAACATGGCATCCGCACAAGCCCTGCAGTCCAATCTGTAGTTTCGAATAAAGGTGGAAGGCTGGGACCATGTTGCTACCTTGCTTAGATCTTACAGTGAGGACCCACAGCAGGACCGAGGAAGAGCCAGTGGTTCTGGTTGAATGTACCCCAGGCCTGAAGGCAGGGAATGTTTCGCCAGTTCATATGCCAACACAATGGTCTGAACAATCCATTTAGAAAATCTCTGTGAACCACAGAGATTACGCCAACCACCATAACAGAGTAACAAATGTGGTGAGGAATGAAGCAAGGCTGTGCACTGCAAATAGAAGTCGACAGCATGCCAAACATCTAAACAATGTAACATTTTCTCCAACTGAGTGGTCAGCGAAGGGTAGCAGGTGGGCAACACAATGTCCTGGTTGACGTGGAACTCAGAGACCACCTTGGGCAAAAAAGAGACATTGGGGTGGAGAATAGCCTTGTCCCAACGGAAGACCAGAAATGGCTTGTCCAAGCAAAGGGCGGTCAGCTCACTAGCTCTGTGGGCAGAAGTAACAGCAATTAAAACGGCCACTTTGATGGTGAGCAGGTGCTCGCTGATAGTTGCCAAGGGCTCGAAGGGCTTATGCATGAGCTGAGAAAGGACCAGGGACAGTGACCATGGAGTGGTAAGAGGCTGGACAGGCAGATATAGGTGTGCAAGCCCCTTGAGGAAGCACTTGATCTGGTTGGAGAAAAGTGTGGCCAAAGAAGGCAAATAAGGTTGGTGTGCCACAATGGCAGAGGTATACCTGGAGGGACTATAGGATAAGCCTTGATCTTTCAAGTGCAGTAGGAAGTGAAGGACCACAGAGAGTTGGACTGGAGAATGAGGTTCCAATTGGCCTGAAGCAAAGGAACAGAAGCATCACCACTTATAAAGGTATGAGCGCTGCGTGGTTTGCAAGAGGACAAGAGAACTGAGAGTAGCTGTGGAGAACTCAAGGCCGAATTCGCCATGCCATCAAATGCAGGCTCGGGAGGTTTGGATGGAGGACTGGCCCCCACCCCCTGCACTCCAGCACACACCACATCCACCCTCATGGTACTCCCTCTCCCTCTCCAGCAGCCATGTTTGGAATCTACATGGTCCTGCCCCCCAGTGTGCTGACTGGCTGCCCAACAGACCTGAGATTGGTTGATCAGGTTCCTAAGTGTGCGAGAGGAGATCTTTTTATTTTATTTTTTTTATTTCAAGATCTGCTTGAAGAGGAAGAAGGAGAAACTCCCCCTTGGAGAGACGCAGGAAGGGAGTGAACCAGGGCTGCCTTAGCCAGTACAGTGCAATTAGGATGGTATTGACCTAATCCCTGGCCAGCTTGGTGATAACCCTGAGGAGCAGTATGGGTGGAAAGGCAGACAGAAACGGGGTGTTCCATGTCTGCAGAAAGGCGTCTCTGGGGAATCTCCTGCCCCTGCCAGTCCGAGAACAGAAGTGGGGACACTTCATGTTGGTTGGGGCAGCAAAGAGGTCGAGGCAAGGGGTGCCCCAAGCTTGGGTCACCAGACAAAATGCAGTGAGAGAGAGAGTCCACTTGTATTGTAAGATCCTTGAACAGCTCAGAAAATCTGCCAGAATGTTGTCTTCTCCGGCGAGCTGAGTGCCGACAGGATGAACATGGTGTACAACACAACAGTCCCAGAGTAACGCTGCAAGGTGAAGCAAGGTGGCAGAATGTGTGCCAACCTGTCTGTTTATATAACAGACCGTTGTCATGTTGTCTGTCACCACCTGGACTGATCTGCCCATGATGACATCCGAAATGCCTGGAAGGCCTTCAAGACCTCCAGGAGTTCCAGTGCATTTATATGGAGATGCTGTTCGCGAGGGAACCATATACACTGAACCATAAGGCCACTGCAGTGAACATCCCACCCTGTCCTGGAAGCATTGGTCATGACAAGCCGGGAGGGGTCTCATATCTGGAAGGGCATTCCCAACAGCAGGTGCGAGGGATGGAGCCACCAACGGAGGGAGTGAAGGATGCCCTGAGGGATGGTGAGAAGTAACGACTGTCTGTGGCATAGTGGGTTGTACACGGAGAGAAACCAGGCTTGAAGTGCCTGGAAGTAGAGCCGAGTTAGGTAAGTGACGGTGGTGGTTGTGGCCATAAGGCCAAGGAGGCGCTAGACATCCCAAGCTGTGCAGCATGTGTGATGGAGGAGGGCCCAGATGGTGTGGGATAGGGAGGCCGTGTGTTTCAGCAGGAGAAACGCCCTCATGGAGAGGGAGTCCAGAGTTGAGCCAATGAAGTCTATTTGTCGGGTAGGTTCCAGAACTGATTTCTGAGTGTTCATATTGAGCCCCAGGTCATTCAGTAGGCAAAGAGTAAATCAAATGTCCTGGAACAGGTCTGACCGGGAGGGGGACACCATCAGCCAATCATCAAGGTACGGGAATATCTGTATCCCCCCCCCCCCGAGTCCTGAGGTAGGATATGACAACAGCCATGCATTTTGTGAATACCCTTGGGGTGGTGGAGAGGCCAAAAGGTAACACCTTGTACTGGTAGAGAGTTTGTCCTATCGCAAAATGGAGGAAGTGACAATGTTGGGGGCGGATTGTGATATGAAGGTACACATCCTTGAGGTTGATGGAGGCAAACCAGTCCCCTCTGTAGAGGAATGGAAGGATGGGTTGTAGAGTAACCATCTTGAACTGGTGTGGGCAGATGTAGTGGTTGACTGTGCAAAGGTCCAGGACTGGCTGAAGACCCCCGTCCTGCTTCAGGACAGTGAAGTAATGGGAAAAGAAGCTGGTCCACCTGGCGGAGGGCGGCACTTCTTCAATCGCATCCTTCAGAAGGAGGTTCAATACTTCCTCTAGGAGGATGGGAGAAGAAGTGCATCAAAAAACCACCAATGGGAAGAGTACTTGACAACTCAATGGCGTAGCCCATGCGGATGATGGTAAGGACCCAAGCATCAGTAGTGATGGAGCTCCAGGTGGGATAGTGGCAGGATAGCTTGGAAGCCTGAGATGGAATTGGGCAGGGGCCAAGCGATGGAATGGTAGGCGATGGTGTCAACTGGGTCAGACAGTCAAAAATGCAACTTGGAGGCGGAAGATGATTTCTTTGAAGGAGCTGGTTGGCACCTCTCAGTGGAGAAGGAACATTTAGGAAAACTGGCAGATTGTTATGAGGAAGAGTGTGAAGAAGGCCAGGAAGGCTTCTGGCCAGAAGCTTGTGAAGAGGAAGATCAGCACCAGGAAGAGCTCTGGTGCTGCCTTTGTGAGGACACCCCCATCTTTCTGGCTGTTAGATGAGCCTTGCAAAGGTAGTCTAGGGAGTCGTCAGTCTTAACGTCAAACAGGCCATCCTCATCAAAGAGAAGATCCTCGACTCTATGGCAAGTGTCATCAGAAAGGTTGGTGGAATGCAGCCATGTGTAATGGCGCAAGGTGATTGCACCAGCCATCGACTTGGATGTGCAGTCCACAGTATGTCAAGAGGAGTGGATCTGCTGGGTGATCAGAGATTGGGCCTCAGATAAAAAGGTGAGAGCTGCATTCTTCTGATCATCTGGAAGGCTGGGGATGAAGGCCAGCATCAACCACTATCGAGTTTGCTACCAGATGATTCAATAAGAAAGAGGCACCCTCTGGTTGAAGGTGTTAAAGGTTCTCCAGGCGCTTGGAAGCTGGGAGTAGAGAAGATGGTTTGTGCCAGGAATGCTTAATGACCTCGCCCAGAGCTGGGAGGAGTGGGAGGAGAGCTGGAGATGTAGAGTGGGAGTCCACAAGTTGGAACAATGGATCATTCAGAGGAGCAAGAGGGGAATTAACCTCAATGCCCAAAGCCTTGGCCATGCATAGGATGACCTCAAAAACAGCTTGACATCCTCTGTGGGAGACGGAGGACCAGAATCTTCTTTTATGACCTGAAAAAGAGGACCCCAACAGAGAAGCTGGCAAAGATAACTATGAGTCGGAATCATAGTTGTCAGTCTCGGCAGGATCCTGTGATGGGAGAGTTGGAAATGCAACTGAGACTGGAACTGTGGTTGGAGTCTGGAGCAGAATTGGTGCAGCCAGAGCTGAGACCAGGGTAGGTATCTGTACCGAGGGTGGAACCATTGGCGATCGGTCCAATGGAAAAATGGGCAGAGGTAGCAGAGGTGGGGCCGGTATTACCACCAGTAGAGGCATCACAGGCGGAGCCTGGGCTGGCGGCAGAGCCAGAGTAAGAACCGGTGGAGCCGTCAGCAGCGTTCACTATTATTCATTGTTTCCAGTATCCACGGGGCCCCCTAGAACCAATCCCCAGCAGATATGGGGGTCCTACTGTAGTCCAAAGAGCAAGAAGGGATAAGGAATAAACCAAACTACTCAGCGAGAACAGTAAGGACGAGTTTCTCTGGCAGCGAACAAAAAGAAACCAAGGGGAAGGTAGCTTGGCGGGCTCACATGCACAGTGGGAAGGAGGGGGTTGGCTTCCCGCCAAGCTACTCAGCTCTAGAACTTTCCGGACTGAGTCTCTGTGCAGGCGTAAGATCCACTGTGTAAAGCACAGAGACCACGATGAAGAACATGCAGTAAAACAAATAAATAACAGATAGAACTATTATTTGAGTCCCAGATTTGGGGAAACGGCAGGGCAGGGCAGGGCAGGGTGGGGGTGGGGTGATGGCAGCCACAGCTAACATGGGGCTATTAATGGCTACAAGTCATGATGTCTGTATGCTACACCTCAAGACTCTGAAGCAAGATGCCTCTGAATATCATTGGCTGAAGAACAACAAAAGGTGAGAGCTACTTTCAATATGGGAACAGAATGTTGGACTCAGAAGGCCTTTGGTCTGTTTCAAAAAGGCTCTTCTTATGTTACTCATTGTCTTTCCACCCATAATCAGATGAAATGTTAATTTAAAAAAATTAAAGAAAACAGCTCACAATTACGTGTATGTAATTAGTGCAAGCTCACAATATGCCAACAGATATTCTCTTGTGTTAATAAGATCTCCTGCTGTTTATACCAAAAGTGTCTTGGTAAAAACCTCTGACACTATACATATACAAATGCCGCTTACACCATCTAGAAGTAAGCTCCAGGACGTACACAAAAGACCTGATGCAATTACCCAGTTTTGTCTTCATGCTCTTCACATTATTCAGCTCCTGTTCCAGCTGTTTTGTATTATACTCCACTGGGGAAGAAATCCCTGTTCAAGAACAAAGACACTGTCACTTAGTTTAGACTATTAAAATAACCCACATGTAATATACAACCATTTTACAAGCTACAAGTCAATACAATGTCCAAGCAAGATAAATTAAGACAAATATCACTACAAAATATAAAGTCTTCTATAGTAGAACTATTACATAACAGTGATAACACTGAACATCCAGTGAGATTTCTTCCCGTCTGTCCAAGCATGTGTGAAGTACAAAGAATGATGCTGAGTGAAGCCACAAGATGGACTATACCGCAGCTTCATCTTCCACAATAAAAGATGCATTTCCATGGCAAATAATTTTTATACTTCATACTGCCAAGACTTAACTCACTTTATCTCAAATTTACCTTCATAATCAAGGGACTGATAGATGATTTAAGGATGCAACCTCTTAAGACAATCAGACAGGGCACTTGTTCTCTACAGAGCAGACTATTGGTAGGCTGCAACTTCCAGCAGGCTTAGCCACCACAAACAATGGTAAGGATTAGTTAAAGAATTACAGTCCAACATCTGGAAAGCCATGGGCTTCCCATTGCTCAAGAGTAAACTGCAAACTACACAACATGTTTTCCCAAAAATGACTTTAATGCAAAAATGTATGAACTGTATTCTGAGTTTACAGGAGAAATAGCAAGATGCATCCATAAACATTTTATATTTAAAGGGCAATAGATCAACAGGTACAGCATCATCCATGAATGCAGATGGCCTACTCTCTCATAACTGGCATCTCTAGTTGAAAGTAGCAGAATTAATGAGGACCTTAAAGAGTAGCTGTCGTTCTAAGCACAGAGCAGTTGGCTGGAAGGACCAATGGACATTGTTAAGGCTACTTTGTGCATCCTCAATACAGGAATTTAGATGCACTTCACTTTCATTACATCTGCAGTAATGTTCACATCCATGTTGATAGAAAATACATAGAATCTTTTAATAAATTGCACTGACAAGGAAATGACAATTCTTACAACTTCCTCCAAGATGATAATAGGGTAACACTAATCCCCATAGTTTTTCCTAAGAGCAGAGCAACAGTTCAGAGGAATCGTATTGAATCTCTGAAAGACAGCACAAACTATTCAAAGCACCATAGTCTCACAACTTTATTTCAAACAAGCACAAAAGTTTAATGTCTGCATTGTCTAGCCAATAAATCAAATTGTTAGACAGAACTTGTTCAGACTAGTCATGAAAAGTTAGAAGGGATTCTCCAAGAAAACCACAAAGCAGCTCATTTAAGGTCAATTTAACAGTATTATTTTGTTTTTCTTCCAGCCCTAACATAATATTTCAGTACCTCAAAGGAAACTGTAGGAGTATCTATTTGCATTCCCTGTAGGTGATTGGCAGTTCAACACCAATTAGTTCAAAATTACACTGTTACTAGTGTGCAATAAAAACAGCACCTTTCATCTTTCTTACATAGGTTAGAATACCTTCAGAACCAATAACTTTGATCAAATAAGTATTTTTGATCCTGCCTCACCCATCTCCTTGGATTCGGGAAAACTAATAGCTAACGGCAGATTTTCCTTTTTAATATAAAGAAGGTCCTTAGCTTTATTCTTTTGCTGTAGGAATGATGTGGGTATTGAAATACAATATGCCAGAAACACTATTTCCATCCCAGTGTCTCTTCTACAATAAAAACAATCAATGTGTCCTCCACAAATAAAGTTACATAAAATTCACAGTTTAATGTTATGAGTGTTTTAAATATCTTATGCTAGCTTTTTAAATGTTAAGAACCAAAGGACAAATAAGTAACCATTCTTCCCATTTCCTGCAAGCAACTATTAAGCCTGCCCTGAAGTAAAAATATTACTCATTCAAATCTTCTACCTAAGCAGGTATGCAGGTTAAAACTGCCAAAATTCCTCCTGCTTTTTACAATTAGGGATAGATATCATAGAATCATAGAGTTGGAAGAGACCACAAGACTATCCAGTCCAACCCCCTTCTATGAAGGAATAAACAATCAAAGCATTCCTGACAGATGGCCATCCAGCCTCTGTTTAAAAACCTCCAAAGAAGGAGACTCCACCACACTCCAAGGCAGTGTATTCATAAGCCTTCGCTTGGTAGAAGGGTTGCCAAGCACTTTAATGGTCCTTTTATTAATGGTGGTGTAGAAGAGGGGATCTCAGCAGGTGTTGTTTGCATGACAAGAACACCTGTTGAAATTCCTGCTTCAACACAACCATCAAAGGGACAGGAGCCATGTCCCTCAATTCACTTGGCAACCCTACTTGGTAGTACCTGATTGTTTGCCAGAACAATCTTGCATGTCTCCAATGTAGTCTTATATATTCATTTAATGTTTCTTAAATTTTACTGATATGCAAAGACTATGGGTTGTATACTATGTCATTTCACTAGCACAAGCCTTCTATAATCTTCAAAAAACCCCACTGTCATCCTTTTGCCAGTGTCAGTATTTTGATTCTACTTGCACAAGCACTTTCACAAGGCATCATCCATGGGGAATACCTTCCAAAAAACCCTGTGGATACCTGAAACCATGGATAATAGGGAACCCTATTATTTTCAAAGAGACGAACTCTGGAAGTTGACCAGAGAATAGCTCTAGAGGACATAGAAATGCCTAGAGAGAACATAATTTTTGGATGTGGGTAAGTGAAACTGTGGATACGGAATCCGTGAATATGAGGGTTGATCTATATATTCTTTGATGTATATATGTCTGAGGTATATTATTTAAGATGGCAACGTTCCTTTCCATATTAACTACAGAGAAGCCTGCAGGAGAGAAGCAGTGATAAAGGTTCAGTACTTATGAAAGTGTAACATTTCATTTCCCATATCCTGGAATACAATGAATGCATGATGCCTTGCATGCAATGTAAGGTAATGAAAGTAATGTGCCCAAACATTGACATGTCTGTGTTTCTACCTAAGGAGAATATATATCTATGATTGTAATGTGCCCAGACATTGACATGTCTGTGTTTCTACCTAAGGAGAATATGTATCTATGATTGCCTATAATAAATACCCTAAAAGATTAACAGAAAACCTATTCATTATCTCATATAAATATCCTGAGATTCCAATACTCAAGAATACTTAAGTGGAGTATTGCTAACTCTGCCTGTTTGGATTTCCCTGTGATCACAAGCTGGGCACCCAGACAGCCAGAAGGTGACAAAGGGACCTCAGACAGGAAAAGGTTAGCTGACAAATGGCAAATGACCCCCAATCCCTCAGTCTAAAGAGTCAGGGGTAGGGAATCACGCCTATTCAATGGAATATAGAGTCACAGAATCATAGAATTGGAAGTAGCCTCATGGGCCATCAAGTCCAACCCTTTGCTCAGTGCAGGATCTCCAGCTAAACTACCCCAGCAGATAGCTACAGCAATAATTATTATTACAATTATTACATGGTATAAAACACAGAAGTAATCATTACTCTATTGCAACTTCAAAAAGATTCACTGAATCCATCTTTGTGTTATGTATGTATGCATGTGCCTTCAAGTTGCCAGTCAACTTATGTCTATCCCATGAATTTCATAGGGTTTTATTAGGCAAAGAATACTCAGAGGTGGTGTGTGAGTTCCTTCCTCTGAAATATAACCTACAACACCTGGTGTTCATTGGTGGTCTCCTATGCAAGTACAAACCAGGGCTGACCCTTCTTAGCTTCCAAGATCACACAGGATCTGGTGCCTATAGGGTTTTTAGGCCCTATTTTTGTGTCATAGGTAACATTAAACCATATCCTATGAAACAGACCCTTTAAACACCTAGCAGTAATTTTTTCAAATTCAAACTGTAATTCATTATATATGTACAGTGAATACTTAAAAATACAACAGATGAATAGCTTATTGCTTGTGATTACTATACATCAGTGATAACCAATTTTTATTGTTATCAGTTTACCAATTTTGTATAATGAAAACTTTGCCTTACATCTTACCAATCAATAAGTGCAATCATTTTCAGCAAGGTTCTTGTTTTTGCAACAAAAAGGCATGCATGCATGCAACTCATGCAAGCACTGAGTATGAATAAATGCAACAACTACAGAAGCTTTCTGTTTCTGTGAAAATGGCAAAACCTTTATGCAGCTACACGCAAGAACAAAAATATAAATATCAAGCATGAACTAAAATCTAATGGTATACTTCCAGTACCCCCACAGCTTCCATCAGAACTGGTGAACCCCTCCTCCTTGAAGCCCTGAAGAATACTTTTGTCTGCACTTACCGTTTAGCCTCCTCATGATAGCTTCTTCTTCTAGGGTGATTATATATATCTGTTCATCCAGGTCTTCAAGGATCTAAGTTCAGAAATACTATGCTGAATAAAACATTTATTGGGAAATATGCAACAGGTTCACATACAGTATGCCATGCCTATAATCTACAGAGATAACTCTTACACCACTGAGCCACGTGTGAACTGGCCTCCAATGTCTGAAATTTTACACAATGCTCACTTAAAAGCTTATACTTTTAAGTATAGGGGGGGAAAGATATGGGGAGGTATCTGCATGCAATTAAAGATATTTAAACAAGAGCCTGGGACTCAAAATGTAATAGATCATGATTTTTTTGCAAATTAATTTACACTTTACTAAACCTGACAACAGTAACAGTACATAAATCTGGTCACATTCATACATCTGCCATACCACTGACCACAAGTGTAGCCAGTCTAGTACTTATATAGTACAGGGGTGGGTAACCTGGAGGCTCCCCTGATGATATTGGGCTACAGATCCCATCATGGCAGGTCTGACCATGCTGGCTGGATTTGATGGGTATTAGAGTCCAGCAACATCTAGAAGGTAACAGATTTCTTATTCCTGATATAACAAAAACCTTCTTCCCTTAAGATATTTTTTAATGTAGTACTTTTGTTCAGAGTAGTAAGACTGAATTTCTAGGATGGTCTTAAAATTCAGCCACCTTAAGAGAACACAACAAATACAGGCTGCTCAGCGAATGTCACCTACTAGTTTTGGATTTGTTACATTAAAATAATACAGTCCTTACCGTTGGTTTTACAAGCAACTGACCCATTACTGTAAACATTCGTGAAAGTCCCACTGGCGTACATACTATGGAGGAAGACACATGTCAGCCAACCTGCATGCACAACTGCAGTCTCTATTATAAAAAATTTTTACATTTAAAATGTTTACCAAAGAGAATAAAATCAGATATTTTTGTCTCAATAAGACAATGGTTGAATCAAGATGACTCAAACTTTACAAACCACATCTAGTTTAGCTGTTTAACTAACTACTGAAGCCTCTAACCAGCATAGTCTACAAAATGCCCCCAGAAATAACTAAATGCTGTACGTTGGCACTGGATGTGTCTTCTGTTGGATGTCTAGTATGGAACATCCATAGAGGGAAAGACAACATTTAAATACATTTTCAAGTAATGGATATTCTTTTAAGACATGCTAGCTGAATCTCAGTCATCTGGCCCACAGTTTCCCTTTTTGTAAAACGTACAATACTCAAAGCACAGCATAGCCTTTAAAGATTATAAATAAGACTTTAAAAACTTTTATGTGCACATGAAAGGGGCTCTTATGAATGCCAAAAGAGTTTTATCCAACACAGTAATTTTCACAACTAGTCAGTCTGTTTATAAACTGTATTTTTGAAAGGTGGTCATGGCTGTCAAACATATTTAATTAACAAAAATAAAAGGCCAGGTGTGAAAAGCGTCATCTGAAGTAAAAGGCCCACAATACTTTTAATAATGTATATATTATTTACTCCTCTAGTATATATTCAAAGACTTACATAGGAGTAATAAACATCCCATCAATGATATACAGGAATATAAATAGGGGAGGTAGAATTCCCAAAGATCTGAAAGTAAAAATGTAAGAAGGATTTAGTCTGTGCACTATGTTGTTAAATCAAAACAGTATTGGGGTGCAAGGGGGCTATATCCAGGAAAAAAATGAAATATTATATGCAATCACTCTGGCAATAAAGCTTAATAAAATAAATCTTATCTTTAAGAAAAACAATCATCCTTATGAATTTTTTGGAAGAAAAATACTTGGGTATTATGTCAGTAAACCCAATTAGCTAAAGACAGTCTGTCACTTTAAGCAATTAACTTTAAAAAAATAATAATATAATAATAATATAACTGGGCCAGAAATTTTAGATGCGAGTTATAAAGACTTCATACCATACAAAGACTCCATACTTGCAGCATCATTGTCTATGAGAGCTGAAGCTACCCACACTATTCCAAGGATGAGCAATGCAAGAAGAATGAGCATAACAATGGTTTCCAGAATGCGTGCTTTGATCCCCTAGGAAAAAAATAATAATTTGTATTACAAAGAGAGAGAGAGAGAGAGAGAGAGGCTGGGGGACTGCTTGGTACTTATATTTTCTTAAGTGTATTTTGGGAGCCCACATTAAGAAGCTGTAGCAGCAGCTTCTTTACACAAAAACCTTTACATATTATCAGCAACAGCATTTTTAAAAGAATATTTTTATTAAGGCACTCAGCTAAGAAAGCATACTGGGAAATTTTATGTCCAGTTCCAACAAAGTGAATGGAACACCAATTATGACAAACAGTCCTCCCAAAATTAGGGTTTGCCTAGGTACAATTAGCCTAATCTTAAGTCCCATTCAAATACAGTTCCCATTATAATTATTTCAACTCTATTCTTTAGAATCTAGAATGTTCTTAAAAGCTTAACACATACTTGCATGCACAGATCATTCCAAGCATACTACACAAGATCAGACACCTCACATGTACCGTAGTTGAGGTGGTGGAGCAAAATAGAAAAACAAATCACAAACAGACTTGGGGCATTTTCTAGAAACCATGTAATACTGTACCCTATAGCAAAGAGACAGGCACGGCTTTCTCCAAACTATAAAACAAAATTCACTGCAAAATAACCCAGACAGTAACTTTGATATTTTATTCAGGACATTCACATGGGAATTAGGAAAACACAAGACTGCCTAAACTACTAAGCTTTCTCTGTTTTAAGACTCACAATAAAAATTTGACAAAGTTGGAATATTTCCATTATAATGACTGGTGACAGTTTCAAGCTTCCCAAACAAGTTTATATACAGTCAGACCCCTGCATCCACGTAACCAATATCCACAGTTTCAGTTATCCATGGGACACAAAACAGAGACAACATACCATAGTCACACTGGAAAATGCCTAGCAAGGTGTCCTCTCTAGGCATCTTCTAGGTCCTCCAATGCAACTCTCTGGTATGTTTTTACCAGAGGTCCTGTATTTTAATAAGGTTTGTTGTTATCTGTGGTTTCTGGTATCCATAGTAAATCCAGGAAGCAAATCCCTGTGGATATGGGGGCCTGACTATATTTAGTCCGGACCAGTAAACAAAATTGTCAGTTTGGAGAACAGTCATGTGAAACAGGGAAAAACCATTGAGGGTAAAATACATTCCACCTGAAAAAAGAAACTGGCATCCTAGAGCCGACCCTATTCATGGTAAAGGACTAGAAATCCATGAAGTCAATTACCTGGCAGTCATGTAGTCAACAAAATGTGTGAAATACTTGGGTGAAGCTGCTCTGGAAATATGCAGAAGGCACATCAAGATCTACTTATAGATCTCTGAGTGACTAGCAAGGATCACCAGTTCTCAGTTATTTAGCAACAGCAACTCATACATAACTCTAATGACATTCCTAAAATGAAGAAAGCTAGCAGAAGGGGATTTTAGGATAGAAAGTAGATTTTATGCTCCTGAAGTCTGCTTACCCTGATCTAGAGCCAATTACAATCAAAGAACCCACAAGAGTTGGAAGGGACCAGAAAGGCCATCTAGTCACCCCCTTCCAAAAGATATCCATCCAACCTCTGTTTAAAGACCTCTGAAGAAAGACTCCACCTTCCAAGGCAATCTATTTTATTTAATGTAATTATTTTTGTTTAGCACAGAGAACAGAACATACTAAAACATTATTTCATCAAGTATCTCTATCTAATAGAGTTCACTGTTTCTAAACTGACCCTAAAGACCAAGACCAATGCACTCATTGTAAGCCCTTAGAAATGTCAGAAGTGTTAAAAGAGTCACACCAGTTTTGCTTGCAACTGGCAAGATGGAAAGTATTAAACTTCAGTTTCTTTTCCACAAAAAGTGGTTTTAAAATCCATATATATTACTAGACCAGTTTTCCAAGTGTCTGCTGCATTTCTTTTCATCATTAGTGACATCTCACTACAAAGAGGCTAACAATTAACCCTCCTAAAAAAAAAGCTGGAAACCCTGTTCATGTATGAATGGCAGCTGACTTTATAATCTTGTAGCAATGAGAGACAAGGAAGCCATGAAGCATAATTATGAAGTAAAAAGTCTGCTCTCCTCCCCCAATAAATCTGTATTAAAGGAGGTTACTATTATGTCAATTGAAACACATTAAGACATGCCCCACAATAAATGTGTTTACAACTCATACCTAGAAGGTAGATTCTCTCTGTCCATGGAGTGTTTTTTTTTCTGATGACAGCTCTTTGTCAATGCTGAATCATTCTTTTGCGTTAATGTTTTCAGATTGTGTACATTCCGAAAAATTTAGAATGAATAACAGCAGGGCATAATACTATGGGCAATTCTACAAATATTAAACATCTGGACTGTCAAGAAGTAAAGGTACACAAATTGAATCACTTTGATCATAGGAAACAAACAAAAGCAAACTGCACGTACAGCTTTCTGCCATCTACCCTTGAGGCCTATATTGATGTACCAGTACTACTGCTGTCAGAAAACTAGAAAAAAGTACAGAAGCAGTTTTTATTTCCCCACTTATTCAACACTCAAGCAACATATAGGCAATGAACAGTTCAGATGAGCATTATAATCTTCAGTTTTGTAAAAGAGCAGGAGCATCTTCTGCAATTTATAAAAGAGAAGTTGACTTTTGAAGGGTTTCAGATCTAATTGTTTGCATTTCTAATTATAAGGTAGAGTTGTGTATAAATCTTGGATTGTTTAATGGAAGAAGAACTGTATACCGCATCAAAGCCAGTAATGAGAAAGTGGGAAATCAAATTGTATGTTTTATGTTTAGATTTAAATGTCTTGTCTTGTTATATGTTCTCTCTCTCTCTCTCTCTCTCTCTCTCTCTCTCTCTCTCTCTGGCTTTTCTTCACAAACAAAGATTTAGGAAGGACTCATCCCGCACTTTCTGCAAGCATGCTGATAACTAAAAAGGCCAATCCGAGATAAACAAGTCCAGTTGCAGAAAGCACAGCAGAGGGTCTCCTTGGGTGATGTTTCTGGGTTGTGATTCTTTCTGCGTTGTCGTTTCTCTTCAAGACTTGTTCGGTGTGAGTTCTCAAATAAGACTGCAGCATTGTGGATAGTGCGTCTCCATGCTTCCCAATGTGAGGCCAGGGCGGACCATTGTTGGTGATCCATTTGGCCGAGCCTGAGATGTTGCTTCAGGGAGTCCTTGTATCGTTTTTTTGGAGTGCCCCTCTTACGCTGACCCGTGGTGAGTTCACCATAGAGTACTATTTTTGGGAGCCGATGGTCCTCCATCCTAGAAACGTGCCCTGCCCAGCATAGCTGTGTTCTCAGTATCATGGCCTCAATGCTGGTGATCCCGGCTTGCTCAAGGTTATAATGTATGATATATGTCGGTGAAAGTATGTTATGTCAATATGTTATATGCTTACAAGTGTGTATTTTTGTTTCAAATGCCAGGGTATTGCTAATAAAAATATGAATTTAAAAATTCAATAAAGTTTTCTAAAAAGACTTCATCTTAACTATTATTAACTTTCAAAATTTTAGGCAGCACTTCAAGATTTCAACTACACTATGTATCAGCAAACTTAAAACAGTGTGTTCATCAAGAAAAAAAATGTAGAAGTAGAGCAGGTGGAGAGAGGGCACAACAATAAGCTGACATGTTTCCACATAGCTCTAGTTAATAATACAAGATTTCTACAGAACATCTTGACCCCTTTCAAGGTATGTCAACATTAGCTTTTAACAGGCACTGCCCTCTAACATAACCAGCCAGCCTGGGAAACATATCTATTTTCATGGTATGTTAAAATATACACCAAACTCATTGTTTTCATTTGACAAAGAAGTGATGTTCAGTAACTTTAATGTAAAATTTGTTCAACAAGATACTCTGATTGCAATAAGCACAAACTCACAGAGAAGCCACTATGAAGGAGATTCAACTAGAACTTTTTACACCTGTGAATTGCTTTTTATAATCTCTGTAGAAGTGAAAGGAGAAGAGACTGACAGAACTATTATTTGCTAGGAATAGCACATGATAATTTAACATCTCAATACCACTCCAGAAACTTTTTTTTAAAGGATGAACTTTGTCTGTTCAGAAAAAAATTTAGCTTTTATGAAGCCAAAGTCTCAAAAGACTGTCTCTTGAGAGGTTTTTAAACATTCATCCTCATCCTCTGGATCCTGTTTGCAGTGGGTACAGCCCTTGACAGGAGACAGAAACCAGACTGAAGTGATACTAGCTCTCATCTCTATGTAAAAATTATAAAATTAGGTCTACTCAATCTAAATCACTGGTGTCCAACCTGTGGCCCTCCAGGTGTTTTGGACTCCAACTCCCAGAAGCCTGAGCCATCTGGTCCAATAGTCAGGAAGTCTGGGAGCTGTAGCCCAAAACATCTAGAGGGCCACAGGTTGGACAGTGCTGATCTAAATAATACATACACTAAGAAATTAAGCTTCCTCCAAAGGCTGCAGTGTTATTTTTTTTAAAGCAGCAGATTAGCTGTTAACTTACAAGTCTGGGAAGAAAGTACAGGTATACTTCAGTTAACAAAGTAGCTGTGTCCCTAAGCATTACTTCTTGAACATAACTTGGTACCAGAGGCAGAAATAACATGGAAAGAATAGGAATAAGTTCCTACACCACAAAAAACAAGAGCAGCTTGAACATGTTTCACCAGACTTTTTATCTGGAACTAAAGATATGCACATGTGAAATGAAACAACAAGGTCAGGTAAGCATTGCAGGAACAAACAAAAAATTGGGAATCTTGCAGAGACCACTTCAAATCTTCTTTCAAAACGCATCCGGGTATGATTATTTTTCTTTTGTCAACCTCAACATTTCTAATAATTTCCATTTTTGGTGGCCAAACATAAAGGTCTATGCTTTTTTTTTTTTTTAACATGCTGGGGATAGGTGGTGAGGCTTATCTGTTCTTCTCTTTTCTCTCTGTTCTGCTGTTCACACATGCTCAGTAAGGGATTCCAAAGGCAGCTACTGTGGATTTTGCCTGTTGTACGGAGGCATACATGGCTACAGTTGGGTTGGCCAGAGTAGAATACTGCCCTTTTCCTGCTCAAACTTTATTGAATTGTTTACTACAGAAATATTCTTGCAACCCAACATCCAAAGTTTGTGTTTCTGCAACTCTCTTTCAACCTCTTCCTCATGCAGATGCTGCTAAAAAATACTAGGTAGACAGAGGACAAGGAGAAAAGGTGGCTGGGGGGCATGAAAAGACTTTGTAAAAGGAAGCTTCTTTTTCAGAGGCTTTGTTAATTGAGGTATGTCTGCAATATGTTACGCCATACCATACAAATAATGTGTTATTGGCATACAAAGGTTCTCCCAAATGACTTCCTTTTTAGATATAACAGTAAATATTACTGATTACACACACACATACCTCAAAAATGTTGACAATATTACAGATCATTACATTATTTTAAAAAGTAACAGCTGGGATCCTGCATCAACTATGACAATGGAGCTGTGTCACTGCAGTTATGTCTGATGATGTCACCCACCCAAAACCTAACTTTGCAAGATGGGCAGCGCCCCAAATGAAGTATTTCCAAGCCACTGCAGATCAGGGCACTGCAAAATGAAGTCTGCAATGTTCCCCCAATCACAGGGTGCATCAAGAACTTACAGCTGGAGAGACCCCTTGGGGTTCTGCCACAATTGCTTGTCTGAATACACCCCACAACCAGAAGAGCACTCCAGGCATCACTTGATTTTATGTTCCTAGGACTAGATAGAGGTGATCCTGGTTCCCTTGAAATCTCAGGTCCATAGCTTGGGCATACTCTTGGACTCAGTCCTTAACCTGGAAGTGCAGGTTTCAGCAGCAGCCAGAAGCGTATTCATATACTGCACCTGTTCCTGGATATGTCAGATCTGGCCACAGTAATATGTGCCTTGATTACATCCTATTTGGATTACTGTAATACACTGTACAGGGCTGCCTTTGGAAACTGTTGATTAGGTACAAAATGCTGTAACTAAGCTGTTGACTAGGGCTGGATATACGGAACATATAACTCCCTTATTGAAACAGCATCACTGGCTACCAGTTGGTTCTGGGCACAATTTAAAGTGCTGGTACAGACCATCTGCAGCACTTTAAATTGTGCCAAGAACCAACCATCTGGGGCCTAAATACCCTAAAGGCACCAGATCCTATCTGATCTTGGGAGCTAAGCAGGGTCAGCCCAGATTAGTATTTGAATGGGAGACTGCCAACGAATACCAGGTGCTGTAGGCTATATTTCAGAGGAGAAAACTCAAAAAACCACCTCTGAGTCTTCTTTGCCTCAAAAAACTCTGAAATTCAGGGGGCTGCCGTAAGTCAACAGGGGACTTGAAGGCGCACGTGCATGCACGCACACACACACACACCAGCTGAAAGCCCATCCCTACACATCCCCACTCCTACTGGCCATCTAACCACAATCTGTTATCAGCCCAAATTGTTTGCTTTTGATTTGGAAACAGAATAAATCAATAAAACTGATGAGATATTATTCTTATTTATGCCAGAGGAGACATGTTTCTTTGCAAATTACAGTACTTATACATCATACCTACTGACTGCAACTTCAGCGCACTAATACTGTTGTAGCACCATATTATGGCCTCTGTTGTTTAAAGGTTTTCAAATGTATGATTAATAAAAGCCATCAGTCACTATTTGTAAATAAAATCCTAAGCCAGGGAGGATGTCAACTGAAAATGGCAGTGTTTAAATGTGAAGAATTTTAAAGAAAATGCTAACTTAAGATATCACCATGTGCCAAAAAATTGGATGGCATTTGATGTCACTGATTAATCAACTTTTGCTTCTAGTTTTTCTACTGAAAGAATAAATGGACTGTAATACAGCACAATTCAGTCACATACCAGTAAATATTTCACTGAGATCTGAGCACTAAAATGTCAATCTGTGCTGAATGATTTTTATAGACACATAAATGTGAGTGTAAATGCCAAATAAACACACACATTTAACCACATTCCAGTATTTGTAGAGCCAACATTCACAGTAGCTTGTGGTTATTTCAGCTTTATACTGTTAACAGATATAAAATAAGCAACTAAGTTTCTGCCAAATAAAATGCCAATATCATTCTCATTAACTATTTATCTGGGATATCCTGGGGGAAAATCCTTCTTGGCAAAAAAAGACACATTTTAATCAAGGGATGCCTCCTTATAAAGAGTTACCTTCTCCTATGTTAGTGCTATTTTCATTTCTAAACCTGTTATTCTGTGACATGGCCAAACTTTCAAATAAACTAGTTTATAAATTCCATGAAAGATCAAAAACCATCCTCTAAGAGGTTATGATGCACTGTTCACATATATTAGGTATCAAATACTAAATATACTAATTAATTATTCTTATTTTTAAAACTAGAATAGAACCACAAGAGTCAGGCAAAACAAATCCGCATTCAAACATTTTGTTGTTAACAATGAATAATGATGGGATTACTCTAAAATTGGCTATTTATGAATGTTAATGGTATTTTGAGGAACATTTTGATTGGCATATTTTCTCACATGGTAGTGCAATCTTTCATTGCCAACTTCTCTGTTACTGCTAATATAAACAACAAGAGTTTGTAGAAGCGTTAGTGTAAGTTGATCTATTCTGCTGCCATAAATAAGTATTTGGACAGCACTCCATCAGTTATAACTTTTAAAATATGGCTAACCTGTTTCATTTGTTAAAGTTAGTTTACTTATTAAAAGGATTCTGCTACGAGAAGAAAGAGACAGAAGTGGTGATGGGGTTACTACTTGATACACAGCAGCTAGTGAAATATTGCTCTATTTTTTTGTAAAGAACACCAAGATCAAAACATTATGCAAGTTAAATTTCCTTGAAAGGTTCCCAGCAGGAGTCTTCCTTTTTGTTTGCACAGAGCTTGATTTCCTTTCACCCACAAAAAAGCCTCACCCAGAACATCCATGTGCCACTAACACTAAGCAGCACTTCCTCAATCACTTATTTCAAACAATTTATGGATGAGCAGTGGCAAAACCGAGCAAAAAATAATGAAAGAATGCAATGAAGTGTCCTTGAGACATACTGGTTTAGACTTCCTACTCATTTCTGTGTCTCTTTAATATTGGGGGCCTGATACAAATTAGTCACAAGGGGAGGGGGAGTCATCTGGTCATAAAATACAGTACATGGTCACTTTTATGTAAGTTTGCCAAAAGGGACATAAACCAGGACAATTTCAAACTGTGACACAGGATAGAAGTATATTAAAACAATCCTTGTTCCTTCTCTATTGTGCTGTCATGTAGCTCAGCTTTATAGATATCCTGAGCAGCAACACGGGCCTCTTCACTTCCACCTGGCCTACCTAATTAATTAAGCAAGGAAGTTACCTCAAATTTTTCTACCATTTGCTTTTATTATCAAAGACTCTCTTTTGATGTTCTTCAAGTTAACCTCTTAATCCACAGACTTTTTCTGGTGTGTTCTAAACACTGAAATGTCTGGATGCTTTGCATAATTGGTCAGGATGTTGCTGTCGCACATAGTAAATTTTATGCCAGAACAACAAAAAAGAAACCAATATTAAACGAAAAGCAAGGTATAAAACTTTTTAAAAAAAAATAGAGTTCTATGATTTTGCAATATTTACTTATCAATTTTGGCTTTCTGATAATGTAGGTTCTACCCTTGCAGAAAAACAAGCCCCAAAATATACAGTAGTAATGCTTTTCTTAATATCTCAAGAACTCTTGTCACAACTAGGCTATGTATAACCATGCCAGCTATCCCACAATGAAATAATACACAAATTGAATGTATGGCCTTCTTGTAGCACTGACCATTGAGATTTCAGCACCAGGCTGCAATCCAAAAAGCTACTACACAATAGGTGTATGGTGTTTTCTTTCCTTTAAACAGGTGAAAAAAATACCTATCACCTGCTATCAAAGTTCCCTATAGCAACTGATTCAAGTCATTGAACATTGATAGGACTGAAGTGGGGGGAAAAGCAGAAACACTGATATTCAGAAATATGGAGAGCAACAGAGAGGTTATCACTGTGCTTAGATGAATGACAAAAAACACAGAAATATAACGAATAAAAGAAGTACAAAAGTAGTTTTTTAAAAAGGTGAAGGGAGCTTAAGTAAAAAGGGAGCCTCACCCTGCAAAAAATGTCACTGACACCCCAATATGCTAAGTGCCTTCAAGAAGCTACAGAAAAGAAGAGGGGGGAACAGAAGTAGATGCAGTCATGTGAAAAAGAAAATACACCCTCTTTGAATTCTATGGTTTTACATATCAGCACATAATAACATACATGTGTTCCTCAGCAGGTCTTAAAATTAGGTAAATACAAACTCAGATGAACAACAACACGTGACATATTACATCGTGCCATGATTTATTCAACAAAAATAAAACCAAAACGGAGAAGCCATGTGTGAAAAACTAAGTACACCCTTACTGCTTCCATATGATTAAGATGCTAAGTAGCAGATAGGTGCTGCTAATCAAATGCCTTTGATTAATTGATCATCAGCAAGTGTGACCACCTCTATGAAAGCCAAAATGTTAGCAGTTTGCTGGTCTGGAGCATGGGGGGGGGGTTAACACAATGCCAAGGGGGAAAGACATCGCCAATGATCTTAGAGAAGCAATTGTTGCTGCCTATCAATCTGGGACGGGTTATAAGGTCATTTCCAAATAATTTAAAGTCCATCATTCTTCAGTGAGAAAGAGTATTCAAAAGTGGAAAACATTCAAGAAAATTCCCAATCTTCCCAGTAGTGGACGTCCCAGCAAATTCACCCCAAGATCAGACCGTGAAATGCTCAGAGAAATTGCAAAAAACCCAAGAGGTACATCTCAGACTCTACAGGCCTCAATTAGCATGTTAAACGTTAAAGTTCATGACAGTACGATTCGAAAAAGACTGAACAAGTATGGTTTGTTTGGAAGGGTTGCCAGGAGAAAGCCTCCCAAGCACACCAGTACTTCTACAACAGAATGGCTGAAAAACAAAAGAATCAAGGTGTTGCAATGGCCCAGTCAAAGTCCAGACCTCAACCCAATTGAAATGCTGTAGCGAGACCTTAAGAGAGCTGTGCATAAACAAATGTCGACAAACCTCAATGAACTGAAGCAATGTTATTAAGAAGAGTGGGCCAAAATTCCTACACAATGATGTGAGAGACTGATAAAGTCGTTAAAGCATTTCTTCTTGCAAGGTTGAATGTACGTATCTCTAATGTAATCGAGGGTAGATATCTACAGACCCCTTTCTTGAATTGTATATGTCATTGTGCTCAAGCCCCCGACATTCTCTATCATATTGTATTGTCTTGCCCATTGTACATAATTCCAAGGGAAAAGTTGTTAAGGAGGTTATCGGAAAGGAATGTCTGTATGGATAGATTATCAGTGAAATTCTTATTGGAAGATCGGAACCCGCATATTACCAGACTAATGTCTAACTTTTTGGTTGAGGCAGCAAATTTATGGCATAACTTGCCTAAAAACAATCTTTGAAATCCTACTTTTAAATGTGTATGTTGTACTATGTTGTACTATGCCTAATAAAAGTTGATCAAGAACAAGTCATACAGAAAACAATTACTTCAAGTTATTGCTGCTAAAGGTAGTTCTACAAGCTTTTGAAACGTAAGGTGTACTTAGTTTTTCACACATGGCTACTCCACTTTGGCTTCATTTTTGTTGAATAAATCATGACATGGTGTAATATGTCATGTGCTGTTATTCATTTGAGGTTGTATTTACCTAATTTTAAGACCTGCTAAGGAACAGATTGTTAGTATGTCCTGATACATTAAACCATAGAATTCAAAGAGGATGTACATTCTTTTTCTTGTTCGTTAACTGACTGTCTTGAGCCCTTTACAGCATATAATATCCTGAAGACAGCATGACTGGCTGGAACTCTAAACAGAAGCATTGCTGTCAGGTGGCCAGAACAGACTGCAACATTTTGTTACAGGACCTACTAATCATAAGTAAAACTGAGGGGATTTTAAAAATTAAACTGCTTAGTAGGCTGGGAGAGGATTGCTTCTGTTTGAGAAACACTTCTAAATTCCTCTGGATCAAGAAACTAATTTCACATATCTTTGTACCATGGACTTTGGACAATGTGCTCGATCAGAGAACCGTGAGGGTAAGAAAACATGTTGCTAGTTGTCTTCCACAAGGGCTTGCTCAAGGTTTCACAAAGACTTATTATAGTTAAGATTCCATACCAGTTGTCACACTTCTGCTCTCACAATCTCTGATTTATCTTCACTTTTCTGACTGTAGCACAAATACCTCACCTCCAAGAATCAGCCATTTCACATAACAGGCAGACTCTTCCAAACTAAAGCAGCAGTTTAAAAAATCCTACAGGATATGAACAAAATGTCATAAAATATAAGCTAAAGAATTAGAATAGCAAATATAAGACCTTCAGGATATAGCTTCTCCTCATTTGTATTATGGAATGTTATGCTTAGACCATCATGCTAAGCATCTGAGTAAGTGAAAAGATGAATTCCAAAAATAAGCCTAAGTAAAATAACTCGGTAACTGAAATGATAAAGACTGCTGTTAACCACTGAGACAATATAATAAACTTCGAAACTGTTAACAAGGTACATGACTACTGAAAATGAACATTCAGAGTGAAGACTGATCTGTCTAGATTTACAGTTTAAGGAACATGGAGAAAACTGCAGACCCAATAAAAAATTAAACAGTGGACTAAGGAAAAAGGCCATTTAAACCCCTTTTTAAAAGGGCACAGTTAACCCCCTTGGGCCTAAAATATCCTGTCTGAATTAACAGAATGGTTTAATTAAATCCCTAGACAGAGAATCATGTTTAGTTTGAATTTTGGAACAAGCAACACATCTATCCATGGTGAATGGCCAATTTCCGTATCTGTATCTCTGTGTAATATTCAAGTGCTAAAAAAAACCTTTTGCCCAAGGATATAAATGGGAGCCTACCAGAGGAGCCATATGCCATCAAGAATGAATGCCATCAATTAGAATGAAAAAAACACACAATAAAGTTACAAGCAGCTACGTGGGGGGATTATTCCTATTAAAAAGAACAGAAAATATTAGTCTAATTGGCATAAAGTTTACCAAAGCTGGCTGTACAGTAGGCAAGTTGTGCCACAGCTTTCTATACACTATATTACACTTACAGAGAAATAAAATAATAAGATCTAGCAGGCCTGTCATTGGGCGATAATCAAAGCAGACAGAATACTCTCGCCTTCATGACTGAAATTTTAATATTGCCTATCCCTTAACCATGGTAAAGGGATTAAGAAAAGGCTGTAAGATAAATATTTTCTCCCTCAAGTCATCACCAGTTATAAATTTCTCCACCAACCTTAATGCTAAAGTAATCCAGGATTCATTCCTTAGGCCACTGTGCCGACAATAATGTTTACAGGCAGCATTAAGAGCAAGGGAGAAGTTCATTCACAAAAGGGCAGGAGTAATGGAGTGTGCAATTCTGCAAGAAATGTATGTTCCTCAGTAGAATCTTTACCTTATATTCATGGCTAGGGGATCAGCCTTGTTACATACTTTTCAGCCTTAGTTTTGAGATACTGAAGCCCTACTTGCAACTAATAATTAAAAGAACAGGAGATATTTGAGACTTGTTTGGAATACACAGAGCTGGAGAATTACTTGTTATCACATTCACAATTACTTCCAAGTTCTCTTGCAGACGTGTGCAAGACCTAGTGATGCTTTCCTTAAAGGGCTGAAATATGCGAAGAACATACCCAAACTTGCATTTCACATTACTCAGCTCTTTTCCAAAAGAATCAACCCTCTGCCAAACATCTTTTTTTATATACTTTCACACTTACAGCCTATAAAGAGCTTCCTTTAACAAAATGCCACACTGCCAAATATATTATGTTTTCTAAACTGACTAAATTCTTTGACTGTCATTTTAACACTCATCAGATTTGAATTATTTTTATCGTTATGTTAATTTCCTTCATTCAATGGGAAGAAAGCGTGAGTCAGAAAGCAGTCAGCCTGAAGGAAAGTGCACACTTGATTCTGGGATTACAAACTATTAATTAAAGGTGGGGAGGAGAAGGAAGAGGCGAATAAAGGTTTTTTCAAACACTATCAAGCTACTTATAATAAAGTAAATCACATTCTGATCTAGACAGTTCAAAAGTCATTCATTTCTAACAGATACTCTTCTCCATACATTCTGTGTCAGTAGACCTCCAAATAATCAGAAGAACCTAATATTCAAACAGTGTGTCCACCTGAAAAGTACCTCAGTTAGAGGACTCTAAGACCCCTATGTAAGCCACTCTAAGTTTTCCAAAAATGAACACAATAAAAATAAAAATAAATCCTGGCATGAGATTTTATATTCTTAAAATCAAAAAAGACAAGATCACAGGTACTTTCAATTTGCCATTTTAAAGGAAAACTACCAGAAAAAGAACAAAGAAGAACTTCAACACTCCTATTAGTGCTGAACATTTAATCAATTTATTGGATGAACACTTGATTCACTGATCATCCAATACCCATCAATTTATCTAAACATTAACTACTTATCCAAACTGACAGGCAGTCAATGAGGAACAAAGAGGGAAAAGCCATAGACAGAACCACCAAATCCAAAAACATTGCCAGGTATGTACTGGGCAGAAAATGGTTAGATGGGGTTGGATTACTCAGAGAATACTGGAATACAAAGACAGTATGGCGCTGTATATACAGAACTAAGCATTCTCCCCAGAATCCATCACTGTTGTCATTTGACTGGCTCTGAATACAAACAGCCACTTACAGAAGGAGTAATTAGGTACCACTGGATAACTGAGGAGAAACTGGAATGTTTAAGCAATTGCATTTGCTTTCATGCAGATTCTGTCCAGGCTGACTACAAACTGTGTAGACTTAAGAACGTGACTAAAAATATAAAATCTGTCTGGCCAAACAGGAATTCTAATGGGACTTCTAAAGGTTATCTAGAAAGGCTATTTGTCCTAAGGAAAATGGGTTGAATCAACAAAATGACAGGGGATCACCTGCACCAACAGAAAGCTAAGACTAGAGAAAATACCATGCGTATCAAGGAGTTCCCAACTCCAGCTTCTCTTACTTGCCTACATTTAAAAGTATAACTGACTTCTAGTCTTCTAGATTTCTGACTGCCTTCTAAGAAGCCAAACATAAACATAACAATAGGCCATATAAACTGGATCATCCACAATAACTCAGGATAAACCAGGCAACAGCATTATGCATAAATACAGCCTGGTAATAGTGTTGGCAGGGCCTAAAATACCCTGAATGCACCAGAACCTGTCTGTTCTTGGAAGCTAAGCAGGGTCAGCCCTTGTTAGTACTTGGATGGGAGAACACCAAGGAATCCCAGGTGCTGTAGGCTATAAAGTATTTCAGAGGAAGGGCCAAACCACCCCTGAGTATTCCTTGTCTAAGAAAACCCTATAAAATTAATGGGATCGCCACAGGTCAACAGGTGATTTGAAGGCACATACACACACAACAGGGTTGGCAGGCCTAAAATAATCCTTGGGCAGAGAAGGCAGAGCCAAAGTGAACCCAATGCCAACTTCTGGTCAAATCATTAAGTACTGGTTACAAGCGTGTCAGGTACTAGCTTTTAGGTCAAAGCATTCATAATGAAAACTCATGGTATTTAACGATCAATGGATTTTACAGGCACCACTCTATCCAATTTGTTCTCTGCTTCCAAAATATCTTTGCATACTCTTGCATACTCTTATCTAATAGTAATAACAATGTTACTGAAACTAGATAACTTCAGTAACTAGTAACAGAATGAACATAAATACAGACCAAACAAGTTTTCCTTTTTAGTTGACTGCATATATATTGTTACTGTCAAGCCAATTTCTATCATCTTTTAGCATTCATCCAACAGCTTTAGCATAGGTTTTTTTTTAAGTGGCCACTAGTATTATAAATACATCTTTGCTGGATGTTCATTGCGCTTTGGCATCATATTCGTGTATTTAATATTCACGCACCTTTTTTAAGCCAGCAAAGCCTTCTGACTCCAGAAAAAAGAAAGCAAAGGGCATCAATACAAATAAACAAAGATTGGAAAATAGGGAAGCAAGATTCCATAAACCTAGACCAAAAAAAAAAGAAAAAAGATACAGGTTACTTTTGATGGCTGTAGAATCTTTAAAGCATAATGGAAGATTTTTTTTTACTAATTGATAGCATTACAGGATTCTGAAAGAGGGCATTTCCATAAAACTGTCATTCAAGTACAGTAACATATTTATTTCTAAAATGTTTTATGTGTGCAGTAGGTGAAAAAGAGGTAGGTACATTTTGACCATGTGGATTTTAAAAAGAATTTAATTTTTCTTCATTGCCAATATGAGAGACTTCTGAAACAGGGAAACATGTTCTCCCCTTTGGAACAAGGGTGAGAACCACTGCCCTCACTTGGATTTGCAAAAGAAGAATGAGTAATCATGCCTTAGGTATTTATACTGCTGATGAAAGAAGCTACAGTGTATGGTTTTATTAGCAACCACACTACTTTTGCCAGCCTAACTCTGATACTATCTCAGTTTTTAAATCATTTAAGTATAAGAAAACTGCAATTAAGTATTTCCCAAGTCTGATAAAACCTCACCCTTGCCTTTAGTACTTTGAGGAAGAAAAGCAAGTCCTGTGTGGATGTATTACAGTGTAACATAGTGTAATACAGTATGTTACACTGTATTCTACCTCCATCTACTGGCCACACACAACTTAGCAAAAGCCTCTACATTTGACAAGCTTGCTTGAACGATATCACTTCCGACACCGTTTTGAAACTGAGCCAAATTTATCAGGTGTCAGACGTTTTAAAGATTGTTTTTCACTTCAAGAGGTTATCCATTTGAACTTCAAAAACATTATAAAGGAATGTCTGAATTACAATCATTACTACTGTGTTAAGCTTAACAATATCCACTAAACATCTTCACTGGGAAGAAGCCTGTAAGTGCTAGAAATAATTCCAAATTCAACAACAGTTAATTTTTAAAGAACGTTTCCATATAAACAGACTGCAACAATATGTTGTCAGAAGAAACACATAGTCCTATGCAAAAGCATTCATGTAACATCATTTGGTATAAAACAATAAAACACTTAAAATAGTAATACTACCCTTGGCTATGTACAGTAAATGTACCTTACCACAAATTAACCAACTCTGAATGATTAAGGATCCCTATAAAAATACAACTTTCAACATTTAAATAAACATAATATAAAATAGAATGTTCTGACATCCCACATTACACTAAGATTCCAAGTTGTTGGCTACAAAAATACTTAGGGACTCAACCAATTCACACAACTATATTGTCGTGTGAAAAAGAAAATACACCCTCTTTGAATTCTATGGTTTTACATATCAGCACATAATAACATACATGTGTCCCTCAGCAGGTCTTAAAATTAGGTAAATACAAACTCAGATGAACAACAACACGTGACATATTACATCGTGCCATGATTTATTCAACAAAAATAAAACCAAAACGGAGAAGCCATGTGTGAAAAACTAAGTACATCCTTACTGCTTCCATAGGAATTAAGATGCTAAGTAGCAGATAGGTGCTGCTAATCAAATGCCTTTGATTAATTGATCATCAGCAAGTGTGACCACCTCTATGAAAGCCAAAGTGTTAGCAGTTTGCTGGTCTGGAGCATTGGGGGGGTGTGTGTGTGTTAACACAATGCCAAGGGGGAAAGACATCACCAATGATCTTAGAGAAGCAATTGTTGCTGCCTATCAATCTGGGATGGGTTATAAGGTCATTTCCAAATAATTTAAAGTCCATCATTCTTCAGTGAGAAAGAGTATTCAAAAGTGGAAAACGTTCAAGAAAATTCCCAATCTTCCCAGTAGTGGACGTCCCAGCAAATTCACCCCAAGATCAGACCGTGAAATGCTCAGAGAAATTGCAAAAAACCCAAGAGGTACATCTCAGACTCTACAGGCCTCAATTAGCATGTTAAACGTTAAAGTTCATGACAGTACGATTCGAAAAAGACTGAACAAGTATGGTTTGTTTGGAAGGGTTGCCAGGAGAAAGCCTCCCAAGCACACCAGTACTTCTACAACAGAATGGCTGAAAAACAAAAGAATCAAGGTGTTGCAATGGCCCAGTCAAAGTCCAGACCTCAACCCAACTGAAATGCTGTAGCGAGACCTTAAGAGAGCTGTGCATAAACAAATGTCGACAAACCTCAATGAACTGAAGCAATGTTATAAAGACAGAAAACAATTTTTTTAATTTTTTTTTATTTAGTTATTTATACCCCGCTCTTCAGCCACAAGGCTATCAGAGCAGCGTACAAATTGTTTTAAGCAATAGCTATTTACACATCTAACTGCATTAAACAGCTTCCAATGTGTGTTAGCTTTTGCTGCTAAAGGTGGTTCTACAAACTATTGAATCTTAAAGTGTACTTAAGATGGCTTCTCTATTTTGGCTTTATTTTGCTGAATAAATCATGACACAGTATAATACGTCATGTGCCATTGTTCATATGAGGTTGTATTTACCTAATTTTAAGACCTGTAAGGAACAGATTATTGTTACTGTCCTGATATGTAAAGCCATAGAATTCAAAGAGGGTGTACTTTCCCCCCCACACAACTATATATTGACAATATGATGATTTCCATGATCTAAGAAGTAACTGAATGCTATTCTTTAACAGTCACTTATTTATTTATTACACATGTAATCCACTATATTTCAAGGAATTCAAGGGAACATATACTTTCTCTCTCCTCTACCTTTAGTTTTAGCACCACTGAAGTCTTTCAAGTTATATTACACTGAACTGGCTTAGTGGGTATTGAAACTGGGTGTTTAACATTCTAATCCCATCCTAACAACTATAACCTGTTGGCTTTATCATCTTTCAAACAAGGAAGATAATTTCTATCTTCTATGGTGAGTGAAATCAGCATTAATACCTCACTGCATCTTGAAGTAACAAAAATGACAGCAGTCTCTGCTCCAGAACACAGCCTCACAGCCCGGGGAAAAAAACCCAAGCAAAGTCTCTACATACATTTCCATATATCCCTCATTAAACAATACAGTTCAAGCAGGTGTTTCTCTCGACCTTTTTGAACTGAGTACTCCTTTATCTTCTGCATCCCAACTCAACACCAATACTTTATTTTACATGTGACAGCACAGAGATTCTTAAAGGCACACATATGTTGTCCAGGGCGGCCTGTGGAATGAAGTAACAGGCCAATCCACTAGCACAGGGAAAGGAGTAGAGCGAGATACCTCTGGTGTCCTTATAAAACCTAACCAAGGAACCTGTCATTAGAACAAAGCAGCAATTCTTCCTTTCCCACAAGAAACCAGGATGTGCTACACTAGTGATGCCATAACTGCACAAATCCTGTAAGGATTCCATGATGGGAGACATTCAGCTCCTTTCAAAATTACGTGGATTTCAATTTAAAAATATTTGAGTCACTGTTTATTTAACTGAATCTAAGAGCGTATCTGTCTCAACTCTAACCATTACAGAACACTAGCACTACCACCCTTCAACAAAGCAAAACATGTCCTAGCCTGTCTCCATGATAAGTAAAATAATCTTAATATCCCACTATGTAGTGTATTGTGCTTCAATAAAATTTTGTTCATTATAAATTGAAGTATCAATATTAAATTTATATAATACTAACCATGAATTAGAGAGCCATTTAACCACTGAATATAGTAGCTTTGTGGGAAAGAGAGTAGGATTTCATTGCTGATTATGGAGAAAGGTAAAAGAAGGACGGCACCAGCTGAAACTGCAAGAGTAAATGTACTCAAGAACAGTCTGAAAGTCAAAAACAGGCATGGTTGTTATTGTCAATGCAACAGCTCAAAAACTAGTATTAATTTAATGCAAAAACAACACTTTGTTTTTTAAAAAGCCTGATTACATGGTTATCAACACACAACAAATCAATTATTTGCTATATATATATATATATATATATGTATATATATATACACATACACATACATATATTCAACATGGAAGATTTCATTTAACAAACAGAAAAAAACTCTGATCTTAGCCCCCAGTTTAGCATTTCACATAGTTTGTTAAAGCTTTCATTAAAGACTATGTGAAGGGCAACATGGAAAATTTCTATTAAGACATGAAAAAGCTTAAGAAAAGCAATACTTTAAACATATGTCTATGTAACTGAACTAAGTACACATTCTTTCCTGATTATTTCCGCTTCTCTTTTCTGTTTCAACTGCCACCACTATGTTGAGCGCAAGCCCCTCACAGTAGTTTTCATCTTATACCCTGTAAATTTAAATGTATACAAATTTAATAACAGCCAGCCCCTTAGTGAAATATCTAAGACATCAAATTTGAGCCTTAACAAGTAGGGCACAAAGTTTTTAGCCATTCTAAGTATAAAAATAGAACAGTGTTAAAATATACCAAATTATTATTATTATTTTTAATTTTAAGAAGTGGACAAGAGTTACATCAACACCATTTAGAATGAAAGTGATCCTATGCACTCCCAAACTGATCCCTAAACAGAATGCCTAAAGAGTCCATTAGAAACACCAGAACAGAATTCTAGGATAGGTTATACTTGTTGAAAGAAAAAGAGGGATGCAGGCAAAGATGACTCTGGTGGCTGTTCCAGCTAGACAGTCCACTGAACAAAGGCATTTACCACCAGCCACCACACAGAAAATAACTGAATCATAACAAACAATATTTTAAATAAAAATATTAGCAATTAGAAGGTAATCAATATCCTTGGTTATCTTTTCATTGCCAGTGTTTTTACTGAATATACTATTCATTCTGATTTTATTTTTTCAATGTGAGTTGTAAGCTGATTTAAATTTGTCTCCTGAAAGGCAACATGTAAATAACTGTAATAAATAAGATGTTATTTTTGAATGTGTCAAAAAGAATTCATAAAGCTTATCCAATCTCTCAGTATTGCATATTTCCACCTATTAAAGAATATTTTCAGTACATTTCATTACATGAGAAGATAAGGTCACATTTATTTGCATTTTAAAAAGTGGTTAAAAATAAAACCGTGCTGTGGAGCCGACACTTCAGCGAATCGTACTATTCAGCCAAAGTATCAAATCACTACGTATAGCATTTAATTTATGGTGTAGCATTACATTGTATATGGATAATTTATGTCTATAACATGCTGTCTAACTAAACAAAATGTCTCAGCACAAAAAAAGTACAATCTGTTAGCAATAATGGAAGTGCTCCCTCTGCTGCAGAAAGGAAGTACTGCAAATGTGCTAAAAAGTTAAATGTGTACAATTTCAGAAAAAGTTTCCTCTGTACAGTAAACGAAAATCAAAATAAATAGGCCCACATATACCAGCATCCAGAGAGCAGTACAACCAGTTTTGCATACACAACGGGGCTCTGAGCTTATATTTCATAAATAGCAGCTCACATCAATGCAGAGCAAAACCTTCAAAATCCCAGGTTTTGTCAGTTATTAATACCAAATAAGATGCAGTATTCCACAACATGCAACTACACATACATTTCACACATGTTTGTGATTCAAACTCTCATGCAAATAGCAGCAAAAAAATATATATGTCTACGACTGTGGCACAAATAAATCTTGAGGTTGCTGGCACAACCTTTGTACCAAATACAAGACTATACTAGAATCTTGAATAGATTAGAGTCTTTTACAGTCAATTTCCTGATCAGAGCAACTCAAAAATACATTTATATGTAATTGGATCAGAACGCAAATGTTTCATCTTCTGTAGGTGAAAAAGAGTGTAAAGATCAATCATGCAGGAACCATTTTTAAAACATTAATAGTTTTACATATCCAAGCCACAACTGTAAGAAATGAATCTCTTTCATTTGCCATTTACTGATAAGAAACTGAAGCTCACAGTAACATTATGAGATCTCCCAAATCAGAATTATCACAGTAAATCTCAAATTATGTTATATCTGACAGCTCTGAGGCACTTAAATACCCTCAAATTAGCTTCACCTATTATATTCTAAAGATACTGTTTAACAGAAAATCCAACCATTCCAAGTATATAAATGAATTTTTTCACAACCAAATCTTTATCAGGGGTTTTGTTTTTAAAAACTTTTAAACTTTTAAGAAGGCCTCAAGCAACATTTTAAAGAAAAGAAACTGGCCCCAAAAGATATACATAATGAGGTTTATTACAAACAGAACTAAATATGGATATAAAATACTACAGGTAAGGTCAAATCAGAAACTGTTTTCAGAGTGTTCTGCTATATATACTGCATATACTGTCATAATTTTATCAAAAATCCTCTTAATAGCATACAGTTTTAGCCTCATGAGACACAAAGATGCATTTAAGCATTCCAGTTCAGAGAGTAGGAATCAGAATCAGACCACCAAGGTTTTTTTCCTACAAGAATCTACATAATCATTTGAGCTTCTATATTTGCAATCTACAATGTAATAAAAAAGTAGAAATATACATACGAAATTCTGTTGACAATTGCATCTTCATCTTCTTGCTCATCTGGAAAAAATGCATACTTTAATACTACAGTACATACCTTTCAGTCTTACAAAGTTTTGCAAAGAGAAAAGATGTGATACCCCTATGGATTGTCCTACTCTGTGACCACTGGTGCTGCTATAACTCAAGGCAACTACATATCCTTTCCTTTATAAACATTACATCTTTCCTTGTATGCATTCTTCTTCTTGATAAATTAGGAATGCTTTATTTCTCCAAGGCTGGTGTCCACCAATGGCCATGCTGTCTGGTATAACAGAAACACCAACAAAAGTTGAAGGAGCACTAAGTTGGGAACACTAATCTATGAAAAAGCAAGTGACAGCGAGCCACTCACTTTTCCCCTATGGCTTTTCCTAACTCTTGAACAAAGGGGAAGCAAACATTCTCATGTCATGCCAGGATACATATTGTATACAGTAGCAGGCCAGGTAGCTTACCTGTAACCATAGATCTTCGAGTGGTCTTCTGTGAATTCACACAGTTGGGTTATTCCTACGCCTGCACAGAGCATTGGAACCTTCTGGAATCGCTAGGCAGAATGTGCTTTGATACATTTTTGGCAGTAACTCCGCCCACCCTAACGGTCCCTTTTAAGGCACTCGCGCCTAATTCCCCTCAGTTCCTTTCTTTCCGCCACATTAGCAGCTTGAAGGAACCTTCGTTCGCTAGTTTTTTCTCTTTCACTTTTGACTTGGCTTGTATTTTTGACTACGATTTTCTCTCACTCCTCTGGATTTGGCATTCTCTCTCTGATTTTGGTGCTGACTCGGACTGTCGATCTCAATTCTTCACGTTTTCTCCCCTTGAATTTGGCGACTCTGTGAGTAAAATATCTGGAAGAGGGGCCTTCAAGAGATGTGTGATCTGTCAGGCTAAACTCACGAGCGCAGATGGCCATTCCCACTGCCTAATTTGTCTTGGAGAGACCCGTAACGTCGACTCCTGTATGAACTGTAGGGCCTTTACCCCTCAGGCACGTAAGCACAGGATGTCCCGTTTGAAGTCCTTCTTGTACGAGAAGGCCTTAATTCCGGCCTCTACCTCGACCCCGGCCTCTACTTCGGCGCCCGCACCACCCAAACACGGTCGTTCGCCTTCTCCGAAGACCAAGACCCAGAAGCATCATCAGTCCCGTAGCCCTTCCTGACTTCATTCGGTTGCCTCAGACCCAGAGGCGGTGCGTGCTTCGCACAAACATGTCTCGTCGGATGCAACTCAGGATCGAGCTCACTCGACGCCTTCGACATTGACACGGGACCAGGAGCCCTCCACCTCGAAGACCGTCCCTCGGGACCAGGGACCTTCTGAATCCACCAGTCGAGCTGGCACTTCTGGAGAGGCCATACAGTCCTTAAAGAGAAAGAAAAAGGACAAACATTCCTCTCGGCATGATGATGGCTCTAAATCGAAGAGCAGGCCGAAAGAGGTCTCAAAAAAGTCGAAGTTGGCGGGTACTCCATCTGCAGTATCCATTGATAAAGCTGAGAGACCCGTCGATACCATTGAGTCGCAACCCGCTGTTGATGCTGAGGCCACACCAGCCCGACCATCTCCAGTGACTACCGGAGAAGCTAGTGTGCCGCGACATGATCCTACCCCTATGGGCTCGGTGGAGATAGTGGCAGTGGACGTGCCTTCGGGTGCCGACACGGACGGCTCACCACAATATAAGGGCCAATTGCCGTCCCTTGTCATCTTGAGAGCCCAACTTCTTGAACGTTCTGTCTCAGACCTCGAAGTCGAGGTTGCCGAACCCGAGGTTGTTACTCGAACCTGACCATTCACACCCAGCATCCATGAAGATGAACCTGCCTACACAGCATACGACCTAGCACACTGTTTATCGAGCTGGATTCATATCACCCACTGACTCTCAGATTCTGACTTCTCGAGGAGATGACTTCAGGGAAATGTATGCCGCCCGGACTATGCACCATTCACTGCAAACGTTCCATCTAGAGGAGCCACGAGGCATTCCGAGAAAAGATGCAGAGATCCAAGTATCTCCACGTCCTGAACAGCGTCCTCTGCCTCCGACTCCACCAACACCACCTCCACATACCACCTCTCTCCTTCAGGGCGATCGGAGTCCATCACCCGCTGCTTCTTCCTCATCTTCATTGGGTTCATGGGATCCATACATGCCCTTTATGCCATCCCCACGACCCAACCTGGTTGAGGATGATTCTGCGTCGCCAAAAGATGACATCTGTGCTTTTTCGGAGCATATGGTCCGCATGGCCCACGCTTTGGACCTCAAGGTAGTGGAGAAAGAGTCAGAACCAGTGGACCCCATCCTTCATCGGATTCAATAGAAGGCTCCTCCTACGGCTACTCTTCCGGTCCTGCCATCCCTTCTGAAGCTCACTCAGGGTTCGTGGGAGAACCCGTCCTTGATCCAATCTACTTCAAAGAAAATTGATAGGCTGTATTGCGTTGGAGGTGAGCACATTGAGTGGCTGCAAACTCACCCTTGACCGAATTCGGTGGTGGTCAAAGCTTCCCAGAATAGGAAACAACGCTGTCCTCAATCAACACCTCCCGACCCAGAAGGTCGAAAGCTTGATATAATGGGGGGAAAGATTTATTCTGCAGCGGGCCTGAGTTTTTGTGTGACAATTACTCGGCCTGCATGGGGGTATACCAGCAGGTACTTTGGGAAAGGATGATGCCCCTCATCCAAGATCTCCCAGAGGAACAGCGACAAATGGCTAAGGCAATCCTATCAGAGGCTCAATCATTGGCAGGGCAACAAATGAATTCCATTTGAAATGTTGCTGATTGCACCACTAAAACGATTGCAGGATCCACTGCCCTGCGTCGACATGCATGGCTCCATTCCTCAGGCCTCACCCCCCAGGCCTCGGCTACTATTGAGGATCTGCCTTTGGATGAATTGCAACTCTTCAACGGCTCCATGGACGAAAAACTAGAGTTCACCCAGAAGATGAGGACCACCGCCAGAAAATATAGTATGGCTACCTCTTCATCTTCCCAGTACCGTTCCAGATACCGCTCCAACTGGCAGACCACTAAATCAGGCCAGCAGTTTAGACAAGGGTTGTCTGGCCAATATTATAGACATTCTTGGTACCTACCTTCTCCTTTGCCAGTTTCATTGGTGAGGAGCCGAGGGTCAGTTTCGAGATACCAACCACCTGCAAGGCAACGGTCTAAAGATCAAGCCAGGAGAAAATTCTGAATATCCACCTCACTCTGTTTCTCTCTTCCATTTAGACCAACTGTTGAACTTCCAAGAAGCCTGGTCTTTAATAACATCAGACCGCTGGGTACTTCAAATAATCCAGAATGGCTATTGGATCGAATTCGGCTCACTACCTCCGACTGGTCGAGTTCGATCAACACCGCCCTCCCTTCCCCTCCTCGAGGAAGTACAGACACTGCTGCAGAAGGAAGCCATTGAACCTGTGGACTCCAAGCTTCACCACTTCTGCTTCTTATTGAGGTACTTCCTGGTGACAAAGAAAGACGGCGGTCTCCATCCCATTCTCAACCTTCATGGGATGAACAGGTACATAGAACCAAGGAAATTCAGGATGGTCACCTTGCCCTCCATCCTTCCACTCCTACAGCAGTACGACTGGTTCGCGTCGCTAGACCTCAAAGATGCCTATTTCCACATCAGGATCCATCCACCCCACAGACGGTTCCTGGCGTTCCAGATCGGGACTGACGTATTCCAATTCCGGGTCCTGCCGTTTGGACTTTCAACCGCTCCGAGAGTCTTCACAAAGTGCATGGTGGTGGTAGCAGCCTTTCTACGCCAGCGTGGAGTGGTGGTCTTCCCTTACATCGACGACTGGCTGATTGTGGCGAATTCTCATCATCAGCTCGAACTTGATATCGATCTCACCTTAGATGTATTAGACGGCCTGGGACTTGTTGTCAACATAGAGAAGTCACAACTCCAATCGGCGCAATCTATCCAGTTCATCGGAGCTCAACTAGACTCATGTACAGCCACAGCTTATCTGCCTAATTCAACACCCTTCGGCCTCTAATCCATACCTGCTGCCGGTCCCGGAGGGTCCCTGCCCATTCAGTCCAGGTACTTCCTGGTCACATGGTAGCTACTACCTATGTGACCCGCCTCACCAGACTCCGATTCCGCCTGCTCCAACACTGATTTCTACAAGTGTTCTATCCCCTACACGGTTCTTCAAACAAACTGCTAACGATGCCACGGGCGGTTCATCGGTCGCTGGAATGGTGGCTGGTACCGGACAACGTCCTATCAGGAATGCTGTTCAACCCTCCTCAACTGGAGATTTCTCTGACAACAGACGCCTCGATGTCAGGATGGGGAGCCCATCTTGAATCCTATGAAACCGGGGCTCTTGGGATGCCGAAGAACGGACTCTCCATATCAATGTCCTAGAGCTTCTCAGTGTCCAGAAGGCGTTGCGGGCCTTCGAGACCCTGGTGATGAACAAGACCGTTCTGGTGGTAACAAGACAACACATCAGTGATGTACTATCTGAACAAACAAGGGGGAACGAGATCCCCTCAGTTTCTTCAACTCACACTTGGGCATTTGGTATAGGTGTGTCTGCAGGAACGTTTATCTCCAATCCATCCATCTACCAGGGGAAGAGAATATTCTTGCAGACTGACTCAGCCGTTCAAGCCTTTCCATCCACAAATGGAAGCTGCACAGGTCAGTGACCTCAGACCTGTTCCGACAATGGGGATCTCCTCAAGTCGACCTCTCCAGAAAACAGTCAGTGCTACCAGTTCTGCTCCAGACGGCGCGCCCTGGGATCAAAGGGTGACACATTCCTCTTCCGTTGGATGGACCACTTCTCTACCTCTTCCCTCCGTTCCTACTGCTGATGAGGGTAATCGCCAAACTGCATCGGGACCGAGCGGATGCCATCCTCATCACTCTGTGGTGGCCCCATCAACCTTGGTTTGCAACCCTCCTGCATCTAGCCAGGCACCGATTCATCCGACTTCCGTCCCGTCCCGACCTTCTCACCATTCAGAACGGGAAGGTCAGACACCCAGATATGGAGGCTCTACAACTAACAGCATGGAGACTACGGCCTTGAATCCATCTTCGGTACAGTGGGCCACTGTACCTATGGCTTCAGATTCGTCGTCGGTCCCGACGGGCCGGCACTCTCCATCCCTTTCTCCAGAGGTTCAGGCTGTCACTGATGCTGCCAGGACACCTGCTACTCGTAGGTCGTATCACTACAAGTGGAAGAAGTTTGAAGACTTTCTATCTGGTCAAGGGTCAGTTACGGAACCGTTCTCCATCCCAACTGTCCTAGATTTCCTTCTCCACTTGTCTTCCAAAGGACTTTCAATCTCGTCAATCCAGTGCTACTTGGTAGCCGTATCTGTCGAATTCCAGGCTAGAGGTCATCCGTCCCCTTTTACGGATCCGACGGTCAAGAAGTTCTTGAGAGGCTATGCCAACCTCCATCCTCTGGTACTCGAGCCTACCCCAACGTGGAGCCTCAAACTGGTCCTATCACAACTGGTTCAACGTCCCTTTGAAACCATGGCATCCACCGACTTGAGACTCTTGTCTTGGAAAACTGCCTTCCTTATTGCCATTACTTCAGCACGTCGAGCTGGTGAACTCTGTGCCTTGCGATCGGACCCTCCGTACACTGCCTTCCAAAAACATAAGGTGGTGCTCCGTCCCGACATTTCCTTCCTTCTGAAGGTGGTGTCGAGTTTCCATCTGAATCAGTCTATCACTCTCCCTGCTCTGATGCAGGATCGTAAGGACGAATTTGAGTGTACCCTCCACTCCATGGACATCAGGAGGGCACTCGCCTTTTACATCCAGAGAACTGCTCCCTTCAGGAAGTCACCTAAACTGTTTGTATCCTATGCCGACTTGAGATTTGGGGAACCTATTTTCCCATAATGTTTGTCGAAGTGGGTGACATCGACCATAGCTCTCTGCGAAGAAATCACTGCTGCCACGGATTCGAGGACACTCGATGAGGGCTGTCTCCACCTTGACAGCTTTCCTCTCTGGGGTGCCTCTAGAGGACGTTAGCAGAGCAGCAACTTGGTCATCACCTTTGACTTTCATTTCCCATTACAGACTTGACACTCATTCCAAGAACGAGACTGCCTTTGGGAAAGCTGTACTGTTGTCTTCTATTCAATGAGTGAGTGTTAATGTGTTGCCAAGCCACTTTATTGATATGCTGATTATACATATTTGATCTGTTTTTCTCATGCTTAAGAATGTGCTGTCAAAAAATCTGATTACTGATTTGACTGTGCAGCTTGGTCCTGGTGTCAGCATGTATAGGACATACCCTCCTGGAGTGAAGCTTGCCAGTATACCCAACTGTGTGATTCACAGAGACCACGAAGAAGATGGACAGGTTACTTACCTGTAACCATAGATCTTCGAGTGGTCTTCTGCGAATTCACACAGACCCGCCCATCCCCCCCTCTATGTCCTACTACATCACATAAACTGCTGGTTGTGGCATCATTCAAGGAACTGAGTGGAATTAGGCAGGAGTGCCATAAAAGGGACCGTTAGGGTGGGCGGAGTTACTGCCAAAAATGTATCAAAGCACATTCTGCCTAGCGATTCCAGAAGGTTCCAATGCTCTGCGCAGGCGCAGGAATAACCCAACTGTGTGATTCACAGAGACCACAAAGAAGATCCCCCATATCCGCAGGGGATTGGTTCTGGGGCCTCCCGCAGATGGTGAATTCCGCAGATAATAGCGAACGCCATCCCAGGGGCCCATCCTAGGAAAGGGGGATGAGTTCGCTCCTCCCCCTCCATTCACCCCACACCATAGCCCTGCCGTGGCAGCAATCACAGGGGCAAAGGGGGGAGGGAGGACAAGATCACTCTGTCCCTTCCCCCGGGGGGGGGGGGCTTCTGTCACTGCCGCAGCAATCGTGGGAGTGGAGAAGTGATCTCGCTCCCCCTTCTCCCCAGATTAGTTGCATCAGAATGCAAATAGGAATGTACATTTTAATTCTCATACAAATGAAAGTAATAAACCATAGTCAGAGATCTACATTTAAATGCTCATTCACACATGCAACTAATTTATTCTTGCAGTTCCTGATCTAGCAAATAAAACATGCATAGAATCTTGTTTCTGCCTACAGATCTCCATATCTGCACCTAGATAAATACGTGTATCTATGATAATGCTGAGAAGAAGCAAAAATAAACATACCTATAATGTAATTAAGGAGTAGAAATAAATTTGGCTTTGCCCTTTAACTTAATAATGAAGTCTTCACCAGCACATTTTTTGAGATAGTTTAAAACCGCCCTTCATCATAGCAGTTATCAGGCATCATAGCAGTTATCAGGCAAATGTACAAGAATTAATAAAAATTAAGACTGAATCTCAACAACATGTCCCCCACAGTAATTGTTACAGAAGTTAAAAGTATACTAGCTATCCTACAAGCATAAATGTAGATGAAGCCATGTTTGTTTATTTTATTTATTTAAACTGTACCTACTTGCACCAGCAAGATCTCAGTCATTCAACTATTCATAAAATGCTCCGAAAGCGGCAGACAACATGGTTGCAATTTAGCAGCTAGGTGGCAGCATGACACAGACTACCAGCTATACATTTTGGTAATAAAAGAAAGATCATAAAAGGAGCATCAGTTGTGTCTACTTCCAATTTAATAAGCAAATGGCAGGCATGCCACAAATTCTCTAATAAAAGCTAATATCTGTTAGATCCTTCCGGGATAAGATAATGTTTATATACCTGTCACATAATTCCATGATAGCATTCAGAAGTAAATTTAATTTACAGGTCAGATATCAAAAAGCAGGTCTTGGTGATTATGCTTCCCTGGTGAATATCTATTCGTTTAATAGACATTTAATGTAATTCAGCATTTGATAAAGCCCTTCCCCCATGGATCAGGAAAACAATTTTAAACACACCTCCTGAAAGGCAAGAACATATACTGAATCCCAGCTTCAAAAAAGACTACAGTTGTCCCTCCATATCCTTGGATTTGGTATCCATGGATTTAAGTGTTCGTAACTTGAAAATATTCTTTAAAAAATACTAATCCAAAAAGCAAACCTTTATATTGCCATCTTATATAAGGGACACCATTTTGCTATGCCATTGCATATAATGGGACTTGAGTATTCACGGATTTTGGTATCCATGAGGGGTCCTGGAACCAAACCCCAGCAAATATGAAGGGACAACTGTACAGACCAAAAGTCACCATAGAATACTAAGACCCAGCAGCACCTTGCCCTAATCTCTACCAGGTACGGAAGAAAGAAGAAACAATGTATCATTTCAGTTGAAGAACAAGCAAACCTGCATCTGAAAAAGAACATCTTTGCTACACAAATGCAAGATGCAACACAATGTTAAACATCTAACACAGAATGATCACTGGGACTCTTGTCTTACAATGTACCATGAAACATAATTTACCCTTGCTTTGTAATGCCAGGAGTACTGCTGTGTCTTATCTTGTGTCTGACAGTGATGAAAAATGACTGAGTCACTTGTTGACATCTGCCTTTGAAATATGGCTAGAATTGAAAAGACAGCCAGAGAAGTGCCCCCATCTCATGGTGGTGAGATGGCACCCTGAGGAGCTACATGGTTTCCCAAGTTACTGTGGGGTCACTTACCCTAAACATATCAACCCATCAGTTCCTCATTGCTGCTCAAGCGGAATGTTTGAGGGCACTGGCTACACATCCTGTAAAAAAGGTTGCAGCAATGCAATGAAACATGAGTGTTTCATGAATGGGAACAGGTTCTCTTTCTAGCCTAAATTCTGGGAAACCTATGATCGAGCATGGCGTTCAGCCATAGGACAAAAGCTGAGTAACTATTTCACCTTCCAAGGAAAGAAAAAATCTCACACTGCTCTGATTAACTGACTTCACGGCACTAGTAGCTATGTATACTGAGCTTCAGTGTGGAAAAGGAATGAAAATGACAGCAGCTTACCTAGGAAGGAGGCAGAGCAGAGACTGGATATACTACATGCCAAAATATTCCTCTGCACTGTAACATCTGCCTAGTCACACAGTGAAACTCTTGGTTGCTGTACATTGTCAGATAAGAGAGAAAGGTCCACCATGACCCTAAAGGGGCACTTGAAGAAGTCACCTGGGTCATGGGCTTCTGGGCCTACTCCTTACAAAAAGGAGGGATTAGGGAAAGTTGAAAAGGGTTGGGTGTCTACTAGATAAGGGATTCCCTTATCTCTTTCTCTCTTTTTTTTTCTTTTCTTTCCCTCTTTTTCTTTTTCAAAGTTCCCTCTCTTCTTTTTTCAAAGTTCAAGTAGCTCTAGAGTAAACCTGTTTGTCTGCTAAAGACATAAAGGCAAATCAGAGTCAGTAGGAGTTTTCAGTTATAGTTTGCCCCTATCTTCCCTGTGCAAAGCCTAAAAGTTTACTGAACTACAGAAGTTTAATTACCTTACTGATGGGCATTCAATGTATTTTTGTAAAAATGTGAATGAAGCCAACAGAACCAAATTAGTTTCATAAGAAGAGACTTCCTGGTTCAGGCAAATTACTGGTAGTTGAGTTCCTCTTCCCAAAGAATCTGACCAGATGCTAATGGGAAGGCTACAGGCAGGACATAAGGGTACTAGCCCTCTTATGCTATTGTTTCCTAGCAACTGGCATTCAAGCCATGGTATTACAAATAGAAACATCAGTGGGCTAAATGGTGAAAAACTCAAAATGCAAGAAATATTGAAAAAAGCCAAGGAAGTATCACTATGAATTGCTCAAGATCACAATTATGGTAACCAGTTATTGCATAAGTGAGCATGTACCCTCCCACCTCAACATTCAAACCACCTTTTTCATACTTTCACCACATGTATAATTCACTACCAGATTACCAACTACTTGTCTCTCATTTTAATTCCAATGAAAATATGAATAGAAAAAAGTTACCTCCTTTCCTCTTGTATCTTCTGATAATGAAGTAGGAAACAATATACAAAATAGCAAACAGAAGAAAACAAATCTGAAAGAGAAAGTTTTAGAGTTGAAAATATTTGCATCACATAACAAGGAACAATCACATTTTTAAACACATACAATGAGACAAGTTACAATGAACAGAAAGGTTATATGCTTACTGTAGATATAAATTTTATTATTATTTTATTATTATTATTAGGTATAAATTAATATATAATGTCTACTTTACTTAGTTTATTTCTGAGGTTCTTCCAAAAAAACTAACTATATTCAAAGGCCATAGACAAGGAGATAATATGGTGAATATACTTAATTAATAAAACTCACTAGCAAATAATATATTTAATATATTATCTCAAACTGAAAAGGCATTAGAACTTTCATGAACACTACAAATATAACTCAGTTACCAAAGTAGATATATTCCTGAAAATTTGGTAATAGAGGCAGAAATAACATGTAAAGAATAAGGATAGGTTCCTGAACCACAAAACAAGAACAGTTCAACATGTTTCAGCACATTTTTTATCTAAAACTAACCATATGCACATGTGAAATGAAACAACCAGCTGAGGTAAGCCTTGCAAGAGTAAACAAAAATATATAGAACCTTCTAGAGCCTACTTGAAAGTTTCTTCCAAAATGTATCCAGGGCCATTATTTCCTCCACTTTTTTGTGATCTCCATTTTGGTGACTAAACTTGCAGAACTATGCTTCTTTTACATGCTGCGGGGTGGGGGGGCAGGTACCTGGTCTAACAAGATTATCTGCTTTCTCCTTTTCTCTTTGTTTTGCTGTTCACACATGCTCAGTGAGAGATTCTGGGGGGAGCTGTTCTTCATCTTGCCTGTTGTAGGCAGTCACATACAGTTACAGTAAGATTGGACAGAATAGAGCTCTGTTCTTCCCAGCTCAAGCTTTACTACAGCATTTATTACAGACACACAGCTGCAACCCAATACTGAAAGTCTGCCTTTATCCAGCCCTCCTGGCACCATCCTCTCACTGTCAATGCTGCTAAGAAAATCTCTAGCTAGAAAAAGGATGGGAAGGGGAACGGGGGTCTAACTGGGGATAGAAAGACTTTGTAAGAAGGAGCTTATTTGTCAGAGGCTTTGTTAACTAAGGTATGCCTGTTTACATAAATACAAAAGGAAAGTTCTTGTTTCCCAGTATGTACGCAGCATATTTCATTTTTACTTGTAAAACACATTTACAGATATTTGAATCTGGAAATTGCCCCAGTGGAATGCAATGATGGTACCATAGCACTCATGCAATAAATGACCAGGTAATTCACTGTAAAAGCATATGTATTTTTGCAGGAGGCTTGTATTTTAAACCATGCACCATGGTATTAGCTATAGGCATACATACATATTATATGCATGTGATTGGGTGGCAACTCCAATCATACAGTCAGTCCTCCTTATCCACAGATTCTGTATCCACAGATTGCACCACCATCCACAGCTTGAAAATATTCCCAAAAACGTATATTCCAAAAAACAAATCATGATTTTTCCATTTTATACAAAGGAAATAATTTTACTATGCCATTGTATTATAATGGGACTTGTGCATCCACAGATTTTGGTATCCATGGGGGGTCCTGGAACCAAATCCCAGTGAATACCAATGGCCCACTGACTAATAACTGACTAAGGCTGAAACCCTGTCTACTCTTATTCCAAACTATACCCTACCAAACTCAATGAAACTTATTTCTGAGTAGAAAGGCATGCATAGGATTATGCTATATAAGATTAAATCCCACAACCAATCTATGTATTTTACAAGAAAGCAAAGTCTAAAGAGGCAGGAGAGGCAGATGGCATCTGATTCCTCTCCAAGCCAAAAGATGTTGCCTTCCCATTTGCATCAAAATCTAGCAGTTTATAACCATGTGGGAAATCTAAAATAATACTGTTCCCTTTTAACAACAACAGTTTAAGGAGAGTGGTCAACTGAAAGTTCAAAGGAATGCATCCTACTGTTTTTTAAAAAAACTTGTTAAGACAAAAACTGATTGAAAAACTCATCCAAGTATATTTGATTCAAATGTAAAACACCTTTTTCAAGCATAAGATGGGGCTTAATTTGAGGCAGACTAGTCGTGGCATAGTGATTTGAATCTTGGACTATGACTCTGGAGACCAGAGTTTGAATCCCACTTAGCCACAGAAAGCCACTGGGTGATACTGGGCTACTCTCAGCCTGAGAAAAACCCATGGAAGGTTTGCTTAAGTCAGAAACAATTTGAAGGCACACAACAACATTTCAGAAGGAGGCATGAGAAACCACCTCTGAGTATTCCTTGCCTAAGAAACTCTACAAAATTCATGGGGTCGCCATAAGTCAACAGGAAAGCTGATGACACATACACACACACCTAAGAGTATACTAATTTGTTCTTTATTTTGACTGATCTTATTAATAATGTTTTCACTCAAATTGTGTATGTGTATATGTGCCTTCAAGTCGCCTATTGACTTATGGCAACCCCATGAATTTCATAGGGTTTTCTTAAGCAAGGAATACTCAGAGCTGGTTTTGCCAGTTCCTTCCTCTGAAATATAGCCTACAGCACCTGGTTGTCATTGGCAGTCTCCCATCCAAGTACTAACCAGGGCAGACTCTGCTTAGCTTCCAAAATCAGATGGGATCTAGTGCCTTTAGGGTATAACTCATCCTAAATGCCAGTGACCAGTTAAATCAAATGACTGATCACATCCAGCACTCTGCAAGCCAACATTTCTCAATATATAGCACCATTCTTTTGATTCAGTTCATCTTACCCAGCACTGGCCATGCTCTTCAGAGAGCTCTCAAGGTCCCTTGTTCTCAGTGTTTACAGGAAGAAGCAGTGAAAAGTCAATTCGAAGCTTGTTTATGCAGAGACTATTTTAAAATTCATTATCGGCATCTTGTTGTTATTGTTATCATTTATTTCTATAGCGCCATCAATGTACATGGCGCTTTGCAAGAAAAAAGAACAATGAAACAGTTCCCTGCCCTCAAATTTACAATCTAATGAAGACATGATACAAAAGGAAAGGGGATGGTAGCAGGGGAAGGGATTAAGTCTAGCATTCTCTTTTCTCCCTCTTTGGCCAGGACAATGGCAGTTGGGATGGAGGGAGGGCTGTTCTGCTTCTGGGCTGAGGCAAGATGGAGCTCTGCCTGACTTTCCTTCTCTCCCTCCTTGGCCAGGGCAACGGCAGTGAAACAAGATGGAGTTGTGCCTGCCTTAGCTTCTCTCCCTTTGCAGCCAGAACAATGGCAATTGGGATGGAGGGAGGCCTGTTCTGCTTCTGGGCCAAGACAAGATGGAGTTGTGCCTGCCCTAGCTTCTCTCCCTCTGCAGCCAGTTGGGATGGAGGGAGGGCAGTTCTAGGCTGAGGCAAGATGGAGCTCTGCCTGACTCTCCTTCTCTCCCACTGCAGCCAGAGCAACAGCAGTTGGGATGGAGGGAGGGCTGTTCTGCTTCTGAGTAGAGGCAAGATGGAGCTCTGCCTTGCCTTAGCTTCTCTCCCTCAGCAGTCATGGCAATGGCAGTTGGGATGGAGGGAGGGTCATTCATCTTCCATAGTAATTCTTCTTTAAAACTCATGCAAAAACATTTATGGATTTTAAGATTCTGTGAAGTTCAGATGGGTTGGGAACAGGGTTATATTCAATTCTTGAAAGAGCACTTCCAACCCACAATTATAAATGTATTATCTGAAATAAAAACATTTTAATACAGAATAAGTTTACAGTACATGACTTTCAAGCAGAGCAGACCTAGTTACATTTGAGATGAATTGTAGGGAAGAACAGGCAATCCATTTTTGGCTTCCAATTGAATCTGTCCATAATTCCACCAAAATTATTTTTAAAGCACATTTTAGGAGATTACCTCACCTTTTACAGATAGTAAACTTTCACCAAAGATCTAGACAAACACAACCACAGAAACACAACAGTGAAATGAATTCCTGGATTTAAGAAATAAGAACACATGTCATTTGGTATATCAAAGAAAGGATATATCTGCTTCAGCATCCTTTCTCTGAGAATAACCAAACAGATCTTAGTTTGGTGTGGACATAGCCTACTATCTGCTGCCTTGATTTTCTTTTTTAAGCAAAAGGTATCTAAGTAATGTAATAAATCATAAAACTTAACCATAATGTTTCACTGCTCAGTCCACAGCAGGTTACATACTATATATTCTGTAACAACATGATAATCACTGGTAATTCAATTACTGCATTCCAAAATTTCCCATGGCTAGTCTTGCAAAAAGTAGCATTACCGTAACTGAACTCCAGAACATTTTGGAGATCTATTTTGTCCTCATTTAAATTTCCTTTAAACTTGCTAAAGACAAAGATCACCACTGAAAGGCTTTTCTGTTGTAAACTTTTAATCATTTAATCATTTAACAATGTCTTCTCAGCTCCAAAGAGCTGGTATTATACTAGCAACCTAGAGAACACAGGGTGTTCATATTGAACAAAGAGTAGAAGACATCATAATCCAACATTTTGAGGCTGTAGGCACATTTAGAAATCTGAGTAACTGTCAAGGGCAACACCACAAAATAGCTGCCGTGCAAGTGTGGCTATTCATAGACAACAATTAATTTGCCCATGAATCTGAATTTCACAGACAAGTTAGTGAAGCAAGAAGCTTTGGGTCCCATATCAAAGAAAAGCAAGCCAAAAATTAAATAATGAAACAAGAACTGTGGGGCCCAAATACTTGGCAAGGCTGCAAGACAATCTGCTTCTAGGAGATTATCAGACAGGGACAAAAATAGGATCCCTGTCTCGCAATTTCCTCTCCCACCCCCCTCTCGTCCTCATCCTGGCACAGTAACAAAAACTTTCACACTTACCTTAATTGGACTTGCTTCCCTCCCCCTGGCAGCCCAGGAGTGAATGGAGCTCTCACGGAGCTGCATTCACTTCCTAGTTTGAAATCCTGGGCCTTTCTCGTGAGAAGACGAGTGCACAGGAAATTCAAACATAAAAAGCAAATTAAACATACAAAAGTGACAGCAAGCATAAAAACACTTTAAAAAATACAATTAACTTGGGGAGGGTACAAAAAAGTGTGTCACTTGCCTCGTTGTCCCAATCGCACCCGGAAGTGTTTGGCATGGACCTCCCACTGACACTGGTATCGCGCCAGCATAACTGGACACCTTTTCACTCTACTTTCATTCCATTACAGAAATGGAATGGGTGATCTATTCATGGCTTAGCCCGTGAATAAAAAAAGAACAATGGCAGAACGGAAGGAACACAGGAACATGACGACTCGGGGACGATGTCATCTGAAAAGAAGCCCTTTCACGATCTCCTGCCATCGTTGTCATGTCATATTTAGCCCATCTGATAACCTCCCTAGTCTAAGGCGGCCTACTCCAATTCCAGTCCACCAAAATCATCTTTCCCTTCCAAGGCTACAATGCTATGCATACTTCCATAGGAGTAAGATATACTGAATCCAGTTGGATAAACTTCAAAATAAATCTATGCAGGATGATTACACTCACATACTCTCTCACTCTCTGCCTCCCCCCTCACCTCAGCCTCTCACAGGGCAAAAGAAAAAAGGTTCTTTCAACTTCTCTTCCTCAGTCTTGCCTCTCCATTCCTCTTTGCTCCCACTCGGACCCACTACTTCCTTTTCCATCAGAAAAAGATCAGAGTCTCTGCCCAGGAAGGGACAGGAGAGACACAGAAAAAAAAAAGGGGGGGGGACAAGCTAGGGGATATAAAGAAATACAGTACAGCATAAAGGTTGGAGATGAGAAGAAAGAAACTATAGAAGCCTTCTTTAACACAAACTACCTTTCCAGCATGCTGTAGTGGTCTTAGTGTTCAACTAGGACACTGGAAGACTAGGGTTTGAATCCTCACGTGGCCATGGAAACCCACTGGGTGACCTTGGGCAAGTCACATTCTCAGTCTCGGAGAAAGGCAAGGGCAAACCCCCTTTGAACAAATTCTACCAAGAAGACTCCTTAAGAGGTTCCCCTTAGGGTCACTCTAAGTCAGAAATGACTTGAAGGTACACAACAACAACAACAACAACCCTGGCTAAAAGAGCAATACACAGTGACCTCTGTATCACTTACATAACATGACTGAAGGATATCCTGATCATTCCTGCACCCTTTGTTCTAGTAGCTCAGAGTCTGCAGTGGGGGCGGGGCTTCCTACTGACCTACACTTTCACTACAGTAAGGTAAGAGGGAATCAGAGCAATGTAATAAAGGCAGAGGAGGGGGGACACAAAGCTGTATGAGAGTAATCGAACATCTCTACAATTACACTGTCATTCACACACATGTTGCTGGTGAACTTGAGATTCACAGCAAGCATCCCAGAAGTGAAAGACAACTTACTTCAGATGTGATATACTTTCTTGGCCTTGATGAACAGAGGCAACAGTAGTTAGGTAACTGGAAGCTACATGCCAGTGAGGATGTCCAGAGTCTATTAAACACAAGGCCTGGACTGATGGATGTCATCAGTGCTTAAATTCTTCACACAGACACATACATTTATGCTGTTAATGGTATAAAGACCTCCTAAGCAACCAAGAAATACAACAATTTGTGCATACGACTAATAGAAAGTTTTCAGGACAAGTGTAAAAGTGAGTCAAAGCTTAATCTAAGTTGGGATATAAGACCGGCTCAATTCAGCACTTTGGATTCATTAATGAATATAGTCTGCCCTCCACATTTGTGGGTTTAACGTCTGCAGATTTGATTGTGCACAGATTATTTGCTGCTGCCTCATGCCATTTTTAATAGGGACTGCAAGCCTTGTAAGATTGAGAGAGACTGAATGTGCAGCAAAGCTTGTAAGTTCCTAATAAAAATGGTGTAGGACAGCAGCAGAGGCAATGGCAAGCCCTGGCAGCTGCCCACTTTTAACCTGCAAAGAACCCCACTGCTTTGAAGGCATCTGTGGTGGGTTGAATCCACCGATCATACTTTTTTGTGTGCTAAATATGGTTTGGAGAGGGCTAGAGATATTCATATTTTTCCCACTTTTGTGGGGGTCCTGCACCCTTAACGAATATGGAGGGCCAACTGTACTAAGACTAATTACATATGTGGATATGTAAAGGGACTAAAAGTAGCAGGCCAGAGTCGGGGAAGCTGGGGCTCAGTGCTGAAGGATCATCCAGACTGAGGGTTCAGCCAGACTGGCCCAATTGTGGTTTTCATAGCTGTCTTAACACTTTGATTTCGAAGAGCCAAACAACATTTCTCTTGTCCCAGTGTATTTGCAGCAATTGACAGGAATACTGGAAAACCTTTTACTCCTCCTGGGATGGTGAGACACACAAAAGAGCCTCTGGATCTCAAATTCTGAACTGGCTCATGCAAGAGGGCATTGTCCTTCAGAGACCCTGGCCTGAAGACATCTAGAAGAAAATTTAAAGCCAATTCAGTTGGTAAAAGCCTGGTGATGTGTGGTACCCAGAGCACTTATCAGACCTCAGTCTAGTCACCACAATTTGTACTACTTGTAGTTTTCGAGCTCTTTTCAAGGGCAGCCCCACATAGAACACATTACAGGGGTCTAATCAGGAGGCAACTGTGGCATGAACCATTGTGACCAAACTCAGCTTTCCTAGAAAGACGAGATTTTAGCACTTCAGCCGAAGCTTGAGAAGGAAGATCTTACTGAAAAGTCCAGAAGAACCAACTAGGATGCACTCTCCATATTTAGTTCCATCTAGGTCCTCCACCAAGATGATCAAGGCTCTCTCTACCCCATAATCAGCTCTGAATCCAGTCTGAAATTGATCAGGTAATCAGTATGACCTAAGAAAGGCTTGAGTTGTGCTGCCAGTACTCACTTGACACTCTTGCTTAGAAAGGGAAGATTAACTCTCCAACAGTTAGGAAGAAAGGTAGGATCTAGTGAAGGTCTTTCCAAAGAAGCCCTTACAACTTCCACCACGCAATCACCCAGTCCTCTTCTAGCAGCTCTAATTAGTCAAGATGGACAAATGAAGCCAACTTTTCTACATCCTCAGGTTGCAAAAGTTCAAACTCACCTATCAAGGCTGAGCAAATACAGGCTTTAACAGCCTCTCCAGAATCTACTTTTAACATGGAAGCCAAGTCAGAATGGACGCAAGTATTTTTTTTTCCCTCCATAAAATGTTTTGCCGATCCACTGTGTGGGTTTCTGAGAGCTCCTCCTCAATACTCAAGAGTTCTAAGAAGTTATAGTCCCTTTACTACACGAAACAACTGTGCTGGACAATATTATGCTGATGCATTAGAACTACAGGATCTTTGCTGCCCGCAGTACTGCTGAGTAGGCTCTCAAACAGACCTTAACCTATGTTCAATTAGATTCATTCCAGGTCTTTCTCTACCATCACTCTACTTGTCTACCAAAACATTTCACTGTCCTGACTCCACAGAGAACCAAGAAGCCTATACTCTCCATCTAAAAGAGGCTTAGGAGCAATCATGTCAATCTCCTAGGTTCTCTTTCCATTCAACAAATCAATCAGTGTAATAACAGAATCACCAGCTCCAGCAGCTGGAAAATCCCCCTAGAAAACTTTTTAGATCCATTAGTCCCTAAGGGCAGGCCATTTAAGTGGGTCCCTCACCCCTGGAAGTACCAGCAAATCTAAAAAAATTTAGGTAGCAATCTGTCCATGCAAAGTTCTTTTACCCACACACCCAAATATCATCCTCATCTTGGCTAGCAAAATGAAGATCGACTGCTCTGCTATATGCCAATTTGGTTCTGACAAGAGGACCTCAGCATCAGGTTTGAGAGAGCAACACCACCTCAGCTCTGCCTGATCAGACAGAAAGACAGCTAGGTAGTACAGTGAGCAAAATACCTGTAGAATCCTGAAATTAAGTTGTGGGGTGCCACAAGGTGCCATTTTACCTCCATGCACTTTAACATCTATATGATGCCACTGGATGAAGTCATTAGGTACTCTGGGCTTGGGTGCCACCAGTATGAAGATGACACTCAACTGTCATTAGGGTCAGATAGGGCCTTCCCAGTGCCTAAATGCTGTAATGTCCTTGATGAGGACCAACAAATTGAAGTTGAATACCAATAAGACAGAAATTCTGTGAATTGGTGGTTCCTAGGTCTGGGAACTAGGTAGTGACCTGCCCTTGATGGGGCTGCATTCAGAGCAAGGACACAGCTTCAAAGTATTCCTAGATCCATCTCTGCCACTGGAGGCCCAAATGGACTTTATAGCTCAGCGTGCTTAGGGCCAGCTTCGACTAGTTCATGAGCTATGGCCCTTCCTGGAAAGGGATAACCTCACCACATTAAAATAAAACAAAACATTTATTTGTTTGTTTTAGGTATTTATACCCCACTCTTCAGCCACAAAAGCTCTCAAATTGTTTTAAAATCCAGGGCCAGGTGAACTTCATCCAAAGGTATTAAAAGAACTGGCAGAAGGTTGTGGTTTTTTTTTTAACTGTTGGGAGAGGCTGCTTGTTGCTGAGTGGGGTGGAGCTTCTGTGAGTTTGAATTTTTTGAAACTGTTGGGAGAGGCTGCTTATTTTGGACTCATTTCAGATAGAGTTTTTTTGGTACAGAAACTTAAAGAGAATGAAAGAAGGTAAGAGGTCTATTCCAGGTGGCTCAGTGAATGACTTAGTTTAAGCAGGAAGTTCTTTTCTTGTGAAGTAAACCCACAGCAATATGTGACACATCCAGACAAAAAACTAACAACCCAAAAGCACTAAGAGTATCTGATGAAGATGAATACTTTCATTCCACAAGAAGAGCAACATTTGAAAAGGGCCATAAAGAAGCAGAAAATTGAACCAAAGTCCTGAGCAGATTTTTTTTTCACAGAAGAAGAGAGAGAGAGAAAAGAGAAAACAGAAATATACATAAGATGCAGAGAGGAAGCTGCTCAAGTGTTGAGGGAAAAGGTGAAGAGAACATTCCAATTAGCTGTTGATCCTGCAGTGGAGGGAGAGCAAAAATGAGGAGAAAATAGCTTTAGTGGTCTGGAGCATGCCTGGTAGACAAGACAGGCTTTGCTAAGGCTACTCAGCTCTAGGACATTCTCATAGAGGCTCAATACAGGCACTTAGATCTATTTGTGTGAGGCACAGAGACCACACAGAAGAATTAGGGGCTCAGCTACACGGCAGTTCTTACTCTGAGAAATTGATTCTGTCACCCACTGTACCCACAATTTGTCACGCATAGGAAGTAAAGCATCGGATTTGTTGTTTACACGCACATACCTCATGCCTCACCGCCTCCAGCCTCTGCTTTCCTCCCAGCCTCCGCACAACGAGCGTTCCCAGCCCCCGCTTCTGTCCCAGCCCCTATGTAATGAACCCTCCCTCCCCCCAAGCCAAAGCAGAGCAAGCTCAAGAAGTGCAAGGTCTCCAAATGGCTGGGAAGGGAGAGCGAGCTGGCCGCGAAGCAAGGGCAAGTGAGTCGCGTGGACGAGAGGAAAGGGCCAGCCAGCTGAGCAGCAGAGAGGAGACCATCTGCATTCCTCTTCCATGACTGACAGCTGGCGGGGAGGCATGAGGTACGGGTCCTTGGTTGCAGAAGCCGGCTGTCAGTCACGGAGGAGAAATGTAGATGGTCCCCGCTCGGCCGCTCAGCTGGCTGGCCCTCTCTTCTCGTCCATGTGACTGACTTGCCTTTCCTCTGCAGCTCTGCGGCTGGCTGATGCTCCTTTCCTGGCTGTTTGGAGGCCTTGCTGGAGCCGCCCAGCCACTTCTTGAGCTTGCTTGACTTTGGCTTGGGGGAGAGGGAGGGCTTGTTACATGGGGGCTGGGACAGAAGCGGAGGCTCGGAAGGCTCATTGCACAGAGGCTGGGAGGGAAGCAGAGGCTGGAGGCAGGGAGGTGCAAGGTACGGACACTCGTTCGTAGAAGCCACTGCAGCCGTTCAACAATGGTGGATCCACAATTGGAAGGCATCCTTTGCAAGCCCACCCCCTCTGAGGCCCGGCCAATCACAATCCACTCTGCTGTGTACCCTTTATCCGAGATAGTTGCTGATTGATCAGATAACAAATAGTATGGTTTTTCCCACACTTTATTAAAAAAAAAAAAAACCGTGACAAATAACAGAATGAAAAATCATGTACTTTGGGGATTTCTTGCCTCCCCTCCTTCCCAACAGTGCGTGTCTGCCCTGATGAATGTGAGGACCAATAGGGTTCGTCCTGATTTCTTCCCTGATAATTTTTGTCATGTAGATCCCCCCCTGGATTTTCTTTTAGTGCTAGTCACAAATATGCTGGTGCCAGTGAATTGGCAGTCTGTTCAGATCTCGCTTCAGCCACAAACTTACCAGTTAAAGTTAGCTAAGCCACTTTTCAGTCATTTCCATCTTTAATATGGGGCTATCAAAGTTCTACTGTACAAAGTTACTATAAAGATTGATGAGCTGAGAGTTTAGTGTTCTGTAACATTCTCTGAGCTGGATTTCAACAGATGGGGTGGGCAGTGAAGTGACAGCGATGCAAGATCTCATCCTCCCACCATCCAATACACAACTTCTCACAGATCAGAGCTGATGTGAAAGTCCCTTGGCAAAAAAGGCCAACTCTGAAAAATGGGTCTAGTTCCTTGACACTTTTGATCACAACTTCTGCATCTGTGGCAAACCCCTGAACTCTCATGTAACTCAATAGTACCAGCAAAATAGTCTGGGATTTGAGAATTCCACGATGACACTTCAATAATCATGTACCTCAGATCTGCTCTTTGGCAATGTAAGTGCTGTAGTTAGCAGGAGGGAGTTGTCTCAAAGGAATTTTCAAAACTGGCTGGCTAGACCACTGACATCAGAAATGGAGCTTATTGCCCTCTTGGACCAAACAATGTAGTCTCTGCCAAGGGGTCAGTTATTACTGATCTCATAGTCTCATAAAGATGGTCTCATATTTCACATCTTTGCCCTCAGATTCTGTCTTTCTGGCTCACACCTACCAAGGAGTTCAAGCATGTTCTCTTGGACTCTCTTCTCTATGAAGATATCCATATATGCTCTAAAACCAAAAATTTTAGTCAAGGAGCTAATAATACAGGGTGTCTCCCCCCCCCTCAAGAAAACCACATGCACCCTTTAAAAGCTAGTAGCAGCTATGGTGGATATTTGAAGGCTAATCAAGTACATTCATACTGAAAAATAAAAGTTATAATAATGTTTTAATCAGAGTTATACATTCCATATTAAATTACAATTTTATGAAAGTGTTCAAATTGTTGTCCCTGTGCAGCAATGTACTGCTTTTATTGTCGAAGAACAGAGTTTTGCAAACCTAAGTTAAAGTTTCTCTTCTAATTTCACAACACAAACACCTGAGGCGAAGCACAAAAATCAGTGTATACAGCCATTGTACTGTCTATTCTCCTTTATGGATCTGAAACATGGGTCACCTATCACCACCACCTACAACTCCTCGAATGCTTTCATCAGCGCTGTTTACGCACAATCCTAAATATACACTGGACTGACTACGTGACAAATGTTGCTGTCCTTGAGCAAGCAGGGATCACCAGCATTGAGGCCACGATATTGAGAACGCAGCTGCGCTGGGCAGGGCACGTTTCTAGGATGGAGGACCATCGCCTCCCAAAAACAGTACTCTACGGTGAACTTGCCACGGGTCAGCAAGCATGGAGACACACTATCCACAACACGGCAGCCTTATTTGAGAACTCACACCGAACAAGTCTTGAAGAGAAATGACAACGCAGAAAGAATCGCAACACGGAAACATCACCCAAAGAGACTTTCTGCTGTGCTTTCTGCAACCGGACTTGTTTATCTCGGATTGGCCTTTTTAGTCATCAGTGCGTTTGCAGAAAGCGCAGGATGAGTCCTTCCTGAATCTTCGTTTGCAAAGAAAAGCCAGAGAGAGAGAGAATTTCACAACACTTCTTTACAATTCTAATCTTTAATCCTAAAGATTTATAGATTTTTGGGGGGAAATCATGATTTTTTTTCCTCAGAATTATAAGCTGTTAAAGGTGTATACATTTTAGGGGGACACACTGTATCCCTAGTCAGCTAGATTGATCTTTTTTATTTGGAGTTGTGTAGACATTTATTGTCTTGCCTTCTTCTTCCCTTTTCACACTCACATCTAACCTGAACTTCCTTTTTATATCTGGACAGATTTTTTTTCTTTGCTACTTTGCTTTAAAAAGGTGTTTTCCACTAATTTTCTGCAAATGCAAGACCCCATGGTTACTAAGCTACTTTTTGTATTCTAATGGCATTTTACAAAATTGTATTTATGCTTTATGTCTTCAGAGGAAGAAAATCCAAAGCATATTAAAATCTCCCCACATAGCCTGACAACCTAGAATGTTAGTAAGGCAGTCTCTCAGTAATTATTCATAGTAGTAAAGAACCCTTATGAAAAAGAGAACATTCTTCCACCCCACCCCCGAGAAGCTGTTTACCACTGTAGTGGAAGAATAAGAAGCTACTCTCTCTACTCAGAAAGATGTAGTTGGTATGTAGAGTTGGGAGGAGGATAAAAGGAAAGATCATTTACCCCATATCTGTGGTTCTTTGAGATGTCATCTGTGAACTCATATGGTTCTGCACAGGCATGGAACCAGCCATATATTTGAGTCACAGAGACCATGAAGAACTCTTCTTCCTACAAAGCTTGTTTCTTACAGCTCAGGGATGGGGGACCTTTGGTCCACAGAGGCTCATCATCAGATTCCAAGCTTCTTTTGCTTGAATTACCAATTAGTGATCAGAGATAACAGCATTTAAAAGCCAAAAAGCTGGTCCTGGATCTAAGCTGTGCTCTACAGCTAACAAAGCTGTCTCGTGGAACTGTATTCTGGTTTCCAGCCCAGGAATCTAAGACTATTTTCTTTCCACATGCACTTCATTGTGAGCCACAGTAATCTCTTCTTAAAATAGTTTTCTACTTTATGTAGAATTCTCACAATGCTGCTACATTATATTTTGTAGAAGAGGGATGACTTCTTATGGATGTTGCTGGCCCAGTTTTCTGAACTGATGTCATCCTGAAATACTGGCTAAAAGATAACATACAGGTATTTTAAATACTGTAGATATATCCTCTGCTCCAGACTGCAAAATATTGAGTTTTCTCATGGTGCTCTGAAAGTATGAAATGAATAAATGCCAAATATGTTCCTCCTATATTCTACCTTTCACGGGATGCTCCTACTAATCCCAACAAAAAGGTAGTAGAGCAATCAGGAACATAGGAGTAAATGGATAACCTGTCCCATGCCTAAACTTTTAGAAATGAGGGGGGGGTATCTACCCACCTCTTAATGCAGCTGGACACTGCCTCTACAACATTAGTCACTATGTTTTAACTGCTCTTTATCACTAACAGCATTCAATTAGAATTTATAAAACTGTAATAAAAGATGTGTTAACTAATTAAAAAACCAAAGTCTAAGGTGCAACAATTACTGTTGTCCCTTCATATTCACTGGGGTTTGGATCCAGGACCCACCCCCCATGGATACCAAAATCCGTGAATACTCAAGTCCCATTATATGCAGTGACATAGCAAAATGGTGTCCTTTATATAAAATGGCAAAATCAAGGTTTGCTTTTTGGATTATTATTTTTTAAAGAATATTTTCAAGCCATAAATACTTAAATTCGTGGATACCAAATCCATAGATACAGAGGGACAACTGTATTCTAGTATTTTAATGTTATGGGTTTTATTATCAACATTATCAAGCACTGCTTTATAATGCAGGACTACTTTATGATACAGGGAGGGGAAAGGGCTTTTCATCTGCTTACTCATATAGATGAAGACTTCATTCTAAGGTGTTGCTTTAACATAAAAAATGGTAATTTCCCATATTTTAAACTTTTCATGATATTATTCTCAGGTACAGAACCACATTCATATATTTTTATTTTCATTCAAGCTTAAAGCTATAACTCATCAAAATGTATGGACTGATTTTTCATACTTTTGAAATTACGTATTTATTATATCTACAAAAGCATTAAATTAGAGCCAGCACTACTACTTTTTTTGGGGGGGGGTCCTTAGAAAAGGAAGAAACTACACTTTACATTTTATGTGCCATATATATATGACAATAATCTATCCCACAAAATGGTTTAAAATCATTAAAAATATGTTCTATTCTCTTTAGAGGGCACTGATTAAAAAACTTACATAGATACACACAATATGAACAGTGGCTTAGACTGCAGGGATTTTGAACAGGAGACCCAAAATCAAACACTCATCTTGCCAGTGACCTTGGAACATGGCTTACAGAGTTGTTGAAAAGGGATGGAGAAATATCATGAGCAACCAACCCAGGAAATGTAAAAGAGATTTTCTTTGAAGACCATGGATTAGTCTTGCTAATTCCTCAGTCCCTGCATAACAAGTTCTTGTTAACCCACATACAGAGAAAAAATATACCAACAGAGGAGCTAATTTATCCCTTGCATTTCAGCAGGAAAAAAGAAAATAATTGAGTCACTGCGGCAGGTTGAAGATCACTTATTTAAGACAGTTAACAATGGCTTAAGGTAAAGACCCTATTTTCACAGAATTTTCACTATACAGTATATGCAAAATAATCATGGGTTTATAAAGAATTTTCATGAAACTATAGTACCATGAAGTACGGGTTTAAATTTCAGCACCAAGACCCTAACGTCTGCATGCAAACTACCAAAGTTATATAGGTTTATTTATTGTTATTGTTGACTGCCCTCAAATCAACCTCGACTCATGGAGACCCTGTGAATAAGACATCTCTAAGGCTCCCTATCCTCAACAGCTGTGCTCAAGTTCTGCAGACTCAGGGCAGTGACCTCCTTGATTGAGTCTATCCAATCTTCCTCTCCTTCTACTGCCTTCTACCTTACCAAGCATTGTTTTCTTTTCTAGTGAGCTGTGCCTTCTCATGATGTGGCTGAAGTATGACAGCCTCAATTTAGTCATCTTGGCTTGGTTTATTTATACAGGTTTACTATGCAATTGCTTAACTGAATCTTGCTGCCAAATTGTGGTTCTTCCCCCACCATAACTATTATTAGGAGGCTTCTAGAAAGATATACTCATTGAGAGGTTCACAGGAGATGACCAGTGAAGGCAAGCAGAGCATTAAGCAGAATTAAGGTTTTTCCTTTGATACATATGTTACAGGCTTGAAAACTATACTCTTTATTCCTTCCTTTCCAAATGTATATTGTGATCTACAAGACTCTTCAATGACTGGATCCAAATTTCTAAAGCCACGTTCCAAGTTTTTGACAGTAGAGCCAAACAATTTTCTAAGCATCAAGACATCTCTGTTCAAAATAATCTTACTAAGAACAAAAAATATCTCGCTGTCTTTATCTACTGAAACAAATTCACCTTCAACTTGTAATGCAAGTGAGCTTCATCTTGACAACATAAGAAACATGCATAATTCATAATAATTTATCCTTTAAAAATGTTACAGTGGCAGATTTAGCACGTCCTTTGAATAATTTACCCAGCATGCAATCACTTAAACAACACACTCCACAGTAATGCTGTAAAAAGAATGCTACACTCAAAAAAGTGTGTGGGAAGGTTCCCTCATTGCAATTTCATATGCAATTTTATTCCTGACACATGCTGGGAATTTAAAAAAAAAACACTTAAGATTTCAACTAATCAGTTATGCAGAACTGGGCTGTTATGGAGGGCTAGAAACACTGTATTCTCCCCCTTTTCTATTCCCCAAAATGGATCATTTGCTGGGGAAAGGGAGATAGCTCAGACAATTTCTCCAATGCTTCAGTCCCTTTGGGAGTAAAGGGAGATCTCTGCTTCCCATTTATCTCTGAAGTGATTATTCAGAGGAAGGAAATGGACTCAGTCAGACACAACATGCCAAGGTGTGTAATTCCCCAGTGGCAAGAGCAAAGCATAAATGCATCCTTTGCCCATGAAAATTTGGAAGTATTTTTTATGAAAGAGTAGAAAATCTCTATCAGAATAGAAACCCTCCGCTTCTCCTCTATGTTTAGGCCTCTGTTCTCCTCTATGTTTAATTCATCAACACACAGCGGTCTAAGGAGACACAAAGTATGAAACTATACTGGGGACATTCAAATTTAAGAGAGAAACATGATGCTGCACATGAATTCAATGTAGCTTCAGACATTAAATAAATGAAAAGGGGAGACAAACAACATACACTATCTTGAGCAGAGTGAAGACAAAGAGTTTATTATAAAAGATATTATTACAGTGCATTCTCCTACTGGATGAGATGGGAAAGAATACTGAACGTTTGTGGAGGAAGACTAGTGAGCGGGCAGACTACACTCATTATAACTTTATTCTTTCTTCTTTCTCTTGTGCTAATCTCTTCAACCAAATAGTAATACTATGCCTCACTGAATTATGCTAATATACCCACAGCATCTCTTTTCTACCTTTTATTTTCTATTAAAGTCCCTTCACTTCATCATTCTCTGATTTTGCAACTTTTTTTTAATAAGATTGAAACGATCCATTCTGATCTTGCTATTCCTGAACCTTCATTATCATGTTACCTACCCTGACACCCCCAGCCCCGCATCTATATTAAAACTTGTCAATATTTAATAATTAAGTCAACATATGGCCTTTCACACAGTGCGCCCATTAACCCTGAAAAATTCCACCAAACTGCAAAGACTAGCATTCAGACTCAGGTATGCACTCAAGGAGGGGCTGCCTAAATTCTAAAGAAATGCTAATTCACAAGGCAGCTGAAGGCACCTGTAAATGATCCTTCACCCTTCCCTAAACAAAGGAAGTTGCTTCCCCCCTTGCAATTGCAAAGTATCTGCACCTTAAGACGCTATTAACACATCTCAAGTGCCTTTCTCTCAACTTGAGCAACTCTGAGAAACATCATCTTCTACTCTAAATCCCAACCCCAGAAAGCAAATATTGACTATAAAAACCTTTCCAAAACTCCACTCAAGCACATAGTTTGCCCTCCTATGTACTCCATGTCAGATTGTGTTGTCATTCCAGCCTCGGGACCCCGTTCTGCTGTTTTCTTCCATGTCCTCATCTCTGCAGTACAGGAGACATATCACCCACAAACAACTCCCTTCTTTATCCCTCTATCTCAATATCTCCCACTTTATTCATTAGTCTTGCATGAATGCTTGAAGTTTGAATGTTGTTATTATTGTTCTTCCTAAATAAAGATCAATTCGTTGCACTATCTAGCTTAATGTCTCCTCCCAATTACCAGTATACAAAGGTCATAAGATCTGCTATCTGTTGCCCCCTCTTTGCATAGCCATGCTGAATACATTAATGCCCCAAATTAATGTCAATATTTTGAGCATCTCCAATACCCCTGAGCATAGAGGGTAACAACCAACATATCAAATGTCTGTTTCTTCTGTTTTCTACTTGCCCCACTGTCTGGCTAGATGAACAATCCCAAATGCTGATGTATTCAAATCCTTCTACCTACTCTTTTGAGCCTGTTCTCTCTCGCTTCTTAATTACTGCTGCCCCGCCAGTCTCCCTTCTCTTCCCCATATTATTAATCTGTCCTTTTCTACTGGCTCATTCCTTTCTGAGTTTAAACATTCTACTGTTTCTTCAATTCGTAACAAACCTTCACTTGATCCATCTTCTCTTTCTAATTATCGCCCTGTCTCACTATTACCTTTTCTCACTAAAGTTTTGGAACATGCTGTTTATATATGTTGCCTCAACTGTCTTTCTTATATTTCTGTAATGGATCCCTTTCAATCTGGATTTTGCCCTTTCCACTCTACAGATACAGCTCTTACAAAGATGACAGATGATCTCCTTCAGGCCAAGTCAAAAGGCCTTATTCAGTCCTTATTCTCCTTGATCTCTCTACAGCCTTCAACACAATTGATCGTGCTCTTTTGTGGATTGACTTAATGACCTAAGGTTTACTGATTCTGTCCTCAGCTAGTTCACATTTTATCTCTCAGGCCAGTCATTTAATGTGGTAGGTGGAAGTTGTGTATCTTCTTTTCCCCTTTCAGTTGTGATTCCACAGGATTCTGTTCTGGGCCCTTTGTTGTTTTCTTTTTATCTGGATAATTTGTTTTACAATTGTATTGTATGGTCTTATATTTTCACCATTCCTTCCTTCCCTCTGTGTGTGTGTGTCTACACGCACACACACATCTATATATATAAAAAACACTTGGGTATGTTGCCGTTCCCAGTGTGGTGATTGGATGCTTAGGAAACTTCCCAACCAATCAAAGCTCTCCATTGGCCGGCCAATCAGCACACTGGGAGCGGAAACAGGTGCAATGCTTCCACTAGCTGCATGCCCTGAACACACTACTGGGCAAGTTCACGAGAGTTTACTTGTGAGTAAAGGGTTTATCCCCCCCCCTCCTCCGGGCTGTTCAGCCGAACCCCGCACACACCACCAGAGCTGGGTTCCTTGCAGCTGCCTTGGGGACCTGCACCACAATCCTGGGTAGGTTTACTCAGGAGTACAGCCCAACTGGGCTTCCTTTCCTAACAAAGTGGCACAACCTGGTCTCTCCCCCCACCAACATGAAGCATGTTCGAGGAACAGGATAAGATAATGGCATATGTTACACCGGGTATAGCTAGTTTATAGCTATAAAGATAGATAGATATTAATTACACTGTCTGCCTTTGGCAGGGCCCACTGTTTTTGGATGTTTTACTTGTAAAGCACCATGATACATTGATGGTGCTATATAAACAAACAACAACAACAAAAAGCATTATAGCACTGTGCAGAACTTGCTGGGGTTATGATAGACATAACTAAAAATTTATCTCATAGAAAAATTAAAAATATATTTAAACTATCAATAAAATTAAAACCAATTAAAAACATAACCATTAAAAAGAAAGCAACAAACAGACAATGCTACATATTGCTCAAGAGGAATAAGCCATGCACAGTCTTCAAAAGCCTGCCAAAAAAAAAACAGTCTTCATTTGCCTGTGGAAAGACAGCAAGGAGTAAAATAAACTCTACAAAGAATGTTCCAAAGCCAGAGAGCAACCACCAAGAAGGCCCTCTTTTGTTCTCCCACCAGACGTACCTGTGAGGGTGGTGGGACAGAGAGAAAGGCCTCCCCAGATTTCAAGACATGATGGGTTGTGTCTTGAAAGGAGATATGGTTCTTCAGATAACTTGCAAATGAGACCAGTTTAATCAGAAACACAAACTGTAACTAGACTGAATTCAAGCTCTCCCTGCCCCATTCTAGATGTGTTCTGGAACCATGGGGGGAGCCACTGGTGGATAGCAAGTTGATATTCATTATATGACTTCTCTACCTGGGATGCAGAAGGAAAGTAATAGGACAGCAGCTGCCAAAACCCTTTGGAGCAGGCCTCCATACAGGTGGATACCCTGAAGAACACCTACAGTTAGGGTTCCCAGATTGAAAACTGGAGAGAGCTCCAGTCCCTTTAATGACTATGCAGAAGCTGGAATTTCAGCAAGTGCTACACATAGTGCAACAAGTATTTAACACCTGCTGGAATTCCTTCTTCTACATAACCATTAATGGTTATCATGCCTTCTCATTTTCATGCTGGCAAGCCTACCTACAATACTTCACACTTACAAAATAATTCTGTGTTTCCTTATTTTATTTAAGGTTCCTAAACTAAAAATACCATATCTGTAGTACTCCTATTGGTTCTGAAGCCACATTGGCTTTCAGAAAGAAGTTCTTCTGCAATGGCAGGAACTAATCTGTTCAGGAAGATCCTTGCAAGGATTTTTCCAGCAATAGAGAGCAGTGTTATGCCTCGATAGTTTGAGCAATCGGATTTTGCTCCTTTTTTCTTGTACAGGGATGACTGCATCTCAGAGATTTGATGGCAGTTCCCTCTTTTCCCAGAAATTCACAAGGAGTACGTGGAATTTATCATGGAGTACATGACCTCCGTGTTTCCAAACTTCAGGTGGGATTCCATCAATCCTAGCTGCCTTGCCGTTTTTCATCTGCTGTATGGCCTTAAGGGTCTCTTCCAAAGTGGGAGCTATGACCAATTCATTTTTCACTGGTTTTTGTATCATATGTTGGATAGCTGAGCCTTGGACTACTCGGTTGGCACCGAAGAGACTTTGAAAGTGTTCAGCCCATCGACTCAGGATGGAGGCTTTATCAGTAATTAATGTTTGCCTTGTTGCCCACACAGAAGCAGCTCTGCAGCGCCTAACATGCTGCTTCGCAACAGCTGCAGAGCTGTTTGGGCTGGAAGTCAACCTGAAGAAAACGGAAGTTCTTTACCAGCCTGCACCACAGGACGAACACCATCATCCCCACATTGCCATCGGCAACTCGGTGCTTAAGTCCGTTCAGCAGTTCACCTACCTGGGAAGCATCATCTCCTCAGATGCCAAGATTGACAAAGAGATCGATCACAGATTTGCAAAGGCATATAACGCATTTGGAAGACTTTACAAAAGAGTCTAGAGTAATAAACACCTGAGGCGAAGCACAAAAATCAGTGTGTATAGAGCCATTGTACTGGCTATTCTCCTTTGTGGGTCTGAAACATGGGTCACCTATTGCCACCACTTACGACTCCTCGAAGACTTTCATCAGCGCTGTTTGCGCACAATCTTAAATATACACTGGACTATGTGACGATTGTTGCAGTCCTTGAGCAAGCAGGGATCACCAGCATTGAGGCCATGATATTGAGAACACAGCTGCGCTGGGCAGGGCACGTTTCTAGGATGGAGGACCATCACCTCCCAAAAATAGTACTCTATGGTGAACTTGTCACGGGTCAGCGTAAGAGGGGCGCTCCAAAAAAACGATACAAGAACTCCCTGAAACAACATCTCAGGCTCGGCCAAATTGATCACCAACATTGGTCTGCCCTGGCCTCACATCGGGAGGCATGGAGACGCACTATCCACAATGCTGCAGCCTTATTTGAGAACTCACGCCGAACAAGTCTTGAAGAGAAACGACAACGCAGAAAGAATCACAACCCGGAAACATCACCCAAGGAGACCTTCTGCTGTGCTTTTTGCAACCAGACTTGTTTATCTCGGATTGGCCTTTTTAGTCATCAGCACACTTGCAGTAAGCGCGGGATGAATCCTTCCTGAATCTTCATTTGCGAAGAAAAGCCAGAGAGAGAAACTAAAAACTAGAGAGGCCTCCTGTACTTTTAATGGTTGTATAAAAGCAGGTGGTTTCAGCAGGGGTTGCTCATCACACAGCCAGGTAACAAGCAACACTTGCTGACATTCCCTCTTCTACATAACCATTAAAGATAACAGGAGCCTCTCCAGTTTTCACCCTGGTAATGCTAGTTTTATTGCATTTTGGTCTCTCAAAGCCTGAGAGGAAACTGTAATTATTGACTACTAGGAAGGGGGGAATGCATTAGGAACTGAAAACCATTTTTCATAAATGGAGGGGAAAGAGGCTAAATGGGCAAAGAACTGGGGAAGGGTTTATGAGGTGACATGATAGCCATGTTTAAATATTTGAAGGGATGTCCTACTGAGGATGAAGAAATCTTGTTTTCTGCTGCTCCAAAGACTAGGATACAGAGCAATGGATTCAAACTACAGGAAAAGAGATTCCACCTAAACATTAGGAAGAACTTCCTGAGAGTAAGAGCTGTTTGGCACTGGAATCCCCTGCCTTAGAGTGTGGTGGAGTCTCCTTCTTTGGAGATTTTTAAATGGAGGCTGGATGTCCATCTGTCAGGGATGCTTTGATCGTGATTTCCTGTGTGGCAGGGGGCTTGGACTAGATGGCCCTTGTGGTCTCTTCCAACTCTGTCATTCTATGAACAACTGCTGACACTCCCTTTTCTATACAACCATTTCAAGATACAGCAGTTTTCACCCTGGTAAAGCTGAAGTCGTCAAAACCTGAATGGAAGCAAGCAAGTAATTACTGACTACCAGAAATGCAAATTAGGAACTGGGGCGGGAAACAATGTTGATAAATGGAGGGCAATGAAGCGAAAGGCGACTTTGCAGAGAGAGGGCAAAGAATTGGGGCGGGTGGGGGTGCAGATGGTGAGACTTGGCAATGGAAACCTCCCCGCAAAAGCCCCACATGGCTGGTTGTAAAATGTGCATGTCAGAAATGAGCCCAAGAGAAAGTCGCACACTTGGTGGCGGTGGTCGACATGGGGGGCGAGCAGGGGCTGCCACGGCCTGCTCTGTACCTGGGGGTGGGGGCTCAGCAAAGCACGGGGAGGGAGGAGGAAGAGGGGGAGAAGCGCTGCCACCCGCTGAGGGGGAAGGAAGGAAGGAGGTGACTGACCGTGTACTCCCGCACTTGGCTGTGGAAGTTCTGCTCGCGGACGGTCACCTCGTCGGCGTCCATCTCTCTCTCTCTCTCGCATCACCGCCTCGCCGCCCCCTCAGGCAATGGCGGCCGCCCCAATTCTTCCTCCCCTTCTCCTCCTCCTCCTCCTCCTCCTCCTGGCCGCTCCGGCTTCCAAGGCCACGGCAGGCCCGGGGGGACCATGGCCGGCAGGGCAGCGCCCGATGCTAAGCGACCCCTCCGCCACACCAGGGGGAAAGGAGAGGAGCGACGACGACAATAACAACAACAGCAGCTGCGTCCGCCTTCGTGCGCTGACGAAAATGACGCCTCCGCTCCTCGCTGCCCGCCCGCCGTGGGTGTGTCACCAACACTGAGGAGAAGGAGGCGTCGCCACACCAACGGAGGCCCAGCCTCCCACTGACAAACTGAGGGCCTGGGTGAAGGAGGCTTTTGCGCCTGCGCCAATACCTGAGAGGAGGGCGGGGCCCATGGGTAGGGGGAATCTCTCTCCCTCTCTCTGACCAATGAGCAGTGGGGGGGCGCGGCTTATGCGCCCTATACCCTCTTCTCCCTCCTTCTGCCTGGCTCGAGGAGAGAAAAGTGGGCGGTGAAAAACAACGGCATGAGGGCGCGCGCGTGCGCCTCGCTTTGCTGAGCTACGGCTAGGCTTGGCTCGAGAAGAGAGGGGGGGAACAGGCAATCGTAAAGAGGCGAAGCTAAAGATGGAAAATAAGGCAGGGGCGTGGCTTCAGTGAAAGGAGGGAGAAGGGAAGGGCGGCGTTCCAAAGAGAAGAAGTTCAGGTTTAGAAGCCACGTGTGTGTTGTGTTTTTTTAACTTGGACGGTTTAATGATGATCATTCATTAGGAACAAAAAAAGTAAGGTGGCTGAAAAATTGATTTTTAGCATGAGAAGATATGACTGGCTAGAAAAGACAATACTGCTTATCATCATCATCATTATTTTATATATATTTTATATATTATTGTATTATTATATAGATGCATTATTATTATTATTATTATTAGGACGGCACGTTTCTAGGATGGAGGACCATTGCCTCCCAAAAATAGTACTCTACGGTGAACTCGCCACGGGTCAGCGTAAGAGGGGCACTCCAAAAAAGTGATACAAGAATTCCCTGAAACAACATCTCAGGCTCGGCCAAATGGATCACCAGCATTTGTCCGCCCTGGCCTCACATTGGGAGGCATGGAGACACACTATCCACAATGCTGCAGCCTTATTTGAGAACTCACGCCGAACAAATCTTGAAGAGAAACGACAACGCAGAAAGAATCACAACCCGGAAACATCACCCAAGAAGACCTTCTGCTGTGCTTTCTGCAACCAGACTTGTTTATCTCAGATTGGCCTTTTCAGTCATCAGCGCGCTTGCAGAAAGCCCGAGATGATTCCTTCCTGAATCTTCATTTGCGAAGAAAAGCCAGAGAGAGAGAAAGAGAGAGAGAGATTATTAGAAGGCAGTAGGAAAAAAGGAAGACAACATTCCAGCTGGATAGACTCAGTCAAGGAAGCCATGCCAGAATCTGCAAACCTGGGCAGGGCTGTTGAGGATAGGGAGACTTTTGGGGTTCAACTCTCTCTCTCTCTCTCTCTGGCTTTTCTTCACAAAGATTCAGGAAGGACTCCTCCCACGCTTCCTGCAAGCGCACTGATGACCGAAAAGGCCAATCCGAGATAAACAAGTCCGGCTGCAGAAAGCACAGCAGAAGGTCTCCTTGGGTGATGTTTCCGGGCTGTGATTCTTTCTGCGTTGTCATCTCTCCTCAAGACCCGTTCGGTGTGAGTTCTCAAATAAGGCTGCAGCATTGTGGATAGTGCATCTCCATGCCTCCTGATGTGAGGCCAGGGCGGACCATTGCTGGTGATCAGTTTGGCCGAGCCTGAGATGCTGTTTCAGGGAGTCCCCGTATCGCTTCCCTGGAGCGCCCCTCTTATGCTGACCCGTGGAGAGTTCACCATAGAGTGGTATTTTTGGGAGGCGATGGTCCTCCATCCTAGAAACGTGCCCTGCCCAGCGCAACTGTGTTCTCAATATTATGGCCTCAATGTTGGTGATCCCTGCTTGCTTAGTTTAATGAATAAATCCTCTCTCTGGCGTTTCTTTGCGAACAAAGATTCAGGAAGGACTCATCCCGCGTTTTCTGCAAGCGCGCTGATGACTAAAAAGGCCAATCCGAGATAGACAAGTCTGGTTGCAGAAAGCACAGCAGAAGGTCTCCTTGGGTGATGTTTCTGGGTTGTGATTCTTTCTGCGTTGTCGTTTCTCTTCAAGACTTGTTCGGCGTGAGTTCTCAAATAAGGCTGCAGCATTGTGGATAGTGTGTCTCCATGCCACCAACAATGGGGTTCAACTAGACTGGAGGAAATACTGCACAGGGGTGCACATTACCAGCAATTCACAGGAGCTCTCTTTTGTCTCCATGATTTTCTGGCACCAAAACCTATCTGTAAAGCAATTTACGTTGAGGTTCAGACAGACCCATGCTGCAAATCAAGAGGGCAAGTGCAAGTAGGGAGTGCTATTATTTTCTCCAATGTCATCATTGCTGCACAGTCTTTTTTTAAAGTTTTAAAACTTTTATTGTAAAGGGCCGGAAGGGAGACCTTCTGGTTATTTTAAAAAAAAAAAGTTTTCTTTTCGCCCCAGCAGCAAAAATGTGCACACTTGGCTCATCGGGAACCCCAAAATGGTGCTTCCAGACTCCACCGCTGGAAAGCCCATTCCCACTTGCACAACAGACCAATCAGCTTAACTTTGTCGAGAATGCACAGTGCTGCAAATCAGTTGTTCAAATGACCAGTAATGCACATGCACCCCCAATATTTTAAAAACTTCACAGGAAAGATGTAAAAATGGTAAAATTGGCTGTAAGACAATGCTTGACATTTGCTTTGACTCGTTTTAAGACATTGTAAAAACATTGTGTAAAGTCAATAAAAAGGATTAAAAAAAAAAAAAACTTCACAGGAAACCGTGGTCTCTTGTTGCATAATATATAGCATTTTTGCCCCCCTACTTCCAAATACCGCGAATCTCCTGTGTAGCTCATCTGTGCGAAAGGTGTTCTCAGCAAATTCTATTAGAATTATTTTCACTCTGTTGACAAAATCTCTGAAGTCTCTAATTCATGGGGTTGCCATAAGTCAAAATTAACTTGATGGCAGTTAACAATATATATATTCGTATATAAAGATGAAAATTGCCAGAAATGGTTGGTAATGAAGAAAACAATAACAACCCAAAAGTAATTGTAGCCTTGTTTCTAATTTCAACCCCATGTTTGTGTTTTATTCTTAGGTGTTCTGTTAAGCAAATATAGTAATTCCAACATGCTGGGAGCTAACTTTCAACGCCCCAGTTCTAAAGTGGATCCTGATATGAAGATGCCTAAATAACACACCTGCTATAGGAGGAGCTCTAGCTCAGAGGTTAGGCTTGTGCTTCATAGGTGAAAGTCCCAGGTTTCAGTCCCTAGGGTCTTGTTTGAGACCCTGCAGAGGTGCTGCTGGTCTTGCAGGGCTGGACTAATGCAGACTGCAAGTAAGCTTTCTGTGTTTAGGGAGCTCTGTGGAGATCAAAGTATATATCCAACTTTCAAACAACTAGCTATACCCGATGTAACATACACCATTATCAATACATACAAAAGTCCAGATGCACCCCCGCTGCCAAACTCACCTCCCACCAGGCACGCGCACCCCACCCCCAAACTCACCTCCCGCCAGGCGCACCCCCCTGGTGCCAAACTGGCGCACCCCGCCACCAAGCTCACAACCCCCCTGCCACCAAACTCATTCCCCCTGCACCCCCCACACTCAGACACACGCCATGCTGCACACACACACCACATCCCCCCATGCTACTCACACCCCCTCTGCCGCCACCATGTTTAGAAAGGACTTAAATTTCCACATGGTCCCACCTCCAATGTGCTGATTGGCTACCCAACAGAGCTTTGATTGGTTGGTCAGTTTCCTAAATAGCTAGTCAGCACACTGGAAATGGCAACATACCCAAGAGCATTATATATGCATTTCTGGTAAAGTGATATACTACACTATTCCAATTTACCTGTGTGATGATGCCAGCTCCCATCGTCTGCAATTCAGCAATCAGGTATCTGTAAGCAGCATCAGGTACAGAAAGGATTAACCTTACTCTTAGCTAGCAGCTATAAAAGGTTACACCTCCTGAACATAGTCATCATAATGTCAGATCACCAGAGAGATAACTGACCAATCAGGACTCTGAGCATGGTAATTTCAAAAAGACTATAAATGCTATCTCTGAACCATGAAGTAGGGAGTTGAACAAAGGAGTTAGACAAAGGAATGCTCCATCCTGTGACCAGACCCTCACGTCCGCTGGAGGAATGGCTGCTAAGCCTGGCCTGGAAACAGGCATGTGGCTCAGCCAAGCCTCTGAATCCACAGACTAAATTCTTCATACTAACTACAAGAGTGTGAGTAGATTTTTAGGGAAATGTTTTAGCCAGTTTGCGATTAGGAGAATTTATGGTTTATTTCCTTGCTTTGGCTGAATGTTTTTACTATTTTCCTAAGATGTACCTTGGGGAAGGTGCCTCCTCTATAAAGATACTTGCATATTAAGCCCTGCTTGAATAAAATAAGCTTTTTCTATCTTTCTAACACTGATGCTTCATGTGCTTAATTCTCGGTCATTGCTTTCATTGGCTCACTCTTGGGGAAAGAGGGAAGAGTGGGAATAGCTCATGGAGTAGTGGGTAGTTCCACAGATTATCACAGTTTCTCATTGGGCTGTATATAAAGAATTCAGCAGGTGGTGGCAGGTTTCGACCTCTAGGGGACGCTATTGAGAGATTTCCGGGCTAGAGGAATCTCTAAGTCTGTCCTAAAAAGGGTAACTTCTAGGGTTCAAAGCAGAGAGCCCCAGCCTAAAGTTTGTACAATCTGGTGTCATGCTGTGGAATCCTGGGGTTTGTCATTTGGGCAAGCACTGGAGCTCTCTGGCTGAGGAGTGAAGTACTCTCCCCTAAACTGCAAAACCAGAATTCTATAGGACACAGCCATGGCTGTGTTGCAGAAATCAGGAATAGGAGACCCACAGATTGGAAAGGGAGTTTTTTCAGAAGTCACGCATGCAGGCCCCTTGGTGGAATAGTTTCCAAAAGAACCAAGAGCCACTGTTACAGAAGACGTTTATAAAGTAGTTATTACACACAGGCAAAAGCAATTCACTTTTCTTGCGACAATTGCTTATAATTTTAGGAAGTACAAGACATGATAAGCTGGTACGCTTTGACCTATTAGAGAAGAATTGTTTACTGAACTAGATAACAGCATATTGCATATTTATGGAACATAGAGTTTAATTAGTAAGGAACATTGACTAAGCCTGACGGAAAAGAGAGAAAAGAGAATTTAGCAAAGACCCGAAGGCCATCCAGTCTGACCCCCGAATTAGTGATTGCAAGGTGACAGCATTCAGCAAATAGACATTAGGGTCCACTTGGCTACTTCAGCTGTTAAAGTGGAATCACAGTGTTATAGCTGTGAAGTGGGAAAGGGTCCAGCATCTCTTAAACTTGACATCATTTGGGCCCCTCAGCTCATCTTAATCCAGGCTATATTGAAACTAGGCTCCTGTGATCATAGAAGGCTGCTGGTTGCGTTCCTATAATAAGAACAGACTTAAAAGTTATGGAGGACAGCTTTGTCTGATGATGATCTATTGCATGAGTGGAGAACTTGTGGTCCTCCAAATATAGATGGACTATCATTCCCATCAGCCCCAGCCACCATCATAGCCAGTGGTCAGGTAACAGTGGTTCACCACAATCTGAAGGGCCATAAGGTCTCTGCCCATGATTGCATACATTTTACACTGCCCCCAGTCATGAAGATAATTGTCTAGACCTCTAGGTGTGATGGCTAGATGGCCCTGGTTTTTAACTGGCTCTGGCCATAAGGCATTTGACCCTTACAAACTGCTTTGCTAGGGGCTTGTGCCCTAACTATTAAAAAAAAAAAACTACCAGCAGCTATTTTTAAAAAAAATGCCAATATTTGAAAAGGTATTTTTTAAAAAGTTATTAAAAAGCCAACTGAGGAGTACTGCAGAACATTTTAGTGGTACAGTAGGACCTCCATATCTGCTGAGGATTAGTTCTGGGGGTCTCCATGGATACCGAAAACCATGGATAATAGCGAACACCATTGAAAATAATGGGACTTCTGGTTTAAAATACCATAGAGTTGCCTTGGAGGCCCTAGAAAATGGCTAGAGAGGATGTATTTTCTAAGAAGACTCTATGGTAGGTGTGCTGTTTTGTGTCCCGTGGATAATGAATCAGTGGATATGGGGTCTTATGGAATCCTGGGATTTGCAGTTTGTTGTGGCACCAGAGCGCTCTGACAGAGAAGGCTAAATATTTCACAGAACTACAAATCCCAGAATTCGACAATATTGAGCCATGGCAGTTAAAGCAGTATGAAACTGCATTATTTCTGCAGTGTGACAGCAGCCATAGAGGGCTTATTAGTGAATCATTGCACAACCATATTGTTCTTTGCACTCACCACTGCCCGAATAGACAATAAGAATTATTTTGGCTGACTTCCTGAGGTCTTGCTTTTCAAGACTTTCTTTGTTCTAACTTGCAGCATTTCTAGCCCGCCCAGTACCCTGTTCCACTGACCAAAACAACATATGTAACTTGTTTGCTTTTCAATCATGAAAAGGTAGCAACTTTGCTTTATACTTGCACAGTCAGGCTAATCTGAATTTACAAAATTGCTGCTTCAGCCAATAAAATTGTTCCTCTTGCTCATGACAAAGGCTGGCATGGTCGTTCTGTGAGCCCTCCATTACAGATTACAGGAAGGTCACGTACACAGGAAACCTAGCCCCTCCCATTTGCCTATCCACAACTGTTACCACCTCACTGGGCACGGGGTGACATGGGTTAATATGATGTAAATGATCCATGATTGGTGTAAAAAGTTACAAGTGGGTGTGTCCACACTGTCTGACAAGGATAAAAGGGCCTTCCCTAGCCCCATTTCTCTGTTCCGAACATCTCGGCACCCTCCTATAGCAGTCCTTTTCTGAAATCACTATCACAATAAAATCGGCTTTAGCCTTGAACCAAGAAACGGCTGGTCACTTTTCCTGTTTCTCTGAAGTAAAGCTGGCCTTCTCAAGGGCGTGAAGGTCACAGTTCTTTTCTTGAGATAGGGATGACCCCTTTGATCACAGGTATCTTGGGTTTTAGGTGCTTTCCTATCTGATTCAGGGCCCACCCACAACGCCATGTTCCAAAGGGGAACCCAGTGGGGAGGGGTCTGGTATTCTCAACAACAGGATCCAACATCTTTAGGAATTGCTGTTTCTCTTAGGTTAGGAAATCTATACATTTCATCCTTGGATGTGACCACATTTTCACAGGCTACCTCTATCAAACCCTGATACCCAAATACCCATAGTCACTGTGCTAAATGCAAAGAGCATTATAGGAAAATCAGATTTATAGTATTTTCCATGAAACAGAATGGCATGCTTCATGGCTTTTCTGGATTCTCATTTCAAAGTGTGATTCTTCTGTTCACTGCCAATATCTGTTGCAACAGACATCTATTACAATATAAAGCTAAGATTATATCTTTTTGAAAGTGGAAAGGGGACTGATCTGAGGAAATGTAGTCACTGTGAATTACTGGGCAAATCTGTTGAAAGTGTTTGACCAAAAATTTATGTGCTTGGGATATTTCTTGACATGTTTTTAATATGGGAATGTGGATTTTTTTTCCCCACAGGGAGCTATTCTGGGAAATTTTCATCTTGAATCACTCTAATTTCTGTGTTAGAGAATGTATTCCCTTCTACCATTTAAAGTCTGACAAAAGCTTCAACTCGTGCACCAGTTTTATTGTATAGTTAATTCGTTTAAATCACAACCCAGGGGATAAAATTGTGAGTGGGAGAGAACAGTGAGGCCAACCATGCTGGATAGCTTCTCAGCAAAACTATCAGGCAAAATGGAAGGCAGTTTAGTCACATGGGTTGCCACGGGGAAGGGGGGCCAAAAGGGCTTGCTGTCCAATGAAGAAGCTGGGCTACTGGTCTATGCTGCTCTCCTCCTGACTGGTTCAGGTGTTCATGGATGCGTCAACATCAGAACAATCCCTGATTGGTTGCAACCCAGATTGTTTACAGGGATTCCAATTGTACACTGCTTCCATATTTTGTATGTGATACGGTGTTTTTCCTCCCTTCCTGGGTTGAGCACACACTGGATAGGGCAGACACTCTACCAGTACAAGAATAGTATATCTCTGATTTTTATGTCACTGTGGGTATAACCACATAACAAGGCTTTCATCTTAAGCTAAGAAGAATTAGGCCCAATTCATGCAAAAACTGCAGCCAAGATGTTATCTATCACTTTATACTGTAGTGCAGTTTGGTAATTTTAGACCCTAGGCAATGGCCTTACAGTAGTTGAGTTGGGCTTTTTAAATAGCAATATGTATTACATCACTTACTTCCCAATGGAGTAAACAACACTTTAAGCTAGAAATATTGCTACATACCAGGGACAAGTGGTATTCCACGTAAGGCGTGTAAAAGTTTTTGAAGGCATTTTCTTCCATTAAAAACTTGGGAAATAAGCAATGCCCTAACTTACCTGTGTATTCCACACAACTGGTTTACAAGCAATGAGAATATGGAGATTTCCCCCATACAGTAAGTTAATTATGTGTGAATGGAATGGAATCCTGGCACTATGGAGAGGATTTTAATTCCTGTCTCTTGGTCTTTACTAAAGAATTAGTATGAAGGATTAGAAAGGTACTTTGAAACCATCGCTACACAACTCTACAATGGAGCTGCCATAGTTCCATCTATTTTTGACTATTGTAGGATCTCACAGTCTGCTTTAGTCTCTCAATACTTATATTAAATAATTAAATATGCATTATGGTAGGATTACAGATTGGGAAGATTGAAATTATTCTATTAACTGGAAGCCTTTAATTTAGTGTATGAAATACATGGCTTAGCATCTGGACTCCACAGAAATTTCCTAAAAATCCACTTAATTTGTTTGAAAGGTATTTTGGGAATTATACGAGGAAGACTTCTAAGAACATAAATCAAGCTAGACAAAATATTCATTTTAAGAAAATTCTTGGCCTGCTGGCTAAGATCAATCCAGTTTAATGTCATCTCATTGAAGTCCTAGAACTTTTGAGTAGAAACTGGTAAATATCAAACATTCAGTACAAATTTTGTTATGGCAAAGCACCATTAGGCTCAGAAAACATATTGTGAGCAGCAGATTACATCTCTCAAGACATTACCAGCTACAGTACTTGGCTTAAGAGGAAGCAAAGTCTGAAATAAAAACCCACTTGAAGGAGACACTACAGAATACTTGGCTTAATAATAATCAATCTGAAGTGTTCTCACTTTCAGTATGGCTACCACCTAGATCCAGGGTGGCCAGCTATAGGTAATCTTGCTTGGAAGGTATTTGTGCAAAATGTCCAATTGATTGCTACCTGCATCCTGAGTGTATTTAACACTGAATAGCTACTACTCACATAGAATCATAGAATCATAGAGTTGGAAGAGACCACAAGGGCCATCCAGTCCAACCCCCTGCCATGCAGGAGTACACAATCAAATCATTCCTGACAGATGTCCATCCAGCCTCTGTTTAAAAATCTCCAAAGAAGGAGACTCCACCACACTCTGAGGCAGTGCATTCCACTTCCGAACAGCTCTAACAATCAGGAAGTTCTTCCTAATGTTTAGGTGGAATCTCTTTTCCTGTAGTTTGAACCCATTGCTCCATGTCCTAGTATCTGGAGCAGCAGAAAACAAGCCTGCTCCATCCTCAGTACAACATCCCTTCAAATATTTAAACATGGCTATCATTTCCCCTCTCAACCTTCTCTTCTCCAGACTAAACATGGCCAGCTCCCTAAGCCGCTCCTCATAGGGCATGGCTTCCAGACCACCCACCATCCTGGTCACCCTTCTCTGGACACGTTCCTGCTTCTCAATATCCTTCCTGAATTGTGGTGCCCAGAACTGGACACAGTACTCCAGGTGAGGTCTGACCAAAGCAGAATAGAGTGGCACTATTACTTCCCTTGATCTAGACAAGTCAAGCCAGGTTGTCAAGCCAGGTTGTCAAGACATCCTGTATCTGTGCATTTCTTTTTCTTTTCTTAAGTGTAGTACCTTATACTTCTCCCTGTTGAAATTCATTTTGTTAGTTTTCACTCAGCTCTCTAATCTGTTAACATCATTTTGAATTCTGTACCTGTCCTCTGGGGTGTTGGTTATCCCCCTCTAATTTGGTGTCATCTGCACATTTGATAAGGATGCCCTCTATTCCCTTATCCAAGTCATTGCTAAAGATGTTGAATAGCGCTGGGCCCTGGACAGAACCCTGTGGCACCCCACTACTCACTTCTCTCCAGGATGAAGAGGAGCCATTGGTGAGCATCCTTTGAGTTCAGCTAGTCAACCAATTACAAATCCACTTCTCAGTCACATTGCTTAGTCCATATTTTACTAGCTTGTTTGCAAGGATATCATGGAAGACCTTGTTGAAGGCCTTACTGAATCAAGATACACTACTTCCACAGCATTCCCTTCATCTACCAAGTATGTAACTCTATCAAAAAAGAGTGCATATATATGATAGAGTCTTGAATATAATAGAGATATAAAGAGGTAAACTGGAATTAAAATTGGGAACTAGCTTGTCAAGGTTTAACACAAGAGGGAAAAGGGAGGTGGGAAGCACAAAATGTATGGAATGATATTAATAGCCTTATGTAAAGTGATAGCTAACTGTGTTATCTAATAATATTTTATTTGATAAGAAAAAAAGATAATAAGGTAAGAAGAAGTATTAAGGAATGGATAATGTAATATAATATGAGTGTTCTCTTCTGTAATCATATATTATTTGTTTTAATAAAGATGAAATTAAACAAAAAACAAAAAAGAGATAAGATTAGTCTGGCATGACTCGTTTTTCAGAAACCCATGTTGACTCTTAGTGATCATGCATTCTTTTCTAAATGTGTACAGATTGTATGCTTAATTATCTGCTCTAGAATCTTTCCTGGTATTGATGTCAAGCTAACCAGGCAGTAATTATTTGGGTCCACTTCTTTTCCCTTTTTGGAGATGGGGACAATATTTGTCCTCCTCCAGTCAGCTGGCACTTCTCCTTTTCTCCAGGAATTCTCTAATATTATTGCCAGTGGCTCTGTACATTTGCCAGTTCTTTTAATACCCTTGGATGTAGGTCATCTGGCCCTGGAGACTTGAATTCGTTTAGAGTAGCCAGGTATTCCTCTACTACATCTTTACCTATTCTGTGTTGCATTTCCCCTACTGCATCATCTGCTCCATTTTCCTCAGGCTGTTCTGCTTTTTTGAAAAGATCAAGTCAAAATAGGTGTTGAGTAGTTCTGCCTTTTCTCTATCCCCCATTAGCATTTCACCATCTTCTCCATGCAATGGCTCTGCCATTTCTTTCTTCATCCTTTTGCTATGGACATTACAAAAAAAGGGCCTTTTTATTGTTTTTAACCTCTCTAGTATGAAATATAGCATGAGTTATCGTTCTTCCATTTTTCTTGGAGGACAAGTTGAGGACCAGAGACAGATTAATTCTCAGTCATTTTTTTAAAGTTTTCTACTGCCGTGGTCTGGAATAGATACCAGTTTAACCACAAATCTCACATAGGACATATAGCTACATATAGATACAGGCAACATTCCAACAGACTTCTAAAATAGCCCTTGGTAAAGATATCCATATTTGTTATTTACATGCTTATTGTGTGTATCGGAAGGCCTCACATCGGGAGGCATGGAGACGCACTATCCACAATGCTGCAGCCTTATTTGAGAACTCACACCGAACAAGTCTTGAAGAGAAACGACAACACAGAAAGAATCACAACCCAGAAACATCACCCAAGGAGACCTTCTGCTGTGCTTTCTGCAACCGGACTTGTTTGTCTCGGATTGGCCTTTTTAGTCATCAGCGTGCTTGCAGAAAGCGCAGGATGAGTCCTTCCTGAATCTTCGTTTGCGAAGAAAAGCCAGAAGAGAGACTTATTGCACGCTCCAGTGAGCACAATCACAAGTCAGCAAACCCATCCTAAGAAGGTGCAGTCCTGCTTCATATAAACACCAGCTGATATGGAAAGTGGACTAGAACCTTGAAATGCTCTCAAGACCCACCTTCATTTTTAAATACATGATGACATGTTTAACTATAGTACTGTATTCATCCACTCAGTTCCTGGAGAATTATCCTCCTAATTATACATAAAGATGGCCAAATAGGAAACATCTTAAATTTATATCAAATTATAATTGAGTTATTCTCCACTATCCTAATCATGTGCATTAAATATTTTTTATAGGCCAATAATTTCAAAGCCTCATATTTTGTGGGCAGCTGCTATAGTGGTAATTGCATTTTAAGTTGAGAAAGAGAGACGAATCAATCTTTGGTCTTGATTCAAAAAAGGAATGTTTGTATCTGTCATTTAAGTGCCCATTATTCATTCTTCTGCTTTTGTGACATATTTAAGGGAAGTTTCCCATTAGCACACCAAAACCACTATTGAGCCCTTGTGGGCTAGGAAGCAATACAGAAATACTAAAGAAATACAAATAAATAATTTTTAGTGGGTTAATACATAGCACATCATGGCCTATGCATCCATCTGAGTCCTCAGCATGGTAACATGCAGCTAAAAAATTTCACCATACTTAACATTGTAGCTCCTGTCAGTACTTTATCTTTTACATTTGCACTTTTATCTTCCCTCCAGTATCCATATTGTTCATGCTGAATGTCAATGAAATTGAAGCATAACTTTTAAAAAAATGCATTCCATTCCCTTCCTTCACAGCTCTTTAGGTATAGGTTGACCCCCCGCCCCATGTTCACGGATTCAGTATCCATGATTTCACTTATCCACATCTGAAAATATACATTCTCTAGGGCATTTCTAGGTCCTCCAATGTGATTCTATGGTCAACTTCCAGTGTTCTCACTGAAAATGATAGGGTTTCCTATTATCCACAGTTTCAGGTATCCATGGAGGGTCTTAGAACGCATCCCCTACAGATATATGTTTAGAGTGCACTTCTAAGCACCCAAACTAGGAAGTAAGTTTTACTGAATCCTGTGGGATTTACCTTTGTGTAAAAAATACATAGGATCAAGCTATTAAGTTGAAATGGGAAAATACTGAGTACAAGCGTTGTATATATTAAATAGTATTGATTAGGGTGTAGTGTTCCTCTTAATGCATATAACCTTATTGGACAAAAAATATGGTGGAGGAGGAAAAGAGTCTAAATTTTAAATTTATAAATAAATATAATAAATAATTAAGATTCTATCCACTGTAAACTATTTAACCATATCTACCAGATTAACAGCTAACATATAAATCCAGACATATAACATATATAATCAGGCAGTAAAATCTTCCTAAGAATGTACAGTAAATTCCAAAATCAGGTAAAAGGTTCACATGCTTTAATGCTCCCATCATCAGATGTTACCTGCACGTGCTAGTATTCCACCTGGCATGTTAGCCTGCTATTAGAAAGTTTTCTTGATGTCAGGGATTGCTGAACTTGCCAGTTGTATCTTCAAATGGTACTGCCTTGGGATAACTGTATCATAATTTGTTTTATTCTAAAGAGGTTTCACCCTTAAAAGATGCAGTAGCAAGAAACCATTTGGCCAGTGACAACAGTAAGCCCTAAAAAATTGAATTGCCTGGAACTATGTGACTTAAAAAAAATACATTAAAATGTGAATTTGCATATGCTGCCAATATGTGAAACAGAATAAAGCCACTGTTGTCCCTTCTTTTCTGTCCTTTAAATTCAGTAGCTTAGGCAGCAGTATATGGTTGCTGTTGCTGTGTGCCATCAATATGCTTACCTAAGAATCAGTCCCCTTGAGCTCAACCTAGCTTACTTCTGAATAATCATAGGGCTGTACTGGAAATAACCAGTAACTGCAGCTGCTTAATTGATGAATCAAGCTGATGAATCATGGGAGAAATTAATTGTGAGATCAGTTTAGCAAAGCAGCAAAGTCATATAAGCTCTTGCTTTACAGCAGTGATTCCCAAACTCTAGTCCTCTAGGTGTTTTAGACATCAATTCCCAGAAGACTCAGCCACCTTGGTCAATGCTTAGAGATTCTTAGAGCTGAAGTCCAAAACACCTAGAAGAGAAGACCAGCGTTTGGGAAACACTGCTTTACAGCAATGGGATTTTTTAACCCTCCATTGACCTGCCCCACTCATGTAAGAGAGACAAACAGATGCAACAAAAGCCACATGTTAAGTAGTCAGCTGTGTGTACATTCCACCAATGGCATGTCACTTATGTCACTTATTCTGATAAGAGTCCATTTACAGAAGGGTTGGGTATCTGTGGGAGCTTGGGGGCCACATTAGTCCCCAAGACACCTTGTAGGGCAACATCCCCCTGCCTACAATCTCTGCAAAAACAACAATCTCTGCAAAAAACAAAAACAAAACCCAACTTCTTTTGCCCCCCCCCAAATACTCCCACATGCATAGGGGAATTTTCACCATGTTTTGGAGACCTGGGGAGGCTTTTTTTTTTAGCAACAGGAAGTGATTTCCATTCATTTCCTATTGATTTCCTGACCTCCTGGGCCTAAAATGCTAAGTTTGGGGGTGTTGTTAGTTGGGGGGGCATTGCAAAATGAGATGTTTTCATTGCAAAATTGCAAAACTTTGGCACAGGTTTGGAGGGGATTCCAGATTTGGAGGTTTTGTAATTATCATGCCAGAGGTGTTCCACCTGGACCAGTAATTGTTGGGATGACAACACTACTAGCAAAGGGGTCCATAATACCATCCGTGTGCTTGTTACCTGAATAGGTATGGGCGCTTTAGGACACCACTAGTGATGTTAGAACTATATTGATCTTTCAGGGGAATTATGATTAGCTCAAATGGAAGGCTGTGAGAGGCGGGTAACTTTTGGACCTTTTCACCTATGTATACCAGTACTAACTGCAGAGGTCTCCAGTAAAAATGAAATAAAATGGTTTTTATTGGAAAATAACACAAAAAGCATTCACACATGCAACACATGCTCACAAGAACCACACAAGGCTAAAGAAGAGTTTAAGGCAGAAAGGTTGGATAGAGAAATAGATTCGGGAGATAGGACAATAGTTACCAGTCCAAAGAGGAGCAAAGAACTCAGACAAAAGGCTGAGGGTGGCACTGAAAGCTTTGATCCAGGGGGCGGCGCCAACAGAGAGAGTGGCTGGTCTCTTTCATAGTGGCACACCTTGCTATTGTTTGGGGACTAATATTTATATTGTATTTCATGTCCTGAAGGGGTGTTTGGGCTTAGAACAAAGCTTAGATGGGGTTCCCACCGTTTAAACAAAGAAAATCAAAACTCAGCTGATTGTTGTTTATGGCTAGGAGATAGGAATTGATGGGTTTATGACAACCTCACACTGTAGGACAGGAAGAGTACAAAAGGCTATTTCCTGGGGATATTGGGTTGTGTAGACCACTTGTTTATGATACTACTCATCACCGAGTGGGCCCAAGAGGGGATTAGCAAATACCTCCATAATGGTGTTGTTTACTAGGGACTGCGCTTAATCCTACCTTGGGTGTGTCTGCTGGTATTTTTCCATGACACCTTTCTAGGTACTTGTGACCTCCATTTGACTTCATTCTGGCTTACCCTGGTCTACTAGACCCTTTGAAGTGTCCAATATTTCCAATTATGCAATATTATAGGGAGTGGGTGTAGGGCAAGGTAACATGGTAAATATTTCATGTGCATCCCATCATGCTTAACTAGCTTTACCGCATGAGTAAGTGCTTCTCTTGGGACCTGTATAATGGCTGTTTCACTTCCAGCATTACATACTACTCACACAACCAGATTGCTCAGAACTGACTTTGACACTACACATAGAACTAAAACATACTTTCCCCAATGGGTTTACATAATCACATTTTGCCATTTTCTCATTGACAATAAGCCATCCACTTTTTATTAAAGCCTCCCCCCTTTTTTAAAAAAAAATGCTTGAAATCTTAAAGGCCATAAATCAGTTTAATTCTTACAATTAATAGAAGCAAGATTTATTCTTAAATCATGGGTGCTCCTTTCTAATTAAATTCAAATGAGTTTAATACCTCTCCAAAGTGCTCAGATAATAAGTAATCCCCTTTTTTGGACTTTAACATCCTTGATCCCTGTCAATAATTAGATTGGGTGTCTTATAAAGCATAATGGTTGGCATTTTTAAAAATCTTTATATTCTTCTTCTGTCTCATTAACAAAAATGAATAGGTTCACTTTTCTGGCACAGGAAACTTGGAAAATTCAATGTTGCTCAAGGACATGACAAATAAATTCTAATGTTAGTGAATTAGTCCTTCTGTCCTCCTTGGAATACTCACCAATGAAAGAGAGAGACCTAGATTTCTGGATCTGTAACTATTTTGCAGCTGGAAAACCCAAACTATATCATGAAAAGATGGCGCAAAAGTATAAATCAAATTAATTTGCAAAATGTGTTCCAGCTTTCTTAAATTCTTGGCAGGATGTTGTGAACAGGGGAGCAGCTAAAGACACTTGGCTATTTCAAGCAACCTTTCCAAAGTTTCAGAGAACACCAGAGGGCAGAGTTTTATTGTGTGTGTATGTACACATACTATCAGGGGTGAGAATTGTGTAGTCCTCCAGATGTTGTCCTATAATTCCCAGCTGCCCTGGCCATCGTGCTGAGTTGTGAAGAATACTGGGAGTTATAGTCCTACAACAAATAGAAGGCCCTGGTGTATGAATACTAAGGGACCTCCAGATATTTTTGGACTACAGCTCCCATAATCCCTTACAATTTGCCATGCTGGCTGCAGCAATCCAAAAAATCTGGACCCCCAAAGGTTCCATACTTCACCCTGCCTACAGATCTAACTGTTCTTCCCACTATCCATCACTGTAGTCACTTGAATGGTCCCAAGTGCCTGCCCTTTTGTCTGTTTATCCTCTGTCTTCATCCTTGATTGTTCCCTGCCATTAAACTGTCTCCTTGCATTGTTCAACAGAACACAGCAAAGCACCTGTCAGTAGCATTTAAAATCGTGAAGCTTAAGCACCAGAGCAAGAAGGCATCATGCCTTATTAATGGATTTTATGGGAAGATAAGAGACAATGTGTTGGATCCAGACTTACTTAATACCCTCCACCATTTCACAGATGAAAACTGGGACACGTGCAAAATCGGAATGTGGGTAAGATGGCAAAAGTTACTAATGAGGAAGAACGCACAAGTTAGGAGAGGCTGCAGCAGTTTGCTTTTGCCTGAGCCTGCTGGGAAGGGCACAGTTTTGCCCCCCTTCTCCTCCCTGTTGAGTTGACTGAGTGCTACTTTTGCTCTCTTGACTCAGTTTGCAACAACTGAACTAAGCCAGACAAAGGGGTAAAGTGAGAGGAGGAGTGGGAACCTGGGACATTTTTAAAACAGGTGAAAAGAGGGGTTACTAGTTTTCTTCTAATGGTGTTCATCGTGTGAAATCTTTTAATGGCCTACTGAGAGAATTGCATTTTAGTTTTAAAACCCAGAAGGAGGTGGCAGTTCACAACATAACTCACAAACCATACACAATAATTTAGAGCTGATGAGGTTTGTTGACACATTTGCATTCTTCACATCACAAGCCCCCTGCATTTATTGCTTCATCTGGAAGGTACAACCTCCTTCAGTCAGGACCCATTTGTGACTTTGCCAAAGGCAAAGGACAAGCTTGTGTGCCTCTTGTCAAATCACTCTAAAAGTAGATCTCAATTAGATTGTGACTCATTTCAAAGCACTCAAGAAGAAAGGGATGTAATTCATTTTTAGACCTACTAGAATTAGCTCAAAAGCAGGCTGGGCTGTCCTAAATATTCCCAGAAGCAGTGGGGGGATGAGTAGGTATAATTTTATGTAAATATTATTTTTGATTTGTATAGGGTTCCCCCCCCCCTTTTCTTATTTTGTCCATTACTATGTGAGGTACATACATTTATGTGCACTAATTCTGTTGCTTTTCTGATATACTACAAGGCTGACCTGGGGCCCATCCACACAAGGGGAAAAAATCTAAAATACCTCATAGTATTGGCATCTCACAGCAGCAGCGATATGTCCAAATGGTTTTTCTGGCCTCAGAAGCCCCCATAAGCCTTGCATTCCTGATGGCGGCTGTGAGTGATTTACTCATGTTAGTTTTTCTCCGCCGCTGGGTTATTATTATTATTTTTTAAGTCATCTCAAGGTGCGCTGGTGCAATAGAGCAAATCTCTAATTTTATAAGAAAGCAAAACAGAAAATATTGATCCTTTTTATCGCCTTAGTGAGCAATCGCGAAGGTGAAAATGGCGGCAGTGGGCGCTTGCCCTCCTAGCAAGCCCCGCCTCTGTTTTCGCCCGGCTATATCAGCTTTGTGCTTCCCTTTGAGTTTTTTATTGTTCTATAGTCCAAATGAGCAAAAATGTGCACTCACCTTGCGGTTTGTGAAAAAGTACAGGGAAATCCGCTAAGGCTTTTACCCTGTTGTTTTTGCCATTTTGCCCCCCCCCCCTCCTTCCGAATAGTGTGGATTGCCACTGGATCTTGTTTAGACAGGTAGGATTCCCAGCGAATTCCATGAGGGGCATTTTCACCGTTTAGATGGGCCCCTGGAGAATCCAACTTAACTAGCAGTTCTAATAGATCTGCCCTTTGTCTTGGGCCAGAAGAACATGATCCCACTTAAGGTCACAGCAGTCAGAACTGAGGATGCCCAAAATATGAGAACAATGGGTTGCATCCAGATTTAGTCAGAAGGGAGATTCATTGGACTCGATGGAGCTTAAGTTAGTTCTGATTCTATCAATTCCCATTGATTTCAGTGTGTTTTCTCTAGGCATGACTGAGTCTGGGTCCCACCCATAATGTTTAAATTCCAACATTCAAATGCCTTCTTCTGCTGTCTGGATAGAATGCGGCTTCTCTAAGAAGATTCTTCTCATCTAGAGGAGGAAGGTCTTGGCTCAGACTCCACTGCCTGCACAAGTCTATAGGGTATCAGTAGTCAGAACAAGTTTTGCTTTGGATACAGTTGTAGGCCACAGCTGGGTAAACTTGGCCCTCCAAATGTTTTTGACTAGAATCATAGGATCATAGAATTGTAGAGTTGGAAGAGACCACAAGGGCCATCCAGTCCAATCCCCCTGCCACGCAGGAAAACATAATCAAAGCATCCCTGACAGATGACCATCCAGCCTCTGTTTAAAGACCTCCAAGGAAGGAGACCCCACCACGCTCCGAGGAGACCCCACCACGCTCCACTGCTGAACAGCTCTTACTGTCAGAAAGTTCCTCCTAATGTTGAGGTGGATTCTCTGTTCCTGGAGCTTGCATCCATTGCTCTGTGTTTTAGTCTCTGGAGCAGCAGAAAACAAGCTTACTCCATCCTCAATGTGACACCCCTTCAAATACTTAAACAGGGCTATCATATCGCCCCTTAACCATCTTTTTTCCAGGCTAAACATACCCAGCTCCCTCAGAGCATAGTAGGATCTCCTTCCTTGGAGGTCTTTAAACTGAGGCTGGATGGCCATCTGTCAGGGATGCTTTGATTGTGATTTCCTACATGGCAGGGGGTTGGACTGGATGGCCCTTGTGGTCTCTTCCAACTCTACAATTCTATGATTCTATGAAAGATCGATAGGGGAAATGGCCTATGGTCTTAGATGTCTCTATATTAATGCACCGAGCATGGGAAATAAACAGGATGAACTCGAACTCTTAGCACAACAAAACAAATATGATATAATAGGCATCACTGAAACCTGGTGAGATGAGTCTTATGATTGGAATGTACTAATAGAGGGGTATAACCTATTTCAGAAAAATAGACCAAACAGGAAAGGTGGTGGAGTAGCATTATACGTTAAGGATGTGTACACCTGTGAACATATCCATGACTTAAATCCTGGAAGCCAGGTTGAGGCATCTGGGTAAAAATTAAGGGAGAGAGAAACAGCAAGGATGACGTTGTGAGGGTCTACTACCGACCTCCAGCCAAACCGAGAACTTTGATTATGCCTTCCTGGAACAGACAACCGCACGTTCAGAAAGGAGAGATGTAGTAGTAATGGGGGATTTCAATTATCCTGGTATTTGTTGGAAGTCCAACTCTGCCAAGAATTTAAGGTCCAACAAATTCCTCACTTGCTTTGCAGACAATTTCATCATCCAGAAAGTAGAAGAGGCAACAAGGAGATCAGCTATTTTAGATCTGACCCTAACCAATGGGGATGACCTGGTTAATGGAGTGGAACAGGATGTTCTCCTGGAGTTTCTTATACAGAAGAAAGGGGAAGCCAAGCATAGTCAGACATGCATTCTAGACTTTAAGAAAGCAGATTTCAGAAAACTTAGGGAATTACAGGGGGTGATCCCATGGTCAGGAATACTAAAAAAGAAGGGAGTTCATGAGGGATGGGAGTTTCTTCAAAGTGAGATATTAAAAGCACAACTTCAAACAGTTCCAATGAGAAGGGAAAATGGCAGGTGTTTAAGGAAATCAAGATGGATGTCGAAAGAACTCTCAACTAAGCCAAAACTTAAAAAGGACATGTACAAGAAATGGAAAAAGGGAGAAATCACCAAAGAAGAATTCAAACAAATAGCCAGCTCATGTAGGGGGAAAGTTAGAAAAGCTAAAGCACAGATGGATCTCAGGCTTGCTAGAGAGGTTAAAAACAATAAAAGGGGGGGTTGTTATGTCCGCAGCAAAAGGAAGAACAAGGAAATGGTAGGGCCACTGCATGGAGAAGATGGTGAAAGGCTAACAGGGGACAGAGAAAATGCAGAACTACTTAACACCTTCTTTGCTTCAGTCTTCTCCCAAAGGGGAACAGTGCTCAACTTGGGGAAAATGGAGCAGATGATGCAGTAGGGGAAATACATTTATTGTTTTTTACAGAATAGGTAAAGAGGAATACCTGGCCAGTATAAATGAGTTCAAGGAGATTTTCAGATGCGATTTTCCGGTCTATATATTCCAAAACAGCTCCGTTGCTGCTGCGCGGCAGGGGAGCAGTTTTGGACGACGACGCTCCTCTGCCGAACCCCTCTGTGTCACTTCCGTGACAGAATGGAGGAAGCCGCGTCATATTTCACTCATGGGCAACAATCGTGAGTGAAATATGATGTGGCTTCCTCCATTCTGTCACGGAAGTGACACGGAGGGGTTCAGCAGAGGAACGGCGTCGTCCAAAACTGCTCCCCTGCCGCGCGGCAGCAACGGAGCTGTTTTGGAATATATAGACCCGAAAATCACATCTGAAAATCTCCCCTGTCTCCAGGGCCAGATTAACTTAATCCAAAAGTATTAAAAGAACTGGCAGAAGTAATCTCAGAACCACTGTCAATAATCTTTGAGAATTCCTGGAGAACAGGAGAGGTCCCAGCAGACTGGAAGAGGGCAAATGTTGTCCCCATTTTTAAAGGGGGGGGGGAGGAGAAGAACCAAAGAATTACCGCCCAGTCAGCCTGACATCAATACTAGGAAAGATTCTAGAGCAGATCATTAAATAGACAGTCTGTAAGCACTTAGAAAGGAATGCTGTGATCACTAAAAGTCAACATGGATTTCTCAAAAACAAGTCATGCCAGACTAAACTTATCTCTTTTTTTGATAGAGTTACAAACTTGATAGATGAAGGGAATGCTGTGAATGTAGTGTATCTTGATTTCAGTAAGGCTTTTGACAAGATCCACCATGAGATTCTTGCAAAAACATTTGTAACCTGTGGCCTAGACAATGCAACTGTTAGGTAGATTTGTAATTGGTTGACTGATCAAACCCAAAGGGTAGTCACCAATGGCTCCTCTTCATCCTGGAGAGAAGTGACTGTGGGGTGCCACAGGGATCTGTCCTGGGCCCAGTGCTATTCGACATCTCTATCAATGACTTGGATGAGGGAATAGAGGGTATGCTTATCAAGTTTGCAGATGACAGCAAATTAGGAGGGGTAGCTAATACTCCAGAGGACAGTTCAGAATTAAAAATGACCTTAACAGATTAGAGACCTGGGCCAAAACTAACAAAATGAATTTCAACAGGGAGAAATGTAGGATACTACACTTGAGCAGTAAAAATGAAATGCACAGATATAGGATGGGTGACACATGGCTTGATGGCAGTACATGCGAAAGGGATTTAGGAGTCTTAATGGACCACCAGCTGAACATGAGTCAGCAGTGTGATGCAGCAGCTAAAAAAGCCAATGCCATTATAGGCTGCATTAATAGGAGTATAGTATCTAGATCAAGGGAAATAACAGTGCCACTCTATTCTGCTTTGGTCAGACCTCACCTGGAATACTGTATCCAGTTCTGGGCACCACAATTCAGGAAGGATATTGAGAAGCTGGAAAGTGTCCAGAGGAGGGCAGCCAGGATGGTGAGAGGTCTGGAAGCCATGCCCTATGAGGAGCATCTTAGGATCTGGGCATGTTTAGTCTGGAGAAGATTGAGAGGTGACATGATAGGTGTATTTAAATACTGTATTTGAAGGTATGTCATACTGACAATGGGACAAGCTTGTTTTCTGCTGCTCCAGAGACTAGGACACAGAGCAACCGGTTCAAACTACAGGAAAAAGATTCCACCTAAACATTAGGAAGATCTTCCTGATAGAAAGAGCTGTTCGGAAGTGGAATACACTGCCTCGTAGTGTGGTGGAGTCTCCTTCTTTGGAGGTTTTAAAACAGAGGCTGGATGGCTATCTGTCGGGAATGATTTGATTGTGTATTCCTACATGGCAGGGCTGGACCGGATGGCCCTTGTGGTCTCTTCCAACTCTATGATTCTATGATCTTGATTTGAGCCTTTAATAAGCCGCCTTGAGGATGCCATGCCAGCAAAAAGGCAGCATATAAACAAGATAAATAAATAAAATGTGTATATTCTCCTAAAACTAGAGCTGGCAGATGTTGTAGTATAGCAAAGTCTGGAGGGCAGCATTTTGCCCACCCTGCTTTACATGATCTCAGTTTAATCTGCATATCTTTATTGAGAGATGAGATTTAATGGCTGAGTCTAACCTTGCTGCCTATTATGTGATTGCTGCTTTCATATTTCTTTTCAGAAAGACTTTTGAAAGGAATTGGGCATCTCCCCAAAAGGGAAATGTGGGTGGTTTCAACCCACAGGAAACATTTGTACTGATCTTTGGATGAAATATGAGCATGGGTAAGGAAAATTCAGTCATTAAAACTGAAAAATGATATTTATATGTAAATATGTAAGCTGCGTTAATGAAAGCATTATGTTAATTGTTTCTTTGCAACACAGTTAACCTACTTTGCAGAATGCACTTGTGTCCTAGAATGCCAGAACATTGCGATGGAAATGGGCACTCTGATTCAGATGCCACCCTGTTTGAGTTCTTCTGATTAAACTCCACAGCTGTATGCCAGGTTCTTCTCTGCTGCAAAAGAATATCACTTTGGAGTGACTTTTGGAACCTTACCGTACTCCAAAGAAAAGTCTTTCCTGCTGCCTTATTGCATGATGTTAGTGGTCGTTTGTTCTGGTCCCATGGGGGACTGAGGTAAAACTATGTATTTTTCCTAACCAGAAAAATCTGTTTGCAAAAAGATGTGGTTTTACTGAGGTAAAACCATGTATTTTTCCTAACCAGAAAAATCTGTTTGCAAAAAGATGCGGTTTTACCTCAGTCCCCCACAGAACCGGAAAAAAAGAATGCCAGAAGAATGCCAACACCATGTGGGAGTTCAGTAAGGCTCTAAGGGGTTGAATGATGTAGAGGTGTGGATAGGGTACTTAACTTTTCCCTCCCCACTTCCTTCCCCTGTAGCTCTTTGTTGTTGTGTGCTTTCAAGTCATTTCTGAGTTATGGCGATCCTAGGGCGACCCTATCACAGGGTTTTCTGAGGGCTGAAAGTGTGTGACCTGACCAAAGGGGTTTTCATGGCAGAATTCGAACCCTGGTCTCCAGAGTTGTAGTCAAACACTCAAACCACTAGGCCATGCTGGCTCCTTCTCTAGCTCTTTACCCCAGCTATATTTCAGTTCAAGGGTACTCCAGATGCATGTTTATGATATAAAGATGGGCCTGGGACCCCAGCGGGGGGGGGGGGAAGCAGATGGAACAAGAGTTAGGTGAAGAAAGTCTGAAGTGAAGCAGCTGCTCCCACCTGTTTCCTTCTTCAGTGAAGAAATAACTAAAAGCTATATTACAATTACTTCCTACATAATAGACAGTTTATGCATAGATTAGACTATTATGCTGTCATTTTTTGCATTAAAATCTATTGTTGATATTATTACCAGACAGGTTGTCATCTTATAAGAGGAATTATAAGATTCCACCACATGCCTCCTTGTGTCTTTTTGGTCATTGCAGGGGTTAATATTCTCTCTTGAACTCCATAATAACCAAAGTGCCTCTGAACTTCATATCACACAAAAGTAAAAATACAATTAAACTATGAATAGTAAAAGCAATATAAAGTATAACCATTTAAAAAGAAAAACATCAGTATAGATGACACAGTACATTGTTAAATCCCTTTCTCCATGAGCAATCAGTTTTCAAAGGTCTGTCAAGACAAAAAAAAAGTTTTCACCCACCTAAGGAAAGAAAAGAGAGGAAGCATGGTATTGTGGTTTGAGTGTTGGACTATGACTCTGGAGACCAGGGTTCAAATCCCTCCTCAGCCAGAAAATCCACTGGGTGACCTTGGGCAAGTCACATTTTCTCAGCCTCAAAGGCCATGGCAAACCCCTTCTGAACAAATCTTGCCAAGAAGACTCCATGATAGGATCACCTTAAGGTTGCCATGAGTTCGAAACAACTTGAAGGCACACAACCACAACAAAGGAAGGATAACAAGGAGGTTGCAGTTCCAGAGCCTAGGAGCAGCTCCCAAGAAGGACCCCTCCCATGTTCCCACCAGACATACCTGTGAGGGAGATGGGATGAAGAGAAAGGCTTCCTCTGAATATCTCAAAACACAGGCAGACTCATATGGGAGAATATGGGCCTTCAGACAAACTAGAGTTTCTCATAAACTTTGGATTCAGTCCCCATTCAGCTCTTTCACATTCTGGGCACATCCAGATCAGCACCGATCATTCAGTCCTCTGCCAAATTCAGAGATTCTTTGCATGCAGCTCTCTGGACTGGAGTAGTTCCAAAACCATTTAAGGAAAAATAAAATTAGAAGAAAACAACAACTCTTAGGACTTTATCAAACGCAGCAAAAATCATGAAATTATGGCATCATGGTAGTGCAAATGGCCCCTGCTATTGCATGATGTCGTCAACTCCGCGTTGTTACTTCATGCTCCAGCAACAAAAAAACTGTTGCTGCTAATTGATGGGTTAACACCATCAATAGATTGCCAATAGCACTTTTTTCACATTACTGAAGGCATGCAAAACCACGTACCATTGTAATTGTGAGATTACAGCATGAGTGGGCAGTCCCCAGCCAGAAAACTTCCAGGTGAGACATGAAAATAAAGCACAGGACACTCCTTTTATGAACTCTCCTGGTAGGGTTCCATGTTTTTAGGTTTGTTTAACTGTTTGTCTGTTCATTTACTTTGGACTTTATCAAACAAACAAAAACTGTGCCAAAGTAACGTGATTTCGATGGAAAGGGTTCCCAGTTTCCGACAACGTTGTCATTATACCGTAAAGAACGAGTGAAGAAGCTGCAAATAAGGTGACAGTTTTAATTGATGGTTGAACCCATCAATAGATTCTTTACTTTTTTTAGCGATATTACCAGCGTCTGTAATTATGTCCTGTCATTCTGACAAAATTAAAGCATGAAAAGGAAGTCCTCTTTCCCCCACCCCCATTGCCAGGCAGAAAACATCCGGATGGGAAACTTTAAATGAGCAACAGGATGCTCTTTTTACAAAGTGCCCTGTGGTCGTGACAAGTTTTTATGTTTGTTTCTGGACTTATCTGTACTTTTTTTTTTTTAATTTTAAGTGTTTTTGGTGTGTTTACATGAACTCACATCTTCTCGAGAGAACCACCGAGATCTCATGCCCCGGCTAACAAGGAAATAGATATTTCTCTTAAAGGGGCATGCGAGGGCCAGTACAGAGCATTAATATGGTATAATTATGAGGCAATGCAAAGAAAGGGGTTACTGTGGCACAGCCCTGCATCCCGTTTTTCTAACGTAAGTGTGGGTCATTTGTTCATTCCAGTGTTTATGGCACAAGAGTCCCACCTTCCTTACTCACATTAAAACGGTGCTGTAAGGGTTTTTTTACCATTTTAAAGTGCACTCGCATCTTTTTGAGAGAACTGCCAAAATCTTGCCCATGCTAAATCCAGGAAGTAAACTCCCATTCTTCAAGCACTCGTGGCATTGTGCAATAATTCCATGGTGGTTCTTTCATGTGATTACAGTGATATGTGATAGTAAGTGTAATAATGCCATGATGTTTCTGCTGTCCTCATTCGTGGAATTACAGTGTTTTTAGATGCTAGTCTGATAAAGTCCTTAGGCTGCATCTGCACTGCAGAAATCATCCAGTTTGACACTGCTTTAACTGCCACGGCTCAGTGTTATAGTATTCTGGGATCTGTAGTTATGTAAAATATTTAACCTGCTCTGTCAGAGTGCTCTGGTGCTACAACAAACTACAACTCCCAGGATTCCATAGCATTGAGCCATGGCAGTTGAACTGGTATCAAACTGGATTATTTCTGCAGTGCAGATGCACCCTGGAGATTATCAAATAGGAATGCAAAAAGCTTTCCTGTCCCACAATCTCCAGACCCATCCCTGTCCTGGCACAATAACCCTCCCCATCACACTTACCTTCTCTTGCATCCAAAGGCAGCCCAGGCATGAACGGAGCTCGAACAGAGCTCCATTCACTTCCTGGACTGAAATCCCGCCCATCCTTGCGAGAAGACGCGAGCACAGGAAATTCAAAAAGAAAAAGAAAAATACACACAAAAAAACTTCACAAAAGCATATAAACACACTAAAAAAATAACAAGTAACCTGGGGAGGGTACAAAAAAGAGGGTAGCCTACTTGGTTCTCACAATCCAACCCAGAAGTAGATTTTCCTTGGGTTGTGAGGAGCCGTGTTCTGGAAGAGTTTATTTCTGACGTTTCGCCTGCATCTGTGGCTGGAATCTTCAGAGAATGGTTGGGTAGGAGTGGGGGGGTATATCCTGTGAACCCCTGTTGGAGAGGATATGTAAATTTGTGTATTTGAATGGCTAGTTTCTGGGTGGAGATATGCAAGGAGGATTAGTGTCTGGCTAATGGTTGGCTAATGGTCCATTGTCTGCTGGAAATCCCCCTGTCCCTGGGTGTTTGCAAGTGTTGAGTTCTGATTTTAGAGTTTTAGGCAGCCAGAATTTTGTTTACTTTTAGGGTTTCTTATTTCCTGTTGAAGTTGTCCAGGTGTTTGTGGATTTCAATAGCTTCTCTGTGCATTCTAACATGATAGTTGTTGGCCTGGTCCAGAATTTCTGTGTTTTTAAATAACATTTTGTGTCCAGGTTGGTGTATAACATGCTCTGCTACTGCTGATTTTTCTGGTGGGCCCAGTCTGCAGTGTCTCTCATGTTCCTTGATTCGTGTTTGCACATTGCGTTTAGTGGTCCCTATGTAAACTTGTCCACAGCTGCATGGTATGCGGTAAACTCCTACAGCTGTGAGAGGCTGCAGGGAAAGGGGATTTCTAGCAGACAATGGACCATTAGCCAACCATTAGTCAAACAGACACTAATCCTCCTTGCATTATCTCCACCCAGAAACTAGCCATTCAAATACACAAATTTACATATCCTCTCCAACAGGGCTTCATAGTATATAAACCCCACACACACCCCTACCCAACTATTCTCTGAAGATGCCAGCCACAGATGCAGGCAAAACATCAGAAATAAACTCTTCCAGAACACGGCCTCATAGCCCAGAAAAAAACCAAGGAAAATCTATGGATGCCAGCTGTGAAAGCCTTTGACTTCACAACCCAGAAGTGTTCTGGCAGGACCGCCCACTGATGCTGTACTCATGAGTCAAAACCAGCACGAGGTTTCAGACACTGGCAATGCCAGCACCAAAACAGGACAGGCGACCCATTGGCATCTCTGGCCTGTCAATAAAAAGAAACACCACAAGAACAACAGCAGAACGCAAAAGCGCAATGTGAAGTCGAAGGCTTTCACGGCCAGCATCCATAGATTTTCCTGGGTTTTTTTCCAGGCTGTGAGGCCGTGTTCTGGAATAGTTTCTTTCTATAGAAAGAAACTATTCCAGAACATGGACTTACAGCCTGGAAAGAACCCCAGGAAAATCTATGCAAAAGGGCAACTTCGTGTGATATTGGCGTCCTTTTTCTTTCCACTGGTGTCGTTTTGGCACCACATTAGCTGTGTCTGATAATCTCCCCTGTCTCACTCATATTGTGGGGATGAGGCAACTTGCTGCAGCAAATGCAATTTGGATCTTTGAGGGCCTTCTGCTACGCACACTTGAGGCCCCACTTTTGCCTGCTGAAAGAAGAATTCCAGTTACTTCCAGATCCTATCCATGCCAAGACTTTTGTGATCGTCTTCCCATACCCTATTCCCCTGGGCACTCACTTCACAATCTGAAAATCATTGCCTTACATCCAATACTATAGACAATACATAGAAATTAATCCCACAGAACTCACCTGTACTTCCTTTCCTAAGAGGATAGACTCAAGGTGCTTACTTTTGCAACAAACACACTTGCTGATACAGTAATGAATATGATTTCAAGGTCCATTAGTGAAGCAGAAGGCTTTGGTGAGGTCGACAAATGTTACATAGAGACCCTTGTTCTGCTCCCTACATTTTTCTTGCAGTTGTCTAAGGGCAAATGCCATATCTGTAATACGGTACTCCTACTGGCTCTGAAGCCACATTGGCTTTCAGGAAGAAGTTCTTCTGCAATAGCAGGAGCTAATCTGTTCAGGAGTATCCTTGCAAGGATTCTTCCAGCAATAGAGAGCAGTGTTATGCCTCGATAGTTTGAGCAATCGGATTTTGCTCCTTTTTTTTTATATAGGGTGATGATGACTGCATCTCGGAGATCTGATGGCAGTTCCCCTTTTCCCCAGCAATTCACAAGCAGTTCGTGGAATTTATTGTGGAGTGCATGACCTCCGTGTTTCCAAACTTCAGGTGGGATTCCATCAATCCCATCTGCCTTGCCATTTTTCATCTGCTGTATGGCCTTAAGGGTCTCTTCCGAAGTGGGAGCTATGTCCAATACATTTTTCATCGGTTTTTGTATCATATGTTGGATAGCTGAGCCTTGGACTACTCGGTTGGCACTAAAAAGACTTTGAAAATCTCTGTGGCAGATCCTGGAAAGACTAGGATGTCCCCCCAAATTCCTTAAAATGATTATCTTGCTACACGAGGGCCAGCGCGGTCAAGTCAGATATGGCGATGCTCTTTCAGAGCCCTTTCTAATAACTAATGGAGTGAAGCAAGGTTGTGTTCTTGAGCCAACTTTATTTACAATCTTCTTCAGGATGATGCTCCAAAGGGCTACGGCAGAGCTTGAAAAAGACGGCGACATCTACATACTTTACCATACTGATGGTAGCTTGTTTAACTTAAGCTGTCTGAGGGCTCCCACTAAGACTCTAAACTAGCTAGTCCGTGAGCTGCTCTTCGCTGATGATGCTGCCCTTGTTGCCCACACAGAAGCAGCTCTGCAGTGCCTAACATCCTGCTTCGCAACAGCTGCAGAGCTGATTCGGCTGGAAGTCAACCTGAAGAAAACAGAAGTTCTTTACCAGCCTGCACCACAGGACGAACACCATCATCCCCACATTGCCGTAGGCAAATCAGTGCTCAAGTCCGTTCAGCAGTTCACCTACCTGGGAAGCATCATCTCCTCAGATGCCAAGATTGACAAAGAGATCGATCACAGATTAGCAAAGGCATACAGCGCATTTGGAAGACTTCACAGGAGAGCCTGGAGTAATAAACACCTGAGGCGAAGCACAAAAATCAGTGTGTATAGAGCCATTGTACTGTCTATTCTCCTTTATGGATCTGAAACATGGGTCACCTATCACCACCACCTACGACTCCTCGAACGCTTTCATCAGCGCTGTATATGCACAATCCTAAATATACACTGGATTGACTACGTGACGAATGTTGCTGTCTTTGAGCAAGCAGGGATTACCAGCATTGAGGCCATGATATTGAGAACACAGCTGCACTGTGCAGGGCATGTTTCTAGGATGGAGGACCATCGCCTCCCAAAAATAGTACTCTACGGTGAACTCACCATGGGTCAGCGTAAGAGGGGCGCTCCAAAAAAATGATACAAGGACTCCCTGAAACAACATCTCAGGCTCGGCCAAATTGATCACCAACAATGGTCCACCCTGGCCTCACATTGGGAGGCATGGAGACACACTATACACAATGCTGCAGCTTTATTTGAGAACTCACGCCAAACAAGTCTTGAAGAGAAACGACAACGCAGAAAGAATCACAACCCAGAAACATCACCCAAGGAGACCTTCTGCTGTGCTTTCTGCAACCGGACTTGTTTGTCTCGGATTGGCCTTTTTAGTCATCAGCGTGCTTGCAGAAAGCGAGTGATGAGTCCTTCCTAAATCTTCATTTGTGAAGAAAAGCCAGAGAGAGAAAGAGAGAGAGTAAAGCAGAAGTGAATGACTGACCTGCAGAGTCCCAATCCAGCCTTCAGAGGATGGGAGGGCCACCACCTCCCAAATCCTTCCCCAGCCTTGAAGAGCCATTGCCTGCAGCAGCAAGGGAAGAGTAAAAGGAATCCTAAGCATCAGACTTCCTTGGAGAATATAGTGTGCTAGGAGCTACCCTAGATCTGGTATGTCTGTTTTCCTGTTTAAATCGCCCTCCTGGGTCCATTGTAGGTCTCTGCTTAAGAGCAGAACAAGGCAGAACCAGACCTCAAACTGGTTAGACTTCAAGCTTCTAGACTCTTCATTTTTATTAGAACCCTAGAATCTACCCAACCAAGCTGGCACAAAGAGCATTCAGTGAGCACAGAAGAAATCTCTGCCCAGGAATAGGTTTTTATAAAAACTTGGAAAAGTTACGTTCTGGGACTATGCTTCCCTGAATCCCCCAGTCAGCATGGCCTTAAAATCGATGTCAGCTGAGGGATTCTGAAATTTATAGTTCAAAGGGTAACTTTTTCAATCTCTGGTTTTGATATAAATGAGTTCTTCCATACAAAATAACCCACGCTTCTACTTGCCCCATGGGTCATTTTTTAAAATTTCAGCAGAAGAGAAGAATTATGTGGCTATTTTTAAACAAATGGGAGTCAGAAATTCTTGTTGATGTACTGCAGACTACCTACAGATCAGATGATCTAGATCTACGTTCTACCCTTGGCTGGAAAAAGTAAGCAATCTTGTAGGGAATGTCAAAGAACAAAGAAGTGCTCACAGATGTAATACACAGCTTCCAGCCATTCCTGTTAGTATTTTTTAAATACTATGTTCCATTATTTTCTCATGAGCCACCTTATCCATGCTGGATGCAGATGTTCTTTTCACTCCTACAGAAGAAATAAAAACAAAACTATACATGAAGGATGAAGCCATTGTAGTGTTTGGTGATTACTGTTTCTTCTGCTTTGATTTTGTCTTCTCCCCCTGTAACTGTGCATAACACTTTGTTAAATGCAAATTACAGACATGGTTGTAGCTTAATGGAAATAAGGACAGACATCAAGGGCCAGATAAGAAAGGACTAACATTTTTGCATGGAAAAATAAAGCCATTCATTTAACAAACATGATGAAAATATAGAGGGGGGGAAAGATGTCCCTTGTTAAATATTTGCCGCTTGAGTATTGATGAAAACCACCCTATAAATGACAATATAATACAAGTAAGTGTTCCCAAGGTTAGGTCAACTTTCAGGCTGAAGTTAAGTCATTCATAGAGGGAAGAATTACATTTCTTGGCATGGACAGATTAATTATATAAATTTCAAAAAGGAAATGCAAAGTCCTATAATGTGTGACATTGATGAACGATCCTCTCCTGATTTATAGTTGTGTATTTTTGAACTGTGATATTTAACAAGCAGCTAATTTAAAAGCTGGGCTTCTGTCACAATTTTTATGATGCTTCCAGCAATCCCATGGATAAGATGAAAATTGCTCTGTTAACGCTTCTAGAGACAGTACATTTTTTCCCATCAAGAAAATAAAAATTGTGGTGGATTAGAAACGTATGCAAAATTTGCTTCTCCCATTCCTTGCATATACCTGAGGGAGTAGATATGTCTGAGATGATCCCACCTGTTATTTAAGTCTGGGTGCAGGGCATTTCTCACTGCCAAATCTCATGTCAAAGTACCAATTGTGACCTATAAAACCCTGGGTCCAGATTATCTGAAAGACTGTTCTCTCCCTATATGAACCTGCTCAAGTTCTGAGGTCTTTGAGGGAAAACTTTCTTTTGGTTCCATCACCTCCACAGGTATGCTTAGGGAGGAAATGAGAGGGCCTTCTCTGTGGCTGCTCCCAGACTTGGGAACTCCCTCTCAGAAGATTAGCTTGTCCACTCTTCTGCTCTCATTCCACTGGCAGGCAAAGACCTTCTTGTTTAGGCAGGGGTTTGGCCCTGTGCTATGAAATGGTTTCTTAATGGGAATGTGTACTTTTCTCCCTCATTTGCTGTATTTCATAGAATCATAGCATTGAGATGGGCCCCAATACAGAATGTTGTTCAACAGGCTAAGTTACCAACCTACAGTATTGGTAGGAGCAGAAAATGTTGCAGAGGTCCTCTATAGACAGTCATCCTTGAGCTAGTCTTGAAGTGGGGCTTAGGAGATCCAGATCTAAGGCCTCACTGAGCCTTGGGCCGGTCACTCTCTCAACCTGACCTACCTCAAAGGGCTGTGCAGATGAAGTTGGGGGTGGGGGGAACGAGGAAGAGAATCATTTATATCACCTTGAGCTCATTGGACGAAAGGTGGGATATAAATGTAAGTGATAATTAAATAATAAAATTAGAATAACAACTGGATTTTATTTTGGAGCATGAAAACTACAACAGAAAAAGTGTTACATCAATTCATATTCTAAATAACAATTAGAAACACAGACAATAAATCATGTCCAAATTTACATTTCACATGTTTGTTTACCATCATGTAGATGACTATATTCAATACATTGGGCCATTAATACGAAGTTTCAGATTTCTGAAAGCCATTCATCTTTCACAGAAGCATCTACTCAGGTTCTTAAAAGCCCCCTTAATTTGAAAGGTTAAGGCTATTAAACACTTTGTTTTTACAGAGAAGCAGTGTGTAACTATATCTATTTAAAAACTGGCACATGGCCTGCTACAAAGAATTAAATTACTGTATAGGGATGTTTTTAACAGTATTGTTACCAGACTTTACACTGTGTGTATGGTTTGGTTTTCCTTGTTCCCAAACCCCACCTCATTGGAATGCTCAGGTGCTCAGCTGAAAGGAATGGAGCACAAACTACAAAGATGAGAATGCACTGCTACCAGTACATCCTTATGAGATCTTTTCTAAGGCATAAGAACTGGTAACTACAAGGTTTGACTTTCACTAGCATACCTCAGATACTAGTGAAAGAAACTGCTTTTTACAAAGTCTTTTTGTACTTACCCAGACCCCCTTTTTCCTCCTTATCCAAGCGGGAAGGTTTTTTTTTTTCTTTAGCAACATCAGTATTGGGAGGATGGTGATGGAGGTCTAGAGGATCACAGACCTTTAGTGGTACGTTACAGCAGCTTGTTTGTACTAAACAACACATTAAAGCTTGAGTTGGGAAAGAACAGTATTCTGCTCTAGCCGATCCTACTGTAACTGTGTGTGTTTGCCTACAGCTGGCAAGGTAAATAGCAGCTGTCACCAGAATCCCTTACCAAGTATGTGTGGTCAGTAAAACATAGAGAACAACAGATAAACCTGTGTCACCTGCTATCCCTAGTTATGTTAAAAAAAATAGATCCATAAATGTGGCCATCAAAACCAAAATCACAAGAAAAATGGAGGCTGGTTGGGAAAAAGATCATCCCTGGATGCATTCTGGAAAAATCTTTCAAGTGGTTTCTAGAAGGCTCAAATGCATTTGTCTGCTTATGCAAGACTTACCTTACCTGGTTGCTTCATTTCACCTGTGCATATTGTTTGTTTTGAATAAAAAGTTTGCCAAAACATGTTGAACTACTTTTGGGGGGGGGGGTAGTGTAGAGACCCATCCCTATTCTTTCCATGTTATTTCTGTCTCTGATACCAAATTTTCTGTATAGGGACACATAGACTTTGTTAACAGAGCTATACCTGTATACAAAACCTGGCCCTTCAATACAAGTATTCCAAAAGGCTTTAGAAATTTCCCAATGGTCCTTTCAGCTAGGGCAGAAGTGGAGAACATGTGGAGTTCACAATCCAGAGGGCTGCATGTTCCCCACACTAGGAGACAAGAGATCTCTGTCAGTTTAGGAATGTCCACAGTATAGGCATACTGGGCTTGATCCAGACTTAGCTGTGACTCAGTGTGTGGCTACTCTACTGACTTAGAATAGTTTGACTGAAATCAATGAGACTGGCATTAGTCATGACTAACTGCCATTCCATTGCTTCAAGTGGGTCTACTGTTCTAAGCATAACTTACTCTATCCAACCTACTGATTTCATACCAGAATAATTATGCTTTCCCCCTCCCCTCTCAAGCAAAGAATCCTAGGAACTGTACTTCCACTGAATCTATAGTCCTTTTATATTGCTTCTTTTGCAAAGAAATATGGAGAATTGTACTTTTACTGTTAACAGATCCTCAACCCCGTTACCAGAACTATAGACTTGGCTCAGTCATTAATCAAAAAGAAGACTGCAGTCAAGAAATCAGAAGAAGACAACGACTTGGAAAGGCAGCTATGAAGGAATTATGTAAGACTCTCAAGTGTAAAGACATATCATTAAATACAAAAGTCAGAATAAACCAGGTGATGGTATTTCTGATTTCTATGTATGGGTGTGAAAGCAGGACAATGAAGAGAGCTGACAGGAAGAAAATCAACTCATTTGAAATGTGGTCTTGGACATTAAACTGACTGGTATTATAACTGAAACAACAGAATGGGACAAGATTATTGGAAGGGGCAATAAACATATGATATCGAGAATTTATAATCTCCTTCTAAAATGGGACACAGAAGATGAACAAATTAAAGATAATATGATCGTCTGGGCAAAAAACTTTGGACACACAATAGTTAGAAAAATGGGAAAATATGTAGATTAAACAGATAAATTATACATTAAGCCAAAGTATAAGAGAAAACGTATATAAGATGTACTTCCGTTGGTATCTATCACCACATAAATTGTCGCTAATGTCTAAAGGGACACCAGATCTATGCTGGAAGTGTAATGAAGAGAAAGGAACTTTCTATCATACATGGTGGAGCTGTAAAAAAGCTACCAGTTATTGGAAACAAATTCACCAAACAATTGAAAGCATTCTAGAAATTAAAATACAAATGAAGCCAGAAGTATTTTTATTAGGCATGATAGAAAGAAACAGTGAAAAAGACTACGGGAAAATAATTTTTTATATGCTAACCACAGCACGCATCACCTTTGCTAAACTATGGAAAAATAAAGACATCCCTACAGTAGACCAATGGTTGGAGAAACTTCAAGAAACATTACATATGGACAAATTAACAATGTTATTGAGAGGGAAAGATACGAGAAAATACACAGAAGACTGGCAAAAAATAACTGACTATTTGATGACAAGATGGGGGAAAGGAAAATGAATATGGAAAATCTCAGAAAAAAAAAAAGAAACAAAAATAGTGATTACAGAGCCAAATAAAGAGAAGAGATCTTCAATTAAACCAAGTCAACATTGGAAAGCAAGTAATTTCGACATGATAAAAAGGATGTAATTTATGGGAGAAACAACAGAAACCACAAATAAATAAAAAGTATTTTTTCGCGATACAGAAATTTACTTTTGGATCAGTAACATCAGGTGATCTACAGGAAGGAAGTAACTAGATAAAACTTATAAGCTCAGCACAAACAAGACAGAGACAAAGATAATAGTACAAATTACTTAGGATATAAGCATGATTTATTAATCATAAAAGATGTATGTTGGAAAAAAGGTTTAAATCTACAGTGTAAAATGTTGTATTGATATTGTAAAATATGCTGAGAAATATGACTTTTTTGCTTAAATTCTGTAAATATGAATTTTTTATATGTATGATAATATAAAAATAAAAAAAATGAACTGTGGTCTTGGAGAAGAGTTCTAAGATACCACGGACTGCTACAAGGACAAATCATTGGGCCCTAGGGCAAATCAAGTCTGACCTCCTGCTAAAAGCAAAGGTGACTAAACTGAGGCTGTCATACTTTATATATATCATGAGATGAAATGACTCATTAGAAAAGATGCTAATGCTTGGTAAAGTGAAAGGCACTAGGAAAAGAGGAAGAGCATACAATAAATCGATTAACTCAATCAAGGAAGCCATGTCCAGGTTTGCAACACCTGAGCAGAGCAGTTTATGACCTGTCCTAGAGGTCCCTCATTCTTGGAGGGCTCTCTTTCTTAGGGTTGCCATAAACTGAATCTGACTGTATGGCATACAACAATGTTTCCCAATTGCCTTGGCATGGTGGCTATTACAACCAGTTTGAAATCTGTGATAGGGACACTTTCTCTTGCCTGGCTTCATTTATGCCTAAGGTACTTGTCCTTATTTCACTGTTTGCTTCTTGCTTCTCGTTCATTAATCCTCTCATTACTTGGATTTCCTGCCATTTTATCTGGTTGTGACTGCTAGTTGTATCATCCCTCTTAGTTATCAGACTAGCCTTTCCCAACCTGGTGTTCTCCAGCTGTGTTGGATTATAACTATTATCATCCCCACCCAAAACTCACCACACCAGTTAAGATAATGTGGCCTAGATGGGGAATGTGGCATAGACTTTATCTTTTACCTTCCCTGCCCCCTGCATTGCTATTTTCTGCCAAGTAGATATTCCCAGTGAAATACTAATCAGATATCGATCTGATAGGAGCATTTTTCTGTAAAAGAGTAAAGCTTAGCGTAACCTTGGAATCTTCCAGAAAAACACCCTCTAAATACTTTGACAGATCAGCAGGACCTCTCATGCCAAAGAAGGAGAAATACTGTATTCATTAGTTTAAAAAGACTTTGTCTTGGAACTGGAAGTCTGTACTTCTGATGCCTGTGCCACCTAAGATACATGATGTAATGAGTGGAAAAGGAGAAACGCATAGAAGGTAACAAACCATCTTCTGAAAATTAATGGGTTATTAAAGTTTCCAGCCAGAGCTGGATACAAATGTTCAGTACTTCAGAGGACAAGCAACGACAGCCATGGGACAAGTGCCCAGGGACAATGAGTTCATGATCGGCACAGCAGAGGATACAAATAAGACAAAGCTGGCAATGGAGTTTCTTATTGTCAATTATTAGCAATGTAGCTGAAAGCAGGCCAGACATAGATACTCATTTTCCTTTGGAACCTTAGCTCTTTATCTCTGAGGGCAAGGCTAGAACATGGAAATACTGGCTGCTTTCCTTGCCCACCCAATGTGCTCTCACACGTATATACTTCTTTTGTTTGAATCGGTTTATTCTATCAAAACATGTAACACTAACAAGGCTAGTCCAAGACGTTTTGGTTCCTGAGACAGCAAAAAAGATGGCACCCCCTCCCCATTTCCACTACCCTAAAAAAGCTGACTGAAGCAGTAGTTGGATATTGCCTCAACACTGTAATGGGTCACAATCTTCCACCTCATCTGAAGGATGCAGGTTAGCTTAAGGGGTGCCTGGTGAGCCACACTGCACAAAGCTTTCTCTTCTAGCACTTTGCTTCCTGATGTGACCCTCTGACTCTACCAAATGTTAGGGTTGGCCCTTAGCAAGAAACAGCAGATGCTTACGATTTAGTTCTCAGAATGCTTTCCCAATAAATCACATACAGCTGTTAAGAAGAAGCAGGGTGGCCCAAAACAGGGGAGAGGAGGACTAATGGGCTTTGCCATCTTTGTTACTCATCTCAACCAGCCTAACAGAGGGTAGATATGCTGTCGATAATTACATTCAGCCCTAGCTTTTGTATGCAAAGACAAATGTCTATACCAATAAAAAATGCATACAAGGAGGCTGGGGGACTTCCAGTTGAACTGGTGGTGTAGCCCAGGTGACCACGAGTGAATTCTCATGTTTTTAAATCTGCCATTGCTGGATGTTTTTTTTTTTTTTAAAAACCACCTATTTCTATGGTGTGCACAAGCGATATTCCACCTTTCAGGAAAAAAAAAAGATAAAAAAGATTACTAAGATCGCTTTAGTGATCACTTGCTAAGGTGAAAATCCAACATGGCAGCAGCGGGCACTTGCCCTGTAACCAAGCCCTGCCCCCTATGCTTGTCCAGCCAATCAGGTTTGCACTTTGTCTTGTATGGGTAAGCGATTCATGTCAAATCGCTTGTCTTAACGAGCAAAAATGCGTATATCACAGGAGCTTTTTTTTAAAGTTGGGAAAAGCTGCAAATGCTTTTCTCATGGTGTTTTTCCTCTTTTTGGCCCCTCTCCTTCACAAGACGATGAGACAATTTGGGATCCCATTAAGACAGCTTCAGGCAAATTCTGTGAGGGGTATTTTCACCATATAGACAACTGCTGTTTCATCTCTCTTCTTTTTTCAGCTTTTAAACAATGAACTCCTCAGAAACTACCATCCTAATTAGGTACTGTATTTGCCTTTTAGGGTTGTCTTTTGCTTTGTTGTGTTGTGTTGTGTCTCCTTTAGTGTTGCCCTCTGCTTTATTTTTTCTCCTTTCTTCTTCATTCAAGAGACTAATTTCAGTTTTCAGACTAGGACTCAGACTCAGGAGTTATTTTGTTTAAACTTTGAACATAATCGGAGAAACTTTTAAACAGCAAACTTCTCAGAGACTATCACTTTAATTAGACCTTGGACCTTATCACACAAGCCTTTTAAAGCAGAATTAAAGCAGGATAATAACACCTTTGGCGATACTTATCACAATGTCACCTCCGAGTCATTGCTGCTGTGCCTCCAAAGCATGGTTGCCACTGACGGGGAACACCCGTAAATAAGCTCCCAATCACGCTGCTGTGCCATGAATCCTCAGGTGCGATAAATTTCTCCAGTTGCATTTCTGAGACTGGGCAGTTACGTGGTCTGTCTCCTTCTCTCTCCCCCTCCATCTCCAAACAGGCTGGTTTTCTCCCCCACCCACCCCTGCCGCTTTCTTTCCTTTTCTTTTTCACTAAATTGCATTGCCATAATTGCCAGATTGCATTACAACTAAAAAATAAAAATACCACGAAAGGCACGCTGGGTAGACCAACAGGGCAGGGAGGAGGCCTCTTCCAGACTCTCTTCCAGGAGAGTCTGGAAGAGAGCTGAGGGATGGTCAGTGGCTGAAACAGCCCCAGGCGCACTATTGAAGAGACATGCGATATTGAGGGCAGCCAAATCAGTTTCTGTCTATTCACTTTTGTAAACGCGATTGCAGCAATGGGGCTCGTGTGATAATGTCCCTTACTAGACATCTACTTAATGTCCCTTCACTAGACATCAGGATTAGCATATACCCCACAACAACTGGGTTGTTAGCATAAACGGTGGCTGGGTTGTTACTACGGTGGCTTTCCGCATAATCCTAACTTGGGCTTTCCCACCATTATATTTCTAGACACATCTCAGGTCATCATGCCCTTTGACTGACGTCAAGTCTGCTTAACTTTACAGCCAATGTGACCCAAAAAGTGTCCAATATATCCAGTTATGGAATCTTGTGGGGACGGGTAGTAGGGAATGCTAACAAAGGCCCTTCACTGAAAGATTCACCTGAGTTAATGCATTCATGTTGTTGTGTGTCTTCAAGTCGTTTTGGACCCCAAGGTGAACCTATCATGGGATTTTCTTGGCAATGTTTGTTCAGAGAGGGTTTGCCATTGCCTTCCTCTGAGGCTGGGAGAGTATGACTTGCCCAAAGTTGCCCAGTGAGTTTCTATGGCTGAATAGGGATTCGAACCCTGGCCTTCTACAATGCTAGTCCAACACTCAAACCACTATGCCAGACTGGATCTCATACAAGGGAGTCCATGATGGAGAAGATATCATGATCCCTATATTTATTTGATTTGGTAGCAAATCTCACTAAGATCATTATCCACTTTGTAATACTGTAAGCTGTTAAAAAACTAAAGTTTCATGGCTCCTCCCAAGGAATCCTGAGTTAGGGGGACTTAAGCATTCCTATGCTAAGCACATCACTAATTAAAAAAACAAAATAAAACATCCACTACATTTTCAAGGACTGAGGCAATGAGGACCTTTGGTAAATTGAATAGTTGGAAGGTCCCTAAATTTTCTTTTCATAGCTTTTGCTGTCTGTCTATTGCTATTCAACAGCCTGCTTATAAGGTTTGCTCCTAGGCATCAGTTCACTCCAACATCTGAGGAAACAGACTTAGGGGGAATCTACATGACACAAATAATCCAGTTTGAAACTGGATTATTTGCATGGCTCCTTCCTATGGAATCCTGGGATTTGTAGATTTACAAGGTCTTTAGCCTTCTCTGACAATGAGTGCTGGTGCCTCACCAAACTACAAATCCCAGGATTCCATAGGAGGGAGCCATGGCAAATAATCCAGTTTCAACCTGGATTATTTCTCTAGTGTGGATACCCCCTAAGCCTACAAAAGCTTATGCTACAACCAGAGTTCCCTGGAACCCTAGACATTGCTAGGGGTTCCACGAGATAATGCAATTGGGAAAAAAAAATATAAACTTTTTGAGGTGTAGATACAGTAGAACCTCCATATCTCCCCCCCCCCCCGCCGTGGATACTGAAAACTGTGGATAATATCAAACACCATTGAAAATACAGTTGTCCCTCCGTATTCATGGATTTGGTATCCACGGATTTAAGTATTCACAGCTTGAAAATATGCTTTTAAAAAAATCCAAAAAGCAAACCTTGATTTTGCCATCTTATACTGTACTGTATAAGGGACACCATTTTGCTATGCCATTGCATTTAATGGGACTTGAGTATTCATGGGTTTTGGTATCCACGGGTAGCACAGTGGTTGAAATGCCAGTCTTAAATACTGCAAGTCACCACATTGCAAGTTCGATTCCAGAGGGCTCCAAGGTTCACTCAGCCTTCCATCTTTTCGTAGGTCAGTAAAATGAGTACCCAGCTTGTGGGGGGCAATTAGCTAACACACATTGGAAACTGCTTAATGCAGTGTAAATTGTGTAAATTGCTATTGCTTAAAACAATTTGTAAGCCGCTCTGATAGCCTTGTGGCTGAAAAGTGGGGTATAAATAAATAAACAAATAAATAAAATTGAAAATACTCTTTAAAAAATAATAATCCAAAAAGCAAACCTTGATTTTGCCATCTTATATAAGGGGCACCATTATTGCATATAATGGGGCTTGAGTATTCACAGGTTTTGGTATCCATGGGTCGGGGGTCCTGAAACCAAATCCCAGTAAATATGAAGGGACAAATGTAATGGGACTTCTGGCTTAAAATACCAAAGAGTTTCCTTGGAAGACCTAGAAAATGGCTAGAAAGGCCAAATTTTCTAGGAAGACTCCATGGTAGGTGTGCTGTTTTGTGTCCTGTGGATAACTGAATCAGTGGATAATGAACTAGTGGATATGGAGATCCTACTGTATAATAATTTTTAGGCTGGGGTTCCCTGAGACCTGAAAATTGTTTCAAAGGTTCCACCAGGGTAAAAAAGTTGAGAAAGGCTGGACTGTACAGTTGTCTCTCCATATCCACGGATTTGGTATCCACGGATTTAAGTATTCATGGCATCTTTTAAAAATACTAATCCAAAAAGCAAACCTTGATTTTACCATCTTATATAGGGGAGAGGCATATAATGGGGCTTGAGTATTCACGGATTTTGGTATCCACAGGTTGGGGGTCCTGAAACCAAACCCCAGCGAATATGAGGAGACCCAACTGTCGCGTGAGAAAGATGACAAATCGCGGCTTTCCAGCAGGTGGCGCTACTCCCGCCAGGCGGCCTTTTCCCTTCCTGGCCCCCTCTCCAAAATGGCGGCGCCCATGAGGTGCGGAGCCTGAGGAAAGCGAAAAGGCCTGAGAGGCCGTCCGTCGAGGCCATGAAGCGGGCGGCCTCCTTCTCCTCGCAGTCCGGGAAGGGACAGGGCCGATCTGGGAGACGGGGGCGGCGGCGGAGGCAAGCCTCGACAGCGGGGAACCTCCACAAACTAGGGCTGGCGGTGAGGGAGTTCGTGGAGGCCGCAGCAGTGGCCGGAGGCGGCGGTGGTGGTTTCCCGTCTCCTTCTAAACAACCCCCGAAGCAGCGCCATGAGGGCGGCCCGGCTTTAAGCAGCCGGAGGAACCTGAGGCGAGAGAAGCGCAAGTGGAAGCGTGGCCGACGCCGCCGGCTGCTGAACGGGGAGAAGCTGGACGACGAGGAGGAGGAGGCGGCTGCTGTAGAAGTAAAGCCACCATGGCCGCCTTTGGCAGCCTCCTCGGGTGAAAAGCAGACGCCAATGGAGAGGAGGAGGAGGCGGCAACAGGTCCTGTCGGAGCCCAAGCGGCCTCTACCTGCCGGCCAAGCCCGGCCAAAGCGACCCTCGGCTTCCGCCCTGGCCCGCAAAAGAGCCCTGCTGGCGGCCAACGAGGCGGAGGAGCGGGAGATCCGTCGCCTGGAGAGGCAGCTGGGGCTCAGCAAGCGTCGGAGGAAGAAGCAACAGCAGCAGCAGCAGCAAGGCCTGGGCGAGGCGGAGGTGGAAGCCCTGGCCTTGCCTCAGAGTTTCGCCCGGGACGGCCTGGGTTACGTGTTGGGGGCTTTGGAGCCCCGGGCCGCCCTCTCCGGCCTGTATGAGAGCAGCGAGGAAGAAGGCGAGGGAGGAGGAGGAGGGGAGCCGGGACTGAGCCTGAGGGAGGAGGGAGATGTGGAAGAAGGAGAAGAAAAGGAGGCTGAAGAGGATTTGAGCACAGAGGAAGAGGAGGAGGAGGAGGAAGAAGGCCAGGAGGAGGCAGGAATGTCAGAAGAATCCAGTGTGGAAGGAGAAGAGGAGAGCCTGGAAGATGAAAAGATCTCCAATGGATCCAGAAGTTCACAAGGCAGAGCCAAGGAGCCTGCCTCACCCAAAGATGGGGAGGTCTGTCCCCAATGGTCCCACAGGCTACTTAATATGTTTATTACTCTTATTTATAGAGCCCCATAGGCTTTACAAAGGGGAAAAACAACAATCCGAAATAAACACAAATATCTGCCTACGGCGCACAATCTAAAACCACAAGATTATAAAATTAATAAAATGTTACTAGAACAGGATTAAAACAATACTATAAAAGTGTAAATTAATACAAATAATATGGACATAAAATCAAGATGGAAGTTGGAAGGCTTCCCTGAATAGAATAGTCTTTAATTTAGACTTAAAGTAGTCTAGAGAGGTGGTGGTCTGCAAATTTGAGGGCTTGAGCCCTCAGAGATCAAGCACAGTGCCTCAGAGCAGTGGTTCTAAACCTCTTCTTTACCAGGGACCCCCTTCAAATATCTTTTGTTGCTGTGGACCCCCAAGACTTAACTCAAGATTTAAAATCCTAGCAACAACAATAATAATACATGATGATAGTATTACACCATCCATTAACCCTTTCCTCAGAGGCACTGAAGGAGAAGGAAGACTTTTCTCTGGCTTCTTCCTGCAAGTTTGTGGCTGGAGCGGATTGAACAGGATTGCACAGGTCAAGCCAGCCAGCCAACCTTTGCCTCAACTCCTGTCATGTGGCTGCTTCACTGTGGGGAGGAGGTGGGCTGAACAGCATTCAAACCTTAGCAGACCCCCTATGAGGACATTGCGGCCCCCTGGGGGTCCACGGACCACAGGTGAAGAACCACTGCCTCAGAGCATACTGAGCAAGACAAGTGGTTTGATTCAGTATAGGCTGCTTCATATCCAAGATTGGAAAAGTTCCATCTTTTGTGGGGGCTACAGTTCCAACAGTTCCTCACATGGTGACTGGGAAATGTAATACAAAAAGTAATTTGTTCAAGCTATGCTTCATATACACATTGGCCAGTGATCAAATCCCGGAAAACCACAGTCTCTGCTACCAGATAGACACACTTGCCAGATATATGTGTCTGTTAAGGTTTTCCACATAATTTTTACATAGAGTTAATAGTAGTGCATGATTTTGATACTAGCCTTTTCATAATCAAGGGAGCCAATGTGGTTTAGTGGTTTGAGTGTTGGACTGGGATTCTGAAAGACAAGACTATGAATCCCCACATCATGGAAGCACACACTCAGCTTCAGTGGCAAACACCCCACACACACACAGATCTCGCCCAGAAAGCCCTGTGATAGGTTTGCTTTGGAGTCGCTATAAGTCAGAAACAACTTGAAGGCATACATTGATAATGCCATAATCACAGAACAGGTTTTGCTCAAAGAATTTTTTTATCCATATATGAAGTCCACATGCCTAATACAATGAAATATGTACAATGGGCTGTTTTTAATTTATAATCACCTGAGATCTAAATATTCAGTCATATTCTGAAACACAAAATTACTTACTAAAACATCTTTGCTTTCATTTTGTATAGACGCTTTCCCAGAGTGCAATGAAGTACATTCCCCCTCGGATGCGAAGATCTGAAGAGACACTAGATGCCAAAAAGAGGGAAGAATTAGAAAGGCTGAAAAAAACATTGAAAGGTTTAATTAACAGGTAGTACTGAAAAATGTAACCAATTTTATCCTAGAAAGTATGAGTAACTTCTAATATGTATTGCTGCATCTGTGGCAGCTCAAGTTCTTTTGTTAGCTTTTTGGAACAAGCTGAATAGCTGCCCCCCAAAAAAATATCAATGTGTAATCATATGCTAGATTTGATATGAAATATGCAGATTACATTCTGACATGCTCAGCCAGCTGTTTTGAAAAAAGCTGCTTTTATCACCACTACAATTTTCTTAAGTTTGGAATCTCTGCTAAATACATGCAGTTTAGCACTATTGAGGCTGAGTTTCATAGATACGTGTTTTATCTGTAAAAGAAACTAGGGTTAAATGTATATATATATTAAAGATTCAAAGACACACATGGTCATTTTTATTAAGATATTATTTAAATCAAATTTAGGGATCATGCTGTTCTCCAGAGGATTTTGGACTGCAAGCTCAGCATTCCTTACCATTGCCTATGCAAGCACATTTTAATTGTGTTTCTTATTTGTTTCCTACTAGGTTGAGTGAACCAAATCTAGCCTCCATAAGCGGGCAGTTGGAGGAGTTATATATGGCAAACAGCAGAAAAGATATGAATGAAACATTAACAGATATTCTCATCAGTGCTTGTGTTATGGCATCAGCCATGCCATCCAGATTGGTGATGGAGCATGTTCTTCTGATTAGCATCCTTCATCGGACAGTGGGAATTGAGGTAGCTGGGTATTTTTGTTGTTGTTGTTGTTTTTGTTTACTTTTCAGTGTTGATTGGCACAACAGTGTAGTTGCCCTTTTTAGTAGGTGTTTCATTTTTTAGGGGCTAATTAAATTCTAATGGTTATATCACAGCATTATGGTAATTAAGGACTTTTTTTGTACTTTTAACATCTGATTACCATCAGCACCATCCTGGGTATTGTTTTCTAGAACAGTAAAATATAAATTTAAATAAAATAAACTCCCCTAGCAGATTGATTTAAATATGTGGAAAATTTAGCGTGTGTTTCTATACAGTTGTCCCTTCATATTTGCTGGGGTTTGGTTCCAGGACCCCCTGTGGATACCAAAATCTGTGAATATTCAAGTCCCATTATATGCAGTGGCATAGCAAAATGGTGTCCCTTAAATAAGATGGTAAAATCAAGGTTTCCTTTTGGATTATTATTTTTTAAAGCATATTTTCAAGCCGTGAATACTTAAATTCATTGATACGGAGGGACAACTGTATTTCTTTATTCAAGAAGTGAAGTGCAATCTTGAGAAAGCTTTCAATAGTAAGATAAAGTAATAAGGTAAATATGTTAGTAGTGAGTCAGAGCATCAGTGTAATTTAGTGGTTGGTGAGCTGGAAGTGGGTACATCTCAGTTCACATCCCAGCCCAGTCATGAACCCATCCCTCAGCCCAACCTACCACCAGAATTATTGTGAAGAAAAAATGAAGGAGAAAGATACTAATGTATGTCATCCTGTGTTCTTTGAAGAAATAGCAGGATATAAATACAATAATTAGATACAGGGGTACAGGCTCCCACAAGTTTACCATGGCCAGTTTCCATAGTTATTATCTTATTTAAAAATTGGCCTCCTTGTGCCCTGTATACCACCATCCATGGCAATCCAGAGCTGCTTTGCAAAGTTATGCTTAACTTAGTTTCTGGTTTAGCTCACACCTGCCTGTGAGTGGCATTAAATGAGATTGTCCCACTTTCTAAAACTACCATTTTGCAAGTTTGCTTACTAAAAGCCATCCAAATTACACTTCTGTGCAACTGGTATTGACAGAGAGAACATGCTGAGCACTGCTAGCCTGATGCAGTGGTTGATAATATTATGCTAGTGCCCTATCCAATATGCACCCTTCTGTGCCTTCTAAATCGTTGGTCAGCAAGTTTTAGGACGACAAGACTGGTTGTAAATTGTTGTATTTCATTTTTAAACCATTAAATTCTCAGCAGCCCATTGATCATTTGTGTGTTAACTGTTCCAGGTTGGTGCTCACTTTTTGGAAACTGTGGTGAGGAAATTTGATGAAGTCTACAAAAGTGAGACTGAAGGGAAAGAATGTGAAAACCTGCTTACGTTAATTGCTCATTTGTATAACTTTTATATAGTGCATTCATTGCTGATCTTTGACATCTTAAAGAAGCTTGTTAGCACTTTTTCTGAAAAGGATATTGAACTAATTCTGCTGCTGCTGAAAAATGTGGGCTTTTCCTTGAGGAAGGATGATGCCCTGGCACTGAAAGAACTTATCACTGAAGCCCAGAAAAAAGCAAATGCTGTAGGGAAACAGTTCCAGGACCAGTCACGGGTATGAGTGATTTTTTTAAAACATCTTTTGTGATGATTTATCATTTGGCAGGAGCTTTAATCTGTATATGTTTTCTCAGGACAATGTGCATGATGACATGATAGGAGGGGTTCTATTGCCTGAAATCTCACTGAAACCTAAAGCTGTGCCTTTCCACTATTGGGCTCTTATATGAGGAATAGTAGCATAACTGAGTGTTCCTGTTTAATTAGCCACATTAAAATGCTGGGGACCTTTTATTCCTATGTTGCAGAGATTGGACCTAAAGGAGAGTGGCTGGAAGCAGTGAGACTCTTTCTCATTCGCAGCTCTTAGCCTCTGGCCTTCCCCAGTGCAGTATCCACAGGGACTGCTTTATCTATAGAGGTCTTCCATACAAACCCTATCCTTTCTAAGATTTTGTTTTAAAAACATTTTTACAAGCAACCATTTGCTCTTCAGAACAAAATGCCAGTGAAACCCAGCTGCTTGCCATCTTCATTTCCCAAAGAATGTCCCTCAGACACTCATTGGGAAACAAAGATGGCAGTTGTTGTTGCCTTGAAGCATACCTGATTTAAGGAACAGAAGCAAGGGATGTCTGCCTGATAAGAACATTGTGATGGGATGCAGAGCAAGACAAGGGACAGCAAATGTCAGGACAGGGACCAGGATAATGAAATAAGAAAAGAGCAAATGAGGGAAAGGTGGTGGTGGTGGTAGTGACCTGGAGATCAAGGGGAGAATAATGGAACAACTGAGCAACGTGGAGACAGAATATAGGGCAACATCAGGGTCAGGAGATAGTGGGATAGAGGGATGCAGAGAGAGAGAATGGGAGCGCTAGAGAGAGAATGAAGAGCCTGGGGGAGCAGTAAGAGAGGACACAGATGAATGTTGGATCTGGTGTAGCAAATCCTCTTGGAATTGCATAATTTTTACACAGTATCTCCTACCCACGCCAAAAGACCCACCGTCATATCACATCTGAATAATAAAAACCATAATTATGGTGAATTCCAAGAATTGCCCAAATGGATCAAAAATCATGAACCCTTGTGAATTCTTAAGATCTTTAAATGGATTCCCCCAAAGCCAAGATCAAAACATAGATCACCTGTGTAGCCACAGGTGTGTTCTATGCTTTGATGGTAGTTCTCATGGTTTCCCATTTAACAGTCATCACAAGCTACAAGTGTCAATGTTTTGATGCTGCAACAGTAACAGCTAGCACCCAATCTGAAAAGTTCCAAATATACCCACAGGATCAGAATGTTTGAGGATCCTGCATAGAAATACTTGGTGAAGGCACTAAAGCATATTGTGGAACAATAAAACCATATGCTTAGACCAGGGATGAGGAATGTGTGGCCCTTCAGATGCTATTGGGCTAACTCCCATCATCTTTCACCATTGGCTGTGCTAGCTAGGACTGAGTTGCATGTTCCCCAGTCCTAGTTTAGTCACACACTAAGGTATTAGAAGTGCAGTTGGACCACTGTATCTGTGGGGAATTTGGTTCCCAGACTTATTATGGATACCGGAAACTGCATATAACTGAACCCTATTAAAATAAAGGACTTCTGGTAAAAATATACCATAGAGTTGTGTTGGTGGACCTGAAAGATATATAGACAGGACACTTCTAGGGATTTTCCAGCATGACTCTATGGTATGTGTCCTCTATTTTGTGTCCTGTGGATAACTGAAACTGTGGATATTGGTTCCATGGACATGGGGGTCCAACTGCATCCAAATATGTATGACAATGATTTGGTTTTTATCTGCAGGTGTGATCACTTCCTGGAAAGCCAATAAACTGAAGCTTTTTAAATATCTTTAAAGAAGGAACAAGGCTCTTCATAAATCAGTCAAAACTTTTATTTTGTTTGGAAGATTTTAATATCCAAGACTGGTATAAAATATTTTGGCTTCTGTCCAAGTTTTCATCTTTATGCTAGAAATCTTTGCCATTTTAGGTTCTAGAATAATAATGCAGCCTTGTTGTCTTTTTCAAAAGGTTCAGTTTATGTTGGAGATTATGCTGGCACTAAAAAATAATGACATGAGGAAAATCCCTGGTTATGATCCTGAGCCTGTTGAGAAATTACGAAAGCTGCAGAGAACATTGGTAAAGTATAGAGAAAAATAAAAGGCTTATCTTTATTCCTGATAAATTTTGAATGAAATCTTTACATTAGAAAAAATGATATTAATTTTTTGTACTTTTAGTTGCATTAGTGTAGATCAGTTGATTGTCTTAGGAAAAGAAGGTTTGGTTTGCTGGTGAATTGACTGCTGGTTTTGTCATTTTTTCAAAAAGAGCTCCCTTAGAGCAACTTAGGTTCAAGGAAACCACAACTTAGATCTTCCAGTTACATTGGTGGTTTAAATGATGGTCTTATTTTGTTGTTCAGTACTTAGTTACAAAGCTCTTCATTTAAGAATTTTCTTTCTGACAACTTTTTTCTTACTAGATTCACAGCAGTTCTGGAAAAGAAGCACAACTTCGTGTATCTCTGGAGTCTCTCCTCAGTGCAGATCAGGTTGGCCGCTGGTGGATTGTTGGATCATCTTGGAGTGGAGCACCAATGATTGACAGCTCCAGTGACAAAGTTCAACAAATACTTCCTATAGGAAAGGTAATTGTGATGAGCATTAATGTGCCGTTCTAGTACTGTGGCTTAAATGGTTTCCCCAAAGAACATTTTTACTGCCAAGATTTTTCTACATCAACACAAATGAGGCTGGTTGTGGCTGTGGTTGTTTTGCTTAGGAATGTATTCCTTTCACAGTTTAAACCACCCACCCTAGTCTTCAACATGTAAGGCATGTTTATGTCATTTTTCCTCCCTGTCCACTAGAGCAAAAAACAGAACATCCTATTACTTTGCCTTCTTTCCAAATACTCTCCAAGCAGTTGGGCTCATGTCCCAACTCTTACATTAGTCAGCAGTAAATCTGTCTGGGCACAACATTAGTGATGTGCTTAAGGATCAAACTACAGATTGTGATTATGCTTTTTTTTAAGTGTGCTTTTACTGGCCACTTCCCTTCTGCAGAAAATGCAGCTGCAAGGCTCCATGTCTGGATTGGGGTCCTGCACCAGTTTCCTGCTGAAGATCACACCACACAGTTATTTGCCCCTTGAGGTTCTGTTCACTGAAAACAGCTCCTTAGGGAACAAATAGCAACAAAAAAGGGTTTTGTTAAGAAACTAGCATGGAATCTGGTTCAGAAGCATGTTACCAGTTGAGGCCCTCCACTCATAATAAAAATGAGTGTACAATTTTAAAAAACTGAATGGCCCTAAGAATTGCCATTTTGAAAGTACCCTGAGCAGTTGCTTAGCTTCCTTACATGGCAGCCCAGTGTGTGAATTTACTTGCATTTTCAGTGGTGAAATTACCATTTGAATTTTGGTAGTTCACCCAAGAGATTCCTGTTTTAAGAATATAATATGCAAAAAAATTAATTATCAATCCTTTCCCTCCTTAGGTGAGTTCAAAGATTCTAGAACTTGCTCGTAAGCAAAGAATGAACACAGACATAAGGAGGAATATATTTTGTATCTTGATGACCAGTGAAGATTTTTTGGATGCCTTTGAAAAACTTTTGAAGTAAGTAGTCACTGGGGTAGGATTATCCCCAACACCCCACCATCATTCCATGTAGCTCTTGACTTAAGCTCAGAAGCGCTCTACAAATGACCACTTCAGGCTATTGAGAAAGAGCCATGTGTCCTTTTCCTGGGAGCCTGCTGGTTATGGAGGGAGAGTGTAATGGGTCCCCTCTCCAGGGTGGCCTCACAGTTCCAACTCTTGGCCTCTTATCACTCACCTTGTCCCTTTTCCCCTGTCAATCTCTCCCTGGATTGGGTACTTGGGCCTCAAGGTGATCCCTATGTGAACCAGTGGCTGTATTGTTATGTGGGTTCACTGCAGTAAATGTAACTGGACTGTCTATTAAATTTAATAGGAACAGCCAGAAACAGTTGTAAAAACAAGAATAAGTAAGTTTATAGATAATACATTAAACCTCTGAACTTCACAGCTCTCCAAAACTCTATTCAGTTCTTCCCTCTATTACAGCTCTCTACTACAGCTCTTCCCTATCTCTATTTCACCTTTCCCCCATCTCTAGACCATCTTTCCCCATTTGCCTTCTGGGAGAGACAAGGCTCAGTTTGTATCATCCTCCCCACAGGTTCCCCTTCACAACATTTTCTGAACTGTGATTGGCTGGCACCAACTAGACTTTGCCGAGCTCCTCCCTTCACAGAGGGATTGACAGTAAGAGAGAAAATGGGGTATGTTAGAGAAAGTGGTGTCAGAAGGAGAGAAAAGGGATATCTCTGACCCATCCTATGACTGGCTTTAACTCCTGCCTGGTTCCTCCGAGGGAATGCAGCTCTCAACAGAAAATAAAACAGATGATGTTACCCATCCCAGCTTTTATAACTGTGGATTTTCTTCTAAATGGGAAGTCTACATTTAGGCTGTTGGGTCTTAATCCAAAACACAAAGGTGACATATGATTGGTTGATTGATTGATTGATTGATATTTATTTATACCCTGCTCTTCAGCCACAAGGCTATCAGAGCTGCTTACAAATTGTTTTAAGCAATAGCAATTTACACACCTACACTGCATTAAGCAGTTTCCAATGTGTGTTAGCTAATTGCTGCCACAAGACGGGTACTCATTTTACCTACCTACGAAAGGATGGAAGGCTGAGTGAACCTTGGAGCCCTCTGGAATCGAACTTGCAACATGGTGAGATGCAGTACTGGCATTTAACCACTGTGCCACCAGGGCTCCTGGTTCGTGTGCATGTGTGTGTGTGTGTGTGTGTGTGTGCGCGCGTGTGTGTGAGAGAGGGAGGGGCAGAGGGTAGGTGGATTGAGTTTGGAGAAGAAAGCAGATTTGTTTGTTTTTGCTGGAGTTGGCTGATGTTGTGTGAGGCAGACAAAGGCCAGCCATGTCATTAACAGATTTTCTGCCTGCGGGGTCACTACTACTGTCCTCCCTCCACATTTGCAGCTTCCAACGAGGGGAGTGGCGATGGGGCCTCTGGAGGGGAGTGGCGATGGGACCTCTGAAGGCCCATCACCACTTTCGGGAGGGCGGGGGTGGGGTGGGAGGAAAGTGGCAACGGGGCCTCTGAAGGCCCGTCGCCACTTTCGGGAGTGCGGGGGGAGCTGGTATTATTCGCTGATTTTTCACCTTCATGGTGGGGGGGTTTCTGCACCGCAAATGTGAAGGGACAACTGTAGTTTCCAGTAGCTTTTGCTTGTATATTTACAATGCATTTGTGTAATAAGTAGAACCAAATACACATCTCCCTCCACTTTCATGCAAGTCCCATAACTATGCCTCTAGAACTTCTCACTGATCAGAAAAATGTTCTGAATGCTATCAGCTTGTTTTGATAACCTGAGGTGCAGAAATTGTTATGTTCTCTGAGCAGAACCGGAACCTGAACTCAACAAGATCAAACACTTGTGTCTTCATGATAAGGCATAACTGTCCTTTTTGCCCTATGTTAGAACCAAACAGTAGACAGTATTCTAAGCAGGGGGAGGTACACCCCTCCTAAGTCATGTTTATTTAATCCCAGTCAAAGAAAATCCAAATGTGGAAATACCACTAGAGCATTTCAAAGTGACTCTTTTGGTTTAAATTTGGTACATGCCTATCATAGTTTAGAGAATGTTTAGCATCAGTCCTTCAGTTTAACTGTGAAATTTAGATCCCACTCGGTCCATCCGTATGGTGGCATAAAATAAAGTCCACCTCTTAAATGTATGAAAGCATGCTTATTGTAAATAAACATGTATGCACAAGTGTAACAGACAATCCCCTAAGTTCAGATGGGAAACACTGCTAAATGCATTAATTTATGGAAGCTGTAAAATATCCACTTGATGGCAAGTTAGGTCTTAGGCTGCAACATAAGGTTATAAGCCACTGCTATGCAGGTCTTACTAGTGATCCATCTGCTCTGGTATTTGGTTTAACAGCTAGTGTTTGACATAGCCACTCATATGCCTCTGTTAATTCTCAGCACCTAGATCTAGAAATTAGCTGCATTACCTTGACCCTCTTAGCTAATGACATCTTCTGGAGCCATCAGTGGCATTGTTTATTACAAATTGCATATTGTTGTTCCATTGAGTGCACTGAGCCTGAGTATAAAGTTAGACATTTATCTACATTTTAGCAAAATCAGGCCACCAAAGGCAGGCAGGTAGTTCATATCAGCCTCAGAATTCATAGATGAAAGCTTTGTCTTGAAAGGATGCAAATTTTGTTCTTGACACTCTGTGCATTATAATATTAAGCATTTGTCACTTTAATTGGCTTTAGTGCTGCCAAGCATATGACAGCTCTGGAAGCTAAATCAGACTTATTTGACAGAACAGGTACAGCACAAGTTAGGGCTATTCCCTGCCAACGTTTCTTAATCTTCTCCTATGTGGTCCAGCTCTATGAGCAAGGGGATCGTTCAGTCTGCCAGATTTTCTGCTGAGACAGCCAGTAGAAACTCATTAATGCTGATTATATTTCTGTAATTAGGTTGGTTGAGATCCCCTACACTCTCAATTAGGAATTAGAAAAACATGCAGGGTAGTTTCTGTTCAGTCATCATCCTCTGGTAACTTCCTAATTTAGTTTGGATAAAAGTAACTTAGAGGCCAAAGGGTTTTCCCTCCATAGTTTTTCTGAATACCATAGCACTTGAAGATAGATGATGGCACATAGACTGCCTTCTCTACCAGCCCTCATACCCTTTATAGAATCGGCAGTTGTTCCGTAGCTACATGGTATGTAGTGCACCAAGTTCAGACTTTTTTTCTTTTCTGGAATCACATTGGTAGGATCCAAATGGATACTTATGCTGATGGAAGGTAAATTCTGGACAAAGGAGTTTTACACACATTCAGCCTCCACATATCTTCAATATCTGCTCCAAAGGGCTGCGAAACAGTCCAGAACAGAGGGTTGGGCAGTGCAGAGGGTTGGGGGCAGGGGGAAGGAGAACATATTGTTATGAGCACTGCATTGATGCACCTAATGGGCCAATTTATTACTTTCCCCCCCCCCATACATTTTTAGATACAATGCTACAGCAGTACGCAACCATTGAGATACTGGTTTAACCTAAACTATTTGGATTTGATTTTTTTTTAAATTTGATACCTAATTGACTGGGCTTGGGTCAAGAGGTAATTAACTATGAATGGTTCTTGAGTTGGCAGTCACTCCTTATTTTATGATAGTTCATCCTAAAAGTTCAGGAAATGGATTTTTACATAATGGCAATTGATGTTTTAGGCTTAGGCTTAAAGATCAGCAGGAGAGAGAGATTGTCCATGTCCTCATAGATTGTTGCCTCCAAGAGAAGACTTATAATCCTTTCTATGCGTATTTGTCTGCCAAGTTCTGTGAATATGAAAGACGATTCCAGGTAAGCTAAGAATTTGTCTTCTCTTTACTGGTTGCACCATTTGAATAAAGATATTTCTGGGAATAAGTGATATTATCAATTGCAAATATAATGTAACTAGATACATTGCTTCCAAAGTTTATAGGTACACTTTTGTGGAGAATGTATTCAGGGAGAAAAAGCCTTTAACTCTTCTGTATTGTTTGTAGAGCCAAAAGAGAGTGAGAAATGAGCCATAGCTTAGTGGTAGATCAGGTTTGCCTGTAGAAGTCCCAGGTTCAGCATATCTGCATCTGGAGGCCTCAAGGCTGACTCTATCCATGTGGACTGCTACCTGCCCCTTTCCTTAGATACTAGTTTTGTTTGTTTTCTTTTCCACACAACTTCTTGAATCCCTGCTAAGGATGAACAAGGATGGAAGTAGGAAAAAATCATTTTTGTTGCTGGTGCACTCTGGTTTTGTTCTATCCTGCTTTTCTGCTGGTGAGGCCAGGCAAGAAAAGAGATCAAAATCTTTAGAGAGAAGAGCTGCACTCAGCTCTCTCTTCCATTTCAGATAGTGGATATGGTTGGGTTTGGTGGCATGTCACTTGGGACTGGAGGACTTGACCCTCATTTCAGGTGGCTTGCATCTAATGGCTGCCAATGAGAGTCATAGGGCATTGTCCTTTGACATCTTAGCAGATCAAACTATACATTGCCTTGCATACAATGCTGGAACAGTTCTTTAACATTTGCACATGGATTATCAGTTTTGGGAACATGCTTTAACATCCTTTTCTGATTTTATTTTGATGTTTCAGATGACATTCCAATTCAGTGTGTGGGACAAAATCAGAGATCTCGAAAATCTATCACCTACTACTTTCTCAAATTTAGTCAATCTGTTGGCTCACCTGTTAAAGACTAAGTCTCTCTCCCTTACTGTTTTCAAGGTGAGCAAGATTTACTCAGTTTTCAAAAATATTTGTGCTTTATGTTTTTGTAAAGTTCACATGTGCTTTCCTATGTAACTTTATGTAACAAGCAAGGCGCAAGGTAAATGGCTACTCATGTCTAGAGGGGAAAAAAGCAGATTTGTTCCTTTTTTGCCTCAGTATCCATTACAAACTACTGCAGTGTAAAGGCTTTAAGATTTAAGCAAGTCACGGGTGATCATTTCACATTTCATGAAATCTTTGTCACTCTATTAATTAGCAAATATGTGAGACATGAGACAGATGTCTTTTTCGGTTACACTTTAGAGCCTTGATTAAAATGTAGCTCTTATTGTTTAAACAAGCAGGTGAGGTTAGTATTTGGAATGAACAGCAGCTTTTCTTTTCATAGTAGTTTACAGGTGATATTTTATAGTATTAGCCTTTTAGAAACTGGTTAATTGCTTGACACCATCTTAAGATTTTGCTTTCTCTCTTGACATTGCATTATTTTAACTAGGTAATTGAATTCAGTGAATTAGACAAGCCAAAAGTCCACTTCTTACGACAAGTATTGTCTGCACTATTGCTGAAAACAGATCCAGAAGATCTTAACCACATCTTTGGAAAGTAAGTAATCACAAGAATTCTGGGTAACATAAGTCAAATGGCTATTTAGCAATCTAAAGAGGATTTTGGTTTTTTACTTTCCCTTTTCTTTTACTTTGTTGACAAACCAGTTCTCGCTCTAAGCTACAACAAGAACAGTGGCATATCTGTTCTGTTGAATATCCTCCCAGTGTGAGAATCTAATGCAGGGGTACGGGCCCTGTGGTGTTCGATTTGTTTTTATGGCATTTCTTAACTTCCCCAAATAACATTTCAGTAGTCACTGATGATGAAACTTGTAGTGGTAACATCTGTAGGACTACAGATTCTCTATGTGATTGAGTCTAATATCCTAACCAGCCTAGTCCAGCTGAACTCTAGAACCTTTTGTAATCCTGAGTATATTTTTTAAATGATATTGTAACTGTCCTGAAGAAACACTGGGTTGAATAATTTCTTGGTTCTGTGTGTTTTTCCAGATTAGCTGACAACCCCAAGATGGGAATACTACAGGAAGGTTTAAAGCTTTTCCTCACCCACTTCTTGCTGAAGAATGTACAAGCTCATAAAAGTGCTGAAGAAGCCACCTTACTAAAACAGAAAATTGAACTAGTAACTAGAGTTTTGAAAGCAAAAGAATCAAGATTGAAGTTATAGTATCAGATGTTATCAGATTCACCTGTGTAGGAGGATGGGGACTTAATTGAGGGGAGGGGAATAAAATTTCACAGTTGTTAATAAACTGGAGACTTCATGTTCTGAACATGGAGCTGCATTATGTTTGGTATTCAAACCCATCTATATGTATTTTTAAAATATATACATATATAAATGGTGATGGTTATTTTACTTTCTGTTAACAATAGACAAGGCCATTAATGAAAGCTGAATAACCTAAGCAATGTATTTTTAAAAAATAAAATTTCATTTAGTTTGTATCCTGATCCTGGGCATTTTTACATGGGCATTCAGTTTACTTTGTAGAAAGATTTATATAATTTTTAAAGATACAACTATATTAATGAGACAGATTGCTATCAATGTACTGCACTAACTTATTTTTTTCTCCATTCTGTTTCCTTTTAATATATTTTTATTGTTACTCATTCATTCTGCTAAAGTTTTGATAGTAATTGCAAACAATACAGAGTAGTTAATTCATTAATAATCTAGCTACAGAATTACTAAGGTTATTGAAAACTGTGAAAAACTTAAGTTACCCCCTCCAAATAATTGGAAAGTTATTTTTGATAGTCTTATTCTATACAGTCAGATGCTTTCTGTGCATTTTAAAAAAGGGACTCCTCTCTCATTTGCTGTGTTCCATAGAAACCACTACCTTAACTGATTCTCTTTGACATTGGCATCTTCTTCCTGCTATGATTGATTCAGCTTTAAGATTCTTACAACATTTTATCTTGTTTTTACTCCTTTCATAATATACTGCATTTGTTTTCTTTCATTGTTTGAGCTTTCTATTCTCAAAAATTATTTATTTAATAAACATGTTTGGCTGTTCTCAGAGTTCCCTAAAACTACTAAAACCTGTTGCTTAATATTCTGTTTTGGAGCCATGTTGGAAAACTAATCACACTACCATCAACAAATCTTTATTTAAATATGTCTCACCAGTTTACCAATACCTTATAAATCAATAACAGTTAAGAAACAGTTTTAGAAAAGGGGGATTTGTGGGAGAGTCCTGTCATTTTGGTATATGTCTGTTTAAATCTCAGCAGCCTCACTCACTTAGCTAGCTTCTGTGCAGGTGTCCCCCCTCCATATCTGTGGGATATGTTCGTGGACTTACTGTAGATATGCAAAACCATGTCTAATAGTGAACCACCATAGAATACCATAGGATCGCACTGGAGGACCTAGAAAACACCTAGAGAGGATGCCTCTCTAGGCATCTGGTGCAACTCCATGGTCCAGTAGAAGCTGCCTATAGAGTTGTGCTGGAGGACCTCCTGATACCTAGAGAGACTACCTCCAGCACAACTCTGTGGTCCTCCAGATACCTAGAGAGGCCCTTTTTTCCCCTCCACCATGGGTATATGAAACTGCAGGTACCGATCCTACGTAAATGGAGGCCAACCTGTTTTTCCAGTGGGCTGACCACCTCTCACAAGTCCATTACTTTCAGATACACAAGCTCTTTTTTGTTGTTTAAAAAAAAAAAACCCTCCCTGTGTGCATTCCTGTAGTGTTTTCACCCTGCTCAGGATGATGAACACTTAAAAGCAGTCATAATATATGCCAAGTGACCCAGCAGCAGACAGCAATCTCCTCCTTAACCCCTTTCTAGCTAGATTTAGCTCCTGAAGGTGCCTTCCTCTCTACTCAAAACTACTCTGAAAACCAGCCCTGGGTGCCTATAATGCATGGCCACCCTGACTAAACAATAACAATTATTGTTCTTTTGTCACCTTCTTGACTATTCAGGGATGATGTATGTATGCACATTCTGCTTGAATGACATCTGTTTTTAGTTCTTCATGACATATCTCTGCTCTTCCCTTGTCTCCTATTTGAATAATTCTTTAATATGAAATTGAGATTTGGCATGAGATTGTTTTTCCTCCAATTAGCCTAACCCACCCAGAGTTATTCTTTGTACATGAGTGTAAAGGGAGAGAAGGGGGAAGCAAGCTACCCTTGCCCCTACCTCCCCCAGTGACAAGGGAGGTTGTTGCTGGTCACTACCTCTTCCATGTAGATAATTGTCTTCTGCTTGCCTGCTCCATAATAAGGTTGTAGAAATGACAAAATCTAACTACCTGACTTTAGCTAAAATATTGAAAAATCGCTAACTCAAAATACAGTACTTCTATTTGAGTTTAAATGGATACAGTGGGCCCTCCAGCTCCATGGGGGTTTGGTTCCAGACCCCTCCATGGATGACAAAAAACATGAATGATCACATCCCATATTATTAAATCGCGACATGCACACAAATGCTTCAACATGTCTGCATTCACATTGCCACCATATTAAGTATAGGATGTGGTGATCCATGGTTGCTTGAAATCTTGGATCTGGAGCCTGCAGATCAAGAGGGCCCAGTGTATTTCAGATTCCTCCCCCTCCTTCAGAGTACTTTCCCATCTCACAAGCCATGCAAGGGAGAAGAGTAGCTCTGTCTGCTCTCAGTCAGTGTTTGCAAGTGCTACCTGAAAGAGCTTCACTTCTTCCTCCTTTTTCCCATGTAGCACCACCCTAATGTCATGTGCCCACTGATAGTTCTGGGTTCCCTTTGCTGTTAACTGCCGCCAAGTCAACTTTGACTTATGGTGACCCCCATGAGAGATTTCCAAGTCACCCTATCCTCAACAGCCCCGCTCAGGTCTTGCAGACTCAGGGCTGTGGCTTCCTTGACTGAGTCTATCCATCTGGAATGCGGTTTTTCTTTTTTCCTACTGCCTTATGCCTTACCAAGCATTATTGTCTATTCTAGTGAGTCATGTCTTCTCATGATATGTCCAAAGTATGACAGTCTCAGATTAGTCATCCTGGCTTCTAGGGACAGTTTGGCTTTAGTGTTCAAGGACCCATTTATTTCTCTTTTTAGCAGTCTACGGTATCCATAGAACTCTTCAATAGCACCACATTGCAAATGAGTTGATTTTCTTCCTATTAGCTTTCTTCACTGTCCGGCTTTCACAATGAGACATGAAAATGAGGAATGCGATGGCATGAAGCAGCCTAACATTAGTATTCAATTATCTATCTTGACACTTCAGCATCTTATCTAGTTCCTTCATAGCTAACTTTCCAAGTGCTAGTTGTCTTCTGATTTCTTGGGTGCAGTTTCCACTCTGATTAATGACTGAGCCAAGGTATGGAAAATCTAGAACTATTTCAATGTCTTCATTGTCTACTTTAAAGTTATGTAAATCATCCATGGTCATTAATTTTGTTTTCTTAATGTGCAACTGCAAACCTGCCTTTGCACTATCTTCTTATGCCTGTTGGCTATAATTAGATAACCATTAGTAGTAAACCCCCCTGCATCCTTGTGAGTGAGACCCTCTAGTAATGTTTTTTTTAATCTATTACATTTCTGTGAACAATTTTACAATTCATTAGAAGTGTTACCAATTCCAACTGCAATCTGGTGAGTTAGGAATTGACCAGCACATCAGCTTATTTTAGGCAGCATTTTCAGATTCTGATGTACAATTCATCCAGTGAGTTTTTTAAATGGTGAGTCCATCTGTTTTAATAAGAGGTTCATAAAAGAAAATTCCAGGTCCTTCATTAATTATATTTCTTCACAAATTAGTTTGCATCAATGAAGGTCCCTATGGTATTCCTGTTGAATTTCTCTCTGGCTTTCCTTCGCAAACGATTCAGGAAGGACTCATCCTGTGCTTTCTGCAAGTGCACTGATGACTAAAAAGGCCAATCCGAGATAAACAAGTCCAGTTGCAGAAAGCACAGCACAAGGTCTCCTTGGGTGATGCTTCCAGGTTGTGATTCTTTCTGCGTTGTCGTTTCTCTTCAAGATTTGTTCGGCGTGAATTCTCAAATAAGGCTGCAGCATTGTGGATAGTGCATCTCTATGCCTCCCGATGTGAGGCCGGGGTGGACCATTGTTGGTGATTAATTTGGCCAAGCCTGAGATGTTGCTTCAGGGAGTCCTTGTATCGCTTTTCTGGAGCGTCCCTCTTACGCTGACCCGTGGCGAGTTCATTGTAGAGTACTATTTTTGGGAGGCAATGGTCCTCCATCCTAGAAACATGCCCTACCCAGCGCAGCTGTGTTCTCGGTATCATGGCCTCAATGCTGGTGATCCCTCCTTGCTCAAGGACAGTAACATTTGTCACATAGTCCAGTGTATATTTAGGATTGTGTGTATACAGCGCTGAGGAAAGCGTCCTGTTGAATTAATACACCATAGAAATGGAAACCAAACAGCCTTCAAACTGTCTGCTTCTCCCTTTTGTTGTATTTCAGTACACAGGTTAATTTGATGTTCAACTATCACCGTCTTGCACCCCACTTCAATTCATAGCAACAGAAAGGAAGCCCCCTCCCTTTTTTCTTTTTTTTTAACATGGGTATTCAGTTTACTTTGTCAAACAAATTATTTGTGAACATTCCAAAGGAGAAAGTTTTCTTAGCTTTTTTTTGCATGCTGTTCTTGGAAGGTCAGCCAGGATAAGTTGACTTTGGAAATGATCACCAGTCCACCCTGTGGTGGAATCCAATAGACTTGACTTTAATCATATTAAAAGTATGGTATTTCTTTAGCCTGATGGTGGCTACATGAAGCCAAAATCATTAAGTGGCACCTTAAAAACTAATGAAAAAATTGCTGCCATTAATTGCTTGTAATTAATTCCTTTCACCAATAACAAAGGTTTAAGTATATCACATTGCAATGGGAACTTAATGAAGAATAACTTCACTCCTTTTGGGATGTAAATAATTTTAGTTATTTGTATAGGAACTGGCAAAACTACCTTTTGAGTATTCCTTGCCTAAGAAAACTGAAAAATTCATGGGGTCACCATATGTCAACAGGCGACTTGAAGGCACATGCACGCACGCACCCAGTTGTAGAGCCAATTACCATCTAATTTCATCAGATGGAAATTAAAATACCATTAAAAGATAAAAAACAGTTAAAATTGTTCAGCTAAATACTGTATAATGCAGCACCCCTTAGCCCATTCTTTTAAAATTTCCATTTTAAAAGCCTGTCAGAATAAAAAGGTCTTTGCCTAGTGATGGAAGGACAGCTGTTCTGGCCTCCCTAGAAATGGAGTTCAGAGCCTAGAGGCAGCCATGAGAAGCCCTCTCTTGTGTCACCACCAACTGTGCTTGTTGGTGGGACTGACAAAAGGGCCTGTCCTGATGATCTCTCTCATACAGGGAGATACAGTCTTCCAGATAGAATCATAGAGTTGGAAGAGATCACAAGGGCCAACCCCCTGCCCTGCAGAAATACTCAACCAAAGCATTACCAACAGATGGCCATCCAGCCTCTGTTTAAAAACCTCCAAAGGAGACCACCAAACTCCAAAGCAGTGCATTCCACTGCTGAACAGCTCTTACTGTCAGGAAGTTCTTCCTAATGTTTAGGTGGAATCTCTTTTCCTGCAGTTCGAATCCATTGTTCCATGACCTAGTCTCTGGAGCAGCAGAAAACAAGCTTGTTCCATCTTCAGTATGAAATCATTTCAAATATTTAGCCTGGACCTGAGCCATAAAAGGCTTTATAGGTCATAGCCAGCACTTTGAATTGTGCCTGGAAACAAACTGGCAGCCAGTAGAGTTGTTGTAACAGGGAAGTAGTATGGTCCCTGTAACCTTATGCTTGACATTCTTCCCTGTAAATCTCAGCGGATTATGTCTTTTTTTAAAAAAAAAAATCTAAAATGGACTGACATGGCTGTCTCTTTGAAAAGATTTATGCACAAGCTAAGGAGGGCAGGGATGGACAAAATATATACTTCTAGATGTTGTTGGGCAGCAAACTCCCTGCAGCCCAGGACAGGAGTGTCAATGGTGAGGAATTCTTGGAGCAACATCTGTTGGAATGCCTTTCATCCATCCTGACTCAGAGCCCCAAGTTATAGGTGGCTCTTCATTTTCTCCCATAAAATTAGAATTTTACATAATCATAAGAATAATCTACTTTTGGCAGGAGTATGATGCATACCCTCCAGCTGTCCTGATTAATCCTCTTGTTATTCCACATTTTAAAATGTCTCAGTTTCTCTTTCCTCCTCCCACTTTTCTCCTTTGTCCTTGGCTTACTTCAGTTGCTGCAAACTGAGCTCAAAGTGCAAAAGTAGTTTGCACACCATTAACTCAGCATGAGGGAGAGTAGAGGAGGAAGAAGAATCTTGCCCTTCCCTGTAGACTCAGGCAAAAGCAACTGCTGCAACCTTTCCTAGCCTGTGCGTACTTCCTCATTAATAACTTTTTCATCTTGGCCACACATGTCCCAGTTTTCATCTGTGAAATGCTGGAAAGTATGGTAATGTGGCCTGCTAAATTTGACACAGTTTAGAGACTCCGTTTGTCTTAATTTGGCCTTGTATGGCCAAATTATGTATGGCCAATAGCATGGAGGGGTCAGCACTGAATGCCACCAATCTGAACTCAACTTCTACCCAGCCCTCAGATATTTGGGAAACCTTGGCCCAGCCTTTATGGGCAAATGCTTGGTGAAAGATACTGAGTGTTAGCTGTATATTCTGCATGGAGCTATTATCATGGATTTTAGCTTTTTAAAAAAAGCCGGACAATGAGACATTAAACCCCTATTCTGGTTTTTGGATTAGCATTAACAGGAGAACACAAAGAAATCTGTTTTGTAGCTTGGGAGAAAGTGTGACATGGATAAATCACACACAATCCCCCTTTGGCAGAGCTTTAACACTGCAGCACCTGAGAGGCTGAGTTTCTGCAGGCCTCTTGTGGCATTATGTATTTTTTTCCCCATTGTGCTGCATAAAGGGAAAGGATGAGTTTGATATCTGCACTTCTCCTGAAAGTGCAAATATGTCAAGTGTGGCTGTCCTGCTTTTGCTTTGGCAGCTGAACATTGTTCTTGAGACATCTGGAATAGTTTGAAGGGTATTGTTCAAGAGAACCTGATACATTAAGCTGTCAAAGGCTGGGGGTCCAAGCTGCGCCAGGTACATTTCTCTGGGGATGATATTTGTGTAAAGTTTTAATACTTCAGACACGATCTCTTAATCCCATGCTGGATTCCAGTATGCCTTTAGTGCAAGCCCTCATTTGTGACATAGAACTGCTGTTGCCACAAATCTGCAACTGTTTTCTGTTGAGAAATAAAACTGAAGGTTGAAAGCGTTTCAGGTTTTGTAAATAGTGCCGAAAATCCCTTTTTACCTGAGGCTACTCATGAACCAGAGATATACTTCCTCCCATGGTGTGATTTGGAAAGAGGTCAGCTATTAGGTCATTCCAGCACTACTTCTGTGTGATATTACACGTTGGACTGGGACTTGGGAGTTCCAGGTTCATATCCCCAATGAACTATGAAACCCATGCCTTGACCTATCACTGGTTCTTACCCGACCTATCTCACAGAGTTGTTGTGAGGATCAAGTCTGAATTAGGAAAGTCAGAACATAAACATAACAAGCAAACAGTTATCAAAAGTAATAGTCTGGCTATGATGAGACAGTGAAGGGGAACAGTATGGAAATCACATCTGTCAGTGGACAACAGGCCTAATGATACCATACCCACTAAAGAGTTGTCTATATGAGTGAAAAAGAAGCGGATTGCTCTGCAGTAATGGCAATTCACAGCAGCTATGCTTTGTCTTGGTGGTGGTTGGGTTTTTTTGCAGACATAAGCTTCACATGCACCACAGAAAGGAGAAACTCAAAACTAGGCGTATGTTGTAAATAAAACACCATATTCAATGAAAATAAGTTTTTCTGAATTATTGCATGTGAATGATATACATAATCATGATGTATATGTATAACATCAAATTCTCATGAAATTATGACAGATAAATAAGTCTACAAATTATAATAGTCCCATCTGAATAAGTACGCATGTCCACAATATATGGTATTTCCAATTTGATGAATATCAGACTTACTGCTCAATGAAACGTCCAAGGTGCCAGACGAGGTAACATAATGATCCAAAATATTCCAAATATAAAAATCCTTTAGCCAACCATTAGCCAACAGACACTAATCCTCCTTGCATATCTCCACCCAGAAACTAGCCATTCAAATACACAAATGTATATATCCTGTCCAACAGGGGCTCACAGCATATAACCCCCACACACGCACACTCCTACCCAACCATTCTCTGAAGATGCCAGCCACAGATGCAAGTGAAATGTCAGAAAGAAACTCTTCCTTAACACAGCCTCACAGCCAATGCCAGCCATGAAAGCCTTCAACTTCACATCACAAGCAAAATTTGACAGCGGGAAGAACAATGCCAGAATGAAATGGTAAGGTTGTTGGGTTGATATGAAATATCTTTGTGAAGGTGCCAACAATTTCAGCAGTTACAACTGTGTGGCAAATGTTGTCTAGTCAATTGCAGTTTAACCCACACGCTCATGTTAAATTGACTTTATGCAGGAATCCAGATTTTAAAATTGGTAAGGAACCATTTTTATGGACAGTCTGGGCCGAAAATGGGATTGTTACCTTAAATCAGGTACTTGGTATTGATGATAAGTTTTTGGACAAGAGCAGTTTAAACTACCTCCATCAGCTAAATGGCAATATCTACAGCAGACCCCCGTATTCTCTGGGGATTATTTCTGTGGACCCCTGTGGATACTGAAAACCATGGATAATAGCAAACACTGTTGAAAATAATGGGACTTCCAGTTCAAAATACCATAGAGTTGCCTTGGGGGGACACAGAAAATGGCTAGAGGGGATGCATTTTCTAGGAAGACTCTATAGTAGATGTGCTGTTTTGTGTCCAGTGGATAATTGAATCAGTGGATAATGAATCAGTGGATACGGGGGTCCTACTATACAACTGAAACATTTGTTACAATCCAGATTCGGCCCTGCAACGTTAAACGTATCCAAGGTTCCCTTAACATTAGAGACATTAATTGAAGCTAACCAAGTGTACACATCAATAATTGATATATATAAATTTCTGTTATCTATAAATAAATAGGACACGTGAAATTTACAGCAAGAATTGAATAGAGAATTGGAATATCCAGTTCTGATTAATCAGTGGCCTTCAGTTTTAAGATCTATTACTAATATGGTTACAACTCTCTGATTACATTTTATTGGTCACCACAAGTTCTATTCAAGAAAGGGCTTTCAAAATCAGCAAATTGTCAGAGATTGTAATACCATACTACTAATGCTTCCTAAACACATATATTTTGGAGTTGCCCTATAGTAGCTACATTTTGGGAGGAAGTAATCACACAAGTAAATTTGGTTTTGGAAAGTTCCTTAATATTCAGGGATGTGCACATGCTTTTGAATTATTTACCTGTTTCTTAGAAATTAACAAATGGTCAACAGAGGTGGGGGGGCTGTGCCCTTTTGACTGCTAAAATATTGATACTTTGTTACTGGAAAGGTAATTTTTATCCACCTGTGAGCCAATGAATAAAAGCTCTACCAACACTTTCAGCATTTGAAAGAACAATGTATAGATGAAATTTACAAATGGATTTATATTTGGACAATTGGTCAGCTTTTATAGAAATGTATGACTGATGTGGTTATTTTTCCTCCTTTTGGGTTGTTATACTAGAACATTGTTGTATGTAACTGAGATCCCTTTTGATTGTAAATTTAAATTTATTAAAATTAAATTTAAAAAATGTTTGTGAAGGTTTCAAATACAGATGTAATCATCCTTTAGCTCTGATAGACAGTGTTTAATATATCTGCCTGACTCTTTTTGCAGCTGTCACATTTCACAATTTCAGATCTCCTAAAAGTACAGATCCTTCTCTCCAATAAAGCTTAATTTACCTCTAGAGCCAGAGCCATATGAATCACACCTGCTCCCATAAAACAGTTGCTCTGCCACCAAAACCTGCTAAAATCTGCAGTCTCACTTAAGTTAAAAGCTGACTGAGTTGTGGTAGTCTTAGACATATGTATCTGCCCAAGAACTGCCAACTTTTCAACCAGCTCTTGCTGCTATAGCTTGAATCAGTGCTACTCAAAATGGTGGTCTGTAGTCCAGTGCCAGTCCACAAGCCGTCAGCTGTTGGTCCATTATGAGTCCCCTGGATTCTGCGAATATGATAATAACATGGCACAAATACATTACTGGTTGCTGGCACATTGGGGCGGAAATCGTCAGGCCACCACAACAAATAGCTTGAGAAGTACTGTCTTATACAATACTTAGATGGATTGCAAACATGAGCAGGTGCTGATTTTTTATCTTTTTTTTTTAAGAACCTCACCTCCTAATTGCTACAAGCCAAGTTGCTGATAAAGGCATAGTAGCGGGGGTTGGCTGAAACACTGATGAGCCCTAGTTCAGGTCTGGAGGCCCTCCAGACATGTTGAACTGTAGTTCCCCATCACGCTTCACAATTAGCCAGTCTGGTTGGGATTCTTAGGAACTTGAGTCCAACCACATTTGGAGGGCCACAGGGTCCCAGCCCTGTTTTAGACTGTCTTCAGCTAGTATCTCTGGACGAGGAAAACTGAAAAGTTTTTAACCATAATGGGAAATGTAATGAGCAATGAAAAGTAAATACAGTGCGTATAATTATGGCCAAGTCAGGCCACTTTGGCTCAATGGCACTGCTGTGTCAGCAAAGAAGCTGCTAGAAGCAGAATACACTGAATAATTGTTTTCCAATGTGATGGTTTGGTACAGCAAGCAGGGTCTGTGATCATTTAAAAAAAATCATATTCCAGTTTTTCTCCAATAAGTTAAAAACCAGCATTTTTCACACGCACACACTTTGTCCTTTATAACTGTGGCTGCAATCCAACATTCCCTCAATGCAGTGTAAATATCTACAAGTAGAGATATGCTACAGCAGCACTATGCAACCACCATGCAGAATAGCAACACCACACAACACATGTCAAAGACTGGGTAATGTGCAGTGTGCATCTGCAATGCACAACATTGCTTATGCACAACTCTGTTTCTACCACTGTCAGTAGAATACTTCTGTTGTGCTATGATGAATAATCTGCTCCGCATGCATAGTATGATTCACACAGGCGTATGTCACTAACAGGAGGCCAGCCAGTGTTAGGTGAAGCAACATTGGTGGCTGAACCCAAGGACACCATTATCATCAGTTCTCATACGACTTTTCAGCTTCAGTGACTTTACAGGCCAGATTAAACTCCAGAGTGGATTCACCAACCCAGTGACATGGATATCACCAGCTGCCCCTGATGAAGGCAGATGATGGATTGATATGCTGGTGCATCCAGTGCATTCTTCTTCCTGATGGTGCCTCATAATCTTACCTTACTAAGCAAGGTGATGTCTAGACCAAAGAATGCTAGCTAGAAGTGACTGCTTGAGTCAGTGGTGATTCTTTCAGAGACCTGAATTTCAAGACATGATGTACCCTGGTTAACCCACACTAGTTATATAGGAACTGGGTGGTCTTGGGTCCAAACCTTGTTGAACTGCAACACCCAGCTTTCCTCATCATTGACTTGGATGGCTAGAGCTGTACTCCAACAATATCTGGAGGTTCTCAGGATTGCCACCTCTGCTACAAGTAATGGGTGTCTGTTGGAGCATTGCATACTCAACAGTAGAAGCAACCCAAGACATGTTGTTGTCCAAGACAAATGATAAGACAATATCTCCCTCCTCCCCTCCACACACACACCTCCACACACAGGAACCAGGTAGACAGGCAACTGAATCTTACACCAACAATTGTTACACTGGGCAGCATCCTCACTAGACCTGAAGACACCAGGTTAGCTTAGGGAGCTCATGGCAGGCTGTGTGGTATGATGATGATGATGATGATGATGATGATCTTCTTCTTCTTCTTCTTCTTCTTCTTCTTCTGCTTCTTCTTCTTCTTACTTGCCTCTCCCTGTGGATCAAGCAGGGAACAATGGTAGATTAAAATACAACAGATTGGATGACATGTTAGTGCACTGGTACCTCAGAGCATGTCAAAGATGTCCAGGCAGCAAAAAAGTTTAGCAGTTTTAATCATCCAGGCGAGGAAAATAAGCACACAGACACAGACTTATGTCTAATCCTACTTCTCTTTACTACAACATATTTAAAATATTTAAAGAGTTACAAAGAATCCTCTCTGTGAACTACATCTCACAGCATTCAGCAGAAAAACAGTTCTGGTACTGCAAAGCCTCAGAACAGAACAGAATGGAACTCATCTGATAACAGAGTCACATTGCATAGCTCAATAGTACACAGCTTACAGAGACTTTTGGTTCCCATGAAGATTACACCACATTCCTTTAGAGACAGCTCTGGTCTCAAGGCTACCTTCTCAGGCCTCTAAGCTAGATACACAGGCCAGCTGCAGCCTGCTTTCACTGCTGTCCCCTGTAGGCTGTTATGTTACACATTTGCTCTTTACAGTACAAGTTTATCATACTGCATGTCTCATAATCCTGATACTGGATCATAGAATCATAGAATTGTAGAGTTGGAAGATACATATTTCCAGTTAAAAAAACACATAACATCAGTTAAAAGACCATACAAAACCAATGTATATTTATCAAAATCAATTCATACTTTAAAACTCACAATTTTAAAATCATCCGGATAAGCCTGCTGGATATAGCAATGTCTTCCAACTCACCACCTCTCCCAGCCTCCTGACATCTGTCTCCTCAGGTGAGGTGTATCTTTTGGTGTTTAGTGGCAAAATTTGGTGGGAACTTGGGGTCTTCTCCATGGGTACTCATACGTACACTCTAGAACTCCCTTCCTAGGGTCGCTTGGCTGGCCTCCTCTTTGCTGTCCTTTCACCATTCAGACTTTTCTGTTACATCAAGTGTTTGGGAACTGATTTCTTTATATAATGGTTTTCCAGTTTTAGTGCTATACTGTTTTTATTTAAATGTTTTATATGGAGTAAATTCTATAAACAGTTTAATATTATTTCAGTCTTAACTTTTTGTATGTTTTAGCTATATGTGGTTTTACTCATATCTCTTTTTATTCTATAAGGCACATTGAGTCCCATTCTTAGTTTTTAAAAAGCAGAATTTAAATAAAGTGATTGATTGATTGATTGATTGAGGTGACTGCCTCAATGCCTAATGGTAGGGCCAGTAGATAATCAGAATGAAATTTGTCCACAATCTTTATTTGGCATAAGACACCATAGGTAATAGGGACTCTGCTTGAACTATCAACTTATAGGTGAGAGGTCCTGTATCCCATTACTAGTGATGTGAAGAAGCAGCTTACACCACCTGCTCCAAAGGTCATCATAAGTCAAGAATGAAACTTCATCCTTTATACTGCCTTATGATGTAGCCCTGAAGGAATTCAAACGCTGGTCAAGAGAGATACCAGATGTCTGGCAACTCTGCAAAGGCTACAGAGAAAATATGGAGATTGGGATGTAGCTTAGGCTGTAGGGGACAAGCAGGTGGAACAGCAGACTAAGTACACAGCACAAAAAGCTGGGTAGGATAATGCTGGTTTTGTGGCAAAGTATACTGGAGGTTCAGGTTGAGTGACAATGGTAAAACACTTATGTTCTCATTTCTGTTCTGCTTTTCTTCCACGTTCTGTCATAAAGCTCAAGGTGGCACAGGTGGAGTTCCCAACAGCCACACATCCACCAACAGGCCAGACCAGTGGTGGTTGGTGTCTTCCAGGTCAGCTAGGTCATGAATCCAACCAGAGTCTTTAAAGTTACAACTTTAAAGGAGCTATCCAAAGTGCTAATCTCTGCCCGCCAAATAAGTTCAACCCCTTGAATGGCTCATTTAAAGTTCAGACTAAAACTCGGAATGGATATGCTGCTCCACTGACATAGGACACACCTGCTGCCATTAGGCTAGGCACAGACTTGCTTAGCTTCAACAAGATAATTGCTTCATATGCTTTCAGATCACACTGTAGGACTAAGCAAAGCTGGGAAAGGCGACTCTATTTGATTACTTTTCCCAACCATTGGCTATGCTGCCTGGGAGATTTGACAAGTTGTCTGAAAAAGTAACCTTCCCATGTCCTGGGACTGTTTACTTCTGAAAGTCTAGAGTACAATGGCACATACATTGCAGAAACCCTAGACTATATGTTGGAGCTAAAACAAGGGTGGGACTGATGCAATCCTGAAAATGCAGGACTGCAACCCCCAGCATCGCTCACCATTGACTATGCTGGCTAGAGGTGCTGGGCGTGGCAGTCCAACAAATGGTAGGCTGCATAGTCCCCACCTCTGACAATCATTCCTGAACTCATCTAAACATCATCTTGGAGATATCTCCACCCTTCCTCCATTATTAGGCCTCTGGTTAAAACTAGGGTGGGAATCATGGGGCCCTCTACTGTTGCTGAACTGCAGCTCTCAGCATTTCACGCCATTGGCTATGCTGCCCAGGGCTGCTGGGGGCTACACAATTGCCACCCTGGGTTAAAAACTTGGGCCTAAATCCACTTGTTATTTCCAACTAAAGTAGACCCTTTGAATCAATAGAACTGATATATGTGTTGATTTACCTGCTTCCCATTGATGCAAAGGGAGTACTCTATCATGACAGTGAAATACTGTATATTTAGCTTATCAACTAATATATGCAATAGGAAGAAGAAAGAGAAGGAAAGAGGCAGTTGAATATCAGACATTGGCCAGAATCCTGTATAGTACACTGTAGGTAGCAGTTCCGCATGCAGCATGCCCATACAACACCTCCAGATCTACTGCTGAGCTGTTGCAACTCCTCCCTCCATGTCCATTCTGTGGCTAGCAGACAGAGGAGGAAGAGGACTGAAGAAGTGTCTGCTGAGTCCCTGTAGCCAGATGCAAAATAATTACATCTTCCTCTGAGCTCTACTGGGTCCTCCAGAGATTTCAATAGATGATGTAATCATTTTGCTTCTGGTTTTGGGTACATAGCCAGATGCTTCCCTGTCCTGCCTCTAGCCCTGGAATGGCCATGGGGGAATCTGCAGCAGCTCAACAGAAAGTTGGGTGGGGTGGGGTGTGGCTGTGGTCATTGCAGAGGGAGGAAAGGAATTCTGGCCTCCGCAACAACAAAAATGGCAAAGGCAGGTATAATTTACACCTGTGTATCCCACTAACACAATTCCAGCCAATATTTGTAAGGATGGAAAATTTAATTTAAAATATGGAGAGGACGGAAGATTTCGAACTAGCAATTGGATTAAGACCATGTCATGTTAATCAGCTGTCCAATTACTTTAGTTGAGGTGTCTTTAAAAAAATATATATACATTGAACTTTTCATCAATTAATCTAAATGATTAGTGGGCATAATACTGCATTCCTCATTAAGAACCTATGAAATTTACAAGTGATTCAAAGAGAAGGAAGTCATAACAAATAGGATGAAAACACACAGTTGTAAAGGAGTGTAGGGAAGATGAGGAGGAAGAGGACAGTTTGTAGGCTACAAGCAGAATAAAAGACTTTGTAAAACCAGTCTCTGGCCTTCGTAATGGCTGCTGCTAGGGCTCACCAGTAAGGTTTTTAACAGCTTTCCTTAGAACACATGGAACTGACTTGAGCTTCTTTGTTATAACCATAAATCTTGACGAAATTGTTTGTTAATGGCATCCATCTGGTGATTTTTCAACTATGAAGAGTAGCACCTCCTTACTGAGCAATGCAAACCATTTCAAAGCCCCAGTGTCTCAGATGGTGTTTTTGATTTGGTAGTGAAAAATTAAGAACAGAAGAGTAAGATCAAAGGTGTGCGTGTGGCAAGCGTGTGCCTACGAATATCACAAAATCAAACAGAAGGTATACATGGTGTTGTTTAACCCTTTTTATGCAGTGGTGATAAAGAATCTGCCACACATCAGTCTTGCCAGTTACTGCAGTCAGCAAACATCCAAGTGACTGCTCTCAGGTACTGGCTTTAGGCCAAAATCCAATTGTTAGTCCCAACTACAGCTGATCCATAGAATCAATTGCTGAATTGTAATTCAACACTAAGACAAATTCCACTGATTTAATAGGTATACTCTAGCTGGGATTTGCTAATGGGTTTAAGACCCAGGGTGGGAATCATACAGTCCTCAATTGGACTGCAGTTCCCATCATTCTTCATGATTGGCTGTGTTGGCTAGGGTGCCTGGAAGTTGCAGTCCAGCAACATAGACTCATAGTGTTGGAAGAGACCATAAGGGCCATCCAGTCCAACCCCCTACCATGCAAGGACACACAATCAAGGCACACCCAACATATGGCCATCCAGCCTCTGTTTAAAAACCTCCAAAGATGGAGACTCCACCACATCTGAGGCAGTGTATTCCACTGTCGCACATATCTTACAATCAGGAAGTTCTTCCTAATGTTTAGGTGGAATCTCTTTTCCTGTAGTTTGAATCTATTGCTCTTTGTCCTAGTCTCTGGGGCAGCAGAAAACAAGCTTGCTCCATCCTCAATATGACATCCCTTCAAATATTTAAACATGACTATCATGTCCCCTTGTAACCTTCTCTTCTCCAGGCAAAACATATCCAGCTCCGTAAGCCACTTCTCATAGGGCATGGCTTCCAGACCTATCACCATTTTGGTTGTCCTCCTCTTGACATGTTCCAGCTTCTCAATATCCTTCCAGAATTGTGGTGCCCAGAATGGGACACAGCATTCCAGGTGAGGTCTGACCAAAGTAGAATAGAGTGGCACTATTATTCCTTTGATCTAGACACTATACTCCTATTGATGCAGCCTAGAATTGCATTGGCTTTTTTGGCTGCCACATCACACTTCTGACTCATGTTCAGTTTGTGGTCTACTAAGACTCCAAGATCCCTTTCACATACACTGCTATCAAGCCAGATGTCGCCCATCCTACATCAGTGCATTTCATTTTTTTCTGCCTAAGTGTAGTACTCTATATTTCTTACCAGGAAAGATTCTAGAACATATGCAGGGCCATATGATGCCCACACTTAAATTTGGCAAGTGTTGGGAATCATGCAGCCCTCCAGAGATTGCTGGACTGCAAGTTCTAGCAGCCCTAGCAGCCAATGGCAAGGAATGCTTGGAATTGTAGTCCAACAATACTTGGAGGACCACAAGATTCTCAATCCTGGCTTAGGCCAATAATTTTTAACATGTGCAAGTTTTTTAGTGACACAGGATGTTTTCTCAAGCAAAACTCTGCAATAAATAGTTTGCAGTCTCAGGTTGAAGGCTATACAGTAGTTCTATAGCCATTGTAATCCCAGGCCCTCATATTATTGAGCTTCATCATGCCTAAGGAAGAAACCTGTTGCAGTCTGAAAGCTTGCACACTGTAACCACAAGAAAAATGAAATCAATGGGCATTTGCTGACATCTATACTCCCCTGGGAACATAGCTGCCCCTATGACCCCTGTGAGCCAGGCTCTTTCCCTGACCCAGCTGTTTTCCCCAGGTCTGGAAGGACCTTGTTTGCATTGGTGTTGACTCTGCCCTGCTGGTCTGCAGAAAGTATCCTGTAGATGTGGCTGTAGCAAGATAAGGATCTTTGTTCCTCACCAGCTGAGCAAACCCAAATAAATGGTGCCCCAGCGCTAAATCTCATACAAATCAAAGCCTGTGTTTTCAGTTGGGTGGCCACTCCTGGATGACCCCACTCCAAAAGAGAAAACTGATCCCTTTTCCCTTGGTTATAGGGCAACCAAAGGCTGCTATAGGATTAAATGTACTTTAAAGCCATGAAAAAAAGGAAATGAATGGGTGCGGATACTTGGGCAGGTCTGTGTCATGTATTAACCTTTGATGGAATCTGAGGATGATAAATAGTAATGCTCAAACCATGTCCATTATTGTTGGTCTATTCAACAATACAACTACAGTCTATACAACAATACAACTACAGGAAAAGTCTTCAGGTCTATTTTGCAATCTTCAGGACTATTTTGAAGAAAGTAATTTGATGCTTGCAAATGTAGGCACTCATTCAAAAGACTTTTCCTCAGAAACATTGTTGCTGTTATGTGTTGACTCCAACTTACAGTGACACTAAGGTGACCCTATTGCAAGGTATTTGGCCACAATTTATTCAGAAGAGGTTTGCCATTGCCTTCCTCTGAGGCTGAGAGAGTGTGACTCTCCCAAGGCCACCCAGTGGGTTTTCAGGGGTGAGAAAGATTTGACCCTTGGTTTCCTGGAGTCCTAATGCAACACTGAGACTGCTACACTGCCCTGAATTTTTTTTGTCAGGGTTAGCCTATTTTTATTTTCACAACACCCTTTATTTCCACCCACTCTCTTGCACAGACACACTCCTGTCTGTCTGTGCCTGATATCCTGTGGGTTAGTCCCAGCTAGAGTAGATGCATTCAATCAGTTCTTTTTTTAACCATTATTTTTATTGTAAAACAAGTGTCAGAACATGTAACATAACTTAAACTCATGAGATAAGCAAGAAGTCAGAACAGTAAAAACAAAAATAAAATTAAAACAATAAATCACAAGGCACCATCCCATCTGTTCATACAAAATCTAAATTGTTATAATCCAGTATTATATATCTGTTATGCTAATTAATAACAATAGAAAAAAGGTATACAGGATGATAAAAAATAAGTTATTAAATAAACCAATTAATTATTAAGTAGATCAGTCTTTGCATGTATTTTCTATTCTTTGACTTTCAAGGTATTATCAACTATCAAGGGTTCTTCAATCAGTTCTTGAAGGGTGAGTGAACATTTAGGCAAACTCCATTGATTCAGCAGGTGTACTGTAGTCAAGATTAGCAACAGGATTTTGGCTTCTTTGAAAGTGGTGCTTGACTAGGACTCTGGGAAACCAGGGTTCAAATCCTCACTTAACTACGGAAACCCACTGGGTGGCCTTGGACAAGTCTCTCAGCCTCAGAGGATGGGAACAGCAAATGCCCTCTGAACAAATTTTGCCAAGAAGACCCTGTGATAGGGTTGCCTTAGGCTCACCATAAGTCAGAAATGACTTGAAGGCACACAACAACAACAACAACAACAACAACAACAACAGCCCACTCTTTGGGGAGTTGTTTTGAAAAGCAAGCAGGCTGGAGTGAATGAAGGTAGCATTTCTCATGGACACATTTGCAAACCCTGTGGCTCCATGTCTTTCTTCATCAATGTTCTTCATTTAGGCTCTGAGTTCCCAGGACTGTTTTGATCTGCCTGAGTATCCCAGACCTCTAAGCATCAAGAGAGGAAGGCAAACTTCAGAATGAAATACTGCTTGAGGCCCATCTCATCCATGCATTAACTGATTGCAACAGAAAGTGGTGGCACACCTGAGCAAATAGGCAGCAGGACAAGCAATGTGCCACTGATTTCAGCTTGTGTTGGGTGGACTTGATTCTCTTACATTTAAGGTATTCATCAACAACTGTGCAGTAATAATGTGTAGAACAAGGGTGGGGAAGGCTTGCCCTTCCAAAGGTTATTGACAGCTTGTTGAATTGCAGCTCCCACCAGCTCTGGCTAGCATACCCAAGCATGTGGATAATGGGACATAGTCCAACAGCATCTGGAGGGGCCTATATTTCCCATCCCTGGGATATAGAGATCAAGTGATGGATGTACAGGTGTAGATCATAACTAGAACTTTGAATTCTGCCCAGAAATGGATTGGCAGCTAACAAAGCTGTTTCAGAAAGGGGTTTATATACTCTCTATAACCTGCCCCAGTCAGCAACCTGACCACAGCATTTCGGACCCACTGAACAGGTTCTAAAGTCAGTCCTGCGTTTTTCTAGATTGCTGCCGCTGGAACCTCATTTCAGTAACTCTGCGTAAGGAAAGGTTTACACCTCTATCTGACTCCAAGCAGCTGTGCACAGCACAGAAGCAGAGCCAGGAAAACCCAAACACAGACACATGGACAATGGGGCCAGCTGTACAGGTGGGCAACTCCTGAACCAAGCAAGGGGACTTCTCCCTACCATTTGGAGGGAAGCACCAGGGCTCCCCCAGGCCAGCTGTCATCTGTTGCTTATGAAGAACCCTTAAGGCCTCTTCAAGTCATGATTTGTTAATCAAGTCAGTTGCAATTGCTCTGACCCTTTGGATTTCAAACTTTGGGAAGTTTTCTTTTAAAAGGTTGATTCAGAGGAAAAGCTGCACATTCACTCCTATCAGCCCAGCCCCTTTGATGACCTTCTCCCCTCTCCCTCCCTCTCTGCCCCACATAGTTCACACACCCACAAACCAAATAAACCTCCTCTTTTTTTTAACATCTTTCTCCATTAGGGCAGGCATTTCTGGGCGTTTGTTTACTTCCCACTTTCTGGAAACACCTGGCCAGCCCAGGCGGTGATTTACGAAGTGAAAGTGTTAAATGAGGCCCAGCTGCTAAGAGGGAGAGGGCTTGATGCCTTTTTATGAGGTGCCCTATTATGGAAAATAAACTTTAATCCACCCATAAAAAGTGGGAGCTGAAAACCATATTCTTCTTAGTAGTCTGGCAGGCTGAAAGCATTCTTGGGACACGTTCAGAGGGCTTTAAAAAGCATCAGGGCTGTGGAAAAGGCACAATGAGCCAGCTGGGTTTTGCTGTGGCTCTCTGTGGCCTGCTAAGCTTCTCTTTCACAACCCCAAATCACAACTGTGCCTTAAGCTGATAGATGTTACCCTTTGCGGGAACCTCATTTGAAATAAACATCATATTTATGGGACACTTTGGCACTGGGGTCCCTAGGCAGCTGACACATGCAGTTGTCAACTGACCCAAACAACCCTACCTGATCTGCTCCTGTGTCTTTAATGGCAGGAAATTCTGCAGATAGTTTATCACCTGCTAATAGGCTGGATCTGTGTTAAGTCACACACGTAAAAAATACTCCTCATGGAATGCAAGGAGAATACAAGCTGTCTTAATGGCATCCCACATTGTATCACCGTATTCGGAAGGAGTGGGGGCAAAAATGTAAAAAACTCTGAAGGAACAGCCTTTGTGGCTTTTCCTGGAATTTGTTTGTTTTTTTAAAAACAGTGGGTGGAAATGTGCATTTCTGCTCATTAGGACAAGCAATTCGATTACATTCGCTTTCCCATACGAGCACAAGCTAAAAGCTGATTGGCTGGATGAGCAAAGGGGGTAGGGCTTGCTAACAAGGCAAGCACCCAGAACTGCCATGTTGGTTTTTCACCTTAGCAAGTGAGCACTAATGTGATAAAACAGTGGTTTGTTTGCTTGCTTGCTTTTCCGTTAAGGCAAAATATCATTCTATCGCATCTTGGGATTTTTTTTTTTTAAATATTGTTCGGCAGCAAACTGGTAAGTAAAAACACAAGTAATTTGCTTGCGACCACCATCTTGATTCACAGGCATGTCTGTTTGCACAGGAAACCTGGATCCGCATGCCTGCGATCTATCTAAAAAAAACAAATCATAAAACCATAAAGACAAATCTCAGCTGCTGCAAGTTTCCTTTACTGTGAGCAATCAAGCTTCTTTTTGCCTCCTGTAGATAATAGTCCCATTGAAATGAATGGTGCTTAAGTTAGTTATTCTTTAAATTAGTCACTTGAATCCCATTTTTTAAAGAAGGCCTGTGAATATGATCCAGTCTAAATCCACACCAATGCCTGCGGATAACCTTTCACTTAAAGGCACAGGCACATGAGGCCACTAAAAAAGAAAGAAAGAAAGTGAAACATAGGGTCAAGACTGAGTGCAAAATAACCAGCTGTTGATTTTGATGGATGGTTGCCAACAGTTTTAATCCATTCTGCTCCTGTGCCTGAGGGCCTTAGGTTAAAATCACTTAAGTTTTTTTCATTTCTTTTCACTCCAGGGCAGGCAATGAACCCTTCTGCTTTTTGATTTATAAAAAATGTTTTCAAACTGCTGTTAAAGACATGGGAACAGATCCTTTGAACCAAGATGACAACTCAAGAGTTTGGTTAGGGAGCTGATACCTTTGCTAAAACAATGTGGTCTTTGAAGTCTTGTTTGCCAGGGGAAGAGAGGAGGTGAATAATACTAATCCATAGTATCATCATCATTATGTTTTTGAGGCCCAATCCACACTACACAAATAATCCAGTCTGAAATTGGATTATTTGCCACGGCTCCTTCCCGTGGAATCCTGGGACTTGTAGTTTTACAAGATCTTTAGCCTTCTCTGCCAAAGAGTGTGGGTGCTACACCAAACTACAAATCCCAGGACTCCATAGGAAGGAGCCATGGCAAATCATCCAGTTTCAAACTGGATTATTTGTGGCATATGGATGCAATCTGAAACATTTAAAACTACATGTCTTACACCCAGTCCCTTGTTTCCTTAGAAGTCAATCCAACTGGCATTAAGTTACAGGTTGTGAACTGACTGGTGCATATTCTTATCCACTCAGTTCACCAACTCCAAAGTAAGTCTGCCTCAGAAGAGCAGCCGGCCTCAGGACTTTGGCTTCCTTACTTGTTTGGCTACAACAACCCTACAAGGTAGACCATTGTTACAACTCCTCCTCCCTCAAGCATTGGTTTTCACAGGAGGCATGTCTTGGGGGCAGCAAAACCAAAGCAACAACCTGGGATCGTAGTAAATCCACCTGAGAGCAGCTTTGTTATTTCAGCCAGAGTCCCTCTGTTGCCTCCCTGTTTCTTGCTGCCCGAGGAAAAATGATTGCCACCCGTAGGGTAATTCATGGTGCTGGTGGTGAAAGCTTCAACCCCCTGTGGCCGCAATGAGCCGGTGATTATATTGAAATTTGCAATAATTGATTAGAGGGAAGCACCGCCCTAGCAGGAATGAATTGATCATTAAATTTATTAACCAGATAAATCCCACTGCTATTAAAGGGTGGTGGCAGTGTTTTGCTGAGGGACCTCTTTCCAATAAAACTTTTAAAACTTTGATCGCGAAGGCCCCCCCAGCCCACTCCATTATGGCTATATGTACTCGGGCAGCCTGATTTGCAAACGGAATGTTGTGTCTGTTTTGGGGGTCCCTGTCTGTTTTGGGGGTCCCTGTCCGTAGGGCAGTGAATCCGATCTGGCTTTCATCTGACGTTGCTACCCAAATTGTTGAACCTGGCCCACCCTCTCGAATTAGGTCCAGCACCTTTAACGTTTGGACTGAAACTCGGAGATTGACCACATTTTTAAAAAACCCAGTGCAGTACAATAGTCTAATGATGCTGTATATGGTGGGCCAGGTTCTCTTCTGGAAAGTCATAGTCCTATGGAATCCTGGGATTTGTTGTTTGGTGAGTCACCAGCACTCTTTGGCAAAGAAAGCTAAAGACCTTGTAAAACTACAAATCCCAGGATTCAGTAGGAAGGAGCCATGGCAAATAATACAGTTTCAAACTGGATTATTTGTGTAGTGTGGATTAGGCAAAATTCAGAATCATATCCTAATATTATAGCCCTGTGAATAGTTAGCACAAGGCTCATCCCAAGGATAGTGACTGTGCAGTCCTCCAGATTTTGTTGGACAGCTTCTCCCAGGATTCTTCACCATTGGCTACACTAGTCAGGGCTTCTGGGAGTTGCAGTTCATCAGCATATGGAGAGCTGTATGTTTCCCACCCCTGGGGCAACCTAATAAAAGCATGGGTCTCTAGTACTTTGCCCCAAGGAGCTTACAGTCTGTATGAATGTGGTCCAACAGCTAGTAGTGTTTTTAATGCTACAAAAACAAAATAGTCCTAGCAACAAAGTGAACATTCATCAGAAAGCCTATGCAAGTTCATCTGTTTGAAGGACTGTATCTCCCTTTAGGATCCCAGTGGGAGCTCTGAGACCATCTGGAGAGGCCCTTCTTTCTGTCTCACCACCTGAGAAGGGAGAGGGCCTTTTCAGTGGCTGTTCCTAGACTTTGAACGTCCCTAGAAAGCCCAGGATGGCCTGTTTCTGCTCTCCTTTCACCAACAGATAAAAACATTTCTGTGCCATTAGGCATTTGCAATTTGATGTGGGCTAGGCTTTTAAAAGCTGTGTGACCTGAATTTTAAAGTTTTTATATATTTTAGTATTTTAATGTTTGTGGTTTTAACTGTGTAAATTGTTTTTAAACTTGATATTTATATGTTTAATAATTTGTACTGTTTTTAACTTGGACTGTTTTAAACTCATTATTAGCCACCTTGAGTCCCTATAGAATCCTAGACTACACATTGGTGCTAGAGCATGGGTGGCAATCCTACTGTCCTCCAAATGTGATTGGACTACAACTCCCAGCATTCCTACCCACCATTGGCCATGCTGTCTGGTAGATTTGAGAAGCTGTTTAAAAAGGCAGCCTTCCCATGTTGCAGAACTGTTTACATCTGAAAACCTAGGGCTCAATTGCATGTCCAAGAGGTCACTGCAGAAATCCTGGATTAAACCTAAAGCAGGGGTAGGAAGCCTCCAGCTCTCCAAATTCCCTAAGCATTCCTTTCCGTCAGCTATGCTGGCAAGGGCTGCTGGAACTTACAGTCCAACAACATCTGACCTTGAGCCAGCATGATGTAGTGGTTTGAATGTCGGACTAAGACTCTGGCAGTGAATCCCTATTCAGTTAGGGAACCCACTGGGTAACCTTGGGCAAGTCACACTCTCTCAGCCTCAGAAGAAGGCTAACAGAAACCCCTTTTGAACTTTAAGATAGGTTCACCTTAGGATTGCCATAAGTCAGAAATGACTGGAAGGCACAAATCAACATCTGACTTTGACACGCCTGATATTAACTTCCTAGTTCATTTCTCTCCCACCCACCAAAACATACCCAACAGCCACATGGAACCTAACCTAGGTGGAATAGGGAGAGGTCATAGCTGAGTGCATGCTTTGGATGTAAAAGTTCCCAGGTGCAAGCCCTACTGTCTCTAGATGGTTGCCTAAAACCCTGGCAAGCAGCTGCCTGTCAGTATTAACAGTATTGGGCTAGATCAGGGGTGAGGAACTGCAAAGTAGATGGGAACCATTCTTTCCTGTGCCCCTCCAAGCACTTCTGGCTGCCATTTTGGACAATTTTTGCTGCGTGTGTGTTTTATTTGTGGCTGGGGGGCTCTGAGCAGATGGGAGAAGTAAACCACATTTGCATTTGGCTGGTTCTCCATGGTGGTGTGGGGGAAGGATACCTGAAAACTAGTGTGGTTGTTTTTTTTCCAAAAAGTGGGTCTGGGGACTTTGGGGTGCTTCTGAGGGTTTAGGGGCCACACCTTGGGGTCCCAAGGGCCAGATATGCAGCCACACTTTCCCCACTCCTGGTCTAGAAGGACTGATGCTCCAGCTGAGTGTAAGTCTTCCTATTTAAGTGCAGAGTTAGGAGTCATGTTTCTTTTGAATCATGGTTGTCTATGCACACTTATTTGGCCATAAAGCCCATTGAACTGGGTGAAACTTGCTTCTCCCAACCATATTGGCTGAGATATTCTGGGAGTTATAGCTCCAAACAGTAAGATTCCAAGCTCTTTTTCTTAAGAATGTGCAGAAGATCTGCTTCATGTAACAATCAGCACTACCTTCATACACAGTGTACTTTTCCACTTGCTTTCATGGGAATACTTTATATCCCCAAGGCCTCATGTCAATGAGCCCTGCAGTCTCATTTCCTGCAAGCTGCTTTTCAAAGGATTTGCCTTTAATTTCTCCCACTTGCCCACTAATGATGGCTCAATTGCTTCCTTTGAACAAAGGCAGTTCAGTTTTTCTCCAGGGAAGGATGTTTGAGGAGCACAGCTTTATCCCACAATTCAGTCACTGAGGCTCCCTTCCAGCATATGTTTCTAGCATAAGGACAAGAATCTTGTGTGCTGATCAGGGGCTTCTGAGCATGTGCAGAGTGCATCTCCATCCCCATTTAGTTGAGGTTAAAGAGTAGGACCTCTAGTTTCAGACTGCACGTTCAGTGTTTGGGTAAAGCCTTTGGCATTATAGGGTTGTTATACAGTTGTATATACATATACAGAGAAAGTCTTCCTGTTTCCACTGAGTACTCACAACCAATATTTGCACATTTTGGATTTAAGCTACAATATTCAATGGAATAATGAACTTCCTAGTGAGATGATGGCCTCTTCAAGAAACTACAGTACTTAAACATGAGTGCTGTATATTTGTCTGGACTGCAGGAATAATATTTCCATGGGAAAGTCATTAGACAGGCTTACTCCAGTTAACAAAACCTCTGACAGTGACGCTCCTTTTAAAGGAGTTTTTTAATGCCTACTCAGACCAACCTTTTGTCTTCGCCTTCTGTCTAGCTGGAAGTTTTTTAGCAGCTTTAGCATTGTGACGTTAATAGAAGAGGGTTAGAGAAACAGGCAGGATTTTCAGGCAGGTTGCAGCAGCATGCCTACAGTAAACAACACAATATACCAGTAGCTTGAGCTGGGAAAGAATGGGATCCTACTCTAGCCATATTACTGTAGCTGTGTGTGCTTGCCTACAGTAGGCAAGGTAAACAGAATCTGCCTCCAGCTTCCCATACTGAACATGTGGAAATAGCAAAACACTGTTAGCTTTGAATGAAACATGTTGAACTGCTCCTTTTTGGTGAAGCAAGAATTCCCTATTCTTTCTGCCTGTGGTACCAAAGTTTCTGTAAGACATAAATGCCCAGGAAAATATCTAATTCATTAACCGATGTACACCTATATTTGCCTGAGTTTTTCTGCTGCTTTAAAAAAGTTAGTAAATGTGCACAACTAGTAATATATCCCTCCCCACTTTTGGTTCCTTTAATGGAAATATAGAGAAATGTTAAAATCTACTCAGATAACCACAACATCCGATAAAACTGTGCACCTTCCTGCTTTTTTATGAGAGTGCTTCTTTACAGGCTTCCAGCCAGTCATTCAATGAATCAGGCCTACCTATAGTAGCTTCATCTCCACTACCCTCCATCTCTTCTTCCAGGTTTCTTTTCCAACTAATACTCCGTATTCCATGGTTACTCAACATGCTCAGTCTTCTTGGGGCTGAGCCAGTGCAGTGTAGTGGTTTGAGTCTTGGACTAGGGCTCTGGGGGACCAGGTTTTAAATCCTTGCTTAGCCTTGGAAATGCATCGGGTGACCTTGAGCAAGTCACACTCTCTCAGCCTGAGAGGAAGGCAATAGCAAACTCCCTCTGAACAAATCTTGCCAACAAAACCCTGTCATAAGGTGACTCTAAGGCAACCTTAAGTCAAAAACAACTTGAAACCATGTAACATTGTGGGTTTTATGCCCACCTTAGATAGTTGTTTTTTTGGCACCTGGGGGGTTCCCACATCAGTGTGGCAGTAAAACTGCTCAGAATTTTAGGCTGAACTTTTAAAAAGCTGTTCAAAGTTTTGAACCTCACTCCCAAAATACATTCAACACCTTGGACAGCTTTTTAAACCTCGGAGTAAAACCCAGAGCCCCTGACACAGGAGTCACAAGCCATCATGGCCAACAGTGAGGGATCAGGACAGTTTGTTGTGTGCCTTTAAGCTGTTTCCAACTTATGGTAACCCGAAGGTGAGGTTTTCTTGGCAAGATTCACAGGGATTTTCCTGGCATGATTTGTTCAGAGGAGGTTTGCCTTTGTCTTCCTCTGAGGCTGAGAGAGTATGACTTGCCCAAGGTTACCCAGTGGGTTTCCCTGGTTGAGCAGGGATTTGAACTCTGGTCTCCAGAGTTGTAATTAAACACTCAGACCACTACGCCACGCTGGCTCATCAGGACAGTTGCAGTACAGTAATATCTGGAGGACCCATATTCCCATTCCACAATCCATGCCAGGGGGGTGAGGATCCTATGGCATTCCAGAACTTTTAGGAGTACAGAACCCCTCTCCCCAGTCAGCATGGCCAGTGGTAACAAACATGGTGAGTTTCGGGTACTAAAGGTACCTGACCTCAAAGCTATGCAACAATGATAAAAAGATTTTCTCTCTCTCTCTCTCCTGTTTGGGGATTCAGACTATCAAATTACAGAGAAGGTTACTAGGTTCTGTTTGTGTGCTATTGCTGATCATAGGCAAATATTAGGGGGAAATTATAATATAGAACCCTTTTTTACAAGAGGAAGTGTCATATATGAAATTCTAACTTTTTTTTTACTTTCCTCTGCTTTTGCCTTTGGGGTATTAGATAGACAGTGTTCAGTCTTCTGTGTAGATTTTAGTTGTATTTGTGTGTATTTTTATGTATTTTATGCATTTTAATATTTAAATATTTTGGCCTATGACAATAAATAAAGAATGAATTAATACACAGAGGTGGTTTTGCCAGTTCCTTCCTCTGAAATGTAGCCTGACAGCATATGGTATTCGGTGGCAGTCTCCCATCCAAGTTCTAACCAGGGCTGAAACAGGAAAAGAGATTCCATCTAAACATTAGGAAGAACTTTCTGACAGTAAGAGCTGTTCAGCAGTGGAATGCGCTGCCTCAGAGTGTGCTGGAGTCTCCTTTGAAGGTTTTTAAATAGAGGCTGGATGGCCAACTGTCAGGAATGATTTGATTGTGTATTCCTGCATGACAGGGGGTTGGACTGGATGGCCCTTGTGGTCTCTTCCAACTCTATGATTCTATGAAACCGTTTAGCTTCCACATCACCATTCTCCATTGCTTGCTGAAGCACAGCCATGAAGGTAACAGCAGACCTCCCTCTTGCTTGGCTGCACATTTTCACATGAGAGGTCTATCATGTATTCATTTTAGAGCCAGACTAAAGAAGAAAGGAGGGAGAGGAAGGGAGGAAAGCAGGGAAATTACATTTGATCAAGCCAGTGAGGCACAAAGCACCAAGCTTCCTTTACAACCCACAGGTACCAAGTGTTGTTACTGTCTGCTAAGCACTCCAATCATACACTTTTCCCAAGAGCCATTGAGACCAATGGGATAGATCTCCAAGAATGGTTAAGGGTAAACTGCATGGAAATATAGCAATACACAATGCTATTTTGAATTTGTACCATCAGCATTGAGGTTGATGCCACCCCTTCGATACTGACAATATAATTAGAGTCAGTCTAAAGGTGAGAAAATGAGAAGAAGTTGTGGATTGCCTCTGGGCATGTGCAAAATATTTTCCCCTTGAAACTCCACCCATCTCCTATAATGCTATGAGATGTGATGCAATAAAATGGCTACAGTTACAAGGGGAAAGCATTCTACATGTCCTTAGAGGCAATGCACAACTCCCGCCCCCATGTTTTCATCCTATAAAGCCTAATCCACACTACACAAATAATCCAATTTGAAATTGGATTATTTGCCATGGCTTCTTTGTATGGGATCCTGGGATTTGTAGTTTTATATGGTCTTGGGCTTTTTCTGCCAATGAGTGCTAATACTTCACCAAAATACAAATCCCAGGTTTCCAGAGGAAGGAGCCATGGAAAATAATCCAGTTTCAAACTGGATTATTTGTGTAATGTGGTGCACCCTAAGAGAACATGTTTCATTCTTTTACTGTAAACTGCGCCATGGGTCCCATTAAGGGAGAAAAGCATGCTATAAATAAAATAAATATATAAGACTGACTGATTATGTTAGTTGGTCAGTTACCTTTCTGTCATATCTTCCTTAAAAGAGAATAGAGCAGCATTTAACTGTAGAAACAATGCTTGGGATACAGTTGACAGAGGAAGAGGAATGTAGCAAAGGCACTTTGGGTGCCATACTGGAAGAAATTATAAATTAAAGATATAAATAAAATATGTATCAAATTTCAAGGAGTTTTAGCTGAAAGTCAAACCCAATTTCCCCATGTCATCTCAGTCTAATATTCCCTACTTTACACTGTCAGTCAGATTCCATGCAAACAGATCAGAAGTGGGAAATAAAACCCTATATCATAATCTGCATTTTAACCAATTAATACCTCTGGGATTCACCGCTAACCATCCAAATCAAAACACCCCCATACAAATAACACTACATCTTTGTGGCAGATATCTTGCATTTCTGAAAGCTGCATCTTAGAAATTCAATCAATTACACAGAAAAAAGAAGAAATGTAGCGAATAGAAGCTTTACCTACTAAATTCCTGTCTGCTTGATTCATGCTCAGGAGTCTTCCTCCTAAACAAAGTTGCAGTCTAAAGTCTGCTTTGTCCTAACCTCCATAACAATTAGTGTTGCTATCCTTCTTTCTGCCTAGGTACCATACTTTTAAAAACCGCAGGGGAGACAGAAATATAACAGATTCAATACAAGAGCCACACCCTCCACCATTTGAAATCCTAATTCTTCTGACTTCTTTGAACTGAGTTCCATGTGAAGTGACAGGATGGAATGGGTCTCCAGCATATATCTAACTGTTGAAAAGAGTGGTTTTTCTGCAACACTGACATGAGACATTACACTCCCAAAGTTCCCTCTGCTGAACCCTTCAAGGAACAGGAACTTGCTCCATAGTTATGAATCCATAGAATCATAGAGATGGAAGAGACCACAAGGGCCATCTAGTCTAACCCCATGATCAAAGCATTCCCGACAGATGACCATCCAGCCTGTTTAAAGACCTCCAAAGAAGGAGACTCCACCATACTCCAAGGCAGCACATTCCACTGCCCAACAGCTCTTAATGTCAGGATGTTCTTCCTAATGTTTAGATGGAACCTCTTTTCCTGTAGTTTGAATCCATTGCTCCATGTTCTTGTCTCTGGAGCAGCAGAAAACAAGTTTGTTCCATCCTCAGCATGACTTTCCTTCAAATATTTAAACATGGCTGTCATGTTACCTCTTAACCTTCTCTTCCCCAGGATAAACATACCCAGCTCCCTAAGCTGCTCCTCATGGGCCATCCAAGGTAAAACCTGCACAGCCTCTTCAGTTCAACAAATCTATTCAGTCCTCATGTATAAAACCATTTATTTTACATACCATGGGAACATTGGGAGAAGCCGATAAATAACTTAGCATGCATAAGCAGAGGTATTTCTCTCTCTCTCTTTTTATAAATACAATGTACAAAAATAGACAATACAGTCCTCCCAAGATTCTCAGCAGCTCCAACCTTTGTGATGTAAGTTTTGCAGATTGTTTGTTATGGAATAAGCACAAAAACTCTCAGTGCTGATGAAGAAAAAGGGCAGAGCGAAAGTCAAGTACCTAGTGTTGTCTTCTGACACCATGGTTCAGTCTTTTGACACTGTATTTGGAGGGTTTAAGACAACCCTCTTTACTTTTATTGACAGAAGGAAATAAAGGGATATTAAACATAAATGGGTGGATCAGAGATTATTCTGACTTTTGATGTTACCTCTATTTTATTTTATCTTTAGTTTCTTAGCTGTTGCTTTTGAGCTGAGATGTTACACCAGAGGCTGGCTTTTCCTTTTGGTGAAAGCAGTAGCATCTTGTGACTTGCCCTTCACAGCCTCCGCTGCAGTTTTAACCTCCTAGTCATTGAATGATGCTAAAAGGATATGGAAGGAAGGACCAAACAGGGCTTTGAAGATGTGGAACCCGGAAGCCAGCTGGGATAGGGGCCGGAGTTGGTGGGAACAGGGGAGACTGGCAACAGGGAATTGTGGCTTTGTAAGATGTGGTGCTAGAGTCTCGTAGCTTTGGGCTTTGTTCTGATGGAGCAGCAGGCTAAGGACAAGAAATACTTGGACAGCAGATGATTTATGACACTGAGGAGCCAACATCTCAGGGGAGTATGGAGTAAGGTTCTGCTTGTGAACCAAGGCAAGGAAGAAACTTCCTGGCTGTCTGGGAGCTGAGTATTCAGGGAGCTGGAGCAGGGGGCAGTGGTGGATGGACTCCCCCATGCCTGCCATGGGGCTGCCTTGCTGCCTCCTCCCCATCAGAACAGTCAGGAGAGCCATAGGGGCAGCAGTGTCCAGGCCGATCTTCCTCTTCCTCCTCCTCCTCCTCTTCTTCCTCCTCCTCCTCCTCTTCTTCTTCTGGGTCACTGTCCCTGAGCTCCCGCAAACATCTCCCTCCATTGCTTTTCTCAGGGGCCGCAGTTGAGTGTTGCACCTCATCTCCTCCTTTATCCTCCCCGGCACTTCCTCCCTTCTGCTTTTCAGCCTCCTGCGCTGCCTGCTCCTTGGCCTTCTTGCTCCGTTTCCACTTCATGCGCCGGTTCTGGAACCAGATCTTCACCTGGGAAGGGAAGGGCAGGAGAGACATGTGTCTTCAGCATCATGGAAAGCCCTTAAAAAAAACAGCACTGCCACCAAGCCTAAACTTAGTTGGGGTTCAAGACTCACTGGAGCTGAGCCTGGCATCCTATGCTTACTGAGAAGCAGAGCTTAGAAATGCTACTTTTCTGGAATACAATTCCCAGAATATGTGGCCACTGGCTGGGGGTTCGGTGAGTTGTAGTCTTAAAAAGTAGTTTCCCAAGTACCGCAGAGAAGCTACCCAAGACCAGTTTATCTGGGGTTCCTCTGGTGCAATTGTTCCAGGCCCCTCATTGGCTAGGGGGCTGAGGCTGAATGAATACGACATAGTTTACTTCCTCTTCTACCCTAGTCATTTCCCAAATCTTTTGGTTCTTCTGTTGTCATCAATATTTTGCAAGTTCCTTGAGTAACTGAGTAAAAATGAATGGGATCAGGCTGTGAGTCTCACTAAAAGTGCAAGGCTGAAGCTGAGTACACATATGAAGATTTTTGCCCTGCTGTCTTGCATACTTTATACACATATGTGCACAAAAGGGGCCATGGTTTTGGAACTACTCCAGGGCCCTAACCTCCTTAATCTGGCCATGAACTTACCTGTTCCTTGGAGGCACTTCTCCAGCAGTGTCAGGGAGCCTGTAGCCTGCACAAGTCATTGGGCTACCATTCCTATCAGACCCACCCAAAATAGCCAGTGGTCAGGCAAGATGGGAATTGAAGACAGTGGCATCTGGTTAGTGTCTCCCATGCCAGTGGGGCAGTGAATCCACTCTGGGGTTTAGTGTGACCTTTAAAGGCACTATCCCTGGTGCTGAAGCTATTTGAGGCACATGGTTCAGCACCTTGGACAGGCCCTTTACAGCTGAGACTAAAACCCAGGGTAGATTCACTACCCCACTGCCATAGAAGCCACCAGCTGCAATTGGTTCAAGAGTGTCTGTAAGTCCACAGCTTGTTTATCTCTGCAGCAGGGCCTCCAAAGAGCTTCTCAAGAAACAAGCATGATGCTCATAGTGCTCCTTGATTTAGAGATCACCTAGATCTCAATCCAAATAGATCACTACCAAAAGCAGAATCTTCTTCTGAGGAGGGGCACTCAAACTGTGGAATTCCTTCTTCCAAGATATCCACTAGCTACTACCAATCCACATGTTTTTGGTTTCTAAATTATACAGAGCTTCTTTCAAAATGTCATGGCCTCCTTCCCCCCCCTCTTCTTTTGCTTACTATGGCTGGAATTTTTGATCACAGTCTAGGTTACATCATTCTATATATGCTTAGGTACGCATTGCAGGGGCTAAGGAACTCGGCTAGTGAATTGCAAAGATTGGTAACAGGACTCTGCAAGAGTGCCCCACTGTACACCAGGATCTGCTGATGCACATCAGCACCCTATCCAGTGTCCCAATGGGCATCAGGAGTGTCCAATGCCCATTGGTCCCCTTGTGCATCAGGTCCTACTGTGCATCAGGTCCTATTGTACATCGCAAGTGCCTGATGTGTGTGGATCCTGTTGTGCATCAACCCCATTGTGCACTGGGTCCAATTCACATTGGTCACTTGGTTGGTTCCCTTACATAGGAACGTAGCAGCAGGCCCTTGCTGAATACAGACGTCAATTCTACTTCCCCCAGATGCAAGTCCATTTATACAGCCGTAAGTCTTCAAATGAATTCTGGCCAGTATTTTTTATCCCACTCCCTTCCCCCTTATAGCTTCATAATAACCCTGTAAGGTAGGCTAGGTTTAGAGTTCTGTTTGCTTGCCTTCTTTTGTGGCTTTTGTTTTCCATTATGCCTCTGGGTTTTATAAAAATTAATTTTATCACAATGACCTTGATTGCTGAAATCCATAAAGTGGAGTGGTAGACAGAAAAACAGGTCCACCACCCCCCGCCACCATATCAGTAGAATTAATACCTGCGGTTTCAGTTATCCATGGCTGAAAAATATAAGGACATATACCATAGAATCATGATGGACAATGCTTAGAGAGGTGCCCTCTGTAGGAATAGCTGGGTCCTCCAACACAACCCTATACCAGAAGTTCTTTATTTTAACAGGGTTTAAATATTATCTGCGCTTTCACTTCTAAACGGTAAGTCCAGGAACATATTCCTTGTGGATAACGAGGGGGGGGGGCTGTTATAAAGCCAATTCAATAAATCAACCAAATCAGAGGGTGCCATCTAAAGAAGAATGTTTTACTAATCCTGAGATCAGGAGAAATACTAGTATCATTTATACATTAATTTGGTATCTGAAGACAATCACGCATATTATGTCCAGAATCCTTACATCAGTCCTGGGAGCTCAGCCATTATTATCACAATTGTTCCCATTTTTCAGATGGAGAGACTGAGCTAGAGTGTGGCTTAATGAGATTTGAAGCTGGTTGATTGGGATGAAAGCTTTTACAGATGGGGCTGAAATGAGGAGGATTATCCTGCACATGTGAACTCTCTCATCAATGGGGGCTCAAGGCACCATTAAGGAAAAATTTGCGGAGTGGTAATGAAACCATTAAAACCAACTCTTTTTGGATTAGGCTGATGTGCATTTTTGGCCAAGCAGAAAAATCTGAGCGCACCTTTAAAGGAGAAGTAGGCAAATTCATGGATGGTCGAGCCAGTGGTACTGATGACTATATCTATATATCTACATCTGTCTCCTTCCAGAATTAAAGGCAGTATGCCTCCATAGGAGAGCCACTGTGGTGTAGTGGTTTGAGTGTTGGACTACAACTCTGGCGGCTCCGCTCAGCCATGGAAACCCACTGCAGGTCATGAATTTCATCATCTCATTTGAAAACCTGGCAACATGACCCCCAAAAGGAAGCTCTTCTCCATCCATACCAAGCAAGGTCCTCACCTGGGTCTCAGTGAGCATGAGGGAGGTGGCCACCTCAAAACGCTTTGGCCGGGAGAGGTATTTGTTCAGCTTGAATTGATGTTCCAGTTCCAACAGCTGCTGGCTGGTGAAGGCAGTTCGAGGCCTCCGGCATTTGCCCAGGAGGTTGGATTGAGCTTGAGCTGCAGGAGAAAGGGAGAGACAAAAAAAGAGAAGGCATGAGATGGAAGGAGGAGGAGCTGCCCTGGTGCTTGCTTGGGAATGGACAGAAGGATCCTTTCCTACTGGGAAACAACAGGGATGGCTGGGAGAGAAAATGAGAAATTCAAGGAAGGGTGAAGAGGCCAAAAGCAACTTCATAAACCACCAGTCTTGCTAGAAAACCTCTGGACAACATCTCTTTCTTTGTACAGTGTAATGTAGGAGAGACTTCTGCCTATGTTTAGAGGCCATGATTTAATTTCTAAGACAATTCCTACAGGGCCCATAAGTTCCAGGCTGTTTAAATAGATGCCACAAACTAGGTATAGGTCCCCTTTTCTCTCGTCTGTCCTGTGCTGAGGCAAGGGAAAAGTTCAGATGGTAAGTTCCTTGGGGCAGAGACATGTGTCCCTTTGTTGTTGAATAAGCCTTCCCCCATCACATACAGGAGGTGCCATTAATCCATTGCCTCACAGGATTCTGCTGGTCTGTGTACCTGCCTTCAAGCTGCCTGTTGACTTATGGCAACCCCATGAATTTCATAGTTTTTTCTTTGCCAAGGAATATTCAGAGGTAGTTTGCCAGTTCCTTCCTCTGAAATAGAGCCCACAGCACCTGGTATTTGTTGCTGGTCTCCCATCTAAGTACTACCCAGGGCTAACCCTGCTTAGCTTCCAAGATCAGATGGGATCTGGTGCCTTTAGGACAGTGGTTCTTAACCTTTTCTTTACCAGGGACCCCCTTTAAATATCTTTTGTTGCTGTGAATCCCCAAGGTTTAACTCAAGATTTAAAACCCTAATAGTAAAAATAATAATAATACCTGATAAAAATAATAATACAACTACACCATCTATTAAACCTTCCCTAAGAGGCACTGGAGGAAGAGGAGTGAAGACTTCTCTTCTCCTTCTTCCTTCAAGTTTGTGGGTGGAGTGGATTGAATGGCAATGTGCAGGCCAAGCCAGCCAGTCTTTGCCTTGTATCCTGTCACACAGCCACTCCACTGCAGGCAGGCAGGTGGGCCAAGCAGCCTTCAAGCCTTGACAGACCCCCTGTGAGGATATCACAGACCCCTGGGGGTCCCTGCACCACAGGTTAAGAAGCACTGCTTTAGGGTATTTAGGCCTATTTTGCTGGAGACTTATTCTGGGGTATATATGTAAGCCAACATGGTGTAGTGGCTGGACTGTTGGACTATGACTCTGGAGACCAGGGTTTGAACCCATGCTTGTCCATGGAAACCTACTGGATGACCTTGGGCAAGTCACACACTCTCAGCCTCAGAAAGCCCCATGATAGGATCACCTTAGGCTCGCCATAAGTTGGAAATGATATGAAGGCATACAACAACAACAAATATATAATAACCTTTCTGTGCACAGAAAGACTCCATCCCATGATCATGGCTCATCCTTCTTTTAGCTTTCCTGAAACAATCACTCTGAATCCCATGGTTAATCTCAACTGGAGTTGACCCACTGAATCAAGGATGTTTACATAAGTGTTGTCTTAGAAAGTCCCTATTGATTTATTGGGTCTATTCTAGTTGGAGCTATGAGTCTCACTGAGGTTATTATAATATACTAGAAGGTAAGATATACAGTACCTACATTTGAGAGAGAGAGAGAGATCTGCACCGCAGCTTGTAGTCCCACAAGTTAACTATACATCCTAGGCCCACATCCTTTCTCCCTCAAACTCTCTAGTCTTGAACAGACCTCCCTTGACTTCCTGGGATGATCCTCCTGTGTCAGTGCTAAAAAGAAAGGTATAGATGCATATAAACTTCCTCTGCCTTATTTTCATTTTTGTCCTAAGCCACCAAAACTTTACCCCCCCCCCCAAAAAAAAGAATGATGTTGCAGTGATCTGTCTGTCTGTTTTTAAAAAATACACTTGCTAGTAGGGAGTCTTTTTTTTTTTTTTTTTGGACCACACCTCCTAGAATGCTGGCTGGGGGATTTTGGAAGTGGTCGTTCCAAAAAGTAACTTTCCAAGTTCTAGTGGGATTTAACCTTGGAGAAAAGGTGCACTGGATTGCCCTGCACACAAGAATCAGAGAACATCTAAGTTATAGAAGAAGTGGCCTCTGAGACATATTGAGCCAAAAAAGAGTGTTAAAAGCAACTGGTGTCAACACTTCCAGGATCATCATAAAATAAAACTTGACAGCTAAACTGCAAAAAAACAGAAGAAAATGATCAAATGAAGCACTGGGCAATTTTTGGATATTGTTGGACTACAGCTCCCATTATCCTTCAACAGGGGCCATGCAGGTCAGGGCACATGGGAAATGCAGTGTAAACAAGTTGCTAAACTCCTGATCTAATGTGGTAGAAATTTGGATAGTGGAAAATTCACTGCGGGAAGGGGGGGAACTGTTTGGGAAGGATTCTGACCAATTCTGCTCAATTGTGGCAGGAGAAAAATGAGGACTGGATAGTCCAATTGGTTAATTGGTTAGTCCAGCTGGTTAGTCTCAGCTAGATGAGACCCACTGAATCACCTGTCCAACGGTGAGTTAAAACGCAGATAAATTACATTGAGTTAATGAGTCTGCTCAAGTTAGGAGTAGTAACAGAATCCAGGCCCCAGTCAGAGCAAGAGACCCATTCAGTTCTTCCCCATCTCTGGCCAATTTATGAGCGAAGAGGCGGTGGTAGGAAAGTTGTGCTCCAACTCTTTCCGGTGCAATCCTGACTGGGGAAAAAAAGGGAAAGAAGAGAAGCCCAGTGAGAGAGGGAAGATGGATAGTGGTTGGAGTGTTGGACTAGGAGACCACGGTTCGAATCCCCGCTCGGCCATGGAAACCCATTGGTGACCTTGGGCAAGTCACATACTCTCAGCCCCAAAGGAAAGCAACGGCAAACCTCCTCCGAACAGATCTTGCCAAGAAAAACCGTCATCTGTTGGAAGGACTCGTGCAGAAGCGATCGGGGAACCAAAAGGCAGCAAACGCGCCACGACTCCGAGCAGCCGCAACCAGGCCAGGATCCGGGCAAGAGCCGGAGCTCTGGGAACCCATTGGTGTCAAGGGGAGAAATGCGGCACACTTGCTTAACACCCCGCAGCCGCTTCCCTCCCACCCTGAAACCCACCAGGCTTGGGGCTGGATACAAAACCTGGCTGGAGGTTTCTAAAAAGCGTGTCTGGCCGACGGGGTGGTCCATCGGGGATCTTGCGCCTCCCAGCCCAAGAGGGCCCGCGGCCCGCTTTCCTGCCTGACCCGCTCCCCTGGATGCGTGGAAGGAAAAGAACGTGTGAACCTCCCGATCGCGGACAAACAAACACGCCGCCCGAGGACAACAACACCGTGCAGACCCACAGGGGCCGGGCCAGCTTCCCGAGAAGGTTTCCACCCCACATTGGTCCAGAGATTGGACTCCTGGATTCATGCCCCCCCCATCCTGAAGCAGCCCCCCCCCCCGACTAGGATCTTTGGCGGGACCCCTACCTATTGCTAAGCTCAAGGACAGCCAGATGCTCTAAGAAGCCTTTCTCAACCTTTTTATCCTGGAGGAATAATTTCCAGGTCTCAGGGAACCCCTGCATAAACATTCTATATACTTCTATTGCTTCCCCCCACAATCACAATCTCTTGAGGAACCCCTAGCAACCTCTTGGGGAACCCTAGAGTCCCAGGGAACCCTGGTTGAGAAGCACTGCTTACAGGATTTAGGATCAAAATGGAAATAAGTCCGTTCAAATGATGACACCAAAGTTATATATATATATATATATATATATATATATATATATATATATAATATAAAATTAATGGATTTACATAATAAAAATTTACAATAATATCAGGCAGGGTCCCCCTTCTAATCCCGCCCCCCCAGGTTAGAGCCCTATCAGCCTTGTGGGACCCATGCCTGGATTAGAACTTTCCTTGAATGGATTTCCCCTGGAATAAATACAATCATGCCCTCCTACTCCTCATCATCATTACTGCTACTAGTAATACTTTCACTACCACCAAGAAGTTAGGGACCAAAGGAAGGCCATGCGAGTGATGGGGTGGAAAAACAGGGAGGAAGCCGGCAGGGATGGGGAAGGGGGGGGGAGGAAAAAACCCAGGAATGACTTTCCTGGTTAAAAAGAATTTTTTTTTTTTTAATTTGCTTCTGAAGCAGATTCGAATCTGGTTCTCTCGTCTCCCCAGACCTGGATGCTTTCGAATCTTTTCACTGGTAAGATTTGGGAAAGGGGTTTTATTTCCCCCCCAATGGATCAAGGAGAACTACAGCCGCAGGTCGAGGAGGTTGAATTGTTAAGTATTGGGATGGGTTTGGATTGCAGCTGATTTGAAGATGGGCAGAGGGATCCACCGCCCGCCCGAAGCGAAACGCGTCCAAATTTCGATCAGCTAATTTGACGAATATATATTTTTATTAATTTTTATTAATTTTATATTAAACATGAGTATTACACAATTGAATCACAACATTGTCATTTATCACAGGTTCTTCAACAACAACCATTCTATTATGCAATATTATAATTGACCTCCTATAAGAACTTCTCAGCTGGACATAGTGTAATCTTAAATCATAAGATAAAATAGTCTTCTGCCAGAATTTGACGAATATATCTTGAACGACCATCGTCCTAACAATATGTCTATTTGCTCAAAGTGTTCATCGCTCGGGAGTTAAATTCCATTTTGGGAGAGAGGACGGTAAGAGAAAGACAGAATAACTGCACAGTTTAGGAAGTTTACATTTACTTTGAAATGGCTTTCTTTTTTTTAATATGAAGACTCTTCAAGAAAATTTTTTTTCCTTTAAAAAAAACCCACAAAGGACCTACAAACAAATTGGTTTTGTTTGGGTTTTTTTTTTTTTTAATGGTAAAAGAACCTACAAGAATACTGTACAAAAAGAAAGAAACCCTGCACAACATTCTCTTGAAAAAGGAAAGACACGTCGGTTGACTCCTTTCCAAAGAGCCGGATGTTTACTCTGAAACGGTGCCAACTAATTCTGATAGCAAATAATATCCGATCCTTAACTGGGCTTGCTCGGAAGTAAGTCAGCCCGATCTCAGCATGCACAGCTAGAAAAGAAGCATTTTAAAGCCCTCTTTTTATCTAGCAGGGAAACAGCACGGAGCTGACTTAAGCAGGGTTTTATTTTTTGTAAAGTCGAAGGCTTTCACAGCCGGCATACCTAGATTTTCCTTGGGTTTTTTTCCCGGGCTATGAGGCCGTGTTCTGGAAGAGTTTATTTCTGATGTTTCACCTGCATCTGCAGACTGATGTTTGCATCTGAAGTTTCGCCTGCATCTGCAGTGTACACTACCTTGCAGTGTAAACTGCAGATGCAGGCGAAACATCAGAAATAAACTCTTCCAGAACACGGCCTCACAGTCCGGAAAAAAAAAACCCCAAGGAATATCTATAGGTTTATTTTTTCCCCCACGTTAGTGGCCAAGTGGAGTAGGTGGATCGAGTCCACGATGGATCCCCACGCTGCCTTCTTAGGCATTTTAACAAGACCCTGGAGTAAAGCTCTTGGAAAAACAGGATGAGGATTTCTTGTCGGTTTTGTTTATATATACATACACATACATATATATGTGTGTGTGTGTGTGTGTGTGTGTGTGTTATTTTATACCCCGCTCTTCAACCACAAGGCTATCAGAGCGGCTTACAAACTGTTTTAAGTAATAGCAATTTACACATCTACACTGCAAGGTAGTGTACACTACACTTCCTTCAGGCTTCCCACGTGCGGAGGCAGCACTAGCTCAGAGGGGGGTTTCACACCCCCACGAGATTTCCCAAGGCTCCCTTTATATATAGGCGCCTTCTCTCGTTTACTCATTCACCAGCCCCACGTCCTTTGCACGGGTGGGAATGCTGACAAGTTTGCTAATGGCTGATTTTCCCTGTCGGGAGGGTTGCAACGCCTTGGGGAAAAAAAGAAAGTGCAGCCCTGGGGGGAGGGTGGTTGAAAGAAACAATGGACGCTTTGTTCCCGGGAATCTGGGGAAATAGAACCCCAATCTTTGAACTGCGCAGATTATAGAACAAAGTATTAACATTACACCATCCATGAAACAAAGTATTAAAATCAGCCATTCTGTCAGTGAGGATTTCCCTTTAAGGGGTTTTAAAAATATTCGTTATTATTGTTGTCACTACCACTATTACTGCTACTATTTACCAGCAATACGTTGACTGTCGTATATTTTTTGCCGCAAGTCCTAGGTATGTTTGGCATTGAGCAAATCTTCTCTTTTGTATAATAAATACAAAATGCACACACTCACATACACACTATGTAGAATATGTACATTATACAAAAGGGAAGAAAAGATCTTTGGCAGTAAGCAATTTTTTTTTCTTTTGTACAATGTATACATTTTACATTCTGTGTGTGTGTGTGTGTAAGTCGTCTGTCGTCTTACTGAGACCCCATTAATTTCATAAGGTTTTCTTAGACAAGGAATACTCAGAGGCGTTTCTGCCACCTGAAATACAACCGATGGCACCTGGTATTCGTTCGCAGTCTCCCATCCAAGTACTAACCAGGGTTAACCCTACTTAGCTCCCAAGATCAGAGGGGACCTGGTGTCTTTAGGTCATATATACATATACATACATACATACACACACACACACATATATATATATATGTATAAAGACACCACGTCCCCTCTGATCTTGGGAGCTAGGCAGGGTTAGCCCTGGTTAGTACTTGGATCTCTCTCCCCCACCCAGCAAGGAGCCAGCATGGCGTAGTGGTTTGAGAGCATTAGACTACAGCTCTGGAGGCCAGGGTTCAAATCACCGCTGGACCATGAAAACCCACTGGGTGATCTTGGACAAGTCGCACACTCTCAGCCTCAGAAAACCCTGTGGTAGGTTCACTTTAGTCCGGAAAGACTTGAAGGCACACAACCACAACAGCAAAATATATTTCTATATACTGTACATTCTACAAAAGAAAAGATTTGCTTAGTGCTAAAGATAGCTAGACAATTAATGACTTAGTTATACTTTGGAGACATCCCTCTAATACGAAATTGGCTATAACTTTACACCAGAACCTTCTAAAACACATTTGAGAGAACTACAAGAAGGAACCCTGAGCCCAAATCCACCCAAATGAACACTCTGATATACCAATGGTGTCCGTTCCCCGCCCCATGAAACAAACACCCCTTTGGAGCTCTACCTTGTAAATTTAAATAGATTAAACGTATTTATTCCAACTGTGGCTGTAATCTGAAGAGTGCTAGCCCTGTCTTTGTGAGTAATGCGATGTGTGCAAAACATGGCCCTCATATGGAGACCCTAAGGCAAAGCTATCACGGGGTTTTCTTGGCAGGATTTGTTCGGAGGGGGGTTGCCTTTGTTTTCCTGAGGCTGAGAGAATGTGACTTGCTCAAGTGGGTTTCCATGCCTTGCAGGGATTCGAACCCTGCCCTCTCATTGTCCTAGTCCAACACCACACCACGCTGGCTCTCACGGTACTGCATGAACCACACCAAAGGTGACTTAGGCCACAATTCAACCCTCTTTTTTTTTTCGTTTGGGGTGGGAGCATTTCCAAGGCAAAAAAGAAACACCCTGCAACGCGAGTGAGATTTAAAGCAAAGTCGGTTGCCTTCGTGATTTAAAAAACTCTCATCTGGCTTTTCCTTCCCATTCAGGGAGCCTGTCCTAACCGATCCAGGAACAGGAAAGTACAGTAGATCTGGATCCACGGGAAGATCTCCGGGAATCGGCAGTAGTTTGGCACGGATTTTATGACGGGCTTTGCAGCAGCAGAAACAAGACTAGCCTCCACACAAACACACACACACACACACCTCCCTAACACTCTACTGTTGAAATAAAGAGACTTATGGAGCACTTATGTGGACGGACTGAAGTCCACTCAATTCTGGGACTCAGAATTCTTTGTTCGGAATTCTTTATTTTCCACCAGATTTTGGTGACCTTATCCCCAGCTTCTAACAATTTTTTTTAAGGCAAAGGGGATTTCTTACCTCTGAAGAATAAAAATTGTATAACCTGCTTGGATTGTACTGTAATGTATAACTTGCTTGAATTGTACTGAATTGTAGGTGATGTATTGTGATGTTGTACCCCGCCCCGAGGGTAATAAATAACTTATTATTATTATTACAACCAGAAGAACAGAATCGCTGCTTCTCCGTGATTCCACCGCTTATGATACTTTAAAAAAAAACCCCACTAAATATTCCCTCCCTAAAATAATCCGAATTCACCGTGCTTGGTCAATCAAGAAGCACCTGTTTGGCGAAGGCCAGCGATTTTTAACCATGCGAAAAAAAGAGAAGGAAAGAAGAAAATAGAAAAGGAGACCCAGCTCGCATCTTTTTAGGCCGGGGGACTTTTGGCTTGTGACAAAGGAAAGACCGCGGCTTCTGTTCCTGCCCTGAAAACACCTACAAAACACGCATCTTTCTCTCCCTCTATAAACGGAGATTATAGGCTAAATCTAACTGTTGTTCCCCAAACATGAGTAAATCCATTGCATCAATGGGATTCCGGTCAATCAAGAATCGACAAGTCTATTGGAAGCTTTCTGTCTACACAAAGGAATCGTTCGCGCTGCATATAATAAATCCTGTGATAGATAAATATAAAGGTAGCTATAGTAGCGAAAGCCAAGGCGACTTTTTCACTGGGCCTGAGTAGAGTGGACCCCCTGAATGAACAGGACTCGGGACCCTGATGAATTCTACTCTAGTTGTGGACTCAGAATGGGATTTTTAGCCAGAGGTCTGTATCTCGCCTGCTTTTCTATGAAATGTATACCATCTATTATCGCGTGAACTATATTTATACTGTATACACAAATCTATACATGCATGCATGCATGCATGCATACACACAAGGCCTCTGTATCTGTTTTTAAAGTGTGTTGAGGGGGAGGATTGGGGTGCTCAACATTACTAGGCAGGTCGTTATTCATTTTGCCTGCTTGGATTTTCCTAACAAAACGATGAAAACTCAGGCTGGAAGAGCCAGCATCCACCCAACCGAAGCTGCTAACACCATGAAAGCATTCGCAAAATAAGGCTCTTTTCTTGAACTGCGGACGGGTCAGCCCTGAGGGGTCTTAACTACATCCTCTGGGTGGTACAATTATAGTCACAGAATCCTAGAGTTGGAAACGACCACAAGGGCCATCTAGTCCAACCCCCTGCCATGCAGGTATAAACAATCCAAGCATTCCTGACAGATGGCCATCCAGCCTCTGTTTAAAAACCTCCAAAGGAGACGCCACCACACTAAGAGGCAGCGCGTTCCGGATTACCACACTACACTCTTATAGCGCTATGATTCCACTTTAACTGCTCTGGCTTCCTCTTGTGGAATCCTGGGATTTGCAGCATAAGGAGGGGACATTTCGCATTCTCAGCCAGAAAGCTCTAATGCCTCCTTGTTGTGGTGGTGGTGGTGGTAGTAGTTGTTGTGTGCCTTCACGTCATTTCTGATTTAGGGGAACCCTAAGGCTATGACGGGGTCACTCAACTCCAAACCCCAAAATGTTACAGGAGGCAGCAATAGCTATTAAAGCGGAATCATAGCACTAGAACAGCGTAGTGTGATAAAGTCATTTTTAACATTTCCTCCATTCCACAGGCTTCTTCTCGGCCCCTTGAGCTGTGGCATAGATGGCCCTTCACAGCTGCTCCCTGGGGTTGTGGGATGGTCTTTTGCATGGCGAAAGAAACCCAGGTTTGGAGAGGGCAAGAATGAGCCCGGATTCAGCATGGGGGTGAGAGAAATCCCACTTCTGGCTTGTCCCCAGCTTGCAAAGTAGCACCGCTCCTGCTTCCCAATGTTGAGGTTTGCAGATCCCTTCAGGGGGTTTTCCTTGGAGTTTTTTCCGGGCTGTGAGGCCGTGTTTCAAGAATTTCTTTCTGATATTTCGCCTGCATCTGTGGCTGGCATCTTCAAACAATGGTTGGGTAGAATATATAACTCTCTCTCTCTCTTTCTCACACACACTCTCCTACCCAACCATTCTCTGAAGATGCCAGCCACAGATGTAGGTAAAACATCAGAAATAAACTCTTCCAGAACAGGGCCTCACAGCCTGGAAAAAACCCAAGGAAAATCCATGGATGCCGGCTGGCCTTGAAAGCCTTCAACGATGTCACATCCCAGGAGGAAACTGCTTAATGCAATGTAGATGTGTAAATTGCTATTGCTTAAAACAAATGGTAAACCGCTCTGATAGCCTTGTGGTTGAAGAGCGGGATATAAATATCAAAATAATAATAATAAAGGAATCTGGGAGGGCTGCAATGCCTTATTTTGCGGGGGGGGGCATATGTTTATCTCAGGTCAATGTAACCTAAGGTATTCACAGTACAGGATATTCAGATTATTTTTGTTTTTGCAGGAGGAGGGTTACTATGGGCCCCCCTCAATGATGCCCCCCCCTGCGGATGCTGGAGCTGCTGGTGCCTTAAACCAAGATGCCAGCCACAGATGCATCTCCAGCCCCCAAATAAGAGGGGCTGAAGATGCATCTGTGGCTGGCATCTTCAGAGAATGGTGGCGTAGGTGTGTGTGTGTGGGGGGGGGCTTTATATACTCCTACCCAACCATTTTCTGAAGATGCCAGCCACAGATGCAGGCGAAACGTCAGGAATAAACTCTTCCTACACAGCTTCACAGCTTTTCTTTCCGGGAAAGAAAACCCAAGGCAAACCCCCTGAAAGGATCTGCCAACCTCAACACTGGGAAGCACGGGCGGTGCTACTTTGCAAGCTGGGGACAAGCATAGGGGTGGGGGGTGGTTTATATGCTCCTACCCAACCATTCTCTGAAGATGCCAGCCACAGAGGGGCGGCCATCCCTCCCTCCCTCCCTCCCTCCCTGCCCAGGCTCTACTCACAGTTGAAATCCGGCATCTTGGGGAGGATCATGCCGGCGGTGGAGGCCCGGAGCCACTGGTCGAGCTGGAAGGTGCTGGCGCTGAGCTTAAGGGGGTCGGCGGCCGGGTGGTGGGAGGGCTGGACCTGGGCGTAGGAGTAGGAGAGGGCCGGGTGCTGCGAGGCCAGGGCCGCTGCCGCTGCCGGGTAGGCGTACATGGGGTGCCCATAGAGGGCGGATGGGGGGTGGAGGGAGGGACCCCCTCCTCCGCCCCCGCTGCCTTGCGTGGGGTGCAGCCCCAGGGCTGAGTGGGGGTGCGAGTGGGGGTGAGGGTGGGGGTGCGGGTGACCCCCTCCTCCTCCTCCTCCACCACCACCCCCTCCAGCCAGGAACCCAGGCTTGGGCACCAACCCACAGTGGGCCCCCAGGATCCGGGGTGGCGAAGGGCTCTCCCCCCGCAAGCCCTCTCCAGCCCCCTCGGCCGCCGAGCTGGAACTGGACGAACTAGGGCTGGAGCCACCCCCGGCCAGCGAAGTGACCAAAGCCAGCGGTGAGCTCTGCGCCGCCTTGGGAGGATCCACTGCCAGCAACGCGTCGATGCGGAAATTCTTGGATTTCTCCATCATCCTCAGGCCGGTTATAAAAGGCTCAGAGAACCATCATCGCCGCCTCCGGCATCAGCATCCCCAGGGGGTGGCAAGGCCAAGGCTGGGGCCATCCAGAGGGCATCGAGACCAACCCCACCCCAACACATACACGCACAGGCAAGGCAAGCCTGGCTGGTGGGCGAGGAAGGAGGGACGCGGCTCTCCTCCTCTCCTCTCCGCGCCCAAGCTGCTCTAAGGCGCCCGGCCTGCTGCCTCGGCTCCCTTGAAGGCTCCCCCCGAGGCTCTCATTGGCCCTCTGGGAAAGGCGGGCCCTGTTGGGGGGCTTCTCGGCAGCCTATTGGTCGAGGCGCACACCTGTCAAGGCGCTGGGTCCCGCCCACCTGGGGCGGGGCTGTCTCCTCCTTTCCAGTAAGCCAGCCACTGCTCTTTTCCTTTGGAGCATTTTGGCTACATAAATAAAGCCAAAATGCTCCAAAGGAAAAGAGCAGTGGCTGGCTTATTGGACTGCCAACCAATAGGTAGGCTTGCGACTCACACAGAACGCTTCGTCGAAAGGATTTCCCGCGAGTTCTCGACCTCCTCCAAAGTTTGCAAGAACCCCCACCCCTAATCCAGCCAGGATGGAATCCAAACGTCGAAAGATCCAAGCCTTCTTCTCCTCCCCACCCTCCAATTTAGTGAGACGAAGTGATTCTCCCTGGCCTAAATACCCTCAAGGCCCCAGGTCCCGTCTTGATCTTGGAAGCCAAGCAGGGCCAGCCCTGGTTAGTGCTTGGATGGGAGACCGACACCTGACACCAGGTGATGTGTGGGCTAGTTTTCAGAGGGAGGAAGTGGCCAAAGCACCTTCTGGGTCGTCCTTGCCTAAGAAAAAGCTGTGAAATGCGTGGGGTGGCCACCGGTCGACAGGTGACTTGATGGCACATACATGCACACTTAGTTGCACCGTGGCTGGTGATGCCCTGGAAACTCGTGGTGCCGAATCCAAGGGTCATCGGAGTACAGCCAATTACATCTAATTTGCTGTCCAACGTCCTTCCTTGCAGATTCTGCACCTGATGCTTGGGAGGGGTGTTGAAAGTTGGGGGGGGTCTCTCATCTGCCCACACAATGTGGACCTCCATTGTTCCTGGATGAGGGGATTCCTGCAAGGACTGTGGGGGGTTACTTGTCTTCTCTCTAGAGCAGCCTTTCTCAATCAACCTTTTTACCTTGGAGGAACCCTTGAAATTATTTTCGGATCTCAGGGAACCCCTGCATAAAAAGGATTATATCTACAGCTAAAAAGGAAAAAAAAAGTTATTTCTCCCCCAAACATGATCTCTAGGAACCCCTAGTGACCTCTCATGGAACCCTAGGGATCCCAGGAACCCTGGTTGAGAAACCCTGCTCTAGAGGCTGACCTCGAAACTGAAGCCAAACACACACGACACAAATCATTCAGTTTGACACTGGATTATTTGTCATGGCTCCTTCCTGGGCTTTGTAGTTCTACAAGGTCTTTAGCCTTCTCTGCCCAAGAGTGCTGGTACCTCACCAAGCTACAAATCCCAGGATTCCAGAGGAAGGAGCCATGGCAAATAGTCTAGTTTCAAACTGGATTATTTGTGTAATGTGGATTTGGCCTGAGTGTATAAGTGGCCCCTTCGCACAACATAACTGAGCGCTGACACACACACACACACACACACACACACACAAGTTTGGTCTTTCAGCTCTCATCCATGATTCCTATTCAGTTCTCATCTATGAGGCTAGATTAGACTGAGGCGCATCAGATCTGACCTTTGGAGTGGATCTCATCTGGTCAGGACTCTTGGAAGGGGAGGGAGATTTTTATTTTATTTATTTTATTTTATTTTATGTATTCATTTCCCTCTTTGATTTATCATCTAGGAGGAATCTGTACCTGAGTGACATTTGGCAACAGTTGAAAGGAGGCAAGGTTGACTTTTGCTCCCATTTGCTTAGGGGGAAACCTGTCCCTCCCTCCCCAAAATTCCCAGCAGGTCGTACGTACCCTGAGCATGGCGCGAAAGGCGCTTGGACTGGCCTACACAAAGCCCTTCGGCGAACGCCCATCAAGGCGAAGGTTGCCACAACCAGGAATACTGGGAGCCTCTGAAGGAAGGTGTTGGGAGAGCCCGAAAGGTAGGAAGAGCTTATCAGAAGAGATCCAACCCTTTACTCTATGAGCTGGAAGGAAAGTTGAGGGGGAGTAAGTAAAGACTGCAAATGACCACCGACAGCCTGCGTTTTATGAACCGAGGACTGCTCTTTCACGCCCTGGGTCCTCTTCTAGATCGTTTTCCACACTCGTGATTATTTTCCTACCCCAGATCCAGTTCGATTCTGTTAGTATTTCTCTGGAAATAAGATCCATTCGTTTCAATGGGTTAGTACTTGCGTGGGCGGGGGGGGGCTGTCTAGGAATACCAGGTGCTGCGAGCATAGTTCAGAGGAAGGAACTGGCAAAACCGCCTCTGAGTATTTCTTGCCTTTAAAAACCCTATGGAATTCATATGTTTAACTGGGCTTCTCTCCGCCGCATAAGGTAGGCCAGCGCCCTGGTTCTCGCCTCGCGGTTTATTCATTGCCATAAAACAGTGGTTCTTAGCCTGGGGTCCGCGGACCCCCGGGGGCCACGATGTCCTCACAGGGGGTCCGCGAAGGCTGGAAGGTTGCTTGGCCCACCTCCTCCCTACAGTGGAATGGCCACAGGACAGAAGACAGGCGCTAAGGCAAAGGCTGGCTGGCTTGGCCTGCGCATTGCCATTCAATCCGCTCCAGCTACAAAGTTGCAGGGAGAAGCAGGAGAAAAGTCTTCCCTCTTCCTCCAGGGCCTCTGAGGGAAGGTTTAATGGAAGGTGAAATTGTATTATTATTATTATTATTATTATTATATTAATTTTAAATCTTCAGTTATGTCTTGGGGATCCGCAGCAAGAGAATATATTTAAAAGGGGTCCCCAGTAAAGAAAACGTTAAGAACCTCTGCCGTAAAAGACAAATATTTAGAAAGGCTGTCCCAGCCTCAAATTCATCACGCAGTCTGATACTAATGAAGCGACCTCCGATTTGAGTGGGACCTATATTCCCCCCACCCCAGGTGACTTTAAGATTGAGGAGACACAAACATATTCACAATTTTTGCATGGCATTTTTGCATGCTCCCCCCCCCCCGATCCCAGTGTTCTGTCTGCAAGGAGCCGCTTCCTCCCCATGCAACGAGTCGTGGAGATTTTTCTGTTCCCACTCCCTGCCAATTCCTTCTTCCCTGCGCCCGTCGTGGAAATATGGCCCTTGTTCGGCTGTGCCTATTAGGTCTCATTCACACATGCAGGGCCTTGACCTCCACCCCCCCAGCTTTTCTACCTGGACACCCAGGATGAAATATCGACTGCCTTAGATTTTCCTTGGGTTTTTTCCCCTGGGCTGTGAGGCCATGTTCTGGAAAAGTTTATTTCTGACGTTTCGCCTGCATCTGTGGCTGGCATCTGTTTTGTACACCGGTCCCTAATGGGAGGAAGGAACTGGCAAAAACCACCACTGAGAATTCCTGGCCTTGAAGGCACATACCTACACACACCCTAATGACTCCATCCTCCTGCTAAACCGATCAGACGTGACAGAAACAACACGAGGAGGTCTTATGAAAATCGGTTTCACCTTTCGGGTCTTCTGGGACTGGGGTTAAAAAACTGGATCCCAAGAAAGCAAAGTTGGGTCATCTGAGAGCATGGTCTAAGTCAGGCGACCTAAGAACGGGAGCGCTTGAAGAAGAAATGATGGCAAATGAAAGGACCAAGAAGCCAGAACGAACGACAGGGGGTACGGTGATCAAGTCAAAGTCAAACTACAGTTGTCCCTTCATATTCACTGGGGTTTGGTTCCAGGACCCCCCAGTGGATTCAAAAATCCATGAATACTCAAGTCCCATTATATGCAGTGGCATAGCAAAATGGTGTCCCTTATATAAAATGGCAAAATCAAGGTTTGCTTTTTGGATTAGTATTTTTTTAAAGAATATTTTCAAGCCGTGAATACTTAAACCCGTGGATACCATATCCGTGGATACAGAGGAACAATTGTATTTCCCAGTCCCATGAGACAGATTTTTCTCAGCATTGATAGAGTCACGCCTAATCATTATACTACTGTAAATTTTCCTTGGATGTTTTTCCGGGCTGTGAGACCGTGTTCTGGTCTCACAGCCCGGTGTGGGGGGCGGGGGAATCCAAGGAAAATCTATGGATGCTGGCCGTGAAAGCCTTCGACTTCACATTATACTACTACTACTACTAAAAATAGCACATGCTATTTATTTCTTTTTTCATTATATTCCTCGGCTAGACGACATGCTCTTTGGCTCACAGATCCCAGAGACATATACATACCCCATCATGAGAAAAACTTGCCTCTATGCTTAGAAACAAAATTCAGGGCTCTGTATTACTATCACTAAAATGTCACAAGCACTGCCAGCTTTCAAGCTCTCCAGAACGCTTCTTCAGGGATGGCACAGAGTTTAGGCAAGGAGGAAAGAAAAAGAATCTGAAACAGGTAATCCAAAAGAAACAAGGAAATATGTGTTTTATGAGATTTCACCACCACACTCATTTATCTTCTATAAGGAGAAAGCATGGAGAATCGACGGGTGGCATGAGCAGAGAGCTTTTATATCCTTGCCAAGTAGCTGGTGCACAACTGGAACAGGCAGGTGTGTGTGTGTGATGGATTCTCCAGATGGAGACAGGAACCCAAATCTGTTCTCCTTTTAAGTGTGTGTGTGTGCACACCTTTAAATTGCCTGTAGACTTATGGCATCCCCATGAATTTCAGAGGGTTTTCTTAGGCAAGTCATCCTCAGAGGTGCTTTTGCCAGTTCCTTCCTCCGAAATACATATAGCCCGCAGCACCTGGTATGGGTTGTAGAGTATTTACATTCGTCCTTCTTCCAGGGAAGGGACTCAGGTCAAGTTAAGAACAAAGTGCATTAAAAACCTATTTGATACATAAAGTTTTAAAAGCATCAAATAAACAGTCCCATTAAAAGTACAGTACTAAGTTACAACAATTAAAAGGACATTAAAACATAGTACTTACTGTAAAAAAAAAAAACCCAACAACAACAATCCATAATATACCTCATTAAAGAGATCCTTCCGCCCCTTGAATGTCAAAGGCCTGCCTAACTGAAAAAGTCTTTGCCTGCCGATGAAGAGAGTGTAGTAGACCGAGGGGCCAACCAAGTCCCCCATGGGAGGGAATCCCACAAGTTGGGAGCAGCCGCTGAGGAGGCTCTGGGGTTGTCCAAAGGGGGAAAATACCCCGCATGGAATTCGCTGTGGCAGGACAGAAAGAAAAGGCGAGGCGCTTAAAACGGTTCTGAAGTGCTACTCATAATAGTTTTGAAACAGCCAAATATATAGGTTTTCTTTTTCTTCCTGGGAAATAATCCTATGGAATCTGAAAGAAAGGAAATGTATGGCTTCTATACATCCACAACTGCTTACGAACCTACCCACACACCCCAAAGGGATCCATTCGAGCCACTTCCAAAGGATTTTAATAGTGCAAGCCTTACTCAGAAGGCGGTCCGTTGAGTTCATTTCACTTACTCGTAGCTAAGTGTATTTGCAGAGAATACATACACATCTACTCTTTGGACATACTATAACATTGCATATACTGTATGTGATTCCCCCCCCCAGATATATTATGCATCCATTATAATATCTATATCTATACTGTACAGTCGTGTGAAAAAGTACACCTTCTTTGACTTCTATGGTTTTACATATCCAGACATAATAACAATCATCTGTTCCTTACCAGGTCTTAAAATTAGATGAATACAACCTCAGATGAACAACAACCCATGACATATTACACGGTATAAATATGTCTTCTCCATTTTGGCTTTATTTTTCTTGAATAAATCATGACACGGTATAATATGTCATGGGCTGTTGTTCATCTGAGGTTGTATTTACCTAATTTTAAGATCTGCTAAGAGGGTGTAGTTTCTTTTTCACATGAGTGTATTACACACACACACACATATAAGTATGCATATATGATTTGTTCTATACATATAAATGATTAAATCGCGTTTTATTCTCCTCCTAAGTGAGTGCAAGGTTTTTAAAGTGAGATAATCGACGGGATTATATATTTGCTAATTAAAATGTGTGTGTGGGAGGGTCCCCAGCAAAACCTTCGGCAGTGGAAGTGGGGGGATGGCTACACCGCAGGGGACTCAGTCTAGAGGGCGAAAACCTCCCTTGGTTGGCGAGAGAAGCATCCACCCTTCTGGTGGGAGTCCATCAGAATTCTCCCCGAGTCTCCCGCCTGCCTCCCGACCATAAATTAGGACCCTGTGAAACCCATCGCTTCATTTGTATAATGCACTCCTTCGCTTCTCTGCCTTGCCCCCCTTTTCTCAGCACCCATAATTTATCGATGGGCTTGTTTATTTTGTAATTGAAAAGTGGCTCTGATGTCTCCAGCAAGGCAGGCTTTGGAAGAGAACAGCCTGGAATTGGAAGGGCAAGGAAGGGAGTCTCCAAAATACCCATTTAAATGTTAGAGGGGGGGGGGAGGCTTTGGAAAATAAACCCATGGGCAGATTAAATCAAATCAATATGAAGTCGAAGGCTTTCAGGGCTGGGCATCCATAGATTTTCCTTGTTTTTTTTTTTCTGGGCTGTGAGGCCGTGTTCTGGAAGAGTTTATTTCTGACGTTTCGCCTGCGTCTGTGGCTGGCATGCATGTAGCATTTCACATACATATGCCACAGATGCAGGCGAAACGTCAGAAATAAACTCTTCCAGAACACGGCCTCACAGCCTCCCCCAAACCCAAGAAAAATCTATAAATCAAATCACTTTGAGCAGCCGGGAGTACATCATAGTGGGTCAAATTTGCAGGGCTGAATCTCTAGGCACTTAAACTGGTTTGCAAATATTAAAATTACAACATAAGTGAGACAAAGATAGGCTTCCAAGAAGAGCTATGTGGGTGTTTTTTTTAAAGGGACACATGTTTGCAAGACCCGGCCTTTAAAACCAGTTCTGTGTAGGGTTGCCAAAGTTTTAATTGGTATATGTTGCTGTGGCTTTAACAAAACCCCCTGATCTGGAGAAATTCGCTGGATGAGGCTTTTTCACGGGACCAACAGCCATGCATTGCCCTCACAAGGGGGGAGCTGACAGGGCTCTAGCCTGGGGCCCCAGGATTAGAAGGGGGGCCCAGCGTGATATTAATTGAAAGTTTTTATATGTAAATCCATTTGGATTTTTTAAAAAATAAATATAAATATTACTTTGGTGTCATCATTTAAACTGTCTTATTTTACTTTTTTATCCTAAATCCTGTAGAGCAATGGTGTCCAACCTTTGGCCCTCCAGGCTTTGGGACTACAGCTCCCAGAATTCCTGACCATTGGCTCATCTGGCTCAGGCTTCTGGGAGTTGGAGTCCAAAACACCTGGAGGGCCAAAGGTTGGACACCGCTGCTGTACAGCATCTTGCTGCCCTTAAACTTAGCAGTAGGTAGGGGGCCTGCCAAAGATCCTGGCCTGGGAGCCCGATTCAAGGGACATGCATGCGTGTTCCTATTTGCTAATTCCTGCAGATGAGGATCTGTAAAAAACGCAGTGACAGAGGCCAGTTTGGACGTTGGCAACCCTAACAATTAGACGTATATTCACGTGGTCTCTAAGGCGTGTGGGGGGAAGCAATATGAGTTGCAAGGGAGTTTTGTCTGCCCATCTACGCTCCCCCATCCGCTCCGTGTGTGTAGAAAAACACTATATACTTGGTACATTACATACATTACATGCATACATCGTTAGGCAAAGCGGAGCAGCCGCCAGGGCAAGAGATTTCTATGCCACTTGACGGGTGTGTTCCGCCTCAGTCAGCAAAATGTCTTAGACCAAGCCTCACACTACTCAAACGACTTCACCCCACCATTTGACAATGGCCCACTTTGAGAAAAACGAGCAATAATCCCTATTTCCTCTATTGAGGCGTGACTCCGGATTTAGAGTTTGCAGAACTGGAGCGGCTAATGGGAGAAAGTCCTCTAATAGGAAGTCGTTTCTCTTCTCTTTGCCTTTCCTTTAATCTGCTTCTCAGGCGGATAACCTGGGAGATTAACATCTTGATCTCATCCTGTTAAAGCTGTCCTTCTGGGTTATAACCCTGTCCTGAAGATGGTGCTTATGGGGATGGGAGCACTAGGATCTGAGAAAAAAAATCTAGGAACTGATTTCCCCCCATTCTTTTATGTTACAACACCGGACAATTCCTCTAATATTATTAGAGGGAAAATATGGGGTTGCCATTTTGATTTACTGTCCCTGCTCCTGCACCTTTAATGGAACAAAAAAAAAGTGCATTCAGGTGCATTCAGTGGGTAGGTTTGCTAGGATCTGAAGGCACAGCAGCAGGGGCAGGCTAAAAAGTTCGCAACTCTACCAGCTAATTGTTTTTGTGACAGATTGTCCTTAAAGATACAGGAGTAGAGCCAAGAAAAAGGACAAGGACCCTAGAAAAGCAGAGAAAGGAGTACCAGGAAGGTCTAATGAGGTTCCCAAAACTTCTGGGCCTGTAACTGATTCTTGACAAACAGAAATGTAAACACAGGAGTTTTGTTGTTTTTGTTTTAACTGAAGTGGCAATACAAAGAAAGCCCCACAACCAAAGGCCTCCATTGTCCATTTCACATCGTGGCCAAGCAAATGCCCAAGCCAGACATAAGAGTGTTAGGTCTTTCCTAGCATTCTGCCCCACCAACAAATATGGTCCTATCTTGGTCTAGAAGCAAGGGGATGGCACTTCCATTATCCTCCCTCCTCCACTGGGACTCCCATACCAGCCTGAACATGCTGGATCTCTTCTGGTTTTGGAAACTAAGCAGGGGCAAGTCTGGTTAGTACCTGGATGGGAGATCATTGAGGAATACTGTAGCTTGGACTGCTAAAAAGAAAAATAAATGGGTCCTAGAGCAAATCACCCTAGAACTCACCCTAGAAGTCAAGATGACTAAACAGAGGTTGTTGTGCTTTGGCCATATCATGAGAAGAAAGGACTCACTAGAAAAGAAAATAATGCTTGGCAGTAGGAAAAAAGGAAGACTGCATTCCAGATGGATAGACTCCATCAAGAAAGCCACAGCCCTGAGTTGGCAGGACCTGAGCAAGGCTGTTGATGAGAGGATGACTTGACAGCCTTTCATTCATAGTGTCCCCATAAGTCAAACTTGACTTGACAGCAGTTAACAACAATGACTTGGAAAGGGTCTGGCCTGAAACCCTGGAGAGCTTCTGCCACTCAGAGTGGACAGCACTGAGCTAGATGGATTAAGGCTCAGATGCAGTATAAGGCAGCTCCTATGTCCCATATACTTCCTCCCAATAACCTGAGCACCCGGGTGGCTCTCTAGGCACCGGTGGATACCACATTGTCCCCATAAGCTTTTAGTATGGCTTGCTCTAGGAGGTCACAGAAGACTGGCTAGTTTGTTCCATGGGTTGGATGCAGAGAGATTCATATTGGAAAGAAAGGCCTATTAGAGTCTTTTCTCCATCCACAGTGGAAGTGTCCACCTTAGGAGGATGAGTTTTCAAGAACCAAGAGGAGGCAGAAAAGAGTTTTTAGGATCCTCCAGAGGAAGAATATTTATTAAAGAATAGGTAGAACAGGCTGATCCTTGCTGAACCATTCTTAAAGATTAAAAATAGTAAGCAGGCATGCTCCAACATGTCCTGCTCCATGAAGAGAAAGACAGCACATGGCAGAGGCCAAACTAAAAAGGGAGAGTGGTCAGTCCCAGGTTAATTCTTTTTGGTACAAGAAAGGGCAGTGATTTGAGTAACCCTTGCTGAACCAGATGATGTAATCTGTCCATAATGCTTTGGAACAGGTGGCAGGCAGAGGAAAAGAAAGGTCAAGTTCTTGATCTCTCTCTTCAGGGTGCATCTACACTGTAGAAATAATGCAGTTTGACACCACTTTAAATGCCATGGCTCCATCCTACAGAATCCTAGGATTTGTAGTTTTGTGTGGCACCTGCACTCTAACAGAGAAGGTTAAAGACCTTGTAAAACTACAAATCCCAGGATTCCATAGGATGGTGCTATAGCACTTAAAGTGGTGTCAAACTGTTAAGGAAAATGCAACATGGGACATACAGTGAAAGAAATAAAACATGTATGTGAAAGTCACAATGACTAAGCAAGAGCAACTATGAAGCTACACAGGTGAAACTGCTAATGTAATCTAGAAGGCCTGAGAGCCAAGGACAGAGTTACTGAATGCAGATTGGAAACACATGAGAATCATTAAGTGTACAAGGTGAAATGTTGAAATACATGGGTTGGTCTTAAGCATGGGTGGAACTATGTGGACCAATCAGAATGGAAGTACACACCCACTGGGTGGAAACTAGCTAGTGGGTGATGATAAACAATGGCTATAAAATTGCAATGTTTGCCAATGTATTGTTGTGGAGTAGAGTTGGAGTAGTTTGGAGATATTGTGGAGTAGTGTGTAGAGATTGTGATTTGTTGACCATATAGTATATTTATATAGAAGAATAAAGTAGGTTTTATATAAAACTACTGAGTTGCCTGAGTGAATCCTGGAGACGTTTGGAGACACCTGGAGAAGAGTGAGAAGGCTTGGAGAGTTTGTCAGGATCTTCAGCCTATTCTCTGAAACTCTGCTGCTTTGGAGAAAAGCATTAACCACTGATCTAAGCTGGTTGGCTCTGCTGTATAAAAAGGTGGTGAGTTTGAGCCAGAGGTGAAGAGCTACAACTCCCATCATCCCTGACAAGGGTTATGGGCCCAGTTACTAGAGCACCCAGCATCCACAGAAGCTGAAAGTTCCAGAAAGTGGAAGAAAGCTTTGTGGACGACAGATCAGAGCAAGTTGTTTGTGCTGCACTGATAAGCCTCGTGAGTAAATCATTTTGTGTTTTGCTTAAGCCCAGACGGGTCGGCTGTGCATACTCAGAAGGACTGTGTCAAATTGAGTCACTGCACAAATCAAGATGGAATTTCTAAAGTTTAGTAAATTGAATAGAAACAACTACTCTACCTGGAAGATTTATGCCCAATCTCTACTAGTAAAGGAAGGTCTGTGGTCAACAGTTGAAACAGGGCTGGCAGCTGATGCTGATGAAGCCACTAAAGAGAGAGATAGTAAAGCAAAAGCCTGTCTTTATCTCATGCTTGAAGAAGACTTAATTAATGACGTCAGAGATAAAACGTCTGCCAAGGATGTGTGGGATACCTTGCAGAGATTACACACTCCTTCAACTGCTTTTGCAAAAATGCTATGGTCTAAAAGAATATACAGGCAAAAGATGGCTAAAGGGCAGTGTGTGATAGAACATTTAAAAATAATGCAAGATTTGTTTGTGCAAGCTGAACTGAGGGGAGTGCAAATTAGCAAAGAGCAGCAATGCTACATTTTAGTAGAATCGCTAGACTCTTCGTGGGACAACATAACGAACAGCTTGCAGAACTTGCCAGAAGCTGAGCTTAATAGAGACTTAATTGTGGCCAGAATACTGGAAGAGAACCAGAGAAGAATGTCTGAGCAGGGTGACTCAGCAAGCTTAAAGACTGTGCCAAAACAACAAACAACTCCTGACTGGCGAACGCAGGAGGAGGCAGCCTCTACAAGGGAGCAACGGAGGTGCTTTTATTGTAAGAAGATTGGTCATCTGCAGAGACATTGTAAACATTTTGCAGCTGAGAGACACAAGCAAGCAGAGAGCAGATGGCAGCCGCGACAGTATCAAAAACAGTCCAGACCTCCATTTTTGAGGGACAGTGGTAATAAAAAGGGGTTTGCAACCATGATTAAGGAAAAACAAAATGCAAATTCTAAATGGCTAGTTGATTCAGGATCCACATCTTTGATGTGTAATGATATAAATTTAATAAGTAATAGAAAATCAGCTAATGTAAATGCTGTAGTTTTGGCTGATGGGAAAGAGCTGAGTACTGTAAATCAAATGGGTACTGTGTACATTCCAGGGATAAAAGAGAATATTAATGATGTCTTACATGTAAAGGAGTTAGAAAATAATTTGTTATCAGTAAGCAGATTAACAGAAAGAGACTACACAGTCATCTTTGAAAAGAACATGTGTAAGATAAAACTGAATGGGGAATTGCGTGGCATAGGTTTGAAAAAGGACAAACTTTATTATTTGGAGGACAATATTGATAGCTACAGGGCTGAAGAAGCTAATAACATAGAAAATATTCCAATCCACAAAGACTGCATACACGAGCTTCACAGAAAATTCGGCCATGCAAGCTTCAAATGTTTAAAGAATTTAATCAGTATGTGTCCAGATTTAAAAGTTGCTGAATGCAAAAACCACTTAGATTGTACGGTATGTCAACAGGTAAAGGTCAGAGCTTTTCCAGTAGCTAAGAAAACAAAAAGAATTGCTCAAAGACCATTTCAGTATGTACATGCAGATGTCGCCCAAGCTAATTGCTTGTCCTTAGGGGGAAGCAAGTATTTCCTAGTAATTGTTGATAGGTATACAAGGTTTGCATTTGTGAGAATAATGAAAAACAAATCTGACACTGGGCAAAGTTTAAAAGCATGGGTAAGAATGGTGGAAAGACAATTTGATAGCAGAGTAGGCACCATCATTACTTATAGAGGAGGAGAATTTTTAAATAATCAATTGTTTAACTGGTTTCAAAAGGTGGGAATAAGGCATGAAACTACAAACCCTGCTTGTCCTAGTGAGGATGGGTTAGCAGAGAAGAAAATACAAGATATAAAAAGAATTACTGCTTGTATGATGGCAGATGCAGGGGTGAAAGATAGTTTTTGGGCAGAAGCAACTTTGACTGCAATACATATCAGTAACAGATTGTATCATTCAGAAATTGAAGACATTCCCTACAGGTTATTGTATGGGAGAATGCCAAATTATAAGTACTTAAGGGTTTTTGGACAATTTGCTCATGTTTACACACCTGCTTGTTTCAGGAGGAAAGGAGAACCCAAAAGCAAAAGGCTTAGGTTTTTGGGGTATTCTGGAAATAGCTACAAGTTTCATTTGGGAGGAAAACAAGTGCAGTATTCTAGGTCTGCAAATTTTGAGAGGCATGCTGGTTGGGACAAACTGCATGCCAATAAAGAAGTGTTTTTGAGATTAGGGAGTTCAAATGAGCCAGAAGCACAAACTGAACCAATCTCAGGAAACGGAGGGGTTTCAGTTAAGCAGGAAGCATCACCTAGCAGCAGTGGTAGTTCTTCTGATGATGAGATAGCATCTAGGCCTACTACTACTCGAATGACTGAAGACAAGAGATTTAGGAGATTTTCAGACAGGCAAAAATCGCCCCTTGCCGCGCGAGCAGCCTCCCGAAACTGCTGCGCGGCAAGGGTCTTTTTCGGACGACGCTGTGCCTCTAGCGAAGCCGTCCGTGTCACTTCCGTGAAGCTTGGGACGGCTCCGCGTCATATTTCAATCACGGGCAGCCTCCGTGCTTGAAATATGGCGCGGAGCCGTCCCAAGCTTCACGGAAGTGACACGGACGGCTTCGCTAGAGGCACAGCGTCGTCCGAAAAAGACCCTTGCCGCGCAGCAGTTTCGGGAGGCTGCTCGCGCGGCAAGGGGCGATTTTTGCCTGTCTGAAAATCTCCTTAGTCATAGAACTACAACTCCCAGTAGAGAAAGTGAGGATGAAAGAGACAGAACAGCAGATTTTATTCCCAGGCGTAGTCATAGAGTTAGAAAGCCTCCAGATAGGTTTGTTGTGACAAAGGCAAGAGCTTGTTTAGCAGTAGAGGAGCCTGAAAGTTTTGAAGAATTGGAAAGTTATTCTAGTGAAGAACAGGAAAGATGGTTTGATGCAATGGATAATGAGTTTGGTTGCCTGGTAAATAAAGATGTTTTTGAAATTGTTGACAGACCCAAAGACAAGAAAGTAATTGGTTATAAATGGGTATACAAAAGGAAAGAAATGCCAGATGGAAGTATCAAATATAAAGCTAGGTTAGTGGCTAAGGGTTTTGCACAACAGCAGTATGAGAACTATGATAAGACATATTCTCCAACTGCAAAGCCAGAAAGTCTGAGAATGGTTCTAGCTGTAGCAGTAAAAAGGAATTTAGTTGTAGAACATTTTGATTTTGAGACAGCTTACTTAAATGCGGTTTTGAATGAAGAAATTTTTATGGAGCAGCCACAAGGTTTCGAAGCAAATGGTAGTCAGAGAGTATATAAATTAAAGAAAGCGTTGTATGGTTTAAAACAAAGTGCCAGAGCGTGGAATCTGTGCATCAATGATGAGCTAGTTAAGCTAGGTTACAAGAGGAGCATTGCAGATGCTTGTGTTTATACAAAAGGAGACATAGTATTAGTGATTTATGTAGATGATTTGTGCGTAGCAGCAAAGTCAAAACAGGAAATTGAGTCAGTAAAAAGAGAATTGTCTGAGAAGTTTGTTTTGAAGGACTTAGGTGTATTGAAGTCTTATTTAGGTATTTGCGTTGAATGGACAGAAGAAGGACATTGTTTATTAAGTCAGAGAAATAAAATTGAAAGACTGATTGAAAAGTGTGGATTACAGAATGCAAAAATAGTAAGAGCTCCAATGACAACTGGTTTTGTGTCTGAGAAAACAACTAGAGCGTTTGAGGACAAGACTTTCTTCAGAAGTATAATAGGGTCTTTACAATTCATATCTTGCCATACCAGACCAGACATTTCTTATGCTGTAAATGTATTGTCTAGAAGGGTTAATGATCCAAAAATTGAAGACTGGACAGCGGTAAAACATTTGTTGAGATATTTGAAAGGAACCGTAGATAGGAAATTGATAATAAGAAACAATAGTTCAGATCTAGATTGTTATGTAGACAGTTCATTTGCATCAGAATTAGGAGACAAGAAGTCAGTTACAGGAATGATAATTAAATATAGTGAAAGTCCAATAGTTTGGAGAAGTAGAAAACAAACTAATGTAGCGTTAAGCACAACAGAAGCAGAATTCGCTGCTTTGAATGAGATAGTAAATGAGGTACAGTGGATTAAGCAATTGCTAAATGATTTAAATGAAAGTTACAAGATACCAGTGGAAATTCTGGAAGATTCACAGTCATGCATAGCAATGGCTGAAACTGAAAGTTTGAAGAACAGAACAAAATATGTTGGTGTAAGATATCAAAATGTGCGAGACATGGTTCAGAAGGGTGAAATAGAATTGAGATATATAGAAACACAACACAACATAGCAGATTTGTTCACAAAAGCATTGACAGCAGAAAAACATGAAAGGCTGACACAAATGGTTGGAATGACATTGTAAGACACATACAATATTTTATTTCGGAGGGGATTGTTAAGGAAAATGCAACATGGGACATACAGTGAAAGAAATAAAACATGTATGTGAAAGTCACAATGACTAAGCAAGAGCAACTATGAAGCTACACAGGTGAAACTGCTAATGTAATCTAGAAGGCCTGAGAGCCAAGGACAGAGTTACTGAATGCAGATTGGAAACACATGAGAATCATTAAGTGTACAAGGTGAAATGTTGAAATACATGGGTTGGTCTTAAGCATGGGTGGAACTATGTGGACCAATCAGAATGGAAGTACACCCACTGGGTGGAAACTAGCTAGTGGGTGATGATAAACAATGGCTATAAAATTGCAATGTTTGCCAATGTATTGTTGTGGAGTAGAGTTGGAGTAGTTTGGAGATATTGTGGAGTAGTGTGTAGAGATTGTGATTTGTTGACCATATAGTATATTTATATAGAAGAATAAAGTAGGTTTTATATAAAACTACTGAGTTGCCTGAGTGAATCCTGGAGACGTTTGGAGACACCTGGAGAAGAGTGAGAAGGCTTGGAGAGTTTGTCAGGATCTTCAGCCTATTCTCTGAAACTCTGCTGCTTTGGAGAAAAGCATTAACCACTGATCTAAGCTGGTTGGCTCTGCTGTATAAAAAGGTGGTGAGTTTGAGCCAGAGGTGAAGAGCTACAACTCCCATCATCCCTGACATTATTTCTACAGTGTAGATGCACCCTAGTCATCTTATTCCTAATGAGCAAGAGAATAATGAGGACAGGTGCAAAAGCTGCAGCAGCAGCCAGCAAAATCTACTTTCTGTAGGAGTCAGGAATGTGATTTTATACCCAGGGCCCATCAAAGATTAATAAATCACATCCCCACAAACATCTAAATATAGATATATATCCAGCTATGTTTATCAGATATATATAAGGGAGATAAAATATACTATAAGCACCTCTCCCCATCCCTGGCTGTAAAAATATAATAGTAAAAAATTAAATAAGTAACAGTATGCTGCCAGTTTATGACACTTAGAGGTTGTCCCAGGGAGCCCTGGTGGCGCAGTGGTTAAATGCCAGTACTGCAGCCACAGCGTTGTAAGTTCGATCCTGCAGGGCTTCAGGTTGACTCAGCCTTCCACCCTTCCATAGGTCGGTAAAATGAGTACCCAGTTTGTTGGGGGCAATTAGCTTACATGTTGTAAACTGCTTAGAGTGCTTTGGTACTGATAAGTGGTATAGAAAGAGAAGTGCTATTACTATTCCTGTCACCCAGTTAAGGACATGCACATGTGTAAGTCACACTATGCGTGTAGGGCTAAAAAGCCTCTGTATTTTGCTGGTAGCAGTAGAAGCAGAGTTGCAGAGACAGCATGTTCCTCTGTGCCTTGTCTTTGCATGTTGTGGTTGTGCATTGTATATTGTGCAACAGTACCTAGTCACTGACATGTGCTGCACAATGTTGCCATTCTACATAGGGGTTGTGTAGTGGTCCCATAGGTTACCTCCATGTGAACAGATCTATACCACACAAAGAATGTTGGACTGCACCCTAACTCTGCAGCCTGGCAGTAGGAATGGCCCTTTTTACAGCCATAAGGAGGTAAGAGTAGTTTTGGCTTCCCAAGGACCATGATGCTCCCAGATTGCTCCAGAAGAACTAGGAAGAAAGGGGAAGGGGGTGATAAGAAAAGGACTGTTGCTGTTCCATCAATCAGAAGGTAGGTCTAATGCCTTTGGGTGGTACCAAGACCCTACAGTGATTTCTGGGGCTTACGAGGCCTCAGCCCCAGGACCTATTTGGAATGCTAGGGCTACTGTGAAAAAAAGGCTGCCCACAACTCCACTTTCACACTAGGGTTTTAGAAGCAGTTCCCTCTCCAAGTATCTGCTGGAAGGTTCTGTGAACAACTTGAATTCTGTCTTCTAGTGGCCCTGCAGCCTAGACTCTGCGCCTTTCCTCAGAAGCAAGGCATTTTTAAAGTAATAGTTATATGTCCAAATGGACACACAGTGGAAACAATTGGACATACACAATATAACTAGGAAGCACTTGATTCTCACCCCTGTTTCAATGCCTTCTGGAAGTTACTGCAAACCAACAATAAAAATAACTCCCAAATCTGAACCTTTTGCTAGGCCATCCAGATAAATGTTGTGGTTTTTTAAAATAATTTTTTCTAAGTATGGGTAGGATTTTTTCTTCTTTTTAATTCAGGTATTTTCTGGGGTTAAGCAAGATAATAAAAATTAGTAGGCTATCAGTGTGCAAAAATGTATTTGCAGCTCTGTATGGGCTTTCCTTTAAAAATAGAAACAAAATCACTTTCAGCACAATCTGAATGTGAGAATTGTATCTAGTAGAGAATTGTATCTAGATTCCTAACAAATGCTTTGAATTACAAAAATGGGCACCTAGTACAATATCTTTTAAAATGCCCTACTAGGAAGTAGACCATAAGGAGTACAATAGTATGTACTCCCAGGTAAGTGGATAAAGGCCTGCAGTCTTTAGAGCCACAGATTGGTTCTGGAGCCTAAACCCAGGCGGAATGAGAGAGATAATCTAGCTAATGAAATGAGTTAAACTCCTCCTGATTACCCCCTTCCTCTCAAGAGGATTGCCTTTTATGCTCAGGGAAGCCCCTTCTGCAGTTTCACAGAGCACATGCACCCTCCATATTCCATTAGTTATATGGAAGCTAATTCTAACCCCCTCCCCCAGATTTAGAGTCTACAGTATTTACACCAATCCTCCTTCCCATTCTCTGCCTCCTATCTAGAAGGGGAGGAAAAACTGAGACCCCCCCTATGAGTTGGGTAAATATATTCATTGCAGGTATAGAGATAAATCTAGATCTAGATAACAGTGTGTAATATAGAACTTGGAAAATATGCTTTGGGACTACAGTTCCCAGAATCCTCCTGTAAACATGGCCAGAGTCAACCCAGAGGCCATGCTGCAGGGGAGTCTGGGAGCTGTAGTTCAAAAGTAACCTCCCATCCCTGCTGGTGTCATAGGAGATTTTCAGACACAATTTTCAGCAGGATATATTCCAAAACAGTTCCGTTGCTGCCGCGCGGCAGGGGAGCAGTTTCGGACGACGTCGTCCCTCTGCCGAACCCCTCCGTGTCACTTCCGTGACAGAATGGAGGAAACCACGTCGTATTTCACTCACGCGCAACAATCGTGAACGAAATACAACACGGTTTCCTCCATTCTGTCACGGAAGTGACACGGAGGGGTTTGGCAGAGGGATGGTGTCGTCTGAAACTGTTTCTCTGCTGCGCAGCAGCAACGGAGCTGTTTTGGAATATATCCTGCCGAAAATCGTGTCTGAAAATCTCCATCATCTACCTGCTTACTTTTACTCAACTGTTTCGGTCATCTAAACTTCTCCTGACTTTCACTATTTAATACTTTATTTTACACTATACTGTTATAGTGCTATTATTCTACTTTAACTGCTCTGGCTGCCTCCTGTGGAATTCTGGGGTTTGTAGTTCAATGGAGCCTAAGAGCTCTCTGGTTGAAAATGCAAAATGACTCTCCCTAAACTGCAAATCCCATGATTCCACAGGAGGCAGCCAGAGCAGTTATTTTTATTTATTTATTTATTTCTACCCCACTTTTCAGCCACAAGGCTATCAGAGCAGCTTACAAATTCTTTTTAAGCAATAGCAATGTACACTTCTACACTGCACTAAGCAGTTTCTAATGTGTGTTAGCTAATTGCCCCCATAAGCCGGGTACTCATTTTACTGACCTACAAAAGAATGGAAGGCTGAGCGAACCTTGGAGCCCTCTGGAATTGAACTTGCAACATGGTGACTTGCAGTACTGGCATTTAACCACTGCACCACCAGGGCTCCCTTAAAATTAAAGTAGAATCATAGTGCTATAACAGTGTAGTGTGTGTGATAAGAAGTCACTTGGACAGGAGCTCCACACCTACAACTTCAGGGCACTTAAAAATTGGGAGTCGACAAGTGTAGGAAGGCAAGTCAGTCGTGCCTCGTTGAGACCCACAGAAATCAGGATCGAAGAAAAGGATTCAGATTTTCCTTAGGTTTTTTCTGGGTTGTAAGGCTGTGTTCTGGAAGAGCTTACTTCTGACGTTTCACCTGCATCTGTGGCTGGCATCTTCAGAGAATGGTTGTGTAGGAGTGTGTGTGGAGTTTATATACTGTGAACCCCTGTTGGGGAGTCTATGTAAATTTGTGTATTTGAATGGTTAGTTTCTGGGTGCAGAAATGCAAGGAGGATTAGTGTCTGTTTAACTAATGGTTGGTTGATGGCCCATTATCTGCTGGAAATCCCCCTGTCCCTGGGTGGAATTCCTTTGTAAGAAATTCTTTTCTACATGCATGTAGTTACAAAGGAATTCCACCCAGGGACAGGGGGATTTCCAGTAGATAATGGGCCATTAACCAACCAACACACACACAGGTTTCTGTCAGAGCGAATTGGAGGCGCTTGGAGCTTTTTGAGGATCTTCCCCCCTGGAGATCAGTTTGGGACACCTGTGTTGATCCAGAATTTGGGAGACTGGCAAGGAGGAGGGAAAGGAGGGAGGGAAAGCCCAACAAAGAAGAAGCCAAAGGCCTTATCTCTCTGGAGATGACCACCAGTGTCCTGGGTGGTCCCTCCCATTCAGGAAAGTTCTCACGGCTGACCCCTCAGTTCTCTGGGAAGCTTCAGAGGAAGGCACGAAATCACAGCCTTTCTGCTTTCAATGTCCTCAGCCAGTAGTATTTAACAGGTAGGCTGCTTCAAATCATGGCAATTCCATTTACTTATTGTGGCCCAGGGCTGTCCATACAGCTGTTCCCCAGGAATTCAGTGGTTCAGGAGAGGGTAAAATAACAGCATTGTGTCCCTCCATCCAATAAGAATTCTCTGTCCCCAATGAAATGTTTATATCTAACTTAAAACTTCAGTTGAGCATTTAGAAATAGAGTTCAGGCATCCAAAGGAAAGAGGCAGGCAGAGTTACTAAGGGAAGGTGAGCACAACAAACACAAGAGTCCAGATGTGAACCATTTTCAACATTTCACTCTCTGCAATGCTAGAAATGTTGGCACTGAAGGAAAATTTCAGGGGGGGGGAGCAGAATTTTATGTGGAGGAGTGATCAATACTCTCCCCTGCTATCAGATAAACCAGTGTCCCTCCCACTGGGAAATACTCCTCCAGGTATTTTGGCCTTCAGCTCCCAGAACTGGTCATAATGGGTGATGCTGGCACAGGCTTCTGGGAGCTGAAATGCAAAATATCTGGTGGATCAAAGGTCAATAACCCCTGCAGATTGTAGCACTGCCAGTTGCCTTGAGTTGTCTACACTAGGATACCTATATATATTTGGATTAAATGTGGATATTCACTGTAAAGCAGAGCTAGGATGCCAACTTTGGAGTCATCCCTTCTCATTTGTCCCAGAGCAGATACATTATTGGCAGATGATTTTTCTGCTAATGACCTAGAAAGATTCACTGGCTAATTTCTGCACATCAAACCACTGATATCATCGTCATCAGCATCATCAACAACAACAACTTCTTACCTGCCTCTCCCAATGCTTGAGGTGGGAACAACAACACATAGCATCAGTTAAAAGATTTCTTAATTTAAAATAATCTGGATAGGTCTGCCAGAAGAGACTGGTCTTATCTGCTGTTTTAAATGCAGACAGCATCTCCAGCTCTTTCAGCAGGTCATTTCACAGTCTAGTTTTGGCTGACTGAAGTAGATGTCTCCCAGACACAAGTATCTTGTCCATATGTTTTTCTGGCCAGCGGGCAATCCTCATTACAGGATTCCAGGATTCCCCACACATCCCACTGTATGTTTTGTATTATTTGACCTGGCCTTCAACTTCACATTGGTTGGTTCTGTCAACAGTATTGCCCAATATTCCTTTGTTTAGATCAGTGATTCCCAAACTTTGGTCCTCCAGATGTTTTAGATTTCATCTCACAGAAGCCCTAGCCACTTTGGCCAAAAGTCAGGAATTCTGGGAGATGAAGTCCAAAAACATCTGGAGGACCAAAATCTGGAAAAAAACTGGTCAACTCTAGACCCCCCCCTTCATGGACCAACAGGATACTTTCCTTCTCTCAATCAGTGTTGACAGTTTAAGGCTGATCTGTATTTAAGGAAAGTTTAAGTATATGATCAGGATAGGGTTGTCAGATCTCTGCCCCGGGCCCTGAATCTCCAGTTTTTATGGGTCATCTCCAGCTGGGAGAGGAGGGTGCAAATTTTCCAATTTGGAGGGAGGGTAGCACCTGGGAAGGTGAAATCTCCAGCCCCAGAGAAACAGTTTGCTAGTTTGCAATACTTAATTCATTTGTTGCTGCAACTTGGAAAGACTCTCCAGGGGCTCTTATGTATTTATTTACTTAGATTTTTCCTTCTCCCCAGTCATTGAAGCTCTAGGTCTCACTTTCCACTCTGCTCCACACACGCCTAGAAGCAGCAGCAAGAAGATTAAATGTTCTTTATCCCAACTCCCTAAGCAAGAGGGAATAACCTCATTTCATCTTGATGTGGGAACAGACCTTTTAGCTGTCTTAATTTCCGAACAGAAAAATATGGGGGGAGGGTGTTTGAATGAATGCCAAGCTGTGCAACAACTGTGGTTGGTACTAAATGTATAACACTTAATGACATCATCAAGGGCTATCCTGAAGTCTCAGGTTTTAGCTCAGGAAGCTTCAGGGCCTGGAACTGTCCCGAACTGGCAACCCTAGGTCGGAGGGTCAAACCCTGGAGACGAAATTACCTTGTAACATCGGCTTGACCACAAATGATTTACGTAATTTTAAAGGAGATGAGGAATACATTGAAATAGTTCAAAATTTTTCATACCTTGTCTTAGTCAATCAGATTAGAAACTGCAGTCAAGAAATCAGAAAAAGACTAGGTAGGGAGAAAATTAAGGTTCCAGGGTGTTAGCCCCTTTTCCAGAACTTCTTCAAAGTTAAAACTGTCAGTAATTAACTTTCTAGTAGCAGAGTAGAGCAGAGACAGGAGCAGGACTCAAATAGTACACTGCTTTGACCCCAACCACGGAGAACAAAGGAGGCAGGCAATCTTCTTGATAAAAGAAATACTTAAGCTTTACTAATAGCTTTAAATCTACATATGCATTGTAGGCTACATCCTAACTAACTAAGGAATAGATTCAGGATACAGTAGAAGTCCTTAACTCACCATCTCAGTGAGAGGAAGGCATTTCTACAGAGAAAGCAAGAAAGGCAACAGGCTTGAGACAAAGAGTCAAAAAAGATCTAAGACCCTGAGGTTAGTAAACCTAGGTCATGTGATCTTGTAGCATGGTTGTGTGTGTTTACAACTATGCCCACTAAAGGTAGGATGAGGAGAAGGGGGAAGGGCTCTTGGCATGCAAGAGACAATGACCTCTCTAAGACTTACTTGCTCTAATAGCAAGCAAGTGGGGGAAGGAAGAATGCTGATTTTTCTAACAGTCTAGGACTTGGAAGGGCAGTTATGAAGGAACTAGACAAGATCCTGAAGAAAATCAACTCAACAACAACAAAAAAATCAACAAGTTGGGATATGTAGTTTGCAATCCAATAAGTTGAGATGTTTGACTGTTGAAAGGGTTAACTGATAGAAGTAAACAGAATGTATGATGCAACTTCTTATTGAAATGTGATTGGCTTTCCAGAGGAAGAGGTGTGTCCAAGTCCTTCTTTTTGTCTGGAAAGCTGCCATGAGGTTTACCACTCGACATGATGTTTTTGTAGGGGCAACAACTCTGGGACAGAGTTCCCACACGTTTTGTTTTTAACATGTAGTTTTTAGTGAGAACACAACTGCCCTGGGCAGGGCATGTTTCTAAGATGGAGGATGATCGTCTCCCAAAAATAGTACTCTATGGTGAACTCTCCACGGGTCAGCGTAAGAGGGGTATTCCAAAAAGGTGATACAAGGACTCCCTGAAACAACATCTCAGGCTCGGCTAAATTGATCACCAACAATGGTCCACCCTGGCCTCACATTGGGAGGCATAGAGATGCACTATCTACAATGGTGCAGCCTTATTTGAGAACTCACGCCGAACAAGTTTTGAAGAGAAACGACAACGCAGAAAGAATCACAACCCGGAAACATCACCCAAGGAGACCTTCTGCTGGGCTTTCTGCAACCAGATTTGTTTATCTCGGATTAGCCTTTTCAGTCATCAGCATGCTTGCAGAAAGCGTGGGATGAGTCCTTCCTGAATCTTTGTTTGCGAAGAAATGCCAGAGAGAGACTAGTTTAGCCTTCACATGTTGATATGCCGCTGAGATTCAATAAGATATGCACACTGACTGTAAGTAAATATGTTTTTATACTTTTAAACTACTTTTGAGTGTTTTTTGAGCCTTTTATGCTAGAGAACATAAATTGGGGGAAATTCTGTGGATGGTTATCTTAAACTTGCATGCTGGAATCAATACGTTTCTGCTGCATATGTGTTTTAAATAGAAAAACTCTGCTGATTAGTTTTGTGCTTTCAAAGGGAATTAAAGCCATCTGTTTTATGGCGCCTGTTTTGTAAGGTACTTCCAGTAAAGCACAGGGGGTAACATTGTTATTTTTAACAAACCCCATTACCTAGAGCAAATCAGATCTGACCTCTCCCTAGAAGTCAAGAAGACTAAACTGAGACTGTCCCACTTTGGACATATCAGGAGAAGATAGGACTCATTAGAAAAGTCAATAATGCTTGGCAAGGTAGAAGGCAGTAGGAAAAGAGGAAGACCACATTTCATAGAATCATAGAATCATAGAATTACAGAGTTGGAAGAGACCACGAGGGCCATCCAGTCCAACCCCCTGCCACATAGGAAATCACAATCAAAGCATCCCCGACAGCCTCTGTTTAAAGACCTACAAGGAAGGAGACCCCACCACACTCCAAGGGAGTGCGTTCCACTGCCGAACAGCTCTTACTGTCATTTCAGATGGATAGACTCAAGGAAGGCACGGCCCTGAGTCTGCAAGACCTGAGCAGGGCTGTTGTTGATGACAGGTTGACTTGGAGGTCTCTCATTCATAGGGTGGCTATAAATTGACTTGACAGTAGTTAATCAACAACAACAAGTTTACAAACATGGGTCCTGGCCTAGAGGTTTGAGATATGGGAGAATCCCTTAGAAATGAAGGAGTCGGGAGTGGGCCTTCTCAGTGGCTGCCCCCAGACTGTGGAACGTTCTGCCAAAAGAAGTCAGATTAGCATCCGCCCTGCCTTTCTTCTGGAGCCAAGTAAAAACTTTCCTGTTTAGGCAAGCCTTTGCCTATCTTTGCTAATGGCAGTGCTGGGGTATATGTGAGTGTTGTCTACATATATGTGTATATATGTGTATGTTCTAAGAAATTTAGCTGTTTTTAACTTTCTTAGTTGTTTAATTGTGTTTTAACATTTGTATTTTGCAGATTTTAACAATATCTTTTTATTGTATGCCCCTTTGAGTCCCAAATTGGGGGAAAAGTGGGATAGAAATAAAAACAGCAACAACATTAATAATAGTATATATATATATATATATATATATATACATACAAACACTCTTGGGTACATTCGCTTTCCCAGTGTGCTGACTAGCTGCTTACCCAACCAATCCCCTCCCTCCCCTCAGCCAATCAGCACCCACATGCAAATTCCCTCTCCACCTCATAATCCACTCCAGCCACTCAATTTGCATCTGTACACCCAGCCTCACAAGGGCCCCTCCCTCCTCCTCCCTCAGCCACTCACCACCCACGTGTAAAACAATGCAATATTTTAGAAGTTTAGAAAGATGGGCAATACAATCAAATGTAGGTGGTATACTATTGCAAAGTGTTTTTTTGGGGGGGGGTAATAAAAGCATGTAGCTGAACTGTGTGAACCTTTCAAATCTACTATAGTGGAGTATGTTACTGCTGGGTCAGGCAGTATTATAGTAGGACCCCAGTAGGCACTGATTCATTATCCACTGATTGAGTTATCCACAGTTTCAATTTCAGCACAACTACCATAGAGTCTTCCTAGAAAATGTGTCCCCTCTAGCCATTTTCTAGGTCCTCCAAGGCAGCTCTATAGTATTTTAAACTGGAAATTCTGTTGTTTTCAATGGCGTTTGCTATTATCAATGGATTTCGTTATCCACGGTGGGGCCTGGAACCAATCCCCCGCGGATACGGGGGGTCTTACAGTAGTCGTCGTCGTCGTCCCAGGCAGCAGCCATTGTGCCTGCGGTGCCTTTTAGGCGTCCCCGAGGCTCTCCAAACGAGCCAAGGAAAGTGGACAACTTCAGCCCGGCCATGCCATCTCCAGATTAGCTGCTCTCCTGGGGTGGGTTTAGGGGGACAGTGCAGGAGCCAGGCCCTTTGCTTGCCGCCGCCTTCCCTTAATGGATAAAGGGGGTCAGGCAGAAACTGAACCTGTTTGTTTCCTACTAAAGCTGATGAGCTGGGGCCCATTCATCATCCCCTGCCAGCCGGCCCTGGCTCAGCCAGCCGGGCGGCCTCCACGCCTTGCTTGGCTCAGGGGAAATCCGCCTCCACCCCCTCGGCAGGCGATGCCCGGGGAAGGAGCGATCGGAGGCGACAGCCGCGTTGCAACTGGGGAGTTGCCAGCTTTCCGGCCGCCAGCCGTTCCTGTGCTTTGAACAGCAGCCTCCCGGGCAAGAAGGAGCCGGGGAAAGCCTCGCCGTCCTTCTCCAGATCAGCCGTCTTTGCCTATCCACGGAGGCCGCTTGTGGAGCTGGCAAGCCTCAGCTAAAGAAGTTTAACTCCCCATCTGGGGACCCCCTTTCTCCAACCGGGTGCTTTGCCAGGTGTGTTGGGTTACGACTTCCAAAGCCTACGCTGGGTGGGGATGATGGGGCTCAACACACCCGGAGGGCACCGGTTGGACAAAACTACAGGAACAGAGAGTCCACTTAAACATCAGGAAGATGTTCCTGATGGTAAGAGCTATTTGACAGTGGAATGCGCTGCTGCCTCCGAGTGTGGTGGAGTCTCCTTCTTTGGAGGTTTTTCAAGAGAGGCTGGACGGCCATCTGTCGGAAGTGCTTTGATTGGGTATTCCTACAGGGCAGGGGGTTGGACTAGATGGCCCCTGGGGTCTCTTCCAACTCTAGGATTCTAGGATTCTATGATTTTGTTGGGGGAGGGGGCTGAGAGATAATGGTGATTTATGAGATCGTTGGAAAGCATTAGGTTGGATCTTGCCTTTAAAAATTGGAAAAATGGAAGTGATAAACCTAAAAACTAAATACAGATTGTTTCATGTGAGATCCAACTTGTCTGCACCGTATTTTGAGGAATGTCGTATGTATTAAGTTTGAAAGAGGCAAGTAAAGGGATGCCAGTGTCACTTTAAAGTCTAATAAATAACAGTACATTGTACTTGCATGGAAGACCACCAACGAATCCCAGGTGCTGTATAGGCTAGATTTCTGAGGAAGGAACTGGCAAAACCACCTCTGAGGATTCCTTGCCTAAGAAAACTGCTTGTCTAATAGGCAAAAGGCGGGGTACAAAAATAAAGTTGTTGTTATTATTATTATTATTATTATTATTATAAAACACTGAAAAATTAATGGGGTAGCTATAAGTCGGCAAGTGACTTGAAGGAGCGCACACTCACACACCCTGAACTATAGCCCCACTTTGTCAGATGCACAGGCGTATTATTCATAATTTCGTGTGTGAATACACATAGAAGACGTGGTTGGGATAAAGTCAGAAGTTTGCCAAGTTTTCATCTTTTACTACAGGAAGTCAGGAAAGTTGGCAGTTCTCAACCATCCTCTGCCTTTACTTCCAGTCCTATCTATGCCTGCTAGCTTCCTGGGAGCAAATTACAACTTTGCCTAATCTTGCTAATGGAACTGTAATAAGACTCGAGGTTTCCTGTCAATGGACTTCTTCCCGTGCAATTCCACTGACGGATCCCTGTATGGGAAGCATAATAATGATTTGCTTTTAAGGTTCTCTTTGGTGCATTTTTAATCCACGGTTGTGAATCCTGTGTGTGAGAGAGATGGTGGTGTGAAATTGCTTTTAAAATACCCATACCAGTAAAGAAACAGGCAGAAGTTTGGTCAATGACTCTCTGGAACTACTCAGGAAGCAAGAGCTGTTTTTTGCTTCAGTTAAAGAAAAATGCTTCAGTTAAAGAAAAATAAGAGTAAATCTCTGGTAAAAGTGGGGGGGAGTGATTTTATTAGAAGGGGAGTATTAACATGGGCCTAAAGCATTGGCCTAAATTCAATTGCTCATCCCAGTTAAAGTAGATTGATTGAATCCATGGAGATTTACACAAGTGTTTTACCATTCATCAATTGATCTAAGGCTTCAATTTGGGATTAGCAATTGAATTTAGGTTGTCCTCTTCAAAGTAAAGTCTTTTGTTTTCTGATGAATGTAGGAATGCTTCAAATGAACATGGGTGTAAGGGAATGGATTTGTTTCTTCCTTCAAAAACTTTGCTTGCTGAGTTCAGCACTAGGAGAGACTGGTTTACAATCCATAGTGAAAATAAGAACCCAAATACTATTAATGTGGCATTATGCTGGGATGGAAAGGCCCTGTAGACAAACAAGCTGGGAAAAGGGCCCAGAGCACCTCCAAAGCCAACTTAACAGGTTTCTGTGCTGCAAAATCAATGAAGAGTCCTTTGATACCTCAAAGTATTACAGATTTATGGGTTTATTCTCCCACATATTCTGTATACTGGATGTAGATATTGCTTGTTTACAGGTAGTATTTCATGACTTGATGGCAGTTGACAACAACACCATCACATGAGTATTGGAGAAAACAATGGGACTGGAGGCAAATAGCAAGGTAATACAAGAGATAACCATTTGTAACAACTCTGTGCAAAGGTTAGAGTTACACGAGGCAAGCAATAGACAGTATACTTGACATTTAACATTTCTTTGTCTCTGACAGCTAGACAATATGAAGATAAATGGGAACTCCAGAGGCTTCAATTCCTATATTTCTCTGTGTTAGGTACAGGCACAGCCAGAAGGTCCAATGGCCAGGAATGACAGAGACTGTAGTCCATCCTATACTCTCTATCATCCCTGACCACTGCCCATAATGGCTGGGGTTGATGGGACTTGTAAAACAACACCTGGAGATCTACAGGTTTTCCACGCCTTTTCTGGAGGGTGATAATGTGTGTGTAATTCATTTCAAACCCTGTAATGTCCTGGACGCTCCCCAGTGAACAGCTGGAATTAAGTGTATCTACACTTAACACATTTATAGCAGTCTGATACGATTTTAAGTGTTATGTGTCATAGGATCCTGGGATTTGTAGTTTGGTTGAGTATTTAGAATTCTTTGCTAGAGAATTTCTGCAATTTCTCTCTCCTCAACTACAGCGGGGAATTCTATACTACAAACCCCAGGGGTTCCAGGAATGGAAGCAAGACAGTTGAAGTGGTATCAAACTGCTATAACGATCTCGATCTCCTGCAATTCCAGAAAAGATTCGGTTCAGTGGATTGGAAAGTGTTTATATGTGAGGTTGTATCGGCACTGTAGTAATAATGCAGTTTGACAGTACTTTAAGTGGTGTGGCTCCATCCTATGGAATCCTGGGAGCTGTAGTTTTACAAGGTCTTCAGCCTTCTCTACCCAAGAGTGCTGGTGTCTCACAAAACTACAAATCCCAGGATTCTGTAGGGTGGAGCCATGGTAGTTAAAGTGGTGTCATGCTGCATTATTTCTACAGTGTTGATGCACTCTTATTTTTCACATGTTTCAAAGCTGCAATCGTCGGGGCAGTTACTTTAGCCTATTATCTGTGTTAAATGGAGCTGGTTTCCATTTTCTCCTTGTGTATTCCTAAAATTGTTAGATTGCCTTTCTTTTTTTGCTGTTGAGTCCCTTTAAATCGTTTCAGACTTTTGGTGACCTTGGAGCAGGCCTTTCTTGGCAAGGTTTTTTCAGAGGTGTTTTGCCAACGTCTTCCTCTGAGTCTGAAAGAGGGTGACTTGCCCGACATCATCCAGTGGGTTTTCGAACCCTGGGCCAAATCCACACTACACAAATCATCCAGTTTGAAACTGGACTATTTGCCATTGCTCCTTCCTATGGAATCCTGGGATTTTTAGTTTTGCAAAGTCTTTCCCCTCTTCTGCCAAAGAGTGCTGGTGACTCACCAAACTGCAAATCCTAGGATGCCATAGGAAGGTGCCATGGCAAATAGTCCAGTTTCAGATCGATTTATTTGTGTAGTGTGGATTTGGCCCTGGATCTCCTGGAGTCTTATAAGGCCACATCCACACTACACAAATAATTTAGTTTTGAAACTGGATGATTTGCCAAGGCTCCTTCCGATGGAATCCTGGGGTTTGTAGTTTTACAAGGTCTTTAGCCTTCTCTGCCTAAGAGTGCTGGTGCCTCACCAAAATACACATCCCAGGATTCCATAGGAAGGAGCCATGGCAAATAATCCAGTTTCAAACTGGATTATTTGTGGAGTGTGGCTTTCGTTTTAGTCCAACACTCAAGCCACTATACCATGCATCTTTCTCTTCTTCCCCTACAGTAATAAGAATGGGATCTTGAAGAGAAAAGGAGTGGGGTGGCATTTGGCTAAGAGATTAGGTCAAAACGCAATTTAGAAACTGCAGTGATCTCCAACCAGTCCATCTTCTAACCGTGGGCAGGTTGACACCTATTTTTTTAATCAACGAAAACGCAACGCGATTGTATTTCGTTGCTGTTTACTACCGCCTGCTCAGATAAACCCGGGCTGTGTTTGTTTAGTTCTCGTTCCCGAATGCATTACAATCGACAGGACTAGATATATATCTGTATCCCATTAGCACAGAGATGTTTGAACCGAAGATCCAATAGCTCTCCAAGACTTTGGGGGTGGTTGACAATAATTTAACTCCCCCCACATATTTGGCCAGGGTCTTTTGGTGGACCAACTGGCCACAGTAGCTATAACTTTCAAAAGCACACGACCTTCAAAAATCAGCCTGATTGCTATTGATTACTGCTGATCAAACCTTAAGGCACAGAAACAAGACCAGATTGAGACGTTGGCAACCTTGGCTTCACCTCTCAAGGAAGAGGACATAGGGCCCATCCACACTATACAATTATAGTGCTACAATTCCACTTTAACTGCCATGGCAATATCTTATAGGATCCTGGCATTTGTAGTTTGGTGTTTATTTTTATTTATTTATTTATTTATTTATACCCCACTCTTCAGCCACAAATTGTGTTAAGCAATAGCAATTTACACATCTACACTGCATTAAGCAATTTCCAATGTGTGTTAGCTAATGGTGTGGCACTAGAACTTTCTGGCTGAGGATTCTAAGTACCGCACCCTAACCTGCAAATCCCAGACTTCCACAGGATGGAAACACAGCCCTTAAAGTGGAATCATGGCGATATAATTGTGCAGTGTGAAAGGGCAAATCATCCTTATCACCTCGAGCAGGCTAGAGGGACTCTATTCTAGGGATGGGCTTTTGAGAAATATGACTGTCTTGACAACCTTCAGGGGGAAAAAGATCCTTGGAAAATTTTATCAACAAAACCGTCAACAAACAAAACCGTTTTTCAAAAACTGGAGGGTGGGGAGAGGTGTGCCTGTTCCTTTAAGCCCCATTTCGTTGGATTGTCCCACCCCCCCCTGGATTTAATTTCATTAAAACGGGGCATGAATATTTCTATTAAACCTAAAATGAAATATGAAGCCATTTAGACTTTGCCTGCACCAATCATCCAGATTTATGACTTTTATTCATCACATCAAGAGCTGGGAGGGAGAAGAAAAAAATGAATTTTCTGAGCCCAGGAAGGAAATAAAAACCCAGCCTCGGTCATTTCCAGAAAGCTGTTAATTTGACCGTGTGGTAATTACTTTCACAATTAAGTAAAATACAAATCAACTTGACAAATTGGGTGAGTTTAGATATTAATTAGCCGGCTTAAATTTATTCATTATGAAAAGACAATTTAAGAGGACCCCGGGTGTCTGTTTTATTGCAATAAATTATGGGTAGGAAATGGGGGCACGAAGAAACGAGGCACATGCTTGGAGCAGGGCCCCGCTTTGGAAAAGGCAGCGACCAGTTAAACCAGTTGCTAAAAAGCCTTGGGAGCCATTTGACTTTGCCAACGAGAAGCGCCTTGCTTGGCTTGCGTTGCAACGAACGTTGCGGATTCCCTTGGCAAGGCGTTAAAAAGCCTGATCTTTTTGGAAAGGTTGATGCAAAATAAAAGGTAGGGGCTGTATTTCTCTGTAAAACACTGATTGGTGATATGAACATTTTTTTTAAAAAAATAAGACACTAATGGTGGGCTTCCCACCCTGGATTTGGGGGGGTGTCTCATCGTTACCAGGGGTGAGGAGGCAAACTGGGCTCTTCTAGAGCTCCTCTAGGACCTCCCCCCCCCCCGGCGAAGTTAGATCTCTCTGATTTAGCACAATGTCGATAGAATCATCCCGTGCCTTTTAGCTTGTGATCTTTATAAATGTCCCTCTATTAAATTAGAAAATGATTCGCTGCTCGTTTAATTGTATTCTTTCGTTTTCTTATTTCCAATTAATTAGTCCTATCGACGTTGCCGTATTTTAAACGACTGGAGTCCGTTTGCAATCTTAAAATATATGGGTCAGCACACGTAATTTGGTACTAGACAGAACTATATAATGTGGGTTTTAACTACTCTTCTCTCATTCGTCTTCAGCCGCGGGTTGGAGGCATCAAAGTTTTCATTCAGTGGGAGGGAAAAGGGCAGATTAAGCCCCCACTTCCAACCAGCAGCTTCCAGATATAGTGTAATTTCATCTATAAATTTGCTTTAGGAGATGGAAAGCTCTCCCCACCCCCTCCACAATTTTACACAATAAATAAATTGGATTTTACTTATAATTTATCATCAGGTAGGGAAAATGCATCTAAAAACTAGGATAACTTGTCGCTTCCTCGTTGAAAAGCTGTTTTAACAGTCAATAAAATGCTGATCAAATATTAAGAAATTAGTAATGTTTAGAAAATTAAATCATGGGGGCATCGAATAGTTCTATAGTTTTCAGTGTGTTATGCATTATATACGTACATACATATCCCAGGAAATTTGGTCTACTAGGCGGTTTTAAAATGTAATAAATATTTACATTCAGATTTTAACCCGGCATAGGTATGAGCGCACAAACATATGTATATGCTTCATTGTACAGTATGTGCATATATTTTAATAGATGTATGTGCTTTTGTAGACACATGTGCAATCATATACACAACAACATGCATAATAAAGGACTCTGGTTTATTTTTTTAATGCACACTATGCCTGATCTGTGCTCGTTGCTCCTTCCATCATTTGCATCAACCATTGGTATACATTTCGTTTTCCACATATATTTTACCTGCATATCCTGCAGGCATGTTTACATGCACCTTTCACGGTCCTTCTACAGTATTCAGGGAATTGTCCTTCAGATTTCACTGCAACCGTTACAAGTAGTTTATTAAGAATTACAGCTGGGCGTTCCTCAGAAATAACGTGTAAATATCAGTCCCCTTGCTTTCAGTATTTTGAAAGAAGAGCCAGAAGATTTGTGAGTGAAGATCTTGAAGAAGTATACTTCTTTCCTTGGGAGGTTGAAATTTATTGTCTTTTTTAAAATATTGGGATTCCAAATGCGGTTACTTGGAAGTAAAGTGACTGATTTCTGATCAGAGTGTGAAAGCATCTTGTTAAGGGAGTTTTGTGTTCCTTTCTCCATATCGGATTTTAAAAAGCAAGCCTGAGTGATCATTAGATCTAAAAGCTGAGGATAGAGAGACCGACAGGGTTTTTTTCCCCTTGTGAAAAAATAAGAGCTGTTCTCATCATTTGTCACCCAAGATTAATTGCAAAGGAAACGAGGAAACCTGCCCCGTTCCAAATGCGTTTTGCTCCTTCCTCTGGGGAAATATCAGCAGGTAACGTTATATGTTGGACCCATTTCGTGAAGGACACCCATTCATTCCCTTCACTGAAGATGCTCAAAGGACTTGAAACCCTCTTGGTGCCGTTTTGTAACCATCCTGCTACTAATGTAATTCATTAAAGTAGCTGCCTGAATGACCTTTTAATTAAAAGGAATGCTATTGGATGGATGAGGTGGGGGAAAAAAAAGAGAATTCCCAATTTAAAATGGGGTGCAATATAACCATAAAATCAACTGAATTTAAACACCAATCTTTTAAAAAGGCACACACACACACACACAGTTTAAATTTAAAATTGTCCTATGTGGTCATAACTCTGGAAGAAGAGAAAGGAAGGAAGGAAGGTCGGTCGGTCCCACTGCTAAAATCTTGGCAGAGGGTGTAGAGTCCCTTCTGGGCCATGAGACAGAATCCAGTCCTTCAAACGCATTAGGAGAAGCCATTCAAGAGTTATTTCTTTATATATTTATTATAAACATATAAATATTTTTCCCAGTTCAGGACTCCCAAGTGGTTTATAACACAAGGGGGGGAAACATAGAACTTCGAATACTGGGCACACTGTCTGGGGGAATTCTGGGAGGTGAAGTCCCAAAGAACCCTTTAAAAAAAAATCTGTGGAGGGAAATAATGCAGTTTGTCACTGCTATAACTGCCATGGCTCAGTGCTATGGAATTCTGGGAATTGTCATTTTGTGTAGTTTCCTCTCTCTATCAGAGAGCTCTGGTGCCACAACAATCTTCAAATCCCAGGACTCCATAGGGTAGAGCCATGATACTTTAAGTGGTGTCAAATCGCATTATTTCTGCAGTGGATCAGCAGCCTCGATTTCAGTGGGTATAGCTGAAGCAGAGGATGGAATCAAAGACCTTAACTTTGGTTGGAATGTGCCCTTCTGCATCTCATTTATGCTCATTGATGCAGGCAGAGCCCTAAAACAGTGCAAACTGCAGTGTTCCAGGGTGTATCCACACTGCAGAGTTATAGCAGTTTGACACCACTTTAAGTGCCATTGCTCCATCCTATAGAATTTGTAGTTTTACAAGGTCTTTAGTGGTGCCTCACCAAACTACAAATCCCAGGATTCTGTAGGAAGGAGTCACAGCATCAAAGTGCAATCATTCTACAGTGTGGCTCCACTGCCAAATTGTTTCTCATTATGTTTACCACTAACACAAGATGTTTGATGAAATAAGTGGATGCTATTAAGTGGTCTCTACCCCCTCCTTCCAATAAGGGGTGAACAGAACAACCATTCCTGTAGCTTATGCAGCATCTCTTGGTAAGACATCACCACCTCTTCAGAAACCTCTAGTATACTTATTTCTGGCATGTCTTTTGCCCATGCTTTGGTATCTGTGGTATGTTCTGCCAGGGGTGGACTGATGAATGAATAAGGAGAATGGGAACTGAACTGTCATCCAGTTTTGGAAATGTCTCTTGTTTGATTGCTCTTCTTCAGGTATCCAGGAGTAAGCCTTATTGTGCTAAATGAGACTTACTTTAGGGTAGGTGTGTGTAGGATTGCACTGTTAAAAGGTATTTTCCTAAATATCTTGCAGTAACATATGCATCAAACAGAACTAGGCAGCAATCTTTATGGTTTCCCTACTGGCACAGATGTAGAATCAATGCTCAACCACATTCCCGTACCAAATTTGACAGTAATGTGCTAGTTTTGAATCCTGAATTGATTCATAGTGTTTGTGTTTTTGGAAGGAGGAGATTTGTGGGAGAGGTGGTATGTGGTGGATCAGACCACACTATCATGAATAAGTTTTATTGTCATAGCTTCCTTTCTCAGACTTCTTTTGCCTTTGAGTGTGCAAGAATGTGTGTGAACACAATGGATGATGCTGGGCAATGCAGTATTTGTCCTGGGGGAACTCCAATGGATGAACCTCACATTAAAAAAACAAAAACTGGTTGGCTCAGGTCCATGCTATCTGGTGGACCTTACTTTCCTATTTGAGCCTGCTGGGGCTCTAAGATCTTTGAGAGAAGCAGTTCTCTTGGTCCTACCACTTCAAAGGCACATCTGATAGGAACCTGGGAGAGGGCCATCTCAGTAGTTGCTCCTAGGCTTTGGTACTCCCAGCCAGGAAAACTAGGATGTCTCCCTCCTTGCTGTCCTTTTGTCAACAGAGTTTTAGGAATTGGCCATGGGCTTTTAATACTGTGCTCTTTTATTGAATTTTGTGTTTTTGTGGATCTAAGGACAGACATTGTGGTGTAGTGGTTTGAGCGTTGGACTCTGACTCTGGAGACCAGGGTTTGAATATCCGTTTGGCCATAGAAACCCAATGGGTGACCTTTGGCAAGTGGTACTCTTTCAGGCTCAGAGGAAGGCAAATTCAAACCCCCTCTGAACAAATCTTGTCAAGAAAACCCCATGATAGGTCCTCTTTAGGGTTGCCATCAGTAAGAAGTGACTTGAAAGTGCACAACAAAAATTGATTTAAAAACCAAAGGTTTTAATTTTATGGATAGATTAATTGCATTTAAAGAATAACTTTTTATAAGTTTTTACTCATGTTTTTTTATGTGGCAGACCACACAAACTAAACATGAGTCAACAGTGTGATGCAGCAGTCAAAAAAGCTAATGCAATTGTGGGCTGCATCAACAGGAGCATAGTGTTCCAACTGAGATAAATATGAGAGCCACTGTATTCTGCTTTGATCAGACCACATCTGGAATACTGTGTCCAGTTTTGAGTACCACAGTTCAAGAAGGATATTTACAAGCTGGAATGTGTCTAGTGAAGGGCAAGCAAGATGATCAAAGGTCATCTTGCCTTATGATGAATGATTTAGGGAGCTCAATATTTGCTTGGATAAGAAAAGACTGAGAGGTTACATGATAGCCATCTTTAAACATGTAAAGGGATGTCATGTAGTAGATGGAGCTAGCTTGTTGTCTGTTGCACTCCAGACTAGAGCATGAACTAATACATTTAAATTACAAGAAAGAGATTCCACCTAAATATTTTTTTTTTACTGTAAGAGAGGTTCAACAGTGGAGTAGATTATTTCAGAGGGTTAAAGACTTTTGAAGGTCTTTAACAGAGGTTTAATGGGCATCTTTCAGGAGCACTTTAGTTAATGGCAGGGTATGGGACTAGATGGCCCTTGTGGTCCCTTCCAGCTCCAAGATTCTTCGTTTATATTGTGCTTTCACCAGTTGTTGTTGTTAATTGCCATCAAGTCAATGTTGACTTATATCGATCTTATGAATGAGAGACCTCCAAGTCACTTTGTTATCAACAGCGCTGCTCAAGCCTTGCAGGCTCAGGGGTGTAGATTCCTATCCATCTGGAATGCAGTCTTCTTTTCCTACTGCCTTCTACCTCCCCAAGCATTATTGTCTTTTCTAATGAGTCATGTCTTCTCATGATATGTCCAAAGTACAACAGTCTAAGGAGATTTTCACACGGGGCCAAAATGACCTGTTACTGCCCCACCACCTCTTCTCCCATTCCTGCCACGGAATAATGTAAATCTTTCACACACTTACCTTAATTCCGTGGCAGGAATGGGCTCTCCTTCCTCTCGCTGGCCAGCCGTAAATGCAGCTGTTGTAAGGATGCTTTTACGACCAGCCGTCTGAAACGTTATCACGTTATTGTGTGATAATGGCCGGGTGGTAAATTTAAAAAATAAAACTCCCCCAAACATAAAATCAGTTCACCAAGCACAAAAACACACTTTAAATCACACAATCAAAACAGGGAGGGTAAAATAAAGGATGCCACTTACCTGGATGTCCAGATCGTACCAGGAAGTGCTCGGAATGGACCTCCCCTCTGTGGCTGTCATTTCGGAACAGGAACGGGGCTCCTGTTCGTGCACCCGTGATTGCGTGATAGCAGTGGAATGGGAGATCTATTCACAATGAAAAATAATGGTTACATTGTTCTGGAACAGTCACTGGAGCAGGATGGATGCAGGACAGAACGGGGTCAACATCGTCCGAAAGGAAAAACCTTTCCCCACCCTTGTTCTGTTCTTGCCACGGGATATATAGCCCATGTGAAAATCTCCTCAGTTTATTCATCTTGGCTTCCAGGGAAAGTTCAGGCTTGATTTGCACTGTGGAAAGGTAGTGCCATGGCGAGCTTTTACCAGTACTTGTTTTAATTTTTGTAAGCTTCTTTGAATCCCAGTTTTAGGGGAAAGGCGGGATATTGATGATGATGGGCACTCTGAGATTAATTTCAAAGGGACTGACAAAACATTTATTTATTTATTTATTTATTTAGGTATTTATACCCTGCTCTTCAGCCACAAAGGCTCTCAGAGCGGCTTACAAATTGTGAAGCAACAGCATTTTACACATCTACACAGCATTATAGTGTGCTAGGCACTAAGCAGTTTCCAATGTGTGTTAGCTAATTGCCCCCACAAGCTGGGTACTCATTTTACCAACCTACGAAAGGATGGAAGGCTGAGTGAACCTTGGAGCCCTTGGGATTGAATATCGGTTGTGGCTGCAGTATTGGCATTTAACCACTGCACCACCAGGTTCCTTCAAAACATCTGAATAAAATCAGCACAGATAGGATCACAATAGCATAATTGCAAATGTAACACTACTTGGCACTTGCCACACTATCCAACAACACCACACTGATTCGTAGATTCTGGAACAGAATCTGAACCATTGATGGTCCAAAACATCTGGTAGACTGTGAAATCAAGATAATATATTTTTTAAAAACCCTACTTTTTCTGAGCAGGGTACAAATTGCAATACATTTAATGTGGTGGACTAAGTGTTTTTATAATATTTTTGTAATATTTTCAAGCCATGGATGGTTGAATCTGTGGGGGCAGAATCTGTGCATACAGAGGGCAGACTGTACTGTATTTCTGACTAGGATACGTGAATTAACCACTGCACTGGGAAAGGAACCCATTGTTGTGGTTAAGTCCAAATGAACAGAATCAAATTTACTTATAAATTATATTTGCCTAAATTTGATTCTATTCCATTAAAACAGTTCAGGCTGTATTTGTTGCCAGACCTAAGTATTTGGCTCCTGGTGAGAACAAACTTTCTATTCTATCTATGACTTGGACATAGGTCTTTACATACAGAAATCAGCATGCAGTTATGAAATAACGCAACTAGGTTAAGCTGCAGTGTGATATTAATATGATCATCTCTCACTTCAGAAGTGATCAATAACCAAGGAAGGACTGGTTTAATTGTCCTAATTTTGCAGCTTAGACATCATTCTGCTGAGAGCAGGAGGTCGACACCACTGGATAGGAAACAATATTTAATCAGCTGAGTAGCAGCTGGCCTGTTAATATCATTATAGATATTAGATGAGGAGTTTGCAGGAGCTTATGATGGGAAATATATTGATAATGTCATTTTTCTTAAACTTTTGAAAATGTATGTAATGAATGTAATTTTGTGTTGAAAATTCATTTAATGTGTAAGAATAATTTTGACTCCAACTCATGCTTTTTCCGCCCTAATGGCACTCAATGCTAATAATATCTGTCTAGCCAGCTAAAGAGGTTTTAAAAGAGTAGGCCATTAGAGTAGCCATCTGACCTTGATTAAAACTGCATTAACCTTTACATTAAAATGCATTTAAAATGCAGACACGCTGAAAATATCAAACACAAATAAAATAAATCTCTGTGATTCTGCTGCTTTACTAGCTTATTTGTGTGGACGGCAGCAATTTGTTGTCGTGACATCCGTAATTTTCCGAGGGGAAGGTAACATTTTGTCACATTAATTTCCGCACTTTGAGTTGGCTTTTTGGGGGGGAGAAAGTAATTGGAAGGAAGCAATGGAAGTAATGGCCATTCTGACAAAGTTTCACAGGACATGATCTTTGTTGAAGGAGGTCTGGAAGATCATTGAAAATTAATTTCATTACGTTCCAGATAAACCATCCCATTCTGAAGGGCAAAAATGAATTGTTGTCTTCACACCACTCTCGCTGCTCCTGTGACTGCAAATGAACCTGTTGGTCTTTCTCTCTATGGCAGGGATGGGAAACATGCTGCCCATATTGCGCATCCCATCATTACTTACCATTGGGTCTGTGGGCTAGAACCTGGAATCCAACAGCATTTGGAGGGTTGCTTGACTCTCACACCCAACCCATGGTACAGGTTTCAAAAGAGTTTTCTTGGAATACAGTAGCACCCCAGTATCTACTGATTTGTCATCCACTGATTCAGTTATCTGTGGATGGTGATGGCAGGGTGGTGGTGGATGGAGTAGGAATGGGAGGAGTAGAGCTCACCTTCCACCTCCCTTCTCCACGGGGCTTCTGGTGGCGCAGTGGAGCTGGGGGGGGGGTTGGACAGGGAAGGGAGGTAGGAGGAGAGCTTGCCTCCTTTCTCCCTTCTCTGCAGGGCTTCCAGTGGCATGACAGAGCTGGCAGGGGGTAGACAGGGAGGGAGATAGGATGAGAATGTGCCTCCTTTCTCCCTTCTCTCCGGGGAGGGCGTGTGTGTCTGGTGGCGAGGGAAGTCCACGATTATCCATGGATTTTGTTATCTGTGATGGGGCCTGAAACCAATCCCCCACAGGTATGGGGGTCCTTACTGTAATTCTAAATATGAGATGTAGGGATAAACATGGGGAGGGGGTGTTGATGGGTCTGGTATGTAAATTCCAAAAGCCAGCTATTTCGCAAATGTTGGAAATAAAGAACTGGATTCATCACTAGATGAGCCTTGGTTGTATCTTGTGGCAGTAGGCACTCTGAGGTCAGTGTGGAAGTGAATCCACTCTAGACTTCTGTGTGAAACTATTTGGGAGTGGGATTCAGAACCTTGGATAAATCTTTTAAAGTTGAGACTCAAATGCAGAGTGGATTCTGTTGCATTAGAAGCACAGTAGATTCCCAAGGTGTTAGCCCCTTTTCTGGGAAAGATGCAGAGTTCACAAGTGGAAAGCACTGAATCTCTTGGGTCTCTCTGGGTTCATCTACATAGGCCAGAATATACCATCTCCCTGCTAGCGTATTCAGCCCGTGATTCTGGCCCATTGGTCCCCTGTTACCTGCATGGAATGGGATGGAGTCCAGACTGCCACACTGGTCATTCTCTGCAGCTGCCGCCACTGCCACCTCCCACATTGCTCTCTCTGAAGCCAGGAAGCTGGCCCACAGCATGTGAGCAAGACCCCCTGCATGTGACCAGCCTTGGTCACATGCTGCGGGATTTCTTCCTGGCTATGGATGAGTGAGGCAGAGGGCAGCTGCAGAGATGGGCTGGCATGCCAGAATGGGCTCCTACAGTCACAGGGGTGGGATCCATTTTTTGATGGCTGAAGAAGATTTTACCGGTTTTTTTTCAAATGGTGTATTAGGCCTTACTCTGCCCCCGCCCCCAGGCTTTGCCTGTCTTTGCCCCAGGGGTCATGAGAATGCCCTGTGGCATCTAAATTGCAGGGCTCCAAGTCGGGGGAGGGAATGGGGTAAATAGCCCATTTAGACAAGGCCTCTGAGATGAGTTTTAGCAAAGTAAGGCAAACAGGCAGCATACAAGTTTCATAGCTAAAAACATTACTGATTACATTAAAAAAATTCATTCAAACACATACACATACAGTGCTTAAGCCCTGGCTAACTACAGGAAAGTTTCAATGAGAGGAGTGGCTCAGCAGAGCTTGTACTCCCTATCTTGAGAGAGAAGGAAGAGAGGGAGGACTCTTTCATGTGTTTGCAAGCACACATGGAAGGTCCTCTGGCCATATGGTGTGGCTGTTTAGAGACATCCCCACAATGGGTGACTGAGCATATGGGAAAAGTTCTTGAGACAGCATTTATAAGGTGGAGCCATGCAGGAAGCCCCTACTGTCTAAATCCCATTGCTCTGATAGCAAACGGGTGAAGGGGGATAAAAAGAGAACATTTGGCTGGGAAGTATTTTCCAACAGATTTATCTCCTTCCACTGACACTGAAGCCATCAGTCACCACTGCTTGGATCAAGCAAGACTATTTTTATGATGTTACCCCCATAAGTAAGATAAAAGTGTTGAATCATGGATGGGACCCAGATCTTGCCAGACTACTCTTCCATCATCTGCTGCTGTGGGCATTGCTAGCTGCAGCTGATGGGACTTGCAACTTGGAAGGTCTGTTGTTGTTATGTGCCTTCACGTCAATGCCAGCCTATAATTACTCTCTCATAGGGTTTTCTTGGCAATATCTATTTCAAGGGGTTTTGTCATTGCTTTCTTCTAAGGCAGAGAGAATGTTGCTTGCCCAAAGCCACCCAGTGGGTTTCCATGGCGGTATAGGGATTTGAACTTTGGTCTCCCAGAGTCCTAGTCCAAAACTCAAACTACTACACCATGTTGGCTGTATACATTCCCTGTCCATATTTTAAATACTTAGGTTGAAATGAGATGTCAGATGAATTTTTCATGGAGATATTCATGTGTTGTATTGGAAGACTGGTGGTAAGCAGGGAGCTGGCTACCTGAGATGGGAGCTTGCTGCCAAGGAAAGAGGTTTATCATCTAAACAGGCAGTATGGTGTAGTAGTTTGAATAATAGAGTTGGATATGAGATCCAAGTTCTAATCATCACTGAGCCATAAATTCACTGGATAACCTTTAACATTTCAAAAGTGATGAAATGAATCAGAGCAGTTTATTGGTGTAACTAGTAATGAACTCTAGTTATTTTCAAAAGTTATTTTAGAGCATTTTTAGAGGCATTTTGATAGGAAGGTTTCTGGTTTTATGCCTTTGTCTTATTGCTCATGAAGTTTTCCCCTCTCAAAAAAAGTAATAGAAAGTAATAGAAATGTTTATCAACAAATGTGAGAAACCACTTTTTCAACAGTGCCACGGGCGATGGCAACAGGTTACTTTTTAAATGCTGTTAACACGGAATTGAAGCAAATTACTTTTAAAAAGTAACTTGAGTAACTCTGAAGGTTTTTTTTTCCCTTTAACCAGCCAAATTCATTCCTATACGTCACAGGTGGGAATTATGTGGCCCTTGAGTTGTTGTTGCACTTTAAGTCCTAGCAGTCCTAGCCAGCATAGCCAATGGGGAGGAAGGCTGAGAGCTGCAGTCCAATAACATCTGGAAGGCTACCTGATTCCTGCTTCTCATATACATACAAGCCAGCCACCTTGAGTCCCTTGGACAATAGATAAAGCCAAAGTGTACCTCCACTTTACTTTGCAGGCACACAGCAACTGGCAGTAGGAGTTGAGTGTTCTTTCTGCCTGGGAGGGAAATGGGCATGAGGCCCCTGCAACTGCTCTTTCTCCATTTGGTGGGTAGAGTCCAACTTGCCTTCCCCTTCCCCTTTAAGCCATTACTATAGGGCTATACAACCTGCGACCCTCCAGATATTGATGAACAAATACTCCCAGCCTCTCTCACCATTGACCAAGCTGTCAGGGACTGATGAGAAATGGAATCCACCAACATCTGGACCCGTAGTTTCCACTGCCTTGCACAATGGCTATGTTTTACCTGCAATTCTCTTGCTTTTGTATTGATATTTTGTATGTGTGTGTAGCTACAAATACAGAATGCAGTTTTGAAAACTCTTCTGTGTTTGAATGCTGGGATACCCAGTTTATTTATTTCTTATGTCCCATTATTTTCCCTAATCAGAAGTAATAATCCTCACATGCCAATATCTAGAGTTTGCATAAAAATATTTGGATCTTGCAGAAATACCCAACCATTACACATCTGTTGCACTGTAAACTGACTACCTTGCAAGGCCCTTTAATATTCTGACATCACATTCTCTGCCACAATAACATTATCTTGATGGCCTTCATAAAGATCTATGTTGATTGGGAGTCAACCCTGGGGGTTGGGGGAAAGCTTGGTGTTGAGCAAGTTTGTAGCATCCTTCCATGGTTAAAATATGATCCCCATATTGACCATTCTTTTTGATTAATGCTGTGTTAATGCATCTGTAGAATTAAGTATGCAACACAGAAAGAAAGAAACAAATTGAAAAATCTCTAGCCACCTGGAAGTTATATTGATGAGATGACATTTTATTGACAAAATGATGGTTTGATCCTGGATTTTCTTAAAGCTTTATACTTAATTGATTAGCTTGGTTCACGTAGCTATAAATCTGGAAGCAAACCTTGTGTTTGAGTGCGTTAATTCTAAACATCTATTTTGCTGCAATGGTACCCATGTATATAGCTATGGAACAGACCAGTGGAGCAGGCCAGGTATCTGTACTGCAAAAGTCAGCAATCACTTATTGCCAAATGTTGAGAGCCAGCATGATGTAGTGGCTTGAGCCTTAGACTATGACCCTGGAGATCAGGGTTCAAATCTTTGCTTGAACACAGAAACCGACTGGGTGACCTTGGGTAAGCCACACTCTCTCAGCTTCAGAGGATGGCCAAGGCAAGCCTTCTCTGAATAAATCTTGCCAAGAAAACCCTGGAATAGGTTTGCCTTAGGGTTGTCATAAGCTGGAAATGACTTCAAGGCATGCAACAACAACAGCCAAATGTTACCTGCACAGCGCGAAGTCGAAGGCTTTCATGGCCAGCATCTATAGATTTTCCTTTGGGTTTTTTTTCGGGCTGTGAGGCCATGTTCTGGAATAGTTTCTTTCTGACGTTTCGCCTGCATCTGTGGCTGGCATCCTCAGAGAAATTTCACAGATGCAGGCAAAACATCAGAAAGAAACTCTTCCAGAACACAGCCTGCCAGCCACAGATGCAGGCAAAACATCAGAAAGAAACTATTCCGGAACACGGCCTCACAGCCCAAAAAAACCCAAAGGAAAATCTGTTACCTGCACAGGTTTGTACTGATGTAGTTGGTTCACTGGTAGAGGGGAAAACTTTGACTAATGGTTATCCTATGATTAAGAGGCCTCCGAGTCTCCCTGGGCTTGTCTACACTGGTGGGAAACCCCAAACCCGCCTCATAGCCACTGTAGATGGCTCTAAATGGGACATTCACAGGGGCTTCTCCGGCGTATGCTGCCAAACTGTAATCATAGGCAAACTTGTGGTGATGTAAAAGTGTGGTCCAACACTATTCACATATCCTATTTGTAGCATTATTTCCAGCCACATGGCCGGGGCTGCTCTGTTTTTTTCCTTGTTCGCTTGTGCATGCAAATATACATTGCTGCAGAGTACTGTATTACTGTATAAGTGGAGATAACGCTTATGTAGATATGCACACTATTGAAATTTTTTTAAGCACCAGAGTCCAGTCCACTGGAAGCCCCCACCCCCTTTGGCTTTGCACTGAAGCCAATCCACACGGCTCATGATCTGTGGTTTTCCCTGAAATGCAGAGCAAACAGCAATCTTTTAGACCCAGATTATCCTGCAGAAACCCCAACCAAGACGCAAATTGTGGCAAACGTCATGTGGCAACTGTGCTGAGACTGCAGGGTGAGTATGGGTGGGGGTTTTGCCCTGTTATCAACAGCCTTGCTCAAGTTCTTCAATCTCAGGGCCATGGTTTCCTTGATGGATTCTATCTACATGTAATGTAGGCTTCCTCTTTTCCTACTGCCTTCCATCTTACCAAGCATTGTTGTCTTTTCCTAGAGGTTTCTTATTCATAGGGTATCCATGAGTTGAACTCGGCTTGATGGCAATTAATAAAAACAACAAACACCTATTCCTCCACATGGTCAAGTAGGGGAGCGGCCTCTGCCTGCCGTGATATCCCTCTAAAGCCTCTAGACCATCTTAACTGACAACAAACATAGCATCTGAGACAGAATGTAGGCCTTGACTCTAACAGCATCACTTTTCTTCTCCTGTATTATTTTTAACACCTTTGACTGATGAAGAAGCCAATGAAGCTTTGATAACTTGCATGATGTATTTTGTGCATTTTAGTTGGCCCAATAAGGGTATCACTGTTGTGTGGAATTTGGATTTTGTTGTATGAAACACCTGTTTGACATCTTTAGAGGGTAGTTGTTGTGTGCCTTCAAGTTGATTCTGACTTATGGCAACCCTAAGCTGAGGGTTTACTTAGCAAAATTTATTCAGAGGAGGTTTGCCATTGCTTTCCTCTGAGGCTGAGAGGATGTGACTTTCCCAAAGTCATCCAGTGAGTTGCTATGCCCAAGCGGGGATTTGAATTCTGTGCTCCAGAGTCATAGTCTAATGCTGAAACCACTACACCATGCTGGCTCTCTTAGATGCTAGGCAGTTTATAAATACTTGTGAATAAACAGTGGGATAGTCTCATGTTATCATAGGACACTATATTTTTGTAGAACTTTTGATCATTGGTATGGAAGGTGAGGTATACGTATTTTAAATAAATAAAGTAGTAGCAGATTGGTGGATCAGGAAAGGCATGTTTGCCAGGGTATACCAGTGTACAGAAGCCACAAGTAATTCTCGGTTCATTCCATTCATCCAGGTTTCATATTTGCTACGACATTCATTCAGGTCAGCTTCACAGAAATGTTATCTCAGCATAAATATCTCGGTCTCCTTTTTAAGAACCATAAGCTGCTAAATTACACAGTGTGATTAGCATAATGAAGGGAAAGACAATATTGACATTTCCTATGTCTGCACTCAGATAATGCTATATATCAAAAGAGATATCTGAAATGCTAATGGAAATGTAATTGATGTAGCCAGGGCACTTACGTTACAACCCACTGGAGAGGTTGGGAGCAAGCCTGTAAGGTAGATAAGATTAAAAGGCATTACTATTGCATTAGCTCAAAACATATTTACATTGCCAAACTGTAATAAGTTGATAATCATTTGAAATTCCAGGAGACAGGGTGCTTCAGATTGCTTTATAATTTGTTGGTCTTCAACAGGTCAGGATTGACCCGCAACTTACTGTGAGTCACACTATTTTAAAAAAAAAAGTTATTTTTGAAGAGGAAAAATGGGGAAAAGTTGAGGAAATGGGGGGAGGGGACCAGAGTGAGCAAGAAAAAAAGAGGGAGGAGAAAAGCTAATGACAGTTTTATGTAAGTCTACTCAGAAGTAAGTCCTTTTGAAGTGGGCTTATCCCACATAAAATTGACATTGCGATCCTGTACCATTTACATGGCAGTAACCTTTGTCGAGCTCAGAGGAATTTTTCTGAGAAGATGAGTATAGGATTGCACATATGACAGCAATTCTAAATGCACTTAATGGTATATAAGCCCCACTGAACTGAATGGGACTTCTGAAAAAACGGGTAGTGTTTCACTGTGACGTGGGACGTTATTACACAAGGCTTTAATCATATTTTTACAATGGGATGGTAGCACAAATGGGCTCCTGTTATCACCTGATGTCATTGTCCTCCCGTGCTCAGTCTGTGCTCCACCCATTAATCAGGCACCACTTATAATAAATGGACAAAACCCATCAATAGTCCTCAATATCACTCTTCGCAGGATTGACAAGTGTGCAATAATCACATCCCACTGTAATTGCACAATTCCAGCATGAATGGGCTGTCCTCTTCTCCCCCTCCCCTTTCCCAATGAGAACACATCATTAAACTTCCAGGGAAGAATGTGAAGAGGACCTAAAGGATGCTGTTTTAATCAACTGTTGTCTTTTCTTGCTAGCTTTTTATGATTGTTTAAGTGCTTATGTGTGAAGTTCTTTGGTTATTTTTTTGTTTTTAGTGCTTTAGAGAGGTTGGTCTTCTCACAAGAACAGCCAAAATCTCGCCCATGCAAAATTGTGGAAGTAAGAAAAAACTTTTCTTAAAGGCACATGCACTGGCCAGCAGGATGTGTTAATACTCTGTCATTAGAAGGCAATGCATGACAAGTGTTACAATAGGGTGAGCTTCAATCCCATTCTTAACATGCAAAAGATGCACAACATAAGAGCCACCTACTGTAACCTACTGCAAAAGATCCACCTACTGTAATTATGGCATTATGTTTCCACTTTCCTTAATTGTGGAATTACAGCATTTTTAGATACTAGTCTGATAATGTCCTTAGTCTTACCATCCAGTTCAGAGAATTGGTGTTTTCATTTCACATAGGACTGGCATCTTTTTCTTCAATCACCTGAACTGTTTAAGCGAAAGTTGTTTATATCGCCACAGGCATCCGGACTATTGTTACAAACCATGGCAGAGATCTAGTGCTATCTGGGATCACAGTGCAACTCCAGACCAATCAACCTTAAGTTGTTTAAGGCGGCTGTGTACTTTAAGTGTCCAATAAATCAACTTAATGAATAAAACAGCACATGCAGAAATTCATTACATATCAGATACACTGGGGTGTGATTTTATGATTTGATGCATGCTTGTTTTGCAGCACAAAATTCAGCATGGCCATGAAATTACAAAAGGCTGACACTTTTTACCCTGTAAGCGGAAGACATTTCCAAAATAAATGAAAGGAGAAAATCCACCTAAATGTTTTATTATAATAAAGTTACTTGAGGCCAGAAGTTCAGTAAGGAGGATTTATAAACGTATCATTCCAGTTCTTGGAAGGATTTCAACATAATTTGCTTGTGGTGTAGTAAAGTGAGGTGAAATCCATCTATGGTCTCTGTGGAGCAATAAATATACAGAAATGTCTATTTAGATTTGCCATTGAGTTTACTGTGTCACCAAAAAAGGAAAATACTCTAGATCATCCCAACCAAATATGCATGACTCTTGGGCCAGGAAGGAGTTATTTATGTTGTGCATCTTTTAAAGTAATAAATGCTTTTTTAGTTCCAAACATTGCTAGTGCATGTCTGCAAAACAAAAGGCTGGCCCTTGTAAATTCCTGTACTCAAGTGGGGCTACTCAGATGAGTAAAGACTCCTGGTATGATGAATGGTTTGTAGAGGTGAGCTCTAAGGTTTCAACCTTTTGCAATAATTCTGAATACCCTTTTAGGCTGAGTTGACAGTGTAAATACATTACAATAATGGAGGCTTCATTTGATGTCCATTTGTAAATGCACATAGATTTTTCAGTTTGTCTGGGTAATTAGCCTTTCCTATTTTTTAAAAAATTGCTATGAGGCCACAATAATTTTACACACAGATGTGTAGCAATGATTGTTCTGAGGTGTTCTGTTAATGTACAGTTGTCCCTCCGTATCCACAGATTTGATATCCACGGATTTAAGTATTCACGGCTTGAAAATATTCATTAAAAATAATTATCCAAAAAGCAAACCTTGAGTTTGCCATCTTATATAAGGGTCACCATTTTGCTATGCGATTGCATATAATGAGACTTGAGTATTCATGGATTTTGGTATCCACAGGGGGGTCCTGGAACCAAACCCCAGCAAATATGAAGGGACAACTGTAATATGTTGCAAATGTTCAAAGGAGGAAGAAGATATAGAATGCACACACACAGAAGAGATTTTCACATGGGGCTAAAATGCCCTGTTACTGCCCTGCCACCTCCTCTCCCATTCCTGCAATGGAATGGAGGTAAATGTCTGCACACTTACCTCCCTTCTGCTGCAGAAATGGGCTTGCTCCCTACTTGCCAGCCGGCTGTAAATGCAGCCGTCATAAGGCTACCTTTACGACTGGCCAGCTGAAATCCTGCTCATTCTCGCGAGAGAATGAATGGGAGGGAAATTAAAAAATAACCCCCTCCAGCTGTCAAAGGAAGAAAGAAAATACAAAAATAAATTAAAACAAGTAACCTGTGGTGGGGGGGGGTAGAAGGGTGCCACTTACCTGGAGGTCCCGATCGTGTTTGGAAGTTCTTGGCATGGGGCTCCTCCCCCATGCCTGTCATCTCGGAAGAGGGCCAGGGCTCCTTTTCCCACATCTCTGATTCTGTGACAGACATGGAAGGGGTGTTCTATTCATGATGTTTCATTGTGAATAGAATACCCCGGGAGCAGGATGGAAGCAGGATGGGAGCAGGACAGAAGGGATCAATGTTGTCAGAAAGGGAGCCCCTTTCCCGACCCTGTTCCATGCCTGCCCCACAATATTAGCCCCATCTGAAAATCTCACCTATTCTGATACTCTCACTCTTCCAATAATTCACCAATTGCCTATATTTCATAAATTGGCTCATTATTGGCACTCCTCATGGTTGGTAGTAGACCAGGGCCTTCCAAATACAAGGGCTCAAGGATTGCTCAGAAGGCCTAAGGAAGTAGCCATCCCAAATTCTTAAAAGACATACTTGCGGTAGTAACTGTGGACCGCCGCCCCCCCCCCCACCTTGGACTAATAAGTTAAGGTGGAAATGGGCTAATTCTCCTGGACGTACATGGAAGTGAGTCATTCACTAATACAATCAAGGTATCTGGACACTCAGTGCCTTGCAAAACTGGTTTTTTCTCACACCTTTCCTAAAACAATAGAGAGTTGCCTGAGACCCATCAGTCTTAGGACTTTTTTGGACGAAGAAAAATAATGCAAGCAGCCTCTCCAGCTTGCGAGGCTGCTGCAATGCAAAGTGCCCCTTTCATATGACGCTCGCCCCTGCCGGTACTGTTGCGGTACCGCAGAGAGAGCTGAGCGTCATATTTCGTTGATTTTTACTCACAATCAACTTTTGTGAGTAAAAAATCAATGAAATATGACGCTCAGCTCTCCCTGCAGTACCGCAACAGTACTGCTAGAGGGCAGCGTCATCCGAAACTGACACTGCAGCGCAGCAGCCTCGCAAGCTGGAGAGGTTGCTTGCGTTATTTTTCTTCATCCGAAAAAGTCCTTAATGTCTCAACTATTAGCGATCGTTAGCTCAACTGGAGCTTCTGTTGTCTAACTATGGTAAACTCCAGTAAACATTGTATTCCACTCAAAACATCCCTTCAAGGGGAATATCGAATATAAATATCACCCCAAAACATCACCAAAGTGTGCTCAGCTTCCCAGAGGCCATCACTCTTTTGATTTGCTGGGTCACCTAGCGCATCCAGCCATTCTTCTCTTCACAATTCTCTGCTCTTTGAACAGGTATAGTACAGCTCACCATCCCAAACTCTATTCCTGTATCCCAATACTTCCTACTTTCTTTGATAAAAACCATTTTCATTTAATCTCCTGGCTTGAAGTCTCGTCAGTTACTATCAGTATACATAGGCCAAAAGATCCTGTAGTTACCTGACCTCTCACAGCCACTATCTGAGCTAATTAAAATTCCCCACAGAAATACCGTATTGGTTTTTTGGTAGACACATGCAGAATTTCCATGGACCTCAGTAATTTGGGTAACAACAAACACACACAATATATACACTCTTCTTCTGACAGTAAGAGCTGTTTGGCAGTAGAATGCACTGCCTTGGAGTGTGGTGGAGTCTCCTTCTTTGGAGGTTTTTAAACAGAGGCTGGATATCCATCTGTCTGGAATGGTTTGACTGGGTAGTCCTGCATGGCAGGGGATTGCACTAGATGGTCCATGCGGTCTCTTCCAACTCTATGATTTTATACAGTAGTTGAGACAACTGCCATCATCACCACTACCATCTCCATGCCCACCACCATCATAGCCACTTGAAGTCCCTACATGAGAAAAGCAGGATATACAATAAATAAATAAATAAATAAATAAATAGGTTGTTAATGTTGTCATCATAACTACCAGGATCATCATTCCACCTCCATTACTTTTTCCATTCTGGAATTCAGCTGTATCCGTGAGATCTGTGCTCAGTTTCACAAGGTCAAGGTCATCACTGTACTAAGCCATCCTTTCAGCAAGATTGCTACATCATACACCTTCATGCCAAGCACTGAGACCTCTCTTTCTTTCTTTCTTTTTTAAAACAATAAATAGGAGATACAAAATTAAGTATTTGAACATTTAACAATGAACATAAACACAATATGCAAGAGTCATAAGACAAGTTGCTAATTAATAGGTTGCATTTCATTACAATCACATAGTTACTGCCACAAGCATCCCTTACAGTCATCAGATTGTTAAAAGGGAAAAGTCCAATAATTGATTTGGTCTTTAGTTGGTCCAAGTTGTATATTCTCACATGTTGTGTATATGATAAGTGGGTACGAGACAGAAGCAAATCTATCTGCTTCTACTTGACCTTTAGCCACTCTCATTTGGTAAGTCAATTTTTCTGTAAGTGCTTTCTACTGACCATACCATCATTATCCAGATATGAAAGGAATCAGTGCAGGGGATTGCCACTGATTTGTAGACACCATTTTGGCTGCCAGAAGAAAGAGAGCAAATCTTTAGAAATGAGTTGGGAACAAGGAAATTATGGAAAAGTAGAAGGACTTCACAAAAATACTTTCTGTTTTACTATGTACTGGGGCCTATCTTATGGTAGGTGCTATGGATGCCTGAGCCTAGCATCTGGTGGATTTATACTTGATCTCCATTGCATTAGCAGAAGGACAGTTTAAAATGGAAGTAAATTGGTAAGTCCACATTGGATCTAGCCCTTTCATCACCACCACCCTTGCTTTCTGTAAAGAGAAACAAGGGGAAAGGCAATATTTGTTCAGGGTTCACCAACGAATATCCCAGTCTACTAATCTGCTTTGCTAAACTCAGACCATTTTAAAACAGTGCTATCAAAACTGACAGTGTCAGTTTAAGAACTACCACTGATGTATTTGGCTCTGCTCATGGAGCATTAAGCAATATTTTAAGATTAAAAATTCAGCTAGTCTCATTGTCTCTGTTTGCAGACACTCCCTTCTGTTTCTAGAGGCTCCTCAGTGTGTTCCAAAAACTTCTATCTTTATACCTCTTTTTAAAAAATGATATGTAATAGAAAACTGTACTGCCACTTGCTGCCAAAATGAAATATGAGATGGCATAGTTCTGTTTCTTCTCAGTCCTGATCATTTTGATCATTGTAAAGCAGGGGTGGACAAAAGGTAGCCCTGGGACTGTCTGGATGCACCCCCAGGCTATTTTTGTGATGCTCAGCCCTTCCAGACCCTTTGTCCTCCTTTTTTCTGGCCACCAAAAGGGTGAATTGTTACTCCAGGAAGCTTCTGTCATGTACTGGCTTCTTCAGACTCAGTGACCAGCAGTTTCAGAATTAAAAGCAGGAAATTTTATTTGGCACAATAACCCAAAGAGCTGTCCCTACAATATAGCTGTTCAGAATGAAAGCTATCAACAAAGCAATAAGTTAAAAAGTATTTACAATCTGGCAGGGTATACAGTCATTGGTTATCCATCATCCCAGCTCACACTGATAGTGGACACATCCCATTTTTCTCAGAGCAAAGACCAGTTGCAAAATTTACTCAAAACAGTTACAGACACAGAACATACCCTCCCTTCTACCAGTTAGACTACATATTCAGTAGCAAGTATTCTTACACAAATGGGCTTCATATATTCCTGCTATTTTGTGTGCCTGACACTATATTTTGACCCTGTTGCTTCCGATTATTTGTGCTCATGTTCCTGTACCTCATCTTCACCTCTCTTTGTGTTACCCAAATTGTGTGGGGTCCATGGGGAGCCCACTAGTGTCCGAATTTTAATGTGGGGAATTTTTAATTAGCTCAAGATGGCAGCGAAAGGTCAAATAATGGTGGGACCTTTTGACCTGTGTATACCAGTACTTGCTGGAGGGACTCCAAGGGAACACACACATGCATGCATTCAGGCTTCAAACAGTCACACAAGGCTAACAAAGAAAGTAGGAAGTATTGGGATAGAGGAATAGTGTTCAGGATGATGGGCTATACTATACTTATCCGACAAGCAGAGATTCATGTAGAAGCTGCAACCCTGGTGATACAGTCTGACAGAGTGGCAAAAGGAAGGGGATCTGAACACTGGCTGTGTTTTACAGTGATATTTATATTCAGTATTCCCCCTGAAGGGATGGGTTTGAGTGGAATACAATGTTTGCTGGAGTTTCCCAAGGATTAGACAACAAATTCTCCAGATGTATTAATGATTGCTAATGGTTGAAACATTAAAACTGATGGGTCTCAGGCAAACCTCTATTGTTTTAAGAAAAGGTGCAAGGAAGGTGAAAAGGTGATTTTGCAAGTAAAGAGTGTCCAGCTACCTTGATGGGATTGACTCATTTCTGTGTATGTCCAGGAGAATTAGCCTATTTCCTCCCTAACCCATCAGTTCCAGGGGGGTTCGCTTAATCCTTACCCGGGCATGTCCTTTGGAATTTTAGCAGGCTACTTCCTAAGGTTTTCTGACCAAACCTTGATTCCTTGTACTTGGCAGTCCCTGGTCTACTGCCAACCATGTAGAGTGCCAATACTAAGCCAATATATTAAATTTAGCCAATTGATGAATTATTGAAAGGGTGTGTGTGTCAGGGCAGGTAACATCTGTTAGGTAAAACATGCACACTTAAGCCAAATTTCCTGTATTCATGTTATGCAAAAATCCTCATTTTCTATCCATTTCTTCTCCCCCGCACCCTCACCAAGTTCTAGGCACCCTGGTTGGTATGATCTAACCTTGCACAACTCCCTGGAAACTGAAATCCAGCACCTATACCTCTGTGTCCGTCCATGCAGTTATGGCCTAGCTCCTCAGGCATCAGAAGCCCAATCATTTTAAGCAGCAAGTATGTTCTAAAAGCTAGTTTCCCTGTAAGTCTGGTATATGGATGTTTATTTAATTGTGTTGTGTTTGGGGCACAGAAACAATGAGAAAGAAAACTATCAATGGTTAAAATTCTCATTACAGGAGAAACAAACAGTTTAGAGAGAAAAGGTCTTCAAACATGAGAGTAAAGTGAACCAGAAAATGAAAAATATGGAAGTGGGTTGGGTGATGGTGGAAAGCAATGTTATTTCACTTATGATTCAAGTGCATCCAAAGGGTAGCAAATTGGCTCAGTTGAGACAGACTGGATGAATATTCTCTTATTATTCTCCTATTATTAGTATTTTCTTATTAGGATACATTTTGAAGGCCATGGACCAGTTTTTGCATTTAATATTGGACAGTGATTCTAAATGAAAGATGAAGCTGAAATATAGAATAAGTATATTTCTTATGGAAATTTCTTACTGTGGAACTCCCTTCCATGAGAGGTCCACTTGGCCCCCTCCCTGCTCTCTTTTCGCCAGCAGGTGAAGACACTTTTATTGAGGCAGGTGTTTGAAATGTGAACTTTAATTGGTGTGCTGCTTTTAATGCTTGTAATATTTATTGATATTATGTTTTTTACTCTATGCTGTGTTTTTAACTGTTATATTGTTTAATAATGGTAGTAATGTAATTCTTTTGTAACTTTTGTAATGTTTTAATTGTATTTTTTAGATTATTGTAGGCCACCTTGAATCTCATTGTGAGAGAAAGGCAGAATATAAATCCCAAAGGTAAGTAAATAGATAAATAAATAAATACTGAGTTAGACATGCGCCAGCAAAAATTGGTGTCAGGACACCAATCTGGAACAAACAAAAGCTTCAGATGCAGTGGTGGCACTAGGGGTGGGGGTACAGAGAGGACGAACTGCACCACGGGACCCCACCAGAGGGAGGAGTGACATTGGCCTTAGTAACACCACAGTTCAGATGGGTGCAAAGTGAAAAAGTTGCTTTTCTGGACTACATCCACCCAGAATCTTCCAGCCAACACAGCAACCAGCCACGCTTGTCACCACAGTGAAGAACTTTTCCACGTTAGATGTGTAGGGAGCACACTTCTTTTGAGTGGGGTGGGCTCAAGAGATGGAATTGGGAGGTGGGTCTCAAACAGTAGAGGCCTTCAAGAGTAAGGCTAACACCCGAACCTATTGCTTGTGGGACAATAATGGAAGAAAATCTCATAGTCTTATCACAGAAAAGAATCCTAGGGAGTTTGCTAAAACAACTGAAGGGGATTTTTTTTTAACCCTTTAAGGTTCATGGATGGAGTCCAATAGATTTAATAACAATTATAGTCTTGTTATTAAAATGTCATTATCCAGTATTTTCTGCTTTGACTGGCACAAGTTCTCCCATTCTTTCAAGTCACCTGACTCCTTATTCTTCTAACTGGGGAAAGCACGTGCTCTGTTATTCAGCTATAGCTCCCCCCTCTTACATGGACCTATACTGTACACAGTCAAGATCACCTATAAACATGTTACTAAAGCAGGAAGTGAATTTGAAAAGTCAGAAAATGACCCTAAGGCCTCAGTGAGTTACAACCATATTGAAGAAAACTACTTAGACACAGAAAATATTGACCTTATTCAGGTCTTATGGTCCCTTTCTGACTTTCCTCCTTCACAACTTGAAAGGGATGGTGTGAGAATGAAAGACCCCCACAAGAAGTACAAGACAAACCCAGAGCAGAAATGATGTTGTCTGACTCTCCAAAGCCTTGTGTTCCAAGAGACATTTGATGTGTACCTAATCCTTAGGCAGACTCTCCCTAGGAAATGACATGCCAAAAGATCTGAGTATATGCAAGGGATTTCTTCTGATCGGTAGGTAGGTAAATGTTCAGTTGAAAGATGATACTGTGCCAGGCCAAACCTAATTTCTGTTCTCTCTTCTGACAGGGCTTCAGATTTATGAGCACTATAATTTCAATAAGCTTTAAGGGGAAGGAGGAAATAAATGATAGCTTTTGGAAATGTAGTTAATAAAACTTCCAGCTTGTACTGGTCTGGAATTTAGAATCAGAGTGGTAGATTATGTTTTAAGATGCATGTGATGACTTCAGGAAGGTGATGCAGTAATCCACTGAAGGACAGGCACAAAAAGGCTGCCTGACGCCAGACCAGACTATCTGCTCTTGTCCCCCAGTATTTTCTACTTTGACTGGTGCCAGATCTCCAGGGTGTTTCACATCACCTGATTCTTCTAACTAGAGATGCTGGATGGGGGGCATGTGGTCTATTACTGGGTTATGGCCTCTCCCCTTAAAATGGACCCATTCTGTACACAATCAAGGTCACCTATAAACATATAATGATTAGTAGCTGTATAGGGTCATGATTTCTCAGAGGAGAGAACAAAGACTTGGATCTTTCCCAGAGCATGGGGAAGTTGCTGTCTGGACCCCAGCTCCCAGAATTCCTGCAGCCACATTGACACTGGTCATGGGGATTAGGGGATTCTGGAATTTGTAGTTTAAAAGATTCTTTTCCAAACTTGGGATAATTACATTGCTGGACATTTCTTAGCCAGTTGATCTGAACATGGAGTACAGCAAAACTGTAGTGTGAAGAGGTAAGAGGAGGTCAGTCCCAGAAAGTAGTTTATAAAGGGCTGTGTGGGGAAGTGGAGAGAGAAGCAGGAAATGAAAGGGGTGAACCAAGGAAACAAGGGAAGTCTTCTTGAAATAGGAAGAGATAGAACAGGCAAGGGCAGAGTGAAGAGCTGTGTTTGTAGTGCATGCAGTAAATGTTTGGCTAGGAACATAGGAGCATATCAAGCTGTTGCTAATATTGAGTCATCCTACTGGTTCATTTAGCCTACTTTGAGCTACTGGTTCATGTAACCTACTAACAGGCAGCAGGTGTCCAGGATTCAGATACAAGTTTTTTCCAGCCACACTTGGAAATGCCAGAAATTTCCATGCAAAGTATGGGAACTGTTACCAAGTTGAGACCTCTGGCCAAAGGAAGATAGAAAGAAGATGTTCCTATAGAGGTAGGAAAGGGCTATAAACAAGAAGTGGAGAAATGGTCAAGAAAGCAATTTCAACTGGAAAAGCTTAAGAGACTGGCAAGGACTAGCAATCATGACTATGACCAATAGGCACATGTGACAACCATGATTGCAAAGCCATCATGAGAAGAATTGTACCCAGCCTTATGTGTCTAGGGAAATGTGGGCATTTGCACAGCAGATGGCAGGGTGATGTGTGGGGAGGAGCATGTGCAGGCTTAGGAATAAGCAACAACCCTATTTTCTTCCTTGCCTTCAAAGATACAAGCCCTGTAGATCTTATCAGTAGCAGCACACTATTTGTTAACCTTGAGGTAGGAGCTAGTACCATATGGAATCACAAGGCTTTTGGTATACAGTTTTAAAATGAAGAAATGTAAGGTAAGGTAAGAGCCAGTCCGGGGTAGTGGTTAGAACGGTGAACTGGGACTTACAAGATCCAGGGTCTTGAAAGTCACTGGCTGACATTGCGTTAGTCATTCACTCTCAGCCTGACCTACTTCACATGTTTGTTTAGAAGAGAAAGTGAATGAGAGGCAGGCCATGTAGGTGTGATCTTATTGGAGGAAAAGCAAGAAATAAAAATAAAACTAGTAAGTATTAAATAAAAAAACGGGACAAAATGTTGGTATTGTACAGATAATACCTCAGTTAACAATGTGTTTCTGGATATTACTTTTTTTAACACAAAATTTAGTACCAGAGGCAGAAATAACATGAAAAGAATAGGGACAGCTTCCTACAAAAGAGAGCATTTCAATGCTTTGGCAAACTTTTAATTCAGCTAGCAATATGCATAAGTGAAATGAAACAACCATGTCAGGTAAGCCTTACATAGGTAAATGAAGGCCAAATCCATACTACACAAATAATCCAGTTTGAAACTACATTTATTTGTGTAGTGTTGATTTGGCCTAAGAAATTTTGAAGCTTCTAGAGACCACCTGGAAGCTTTTTCCAAAATGCATCAGGGATGATTTATTTCATTCATCACCATCCACTTTTCGTAATGAATTAGTTTGGTTGCCAACATATATTTATGGATTTTTAAAAAGTTGCTGGGAGTAGCTGGTGAGATAGGGTGATTTGCTTTTCCCCTTTCTTCTCTATTTTGCTGTTTCTGCATGTTCAATAAGGGATCATGGAGGCAGCTGCTGTTTATCTTGCCTGTTGTGGGCTAGCACATGTGGCTACAGTAGGATCAGCTAGAGCAGAAACCCATTCTTTTCCAGCTCAAGCTTTATTGCATTGTTTACTGCAGACACACTGCTGTAACTCAGCACTGAAAATCTGTGTTTCTCCAGCCCTCTTTCACCATCCTCTCAATGCTGGGACTACTACAAAACTTCCAGCTAGAAAGAGGACCAGGAAGAAAAGGGTGGGTCAGCAGGTGCAAAAGGGTTTTATAAGGAGTTCATTTTTAGGGACTTTTAAAGAGACTGATTTACCCCTGTACATTGATGGCTGAAAAATCAAATATGCAGTCAGTCAGTGGTGGATCTCCACAGTCAAATATGCACAGTCAAAGACATGCCCTGCACAATTTAAATCCTCAGACTTGATCAATACTGGTTTTAGACATTTTTGCTCCCTGCACACATGCACAGTGTATGCACCCCCCACATGCCTTGAAAAATGTCCTCCCCTATAAAATCCACTGGCCTATGCAGACTGTCTCATATTACTTCACGATAACACTGGCCCATTCTAATAGGATGTGTAAACACTGCAACTTAATGAATGCAAAATATGAGACAGAACCACTGTTGATATGATTGTTCTGTTGCAGGCTGCAGGAGAGGGACTGGCAAAGAGTTGATACTGGTAATTTGCTGCACATCAGGGATTATTAGTGTGGGCTCCATAAACCCTTGATGAGTCCATAGATAGGTATCCGTGAGCTGGGTGTCCAATTTCTCTTTTCTCCATTGGTTTTCTTCTTGTTCTTCATTTTTTTGTTGTTGTTGTGAATTTTAAATGAAAAATATGGACCAGAATCACAGTGTATGTTACGTACCTTTACGTATGCTTAGCTATGTAGCAGAGGTGCTAAGAAATGGCTGATTCTGCACTGCAGAAATAATCCAGTTTGACACTGCTTTAACTCAGTGCTAGGGTATTCTGGGATCTGTAGATTTCTGAGATATTTAGCCTTCTCTGTCAGAGAGCGCTGAAGCCACAACACACTGCAAGTCCCAGGATTCCATAGCATTGAGCCATGGCAGTTAAAGTGGCGTCAAACTGGATTATTCTGCAGTGCAGATGCAGCCCCTGTTTGTCAGTTGCAAAGATGTGTAATGGGAAACTGGCAAATGTTCTGGTGTGCATTGGAATTCCATAGCTGATGTCCTGATGCACAATGGGCCCATAGCAGAACGTGATGGAGGCACATCAGTCTCATTATGAATCAGTCATTTTTGCTGCCTCCCTTCCATCATAACATAATGGCACCCCTTACTGGATATGGACATTATGGAACTGTTCAGTTCTCATTCCTGTAGACACAAGTACAATTACAAAGACTCAAGTCCCAACAGGATTCTGGCCTTATCCTTTTCAAGTGTCCATTGTAATTTTCCATTCAAAACTAGTCCTGGTGAAGAGAGTCAGTGTCCAGAGCAAGGAGACAAATTGCAAGCACAATTTTGTGAATATATGTTTATGTGCCTTTTTCTCAGGAAGGGTCCATAGCTTTAGTAAAATTCTGAATTGGGTCTGTGATGGGTTTTCTCCTTGCCTCCTATTCTTGAGTAGGAGTTTGCATGTATGTTAACTGCCTTCAAGTTGACTTTCAGTTATGGCGACCCCGTGAATGAGACATATCCAAGGCTATATTATGATATTGTTCCTGCTATATTATGTAACCAAATATTAATTTGCTTTGAGTAATACAAGCATTAGACTCATATAGCAACACTTTTTATTATCTCATTCAAGTATTTTGCATATATATTTTTGGTCCCTATACACGATACCATTCCCTGAATATGTAGTGTTTGAGTTTTCCTGGTTTGGAGGACCACACTCCTAGTTTTCTTTGTTGACCCCATGAATGAGACATCTCCAAGGCACCCTATCCTCAACAGCCCTACTCAGGTCCTGCAGACTCAGGGCCATGGCTTCCTTGATTGAGTCTATCCATCTAGATAGGATCGTGTTGCAGGAGGAGAGAGGAACTCCCAATTTCTATTAACTCTTCACCAGCTCCCACCAGTGCCTTAACTCTCCTTGCCAGGAAACCCCAAAATCCAGTGATGGGGCAGAGCTTGCGGATAATTTGTTTAGCTGATCCATGACTCCAAAATGTGAAGAACCACTGCTGTAAATGCTCTTACTGACTTTTGTGCTTTCTATCTCATAGGATCTGGAGTCAGAACCATGGACAGCTCTCTGCTGGCAAATCCATGGACCTGTGCTTCGTTCCCTCTTATCATAGTTCAGGGTTAAAGAGACCATAGTCTTTTGGAAGGAAAACTAGAGAGGGGAGATTATACTTAATAATGGAGTAGGATCTCCAGTAGGTTAGCCCAACTGAGAATCAGAGTTTAAACACTGTCATGCTTTGCTTGAATAGAGGGACTCCTGTTTTCATTTGGACTGACATTCCTTTTACACAACTGGAAACGTGCCACACCTTGGGGAAGGTACTTTTTTGGATTGCAGCTTCAAGAATCCCCCAGACAACATGGCCACCAGGTGGGGGATTCTGGGAGCTGTGCTCCCCCAAAAGTAACAAAAGAACCTCTGATGCATTCATGTAAAAAGCCTTATTCTGTGGATTCCAAATAACTATTTCATTGAAGACATTTGACTAAAAGCATCTTCTCTTGAACCAACTCCTACAGGAACAAAGCCAGCTATTAATGAAAGATGATAAAATAATAAAAGTAGTAATACATTAACTATATTATCCTTGCACATTTGGGCATTTCTTTTCATTATATCCTCTTTATGGACATCCTCCAGTCATATTTGAAAAACTGCTTTATTGCTGTCCTGTGCCTGTTTTGGTTTCTAGACATTTAACAATCTACTCAAATGCTAATGTTCTCATTTGTACTTCCATTTTCCACTGCTAGTTATTATGCAAATGTTGAAGATCCCCCCCATCCCTTTCTGTCCAGGTTATTAGATCTATATGATGTTGGAAGCTTCTGAATACTAAACGTTTTGTTTAAGACAGATTTTGGAGTGAGAATATTTTCTCTCTTCTTATCAGCATGCCTGGGAATTATAAAAAATAACACATTGGTTAGAAGAACTCTCTTGCCTATATGAGGTCTGTCCATTAAATAATGAGAGTGATACAATAATCCATCTTTATTTATATGTATTACAATTCTAATGCTCATCCCCTTCAATATACTTCCCATTCCCAGTCACACACTGATGCAGTCTTGTTTTGCATAGGTTGAAGGTGTGGAGCAGATCAGTTTCTGTCAGCTGTTTCAACACATCTCCTGTTTTCTTTACTGCATCAATTGACTCAAAACATGTTCCTTTAAGCACCAATTTCACTTTAGGGAAAAGAAAAAAGTCACATGGTGCCAAATCTGGCAAATATGGAGGATGTTCAAGTGTAGTAATGTGTTTATCTGCTAGAAACGGCTTCACAGGAAGTGCTGTGTGAGCAGGTGCATTGTCTTGATGAAGAATGAAATCATTTTTCCACAGTTCTGGCATTTCTCCCCCTGACTCTATCTCTCAGCTTTGTCAAAACTTCCTTATAATAATGCTGGTTCACTGTTCTGCCTTCTGGAACCCATTCTGCCCAAATTAGGCCCATCTTTCTTTCTGAAGTAGCATTCTTCCACTCTAGGAAGTAAGAAAAAAACCTAATTGTCAAACATGATCTGAAAAATCCTTGCCAGCCTGTAAGAGAAATGTCAATTAATTGTCAATTCTGAATACAGGTACTGAGGAAATTGATTAATTGGCACCATGCAAATCCCTAAATCAGCAGCAATAAATAATTCTTCTTTTAAAAAACATCTTGACCTGAAGAGCGCTAAAATACCTCCGATTGCTGCTGTTGCTGTTATAAAATGACTGATGAAGCTGTATTTCCCATTGTAATCTTTGTAGGTCCTAAAATGTCTGACTAATTGATAATCGCAATAGTGACACAAAGCCAAGAACAGAACAAAGTGCTGTCACTGCTGAATGGGGGACTCACCTGTTGCTGTAATTTCATTCCTGTCTTCTCCCTCTACATATTTCTTGGTCAACATTCCTGAGCATTTGATGGCTGAGAAATACAGCAATATCAGTGGTTTCTTAAATGGCATAAACCAATGGTATAATTGAGTTTTCTTTCACATTTGCATGGCAAGAGGTACCATGGGTACATCTCAGGTAGGATCAACATGTTCAGCAGAATAAGGGAATCGTGGCCAGAAATGTTATAGTACACTAGATCACTCTGGAAAGCAGATGTGGTATATTATTTTAATTAAATACAATTTTAACCAATGTAATTTACTCAAGGTGGACATTCAGCATTACCTTAAGTATAACTGAGGATTCTTTCAGATCTGCAAGTAGCTCTGCAAAAATCCAAGAGAAGCAGCTGGGAAATGTAAAATTTGTTGGCTCTTTAACATTGCCTCTCATTTAATTTATTTAATTAATTAATGACTTAACTCCAGAATTGCTGAATTTCCACCTGAAGTCAATTATGTTAGATTAAAAAAAATTTAATTAAGTTGCCCATTTTCATTAGAAAGTTGCCAGCTTAAATTGATGACTTAATTGATTAGTTAGCACATGTCTCTGACCACTATTGGACTAGATGGAGTCAGTATAAAGTAGCTTCTTATATTTTGAAAGGCACCAACACTGAGCTAGTGTGCAAATATGAAAATTACAGAGCTGTGCCAACACTGGACAGAGATACTGTAGCAGAGCCATAATACTGAACATGAAATATCGAATATATAAATCATACGAACATTTTCAGACAAGTATTTCAGGCACAGTTAGAATGTATAACTATTCTTTGCTGAAGTTCTTCATGCATTAGGTGCTTAGTGCTACAAACTCACTCATGGGGTCACTTCTGGAGGCTTCTGTCCCATAGTCTTGGTCACTATTCCACAATCTGTGTCACTATTCCACAATTTAGATCACAGCTATCGCCTGTCACTCAGTGTCATGTTTACCGCAGCCTTGGTGAAAAGAGAAGAAGTCCCACACTCCAGAACTATTCATTTGATAGGCTATTAGCCATGCTGGTTGGTGGGGGGCAGATTCTGTAGTCTAAAAAAAAACAACCTTTTCAATTCTCTGAAGCAATCATGTGCACTTTAATGCATTGTTCTGGATGTTGTTATCCAAGTACATAATTTCATCAAGGTGACACAATCTTGTTTCTCAAGACTGAGAATCTAGTTTCTCAAGAAATTAGTACAGCCAGGATCCAAGAAGCCTTTCAGTCCAAAAAAGCTGAGTGGCAAGTTTACAATTCTGCAGAGGAAAGGCATGATTATTTAACTGGCAAAGCAGGAACTATTAAGACAGTCATTTCAGTTTTTTTAAATAAAAAACTCTTGTCTTTTGGCTTCTTTTCTGACTCTAAAACTGCCAAATTACATTGTACATCTACTTTCGGTCAGAAATTTGTCCATATCAATTACCTGCTGTAATTTTAAAATTGTAATAATTTTAAGATTTTAAAAAAATAGAATGCAAGTGGGCCTTACAGCAATATCTTACAGTGTATTTGTACCTTGAGCCAGTGTGCTATATTAGTTTGAATGCTGGATAGGATTCTGGGAGACCAGAGTTCAAATCCCCACTCAGCCATGGAAACCCACTGGGTGACTTTGGGTAAGTCACACTTTCTCAGCCTTAAAGGAAGGCAATGGCAAACCTTTAAACAAATCTGGTCAAAAAAGGCAAGGTCACCGTAAGGCAAGATGACCCTATGAGAGGGTTATCATAAGTTAGAGTCAACTTGACACCACTTAACATGAACAGCGCTTATACCCCAGCCCTAATCTTCTTCTGATTTTTTGACTGCAATCTCCACTCTGATCAACGATTGATCCAAAGTATGGGAAATATTTAATTATTTCAATTTCCTAATCATCTGCATTGAATTTATATAACTCGTCTGTGGTCATTATTTTTGTTTTCTTAATGTTCAACAGTACAGTTCAACTGCCTTAGCACTTTCTACTTTGACTTTGTTTAGTAATTGTTCATATTCTTTGTTATTTTCTACTAGTAGTATGGTGTCATCTGCATATCTTAGATTATTGATATTCCTTCCTCTGATCTTCACTCCTCTTTCCTCCAAGTCTATACCTGCTCTGCAAATTATAGTTTTTGCACACAGGCTGAACAGACAGAGTGATAGAATGCAGCCTTGCCTGACCCCCTTTCCAACTGGGAACCATTCTGTTTCTCCATATTCTCTTCTAACAGTGGTTTATTGTCCTGAGTACAGGTTACGCATCAAGATAATTAAATGTAATGGTGTACCCACTTCTTTAAGAGCACATAGCTTTTCATGATCTATGCAGTCAAAGACTATGCTGTAGTCTATAAAGCACATGCTGATTTTCATCTGGAATTCTTTAGTGCACTCCATTATCCAACATATGTTTGCTATGTGATCCCTAGTGCTTCTCCCTTTCCTGAACCCAGCTTGCACCTCTGGAATTTCTCACTCCAGGCGTCTTTGCTGATGAATGTTGAGCATGACTTTACTTGCATGAGAAATTAATGCAATTGTTCTGTAGTTACTGCAATCTTTTGTGTCTCCTTTTGGGTGGATAGGAATGTATATTGACCATTTACCCATATGTGGGGCATTGTATTGTTTTGCAAATTTGTTGGCAGATTTCACTTAGAACTAAAGTTGATTCTTCCTCTGTAGACTGCAGCAGTTCTATTGGTATGTCATCTGTTCCTGGTGCTTTATTCTTCCCAATTGCTGAGTGCGGCTTTCACTTCCCTTTCCAAAATTTGGGGTTCATCTTCATATGATCCTTCTTCCCATGTGTCATTCATCCTTTCCTCTCTTTTGTATAGCTCTTCTGTGTATTGCTTCCATTGTCTTTTTATCCTATCTTGGTCATGTATTATGGTCTTCTGCTGATCGTAGAGCATCCATACCCTTGGTTTAAATTTCCCTTTGATTTCACAGATCTTGTAAAGGCAGTCTCTTCTTCCTTTTTTGTTGTCACATATTATATCTCTGCAATAATTATTACAGCAATTCTATTTATCCTTCTGCACTAACCATTGAACAGTTGCATTCATGGTTCTGGCTGCATTCCTATCTCCCTTTTCTTTTGCTTCTCATCTATCCTTTACTGCTTGAAGCATTTTGTCTGTCATCCATTGATTCTTCTCTTTCTTTTTAACTACAAATAGCATCTTTCTGCATTGCTTCTTGACAATGTCCCTGGTTTCTGTCCATAGTTCATCTGGTTCCTGGTCAATTAGACTTAATAGTGCAAATATATTTTTCACATTATCTTTAACTTCTGCTGGGATATTCTTCAGGGCATGATGGTTGGGTTAGTGTTCTACTTTATACAAAATGGTGGGCATCCCTTATCATCTAAAATGTTAGCACTATGCTGCTCTCTTCATCATATTTCATCATCAAATGCAAGGTTAAATTCATTATATAGACATTTGAGGTGCAAGCTTTGCAAGGTTAATGCAAGTACAGCAATAACTGATCTTTGAATATAATTATATTTTTTGTACATTCACTATGCTATGATTTTTCCTCCTGCTGACCAGGATGATATAGGAAACCAAGTAACTCTTGAGCCAGCTATGTTATTAGTATCTGGCATTGAAATACATTATATAAATTTATTGAAGGAAAAGTGGAATCTACCAAATACAATGTATAAAGGGCAGTTGTTGCCTAGGATATGTTTTCTACATTATGCTTGTAGCTAATGACTTGCAACGATCCATTACTAGTATATATTATGCTTTGGTAGGATGCCCAAAAGCTATTTCTGCTCAAAACAGATTAAAATTAAGAAGCAATTCTCATGGCTAGATCAACACAAGCCAACCTCAACATGTCCCTTCTCCTTGAAATACTATTTTTCTACTTTGATGAGTGGATGAATAGACAATATTTCCTAGCTCATGCTACACCAGCATGGAAGACCATTCCACTATATTATCTGTATTGGTGGTTCTGTCTTTGGTCCTCCAGAAGTTCTGGACTTCATCTCCCAGAATCCTTGCCCATTGGCCAAGCTGGCTGGGGCTTCTGGGAGCCAACTACCTTGGAAGACCAAAGTTTGAGAAACACCAGATCTATATGATCCTGCTCTATAGTAAGTCCTACTGAGTTCAGTTCAGTGATTGCCCCCAGGAGAATGGCCTAAATTAAGTGTTATGTCCACTCGTAGGTGGTTGATTGACTGTACTGAAAGAGTAATCACAAATGGTTTCTCAGCACCCTGGAGACAAGTGGGATTCCTCCAGGTTGTCTTCTGGATCCAATGTTGTTCAAGAAGTGAACAACAAGAATTCTTGAGCAACCTAGAAGTACAGGGGATACTAACCAAATGTACACAAGAAGACATCAGATCGGGAGGAGAGGCTAAATGTTTCAAAGAGAAAGATACAGAAGACAGTGTTCAAGGTTATCTTTATGGGTGGACAACTGGGCCAAAACTAAGAAAATGCTTGTCTCACCAGAGATAAATGTAGTTCTGCATTTTGTAAGGACAAACCACAAATATAAGATAGGTGGCATTTAGGCTGGCGTGTGGAGAAGGTCTCAGGAATTTCTTAGACTACAAGCTGAATAGGAATTGTAGAAATGTGAAGCAGTGTCTAAAATAGTTACTGCAATACTAGGGTGCATCAACAGAATGTAGTGTTCAAATGGTGAGAAGCAAGGATAGTATTCCCTTCAGCTTTGGTCAGACAGCACATTGAGCACTGTCTTTACTGTCCAGAGGAGGATGATAGAAATGGTGAAGGGCCTGAACATCAGGTCCTATGGAGAACATTTGAAAGAGCTAAATGTATTTAGCCTGGAGAAGAGACAATGTGCCATTTTCAAATATTTGTAGGGGCAGTCATACAGATTATTGAACAAATTTTCTCTTTTGCTTAAGATTGAACTATAGGCATGAACCAATGGATCCAAACAGGATTTTGATTAAACATTAGGAAGAACTTCCTATTGGTAGAAGCTGTTTTGAAAGTGAAACAGTCCACCTCAGAGAGAGCTGGGTGCTCCCTGGAAAGAAGTTTTGAAACTGGATGGCCACTTATGAGGGATGCTGTAGAAGCAGAATTCCTGCAATGATGGTGGTAGACTAGAGAACTTTTGAGGCCCCTTCTAGATGTACTGTAATAGGTCAACACCCACACTGTCCCACATCGAATTTTTGTGTTAAACAAAATGTTTTTGTTGCCCGGCTTGGCAATAACTAGGTGTGCATGACCTGTCATTCCACAGAAGCACAGATAAGTTATATAATCTATATGGCCTGTTCCATTATATACAGTAACTTTATGTATACCTAGCTACACAGCAGAGGCACTAAAAAACTCTTTTACTGAATTGCAAAGATACATAACAGGATACCAGCAAGAATGCCCAATGCACATTGGTGCACATTGGTTCCCCGCATGCATCAGGATCATTGTGATGCGGATCTTGTTGTGGATGAGTCCCATTGTGCATTGGTCCCATTGCACATCAGTGACTGTACCAACTCTGCTATGTTGTAATGTAACTGCAACCCTCTACAGATGTTACAGAACTGCTCGGTTCTAATTCCCCTAGCCGTAAATCCACTTATGAAGATTTAACACCCCAATAGGATTCTGGTCTATGGTATGAAGAGCACTGGGATCAAACTTTCTAATAGTCTCTGCTTTCATCTGAAATGCAAAATATCAAAACACATGTAGCTTTCAGCTTGTGGATTAGGATTTACGAATGAGCTACTATCCTGGCCTGTGGTCACACTGGAAGTAAGAGAAACAAAACATAGAAAGACAGATTTTTAAATGACACCAGATAGGAATTTTATATCTAAAATAGTTATGTAGAAAAGGGGTCCCCCCCCCAGCTACATTTTGTTCACGGGATGAGGAAAGAGGGATCACTAGCTCAAATTCCCTGTGAAACTACCATACTGGAGTTGTGCATTTCCCTGCATCTCATCACACTACAGGAAAGATCAGAAGATGCTCAAAGGAAGTATACAATTCTGAGTGATATTTCAAAAGCCAGGGAAATGGTTGAAGAAGAACTCCAGTGATCAGAGGACGGTGCTTCAGTGTTTTGTGGGGCTCCATTCTCTCCTCTCCAGGATTCACAAAAGCTATCTAAAGTTGAACAAAATAAAGAAACACAGGAAACATTTTTAGTACAATACACTTCTTTTAAAAAAATTATTTGCAGCAAATTTAGTTTACATTGGCATAGAATTTTGATTCCTCACCCCCCCCCCCAAGTATATAACTTGTAGGCTCCATCTCCACTTAAGGGATTTTACCAGATTGCCAGTTGAAGAGCTGTTTAAGCAATGAGCTGAGCAGCTGCAACCATTGTCAGCTGGACAGTGGGAAAAGGGCCCCGTGGGAAATGCCACACAGACAATTCAAGAAAGGAAAGCCTGTCCAAGTTCCTGGGAAGCCATAAAAGGCGATGGGACATTTGCCATTTGACTTCTACTGAAGCAGGATCAACTTAATAAATCTGGGAAGCAGACGGGGTGGCTTTTGGCACATGATTAATCCAGAGCATTACGCTAATTGCTTTAATTAATATATTTACTGTAGATCTTTAAAATACAACTTTGCAAAGCTTAGGGGGCCTTTAAACTACAGAGCACTTCCCTATAAAACCAATGCATGCTTTCAGCATTTCCTGATTCACCGAACGCCTGTGAGCCTTGTGAGCTCATTTGGCAATGTATCTTCTTTTCTACTTAAGGCTAAAACTGTGCGAGTATAACGTGTGCTGAATTTCCAGACTGCTCCTATTTAAAATGATGTTCAGAGATCCTAACTCTCCTATAGTACAGAGGTCCTACAACATTATTATTGTATGCATTGTGCAAACTCAAAGCGCACTCTCATAGTCCAGCATACTGGAATAAGTTGCAGTATTTAGCTATATGCAAAACTTGGTTGAGATCCCATATCGGGAGATGCATACGAATCATGTAGGCATGTCTCCATAGCTACATCTCCAGATGCTATAGCCATCAAAACCCACCTTAGATTTTCCTTTTTTTTTTTCCCTGGGCTGTGAGGCCGTGTTCTGGAATAGTTTCTTTCTGACGTTTCGCCTGCATCTGTGGCTGGCATCCTCAGAGAATGAGGATTATCTGAGGATGCCAGCCACAGACGCAGGTGAAACGTCAGAAAGAAACTATTCCAGAACACGGCCTCACAGCCCGGAAAAAAACCCAAGGAAAATCTATGGATGCTGGCCATGAAAGCCTTCACACAAAACCCACCTTGTAAGCAGTGCAGGCCCTTCCAACATGACCATTACTGTGTTGTCAGAGAGCAGGGGGATCAGTAGGGACAAATACTGCAATGGGTTCAAACTACAGGAACAGAGATTTCCCCTAAACATTAGGAAGAACTTCCTGACAATAAGAGCTGTTCAGAAGTGGAATACACTGCCTCGGAGTGTGGTGGAGTCTCCTTCTTTGGAGGTTCCATCTGTCGGGAATGATTTGATTGAGTATTCCTGCACAGCAGGGGGTTGGACTGGATGACCCTTGTGGTCTCTTCCAACTCTATGCTTCTAATACAGCTATTTTCCTGTAGCTGGACAAGCTGCAACAGGCATCCACAGGGACCTCTAGGAGACTCTGCAGGGGTGGGTTTTGGATTATTGCATGAGCAGAACATTGAAATCCAAACCTCTGCATGACCAAAAATGTGAGTTGCCATGGTGTAAGTTTGACCTAAGGCCATTGGAATTCACAATAAGACCCTGTTTTGTTTTCAGCCTCCACTGTCAGGCTAGTTTTATTGAACAACAGATAGGATTCTCTCTGTAGCCATTCCTGTGGAACATGAAATCCACTGTGGAACATGCAGGTGCCACTGCAATCATGTCCTGCTTGTGAGCTTCCCATAGGTATTTGGTTCGCCACTACGAGAATGCTGGAATAGTCATGTGGGCCATGGACCAACAAGACTCTCCATGCCAATCACAGCCAATGTATACAGAAATTAATAAGCAATGATAATGTGCAGGCCACGAGAAACTTTGCGATTCTCCAAATCACACCGATCAGGCAGTTATTTTGTATGGTAGGTCATTGAACTGTACCCAGACTAAAACTTGTTTGGGGAAGCAAATACTTTCAAGCATTGTGAAGTCGAAGGCTTTCATGGCCAGCATCCATAGATTTTCCTTGTTTTTTTTCTGGGCTGTGAGGCCGTATTCTGGAAGAGTTTACTTCTGACGTTGCGCCTGCATCTGTGGCTGGCATCTTCAGAGAATAGTTGGGTAGGAGTGTGTGTGGGTTTTATATACTGTGAACCCCTGTTGGGGAGGATGTGTAAATTTGTGTATTTGAATGGTTAGTTTCTGGGTATAGAAATGCAAGGCTCGTTAGTGTCTGTTTGGCTAATGGTTGGTTGATGGGCCATTAAATGCTGCTGGAAATCCCCCTGTACCTGGGAGGAATTCCTTTGTAAGTGTTGAGTTTTTATTCTATTGTTTTTTCAAAACTAGCAGCCAGATCTTGTTTACTTTTAAGGTTTCTTCTTTCCTGTTGAAATTGTCCAGGTGTTTGTGGATTTCAATAGCTTCTCTGTGCATTCTGACATGATAGTTGTTGGCCTGGTCCACAATTTCTGTGTTTTTAAATAACATTTTGTGTCCAGGTTGGTTTATAACATGTTCTGCTACTGCTGATTTTTCTGGCTTGCCCAGTCTGCAGTGTCTCTCATGTTCCTTGATTCATGTTTGCACACTGTGTTTAGTGGTCCCTATGTAAACTTGTCCACAGCTGCATGGTATGTGGTAAACTCCTGCAGCTGTGAGAGGGCCTAACCCTAAAAGGTTCACAGAACCCTAAAAGTAAACAAAATCTGGCTTCCAGTTTTGAAAAACAATAGAATCAAAACTCAAAGCTTTCATATTAATTCCACCCAGGGACAGAGGGATGTCCAGCAGATAATGGGCCATCAACCAACCATTAGCCAAACAGATGCTAATGTTCCTTGCATATCTACACCCAGAAACTAACCATTCAAATACACAAATTTACATATCCTCCCCAACAGGGGTTCACAGTATACACCCCCCACACACACTCCTACCCAACCATTCTCTGAAGATGCCAACGACAGATGCAGGCGAAATGTCAGAAGTAAACTCTTCCAGAACACAGCCTCACAGCCTGGAAAAAAACCAAGGAAAACTTTCAAGCATTCTTTACTCTAAGAATTGTTTGATAGTGGAATAGACTGCGTCAGAGGGTGGTGGACTCTCCTTCTTTGGAGGTCTTTAAACAGAGGATTGGATGGCCATCTTTCAGGAATACTTTAATTATGTATTTCCACATGACATGGGCTTGGTCTATATGGCCCTTCTAACTCTAAGATTCTGTGATTCCATGATTTGCAGTATACGAAAGGTTACTATTCATCCCTCCCAATTCCTTTACACTCACATTGACTCTCTTAAGCGAGAGACAGGTTTGAGTGTTGGACAAGGACTGCAGGAGACCAGGATCTGAATCCCTGCTCAACTATGAAAACCCACTAAATTGGACAAGTCACACTCTCTCCGCCTTAGAGGAGAGCAATGGCAAGCCTCCTCTGAATAAATCTTGCCAATAAGACCATAGGATTGGGTTGCCATACATTCGGAATCAACTTGAAGGCACATAACAACGTTTTAAACCCCAAAAGACTGTTCTTCTGGGCATGACTCTGTGCTACAAGATTATGATGGCCCAGGCTTGTCTAAATGGTAAAAATACTCCTCATAGAATTCGAGGAGAATATTTTTTGTCCCAGTGGGATCCCACATCATTTCACCATATTCGGAAGGAGGGGGGCAAAAAAACCACATATACTCCACAGGAAGAGCCTTCACGGCATGGCTTTTCCTGAAGTTTTTAAAAAACTGCGATGGAAATGTGCATTCCTGCTCATTGGGACAAGCAATTTGTTTGCCGCACTTTCACTCGTGCCCACCATCTTGCTTCGCAGGCATGCCCATTTGAACAACAAATGTGGATAGCTTCTTATACCTGCGATCTTGAAAAAAAAACATGGAGACAAATGAAAGCTGCTGCAAATTGGCATTACTGTGCACCAATCCACATTTTATTGTCTTGTATAGACAAGCCTGGTGACTACTAACATCAGTATGTGTTATTGCTGATTGAGCAAAGGAAATTTACAATAATGGTTTTAGATATAATGGAGGTTTTTTCCCAGGAGTATTGTGCTGACAATAAAGAGAAACAAAGTACACTCTTAAGTGTTAGAATGCCTAAATACCTGAAAATCTAATCCACTGTTAGACCCTCAAGGAGATTTATCTGACCTCATTAAAGCAGAAAAACCATACCACAGCGCCAAAAGACTGTTACCTTTTACAATACCAAAGGGTGTCAAAATGGGCTTTATTTTTATTTTGGGCCCAATACATTTGGGCCCGAAACCATTTGTATGACCTTTTGTCAGGAGCTATTAGAAAAGTACAATGTGTATACATCAGTAATAACATATACCTCGCTTGAATAAAAATCTTATTTTTCTATGCTTAGCACAAGGATAGACCTGCTTGGGAAAAGCATATGATAAGAAGGGAAGGAGGGATTATAATAATGAACTATAACTCTACAACTCTAACTGTAGTTTTGCCTTGTTAATCTTATACAAAATTATTCTGTACTTATCCTATGTCAAGTTTCCCCAGCCTGTTGTCCTACAGCTATGTTGGACTATAGCTGCCAGAATCCCCTAGACAGCTTAGCCACAGGCTGGAGAGGGCTGTTTTCTGTTATGACGAAGGTTGCTTGTTAATATTGCAAATTAATTTTGCATTGGTTTTGTCACCCCATGTTTTTTTTTAAGAAGAGAAAAGGAAGATTTGTTTTTAAAGGAAAGCTTACAAAGCATATATTATGATCTTTAAAGCGCTATACGGCTTGGGTTCAGACTATCAAGAAGACTACGTATGGCTGGAATTCAGTATGAGATTTACATCTTTGTTAAGTGGACTTACATGTGCAGGAAACAGAACTGAGCAGTTCTGCAATGTCCATATTCACCTAGAGGCTGCTGTAATGTTACTATGTATGCTATATAATATCCAGGGAAAGGTGCAATACCTATAGTAAGAAACAATATGTTCAATATACTGTTGTGCAATATACTGCAGTATATTGGTTTCTTAATATAGATATTGCACCTTTCCCTGGACATTATATAGCATAGAGCATTAGCTAGAGTATTCCTGTTTTGGAGTATCATTCTCCGTGGTTTTATGTTATTACATATGGGCATCTGTTGCAAAATGGTGACGTGGCTGATGCACTGTAGTGGGCATCAATGTGTCTCGTCACTTCCCAGGGTGTATCCAAACACCAATGATGCACATTGGCTGCTGAAGCACAACAGGAGCAGCCAATGTGCATCAGAAGAGGCCATTTATTGATTGATTTGATTTATATCCCATCTTTCTCCCAAAATGGGTCCCTCAGCCACTCACCATCCACATGTACAACAATGCAATATTTTAGAAATTTAGAAAGATGATAAATCATAAAAGTAGTCCCCAATGGGAAATACAGTCAAATGTAGGTGGTATACTACTACAAAGTGTGTTTGGGGGGCTAAAATAATAGTGTGTTGCTGAACCATGTGAACCTTTCAAATCTGCTATAACAGCATATGTTACACTGGGTACAGCTAGTTATTAAAAATGCTTAGATACAGTTAAAAACACTTAAAAGCATATTTAAAACAAACTAACATGAGAAGAACCCAATGCACATTAGAAGAGCCCATGCATATCATACGTGTCCAATGTGCATTGGAGCACTCTTGCTGGTGCCCTGATGTACATCTTTGCAATTCACTAACAGTGTTTCATTGCACCTCTGCAATGTAGCTAAGGATTTGTAAAATTGTGCAACATAGACCATGATGTAGCATCACACCATACAAACTAGCCTGAGTTCTAAGATCTTGGGGGGGGGGGGTTCCAGTCCTACCACCAGGCATGGTTGGTGAGGATGAGAGAGAGATTTCTTGGTGGTCACTCCCTATCCGAGAATGCAGCTAGTTGTTGGCAAAGTATATACAAACAGCAAGAATCTGGGAAGTTAGCCAACTGGTAATTAGCACAAAGGAATGGAAACACAGTCTTGCAAAGATTAGTCCAGCAAAACAATCCAAAGAGTTAGGGCTTACAGAATTCAGCATGGGTCCAAACAAGTCTGTGGGTCAACAGGATCAGGCAGCAGCGTAGTCAGGAACAGTCCAAGGTCTAAACATCAGTCAAGGCAACAGGAACATGGAGTCAGAGATATCAGACAGAAAGCTTTCTCCAGGAAGATCAGTTGATTTCTGGAAAAGCCTCCATAGCTCCCCAAAGTGTATATATAGTAATCAAGGCTTTGTCAAGTGTTCCTTGACAAGCTGGTGTTTCTGATAAAGCCTCAGTGATCTTCTTCGAGCTTCCTTTTGGGATCGCTGCTAGCTGAATGATGGTGGAGATAAGTCCATCTCCTCTTCCTCATCCTTATCTGATTTGGCAGGGCTCTCTGCTGGTACTGGTGACAATCCACTAGGCTCTTCTTCTGCTTGATCCTCCAGGTTGGCAGGGCTCACTGCTGACACAGGTGTAGATAAACCCGTGCCAGGGTCCATAGGGCCATTCCCTGCCAGGTCCTCCTCTGATTCCATACCCTCATCAGACTCACAGGGCATGACACTCCCCAACTGTGGAACTCCCTCCTAGGGGAGGTCTGCTGAGCCCCCTTCCTTCTCTCTCTCTCTGTCAGCAGGTTAAGGTCTTTTTATGTAGGCAGGCCTTTGACATTAATCATATGGCAGAATAATATTTGAAGTGGTATGCTCCATTTGTATTTTGTATATTTTTAATTATGTTTGAAATGTATTTTAATTTTTTGTGCTTTTAAGAGAACTGATATTTATTTTTTTAAACTTTTATAAAAGTACATTTTTAGCTAAATCCTTATTTTAAATTTTGGAAGCTGAAAATTGGGTCCCTTGGCAAAAGAAAGGCAGGGTATAAATTGAACATTCAATCAATAAATCAGTCGTTAAAAAGTGAAACTATGGAGAATGTGTGGGGGAAACAGAGTAGTTTATGGATACATTAGGATCAGCCTTTTAAAAGTGTCCTTTAAAAAACTTAAATATATCCCCATGTGTACTTTTAAAAAATAGCTTTGCATCCCTGATACTTACTGTGCCAAAGAATTAATAATTACTTTTAACTACCCTAATAAATTTGGGGTTTATCATATTCTTATTGCATATCACTGACTGTTTCAAACAAGGGCCATGAGCTCTTAAGGGAGACAAGTACCTGTGTTAAACTGTATATTACCTGACACCTTTTCCATATACATCAATTATAATTAAAGAGTAATAAGCATGCCAAGATGGACTTCTCAGGCACTTTCAGACAGAGGCACTGGCATTTCAGATTAAATCCATTAATTGTAACTACTCTATTTTTACCTTCCATTCCCCCCTTCAGAGATCCTTTCAGGTAGTGCACAAACTAATTCATTGCTTCTGTGTTCCTGCCAGTCGTTGTTAATTAAGTTTCTTGATTTATTTATCTCTAGTAGAGATGTGTTAGGAGTAACCCAAAGTAGGCCAATAAAAGGTCACTGCTTCATATCACTGAAGACAGTTTGGAATCCCATGAAAAACGTTTCTGATGGCCTATCAAAAATTGATCCAGAAAATGAGCTATAATTGTTTTTTAAAAAGTCAAGAGGTTTGAGGGCTTTAAAAAATTATTTAAAAAAATGTCTCATAGCTTTAACCCTGCTCTCATCTACTCAGAAAGAAGTCAGCCCTAAGTGCCCTCTAATCTGAAAAAGTGCTTTCTCATAGCAAAATCAAAGGATTGGCTGCTTCTGTTTTATAGGGTGGCTATAGCCAAAGCCACACTACACAAATAATCCAGTTTGAAACTGAATTATTTGCTATGGCTCTTTCATACTGAATCCTGGAATTTGTAGTTTTACAAGGTCTTTAGCCACCTCTGTCAAAGAGTGCCTGTGCTTCAACCAAACTACAAACAGCATGAATCCATAGGATGGAGCCATGGGAAATGATCCAGTTTCAAACTGGATTATTTGGCCTATGTGTGTCCCACCAGTGGCTATATGTGGCTATGGGAGAGCTGTGCAGCTGGGATGCTCTCTCCTTAGAGGCCAGATTGGTGCTGATGCTGTCATCTTTTGATGGCTACATTAGAAATTGCATTTGTGATTAATGATTTTGCTGAACTCTATAATATAGTATGTGGGGAAATAATTATTGTAATGTAAAAGCAATCTTGTGTACCCCATTCACATCCTAAGATAAGCCTAGGAATCTTCCTTGCATGCTTCTGTTCTCCCAAACTCCCTTTCTCTTATTTCACTGGGCACTTTCAGCCAACTGGAGTGCTGGGTCATTCAACACATGACCTAATTTAATTTTTATTGCTCTTTGCAAGTTCTCTTTTAAGTCAGAGTCTCCATGCGGCTGTAGCCATCTTCCCTTAGCCACCTTTGTTTTTGCCATCTTATGAAGTCTAGCCATGGATGTCATGCTGCTACTATGATGCTTTGCCTTTTCAAATCACCATGTAGCCTTCTACTGCTAAAGGTTGGGTGAGTCTTTCCAAATCCTCCTAGTTAGTTAGGAACACTCTTTTTAAAGTTTGTTTTAGTATGTAAATTGAGATTGATATACCTTCAGTAAACTTTTGATTTGCATTTTAAACTGACTCTTTTGTTTTTGTAATGAGTCTAATTTAACTGGGTGATCACAGACCACAGACCTCTGAATACACTTTTAAATGTTAATTGAGTTTGTCTGCATTCTTAAGCCACTCTGCATGAATTTGAAAGTAAATGATGTTAACTCCTTTTTTAAAGAAGATATTTTTATTGCTTTTAAAAGGGCTAAATCCCTGGAATTTTTAATACAATTTTTATTTTTAGACTCATTACTCCTACATATATAGAACCTAAACTTTTTTGTTTTAATTGTCAAACAGTTTATAGAATACAGTATTATATTATTCTTCATTATTCTCCAGTATTATTCTTCATGGTTTTAAATTAAACCTTTTGTAAATTGATTTTATGTTAATACTGCCATGCTATCTTGTGATTTAGAGAGGGATAGAAATATTTTCATAAAATCGGTCAATATCCTACTTTGCAGAATCCCCTGTTTGAAGATTTACTTGATTTGTAGGGCTTTCCCATCTAGAGGTGCATCTGTACAGTAGAAGTAATGCAGTTTGACGCCATTTTAACTGCCATGGCTCCAGTTGACAGAATCATGGGATTTGTAGTTTTGTGAGGCACCAGCACTCTTTGGCAGAGAAGGCTAAAGACCTTGTAAAACTACAAATCCCAGTAGTCCATAGGATGGAGCTATAGCACTGAAACTGGTGTCAAACTGCAATATTTCTACAGTGTAGATGCACCCTTCATTTGTTTTAAAGATAAAGAACTGTAAGAAGGGAAAGAAGGGACTTTGAAGTTGATCTTCAATGGCTATCAGATGAATAGCACAACAGGAGCCACACTGGTCATCTGATCACAATTTTGCCCATCAGGGGGATATGAACTGTTTTTCTATGTAAATTAGAGTAATTCTTTCTAAAGAGCCAGTGTGGTGTAATGGTTTGAGTGTTGGACTAGGTCTCCGAAAGACCAGGGTTTGAATCCCTGCTTGGCCATGGACACTGAAGGAAGAAAGTCAGAAAATGGTCATAAAGCCTAAATGAGATAAAGACATGTTGGAAAAAAAACCCAGTTTGAATAGATATAGTAAATGTTCTAAGTTCCTGGTGACTTTAAGTTAAGTTAAACACATACAAAGCATTTAGAACTTCAACTCCTAGAAGTCCTAGCCAGCAGGGCCAATGGTCAAGCATTCTGGGAACAAACATTCAAAACATCTGGTGGACCATTAGAGGGGGAACGAAAATTCTGAGTTAGAATATACTTTTTAACCATCACTAACATGCTCCATGATGCCTTGTTTGCTTTCTAACAACTGAAGAGTAGGGAAAACTAACAGTAAATTTAATAGCCACTAAGAGGTGTGTTCAAAGGAAGAGCTCTCGATAAGCGTGGTACAGCTTCTGCCAGTGACACTGTGGTGCCAGTTACAAGACAGGATAAAGTTCGCAAAATTCCGGATTACCGTTCTTTCGCATCAGCAGTGCATAATTCACACAAATTCTTGCTTATTTAGAAGATGCAGCCAGTTTCGGTTTTCATTAGTTTACACAGGCAAAGGTGTGGGTGGGGGCATGGCCTCCAGATGATTAAAGCCAGGCAGGAGGCGGGGAGGGAGCAAGGAGGGGGTCATGGTAAGGCAAAAATAGACCGTAAATAATGAGAGGGAAGAAAAGCACAAACAAACAAAAGAATGATGGAGCGATTTGTCGGCTGCAGCATGCTCACACACACACTCGCATACCACCCAAGTTCCTGATCATCTTCCCTGCCCCAAAAGCCCTGAATAAAGACAAAGGAGTGGAGGAAAGCACAAACAAACAAAAGAACGATGGAGCGATTGGCCGGTTGCAGCATGCGTGTGCACACACACACACCACCCAAGTGGGGGCTAGCCCCATTCCCGATCGTCTTCCCTGTCCGCAAAGCCTTCCTTTGAAACAAACAGGAAGGGCTCAGAGCAGATTTCCCAAAGTGGGCTGCAAGCAGAAGAAGGGGCAAATGGCAGGCTCGGTGGATTTCTCTCTCCACCCCTCCGTCTATTTGGAGAAGGCACAATGGTCACTCCAACCAATCAGGATTCAGTTCTGCTCACACTAATTCGAAAAGGTCGCTGCAAGTTCACACAGACATTTGCGAATGGTAAGTTCACACGACCAATTGTGCGCATATTCGCGAACTTTATCAAAAAAGTCAGGAAAACTAGCGAAAGCTGATACTGCGTGACTTATGGGTTTTTTGTTCTCCCTCCTTCTGAAAAGGGCGCTGTGGCTTTGAAAGGCGTGGGAACTATCAGGCTTCTTGTCGCATTCTTTGAGGATTTATTTTGCCGTCAAGTTCTCTGTAGTTTATGCCAGAGCATGTTAGGAAGCCCCAATCCAATTTCAAACCTCCCCTTTCCTTAAACCAGGGCTGGACAAAGTGGACTTCTTACCACTTTCAGTTTTGTTTTATCCTCTGCATTTATGTATGTATTTATTTATTTATTTTGCAGCCTGAGGAGCTCACAGAGCATCTTGGGACAGAAAACTGCCCCTCAAACCTGGAGAAACTCTGTTCTGCAATGTACCTTCTATGTGTGAAAGTGGGTCTACAAGGATGCCAGACAATGCTTTTTTGGTGAAGGGTCCAGTTTTGTGGCACAGTTTCTCCAAGCAACCCTAATAGCTCATCTTATTAACTGCCTTCTAGCATCAGGACAAGATTATTTGTCTTTTCAAATGGATTATGTTTGTTTTTACCTTCTTGCTGCTATTTACAGATCACCTTAGTCTGTTGCTGCAGTGTAGAAATATTTTTAACATATGTTAAATATTTATATGCTGCTTTGGGTAATTTATTACAATTACGGTATAAATGAACAAGACATAATTATCTTTAATAGGAGTTGGGGCATGTTACCAAGGCAGCTTATTTATTTATTGAATTTACATCCCACCTTTCTCCCAAAATGGCATTCAATAATTTAAAAAGATGCTGCTAAAACATTAATTGACAAAAGGAACATGCTGAAATTGGCCCAGACATTTAGCTCACATAAAGGGAATTTAGGGTTCATTTTTCCAGCTATGGCCAAATGAACCAATTTTAGTTGCCCCAGAATTTAGAGCTACAGTGGGAATGCTAAATGAAACTCTGACTGCTGGATTTTGTAAGAAGTGTGTCAATGCAATTGCCTCAGTGCTAAGTAGATTTTGCTGACTTGTTAGCATCCAGTTTTGTGAGCTAACATGGAAAATGTGCTTAAAGGGTCCATTAATTAACTTCAGCTAATTAACATTAATGGCAATCAGTCATCTAAACCCTTAGTAGTAACCACAGCCTGTATCCCTGTTTAATGCAATTATCTATATTAATTTCTCTGCTGCACCCAGCACCCAAGCCCCAAATAACTGTATAACTTTGAGTCCTCAGTTCAGCTTTTAATCATTAATAAGTGGCATTCATCTAAATGGGGCTTATTAACCAAAGGGCATTCTAAAATGTACATGTTTAAATAAAAAATGCAAAACCACATGTCTTTTTGCCTTTGCCTTCTACATTGTGTCCTGGACCTTGTTCCTAGGAACCAGTTCTCCCTAAAAATATTATAGGTTAAACATCTTCATCAACAACCATAGTAGTAGTAATACTATTCACAGGCTGTTGATATATGGGAAATGCTGTTATTTAAATCATGTGCATGCCTGTGGAAATACAATGCTATCTTTTACAATCATTTTGGAAAAGCCAGCTAGAGCTGTTTTCCAAAATACACTGGTCCCAGTCCCATGATGTTTTTACCCAGGAGTGGGCTAACCAATCACTGCTGATGTTTTCAAAATCTGTCTTCCCACTCCCACCCCAAAAATATTATTAGCACCGTCAGCATTATGTGCTATGTCAGCACTGTTAAACTTTTGTTTAGTATTAATGAATTTTTATGGCATGCTCAAAGCACTGTTCCTTCAATGATCTAATAAATTGTCCTAATAAAATCTACCAGTTGAATTAATCAGGATGTAAAATGACTACTGTGAGCTGTAATTCTTGCTATTTGATTTTTCTTTAAATATATGTTGAATGAAAATTTATGAAAACAATTAAACTTGTCACTAGCCATCAGACTCTATGCCTGTAGCTTAAGAAACAGTAAGTCACTAATATAGTATTATAATGTTTACATGTTATTCACAGCCAGTGCTATATTATACCCATAAATTACCACTCAGTAGTCCATTAATTGCAATCTCTTTTTTCAGAAGAACACCAAGGAGTCCTGCATCACCTCAAATACATACACATTTATTGTAGCATTAACTTTTGTAGCGTATAACCCACTTTATCAGATGCATGAATTGTGCCTTGCATAGGAGATTTTGTTTCTATTGCTGTCATGGCCACAATGGCCATTTCAGCAGTTGGTTGCTCTGGGATGGATGTCATAAGGGTGAAGACCAGACCTAAATGCAGGTTTTGTCCTAATTAACTGATGTTTGGATCACAACATGTGTAAACACAAAACAGGTAAGAAAGGGCAAGTAAATAGTTTCAATATTTCAGCTGATTTGGCGCTACCAGGATTATTTCTAACAAGCAGAATGCCCATCATTATGCTGGGTGTGGGGGCAGAATTCTTGTATTGCTGTAATATCTGTACTGCTGTTACCTACCGTGACCACCCCTGCCCTGTATCTGTAATAATAAATTGGCAATATTTAATAATTAGGTCAAATGTGGCCTTCCCCGTAGTATGGCCATTAAACCTGGGAAATTCCACCACCAGAAATCCCAAAGACAAACATTGCTCAGTCAGGTATACACTTAAGGAGGGGCTGCCCAAATCCCAAAGAAATGTTAATTTGAAAGGCAACATCCTGCCTGAACACCTGGCTAATCCTATCAGCCAAAGCTGGGACACTCAAGGCTGAACAGAACCCTCATGCCTCTACCCTTCCCCAAACAGAGAAAGTTGCTTTCTTTATTCAATTACAAAGTACAGTTGTCCCTTGACATTCGCAGGGGTTAGGTTCCACGGACCCCCGCGAATGTCAAAAAACCGCGAATATTGATTGCCCTCCCCCCACCCTCCCCAGGCCTTCACGGAGCCTTCCAAGGCTCCGTGAAGGCCTCTGCAACCCCCTCCCTCCCCGGGGCCTTCACGGAGCCTTCGAAGGCTCCGTGAAGGCCCCCGCGGCCTCCCCCCACCCTCCCCAGGCCTTCACAGAGCCTTCCAAGGCTCCGTGAAGGCCTCCCCCCATCCTCCCCCCTCCCTCCCCGGGGCCTTCACGGAGCCTTCCAAGGCTCCGTGAAGGCCTCTGCAACCCTCCCCCCTCCCTCCCCGGGGCCTTCACGGAGCCTTCCAAGGCTCCGTGAAGGCCCCCGCGGCCTCCCCCCACCCTCCCCAGGCCTTCACAGAGCCTTCCAAGGCTCCGTGAAGGCCTTCTCCCATCCTCCCCCCTCCCTCCCCGGGGCCTCCCCCCACCCTCCCCAGGCCTTCACAGAGCCTTCCAAGGCTCCGTGAAGGCCTCCCCCCATCCTCCTCCCTCCCTCCCTGGGGCCTCCCCCCACCCTCCCCAGGCCTTCACGGAGCCTTCCAAGGCTCCGTGAAGGCCTCCTCCCTCCCTCCCCAGGGCCTTCACGGAGCCTTCCAAGGCTCCGTGAAGGCCTCCCCCCATCCTCCCCCCTCCCTCCCCGGGGCCTTCACGGAGCCTTTCAAGGCTCCGTGAAGGCCTCCGCGGCCTCCCCCCACCCTCCCCAGGCCTTCACGGAGCCTTCCAAGGCTCCGTGAAGGCCTCTGCAACCCTCCCCCCTTCCTCCCCGGGGCCTTCACGGAGCCTTCCAAGGCTCCGTGAAGGCCCCCGCGGCCTCCCCCCACCCTCCCCAGGCCTTCACAGAGCCTTCCAAGGCTCCGTGAAGGCCTTCCCCCATCCTCCCCCCTCCCTCCCCGGGGCCTCCCCCCACCCTCCCCAGGCCTTCACAGAGCCTTCCAAGGCTCCGTGAAGGCCTCCCCTCATCCTCCTCCCTCCCTCCCTGGGGCCTTCACGGAGCCTTTCAAGGCTCCGTGAAGGCCTCCGCAGCCTCCCCCCACCCTCCCCAGGCCTTCACGGGGCCTCTGGAGGGTCTCCAAAGGCCCCGTGAACGCCTCCCCAGCCCTCCCCGCTCCTTCCCAGGGCTTTCAAGGGGCCTCCGGAGGCCCCTTTTCGCGGTTTTGGGGGGGCCCGGGGGGCCCTCCCAAAACCGCGAATAAGTAAAACCGCGAATGCTGAGTTCGCGAATGTGGAGGGGCAACTGTATCCACACATTAAGAACTATTAAGATATCCAGAGTATCTATTGTTTCTCCTTGAGCAACTCTGAGAAACATTGTATTTCACTCTAAATCCCATCCCCGGAAGGCAACTATTTGCTATAAAAACCCTTCCAAAACCCCACTCAAACGCACACAAATCTCCTTCCTGTGGACACTATGTCCGTCTGTGTAGCCAAGTGCACAGTTCGCCTTCCTCTTCCTGTTCAACTGTGTAGCCATTCCGGGACCCCCATTCTGCTGGTTTCCTCCGCAACCTCATCTCAGATCAGTACAGTATCACCCAAAAACAAACTCCCTTCTCTCTCACAATACTTCGTACCTTATTCGCTAGCCTTGCATGAATGTTTGAAGCTTGAGTATGTGTGTGAACATTGTTCTTATTGTTTTCTCAAATAAAGAGCAATTACAGTATTGTACTATCTAGCTTAATGTCTCCTCCTGATTACCAGTATACAAAGGTCAAAAGACCCCGCTATCTGTTGTCCCCTCTTGCGTAGCTAAGATGAGTATATTAATTCCCCAAATTAAAATCAATATTTTGAGGGTCCTTAAGACCTCTGAGCATTTAGGATAATACAATGTAGTATAGGGGTTTAAGTGTTGGACTAGGACTCTGGGTGACTGGCATTCACATCTCCACTCAGTTGTGGAAACTCACTGCATGATCTTGTGCAAGTCACACTCTCTCAGCCTCAGAGGAAGGCAATGGCAAACCACCTCTGAACAAATCTTGCCAAGAAAACCCCATGATAGGTTCACCTTAGGGCATCACCATAAGTCAGAAATGATTTGAAGGCACACAACAAGCTCTGCAGGGACCTACTGCATTCATCATAGGATCCCTGTAAACTAGATGTTAGCACTTATTGTCAGAGGTAATGGCTTTTATGGCTTTTTAAAAAACTGTCAGTGAATCAAACTTCTTCTTGTTGTGTGCTTTCAAGTCATTTCTAACTAATGGCGACCCTAAAATGACCCTATCAAGGAGATTTCTTTGTTCTGAGGGGTTTGTCCTTGCCTTCCCCTGAGGCTGAGAGTGTGCATCGCCCAAGGTCACCCAGTGGTCAAGTGGGATTTCGAAACAAACTATTTTACTTTTAAATTCAAATACATGGTTGTGTCAGTCTGGAATATCAGTATGCAAAGGGATCTTGTAGCACCTTTGAGACTAGCTAAGAGAAAAAAGTTGTAGCATAAGCTTTTGTAGACTTCAGTCTACAGTATTTCCTCAGATGCATGGAATAAAGTACCTAGGAACAGACCTTCATGAGCAGACTATGACCTGCTTTTCCTAGGTCTGTTCTAGGTTTATGCTACGACTTCTTTCTTTCAATCTCAGAGGTGCTATAAGATCCCTTTACCTTTAAAATTAGTAGTTGACCTAGGATGAAAGTGAAAGTGGGATATGATTTAAATCAGAAAAAGGAAGGAAAGAAAACAGTGTCCAAGCCAGGGAAAATGGAGCAGATGATACAATAAGTGGAAAGTGCCACGCAACCAAGAGGCTTGGCAAAAGGAAAGAGCCCACAAAAAAGGGAGTAAAGATGGAGGGAAAAAAACATCGTAAGCTGTTGGAAAGTGAGAGGTGTACTCCAGTGTTCTCAGTTTAAAAAAACCTTGTTAAACATAGGGGACAGCTAGATGGGAGAATTTAGTGAAAAATAGCGACTTACTGCCCATCGCTGCAGAGTCCATTTGTGCCCACGACTCATCTGAAGGTTGCTGAAAAGGAAAAGTAGTGGTTTTGCAGTTCCCACAGAGCTGGGTGGAAAAAATGGTGGCCATGAGTGAGTTGACTGCAGAAAACCTCCCCCCCTTAAAAAAAAAAACAGTTGCAGAAGAGCTATTTTCTGCTTTAAAATACCTTTGTTCTTTTGCTCTGCTGCTTCAATGATCGTGAAGCCAAAATAAACAAACAAACAATGGCGGCATTGAAAGCCCTCCCTTGTAAGCCTGCCATTCTGAGGTCCAACCAATCAGGTTTCAGCCCTGCTGTGTGCCCCTTTTCAAATTGGTTGATCACGCAACCAATTATGTGTGTTTTAATGCACTTAAAAAAAAGATTGCTAAAAACAGCAAAGGCTGTTATCGCAATCATTTTGGAGTTTTCAGCTCCCCTCCTTCTAAATATGCCGAATCTGGCCCTGGCACCGTGAGGACCACTAGCATTCTCCTCAAATTGTTTGAAGAATTTTTTTATTTTTTATTTTTTGCCGTGTAGTCAGCACCTGTGTTTTTGTAGAAAGAACTTTGTTTATTTAGCTGACAAGTTTCGGGTGTGAACATTCAGAATCCTGGCTTTGCTACAGGAAAGAGAGAAGAAAAAAAAATCAGCTTGTGAAGCAAGGATTCACATCCAAAATGTGTTAGCTAAGTAAACACATTTTTTCTACAAAAACATGGCTTAACAAACATTTTTTTAAAACCCAAGAATGCTGGAGTACAGTTGTTCTTCCGTATCCATGGATTTAAGTATTCACTGCTTGAAAATATTCTTAAAAAATAATAATCCAAAAAGCAAACCTTGATTTTGCCATTTTATATAAGGAACACCATTTTGCTATGCCATTGCATATAATGGGATTTGAGTATTCACGGATTTTGGTATCCATGTGGGGTCCTGGAACCAAACCCCAGCAAATATGAAGGGACAGCTGTACATCTCTCACTTTCCAACAGCTAGGGTGACCAGGTAAAATAAGGGAGAAGGCTCCCGAACCATTAAAGGTTATGTAGAAGGGGAAATTTCAGCAGTTATTCTTTGCATGACAAACAATGCCTTTTGAAATTCCCGCTTGCACCCCCCCATTAGAAGGAGAGTAGCCTTCTCCCTTATTTTACATGGGGCTCAGTCAGACAGAATTAATTGTGGAAAATAGTGCATTACCTCACTATCCCAGCAGTGTTCATCTGTCCCCATGGTCCATTCGCAAGCTCACTGGCATGGAGAGCTATCCGAGTTTGAAGTTCACATGGAGCATGCCTGCGAGAAAAGATGGTGGCTGCAAGTGAATTACCTGCCTTATTATTCAATCAAAGGCTCCCTCCATTTCCTCCCATTTTTTTTGCCTTGCTAAATGAGAGATGAGGAAGAGCAATCGTCTGCTTAAAAACATTATTTTTTTTGCTCTGCGGCTCGAAAAAAGTGCTCGAGCATTTCCCAGAAAAAACGAAAACAATGGCAGCTCTGTCTGCTTCGTTGCCAGAAATCCCACCCCCCGCACACGTCTGACCAATCAACATTTGACTTCCTGGATGTGCCCCAATTTGAACTGGCTGTTCAGACGGGCAGTTATGTGCATTTTTGCATATTTTTTGAAAAAGATTGTGAGAAACAGCGAAAGCTGTTATCGTGAACTACTTGGCGTTTTCAGCCCGTCCTTCTGAATATGGCAAATCCCAGCAAAAGCTCACTTGGACAAAAAGTACTCTGCCCACATTCTTTTAGGATTTTTTCCCCATTGTCTAAACAACCCCCTTGGTTAGCCTACCAACAGCCCACGGTAGGATAAAAAGACCCTACACAAATAATCCAGTTTGAAAGTGAAATTATTTGCCACGGCTCCTTTCCTATGGAATCCTGGGATTTGTAGTTTTTTTAAAAAAACTTATTTTTATTTTAAAAATCATACAAGTATCATTAAAAATACAACAACATCAACATAAATGATGATGAGCATTTATATCGGATAATTACAATGTTGTTTCTCTTTAACATTAGTTTTCTTTCTCAATTTCAAACCATTTTTCATATATAAATCTTTATATATTTGTAGTTTTTAACAAGGCCTTTTCACCTTCTCTGCCAAAGAGGGCTGGTGCCTCACACCAAACTACAAATCCCAGGATACTATGAGGAAGGAGCCATGGGGAAACAATCCAGTTTCAAGCTAAAGTACTTTGTCATTTTTCATATATAATCTTTATATATGTGTAGTTTTTAACAAGGCCTTTTTTGGGATCTCACTGTTAACTTGTCCCATTTAGTGCAATGTACTGAAAAATTTATCATAAAAGCTGCCCACCTAAGAAATCAGTTTATAACACAAAATGGGGTTCCGTGCCATGGTGACGAGTTTATTTAAATCTTCTTGTAGAGCTCCTTTAACCCCTTCCTTTTAGCTTGTTCTATTTCACATGACATTTTATTTTATCTTGTACTTTATTTTATCTAATTTATTTTATCTAACTTTTATGTGTTTCTTCATATCCCCAATTATAGAGTTTTATTTCCTAGTTAATTTTATATATGAGTTTTAGACGTGATCTAATTCATTTTTGTATGTACTTTGATATTCAGATACTCTGTATTCTATTGTATTCTATTGTTGATATGGTTGGTTGACTAATCAATAAATTTGTTGTTGTTGTTGTTGTTGTTGTTGAACAAGGCCTTTTAGCCTTCTCTGACAAAGAGGGCTGGTGCCTCACACCAAACTACAAATCCCAGGATGCTATTGTTGGGATATGTAGTTGGCAATCCAATAAGTTGAGATGTTTTTGAGGCACAGTGGGGGAACATTGCTGAATGTTCTATATCTCACAACAGCTATAAGGAAGGAGCCATGGGGAAATAATCCAGTTTCAAGATGGACTATTTTGCCATTTTTCATATATAATCTTTATATATGTGTAGTTTTTAGCAAGGCCTTTTAGCCTTCTCTGTCAAAGAGGGCTGGTGCCTCGCACCAAACTACAAATCCCAGGATGTTATGAGGAAGGAGCCATGGGGAAAAAAATCCAGTTTCAAGATGGACTATTTTGTCCATATATTTTATATATGTGTAGTTTTTAACAAGGCTTTTTAGCCTTCTCTGCCAAAGAGGGCTGGTGCCTCACCCCAAACTACAAATCCCAGGATGCTATGAGGAAGGAGCCATGGGGAAATAATCCCGTTTCAAGTTGGAGTACTTTGTTCATATATTTTATATATGTGTAGCTTTTAACAAGGCTTTTTAGCCTTCTCTGCCAAAGAGGGCTGGTGCCTCACACCAAACTACAAATCCCAGGATGTTATGAGGAAAGAGCCATGGGGAAATAATCCCGTTTCAAGTTGGAGTACAGTATATTTTGGAGTGCAGTATATGGAGTACTGTACAGTATATGATAGCCTTGTGGCTGAAGAGCGGGGTAAAACTAACTAAATATTTTGTGTAATGTGGACTCAGGCCTGCCTCCCCTTCCTTTCCTTTCCCTCCAAAGCGCGCTTCCGTTCACACAGAGGCTCACGCGCCCGCGCGGCCGACTGTCGGGAGCGCGCTGCGGGAGCTGCAGTCGGCGGCCATTTTCTTTCAGGAACCGGCTGGTGTTTTCTTTTTTTTTTTCCCACCCACTCACTGCAAGAAGTGAGGCAGCCCCCAAGCGAGCCCCCTCGGCCACTCACGGAGCTTAGCTGCTTGGGACCCCGGGGTGTGGTGGTGTGGGGAACCCACGGAAGGGAAAGGGGGCTGGGGAGGCTATTTGGTGTCGCTTTCTGGGGCGTTAGGGTGAAGGGAAGAGGCGTGGGGAGGGGGGGGGCTCTGCCGTGGCCAGCATTAAGGTGGGTGGGTGTGAACCTGGGGTTTGAGGGGCTCCCCCCCCCCGCCGGCTTCTTCTTCTCCCCTCCTTTCCTCGCTTGCTCCTCTTTCCTTGGCTCTTTTTTCTCCTCCCCGCCGCCGGCTCCGGGGCTGCTGCTCTAGATGGGAGGATAAAAAGCTGTGACCATGTTCAGCTTTGAAGGGGAGTTCAAAACCAGGCCCAAGGTGTCTCTTGGAGGAGCCAGCAAGAAGGTAAGCCCTTCTTTCCCTTTCTCGTGCAGGGCTTGGGTTCTTGTTTCTGATTAAACCCGACCTTTCCTCCCTTCCCCACCCAGCCACCTTCCCTACTCCCCTGGCTAAATTGGGCCGTGGTTGCCCTGCAAAGCCTGCGTGACTCAGGCCAAATCCATATTACACACACACACACACATATATATATATACCAGTTTGGAGTGATTTTCCCATGGCTCCTTCCTGTGGAATCATGGGAGTTGTAGTTTTTTTAAAACGAGGTCTTCCTGGTGCCTCACTAAACGATAAAGCCCAGGATTCCATAGGAAGGAGCCATGGGGAAATCAGAATCCACACTGCACAATAATCCAGTTTCAAACTGGATTATTTGCATGGCTCCTTCCTATGGACTCCTGGGGTTTGTAGTTTTACAAGGTTTTTAGCTGTCTCTGCCAAAGAGTGCTGGTGCCTCACCAAACTACTAATCCCAGGATTCCATAGGAAGGAGCCATGGGGAAATCAGAATCCACACTACAAAAAAATTCAGTTTCAAACTGGATTATTTGCATGGCTCCTTCGTATGAACTCTTGGGGTTTGTAGTTGTACAAGATCTTTAGCTGTCTCTGCCAAAGAGTGCTGGTGCCTCACCAAACTACAAATCCCAGGATTCCATAGGAAGGCACCATGGCAAATCATCCAGTTTCAACCTGGATTATTTCTCTATTGCAGATGCCCCCCCCCTCAGTTTGGAGCTGGATTATTGGTGTAGTGTGGATTTGACCCTAAAAACCCAGCTTGCCTCGCCCCTGGTTTTACCCTTCTTGGTACTCTAACCTAATAATATTTATTTATTTATTTATTTATTTGTTATTTATACCCCCACTCTTCAGCCACAAGGCTGTCAGAGCTGCAGTTTATAAACTGTTTTAAGCAATAGCAATTTACACATTTACACTGCATTAAGCAGTTTCCAATGTGTGTTAGCTAATAATCCCTTTTTAACTGCTGCTTTTAAATAATAATAAAAAAACACCCACACCCCATCAAGACTAGAGGGTTTACGGCTTTGGTAGTAATGTGTTGCTGGATGGCTCTGTTTCTGTTGTGATGAGGAAGATGTCTGGAGAAGGGTGTTGGTTTGTGCTCTTGTTAAAAGAGTGGTTGGTTGTATTTAAAGGCGAAGGTGTGGGCATGTCTTGATTCCAGCACATCTAGTGAAAGGTGAGGCCACCCACAATCTCCCATATTTGTGCAGCTTCCTAGCAATTCCTTGTAAAGTGTCTCCTGGTGGAGTTGTGTCAGATCTCTCAGGGGTGTCACTGCCTACCAGCTTTGCATCCCATTGGCGAAAAATGTAAATATGGGAGGAGAGAGGAAGAGGCAGATTAAAGGAGAAGCGAAAAGGCCTGACTGCTGTGCTGGTGACTGAAGTGTATTTGCAAAAATTATATACAGGAGTATCTCACTTAAGGAAGCCTCTGATAAAGAATAGCTTTTTTACACAATCTTTTTTTTTTTTATACCTACCCAGCCCCCACTTTTTCATTCCTATCCTCTGTTTAGCTAGAAGGTTTTTTTAGCAGTACTGTACCAGCACTGGAAGGATGCTGAAGGATGGCTGGTGTAACAGAGACTTTTTGGTACCAGATTACAGCAGTGTGTCTGCAGTAAACCATGCAGTAAAGTTTCATCTGTGAAAGAATGGGATTCTATTGTACTGTAGTTATGTGGGCCTGCCTACAATAGGCAAGGTAAACAGCAGCTTTTTCCAGAATCCCTTACTGAGCATGTGTGTCCATTAAAACAGACAAAAGGGGGAAGCAGATAAGTCTTACCTCACCACTCCCCCCACCCCCAGCATGTTAAAAAACCAGAGATTTGTAAATATGGGCACCAAAATTGGAACCATTCGGAAAATGGAGACTGGAGATAATGCAAGAAGTATCCTTGTATACGTTTTGGAAAGCATTTTGAAGTGGTCTCTAGAAGGTTTAGAATATTTCCCTTAACTTATGCAAGTCTTACCTGATCTGGTTGTTTCATTTCACATGTGCATATTGTTCGTTTTGAATAAAAAACTTTGCTGAAACAGCTGAACTGCTCTTTTTTTTGTGATGTAGGAACCTATCCCTATTCTTTCCATATTAATTCTGCCTCTGGCATGAAATTTTGTGTTAAAGTAGTAATGTCCAGGAACAGACCCACTTCCTTAACTGAGAGGTATGCCTGTAGTTTTAAAGGGAGGGATGAGTTGAAGAGTACGGTACCTAAATTTCTGTGTTTCACTGCTGCTACTAGATAAAGGTGACAGCAGAGAAAAGTGATGTTATTATATTCCAACTTAATAAATTTAAGAATATTATAGAAAAAGTTTCCCAATTCAGCCCGGCCAGGTCAACTAGGGATACACTTCTCTCCATTTAGGGTTGCCTTTCTTGTTTCATCTTTCTGACCAGCATTTTTAAAAGGGAGGATTCTTTTCAGTGCTGATGCTCTACAAAGAACTCCCAGGAAAATGTTGATGTATATATAATATATATATATATATATATATAATAGAGTTACCTGTACTTTCTAATTTTTTATTTTAAAAGAGGAAGCATATACAAAGAGCACATAAGCAGTTGTAACCTGTATTTCCTGTAATCTGGATTAAGTGTGTGAAAAAGAAGTATTGTGACTCAGCAGTGGCATAACTGAAATTTGGCCTGGTTTCAAATGTCATTTCTGCCCTCAGTTCACTTTCTTGCTTCATACAAGTCACTAGTTCTCAGTTTCAGTTTATTGTCCACGCAGTGGGAGTTAGAATGGATTGTTATATATGGGAATAGAATTGCTACCTCTCACTAATCAATACAAATACTGTACAATCTTTCCTCATTTGGTTATGTTAATTATGAGTGCTGATGTCTTTACACATGACCTAAAAACAATCTGGATTAAACTGTCCAAATGACTAGTCAAGAGTTCTAATGAAATTACTGTAAATCTAATTTGTACTATGTCAGTGAATTCTTTTTATTTTGGTTGTTTTTTTGTTCTGCAATGTAGAATATTTAGTATGAAAAATGGGCCTTTTAAGGAACATATTGCCTAATCATCTGTTGATGCCACATCATCCACATTGTTGCCTAAGCCATGTTTTCATCAATCAAGTGTGCACCAGAAATAGATAAAGTACTGTAAATGTAGTTATTCAGGAGAATTATGGAGGTACTTTCTTTTTCTAATAACACATCTCTGATAGCTAAAAGCCATTTATGCTCATTAGATCTCATGTGTTATATTACATTGTTTTGTGCCTGAAAATAGAATAAATCTTGATATGTGAGAAATGGCAATTGAGAGAGCATGGCCTGTCCTTTATTGTAGGTGCTTTCCATCTTTTGACATCAAATTACTTATACAATACTAATAGTCCCACTTAGAGACAGTGCTTCTTTGCTTAGAAAAGTGGACGGTGATGGCAGATATCCCACTATGAGTTTGAAACTACTATTGGGTTTCAAACAACAATGAAGGATTGAAAAAATGAGTGAAAACATGTCATGTTGATTTATTAAGACTTCAGGATACTTTGCTAAAGCTCCTAGTTCCTAACTCCATTTTTGCTTTCCACTGCAATGAATCTATGAAATGAATCTGAATGGTAAAAAGATCTGATGAACTGTCCAAGCTATGAACTGTCAAATAACAGTTGAGTATGTACTGTGTAATCCTGTACATATCTGTTCAAAAGTACGTTCCATCAAGCTCAGTGGAATTTATGTCCAGGAAAGTGGGATATAAGATTGTAGCCTATAACTTTGAGAATTACAGATAAGGTAGCTTAAGAAGGTGATGGTACAGAGAGAAGGGCTTTTCCAGATGATCTTAAAACTCTACTGGGCTCATACAGGTTGCTGCCACCACTTAAGTTGCTGTTAAAAGTCAGTTTTGACTGCAGTGGGTTTATGGGGAAAGACAGTGTTCTGCATCATAGAGCCAGTGGAAGATAAAAGTGGATGGGAGGCAACATAGGAAACAAGCCGGAAGAGCTTCAAAAAGAAGGGTTTTTTTTCTGGTGTAGGGATAAAAATGGCTCTTTAAATAATGGAACAGCAGCTCAGGAGGGGACTTAATGATGCAGCTGCTTCCCTCCCTCCCTTTCTTTCTTTCTTTCTTTCTTTCTTTCTTTCTTTCTTGAAATGGAAGCATGAGACAAGGGAGATATGCAGCACAGATTTTGACACAATTTTGGGAGCAGTAGCAGGGCAGTATTGTGGGCTTTAAAAACACGTGAGCTGCAGACTACATCTTGCCCGCCTCTGCACAAGATAGTAGCCTTTGCCATTGATGCCTACTTGGGTTCTTGTTTAGGGATGCTGCATTTATAGCAAGTGGCTCATGAAAGATGTGTTACTCTGCTGCTGGTTTTGCCCCTGCTTCAGGACCAGGGGCAAGGTGCCTTCAGTGTTGCGCTTGCTAACAAATTACCATAATGAAATTATAATTATGGTGGTAACAACATCACAACATTCTTAGATTATTTCAGCAAAATGAATCAGGATGTAAACTGTTATACTTATTCTGCAAATTTGTAAATTGCATCTCTTGCACATTCAGATTTAAATCTTGAATATTCAGATTTAAAAACAATTGGATAAGGGGCCTCACTTGTGTGTGGGTTTATGGCCAAAATGTGTTTTCGTCATAAGTTATTATTAGGAAATACAAAGCCTCAAATTCCATTTAGGAAAATAGAAGGTTAACTATCTTTTGGCTCTCACATCCCAGACATCAAGAATTTTCCTATACCCCTTTCCTCTGGAATCTTCTTTGACAAGAGGTGGTGATACAGGTTGAGTATCCCTTATCCGAAATGCTTGGGACCAGAAGTGTTCCATATTTTGGATTTTGGAATACGGTACAGGTACCTGCATATAAAATGGTGTAGGGCAGCAGGGAGGTGACCAAGCGTGCATTCTTCAGGCTACCCCACATAGATGAGAGGAGCGGGAGGGAGGGAGATTGCGCAGCCAAGTTCACAGCCAAACTTTGCACAGGTGGCAGCTGCGGTGGCTGCTACTGATGCTCCTCCACACCCAGCCGAAGTGAGGTCCTAGAGCAGGATGTGGCACCAATGGCTGCTGGTGGCCATCTCAAGCCTTGGCCCCAGGGAGAGTCCCACGCCAAAACACGGCTGCCCTCTCCTCTACCCTTTGCTTCCACTGCTGGAGCCTCGATCCCGCTCAGTGCCTTTTCTACCCAAGTCTTCTACAAATGGGAACACAGCAATTGCAGCCAACCCTGGCAGTGGGGCTGCCACCCACCCATTTTCTGCCTTTGAGGCAGTGGCTGCAGTGTTCCTACTCATTCATTTGGCTTTAGGAAGATGCGAGGATCTGTGAAATGGATTCCCACCACTTCACAGATCCTTCTCTCCAGCCGCATCTGTCTCCACTCTTGCAAATACAGTACAGGTACATATGTGTTGTAGCTCCAAAAGGTTTATATTTTGGAGCATTTTGGGTTTTAGAATTCTGGATAAGGGGTACTCAACCAGGAGGGTCAAGTGGGGATCCAACTGATTATACAGTTGTCCCTCCACATTTTCAGGAAGTTGACCATAGAATTACACAGGAGGACCTACAAATGCCAAGAGAGAGAACACTTCTCTAACCATTTGTAGGTCCTCCAGTGCACTACCTTTGTGTAAATCCTGTTGATCTAGTGTGTATTAGTTGGGACTAGCAACTGAGTTTAGGCTCTTATGACTTCCTCCCCTTTAAATATGTCTGTATGACTGGTTCAGCAAAAGTATTAATAACATGAGAGGTTTGTGACCTTGGGGAAGTGGGACTCTTAAACAGCTATCATGATTTCCCCCCATAGAAGTGAAATTCATTTATCCATATAGACTTATTAAGTAATTGGGTATGTCAGTCAACATTATGGTGGTTTAAACGAAGTAAGAACTAAAGACTCTGTTTTAAATGGCAACAAATGGCACTTGTAATAGAGGAGTTGAGTAGATATGATAGGCAGATACTATTCTGTTGGAACCAAGCATATAAAGTGAGAAAAGGTATGTAACCACTGTTGAATGACTGTATATATTTTACTTTGAGAAAAAGAGACATGTCTGTTTTGATATAAAACTTCAAATGCAGTTGTTCACTTAGAAACACTACATTGTGTTCTGTTCCAGGAGGAAAAGGCATCTCTTTTGCATCGTACACAGGAGGAGAGGCGAAAACGAGAGGTATGGTATAACTAGAGTTTTATAGAATAGATGTTGCCAGTTGACATTCATTCTGTATGAGAAAAATTAAAATAAGAAACTTGCCTTAATGGAAGTAAAATGGAAAAGCGTATCTGAAAGATTTGAAACTAACATTAAATCATGATTTCAGATCCTGGTTAAATTAAAAACATAACTAGTGTTAACTCTGAGCAAAGTTGGTGCTGACATTTCACTTAACTGCAGCTTGGCCTATATAATAGCTCACTGTTGCTTACTGGTGGTGGTACTTAAACTTCTCAGTCAGCCCTATCCTTGAGATGCCAGGGTCTGAACTCGGGTCTTTGGTGTGCAAAGCATGTGCTCTCCTACTGAGCTAAAGATGTTTAGTCTCTGTCAGTTCAAGCAAACAACTGGGATCATGCTGTGGAGAGTGATAAAACAATTTTGGTTTTTTCTTTTATCAACCTGATTCAGTCTTCCTGTTTTTGTATTTAACTGACTCCTTAAAGGCTAAAATAGTATGGTATCATTAATTAATGTTATTTTGGACAAAATTTGTGGGTTTTTTTGGCACCATTTGTGCAAATATGATACTTAATAAATTTTTTTGCTGTGATTTTGATTCACCAGGAGAAAAATTATTTTCAAGCTTTTGTTGAATTATGCTTTGTGAGAATTCACTGTCAGATGCAGTCATGAAGTACTTACTACATTTTAGTCTATACATGTGTTTACTTGTAGATTCAGTGATTGTGGGTTTTGTTTTGTTTTTTGCTTGTGCTTCATGAACATTGTAACTCCAGCCATCACTGTCATTGTAACTTGATTAAACATAACCATGCATGTTTTTTGTGTACTAGACCTAAGCAACATCGACTAGCAAATAATTTGGTGTTGAGTTACCTGTAAGGCTGTGATACAGAAAAAGTGTGCCATAAATAAGGCACACTGCATGTGTGTAGGAATGAGATGCAACATATCAGTACATACTGTGCAAAATCAGGCATAGCATTTAAATATGGATGTAGTGATATTGCAGCATTGACCTCAGGGTTCAAACAGTTGCGGTTATGGGTCAGGTGCTGTTATAGGTTACTAATTGGTTGTTATCGGTTCTTGGATAAAACCTATGCCTAAATAGCAGAAAATAACTGCTTTCTGCTATAATTCAGATGTGTGATATGAAAAATAAATAATTGTTTCAGATATCATTGTTGGCTTTTTTCTTTTTAATAACAGTTCAAACTGACCAGCAGCTCTCCATTTTGGAGTCTGCTTTTTTTTGTTCCATTTGATAACCTTTTTTCATTTGCTGTCAGATTATTTTCTCATTCAGTTCCTTATCTCTCTTGTTTGCAACTCTTTTCTTCACTTAACTCTCCTAAGCGGATTCAGTCACAGTAGTGTGTAAAAAATATGAATTCTCTCACAAGAAACATGGACTTTGTTCTTAGAGCAACTTAAGTACAGGTTGGTCCCCTCCCCTCCTCGGTGTCCGCAGGGGATAATAGCACACCCTATTGAAATGAATGACTTCCAGTGCAACTTTCGGCAGAAGCATACTATAGAATTGTGCTGAGGACCTAGAAAATGTCTACAAAGGACATATTCCCCCCCCAGACATGGTTAAGTGAAACCATGGCTACCGGTACCATGGATACAGGGATCAACCTGCATTGTATATATCTTTGCATGATTTATTCCACCACTGTTCATTCTGTGGATATTTCAGTCATTTCTAGTCAAAATTCTGAATGATACCATGTGATGAATAATGGAGATGGGCAAGAAAGGATGTACAGTATAGGATTGGGGAGTCATATCATCATTAGCTAGTGGGAATGACAGAGAGCTCTGCAGGACATTGATGCTGTTGTTTTTAGAAGTGGAAGGCTTCAGCATAAAGGTTAAGAACTAAGGCTGGAATTTAGTATTGCAATTACTGATGTGTAACTTTGAGTTACAGATCCATAACTGATCTGTATTCATGAACACTACATAATCACAAACTTTTGTCATGATTATGAATGCCCTCCTGAACCTACTTACCAGGCAACTATCATACTGAGAGATGGAGATCCATTCAGCTGGCGATTCAGGACCCCTTTGGAGGGGGTGGAAATGTTTTCTTGTGCCCCAATCGCCAGCTGAATGAACCTCCTTTGTCCTATCTGACAGTTGCCTGGTAAACTGTTGGCAGGTAGGGAGTGGGGGTCAGGCCATAGTTATGCATGTATAACTAAGTAGACAGTTTAGAATTCTGGTCTTAGTTTTAAGGAATGAAAACAACATTCTTAGTGTGATGGATTCTACAGGAAATACCAGATCACATTATAGTCTTTGAATATCCATATAATAAAAAGAGCTATGGTAATAGCAAGACAGAGCGATAGTGTAATATTTAAGGAAGCCATTTGCTCTTAATGGTTAGCAAGATCATATATTTGTTACAGCACACAGAACTTTGTAGAGGGAATAGAAATTTTTGTAGGTAAATAAATGTTTCTTGGTGTGTGTGACAGACTTTATTTCAGTTTTAGCCCTGTCTGGCTACTGCATGGTATTGACTAGTGTAAACACAGATTACTTGGAAAGCCCAGACCTTGTCTGCCACAAAACTTGCCACCAATATTCCTCTGCAAAATGGACAAAGAAATTAAATAAATTTGATTTTGATGATGTCAGTTTATTCAGTGTATCCACAAATAACTCTCTTGTTACTGCTTTGTACTGTTAACTACTATGCAGCAAATTTTATTTTGACCTTTGTCTTGTCTCCTTAGGAAGAAAGGAGAAGACTGAAAAATGCAATAATCATCCAGTCCTTTGTTCGAGGATACAGGGACAGAAAACACCAAGTAGGCACTTTTCACATGATTGACTTTTCTTAATTGCTTTTGAATTTCCACAGTGGATTACAATAAGATCGACATAACCATTGCTGGTTTCACTATTCCAGCTTTCCTTCCATTGGGTGGGACATTGGCTTAGATCCAGCATTTGTAATCAGTGCGCAAAAAATAAATTGCCCCCTGAGACATTTTGTAATGGGTGTTCAAAAGTTGCTGCTGCTTAGCACAGTAGTGAGGAAGTATGTAGTAGCCATATGGCAGACTGTGAAAGAAGTCACACATCAGGTGCTCTGTCTGTTCTTGCGCAGATTCTTGTTATATAATCCTGTGGAGTGGTATGAGAGGTTACAGTTTTGGGCAGGAAAATCATAATTTCAGATTCCACTTGTAACCTACCTTATATTTAAAGACTTGTGCTGCATCGCAATAGAAGAGGAACCTGTCATAACCAGCAAAACATGACAACAAGTTGAAATATAAAAATACTGTAACCAAGGTTCGCCATGCTTTTTCTTAATCACCTCTGTATGTATACAGTGGGTCTGCCGTATCTGTAGGAGTTTGGTTCCAGGTCCCATGCAGATAATAAAAAGTGTGGATGGTCAAGTCCCTATTAATAAAATGGCCTAGGACAGCAGCAGAGGAGGCGGCAAGCCCTGGCTGCCAGGAGTGCATTCTTCGGGCTCCCCCACTTCTGGGAAGCATGGCAGCCGCCTGCTTCTGCCTTCAAGGTGGCAGCTGTGGTGCTTCTGCTCGTTTGTTCACAAGGCAGAAGTGGGTGGCTGATGGGCTCCCTGGAGGTGGAGCCTAGCAACCAGGGCTTGCCACCACCTCTGCTCCTGCCTTATGCCATTTTATAAATAGGAGACTTATTATTGTGTACTGTCGTTTGACTCCACAGTTGGTTGAATCTGTGGATCCTGAGCCTGTGGATACAGCAAGCTTTGCCCAATTTCTTGCTTGGATTGCATCTCCTCAGCTTACATATGATACTCCCTATACATGTTGCTTTGCTTTTGAGCATCATTTTGGGAACAGATTTTATGGGTGCTTGATGGGGCCCAGCGGGGGGGGGAGGGTTGTCACAGGTATCCAAAACACAGAGCTGTAATAGGATATTTCCACATACAGTCCTTTAGATTCTGTGCAAAAAACTGTATGCAGTATATTCATTTGGAACAAATTTGGTTTTGTTTTTCTTTTTAAGTATGCCATTCAAAGGAGTGAATTTGATCGCTATGCCAATTTAGCACAGTCTGGAGGAAGTTTCTCCACTGCCAACGGAGCAAATCTAACTCTCTTAGTTCGTCAGCTTCTGTTTTTCTATAGGCACAATGAGGATTCTAAACGTTTGGTAAGTACTGGGATGTAGTAAGAAGTTGCTTTCAGTCTCTTGGATATTTTTACTATCTTAATTGCTTCAGTAATCAGTATGTACTGCAAACTATGTATGCGCACAGTCCAGATTTACACAAAGTTACTTCTTGTTGAATGAGGTAGCTTTTCAGTGAAGGGATGATTTCTCTATAATACAATGTATTCTGAAGGGTGGTATGTTAGAGACAGTGGCTTGATTCAAGATAACGATGGGTTGGCCATTGGGGTCATTCCACACCTTTGTCCTTCTTTTTGTACACTCATGGTTTTCCTCAGCCTCTTCCTGGTTTGATATAATGACTGTTGTTTGACATAATAACTATTTATTTTATTTTTTGAAGTGAAACTTACTGTATCTCTGAATAAATTTCTCCAGCATTTGCCTTCAGATTGACAGATAATGCTTGTTCCAATGAAACTGTAGGTCTTTCTCAGTTGCATTGGCAAATTGACATGTTGTAAAAGGAAGGGGATGGAGCAGGTTTTGTCTTTATGTGATTTCCCCCCGTATTATATGTACTTAGCATTAAGTTGTTTTATTGTCTAAGTTGCAAAAAGCAGGAATATTTATAAAGTATTTTAAAACTTGTGTCTGATATTTCTCCCCCCCCCTTTTGTCCAGATATGGATATGTCAGAACTTGATTAAACAGAGTTCTCAGTTTGTGAAGCAGCTTGATGGCCCTGACAAATTTACATGCCTGTTCCAGATTAAAAGGCTGCTGGGCTTGTGCTGCAGGTAAAAAAACAAAAACAGAAAACAAAACTAAAATCAGTTTATTGCAGAATATGTTCTTATACCTTGATTAGTTCACTTAAGGCAGTAGATCTGTATTCAGAATTTTAAATTGTTTGAAGACTTTACCACACAGCAGCTATATGGGAAACAGCAGAACATCATTGGGTAGATTTTTGTTGGATTTGAAGCAGTTTTGAATAAGTAATTAGTTATTCTTTGTTTTGGTAAGAGTTAACTTGTTCATATTATTAATTCTTTTGATAATTTCATTGGTAAGAAGAATCCAGTGCAGATTATAATTAGCCTACACAGTTATTCATAGTTGTGAGCAACTCATCATCTGGTGCCCAACTTTTTGTTGAAGAGCCCCTCTGTACTTATTAAGGTTAACCCTTAGACAGCAGACTCACAGTTTTATTTATTTATTTTTATTTATTTAGGTATTTATACCCTGCTCTTCAGCCACAAATGCTCTCAGAGCAGCTTACAAATTGTTAAAGCAACAGCATTTTACACATCTACACTGCTTTAAAGCACGCTAGGCAATAAGCGGTTTCCATTGTGTGTTAGCTAATTGCCCCCACAAGCTGGGTACTCATTTTACCGACCTACAAAAGGATGGAAGGCTGAGTGAACCTTGGAGCCCTTGGGATCGAACTTGCAACATTGTGGCTACAGTACTGGCATTTAACCACTGCGCCACCAGGGCTCTCTGGTGCTGCTGGCACAGTACTCAAAGCCTTACTTGGTTTGGTAGAATCTGCCAGAGTTGGCACTCTGTTGATGTACCTTTGAGTACTCATGGCATGCAGAGTAGGACTATGTGGAGTAGCATTACTCGCCATTTATACCATATATGTATAAGCTGACAAATTTTAGACAAAAAAATCAACCCCAAAAAACCTGGGTTGACTTATCCATGGGTCAGTGTAAGGTACAGTATTAACCTGGGTGGGAAAGTGGTGGCTCTTTGGGGCTTCTCCACTATGGTGGAGAGAGTAGCTTTTAGCTTCTCCTGGGATGGGCACTAGGAGGAAATCAAACTAGTGGGATGACTGGGCCTGGCTGCACATGTGTTCACTCACTGAGGCAGGTAGGGAGGAACAGGATGGGGTGGGGAAGTGGGAGGAGGGAGGGGAGGAGGAGAGAGCCTGGGTGGGTGGGATGGTGGCAGGAGGGGAAAGCAAGAGCAGCGGGAAGAGTCTGCAGCATTGCTCTTACTGTGGTGGCCTCAGCGGGTCTGGACTTAGAGGCAAGATTTATAAATCCCTATTAAGCCGAGGCCACTGCCGTAAGAACAGCTGCTGCAGACACTTCCTATTACCCTTGCCCTCTTTCCACCCCCCCCCCCTCTGCTATCCCGCCCACCTGCCCTGGCTCTCTCCTCCTCCTCCCCCGCCATACTCCCTCTCCACCCTAGACACCTGTGGATCACCTGCCCTCCTTCCTCCCCCCCCCCGTCTCATCCCCTTCCAGCTGATTCCACCATGCTTTCTTGGCAAAGTTGAAAGGGGGATCTTCAGCCAACTTTACAGGACATGCTGGATGGAGGAGGTGGAGGAGGAGGCCTCCCCTCCCCAGTCACCTGGAACCCAGCTTGTGAAGCACACATTTGGGGGAGGAGGAGGTCTGGCTCAATCAGTTTAACTGATCCAAACAGAACAAGATTCTCTTGTGTCCATGTTACCTTAAACAGTTTCCTCTCTCCTCTGTGGTTTCTGACTGCAAGCCCCTCCATATCCTAATAAATACACCCCATGCCTACCCTCCAAATCTGCACCCTCTGAACTCACACAATACATATTCTGTTTATTGATATACACCCTCCAGTCCTAACATATAGGGGCTGCAAGGTAGAAAATGGGGTGTGTGTGTCCCACCTTACATCTGTGCCTCACCAGGGAAGTTTCCCCCTCCTTGACACTAGAAACCACCCTTCAAAACAAGTCCATAACCCCACCATCTGTACTGAAACCCATTTTATTTTGCAGTGCTTCAGACAACTGGGGGCCCCTGTGTTCTACCTTGTGGAGGCACTGGATTGGGGTCCCCCTTGTGCATCGATTCCTGAAAGTGGATTTGGTAGAGGCTCCCTGCTCTGGGTGCAGTGCCCCACAGGTGGTTGGTAGCATCCCTTAGCAGTTGGCTGCTCTTGCCTGTAAAGGCAGGTCTGGGCTTAGAGGTGAGACTTATAAGTCCCTATTAAGCTCAGATTTCCTAAGGCCACTGCAGTAAGAGCACCTGTTGCAGCCACTTTCCACTACCATTTCCCTCTTCCCTCCACCACTGTCCTGTCCATCCAGGCTCTCTCCTCTTCCCTTCCCCATTTCTGCTTCTTCCGTCCATCCCAGAGACCCATGCACCACCCGCCTTCCTCCCGCTCTCCCCATCCCATCCCTTTCCCTCCAAGTGAGTAAGCAAGCAAGCTAGGAAACACATGTGGCTTGACCCAAATCAGTGAAAGTTTAACGTGTAGATGTGGAGGGACAACTGTACAATGGTAAAAGGTGAGAGCTTAGTCCATCCTGGGAGAACCTAAAAGAAGCATTGACCCCCCTCTGTTCACTCAGCATTCCTTTGAGTGGAAGCACCAAACAGCTGCTGCTGTTTTCCTGCCCAGGCATTAAAAAAGGCCAGAAGTGGTGCTACGGCGGAGAGAGTAGAGAGAGTCGATGCTTCCTTTAGGTTCTCCTGGTACAGATTAAGCTCTTGCCTTTCACCACTCTACTCAGGGAATGGGATGGTTCCTTTTTTGATAAGTGTTAAGGTACAATATTAACTCCTATCCAAAAAGGAACCATCCCCTTCTCTGAGTAGAGTGGTGAAAGGCCTTTTTGGATTCCTGGGTGGGAAAATGGCAGCAGCAGTGACGACCAGGGATTGCTGTCCCCCCCCCCCCCAGCAGCACTGGTGCTTTCGCCTCTCTGCAGAATGGATTTGAGGAGCCCCATGCTGAGCCCCAAAGTTTTACCCTCAACTTATGCACAGGCCAAACTTTCCTTGACTTGTACATGAGGTCAGCTTATACACAAGTATATATGGTTTCACTTATCATTTCAAGAGTCTTGTGTTATTTTAAAAATTACACTTAAAAATATGAAATGCTCTGAAATTGTACAAAATAGCTTCTAGACAACATTTAAGAGAAACAAGTAAATTTTCGTTGTTTTGCATATCACAGTGTCATAAATCAGTGAGGTTAATTTTTTAAAGACAATATTGTGCCCCCTGTTACTTGAAAAAAATAGCATGTTACAAGTAACAACTGTGAGGTGCTACCTCCATGATGTCCATATCCTCCAAAATGCTGGTATTGATATGTCTGTGGCAGGAAGGAAACTCCCACATTTCAACTGTGCATGTTAAATCTGATTACTGGTCACATTTTACATTTTCTTCACCACCTTGGAGTCTGAAAGTTCATTTCACTGTTTGTAAATTAGAATTTTAATTCTTGTTTTGTAGAAGGGAAAAACCTCTATCATTTGATAATTTTCATTTTGTCTTAGATTACTACAGAACTGCAATGATGACAGTCTGAATGTTGCGCTTCCTATGAGGATGCTTGAAGTATTTTCATCTGAGAATACCTATTTGCCTGTTTTACAAGATGTTAACAAGGTAGCATCAGTAATTGAACAAATCTTGCACTACGTGATTCAAAAAGGTTAGTGTGAGGGTTGGCTTCTGAAGTGACATTGATTGAACTCTGAATGTGTAGCTCCTACTAGCTATATTTTAAACCCTCATTTAGAATTATCTCTGGCTTTTCTTTGCAAACAAAGATTCAGGAAGGACTCATCCCGTGCTTTCTGCAAGCGTGCTGATGACTGAAAAGGCCAATCCGAGATAAACAAGTCCGGTTGCAGAAAGCACAGCAGAGGGTCTCCTTGGGTGATGTTTCTGGGTTATGATTCTTTCTGCATTGTCATTTCTCTTCAAGACTTGTTTGGCGTGAGTTCTCAAATAAGGCTGCAGCATTGTGGATAGTGCATCTCCATGCCTCCTGATATGAGGCAGACCATTGTTGGTGATCAGTTTGGCCGAGCCTGAGATGTTGTTTCGGGGAGTCCTTGTATCGCTTTTTCGAAGCGCTCCTCTTACGCTGACCCTTAGCGAGTTCACCATAGAGTACTATTTTTGGGAGGCGACAGTCCTCCATCCTAGAAACGTGCACTGCCCAGTGCAGCTGTGTTCTCAATATCGTGGCCTCAATGCTGGTGATCCCTGCTTGCTCAAGGACAGCAACATTCGTCACATAGTCAGTCCAGTGAATATTTAGGATTGTGCGTATACAGCACTGATGAAAGTGTTCAAGGAGTCGTAAGTGTTGGCGATAGGTGACCCATGTTTCAGACCCGTAAAGGACAATAGACAGTACAGTGGCTCTTTACACACTGATTTTTGTGCTTTGCCTCAGGTGTTTTTACTCCAGACTCTTTTGTAAAGTCTTCCAAGAATTAGAGTTGTGGATATTAGAATAATATTTAAATCTAGGATATTTTGCCACACATTTCTACTCTCCCCCCTGCCCGTCCCCCCTTTTGTAGTTTTGGTTGTTCAAGTTCTTTTTATCATTAACAGTTCACAGAGTACATTTATTTAAGAATGGCATGTAAATGTTTAAAATGTGTATTTGGCACTAGAAAATGTAAAATCTTTTTTTTCCCAATTAATTGTGTGTGTGTGTGAGATTGTGAAATCATAAGATACCAAATGAAGTTCCATAATACCACAAAACACTAAACTTGGTAGGGCTATTTATCTTAAATTAGTTTAACTTTATATGTGTTAATAGAGGTAATTCTTAGTCTTATGCTATCAGTCTAAAGTGCATTAAGAAGTACACCCCACTAATCTGAGTGGCACTTGGTTATGATTAAATATACATATGATTGCATTGGTAGCCACTTTTCAGTTCCTGCATTTAAACATACATTTGAAAATGCTCAGGCCAAAATCTAGTTGTTAACATGCTGCAAGACTATTATGCTCACTGCAATAGATGATGTGCCTGTGGTTCTGAAACATATTAAAATGTTTCTCATTTAAATGTATGACTTAAGATAGACATGAATGTTTAAATGGTATCTTTCTTTCAGGATACTACAGATCTCTTTATCTGCTAATAAATAATAAGCTTCCATCAAGTATTGAGTATTCTGATGTCTCTCGGGTTCCTATTGCAAAAATATTGTTAGAGAATGTTCTGAAGCCATTGCACTTTAATTATATCTCCTGTCCTGAAGATGCCAGGTAAGCATTTGGATAGCATTATTTTTGCATCTGCTCCTATTAGCTTATTGTGTCTGCCTACTGTAGGGATACACAGATGGGTAATAGTGCTTTAAGTGAAACAAAAACGCAACAGTCTGTAGGATTACTAGCTCAGCTCTTCCTAGTTATGTCTGGTCTTAGAACAATCCATTGTGTTTCTGTGGGTTTGTTTAAAGAAAAAGAGAGAAACTATAGTGGCTGTTCCCAGATTTAGAGCTCCCTTTTCAGAGAGCCTAGATCAGCCCCCTCTCTGTTGGCCTTCTCTTAAGAAATAAAGACTTTTCTGATCAGCAGGCCTTCAGTAACACATTGACTAATATGGGCTGAAGATTTAAATGAATGAGCTGGTCTTTTTAATATTTTAATTTTATTTATTATTACTAAAGACTTTTAAACTGTTTTAATTTGTATTTTACTAGTACAACCACTTTATATTTTAATATGTATAATTAATTGTATGTTAATATGTATAATTTGTTAAAAGGATTTTTTTTACTGGTAGCTGTTTCTTAATTACATTGAAAGCTGCCTTGCATCTCCCATGGAAGCAAGGGAGAAAGCTGGGATACAAATTTAAATAAATAAGTGGGTAGAACTTGACTATGAAGAATCTAAGCAGTGTGGCCTAACAAAAAATGAAATCTAGTTTGATGTATTTTTGAAATGATGGGTGAAATGTATATTCAAGACTTGTAAATTGATTGTGAACATACTAGTGGAAAGCTGTGCTGACATTTTCTGTAAAAGGAATCCTTTCTTTACCTGCTGCAGGCAACAGATCTTTGCTGCTTTTACAGATGAGTTTCTGGCAGCACCTTTTACAGACCAGATATTCCATTTCATCATTCCAGCGCTTGCAGATGTGCAGACTTGTTTCCCTTATGAACTTTTTCTGAATGCACTATTGTTAACAGAAAGTAGGCGCTCAAGGAAAAGTGAGAGAGCTCCTTGGCTTTTTTACTTCGTCCTGACAGCTGGTGAAACATACTTAGGTAAATAAAATATATTTAAAACATTTTAAAGTATCAGTTTGTTCTATATTGGGTTTTAGACTATCTAGTGCTTTACCATTATGAAACATAATTTCCATTATTATGTTTGCATTTTGCCCATGTCTCAAAGGGCTCGAGGCAGAATATGCGGCTGTTACATTTAGTGGAGAGATGATAGGCTGGTCTATGGTCACCTGGACAGCTTTCCTCTTTGAATGGGATGAAAACACAGGCTCTCCTGATTTTGAGCATATTTTTTCCTTTTTTTTGCCACAGCAGGAAGATTACGAACCAGAAGACCTCACTGGTTAATTTTGTACTAAAAGAACTTGGAAAACACAGGAAAACACTTGAAATCCAGTATGTTGTGGGCAGTTGTGTAAGGATTTTCAGCCCCCTCCCCCGTTTCTGGCTGCCTAAAACATGAATCAGGAGTTTTTCAAGCTCTCCAGAGCATGTTGTTTAAATCTGGAAGGGTCGATTGCATGCACACACCCCACTTTTGATGAATTCCACTCTTGCATGCGGGTCCAGTTTTCAATAACAGCCTATGTCAATAATGGCATTTGTTGTATTATACTTACGTTGCAGAAGTGTGCTTTCTGATTTCTGAGACCTGCATTGATGTTTTTAGGGTTTTTTTTAATTAGCAATAATGAGGTCTGAGACATTTTTAAAAGATAGCTTTGATGCTGTAGGTTTGAAAATTGGGTATGCCATGCATCCCGTGAACCATATTTGTTTTACATTTCTCACACCTATTCCCATAAATAAGTATCAAGCAGGCAATCAACAGAAGACTAAATCTAAGGTATGTTGGTTGCATTTAGTTTCCATTGGAATCATTGGGATTTGAGCTAAGCTGTCAGGAGCTTGTCCAATTGATTTCAGTGGGTTCTAATGTTAGGTAATGTTATCCGGATCCAACATGAAAGAGTGTTGTGTATTAGAAATCAAATAGAATCTTTATTGTATAATTTGGAATTTTATGTTGAATATTAGATTTGTTCATTCTCTTAAAAATAAATGATAATATGAAAAAAGCAAATCTTAATAAAGTAATTCATAAATTATCTTTGTTCATTGTTTCAGTACTCTGTATTTACATATCTTTACAGGATCTCTTTCCGAAGAAGGGCTACTAGTGTACTTGCGGGTACTCCAAACTTTTCTGTCTCAGTTACCTGTATCTACAGGTACAGATTGTCAAGATTCGCCTAGTGACTCTGAAGATGAAGAAATTAGTAAGACAACTTCCATGCCTGTGAGTATATCTATATGTATAAAAGTCTTGGGTATGTTTCCCATCCGTGTGCTGATTAGTCCCTCCTTCACTCCCTCAGCCAATCACCACCCACATGCAAATTCCCTTTCCACCTCACAATCTACTCAGTCTGCATCTACACGCCTAGCCTCACAAGGGCCCCTCCCTCCTCTCACTCCCCCAGCAACTCACCACCCTCGTGTGAAACAATGCAATATTTCCCCCCTAAAATAATAGCGTGTAGCTCAACTGTGTGAACCTTTCAAATCTACTATAACGGCAAATGTTACACTGGGTACAGCTAGTATGTGTGTATATTCAGATATTTTAAAGCTGCTTAATAGGGCCACACTACACAAACAATCCAGTTTGAAACTGGGTTATTTGCCATGGCTCCTTCCTATGGATTTTGGGAATTTGTAGTTTTACAAGGTCTTTAGCCTTTTCTGACAAAAAGTGCTGGTGCCTCACCAAACTACAAATCCCAGAATTCCATAGGAAGGAGCCATGGCAAATAATCCAGTTTCAAACTGGATTATTTGTGTAGTGTGGATTTGGCCTAGTAGGACTATGCCTTTGCAAAGTGAAATGTGAAAAAAAATTGAGGGACAAGGTAATATTTTGGAGAAAATCACATGACAACATATGCTGAGAATTACTTTATGAAGCTGCTTTTCTAATGCAGGTTGCTGTGCTGTCAATCAAAGGCAGCCTTGAAAAGGAAGCTCTTTGAGGTCCACTTAAATGTTGGAGTAATAGATGAGAGGTATAACTCTGTGGAAAATATTAGTTCCAAAGTCTCAAGGCTGCTACTGTGAAGGATCTGTGCATATCAGACCCCATTGTTCTTAATACCAAGTACTAGAGAAGACCTGAAGTATATCTTACAATATGAAGATAATTATCTGCATGAAAGGTTTTTCAGATAACCTAGACACAAAGCTGTGAAGGACTTTTAAAAATTAAAAGCATCACTTATAAAATGGGCTCAGAAACACACTGGTAACTAGAAGAACTAATGCAGTCTATTCAGATTTTCTTACCCACACCAGCATCTGGGTAGCTGCATGTTGCATTAGTGCTGCTGCCAACTGATAGCAGTGAACCCAGGAGCTGCCCCAAGTGATGCAGTTGATACTTTAAGGGGTGCACAACTCCTTCCAGGATAGTTGCATACATCTAAACTACATCAGCTGGCTTCCCATCCTGCAGAACTTTTCTGTTAGTTCTCCCACTTCATCCCAGAATCTAATCCAGTACCTATTTCCAGCCTTCTTGGTTGAACTTCCTATCATCACCCTGTTGATAACATCAAAGCCTGAAGCTCTAGATGACTTCTCTCAGCAGTTTCATACAGATGTTGAAAACTCTTTGAGATATAATACAACCATGTGTTACTCTGTAAGCTGAAGGCCACAGAGGAGAGCCGAAATCACCAGCAGTGTCTTTTGAAATCATCCATTTAGTAAGGAGACCACTCACTATAGAACTATGCCTTCTAAGTCTAGGCCAGGCAGCTAGGACAGGTGGATACCATGGGGAGGTCAAACACTAGTGAGAGCTTGTATAGTGTTACACTCACATCATCTAGTTCTTGGTACACATCACCCTGTCAGGGTGGCCAAGATTGTTGCCGTACGGAATCCAGAATGGAACAAAGCAGTTTGAAGAGAACAGAGACCACAACTTTTAACTCCAGGTTGTCAAACATGTCCTAGATGCTTTTACTATTATCAGGGTCTTGAAGAAATTAATGGCAACAATCAAGTTGGAGCAGGCATCCTCTGCTATAACCCTGCATTTGTGGACAGTGAAATAAATTAGCAATAGACTCTTAATTTAGGTTTCCTTTGGTCCTATTCACAGGTGTTCTGTTTATGGGTTTTTCTATATTCAGTGGGAAACACAAAAGTTTAACTCTGTGTGTTTGAACAGTGTAACTATAGGGTTCGCCACCCAGTCTCCAGGTGTTTTGTTACAAGCTGCATACAAAAGGTTTTATGTGGGCTAGGTATGTCAGTTGCAGTCAAGCAGAACATTACACAGGTGGCTACATAATGTACCATGATTTATTATGGAAGAGAATGGAATTCTAATGGGGGCAAAGAATTTTATGACTGTTCAGAAAGATCAGTAGTGAGGTTGTATATAAAAGCCTTACTCTTCTTTGTATAGATTTATAAATAGGAATTCTGAATGGTCAATTTCAGGTAGTGAGGACATATTAATACTACTGTTATTAGTGTCAGAAGTTGCAATTGGACATATTACAATAGACATTTATTAATTTTTTTACGATAAACTGATCATGATTAGTGTTTCATCTTTAATATCTTCTTTAGTGGTAGATGAAATCTGACAATTCTTAATCATGATAAATACCAGCATCCTTTATATGCTTTCTGAGAAGCATCTCCCATTGAGTTCACTGGGGCTTATTCCTAGAAAAAAGTGCACAGACTTCCAGTCTTAGATTTTTCAAAAAATGTAATTTCAGCAAACTTGCATTGTAAATACACAAATTAAGGTTGTCATGTTATGCCTGCTAGTCTTGGAGCTGTAAAACCGTATTGTTTTGTATTGTCATGTACTTTTTTTTTTTTTTTAATGGTTAGGAGTTTATAGACTGAGGCAATTGGAATTTTGTTTAGATTCACAAGGTTTGAAACTGAAGTGCTTGCTGAAAAATGTTTAGTCGCTGTTAAAATAACCTTCAGTAATTAACCTAACCATTAAAACAAGAGTCACAATACAGTGAAGACAATTTAAGGTGTTCACCCTTTAGGTTGACTATATCATGGTATTTTTCTTACTTATCCAAGCATATTTGGAGTGCCATGGTCTTCCTTCTATGCTTGGCTAAATGGGCACTTAAAGGCATTTATTATCCGCTTCTACTCATGTGCATGTACTGTACAGTGAACTTGGAATGCTTGCTTGTATGCCATTAAATTAATTTTTGAAAGATGTGGGGTTTGGGGTGTATGAGAGGATGAGACTATTGTGCTGTGAAATACCTTGCTGTAGTCTGCATAATGATTGTAACGTATTGTAAAGCTTGCTGAATGGCAGCCTTCCGTATTATTGGATAGTATAACAGTAGTATTACTGTAATATTGAACTGGAAGTCCAGGGTAGAGACTGGAAGAGTATTTTTTTTTTTAGTAAAGAGGACAGACTTTTACTCACCTTGATAGGAAACCTGCTCAGCTGAACTATATAACGTGTTGGTTTTCCCCTACCACTGCTCTTTCACCCTTTTTCTTGTGTGGGGATAGTGAGGTTCAGAAGCACATAGCAAATTTCTAATATTATTTCAAAAGCAGAACTGGTGCAGTGCTATTGATTGAAGAAAATATTTGACATTACAATAAGTGTTTTAACTCTTGCACATTGGAATGCTCCCTTTTTTCGGGGAGGAGAACTGCAGCAATGTGGAGAATGATTATTTGTGAAATGTAAAACCTCTTTTTATCTTACAGGGAGATGGAAGAATATCAGTCCAGTATATAACTGAGGAATGTCTTTCAAAGTTGGATACTAAACAGCAAACAAATACTCTGTTAAATATGGTTTGGAGAGATTCAGCTAGTGAAGAGGTCTTCACTCTAATGGCTTCCATCTGCCACACACTAATGGTGCAGCATCGAATGATGGTGCCAAAAGTCAGGCAAGTGTAAACGTTTTATGCATTTTGCACAGTTCATCAGCCCCAGTGAACACAATCAGTGCTAAAGGATGCTGGAGCTTGAAGTCCAAAACCTGTATGGTGCTTTGTTAGTGGTGGCTAGCCAGTTATATTGGTTTCATGTGAACTCTTTATTTTGTTGTTAGTTGAAAGTTTGCTGCCCAGAAGCTTAGAGAGGAATCCTCCAAATAGCAGGGACAGTAGGATAGGAAGTTTTCTTTGGTTTTGAAATGCTTGATCATGGTCATGGTAACTTGGGGGAAAAACCCCATATTGTTTTTCTTTTATTTACTATGTACCTGCTAGGAGGACCCTGAAAACAAGGCTGTGGTATTGTTCTATAAATGTTTGAAAGCCAGGAACATCCTCTTTTAAATTATTTTCAATCTTAGCACACTTTTCATAGCTTTGCCTTGATACTTGACATGCCAGCATTAACAGTTGCTGAATTTTATTACTTCCTAAATAGCAAATACAATCCTTTTTATGGTGCTTAAATAGAAGAGCAGCTGAGATTCCACATCATGGTCTACATTTCTTAATTTTATGAATCCATAGCTGTTCTGCAGAAATGCAATAAAACTTTGTTAATGAATTGCAAAGATTACCATCTGGGCACCAGCAAGAGTGTTCTGATGCACATTGGGCATTCCCAGTAAGCATTGGGCACTCCTATAGGGCTCTGCTTTCTGGCCATTGAACTTCCTTGCCTTTGTATGGATGTGAATCAGGAGTACCCCAATGGGCATTAATGGCCATGGTTCATCAATGACTCCACTGGCTACCATTCCCCAGTGGATGCTGGTATGTTGTAACGCCAAGTCAGCCCATAAGTGAATACAGATGTTGCAAAACTACATAAATCCACTTATGAAGATGTAAGTCCCATGCTGAATTCCAGCCAGTTTTGTTTATGAATTTATATCACAGTCAGGAATCATGAGGGCCTCCAGATATTGTTGGACTCCATCTCCCAGCATTCCTCACTGTTGGCTATGTCAGCTACAGCTGCTGGGACTGTAAAGCTACATTTTGAGAACCATGTGATTCCCTCTCCTGATTTGTACGTATGCTTCTTTTCCATGTTGAGGTTTGTAGAGTAGCTAAACTAATTCTTTCTTACATCAGAAGCCATAGACTGCACCTGTGGCCTGTGCGTTAATTATCCTATACTCAAAACTATTTGAGTAACTATGATAGTGAAGTTTTTCTCGCTATTTGTTTTTATTTAAGTGTATTATGACATATAATAAAACAAGGTTATATCTCTTAGATTAAGGCTTTCCATGCTTGTTTTTGGATTGATCTGTTTGTATTCATGTAAAAATGCAGTGCTACAAGTTTCCTAAAAAAAAATTCAAGTTACACTTTTTATAGTAGAAGGGTAGATGGAGATTTACAGGTATTTCAGCCAGGATCCTGACTGAATAATTATGCAAATAATTATGCAATTACTTCTGTGAGCCCAAGCAGATATTAGACATTGGAGAATGAAGAACAACCTTACTTACATATATAATTTGTGGTAGTTTCAGAAATTGTACCGATAACAGTATTGTAAGGGAGGTGACAGCTATTCACAAAAAAAAAAGGATAAAATGACAGTCTTCATTTGTAAGAGGCTAGCTGAATGAGAGATTTGTTAGGAAGACTGAAATTTTAAATGGAAATATGAGTTTCCATAAAGTATTGAAATATATAAGAGATAAAGAAGTGGTATTAGGTAATTTGTATACATGTGACTTAAAAATATGCTGGGTGAAGCTATGGCCTGATAATTATAAATACTTCAGAACAGGTGAATTGCAGAGTGAATAACACAAAGTTACTGGGAAGAAATGCATCTGGTATTTCTGGAATGTTATAAAACACAATTAGTTCAAACTGCTTTGTAAACAGTGGTAAAGAAACTAATTGGCACTGCTTGTTTAACCTACTGGTGTTTATAGCTGTTCAAGGAAGTAAGATGTCAACCAAACAGTGATCACTTGATTAGGGTAATTAGTTCTTTGTCAACTAATTGCATTAGAGCAGGATGTGAGATCTGGGGATCATAGTAGAAAGCCCAATTGGTATGCCTGTCTTTATTGCAAGGGGTCTGTTGCTTTGAATAGTAATTATGGGATTTAAATGCACCATTGCTTTGATTTGTGGTTTATTGGTGAACTGTATAGGAGAGGTGCTTAATTAGTGAGGACTGTATAGCTTTAATTGTATGGCTACACTGCCTATTTCCTTCAAGGAGATGTTCTTAACATTCTAAGTTCTTTGTAGGAATTTACTGGGTTTGCTTCCACATTATGCAAATGGACAACTTAATTGATATTGTGTAATAAGTTGGCAGTCATTGTCTGTGGCTCACCTCTAACCCAACCCTACAACAAGGGATCCATTTTCCTGTGTCTCTCATCTTGGTAGAGTGACAAAGGAGGCAACTCTGGCAAGTGCATCTTGGCAGTTAGGATGCGTATACCTGTGAAAATTACTCTTATATGCAATAAATAAAAATAATGATGCAGTAACCTCCTTTTGCGGTCACCCTTTCCCTCCCCCTTTTTGTCGTGTTTGAGGGGAAGCATTCTGGACACACACACACCCAAAAAATTTATAGCTCTGGAGACCAAGGTTTAAATTCCTGCTCTGCCACAGAAACCCCCTGGGTGACCTTGTGCAAGTCACATTCTCACAGGCTCAGAGGAAGGCAAAGGCAAACCCCCTCTGAAGAAATCTTGCCAAGAAAACCCTGTGATAGGTTCACCTTAGGGCCACTGTAAGTTAAAAACTACTTGAAGGCACACAACAACTATTATTGATGCAGCAATCCAGCCTAGCTTGGAATGAGACCCATTTGTTGAAGATCAGCATTTTATGTTTGAGCCACATACTAATTTCCTGATAAATTTCTGAAAAGTTTGTTCTTCACCAAAATTTTGAAATCTTGTCTTAACCACACTTTATGAAAAACCTCTGCTCTTTGGTATATAATTTGACACAGGTCCTGTCTAAATGATGAAAATAATCCTAATGGAATTCAAATGGAAGGTGGTCTGTCTATACGGACATTCACATCAATACGTCTCATTCAGAAGGGGGGCAGCCAAATTGTTGGAAAATCTAGCATTCTTTCTGCACACACACACACCCACTTGCTGGCTGTTAAAGCAAGCAAATCTCAGGGATGTTTTAGGGACCTCCTGCAGGTTAAAAGGGTTCCTCCCCCTTCTCCTCAGCCTATCCTTAGTGGGCTTGGCTTGTTGAAACACAGCCAAGCCATATGATTATTGTATTGTTATGTGACCAAAGTCTACTGACCTCCAGGGTTCAAAATTTTATTCTTCTTTGTTCTCTCTCTGAAGAAGATGGAGCATCCCTCCATGCTCCTGTAGGGATGCCTGCCTTAGCTATTCCCCTGCTCCCCCCGCCCCCGTTTCACTGGATGGTGAGTCATGACTTCTATCCTAACCTAAATCCTTTAGTCAGTTAGAATGTAGCCTCCCATGCATATGTAGATTAAAAAGCCATAATTAGTAAATGCTTAAGTATTCCTTTCAAGAAGAAGTTGTTTGTGTTTTCTTTTGTTCTTAGCTGCTTGAGGTCTGAGTACTTTACTGATTGAGAATCCTGCTTTCCAGTCTCTGTCACTCTGCTATACTAGAAGTTAATTCCTGACCATTTTAACTTTGAAGAAAACTTTCCCAAAGGGCTTGCACCCTGGGATCTTAAATGAATTTTTGATTTTTAAGCTTTTACACCCCAACATGAATCCACTGTAAACTCTGTCTGGGAAGCCTTCGGGGCTTTCCCTGGAGATTTTAAAAAGTTCCGTAGGGGATGCAAATGTCCAATCATTAAGACAGTCGCATTTGCATTGCTGACATGAGGCACTGCAAGCTGATTGACTGGATGAGCATGGGGGGCAGGGCTTGCAAACAGGGAAAGCACTTGCTGCCACCATGTTGGATTTTCGCCTAAGTGTGAGATTGGTAAGGTGATAAAATGACAATCTTTCTCTTTTTATCTTTTTTTTCCTTTTGTAAAGACGAAATACTGCTAGTGTGCACCATAGTAAACTTTTTTTTTTAAAAGGTCAGCGGTGGCAGATTTAAAATGGCAAGTAATTCCCTCGTGGCTGCCATCTTGGCTAGGGGTCATGTGAAGTTTATGGGGGCTATAAAAACCATTAAGACAGTTCGCAGCTGCTGCAAATTGCTGCTACTCCGGAGCAATCTGTTTCCCCCCCCCCACCATATAGACGGGACCTAAATATGCTTACTTCTTATGCAGAAAGCAAATGTTTCTCTAAAGAGCATGCTAGAAAGTATGAAGTGCATATCACTACATTGTGCCTACATTTGCAGACTGCGGGCTTTTTAATTCTTATGAGATGGTGTGGAGGGAGAGAATATCAGGCTCAGGCTTAATAGCTGCACTGAGAATTTCAATTGCCTGCTTCTTTCTATAGAAACATACTTAAAGTGTCTGTGTGTGTATGTATGTTTGCATGCAGTGAGAACACAAATAATGACAGAGGCAGTCAGTATCCATGGTCAACCCCTTTATTCTTTGCCTTTTAATTACATTTTCAGTAACTTGACTTAAAAGCTTCTAGGGTGTGATGGCACATGGTAGAACAACTTTGCTGAAATAGAGTTGGATCTTTATAAACCATCTCAAGAATCCGTTGTAGCCACCTTAAGAAAAAGTGGGATATAAATGTAACAAATAGAGTGGTGGAACCCCAGCATATGTGTGTGGATGGGAGGGAGAGAAGGATGCAGTGTGAATATTATTATTATTATTATTCCATGTGAGCCTGATTCAGATGTCATGGTTTATGTTTGCTGAAAATTGTGAGAGTGCTGAGAACTTATTACTTAGTGTGTTCCTACTTTCTAATGAAACTTGCATCTTTGAATATGCATTAAGCTTATTTTAAAAAAGACTGTACTTTCTAAAGCAATTATGTCTAAATAGAAACTTCCTCATTAGCAACAGAAAATGATGGAAATAATTAAAATAGAGTCCTTCAGAGAGACTATTTAAATCTAATGATGCTAGTCTGAAGTTGTAGATATCTGTCAGCAATAGTTGTTTTGATTATCTGAAGTTAAATATCCATTGTTACTGCACGATCAAATATAAAAATGAGTGAATATTTCAAAGGTTGCTAAGTGATCCCCCCCAAGTTCTTAAAAAAATATTAATCACTTTTATTCTGCTTTGTGTCAGGGCAATGTTTGAGCCATAGACAGCTATAACAAAATTTAGACCTAGAGGAAGTACTCTCCAGAAAAAATATTAATCACTTTTATTCTGCTTTGTGTCAGGGCAATGTTTGAGCCATAGACAGCTTGACTTAACAAAATTTAGACCTAGAGGAAGTACTCTCCAGTGTAGGGTTCCCAAGCAATAGGCCAGTGTTAAAAACCTAGCCTTAAAAACAGGCCACTGCCAAAACTAATGGTCTAATTTGGTCAGAAGATACCAGTGTGGTATAGTTGTTTGAGCATTGGACTATGACTCTGGAGACCAGAGGAAGGCAATGGCAAACCTCCTCTGAACAAATCTTACCAAGAAAACCCTGTGATAGGTTTGGCTTAGCGTCACCAGAAGTCAGAAATGACTTGAAGGCACACAACAACAACAATAACATGATTGCTCAACAGATATTGTCTGGGTACTGTGAAGAGCAAAAGTAATGAAAAAGTACAGCCATGCTAACACATTTGCTTGTACAGGTTGCCAGTTACCCCAATGTTGTTTTCTGATATACATTGGCTTTTAATATATAGAATCATACAATGCCTAATTTTTCTAGGAACCAACATCTATAAGCAATAGTGCTCTTAGGAGGGCCATGGTATGGCACAGCTTTACATTGCCAATTGTTGACTGCAAGGTCCTCTCTGCCTTTCCTGCCACCATGCTGTGCCCACAAGTAAGGAAGGGCACAGGAACCCATTTCCCTTGTCAAACCCTTAGCAGTTGTGTTCTCTTCCAACAATGCTTTACCTGCTTTGCAATATTTTATGTTGCATTTAAGGATATTCCAGGATTAATTTGCCCGGGAGGCTGAGTGTTCGTTATTTGCCTGTTACAACTTTTCATCTTTACCATTACACATCTTCTGTATAATTAAATTTGGGTCTGTTCGATGCCTGATAAAACACTTGTGATTCTAATTTGGTAAGAGACCTGTTTCACAATGGGCAGATGGGACTCTAGAATATTCACAGGAATTAGAAGGACTCTAGTTTCGAGTATTTGGTAAAACTATTTAAAGGGCATCCCTGGAGAGCAGATGTGTTTCATGTAAAATTACTTTCACCTTGAAAATAGCATTTCAAAATGTGTCATGAAATTATTCTTTGTACCTGGGGGCGGGGAACTCCTTGGGAAAATCTCCACGCTATTGTAATTAAAATATTTAAAGAGTTTTTTGCCTGTTTATTCAGGGAAGAAGTCCCAAAGGGGCATTAGTAGAAAAGCAACATTCATTTACAATTGTATACCAGTGGAGCTCAGTGGCTCACTTAATCTCATGTAATTGCAGCCGCATCTGTTACCCTCTACCTGTGACACCTTCCAGTTTAAAGGAAGTGTCAAAATATGCTGCCCTGCTGTAGTGACCTTTATCCAACTGTATGGGCTTGTCTCATTCTATTGTATTCTCTTCATTAACTTAAATGGTCTCAGTGGGAAACTGGGCCCAGTTTATGACCTAGACTGAAAATCTTGCCTTTAACTAATTAACTTATAGCAGTGTTTCAGCTAAATAAAGCTTAATGGGTCATTTAATCTCCTTCCTTGCACCAGAAAGAATTTGGCAAAATACCCTTCTGCCAAATACATATAAATTATGTACCCTTTGTGAACAATTAGATCCCTGCTTAGATAAGCTGTAGAGTTCACATAAAATGATTGTTTTGTATGAAGGGACAGAGCTGCATGATCCGTTGATTTTAAAAAAGTAAAATAGATAAGACAAATACCATGAAGAGGGTTGTTGCAACCCAAGTAGTGATGGCTGATACTTCCTCACTCACCATGCCATATTTTATATTATTTTAAATGTTAAATATTTTTGTTCTCTCTTAGTTGAAGATTCTGAGGGTTTAAAACAATAGACATTTGAAATTACAGTACAAATGATAAATACCTGTAATAAAACAAACCTAGCAGCCAGTTATAAAACAGTAATATAATCTCTTACTGTTATAAAGAGGAGAAAATAAAAGATGTATTTGTCACTTAAATGCCTTGATGATAGATACTTGATAAATTGCTCAGGGCAGGAAGTTCCAAAGGTGAGATGCATGTTTTTTACAGCATTATTTATTGTGAAGTAAAAGTAATACAAGTAGGAAACTATTAGTTACAAAACTAGAGTTGCGAACAAGAGTGATGATTCAATTTGGGACAATATGTGTTGAGAAAGATTATCTTGTTACACATAAATGATCAAATTTAATGGATTATGAAGATTCTTAGGAAGAATTTGTAACAACTTCATTTTAATATTAAATCATTATATGAGAATTGTAGAAAATGATATAGTGATCGATTTTCCTTTGCTGGGAGCGTTAAAGCTTTTTCTTTTGAAACAGTCATAGACTTGGAAGGGTTCTTAAAGGTCATCTAACAAGAACAATCAGTAAATATGCCACTGGAAATTCAAAGATTCCAGAACAGTTTTTTGTGGTTTTTTTCCTGGGCTGTGAGGCTATGTTCTAGAAGAGTTTATTCCTGACGTTTCACCTGCATGCCAGCCACAGATGCAGGTGAAACGTCAGGAATAAACTCTTCTAGAACACGGCCTCACAGCTTGGAAAACCCCCCACACAAAAAACCTATGAAGGCTGGCCGTGAAAGCCTTCGACTTCTATTTCAGAACAGATTTATGGCTTTTGTGGACCCTCCTTTCTGGAGCTACATATTTTATAAAGTTTACATGTGCAGCATTTCAGGCCTTTTTATACTAACCGGCTGATGTGGGAAATCTGAAAGAGATTTTATGGATTAATAGTCACACCCCCCCACAAACAGATACACAACAACCCATCTATAGTAGTGCTAGAATATTTGAATGAAAAGGAATTTATAAGCTGAATATTAAGTCTTTAAAAGTTAGAAACCTAAATTGTCAGGAGGTGTCCTTAGTTTTAATATAGCATTTGTTTTGTAGTTTACGGCTTTCTTAAATTAACTCTAGATTTATATATCCAAGAAGCTGTGGAACAGCTCAGTTATAATTGGTGAAACATGGGAGGGAGAACAGGTTAACTAAGCAGGTCAGCTCTGATTAGTTTTAGCATGATAAATGAGCACTTTCACTTTTAAAAGATGGCTGCTTTAGTGAGTAATAAAACTAGTTGACTAATATTGAAAATAATATTTGATGAATGTTGCTTTTCAATAAATATTGGAAGAAAAGTCAACAGACATGTGTCATGATGTCACTTTTTCTTCTGACCGCTTTCTTCTTCTTCCTGCTGTAGACTTCTGTACAGCTTAGCTTTTAATGCAAGGTTCCTGAGACATCTTTGGTATTTAATCTCCTCAATGACCACACGAATGATTACTGGGTATGTATTGCTCTCATTAAAAATCTGAATGTATTTAGAGAAGCATGTACTATGCAGAGTGAAGTAATGTCATGGGAATAAATGAGAGAGGAGTTGTACAATTACCTCACACTAAACTGTGACAATTATCAATTAGTAGAGCTGCAACATTTAATTGATTAAAAAAACATTCTGATTTACTAAAAGGTGCTTGCTATTTTAATGAGCAGCAGATTTAATTTTTTAAATTACCCTTTATTTAAGTACCCATATAAGCTGAAGGTGCAAAGGACCCTCTTAAGATACAGTCCTTCTCCATTGTATGAGAGAATTCTGTTTAGAACTGTGTGTGCCTATTTTTTTAGTTGTTTAATATTACTTGTATAGTACCATATCCAGATTGCTGATACATGATTTTGTGGGGGGTTGTGCAGTGTCTCTCAGGGCAGTTTTGTCTGCTTGGCTAGTCCTCTTTCCTCTCTCCATGGGGTCAAGCTTGTTTGGCAGTGCTGGTGGTTGAATGGGATAATCAGAATTACTTACTGGGTGTGATGGTTTTTGACTGGCAGTGGGAGGGGAAAGGAGACTATATTAGTTTTCTCTCTTTTTTTTTTGTTTGGTTTGTTATTCTACTCTTTTTGGAATCTTTCAGTCTTAATCTTTAAAGTACTATATTATAATGTAAAATACAAATACATCTGGCTGATTTTTTTTATCAGGATATTTTAAGATTTTATTTTCATATTACTCAGATAGTTTAGAGCTGGTTTGGAATGTTGTTTTCCTGTGTATGTATATTTATGTCTCTTTAATTTGGATGGACATAGTAATTTATTCACTTGGACAGGGTCTTTTGCTGAATGGAAAAAGCGATGCAATTAAATACATACACACACTTTTGCATTGATGATGTGTGGATGTGGATGTATAGAAGGAAGCACCACAGATGTTGGGATAGCTTGATAACCTTAAGAAGGATGATATGCTTGTCATCTTAACCTCTCCCACAGCCAGTGGTCAAAGAGATGCTGGGAAACTATACCCACTGTTTTATAGGAAGAACAGAATAGAAGGAGGAGACCAGCCTTGCTCCATCTATCAGTCAGCGAGAGCCACTGCTCTAGTACTTGCTTTCCTTTTCCATCCTTGTTCTTTATTTCTTTTGTATCATGCTTATTAGATTGTGAAAGTTTGAGCAAGGGCTGTGTTGTCTTTCAGTATCTGTATGTAGGAAGCCCCTGCTTATCTGATGGGTTAGGGACCAGATCACTGTCAGAAAGTGGAATCGGTTGAAAGGTGGAATCCTGTTTTGTTTAGCTTCCAAATGCCTTTTGGCTGCCAAAAAACACCATAAATAACATTATTTGAAGGTGTGCAAAAGCTAAATTAACACACTATAACTCTCTCTCTCTTTCTGTCTTTCTGCCTTTCTGCACAAACACACACACACATGCGCATAAAGTAAAATTAACAAAAATGTTCTTTAATGTCTGTAATGAGATGTGTGTGCTACACTAACATACCTGTAGTATCCAACTTAACCAACTTAAAAAACCGACTAACCAATTTTTTTTTTAAAAATAACCAACTTAAAAAAAAACTAAACCACTTTAAAAAAATCTGTCACAGTGTATTTGGCTAGAGTGTTCTGTTACAAGAAAACCTTTTTAAAAGTACATATAAAAATAGTGTATGCTTTGACTTCACAACCATGAGGAAAAGTTTGCTTTGTAGGATTATAGTTTCTAACAGCTCATCCCAGCAGCTATGTTAGCCCACAGCTTTGAAAACTGTGTACGTGTGTGTATGCGCGCATGCACATGTTTCTGTGCACACAGAAAACATTAATCTTTTTGCGTGTCTGCACTTCTGCCTTAACTGCCAGACAGCTAGACATTCAGGTGAATTTCTGTGCATTATTCTAAACACACTGAGCTGTGCATTTAACTGTGCACATCAAAGTGAACAACTGAGAGAATTTTTCTGTGTGTTGCAGGAACTTTAAAGGGACACCTTTCTGCTTCTGCCATCTCTACTCCCGTCCTATAACCCCTTCCTCGGTCCTTCAACTCGGCCTTCTGTTTGCCAAACTCGCCTTCCTTTCCTCCTTCTCCTCCCCCATGCCTCCTTCTCCCAATGAGATAAAGATCAGTTGCTGTTTGAACTCTCTCTTTATTTTCCAGTATGCCTTTATGTTCCCTCTTTAGAATAGTGAAATCCCACATAGCAATGGCTGAACCCATTAATTGGACACATGGTTGAAAAAGCAGACCATGTGTTGAATTAATGGGTTCTGGTTATAATTTAAAAGTGGTGAAAGAGCGAGTTATCAGCTAACGGGCTGTCAATATGCAGGGGCTTCCTATAGTGCTTCAGAAGTGTTAGGCTCTTCATAAATATTTAACACTCATAATGAATTTTCAAAAACTTGCTCACTTAATCAGCTAAAATTTCTTTAATTGGTGACTGCTCTTAGACCTTTTATGGAATAGTAAGCTAGCAACAGCATATGTTGGCCAAATTTACTTAAACAAGTTGAATGGAATTATATTACTCTGTGAACATATTTTGGCTTAATAAATGCTGACTTGTGGTTCTCTCAGTCAGATCTATACCTATATCTATTGTGCTCTGGAATTACCATCATAACCTATTTTCCATATACCTCAACTTCAGCACACTCCATTTTTCCAATTAGAATGTGGTATTTAAGATAAAGATTTATATGAATTGTTACATTAACGTCTTCTTTGTGACTGTTCAGAAATGGCTTTTGGCAGTTTCAGTGCCTTAGTAGAAAGTTTCGCATCCAGATAAAGTTGCATACTAACTGACCTGAGTACTATATATACAATACACATCAGCCTATGTATATGCGGGGGATACGTTCCTGGACTTACCGTTTATAAGTGAAACCACAGATAAAAGAAAGCCCTATTAAAATAAAGGATTTCTAGTACAAACATACCATAGAGTTGCATTGGAGGACCTAGCAATTCCTAGAGAGAACACCTCTCTGGGTTTTTTTCAGTGCGACTCTATGGTATGTGTCACTATTTTTTCAACTGTTGATAACTGAAATAATGGATATTGGTTCTGCAGATATGGGGGTGGTCTGTATAAACAGACATGTAAAATATCTGCATTATTTCACCAGAATCAGTATAGTGGGCCGTTGATATCTGCAGGGATTCCCTGCAGATACCAAAAACATAAATGCTTTTTAAAATGATTTAGAGCAGAAGCAGGGTGGGGGTAAGCCCCAACTGCTAGGCATGCTGCAAAGCGCACGTTCTTTGGGCTCCATCACCTCTGGGGAGCCCACCAGCCATCCAACTCTTCCTTCAAGCAGCTTCCGTAGGGACATGGTGATTGGTGGTGTCGGGCTTCCCACTTGCTTGCAAAGGAGCAGGGATGCAACCACCACCAATCACAGAGCAACCTCCACAGGGACATAGCCATTGGCAGCATGCCTGCTCACAAACAAATAAGAAGGAGCACTATTGCCAGTGGCAGGGTGGCATGCAGCTTCTGTAAGGATATGGTGACCGGCAGCGGTGTTCCTGTTCTCCCACCTGTGAACGAAGGAGTAGGAGTGCTGCTGCTGCTGCCAACTGCAGGGTATTAAGCAGCTTCCACAGAGACATGGCGACTGGTGGCTGTGATGCCCCTGCCCACCCATAAACAAATGAGTGAGCACGAGTACCACTGCCAATCACCATGCCCCTGTATTTCTTAATTTTTATTTTGAGTCTGCAGTTGGTTAAATCCATTGATTGGAAGCCTATGGATATAGTGGGCCCACTGTACTGTAAAATTTATAAATATTATTTGTATAAGGCTCCTTTTAAGTATTTTTTAATATTTTTGTTCTGATGAAGAATATTGCATAACTTTTCACCTCTTCCATATTGGGACATAAAAAAAAAATTCTCCCAAAGTCTCTCCTCCAACAATAATATGTCTAAATTAATCACAGTTCTGTGTCTTTTGCTCTGTTAAGGTCGATGGTGCCCCTCCTTCAAGTGATATCACGTGGCTCACCTATGTCTTTAGAAGATTCTAGTCGGATCATCCCTCTCTTTTACCTTTTCAGCTCCTTGTTTAGTCACTCGCTTATTTCTATACATGATAACGAATTCTTTGGTGATCCTATAGATGGTAAGAGCATCATCCTCTACACGTTTTCTCTAGAGCAGTATTTCCCCATAAAACTAATATTAGTCTTAACAGAAGGTCGTTCTCTCGCCCCCTCCTCCGTATGCACTATTTACACATGTCTCAGGCTGGAAATATAGCATATTCTTGATTGTGACAAATACTGAGTGACTATGCTATTAAAATCTGTTTGCTCCCCAAGAATTATATACATTATTAAAAAAAACCTCTTACAATGTTTTGAATGATTCCCCTGTTCATTCACCTCTATATTTTCCTCCCTTTCCATTTATGCTGTTCGCTGAAAAGGACGGAAAAATAATTGTGAACTGGGTCTAGGCTCCAGATGTTTAAATCAGCCATACATAACTTGTGACCCATCAAGCCACAGATAGCCCACTAGATCAGAGATGGGCAGAAGCCAGAAGATTGCAACCATGCTGTTACGACCATTGTTTTGGCAACTAGAAATAGTGTCTCGTCACTCCTGGACACTTTTTGGGGGATGAGGGGGGTTCTTACTGGCTGACATATTTACTTACAACATATTGAAAGGCCTATTCAGAATTTTTTTTCCTCCAAAACCCTTTTTGACTAATACTTTTTTTGTGGGTGCTGGGTGGCGTCAAGGGGAAGGGGAGCAGCAACTGTGCTACCTCCCATGCCACATGTGGTCTGCAGGCCACAAAATTCTAATCCGTGCACTAGCCAAATATTGTGGCCTACCAGTGATGTGTGTAGCCACCGCCTTGGTCAGTCCCAAGCAGGCATGAGGTAAAGCAGGATTGTGGAACTAACATACATGGGAAATACACTACATTTGGTTTATTATTTTACAGGTTATATAGGCCTGGTTTAAACAAATCATCAAACTGTAATGAGCCTTTTCAGTTGGTTTAAATAACAGAACAGGGAAAATTTGTTAGATTTATGTTGCTTGTTGAGTGGACATGAGGAAATTTTAAATTCTGGGCTAATTTTGGTCAAATAGCATACCTAATTCTGAGCTGCAGTGAAAAAAGATACAAACATCTGATCATCTTCATCAGCATAGATTCAAATTATCAGTTTTACTATTTTGTCTTGACACTTTGGGACCAAGAGAGCAAGAATAATTTCCTATATGTGCTTTGTAATTTGTATAGTTATAGGTCAAGGACAGTCATCAATGATGCCTTTTACATTGGAAGAACTGGTAATACTATCACGGTGTCTCCGAGATGCTTGCTTAGGAATAATTAAATTGGCATATCCAGAAACAAAACCAGAAGTTCGTGAAGAATATATTGCAGCTTTTAGAAGTGTTGGTGTCACCACAAATACAGAAATGCAGCAGTGTATCCAAACAGAACAGAAGCGGTGGATTCAACTCTTTAAGGTATATATAACATTCATTTCTATAGAGTAAGTCAAAACAAATTGCAAGTCTTCCTTTTCTTTGCACTTAGGGAATCAGAGGTGATGGCATATCTAAAATGCAAGTAAGCATCTAATTCTTTGATCAAGATAATAGTTACTCAGCTGTAAATGCTTTAATGTTTTTCTGAGTTTTCATCTCTGATTGTAATAGTTACTAAAGGTTGATTATCTCTTATCCGAAATGCTTGGGACCAGAAGTGTTCCTTCCATATTTCAGATTTGTTCAGATTTTGGAACACTTGCATATACATAATGAGATATTTTGCAGATGGGACCCAAGTCTAAACACAAAATTCATTTATGTTTCATATACACTTTATACACATAGTCTGAAGGTTATTTTATATGCAATATTTTAAATAACTTTGTGCATGAAACAAAGTTTGTGTACATTGATCCATCAGAAAGCAAAGGTATAATTATTTCAGCCATTCATTTTGGAATATTTCAGAATTCCAGGTAAGGGATACTCATCCTTATAAAACATGGATATTTTTGCCATTTCCATTATTGTTAGATCTTAATGTAATGAGGAATGCAAGCATATCTTTGGTGGTTTTCTTGAGGAACTTGGATTAAGAAGGATAAATTGGTAGGGTGATGTGCTACATTAATTTCTGATTCAGCAGGTCATATTGCATTTATGTTCAGTATGTCATGACTCCTAGACCTTGTGTATTTTAAGAAGTTCTTGTCTTTGCAAAATGAATATCCTGGGGTAGATGTTGCCATCAGGATGACTATTAGGGAACATTTAGTTACTGTAACTATGCTTTCAGGCACTTTGGAATAATGCAGCAACAAGGTCCAAGAGTTGTAGAACCAGCTGCCTTAGAAAAATCAATTGGCTTGTTTGGTCCCATATTTCTAAAATTTAGAATCCATTTTGTTGAATTACTGCATTCTTTGCTTTCCCCAAACATTCACATTTTTCCTATAAATGATTTGCTGTTCTGAAAGAAGTCCATGTCTTTTGGAGTGTTCACAGCTAAGATTGTTCAGCAATGTGATTTTCATACTTTTCCAAATAACCACCAGCATTCTGCCCACTTTGATTTCCCCCCTGGTATCATAAAGTTGGGGAACACTAAGGAGGTGGGATAGGACCTGTCAAGAATATAACTGTTGTGCAAGAAAGTGCTTGACTTGCCATGAAATTTCTGCAGCAAACATATATAGTCAGCTAAAATTACTCATTAAAGGAGTGGAAGCAGAAGAAATGCATTTTCCAAATTGAATGCCAGATTTACAGTCCGTTTAATACCGGCGACCTCTCGCACACTAATGTTCAGTTCGAGTCATCAGCTGTCCCTTCAGGTCTTTTATCACTGCTTTTGTCAAGCTATCTATTTAATTGAAAGAAGTTAATTGAATGAAAATGATCAACTAAGCTTGTATTAATATTGCTAATGGAACTTTCTTCTTGGCCATGTTTGGAGAAAGATGTCATGCTAGACTTTAGGAAAGGCCCATTAATGCTTGCACTTAACCTGATGGGCTAATTAAGGAATGCTTATTCATTCTACAAGTCTACAACAGCGTCTATTCTGGCCATTTTATCTGATTTTTACAACACATTTCACTTATGAGCATGAACATTATGAACATAAGTAGTGATGAGAGTTTTGATTGTGTTGAATATTGTTCTAATGCATGGCTAAACTTAAGGGTTTATACAGATCCAGAATGTAATTGCAATATTCTATTTAAATGTATGTCTTTCTACTTGCATTCTGTAAGCCGTAAAAGAGCTCTAGTATTTCTGTATGTCAGGAAAACTTTTTAAGTTTCTGGGCTGTGTGTTATATCCATTTAGCTAGATCTTGTGATGAGACACCACCACTCTCCTGTAGGTGGTGGTGGTGGTTTGGCCTTCATTGATTTTTTTTTAATGTTTATGTCCAGTTCGCAAAATTTGGAGAGCCCATGTATGACATTATTATGTATCTTTGAAATCTATGATAAATGAAGACAATACATAGAATACCTTGAAAATCCACTATTTCAGGGTTATGGATAGACCTTCCACTGATACTGATAACTACTATTGTATAATGCTATTGTACAATTGTCTACATGGTTACCTGTGGCCAGTTTGTCACCTTGTGGCTATTACCCTGGTTATGGGGCTCCCAGTATGTAGCTAGGCTGGTCCTTGGACAGCTGGCACACAGTCTATTGTCAGGGCCATACATGAAGTCTTACAAGCTTTGTAGAACTGACCTTGAGTTATTGAAGAGACTACAGAAAAAATAGAGCTAATCACATTTTGAAAGAGTTATCAGAGAAATGATACAATATGTTTCTCTCAATTAGCATATAGTTTATGTCATTTTAAAACTGAGTCATTCATTGTCTGTTTCTCTGGACTTTTAACTATCATAAACAGCTTTCTATATCCTGGGGCTAATTTCAGTGCCTTATTTATTTTTAAAAATACTTTTAGCCTGTGTTTCATTGAACAAGTTTCCAAGATGACCAATGCCAAGAAAAACAACAGCAAAAAGTTATAACTAACTAAAATTACAAACATTAAATTCAGTAAAACCATTGCAAACTGTATGATAGTCTATTTGTAAACCCATAAGAATATAAATAAATTTAAGTAAGATTCATAAAAAGGTAATGACAGCACAGCACATTCATCAGACGCTTTGGAGAACAAAACTTTTTTTCAGTTGCTACCTTAGAGGTTTCCAGAGTAGATGTCATCTACCTTTGTCTGAAGAGATAATTTTGCATTCAGGTTGCTGTATCAGAGAAGACTCATATCAGAGAAGACTGATCTCTGGTTGTGACTCATCTAACCTTAGAAGGAGGAGGCACCTGGAATGTGGCTTTCACTGATGATCCTAAGGGGATGTTCATGTTTATACCTTGCTCCCAGACAGTGGAGAGCTGAGGTCAAAGTACTCAAACTTTTAGGGTACATCTGTAATTTGAGAAAAAAGTAATGTTCACTTTTCTTCAGTATTAATATGGCTCAAGCAAAAAAGGACGTCTTTAATCATAGCTGTCATCCTGTGTATGGGAAAAGGTAGCTTGGAACAAAAGGGAGGGGCATAGATGCTCCGTAATCTGTAAAAAGTCAGTGAAAGATACAGGACAATGACCTTGAGTCATCTCCCCCTTTTAAATTGCAACAATTAATAGATATTCTCAAAATCAAGGAAAACACAGATTATTTTAGCATGGAGGGTGGCATAGAGCAGACAGATCCCCATTATTATTCTGTCACATTCTGTAGATGCAACAGTATATAGCAAACAAGGCAAATTGAAGTGTAATTGAAGATAATTTCTTCCCTAATTCTTTCAAGTGGTATCCTAGAGGTTTTGACAGGTTCAGTTTTTCATGCAAAGGTTTTCATAAAGAAGTGTGCATGTGAAGCTCTCCCTGAAAGCAAACCACTCCTTATCAAAACCCCACCCTGTTTATGTGCCCAGACAAGTGTGGTATAGTCCCATTCCTTCTTTTTTTCTCTTTGCTTGTTGCCACTAGAAGAGAACTCATTGTTTTGTGATGGGAATTGCCTTCTTTGAAGTGATAACAGTCATGTTTATAACAGTCATCCCTTCCTCCTCCTCTTATGCCAAACAACTCTTGAGACAAGCAGGCATCATATGGCTTCATAGTTAGCCATTCTATCAATGTTTGCATGCCCCCTTGTCCTAATAGCTCTCTGGCTTTTCTTCGCAAACGAAGATTCAGGAAGGACTCATCCCGCACTTTCTGCATTAGGTCCATTTCCACAAAAGGAGAGCAAGGACATCCACAGAATGGGGCACCCTCTGTACTGACTCATGCCTACTTTCAAGTATACAAAATCATTTTTTTTCCCTATCAAAAAGACCATTTTCCTTTCCACAGTTTGGTTTTGAATATTTTTCAAAGGCACAAGATATTATTAAAACAGCAAGCTGTAAAAAGACAAACATACAATAATCTTATTTAAAGGTACACAATTTCATTAGTTAAATTGATACTTATTTCAACTTTAGAGCTCCCTTTACATTCTTATTTCTGTATAGTAATGTATCTGAGCAGATTTGTAGAGACATTTGTTTGTGTGTGTGTGTGGGTGACCCCATGAATTTTTAAGGTTTTCTTAGGCAAGGAGTATTCAGAGGTGGTTTTGCCAGTTCCAACACAGTCTAAACCAGTGATGGGCAACCTTTTGAGCTTGGTGTGTCAAAGTTTGCCAAAAAACTGAGCATAAGTCAGGTGGTGTGTCACTTTGGGGAAAAAAAAACATTATTTTGTGATATTTATTGTTTAAATAACATAAATGTTTATAGTTGCCCCTCCACATTTGCAGCTTTCACTCTTGCAGTTTTGATTATTCACGGTTTGCTCAGCAAGCACCGCATTTAAATTAGCTTCTCTCCCTCCCACTCAAGGGAGAGAAGCTGATTTAAACAGAGTGCTTGCTGAGCAAGCCAGGCATTCAACTTCCCAGTCTCCTGGGGCTTGGCTCCATGAAGTGGGGGTGGGGGAAGAGCCAAGCCCTAGGAGAGCAGGGAGTTGGTGGGAAAGGTGCTTTTTAGGGCCCCCCTGCCCTTCCCAAAGCCGCTATTGAGCTTTCTATGCCTTGTTGCGGCTTTGGGAGGGTAGGGTGGCTGAAAAGCCTCTACGCTGCACTCCCTCCACCCCCCCCCAACATTCCCAAAGAGGCTATATGGGACTCTCAATCCCCAGAGCCCCTTCGGGAAGGCCAGGGAGAGGCCGTCCAGACTCCCTCTCGCTCTCCCGTCACCTTCTCCAGCCTACCCGAGGCAGCTCCAGGGTTTCAAAGCCCTGCAGCCCCCTCGGGAAGGCCAGGGAGACTCCCGCCCACCGCCTACCCCGGCCTTTCAGAGGCGGCTCCAGGGCTTCGAAGCCTCGGAGCCCCCTCGAAAGGCCGGGGAGAGGCTGGTCAGAGTCCCTCCCTCCCGCTGCCTCCCCCGGCCTCCCCGAGGTGGCTCTGGGGCTTCAAAGCCCTGGAGCCCCCTCAGGAGGACCAGGGAGAGGCTGGGTAGACTCCCGCCTGCCACCTTACCCAGCCTTTCCGAGGCGGCTTCGGGGAAGCACGGCAGGCCTCAGGGAGGGTGGCCAGGTGCGGGGAGGCTCCACCCCCCGCCTCCCTAAAGTGGCGATCGGGGCTTTGTAGCCCCGCCCACCACTTTCCTCCACCCTCCCTAAAGTGGTGACCGATTGCCACTTTAGGGAAGGTGGTGAGGTTGTGGGTGGGGGGGAGGAGGCCTACGGCCGCGTGTCAGCCCAAATGGCTACGCGTGTCAGTGCTGACACGCGTGTCATAGGTTCGCTATCACTGGTCTAAACCAATGGTTCTTAACCTGTGGTTCGAGGACTCACCAGGGGCTGCAGTGTCCTCAGGGGATTCGCAAAGGCTTGAAGGCTTCTCGGCTCACCTCCTTGCAGTGGAGCACCAATGTGACAGGAGCCAAGGCAAAGGCTGGCTGGCTTGACCTGCACATTGCCATTCAATCTGCTTCAGCCAAAAACTTGCAGGAAGAAGCAGGAGAAAAGTCTCCCTCCCCCATCCCACCCCCGTGGCTCTGAGGGAAGGTTTAATGGATGGTGTAATTTTATTACTACTACTACTACTACTACAACTACAACTACTACTACATTGTTTTTAATCTTGAGTTAAGTCTTGGGAGTCCACAGCAACAAAAGGTGTTTAAAAGAAATCCCTGGTAAAGAAAAGGTTAAGAGCCACTGGTCTAAACATCAACTTAGTTTTTTTGAATGTCTTTCGAATTACTTCTCTCAGTGCTTGAAATGTTTTACTTGCGGCTTCTCCTGATGCATGCAGTTGTAGTCTCATGGAATTGGAACTTTAAGTAACAATTTAGTTAACCTGTATCAAATTTTACAAAGGGCTAGGTGGTGGAATAATTTCTGTGTGATCATACAGATATGTTTATGGAGTCCTTTTAAAAATATTTTTCTGCTGTGTAAAACCTCACTCACCAAATCAGGTGGTTAAAAAGATTCTTCTTTGCGTGCAGAGGAAATGCTTATGATGGCCATCATGTTCTTTTGCTACTCTTGGCATCTGCCCACTAATTTGCCAATTCACACCCTGAAGTAATTACTAGAAAAATCCGTTGACATTGTCTTATGCAACACGCTGCCATTGTTCTGTTGTATTGCTTTGAGACTTGATATAACTTCAAGAGAAAAATGGATTTAGTTCAGTCTTGTAATGAACAGATAAACAATATAAAATCTTTTGAATCAGTCTTGGTCCTGTGTCATTCATTACATGTCTATTTGGACTCTTTGTGGAAAGTCCTGTGGTAGAAAAGCATGTAGCATCACTTCTCTAGCCTTACTTATTTCCCTAGGTCCAATATGCACCTGTGAACTGATACAGGTAAGTCTACAACTTCCTGAAACAAGTTTTAAAGGAGTCACCTTAGAACATACTTGATATGTATGTACTTCTGATTGGCTAGATAATTTAAAAGAGCCCTGGTGGCGCAGTGGTTAAATGCCAGTACTGCAAGTCACCACGTTGCAAGTTCAATTGCAGCGGGCTCCAAGGTTCACTCAGCCTTCCATCCTTTCGTAGGTCGGTAAAATGAGTACCCAGCTTGTGGGGGCAATTAGCTAACACACATTGGAAACTGCTTAATGCAGTGTAGATGTGTAAATAGCTATTGCTTAAAACAATTTGTAAGCCGCTCTGATAGCCTTGTGGCTGAAGAGCGGGGTATAAATAAATAAATAAAATAAATAAATAAAATTAAAACTAAAGTTCACATCCTGGTCAGTTGATTGGTCATTGTTGTCAGTTGCTTTCTGTTTAACTATGCCCAAATGTTAATATTAAAAACACATTTTAAATAGTTACTGTTACTTTAGGATTTAATGTCATTAAAGAAAAGAAATTGTGACTGCATTCCAGAATACTCCAACCTAAAAGCTAGAGCAAATAACTTCACATTTGTATAGAAACTTCACGTGTTTATATTTAATATCATTGCATTGCTAAGCTTTAATTTCATTATAGGATTTAAAGGAAATCTACTTTTTTTCGGCCAGTAAATAATAGGATATGTTTAATTAATTGTAACTGTCCATGTGAAAAAAAACATTTTTTATTCTAAAAAAAGGTAATGTTTTAAAATATTTGATCATTATTTAGCAATATTTGACTAGGGAAATAGATCAAGGCCTAAATCCAGTTGTTTAATTCAAGTAGATCCATTGAATCAATGGAATTTACATACAAGTTGGTTTACCAAATTCCCATTGATTTGTTGTTTTTACTGTAGTTGGCCCTGCATCTTTTTTGACCGGTCAAATACTAAACTTTACCAGGTCTTAAAGAGATAATAGTTGAAACTTAATACGTTTTATATAGTGTTTTAAGTACAGCGATCTAGGCATGTCATCTGAGTGGATTCTGGCTTCCTTTGAAGGTAATGTTAAGCCATGGTTTAGTGTTAGGAGAAAGAGCCACAATGAGTTTCTGGCTCCCATTCTGCTGAGGCCACAAGAAACATTTGGAAATGTTTTGTTTCTGTTTGTCCTGGCATCCAAATATGAGCAAAGTGGTTTCCCTTCAAGAAGTTGAAAGAAGTTGGCTTGCGGACCCAGGCCATACCGCCCTTCCACCCTTCTTGAATAATGCACAGACACACAACTCTTTCTATTAACTTTGTATTGGTTACATATTCAGAATATAAGGTTAGGTACAGGTTAGTAAGGCGAATACATGTAGAGGTAGATACAAGTCTGAGGTATATATTTTTCTTTGGCAATAAAATTGGCCACAATTTGCAAGCTGAATGGTTGGCGGCAATGTATGGCTCGTGACGTTCTCATTGTCCATCCATGTGGGCAAAAGGTGGGTTGGTCCATCCCAAACCCGCCTCCTGGAGGAGAGAGTCAATGGCTGGGCCGCTCTCCTGACACTCTCTCCTCCCCTGCAAACAAGTACATGTTAGCAAACAAAAGGGGAGGGGGCCTCCTTTGAACTTGGAACTTGTACTTGAACTTGATGGAGGCCCCCTTTTTCCTGCCTTATCACGACCCACCTGCAAATTACGATGTGATGCAACCCCCCCCCCGAGGGAGGGTGGGCGGGCTTTTATCAGCCGCAATGGAGCGCCCTGCTGCTGCCTCCGTCGCAGCCGTTTCTGGGAAGGACGCGACCGCATTCGGGCTTAAATAGCCAGGCTCTTGCCCTTCCCTTGGCTAATCGGAGCAAGGCTGGCTCGCCCCTATTGGCTCATTCTTCTCTCTTCCGCCCAGCAGCAAAGGCCGCTGGGAGGAGACTATAAGATGGTGGCCCCCATGGGCTCGCCATGCGGCCGCCCTCCCCCCCGCCAGGCTAAGGGCCGAGCAGGGGTGGTGGGGGCAGGAGGGCTAGAAAGGAGGGCAGCCGGCCGGGCCGCAAAACAGCCCGCCGGCCAGCGGCGAGCCCACTTTTTTCAACAAACCATAGTTACAGTTAACCACAGTTTACGGTTTGGATTGTATACTAAATGGTGGTTACCCTGATGTGTGGGAGCTTCTGATCTACAATTTGCAACTTTGGGCATGGCCAAGGCTTGGTTTAGCTCATTCTCCATAGTTTAAAATTTCCTCAAAATATAGCCATCATTTATGTCTGATACAATGGACTTCCCTTCTAAATTATTCTAATGTAAATAATTATTTTAGTAATTTTGGCTTTCCCTAAATTCCAGTTAATGTTTATATCAAGAGATTTCCATAATCTTGACAAAGAAACCATTTTTAGTAACAATCTAGAAAACTATGGCCAATTTCTAGTTAATCAAATCCCTTAAGAATAAAAACTATAGTGGTGTTCCAGTAATGTATACATGAAAATGCTATCGTACATAAACATACTTTCTTTATACTTTTGTGTTCTTTTCTGTCTTTTTGTACAATACCATTTAATATGGAATTATTTCTCTCATACAGGTAATCACTAATTTAGTGAAAATGTTGAAATCTAGAGACACAAGAAGGAATTTTTGTCCACCAAACCATTGGCTATCAGAACAGGAAAACATTAGAGCAGATAAGGTAAGACTAAGGTGCTGTCCCCTTTGTTTTTGTTCACTGCCTGAAAGTATTAGATATATTGCCTGATCCTATGCATCTTTACTCAGAAGTATGCCGCACTGAAGTATATGTGGTAGTGTTGCTGATTTAAGAATATATTTTCCCCATCGTCTGTAACTGTATCATATTCTAAGTGTCTGTGAAGATGTAACAGTGAATCAGAATTTATGGATTGGGAATAGAGTAATATAAAATAAAAAAGATGCAGATTCCCTTAAGAGAGCCAGCATTGTATAGTGGTTTGAGCTTTGGAGTATGACTTGAAACCAGGATTTGAATCTCTGCTTGGCCATGGAAACCCACCTTGGGCAAGTCACACCCTGTCAACCTCAGAGGAAGGGAAAAGCAAATTCTCTCTGAAAAAATTTTGCCAAAAAACCCTATGATAGGTTTGCCTTAGGGTGGCCACAAGTCGGAAATGACTTGAAGGCACACAACAACAACAGATTCCTCTGAGCCTTTCTGAGAAAAATAAATAGGCTTAAGGAAGAATAAATATTGTATTTCTGCAAATAAAAAAAAATGATTTGTTCTGTTTGGGTGGAATGTTACTTTACTACCCTAAGTTACCCTATGGAACACCTCATCCTACACCAGCCTTCTTGCATTATGTTCCTCTGTTGTGTATGCCTTAGCCTACAGGTTTTTATTTTGCCATGGCATCGAGATAAACATTCTTTGCAGTGATGGCTACCTTGTGGAATGATCTCCCCTCAGCAGTACCAGTCCTCACTGCTGATATGTTTTAGCTATTTATTGGAAACATACATTTTTACCTTGGCATTCTCCCATCTGTGTCTGTAAACCATTTGAACTTTCTCATAAGCTATGTAGATTGTGTTTTTTCTTTTTTCTTGTTTATGATATTATAAACTGCTTCAGGATTTGTATTTTGATTATGGTGAAGTGTTTTCCAAGAAGATGCTTTGTAGTATTTTAATATATTTAAACTGTGTTTCAAAATTTGTTTCTGGAAAGATTTCAGTCTTAGGCTTTAAATTTGAGTTTTAAACATGGTATTCAATGAACTATCAGGTTACCCAGCTTTATGTGCCATCAGCCAGACATGTCTGGAGAGTGAGACGAATGGGAAGAATAGGACCATTACAATCTACGTTGGATGGTAAGACAATGTATTTTCCACTTTGCATTGAAGTTGGAATAGATTGCATCTTATTTATATTATACATTGAAAGCAGATGGCCAGAATGTTGAGTTTTCCCAATCTCTTTGTACAGAAAACATGAGGTGGGCAACTTGTTGCCTTTCAGATGTGTTGGAACTGTAGCTTTTTCAGTTGTAGCTAGCATAGCCAGTAATGAAGAGTGCTGGGAGCTGCAGTCAAAACAACATCTAGAAGGCCACATGGTTTCCACCTGTGGTATAAGATGTGAAATAATTTGTCTTCCTGAAGAGCGGGGTATGTATAAATAAAAAAATAAAAATAAATAATCTAGCTGTAATAATGGTTTAAAATTGTGATAGAGATATTAAGTTGTGTGCACATGTTTGATTTTAAAAATAATTGAGATAATAAGCCTTGACCTGCTTAAATAAGGCAGATGGCCGCTATTTATTTACTTTGATTACTATATATAATTTACAGTTCAATATTATGTCCACAGCCTAAACTGTCGTTAATCCCAATGATGATTTGTTGAAATAAACTAGTTTCCTAGCCCATAGTTTGAAGCTGACTTTCCCCCCCAAATAAACCATAGTTAAGACTAACCAGTTTGTAGAAGCCAGTTAATTTTTAAAAAAGCAGCAGCAGCCATAGTTTCTAATGACCTGCATCATGTTGTGATTTGTTCTCATAATAATAAGCTTTTATTTATTTATTTATTTATACGCCGCTCTTCAGCCACAAGGCTATCAGAGCGGCTTACAAATTGTTTTAAGCAATAGCAATTTACACATCTACACTGCATTAAGCAGTTTCCAATGTGTGTTAGCTAATTGCCCCCCACAAGCTGGGTACTCATTTTACCGACCTACGAAAGGATGGAAGGCTGAGTGAACCTTGAAGCCCACTGGAATCGAACTTGCAATGTGGTGACTTGCAGTACTGGCATTTAACCACTGCGCCAAGCTGTGTTTTTTGATGGTAAACAAACCACAAAACTGAATGTCAGGATGGCGAAAACTTTGTAAAACCAAAATGTTAGCATCTCAAAATGCTGCAGTATAAAAAATGCACTTCAACATATTCAAAATCAACACTAGCTCAAAAGCTTTTTAAAATTTATTTTTAATTACATTTTTATTAAGGAAAGTAGAATTACATTGCAAGGCTCTCAGTTACATATACAGTTGTCCCTCTGTATACATAGATTTGGTATAAGTATTCACGGCTTGAAAATATTCTTAAAAAAATAATACTCCAAAAAGCAAACCTTGATTTTGCCATCTTATATAAGGGACACCATTTTGCTATGCCATTGCATATAATGGGACTTGAGTATTCACAGATTTTGGTATCCATGGGGTGGTCCTGGAAACAAACCCTAGCGAATATGAAGGGACAACTGTAATCATGTTCTAACATTACAGGAATAAGGAGATAAAAAAGAAAAATAACTACTCATAAATTTCAATAAAAGTATGCAGTGTACCCAGCTCATATGTTATGCATATCTGAAGATATTGTCCAAGACCACTGAAACAAAAGGGTGCTTCTTTAAAATGTTGAGTCATTACAGAGAGACTGTTATTTCAAGTCTTTGTAGAAAAAGGGAAGTATCTTTGAAACTATTCTTTTACCTGCACAAGGGATAGCTTTCTATTTAAGAGTCATCTCGTTTAAACTGTATGTCCACTTTCTGTTTCTTGATGAAATACTGTGAGGGTGATCAACATGATTGTGTGAAGACAGGCACATGTTCTTCTGATTTGTTTAATCTCACTTGACTCCACGTGGGCTAAAACCAATTAGTGTGAAAGAGTCACTGACTCACATATGGTCATGATTATTTGTGCTTTTTCATTTACTTAAATGGTAAGCTCTTGAGTTCTAAATGTTCTGTGTATTGAGAACTTTATCCCATATTTCTCTTTAAAGATGGAAACCTTGATGGGGGCAATGTAGATAAAATTGACTAATTGACCAGAATAATTGAACTGTTGAAGTTCGTGGTTTACCTTTGCTGTACATGCACTTTCTGTTTTTAAAATGCTTTTAACCCTTAGTTTAGTAGATACTATGTATCAAGTGTTAAATTTTTTTTAGCACAAATTAACAAAACAGTCAGATTGCAAGGGCTTACAATAAAGGTATTTGCCAAAACTACACTCTCTTATGCTCCCCTAGCATAAAAGAGACATTTTTCAATAGTTCTAGTTTCAAATAAGTTTAAGCTTAGAAGTCTAACACCTGTTGCTTTCGATGCAAGCCATTGCTGCTACTGTGGAAACAGATGCCAAAGGATTGCCATTCTGAGCATTGCTTCTTCTTTAAGATCAAAATCTTACATACCACTGTTTTATTTTTATTTTTTACTGTTTCTGGAGATACTGTTTAAGCTTGTGAATTGATTTTTCATTATTTAACCAGATATTAGATAGATATCCTATTCCTTTTTGTATTAGAAATTTTCATTTCCAACTGTATCAGTTGGACTTGGGCTTCATGAAAATATCTGAAATGTTCAGTTTTCTCCAGTCCAAGTGTACTCTGTCAACAAGAATATTATGCCATGGTGACTATAGTAGAGATTCAGAAATACATAGACCTTCACATATCCTTCTGCACACCAAGTGGGACTTCCTCCAGTTTCCTTTTCTGTCTGAAGCTCTTTGCAGCAGAGGTTGTTCCCAGTATCCAGCTTTTAGAAGCAGCATATGAAGTGGCAGAAAGTATGTGGAGGTTAAAGTAGTTAGGAAAGTAGTCTGTGAACTGGAGCTCTAGAGACTAATGCTTAGAATTCTCCTTGATAGTCAGTAACTTGTTGAACTCACTTGATTCAGTCTATGTGGCAGGGTGGCCAAAGTGTGACCCTGCATATGTTGTTGAATTGGAGCTTCCAGCATTCTTCTCCATGGGCTATATTAGTGAATACTAATGAGCATTACAGTTCAGTAACATCTGGAGGGTTGCACCATGCACCCCCCCCCCTCCTGTTGTATGGGGGTGATGCCTCATCATTCAGAGATGAATAGAAAAAATATTATGTTGCATTGCACATTAACACTGAACACTTTTCCTTTAATTTTGATTTTAAAAGTGGGCTTGGATCCAGCACCTCTTTCTGTGTCAGAGGAACGGCAGCTTGCAATATTGACCGAGTTACCTTTTGTGGTTCCCTTTGAAGAACGAGTAAAGGTATTTCATGCTTTTAACTCTTAATTTTTGACAGTAAGTATGAATCCCTCCATTTACTAAAGATATGCTTGTGCTGCATACTTTGTGGAACACAGTATGGGTTTTTTTTGCCCAGATTAGTAATCTGTCTGATTTTAATCATTGGACAATATTCAAAAATTATACAGGATAGTAGTGTTAGTGTTCAAATGTTCTTCAAATCCATTCTGCTTGTTTTAAAGTTGCTGGGGTTATATGTATCTGGAATGTGCTTTGTTTTATTTCCTTTTATTTATTTATTTATTTATTTTAAAATTCCTGAATATACACCACTTCTTCCATGTGTACTAGAGCTTTCAATTTTGAGAGAGTTGTTTTGAGAAAAAAATCCTTAATTTGCACTGACAGCTGTTCTCAAAGTTTCCTTGTATTTTCAGTTTGGTGGCTTTTTTGGCTGCACAGGGGATTAAAACTGAGACAGGATGCCTCAGAAAATACTCTAAACTACTGTAAACAAAGAAATTGTTTGCACCCTCGTCTGTATGTTACTATTTTATGTTATATTAATGACTTACAGAAGAGGCAGTGCCAACTTCAAACTTTAATTTTAAGCCTAAATTAAATTTAGACCAATCTGTTGTGTCAGAATTCTTGCATCCAATAGTCTTGTTTGGTTTCTATAGAATTTATTCAAAATCCAAATTAAAAAGGGAAACTTGGTCAGTGAGTTTTTTTCAGTGAGCATGCAGACAGAAATTTTGATACATGAGTCAATAGCGTTAAAGGGGAAAGTTGAATTTAACACAAAGTATATCTTTCCTCTTGCTTCCTTCTGAAGATGTGCAGTCCTGACCTTAAATTCTAGCCCTAGCCTTAATTTCTAGAAAGCTTACACTCTTAGGGATGCACTGAGTATTTCCAAGTTCAGCATTTTGAAGGTTGAAATGTCCTTCCTTCCTTCCTTCCTTCCTTCCTTCCTTCCTCTCTCTCTCTCTCTCTCTCTCTCTTTTTCTTTCTTTTGCAGAGTTGAATTAGTTCAGCATCATTTTCTATATGTCAGCTCATTGTATTGTAAATCACCTCTGCAGGCTGCTGTTCCTGTGTTTAATCTCCAGAGGAAATTGCCTAGATCATATGTATGTGTGATCTCAGCAATATTATTATTATCATAATAATAATATAATAATAAAATTTATTTATACCCCGCCCCTCTGTTAAAACAATCGGGGCAGCTTACAAAAATTATAATACAATACAGATAAAATCCCCAAACACCCCCCACCCCCACCATTTATTTTTCATTTATTTATATAGCACCATCTGTGTACATGGTGCTTTACATTAAAACAAGTTTTACATTAAAACAAGCAAAAAACAAAACACTGGGTCCTGCCAAATGCATACAATCTAAAATAAGCACACAGAGAGGGTAGAAAGGAATATGTGTCTCCTTTGTTTCAAAAACACTAAAGCCAGTATTATGCTGCTGTTGGAACCTTTCATCCCATGTAGTCCTCCATGCTACCGTTCCAGAGCCAGTTTTGAAGGTACGCAAGGTGCTGCAGTGGGAAGGACAAACATTCCCTCCCTGTTTCTAAATTTATTAAATTTCATACTATTTGATCCTGCCCAAACTAATTTGTTCTGTTGGTTGCAAGGGACAAGTTGTATTTGAAAAGCAGAAGTTAATAGGTCTGTTAGGCTTCCAGAATGTATTTTTATCCTAACCCCAATCTATAATTTGGTTCTAACTTTGAAAATCCGCCAGCACTGTGATAGATACCACAGAGTACCTGCTTTCTCCATTTTTTTTTATCTAAAGCATCATCATCATCAACAAAATTTCTAAGGTTCTTTTGTTAGCTTTGCAGTTTCCAGTTGATTAGCATACTGAATTCCCAGAATTGTGCTGCATGTACTAGTATTACCAAGGAAATGAAAAATAGTTTTGTGGGGAAAATAAATCAGTGTTTAGGAAAATAAATATAGGAAAATATATGTTGTTTAACATTCGTGCGGAACAGAATTATAACATAAAACATCTACTCTTACTACATATCAGTTTCTTAATGCTGGTGATACAAGTTTTTAAAATATTCCATGTCTAAATCTTCAGTATTCTGTCATTGTGTAACACAAATCTGAACACGAGTTGAAATGCTGTGGTATTGTTACATATTGAAAATCCATACTTAAATGGGATTGCTTTTCTTTCCCCACCTCATTTCATTTCTCACTTAATATAAGATCTTTCAAAGACTGATCTATGCTGACAAACAGGAAGTTCAAGGAGAAGGTCCATTTCTGGATGGAATCAATGTCACTATCAGAAGAAATTATATTTATGAAGATGCATATGACAAACTTTCCCCTGAAAATGGTACTGTGTTTATATGCCAAGATAAGTTAACTGTAATAAAAATGCTTTTGTTGGGAATAATTAACTCTGTACATTCCTAACTAGCTTTACGTCTAGACTGTGGGCCAATTTGGTTAGTACAGGTCGACCCCCCATATCCACGGATCCAGTATCCAGGGTTTCACTTATCCATGTCTGGAAAAAAAAAAGTTCTCTCTAGGCATTTCTAGGTCTTGCAATGTGGTCAGGTTCCAGTGTTAGTCTCATTGAAAATAATAGGATTCTCTGTTATCCACGGTTTCAGGTATCCACAGAAGGTCTTGGAACGTATGCCCTGCAGATATAGGGGTTGACCTGTACTTGATATGAAAATAATTGGTATCTTGTAAAGAGCTGCACAATATGTGCCCTAAATAAGAATTCCACTCATATGAAAATATGTATTATTATTATTATTACCCTGGGACTCTGTTCTCGGCAAGAATTTGTTTTTAAAAAAACTTTTATTTTATTATTAAACATTAAGCTTTTGCATGTTAATTTCTCCTGCATTTCAACTATGTGAAAGGGAAGGCAATTGTCATTTGCTTCCTTTTTTTAACTTTCACAGTAAGTATAGCTCTATAAAGCCAGGTTATCTCTAGTCCCATTGTAAACCATCATTTATTTATATAGCACTGTCACTGTACATAGTATTTTACAAGTAAAAGAATGACAAACAGTTCCCTGTCCTGAGGCTTGAAATCTAATTAAGACATGACACAAAAGTAAAAAAGGAATGGCAGTGTGGGAAACAATGAAGAACAGCAGAAACATCCTCTTCTTCTCTCCCTCTGAGGTCACAGCAGTGACAGTTGGGATGGAGGGAGGACCTTTCATCTGTTTCTGGGCCAAGCCATGATGGAACCTTGTAAAAAAGGCTCCTCTCCTGTAAAGGCATGTACCCTATAAAATAGCCTGGAATAATGTAATAGAATAGGATTTGTTCAAAGCCATAGTGATTATTATCATTGCTTTTTTAAAAAATGATATAATTGCACAGTCAAACAAAAGGTGGGAAAGACTAGCTTGTGGTGCTTTATATCTCTACTACTTAGTCTGTCATTAATTTAGGTGCTATCTGGTTTTGTGAATTTTCCTACTTCTTACTACTTGGATATTAATAATCTAAAATCACATTGTGGTCCTTATATAATTGCTAGCCACCGTAATTTTGTAGAATTAATTTGTGTAGGTTTTCAAAATTTCCAAATGTTTTTGCCAGCTTTGCTTCCCCTTTCTTAGAACATAATTTATTGTGTGACTTCCTTCAGAAAATCTTTTTAAATGTATGCATGTAAGAAGGGTGTTGGTTTGCTAATTCTTATATGACTTGTTTTTTCTTTCTCCAGAACCTGATTTGAAAAAACGAATTCGTGTTCATTTACTCAATGCCCATGGTCTAGATGAAGCTGGTATTGATGGTGGTGGAATATTCCGGGAATTTCTGAATGAACTACTTAAATCAGGATTTAACCCTAACCAGGGTTTTTTTAAGACCACTAATGAAGGACTGCTTTACCCTAATCCTGCTGCACAGATGCTTGTGGGAGATTCTTATGCAAGGCACTACTATTTCCTTGGTCGGATGCTTGGAAAGGTAAAATAAAATACATATGTGTATATAATGATTGAATACTACAAAACATATGGAATACAAGTAGATTTTCATGGGATGTTCAGAAACAGTTATGTATATGTTTCACTTTTTTTTCAGATGAATGTTTCATTTTGATGGACTGTTTGTTTAGTCTAGACATATAGCTGTATTCTTTACGCTTAGCATTCTGAATTGTGGGAATTATTTAAAGCCCCGTGTGTAAGTGGAAGAAATGTACACGAGTCCAGGAAATGACTAATGTTCCACGGTAAAGGTGCATTATGGCTCAGCCGTTCCATTCCATTCTTTAACTGTATGGTTAAGATGTTTTAAGTGTATATCTAAAAATATACTCTGTATGGGTGCATGCTTTTGCAAACATGTCTTTAGCCCTATTCAGTCCTTATTCACATGTTTCCCATTGAGGAAAGGAAAGAGCGAGAATTAAGTCCATGACCCTGTGCCCGCTAATGTGTTACACGTTGTCAGTGCCTGCTGTCTTTCATGCATTGGAATGGAAATATTTGAAGCACAGACTCTTCAGTGTTTATCCTTGCACAATTTAACACTGTGCAACTGATGTTCTACATTGTAAGGGGAGACATCTCCGCTTTGTAACTACATCTCCAATGTTTAGAAGGAGGCAGTAGACAACAAGAAATGTGTGGTCAACAGATCCACTCTTCCTCTTCCCATGTTGCGTAAAGACACCTAAATAGGGCTATAGAGATGCACATTTCAGGGGGCCTTAAGAACAACCTATTGTTTGGAGTTGCCTCAGTATGATTCCTGAAATAATCTTTACCGTAAATGAAGTGGGAGCTTGAATACTAAAGGAGAGGCCAAATTTGAGGATGCTGTAATTAGTTTAATAGGAACCTAGTACAAACAAAAAGATCCTTAAGGCAATCTGTAGAAAACAAGCAACAAAAATATGTTAAGAATCTGTAAGAAAGTGAATACTGGAACAATGAAAAACCATGATCAGTAAAATAATAAGAGATTTCATGTGACAAATGATGAGAAATGTTACAAAATAGAAAGTTAAACCTAAAATAGATCAAAACAATTTATACATCCATGCACGTATAGTCTTGCACAACAATGCATGAGAGAAGTGCGCTTCCGTAGGCCAAATGTAGCAGCAAAAATGAAAAAGCTCACCTCTGTTCTTCTTGTAGAAAATACATTTCACCAGTAGTAAAAATCCATAAGGCATTACACTTTGCCTGGACTCCCATCTACTTAAAAATGAAAGAGAGAGTGAAAACTTGACTTCTGGTTGAGAAAAGCAGAAAAAAATCACTGTACATTTTGAAATGAGAAGGAACTCAGTTGCCTATAAGTTTGAAAGCAACAAAATATCGTATGTATTCTGTGTTTGCATAGGGCACAGAATGGCTGTGTTATTTAATAATTAGCTCTAGCCAGGTGCAGAAACACCCTTTAACTGGCATGTTTGGAAAGCTGATGAATTCAACAGCAAGATAAGGCACGGCTTTTCTATTCAATGCTTGCCTTAGTATTCAGTCCCTGCCAGAATTGTGGTTTTAGCTGGAAACCTCATTGAATACTTATTCATCCATTTATAAAAATGCTTCCATTTTATCCATTTGCAAATAATTCCTAAAATGCAGCAGTATGTTAATAAAAGCCTTTGTGTAAATAAATTGCATATGTTGCAAAGGAAGCAGTCTAACATCCAAAGCAATTTCTTATTTGTATAAATCAAAAGTCAAAGAGTGTTGCTGCTGTGAACTCTGCTTATATGTTACAGTGTTATCAGAAAACAAATACATTAAAATCAAATAATTTACATTTATTCTCTGTTCAGATAGTCATTTGGTGGAGATGGTCCAGTATGTTTTGTTCAGTGTTGACTATTTCTTAATCGGAACAAATGTTCTGTTTGTTCTTGTTCTGTTTTGGAGATATTTCATTTAATCATTCCCAACAATTAAAAAGAAAGTCCCTTAAAAGTCCTTAATTGTAGTGCTTACCGTTTAAAAAAACTGTTCTTAATTTTCTGATAATTACTTACGGGCTAGATTCAGTGTTAATTCTATCTAGAATAGTCCTATTAAATGGATGCGGCTTGTTAGTCACAGCTAATTTTATTCCCATTAATTTCAGCCAGCTTTACTCTTGGGACTTTATCACACTCCACTGTTATAGTGCTATTATTCCACCTTAGCTGCTATGGCAGCCTCTTGTGGAATTCTGGGATTTGTAGTTTAGTAATGCCTAAGAGTCTCTGGCTGAGAATGCTAAATGCCCTTCATTAAACTGCAAATCCCAGGATTCCACAGGAGGCAGCCATAGCAGTTAAAGTGGAATAATAGTGCTATAACAGTGTAGTGTGATAATTTCCTAAGTATGACTTATTTTGGATTTAGTCCTTTAGTCCCCACTTCCCCTTCCCTAAGGGGATCAGAAAGCCAGCGTGGTGTAGTGGTTTGAGCATTGGACCACGACTCTGGAGACCAGGGTTTGAATTCCCCCTCAGCCATGGAAACCCACAAAGTGACCTTGAGCAAGTCACAGTCTCTCAGTCTCAGAGGAAGGCAAAGGCAAACCGCCTCTGAACAAATCTTGTGAAGAAACCCACATGATAGGGTTGCCTTAGCATCACCATAAGGTGGAAGCAATTTGAAGGCAAACAACAACAAATCAAGGGGACCAGAATGCAACCAGCCAAAGGCTGATTATTGCACAGCAGAGGCACAGCACAGTCAAGCTAATTACTAGCAAAGGAATCAAGGCAGTGTGAAGTCAGACACTTACTTTACTAACAAACAAAACACAAGTCCACAAGCAAAGTCCAGTATACAAGGTCCAGGTGCAGGAAACAAAGTTCAGGGTAGTCCAGCAGAATCCATGTCAGGCAAACAGATTCCAGAGTAAAGAAACATAGTCCAGGTCAAACACAGTGAGTAGGAACACGAAGGGTACTCAGGTAGGCCAGATACTCTGCAACAACCCCTGGAGGGCAGTGCTGCATATAGTGCAGCCACTAACACAGCTGTTGCTTAACTAATTGCTGCTTCCTGTTAAAAGCTGAGACCACCTCAGACCTTCCTTTTGTTATCTTTATGCTGTGAAGGTAGGTATAGGTAAGTTGTCCTCTGTATCTGAAGGGGCAGGGCCCTCTGCCAGAGTTGGTACTGCACTATTGTCTGTGTTTGGGGCCTGTAGCTCTGGAACACCCCCCTGATCTGGTTCAGCAGTACCCTTTAGGTTCCTGTTCCTGTTTCAGTCTCTGAGTCAGAGTCCACTTCCAAGTTCTGGAAGCAGGGCATGACAAAAATAGGTAAACCTAAAAGTAATGAGACTTGTAAACGTTGAGCAAGCTAAAATTCTAAGGCTGCATTGTGCTGTTAGAATTCTGTCTGCTTCCATCTGAGACAGGTATCAAATAAAAAATAAACATTAGGAATTGTTGGTGCAGCATTCTTATTTTTCCTAAAATGAACATTTTTGATGCCATTGGGTGAATTGTATCTGATCTTTTACTTTGGGTATTTGCTCTAGCACTGTTGATAAAAGATCCTACATATTGCTGATAGCACAAAGAAATTTGTACTTTCTGTAATACAGATAAATAAAATCCAATTCTGAAATCCAAGAATTCACTATTATTCAATAGATTTAAATAACCTCTAGTTTGAAATAATTTTTATATGGTTAACACAACTAGTAGCCTTCTGTATACTAGTTTCTTTCACATAACCAATTATCTTTTCATTACAAATGACTGAACTTAGTACTAGCATTTGTAAATATGTTTCCAGCACTAAAAGACTACTAAAAGTGTGGTATTTTAACACTAAATCTTTGAGAAGGAAAAGATTCTATTGATTGTGATATTTATTGGGTCATAATGTATTTAAATTTTCTTTAATGCATATGTTAGTGATTGTTTACTGTGATAAAGTGCAGAAAGGTCTCTGCAAGCTATTCTATATGGAAAGAATTACCTCATGTCAGTGGTCACTTCTCAATTAAAAGTTCCATTAGCAGATGATTCCAGCTTCTACTCTGTGTACTGATTGCATTTTATAGCTCCTAAATCAGGCTTCCTAGACAGGGAATAAATAAACAGTTAAAGTATGTGGTAATGGCATCCTGATCTTTTTTTTCCCCTTTGGAAACACCTAGGTCCATTTAAGTCAATTAAGTTCAGAGTATTTACTGAAACAAATTGTTGTGTTTGAACTCTTACTGAAAATGAGTACTTTGCTGATTTGAAGATATTGATTGGCCCTGATATATGTCCTCACTGGTTAGATTAATAATAGTTACCTTGGCACAGTTTTTTTAAATGATTCATTTAACAAAGTTATACTTTATGCCGATAATCTTCTCCTAAGAGCTCAGATTCATTTCTGCATGAGCTTGAAGTACGAGTATTCTTGTGAATGCAGGGATGCTCATGCTCTCTGAGTTGTCTGAAGTACATAAAATATGTCCCCTATTATGCCTTTGCACTTATCTGGACTGTCATATACAAAATAACAGTTGTTTGAAAGGTGACTGACAAGTCTGCTTGGACGTTGAGCATATAAATTGACCAGCAGTCTGGAGACCTTTCATATCTCTTGTAGTTCTCTAAATATAAGGCAGCCTTCCCATATGGTGCTTTCTGTATGCATTGGATTACAACACTCACCATCCCCTGCTGTAGTAATTGTAGTTGTAGTCCATTCTATCTAGAGTGTAGAGGAAGACTTGAAATGCCTACAGAAGCTGACAATAGCAACAGTGTAGTATAGTAGTTGTTTCCACTGTCAATCTTTCTTGTAGGTTATTTTTCAATGGTATAGAAAGGACACAGAAAAAAACAGCAGAGGCTTAAAATAAAAATTTGTGCCATTAAATAGTGAACATAGGTTTATTGTTTCATTTGTGTTATTTGCTATAATAGAGGTACGTAATTATATTTCTATTTATATATGTGAGCAATAGTTTCTCCAGTGTAAAGAGACCACATAGAAAAGGATGTAGCTAAAACTCAATTTTACTAATTAGACAGGAAATGCTGTGTTGATACATTTGGGAAACATATTTTAGATCCTTTTAAAAATGTAATTGGTCTTCGCATTTTTCCTCATTGGAGACAAAGTTCTTTTGAAAGCAGAAGAAGGTCAGATGGACACAGATGTCAGCAACGCAGAACTGATCTTGCTTTTTATCTGGTCCAAATGTGTTTTTACTGCATTGTGTTTTAATAGTATTTCTGTTCTTACCCAAATTAATATTGTTATTATTATCAGCCTTAATCAGCATTTTTTTTTTACAAAAAGGTGAGATACAAATATAATCTTAATTTACCGCCCCCCATCACCCACACCAGTTGTAAATCCCTGTACTACCTTTGGGAATTGCCTGTTTTAAGAATACTGTATTGGCAATATTTTCTTTAAAATTGGGAGAAAGGCCTTCTTGCATATTTGTCCATTATAAGCTTACAGTTGGCCCTCCATATCCATGGATTCTGTATCCACGGATCCCACCATCCACTGCTTGAAAATATTTTTTTAAAAATCCAAAAAGCAAACCTTGATTTTTGCCGTTTTATATAAGGAACACCATTTTACTACGCCATTGTATAATGGGACAAGAACTTCCATGGATTTTGGTATCCACAAAGGGTCTTAGAACCACACACCCAGCAGATATCAAGGGCCCATTGTATTTGCAACATTATAAGATGGACATATGATCTTGTAACTTTTGGGATTCATTTTTGTGGTTGTCAATGACTGAATGCAACCCCAAACCCCTACTTCTTAATCCAGGCAGTACCCCAGCCAAAGGGTTTCTGAGGCACTCTCCTGGTATGGGGCACATTGAGACAAGCAATTGCAGCAGCACCCAAGGGGCTCCCCAGTTGCCTGTTCTTGATGTGCTCTGTAACCAGGAGATCACTGTTTCCCACTGCCCTGGGAATTTCCGACTGCCCTGGCCTGCAGCACCTCAGAAACCCTCTAGTTGGGATGCTGCCAGGCTGAAAAGGAAGCTTTTTTGGGGTGGGTGTGTATGTGTTTTACATCATCAAATGTAACTATGGCAGTGGAGCTCCATTATCATACTTACGCCTGTCAGTGCAGGATTTCAGGCATATATGTTCTGATTTGCACCCCCCTGTCTCTAAGTCACCCTTAGTTGTGGTGAAAGGTACTGTCCTGTCGCTAGTATTGAAATAAGGTGTGCTACTGACCTCATCAGGTTTTGTACATGGAATGGTGGGACATATTGTCATGTCTTTTGCCTCAAGCAGCAAGATATTTTGGAATATCTTGTGGTTCTTGGTATTTCTTGCCATAGGAGTTACAAAGACTGGTGTTTGGTCCTGCTGTATAGAGAATTTAGATTTTAGCATAAACAGTCAGGAATGGTTTATAATTAAATCCCTTTGATTTTGTATACAGTCAGCCTTCTGTATCCATGGATTTGGCACCCATGGATTCCACCATCCATGGCTTGAAAATCCCCCCCCCCAAAAAACCCAAGAAACAAACCTTGATTTTGCCATTTTATATAAGGGACACCATTTTACTATGCCATTGTATATAATGGGACTTGAGCAGCCATGGATTCTGGTACCCGCAGGGAGTCCTGGAACAAACCCCCTGCAAAGGGCCATCTTTATAATTTACTTCTAAGCAGAGTTGCACAAGAGTCCCCCAATGTCACTATTTGTCTCTAATCAAGACCTGATATGGGTCATGATTTCTAGTCTTCCCACTGATGTGCATTAGGAAACCAAATGCCTGTAAACTTTTTTGTTTTTGTCTTTTGATACTAGTTGTATCAAAAGACTAGTTGGAGCCCTGGTGGCGCAGTGGTTAAATGCCAGTACGGCAAGTCACCACATTGCAAGTTCGATTCCAGAGGGCTCCAATGTTCACTCAGCCTTCCATCCTTTCGTAGGTTGGTAAAATGAGTACCCAGCTTATGGGGGCAATTAGCTAACACACATTGGAAACTGCTTAATGCATTGTAGATGTGTAAGTTGCTATTGCTTAAAACAATTTGTAAGCTGCTCTGATAGCCTTGTGGCTGAAGAGCGGGGTATACATAATAATCTCTCTCTCTGGCTTCTCTTTGCAAACGAAGATTCAGGAAGGACTCATCCCGCGCTTTCTGCAAGCGCGCTGACGACTAAAAAGGCCAAACCGAGATAGACAAGTCCGGTTGCAGAAAGCACAGCAGAAGGTTTCCTTGGGTGATGTTTCCGGGTTGTGATTTTTTTCTGCATTGTCATTTCTCTTCAAAACTTGTTCGGCATGAGTTCTCAAATAAGGCTGCAGCATTGTGGATAGTGCGTCTCCATGCCTCCCGATGTGAGGCCAGGGAGGACCATTGTTGGTGATCAATTTGGCCGAGCCTGAGGTGTTGTTTCAGGGAGTCCTTGTATCGCTTTTTTGGAGCGCCCCTCATAAGCTGACCCGTGGCGAGTTCACCATAGAATACTATTTTGGGGAGGCGATGGTCTTCCATCCTAGAAACGTGCCCTGCCCAGCGCAGCTGTGTTCTAAATATCATGGCTTCAATGCAGGTGATCCCTGCTTGCTCAAGGACAGCAACATTCATCACATACTCAGTCCAGTGTATATTTAGGATTGTGCGTATACAGCGCTGATGAAAGCTTTCAAGGAGTCGTAGGTGATTGCGATAGGTGACCCATGTTTCAGACCCATAAAGGAGAATAGACAGTACAATGGCTCTATACACACTGATTTTTGTGCTTCGCCTCAGGTGTTTATTACTCCAGACTCTTTTGTAAAGTCTTCCAAATGCGCTATGTGCCTTTGCTAATCTGTGATCGATCTCTTTGTCAATCTTGGCATCTGAGGAGATGATGCTTCCCAGGTAGGTGAACTACTGAACGGACTTAAGCACAGAGTAATGATGATGATGATGATGATGTATGGTATTTGTAGATATGATGGGCACTAAAGAGTGGATTAAACCTGCCAAATTGCACATAGATAGTTCTGGGGGGGGGTGTTGTATCGGAGTTTGCTTCCTCCCTCCAGAAAAAACAAAATACAGTTTTAAAAACTACGTACGCTCACTTGCGTCCTTACTGCTTTGACCCATCACTGTCCCACTAGCACTGAAAGCACCTTCCTAGAGCAAACATGAACAAGTGTGGTAGGCCCCAGTGCCAATTTTCTGCTCTTGTGATCCTGCAGGTTTGCTGATGAATTCCTTGCCCAAATTGTACATTAGCATTCTCAGTGAGGAAAGCTCAGCCATCCCCCTCATGCCACCTTGGTTTTTTCCTTATGTGGGCATGTGAGACATACTCTCAGGTTTTTCCTTACTCATATTTGATGTTTAAATCTCTGGATTGGACCAGATCGATTCAGATACTGCTGTTCTGCAGTAGAACTGAATTGAGCCAATATGATCCAATGTGGATCTGACATAAATTAGTTTAAATCAGCACTGTTTGGTTTAAGATCTCACTGAATTAGTTGTACAGCCCTGTGTGTGTATGTGCCTTCAAGTCACCTGAAAGATAAGGAGAACAGCTACTCAGGATTCTAATCCCAGAAGAAGAGAGAAATAATTTTTCAATTCTGCTCATGTGACAGATGAAAATAAAAAGAGGGGAAATTGCTAACATGCACTGGCATGCAGTTGGTGGATGGGCTTGAGGTTCTTCCCAAAGCTCTCTCTGTGTGTATGTGTTTTTTGATGGTAAACAAACCACAAAACTGAATCTCAGGATGGCGAAAACTTTGTAAAACCAAAATGTCAGCATCTCAAAATGCTGCAGTATAAAAAATACATTTCAACATATTCAAAATGAACACCAACTCAAAAGCTTTTTAAAATTTATTTTTAATTACATTTTTATTAAGGAAGTAGAATTACATTGCAAGGCTCTCAGTTACATATACAGTTGTCCCTCTGTATACATGGATTTGGTATCCATGGATTTGTATTCACGGCTTGAAAATATTCTTAAAAAAATAATAATCCAAAAAGCAAACCTTGATTTTGCCCTCTTGTATAAGGGACACCATTTTGCTATGCCACTGCATATAATGGGACTTGAGTATTCAAGGATTTTGGTATCCCAGGGGTGTGTGTTCTGGAACCAAACCCCAGTGACTATGAAGGGACAACTGTACAGATTACAGCACCTGGTATCCATTGGTGGTCTTCCATCCAAGTACTAAGCAGAGCTGACCATGCTTAGCTTCTAAGATCAGGAAGATCTAATACCTTTAGGGTATTTAGGGCACATCCCTGCCTCTAAGTATAAAGCGATACAAGGACTCCCTGAAACAACATCTCAGGCTCGGCCAAATTGATCACCAACAATGGTCCGCCCTGGTCTCACATCAGGAGGCATGGAGACGCACTATCCACAATGCTGCAGCCTTATTTGAGAACTCATGCCGAAAAGGTCTTGAAGAGAAACGACAATGCAGAAAGAATCACAACCCGGAAACATCACCCAAGGAGACCTTCTGCTGTGCTTTCTGCAACCGGACTTGTTTTTCTCAGATTGGCCTTTTGAGTCATCAGTGCGCTTGCAGAAAGCGCGGGACAAGTCCTTCCTGAATCTTTGTTTGCGAAGAAAAGCCAGAGAGAGGGAGAGAGTTCAAGTAGGATTACCAGGTCTCCCATTTTGTATAGGACATCCTGTATTTGTGGCCCTGAAGTCAGGTCATGTATCAGGGTTATTACAGGATGCCTCAAATCCCATATTTGAGAGTAGGTACCAACCACACTCCCACCAGATCAAACCCCCCCCCCCAAGCATTTGGTATGTGTGGAGCAATCAGGCCTTGCATATTAAATGCTGAGTATCTGTCTGCTGGGATTGCAATTTAGTATCTGCTTTATCCAGCCAGGCTGATGCTGCACAAGTGAAGAGAATGGATTGCCATTTCAAAATCTGCATGCGTTTGTGGATTCTGTGAGTTCTGAATTCTTGCAGGTGCCCTGAGATCTAGCAAGAAGGCCTCCTCTTGTGCACCTTGAGGTGTCCTTGTATTGGCCTGCCTCTTTAGAAAGCCTGGCAATCCTATGTTCCTGGCGAGTCACAGGTCCACTGGGAACAGAGATGCTGCATAACTCAGTTTTTCTTCAGGAACTGCAACTGGTGCTGGAAAGAGATTCACCAATAAAATGGGGCAATTTGTGGTGATGTTGGTTCCAGTTGATAATTGTAAACTTAGATTCCCTTTTCTCATGAGTTTTTTAAAGTTCTCAACTTCAAGATGGAAAGGATCATGGTGAGCGTAATTTGACCGGGCAGACTCCAGAACAATGGGCATGTGTATAATGTGGGAGCTCATTGCATTTTGCCACCTGGAAAGAGTGGAGCTCAACTGTGATTGAGTTAACATAGACATATTGTGCATTTGAGAGATGTTAATTGCAAAACTTAGCTTTTACTGTAATTGGAATATTAACTATTTGTCTTAACTTTGTTTATGAATGTTTCTTTTGCCTTTTTATTTGGAAGAACTTGGCTACAGAAGCCAGGTTTAATTAAAATAACCAAGATAACAATCAAGGTGGCCTAAAAATGTTTTATATAGTTTTTAGATTAAATTATAAATGTTTGCTGTGGAGGTACCTGAAGATTGATAGAGATGCATTTGAAAAGCATTATTTTTTTATTGATTCTTAATGTAGTAAATTACTAAAGTTATTTGGCAGCAAACAGAAATGGCCTGTGATGTTGTTCACATTTATTCTCCTGATAGCACCACAATTTGCATTAATTGCATTGCTAGTGCACTCACTTATATTAAAAGGCTTCTACTATAATTAATCCTTTTTATTTCAAATCATTTTGGCACAATTTCCAGCAATAAACACTCATAAAAGACAGACTCCTGAAAAATAACATACAGGTTCCTTCAATACACCTATTGCTATTTTCCCTTGACATTAAGTTATTGATAGGCTTCTAGGAGCCAGTGTTACATCTGGCTAAGAATTAAGACCCATGTGAAAAATGGTAAGTGGATTATTTTGCATAAAAAATAGACAGTTCTTGAATCTGTGTAATTAACCTGTGTTTAGAAAATACCTTGATTTATACCTACATTTGTATTTCAGTTGCATACATTATGGAAATTTAGTTTATAATCCATTTAGCTGATGTGATCATAGTGTTTAAGGCCATCATTTATTAGTGCTTGTATATTAAATGCTTTAGAGGCCTAAACTTGATTTGTATTTTTAAAAAAAGATAGGGGAAGGGGAGTATACACATGCAGACATGTTGAATGAATCATAGATAAATTCCTTTTTAATTTCAAGTAGGTTTGATATAGTTAACAAAGGAGTTGTGTTTATGTCTTTGTATTACTATTTCAGAACAGCAAACAGTAACAGCAGTCTGCAAATTATTGGTTTACACTTGAAGTTTACTTTTTAAATTTGGCTGTACAAATTCAGGTCTCAACTTTTGTCCTTTTACTAAGTCAGTCACTTATACTTTTAGTTCATTCATACATTTTTGCTGGTAGGTCAAAATTGTCACATGACATCTACATACAGGTATCTTTGATGGACATCACTGAATAATTGGTGCTGCAATTCACCTTCTTGTAGACCCTTCTTTGGAAATACAGTTGTCCCTTCATATTTGCTGGGGTTTGGTTTCAGGACCTCCCATGGATACCAAAATCCGTGAGTACTCAAGTCCCATTACAGTTGTCTCTCCACATTCGCGAACTTAGCATTCGCGGTTTTGCATATTCGCGGTTTTGGGAGGGCCCCCCTCCCAAAACCATGACAAGGGGCCTCCGGAGGCCCCGTGAAGGCCCTGGGAGGGAGGGGGGAGCACCGGGGAGGCCTCCACGGAGCCTTCGAAGGCCCCGTGAAGGCCCTGGGAGGGAAGGGGGAGGGCCGGGGAGGGAGTGGGGAGGGCCGGGGAGGCCTCCACGGAGCCTTTGAAGGCCTCCATTGAGCCTTTGAAGGCCTCCATGGAGCCTTCAAAAGCTCCGTGAAGGCCCTGGGAGGGAGGGGGGAGGGCCGGGGAGGCATCCACGGGGCCTCGGGAGGGTCTTTTGAGGCCCTGTGAAGGCCTTGGAAGGGAGGGGGAGGCAGGGGAAAGCGACTATGGGGCCTCCGGAGGCCCCATGGTCGCTTTAGCGGGGAGGGGGAGGGCAGTCATTATTTGCGGAATTTTCACATTCGCGGGGGTCTGGGGAACCTATCCCCCGTGAATGTGAAGGGACGACTGTATATGCAATGGCATTGCAAAATGGTGTCCCTTATATAAGATGGCAAAATCAAAGTTTGCTTTAAGAATATTTTCAAGCCGTGAATACTTAAATCCATTGATACGGAGGGACAACTGTAGTAGGAAGTGATTTTTCTGCCCTTATATATATTGGATTTAGTACACAGTGCAGAGGTATGATCAATTATCAGAGTATCAAACAATAAAGAGAAGGGGCCATGTTATTGTGAAAATAAAGTGGAAAGAGAGAGAGAGAGAGAGACATGGGTACCATCTTGAAATCATGGAAGAAAGGGTGAGATTGAAATAAACAAACAAATGCACATTGGAGTGGAATAGAGAACAACTTCTAGAATATAATTGGAAGCTTCCATTAGCTATGACTACACACAGCTAGATATCAGCATTGCTCCACACCTTTATCCTTAAGTAGAAGCTCTGTATGCCTAGAAATACATAGTTCAGCTTTGATAATAAAGGCATTGGAATGAGGACTCTTAAATGTATACAGGACAGTGTTGTTTGTTGTTTGTTGTTGTGTGCCTTCAGATAATAGCTGACTTATGGTGATCTTAAGGCAAAACTATCATGGAGTTTTCTTCACAGGATTTGTTTAGAGGGGGTTTACCTTTGCCTTCCTCTTGAGGCTGAGTGTGACTTGCCCAAGGTCACCCAATGCATTTCCATGGCTAAGAGAGGATTCAAATCCTGGCCTTCCAGTGTTCTAGTCCAGCACTGAAAGTACTACACCATGTTGGCTATCTGGGGTTGGTCAAACTGAATGCCTGTTGGGAATACGTGTTTATATTGTATTTAGGGTTGGAAAAATTCCCTGTTGACAGGTGAGTTATGACATTGCATCACTTCTAGAAAAAAACACGAATAGGAAGCTGCTGGGTGGTTTGCATCTCTAGAAGCAAATTCTGGGCCCAGTGCATTATCAGTAGCTACTATGCTGCTTAGTTTATTTAAAATAGGTCATTTTTCTGCTTGCTATTATTAAACAATAAAACATTCTCTGGCTTTTCTTCGCAAACGAAGATTCAGGAAGGACTCATCCCGCGCTTTCTGCAAGCGCGCTGATGACTAAAAAGGCCAATCCGAGATAAACAAATCCGGTTGCAAAAAGCACAGCAGAAGGTCTCCTTGGGTGATGCTTTTGGGTTGTGACTCTTTCTGCGTTGTCGTTTCTCTTCAAGACTTGCTCGTCGTGAGTTCTCAAATAAGGCTGCAGCATTGTGGATAGTGCGCCTCCATGCCTCCCGATGTGAGGCCAGGGCGGACCACTGTTGGTGATCAATTTGGCCAAGCCTGAGATGTTGTTTCAGGGAGTCTTTGTATCGCTTTTTTGGAGCGCCCCTCTTACGCTGACCCGTGGTGAGTTCACCGTAAAGTAGTATTTTTGGGAGGCGATGGTTCTCCATCCTAGAAACGTGCCCTGCCCAGCGCAGCTGTGTTCTCAATATCATGGCCTCAATGCTGGTGATCCCTGCTTGCTCAAGGACAGCAACATTCGTCACATAGTCAGTCAGTGTATATTTAGGATTGTGCGTAGACAGCGCTGATGAAAGCGCTCGAGGAGTCGTAGGTGGTGGCGATAGGTGACCCATGTTTCAGATCCATAAAGGAGGATAGACAGTACGATGGCTCTATACACACTGATTTTTGTGCTTTGCCTCAGGTGTTTATTGCTCCAGACTCTTTTGTGAAGTCTTCCAAATGCACTATATGCCTTTGCTAATCTGTGATCGATCTCTTTGTCAATCTTGGCATCTGAGGAGATGATGCTTCCCAGGTAGGTGAACTGCTGAACGGACTTGAGCACTGATTTGCCGACGGCAATGTGGGGATGGTGGTGTTCGTCCTGTGGTGCAGGCTGGTAAAGAACTTCTGTTTTCTTCAGGTTGACTTCTAGCCCAAACAGCTCTGCAGCTGTTGCAAAGCAGGATGTTAGGCGCTGCAGAGCTGCTTCTGTGTGGGCAACAAGGGCAGCATCATCGGCGAAGAGCAGCTCACGGACTAGATAGTTTAGAGTCTTAGTGTGAGCCCTCAGACGGCTTAAGTTAAACAAGCTACCATCAGTACGGTAGCGTATATAGATGCCGTCGTCTTCTTCAAGCTCTGCCATAGCCCTTTGGAGCATCGTGCTAAAGAAGATTGTAAATAAAGTTGGTGCAAGAACACAACCTTGCTTCACTCCATTAGTTATTAGAAAGGGCTCTGAAAGAGCATCGCCATATCTGACTTGACCACGCTGGCCCTCGTGTAGCAAGATAATCATTTTAAGGAATTTGGGGGGACATCCTAGTCTTTCCAGGATCTGCCACAGACCTTTTCTACTTACAGTGTCAAAGGCTTTGGTGAGGTCGACAAATGTTACATAGAGACCCTTGTTCTGCTCCCTACATTTTTCTTGCAGTTGCCTAAGGGCAAATACCATATCTGTAGTACTCCTATTGGCTCTGAAGCCACATTGGCTTTCAGGGAGAAGTTCTTCTGCAATAGCAGGAACTAACCTGTTCAGGAGTATCCTTGCAAGGATTTTTCCAGCAATAGAGAGCAGTGTTATGCCTCGATAGTTTGAGCAATCGGATTTTGCTCCTTTTTTCTTGTACAAGGTGATGATGACTGCATCTCGGAGGTCTGATGGCAGTTCCCCTTTTTCCCAGCAATTCACAAGGAATTCGTGGAATTTTTCGTGGAGTGCATGACCTCCGTGTTTCCAAACTTCAGGTGGGATTCCATCAATCCCAGCTGCCTTGCCGTTTTTCATCTGCTGTATGGCCTTCAGGGTCTCTTCCAAAGTGGGAGCTATGTCTAATTCATTTTTCATTGGTTTTTGTATCATATATTGGATAGCTTAGGCTTGGACTACTCGGTTGGCGCTAAAGAGACTTTGAAAATGTTCAGCCCAACGATTTAGGATGGAGGCTTTATCAGTAATTAATGTTTGACCATCTGTACTGTATAAGGAGCTTTGGACCTGATAAGTAGGTCCAAACACTGCTTTAAGAGCTTCATAAAATCCTCTATGATCACCCAGATCTGCACAGCATTGTGTCTTTTCTGCTATATTGATCCACCACTTGTTCTGCATGTCTCGGAGTTTTTGTTGTAGTTTGCTACATGTGAGGTGGAAAGCTGCTTTTCTTACATGACAGGTTGGCTGGGCGAGGTATGCCTGGTGAGCAGCTCTCTTCCTTGCCAACAGCTCCTGGATCTCTTGGTTGTTTTCATCAAACCAGTCTTGATTTTTCTTGTGGGAGAAGCCAAGGGATTCTTCTGCAGACTGGAGGATACTGTTTTTGATATGTTGCCAAAGCACTGTAGGAGAAGGATCTGTAGGATGGTCTTCAAGTTTCGTTTGTAGATTTGCCTGGAAGTTGTCTCTCATGGTAGCTTGTTGAAGATTGTTGACTTGGAGTCTCTTCTTTAAGATGCCACCCCTCTTAGGTTTGAACTTAAGATGAAGATTTAGTTTACATCTGACAAGGCGATGATCTGTTTGGCATTCTGCACTGGGCATCACTCGTGTATGACGGACATCACGAATGTCTCTCTGACGGACTAGAACGTAGTCAATGAGGTGCCAATGTTTGGATCGGGGATGCATCCAGGTTGTCTTCAAGCTATCTTTCTGCTGAAAGATTGTGTTTGTAATAGTCAGCTGTTGTTCTGCACAGAACTCTAGCAGGAGGCGTCCGTTATCATTGCAATTTCCAACACCATGCTTGCCTAAGACACCTTTCCAGGCTTCGGAGTTCTTTCCTACTCTGGCGTTGAAGTCACCAAGGATAATAATTTTATCTTCCACAGGGACTTTTTGTATGAGTTGGCGTAGGTCTGTGTAGAATTTGTCTTTCTCTACAGGGTCGGCTTGCATAGTTGGGGCATATATACTAAAGAGAACAACATGTGGGAGGCGTAAGGAAATAATGCGATCAGAGTGTCCTGTTGGCAAGGTTTCGAGTTTGGAGGCAATGGAGTTTTTAATCATAAAGCCTACTCCTGACAGATGTTTTTCGGTTTTGGGTTTGCCAGACCAGTAAAGTGTGTAGCCAGCGCCATGTTCTTTAAGGCTGCCTTCCTCATGGAAGCGAACTTCACTAAGAGCAGCGATGTCAATATTAAGCCGTGATAGTTCAAGGGCTATTAGGGCAGAACGACGCTCAGGCCGTCCACTATCTTCAGAGTCTTGCATGGTTCTGATGTTCCAGCATGCAAGTGTCAGTTTATTTACACCTTTGGAGGCCGGTGTGTGCCTTTGTTTCTTTGCCTTGGTTTGACCGCATCAGAAGATTCCCGTTGGCCGCGGCTAGCCAACCAGGTAGTTGGGGATGAGCTTTCTTTAGGCCACCTTTTCTAGGCCCCTCTCCATATGGAGCAAGCAGTGCTCTCCTTAAAAAAGGCTGCTTGGTCGTTCAGAATGCTGCCGAACAAGACTGTCATTTCCCGGGTCAGGCTTGAGCGACCAATGTCCTGAACCGCCTGCATGCAGGGTTGGGGCTGCGGCTTCCAGTGCATCTTTACACCTGCCGGTTTCGTCCCTCGCCAGTCGCTACAGGGCTTTTTCGGAAATGGATTTGTCCTTCGAGCCTGTGCAATGGATTTTTCTGGTGGAGCGCAGCGTGCACAGAACTGGCCTCACCCTTTAAACCAGAGATTCATCTGCCGTGGCCTTGCAAGCATGGACGTGGCAGTGAGGTCCTCGGGCCGTAGGTTTGATTAGAGTTTCCTTCTCTTAGATGGTTGACCTTACAGGGTTGGACGAGCACCAGCTGCCCGGGTTTGGGATTGGAGTTTTCCTTCTCCTAGGACGGTTGCCACAAGGCTAGAGAGCCCATCCTGCCCTTTGACGCTCTTTGTCAGACCCTTCGGTTTTGACCTGTCTGGCATGGGAGACCCTACCAGTGGCTATTATGCCACCGCCAGCATAGCTCAAAACATCATTAGGGTACGCAAGCCTCTCTCCCACGACAAGGGGGCGTCAATGGAGAGGAATAAAACATTACTACAGTTGAAAACATTGTAAAATTACAATAGGATAAAAGCAACATCCATATTCTGGTAATATTCCACGGAGTCTCTGTATAGATTATCTGTCTCTGTTTAGAGACAGATAATCTGTGGATCTCTTAAGATATTGTTGGACTCCAGATCCCATCAGCCAACATGGCTTATGGTCAGGAATGAGGAAACTGGTCTCCGGCAGCACCTGCCAAGGCCACAGGTTCCATCCCTTGTACACAGAAAAAGTAACCTTTAGCTGTTTTGAAAAATCATGTTTGTTTCCCACTTGGGGATTTGTCCAACTCAAATGAAAAAAAAATTGCTTATGGTTCAGATAGGAGACCCCATGCTTTCTTTTATATAAATAGATACAAGTTATTAAACCCTAACACTAATGGCTATGAAAACTGATTTGAAAGTGTGGGAATAGTACCTAGGGCAAAGTGCAGCCCCTTCAGCGTGTTGTGGAAGATTTGGGGGCAATTTTTTTTTGTAGGAATGGGTATCGTGAGGGGTGTAGCCTTCCAAGGTCTCCTGAGAAGCTAATGCACCCCTAGCCCTCCACAATTGCCCATCCCTGACTTAGAGGAACCCCAAAAGAGAAAGAGAAGACTAGCATATGATTTTTATTGGTTTGGTTGGGGGCATGAAGCATTGGGGAGTTTCCTTGCCTCTTTCTGTGTCTATGAGTGGGAAAATGAATTATGCTGAATAATCTCAAGGAAGAACATTGGCTTAATTTATAAAAAACAGAATACATCCCTGGTGTAGGAATTGTTTTTGGGCAGGTTTTGTTTTTGGTACTGAGCTATACTATTTTTTTAAGAAAGGAAGTTTATTCAAAGCAATGTAGCACTTTAGCTATCTTTTGGTAAAATGGTGCTTTAACAATTTTCAATTACATGTTTCCTCAAAGTAAGTAGAATTGTTGTTGGAAAACTACAGAAGATTCATAAATCTAATGAATAAAAGCATTTTTAATGTTCATTCTCAGATTAAAGGTATTCAGTTTTTCTTCTAGGCTATTTTGGCCAATGGTTAATTATGAATGCTAAAACTGATTCTTTGCCATAGCAGAGTTTAACTAGTTGCGTGTTATGGGAGATATCATAGAAAGATGAATGAGGGAAATTGTACTGTATAATATTCCTGTGGATTAATGAGGCAGTCTTTTTCATGCAAGTATCCGATTTATGTTTCTGAAATGAAAGAATGTGCAAAATACGCTGGTTTTGCCAGTATATCAAAACAAGTGAATTAATTTTCAATTCTTTATATATTTTTAAAGGCTTTATATGAAAACATGCTTGTTGAGCTTCCATTCGCCAGTTTTTTTCTTTCCAAGTTGTTGGGGACAAGTGCGGATGTGGATATTCATCACTTGGCATCACTGGATCCTGAAATGTACAAAAACCTGCTTTTCCTTAAGAGCTATGAAGGAGATGTGGAAGAACTTGGACTGAACTTTACTGTAGTGAATAATGACTTAGGGGAGGCACAGGTAAAATAATCATTCTTTTCTATTCCTGATGGAGCCAGTTAACTATTAATTTCACAGTGACATTTGTGTTGACATGTCATTGTGATAAGGCACGTGTGCCACAACTGTTAACTGAAGAGTCAAAGCGTATAGACTCTGACCATTTAATGGCTCTGGGTTTGCTACTCATCATCAAACAAAAATAGTAGCACTTACTTTTTAGCTGCCAAATTTGAATATATGAAAGGGGGAAATTATCACATGATGGTGATCTTGAGAGAAATAATGAGTACAATAAGAAATGCTTTGAATTGATGCTATGGCTTTCAGTTTAATTAGAAGCACTTACTGGGATTTGCAGAAAATACTTCTTTACAAACACCAAGACATTTGTTTCATTATCTAAGGACTTATCTTCAGAAAGCAGTTGTTGTATTTGAATACTCTAAAAATACTGGTACGCATGGTGTAGAATAGGGAATGCTGGTATACATTCCAGCAGTGGGTGGGGGCAAAGGAAAGTATAGCAGGGCCAGATGTAATCCTTCCAACTTTGAAATTTTCCCACCAGGCATAAACAACACATTTGACTCTGTGGATGCTTGTTCGTGAGTAAGTTCTAGTGTCACAGCTTTCCTGCCTGCAAAACATAGTTTGGTTTTATGCAATAGCATTTCTGTCTGCAGAACCCAGTTCAGTTCTGTGCACGGTATTTAAAATTCCCTTCCATGCAATAGCATTGATAAGCTTGCAGGCTGGGGGAAAGACCCCTATAGGCCATACCTGCCCTACAGAGCAGAGGTTCCCCATTCCTAGTACAGAATATGAAGTTTGTAGATATTCAAGGTAACATGGTGGGTATTTCTGTGTGGTAGATCACCCTTTTCCAACCTTGTGTCCTCCAGATCATTTAGATCAGTGCTTCTCAAGCTATCTGATGTGAGAGACTAACATTTTTTTAAAAAATATGTCAGATTAAGATCACATTTGTGCCCATTGGCTACAACTGTTTGTTTCTTTTCTGGAAACTTTCAGTGGACCAGCAGCTGGTGGTTTGTGAACCAGCGCCTAATACGTGGACCACCACTTCAAGGTTTAGGTCATACTTCCCAGCAGGACCTGCCCCCATTGTTAGTGGACAGGAGTGATGAGAGTTGTACTCTAAGTAATCTGGATGCAGGCTATGTCAGAGTGGAAAAATAGCCTTAGCTTACAAAAGCAATCATTCAATATATGAATTGAAGGTATATTCTAATTATTGAGCTTGGGATGAAAAACAGTTTTGAATTATGAGATGCATTACAGTCAAGTACATCTTTATTGGTGAGCCCTCTGAAGTGACACCTGTAAGTTACAAGATGTAGTAAATGTTTGTGAGGCTTACTGAAACCACAAGTGTTTTCTGTTCCTGTTTAAGTAAATTTTATATCAAAGGTGAAGACTAAATTAGGTGAACCTAAATTGTGACTAATCCCATTCATTTTAGTGGGGCCTCCATTGAATTTAGGATTGACTCCATTTCAATATAAAGTTTGGAATACACTAATTTACAAAGTGAGTTGTGTCTCTGATTTGAGGTGAAAAAGATATTTTGTCATGAATTTTGTGATTCTCGGGATGGCACGGAGGATCAATCCACTACATTTGGGTTAACCCCTGCATGCTAACCCAAAAATGCAGTAGTTCCATGTTCTTTTTCTTGCTGAGACTTGAAAATCAGCTTGTGACTTAGTAAGAGGATCTCCCCAAGTCCTTGTGTGGACTCAGAGTACCTCTTTGGATCCTTGCCATTGTAATTGCATCTAGTGGGGGTTTCTGAGACTATATTTTGGGAAAGAATTTTTAAAAAGAAGGATTTCATATCTTAATTGACTGTCTTCACGAGGAAGCAGCTCAGCTAGCAATAAAGAGAGGCTGCTGTAATTTGGAGACTCCCCTCTAGAAGAATAATATTTGTTTGCTAGAAGGGCAGAAGGTTATATTGGTATTTTAGTCTAGTCATGAGTGCCAATCGCATTATATTCTGGCTGTGTTTCAGAAATAGTACACAATTGATAGTTTTTCAGTTTGCTCTTGTGCCCAATTTAGTGCATTTATTTATTTAACATCCAGTCTTTCTCTCAGCATGGGAACCAATGCAACTTGCAATATATAAGTATACAGTATATATACTGCCCTGGTGGCGCAGTGGTTAAATGCCAGTACTGCAAGTCACCATGTTGCAAGTTTGATTCCAGAGGGCTCCAAGGTTCACTCAGCCTTCCATCCTTTTATAGATTGGTAAAATGAGTACCCTGCTTGTGGGGGCAATTAGCTAATACACATTGGAAACTGCTTAATGCAGTGTAGATGTGAAAATTGCTGTTGCTTAACAATTTGTAAACTGCTCTGTTAGCCTTTGTACTATATATTAAATATAGTACATATATAGTAATATATTAATATTAGTATAGTAATATATTAATACTATATATTAAATATATAGTACAAAAGTTTAAATAGCCAGTCCAACTAAAACATTAATTTAAAACAATTAAAAACACATCAGCATTTAGGAAAAGATACAGCACACCCACTGAACATCCTCCTGCCCCAACTATTAAAATCTGAAGGCCTGTTTCAATTTTTTAAAAGTTTTTGGCTGCTGGTGCAAAGACAGAGAAGAGCGGGCCCACCAAGTCTCTCTTGTGAGGAAGTTTTTGGTGGTCCAGGAGCAGTCATCAAGAAGGCTGTTTCTTGGATCCTCACTGAATGGGCCTGTGATGGTGGTGGGATCAAGAGAAAGTCCTCCTCTGAGGATTGTAAGACTTGAGCAGGCTCATATGGAGAGAGACAGGCTTTCAGATAGTGAAGATTTAATCCATATCGGGCTGTATATAACCAGCACTTTGAATGGGGCCCAGAAACAGACGAGAACCAGTGAAGCTGTTTCAACAAGGGAGTAATACTGTATACAGTTCAACCCCTGTATCCATGGAACTGATATCCACAGTTTCAGCTATCCACGGAACACAAAACAGCACACCTACCATAGAGTCTCCCTAGAAAATGCCTAGAGAGGCATCTGCTCTAGACATTTTCTAGGTCCTCCAAGGCAACTCTGTGGTATTTTAAACTGGAAGTCCCATTATTTTCAGTGTTGCTTGCTGTTATCTGCAGTTTCTGGTGTCCGCGGTAAGTACACAAACTGAACCTCTGTGTATATGGGGGGTCCGACTGTACTTCCTATAATCAGCTGAGGCTAGTTTTCTCTAAGACTTGGCTGTAGCAAAGTTCTTCACTCGGGGTGGGCAGGTATGGAGGCAAATTTTTGGCCCCTGGGACTCTCAGAGCTGCACAAAGTGCTAGAAATGCGAAAACCAAAATGAAATGGGAGTTCTGCTTTGGGTTTGGAAAAACGGGGGGGGGGGAAGGTTGTGTGTGTATGTGTATAATGTGTATATGTGTGTATATATAAAATAGTAAAGGGGACTTCTGCAACCTGTTCTTAAAAGGTGAATTGGCACTCCTGGAGGCTTCCAGAAAGGCAGTTCACCCTCTTTGGGGGCATCTAGAAAATGGGCAGTCCAGGGAGTCTGGACGGGTCAAGAGTCACCAAAATAGACTTATGAGACACACTTTGGCTTATATAACAAATACGAATTAGCATGACTTGGGGATTCCCCAGGTGGTGGTTACCCTGAGTCCTTGCTACGCAAGTGATCTTGAATCATACAAATCACAACCTAGTATCCTATGCCCTGGTGATGACCCGCAGACCACACTCTGCCCACTTCACATATTATTTCTAGAACAGACCCATAATCAACTGGAATAGGTCCTCTGAAGATACCCAGAATATTTTAGGAAGCCATTACTCGCACAAGAACCTTCTTCAGAGTATTGTCAGAGTACAGCTGTGAATGATTCATCTTTGTGATCTCTGTGACTCACAAAAATAGGTCATTTCTGTACCTGCACAGAAGAGATTTGAAATCTTCTAATCTAGAGCTCTTCTACAGCATTTTGATAAATGCTCCACCCCCTTCCACTGCACACATCCAGCATGGTTTGCATTCTTTTCCTCAGTTCAGTGGCCCGCTGCAGCATATACAGCAGAGTTAGAAACCTCTATTTCTTGTTCACATATCTTAAGCTGTCAACACCATTTCTTCTTGTTCTTATCTCTATCTTCATTTATTCATACTTAATTATGTACCCATCTCTGTTTTTCATCTTATCTCTTAATTCTGGCTCATTGTCTCTGTCCTCTCTTTTCTTGAGCTTCCTTGCCTCTGTCCTACTTCCTTTGATATTGATGTCCACCCCTCGTCATCAGTGGGTGCACAGTCACTTTGTGGCCTCAGAGGCCTTGTTTAAGAAGTGCAGCCTTTGCAGGTCAAAGATCCTGGTTGCCAGTGGACACTCCCACTGTTTGTTTTGCTTAGGCAAATTTAATATTGCTGGGAAGTGCTTGCACTGTTAGGCTTGTAGGAGGCAGGTCTTGAGGAACCTCACCGCTGGCCTTCATACACATGTTATTGAGGAATTGATTTGTTTCTTGCACTCTTGGAGCACCACGTGCACACAACATGGACTTTAGCGAGGCAGTCATGTCTGTCTAGAATCTGACATCTTAAGCATCAGCATCTAAGATCCCAGCATGGGTTTCATCCTCTTTAATCCTAAAGCTCAGTCCAGATCAAAAACACCTTTGGAATGTGCTTTGAAACACACCCCATTCACATTCTTCATCGAGAGACTGAAAAAAGAAAGTCAAACATATGGCTGCTTCTCTTCCTTGGACACAGCACACAGGACTGTGACTAATTCTGATCACTTCAGAATCAACAAATCAATAATTATAGATATAATCTGATAACATCAAAGTTCCACAGTCTTCCTGGTTCTGATTCCGCCCCCCCCCCTCAGATACAGAACTTACTACAAGTTGAGGACATAATAGACTTGCAAACTACTCAGTGCTGGGACACTCTCAGATTTGAAAGACAATATGTAGTCGGTAGCAGCTAATTGAGAAGGTGAGTTTCCAGACTCCTCATCTCACCACACCTTTCAGTAAAAAAGAGGCCCAGAAAGAGATACTTACCTTGACCATTATGTAGCCACAAATGACTAACTTCCAGAAGTGAAGACCTTCCTCAAGGGCTTCAAGAATTTGCATCCACCTGTCTCCTACCCGGTTTCTGTGTGGGACTTACTGTTAGTGCTTTCTCAGCTCACAACCAAGCCTCTCAAACCCCTCACCACATAAGATTTGCAGTTCCTAACCATGATGTTGGTCTTCATGATTGCCACTGCTTTGGTGCAGTGAGCAGGAGAGTTAGGTGTGTTTTGACATGATCCACCTACATTCATTTCCATAAAGGCCAGGTTGTTTTAGAGTCTGACATTTCCTTCCTGCCCAAGCTGACTTCTCATTTCATCTATCCCAGAAGATCGTTTTGTTGGTTCTTTGCCCCATTCCTCAATCTCTCTTGAAAATAAGGCTTCATACCTGGACACTCTTGCCTTCTACATCTCAAGAACGAAAGAGTTCAGGAGGGAATAAAAGCTATTGTCTGCTGTGCTGCCTCAATAAAGGGCCGTTCTGTCCCCTTTTAATGCTTTTCCAAATGGGTGGTTGCCACTATTCGATTGGCCTATGAACTGGCTTGTAAGCCAGTCCCATCTGAAATTCACAGCTGGGCCAGTTGAAGCTCAATCCCATCAGAGATTCATCACGGCAGTTTCAGCATCTATGGCTTTCTTACCAGGTGTGCCACTGCAAGATATGTGGTCTCAACCATCTTGTATTTTTTCCCCATTGTGACAGGTTTGTTGTCAGACAGAGACAGGAAACTCCTTTTGACTGGGCAGTCTTGAAATTGGTTCTTCACTGACACACTTTCTAACAACTAGTGAGTATAGCTGTACAATCACCCATTTGTGTGAGTCACAGAGACCACAAAGAAGGAGGACAGATGTTTACCTGAAACTGGTTCCTTGAGGTCATCTGTGAACTCAAACAACTCTGCCCTTCTCCCCACCATATGTCTCACTGTCAGGTTATGCTGCGGAACAAGCTGCAGAAGGCCATGGAACTGAGGGGAAATGTGCAAACCATGCTGGACATGTGCAGTGGAAAGGGGTGGGGCGACTACAAAAAATGTACAAGAGCTCTAGGAGGGTCTGAATCTCTGCTGCATGGGCGCAGGGGTGACCCCATTTCTGTTTGTTCACAGATGGCCACTCAAAGAACCATAGTTACAGGTAAGCGTGCTTACTTTGGTTTTATTAAAGCTTCCCTGGCTGGGACCACCTGTTTGTGTTCATCCTTAATTATATATTAAAATATTGGTGGCCAAAATGATACGTGTGTTAACACTGGTTGTTAATACACTTCAATTGTATTTTATTGATAAAGCCTCTGAGAATAATAGTTTCTTCATTTTTGGAATAAGTAATTTAATAAATAAATAAATGAAAAGGAAGTATTAAAAATAACAGTGCACAGATTTTAACAGGTATTGAACTATGCCCTCCATAACTGAATTAAGACTCCACAGTTACATTATGCCACCTAGTGGTAGATATTGTGAAAACATAGGCCATATCATGCCTCTCTCATTGCCAAAATTTAGATTATATGCTCTTCGAAGCAAGCTTTTGCTTTTTGTTACTCTGTAAATGCCCATCTGTGTTGATGGTGCTGAATGTTTTAAGTTGTTTGTATTGTATTCCACCCTGTGATAAAGGGTGGGGTAGAAGTGTTTTAAGAAATACAATAAACAATAAATATACAAATAATACTTACTGATTAGCAGTGGAGTTGGGACATAGGGACAGGTTTGGATGGCAAAATATGAAATACGGAGGTGAAACATAGTTTCTTGCCCAAGAAGAATTGCATTCATTTCATAGAAAACATTTGTGTTTTACAGGTGGTTGAACTAAAGCCTGGTGGGAAGGATATTCCTGTCACTAGTGCTAACCGAATTGCATACATCCATCTTGTGGCAGACTACAGGTTAAACAAACAGATCAGACAACATTGCCTTGCATTTAGACAAGGTCTTGCCAATGTTGTTAATCTTGAGTGGCTTAGAATGTTTGATCAGCAAGAAATCCAGGTATTGTTGCATATGTTCCTAAGTATTTTATTTAGTAATGTTTAAAAAAATTACAAAGATGTGAAAGCTTTGCCTGAAACTAAAAAAATAAATAAATGCATTTGTTTCCTGTCTGTTTTAGGTTTTAATTTCTGGTGCACAGGTTCCTATTAGTTTAGATGACCTCAGAACTTTCACCAACTATTCAGGCAAGTATACCACAATTGAATGAGCTATCTCAACTCAAAAGAAAAGGCATTAATCAGAAACTATTATTTTAGCTAATACTCAGTTATTTCAGGAGACATATTTACTGTTTAGTTAACTTTTCCCCGCTGAAATTAATGGATCCTAATTTACGTATTAAATTGTATTAAATGTATTAACATCTGTTTAATAGATCAAGAGCCCAAATGACTGACTATATGTTAATTTTTAATTTTTAAAAAACTTTCCTGCATGGAGTTCAGGCCTTAAACGATCTTTGCTTCCACTTTTAATTTGGCTTAGACCTTAGTTTTAGGACTTTTTCGGACAAGCTAATTGTAGTGCTAGCAGCCTCGCAATCGTTGATCGTGAGTAAAAATCGCCAAAATATTACAGTCAGATGTCCCTGCGGTACCACAACAGTACCGGCAGGGACGGGCGCCATCCGAAAGGGACGCCCTGCAGCGCTGCAGCCTCGCAACGTGGCGAGGCTGCTAGCGCTACAATTAGCTTGTCCGAAAAAGTCCTTAGAAAGTGAACTAGATCAGGCACCTTCTGTATGCTTTTGTATTCTCCATTTTTCATAATGCACAGACCAGTCCTTTTGATTTGGCTTGTATACAGGACCCTTTATAGAACCCTCCTGTTGGTATTGCATCTCATAGTTATTGCAAATTCATTGCATACCTGAAAAGCTTAATGTTTCAAATTTTCGTGGATGTATCATTCTTTTCTCTTCACTCCTCACAGACCTAACATTCCATAAGTAGCTCAGTGCATGCTGGTTTGTTGCTGGCACATGCAGACTGCAAACTGTCCATTTGGCTTTCTGTAGTAAGAACTGTGAGAACAGTGAATGAAAAGTTAGAAAACAGCAGTAATTACATAGCTTGCAGCATGGCATGGCCTTTAATAAACATCTGTGTGACTCATTTATCACCCCCCGCAATACACTATAGTTATCCTCAAATGATGTGTGGTAGCAGTGCAGTTTGGTTGTAATACAGTTTTATTTTCTTTTGAAAAATTGCAGGTGGTTATTCTGCAGATCATCCAGTAATCAAAATCTTTTGGAGAGTTGTAGAAAGCTTCACTGATGACGAAAAGCGTAAATTACTAAAGTTTGTAACAAGCTGCTCACGACCTCCACTCTTGGGATTTAAGGTATCAGTTTTCCCGAATTTTGCTTACAATTAATAACAGATTAGTCTGGTTTATTGCAATCATGAACATGGTCCAAGATACTGAGAACCTTTTGTCAACTCCAGGCTCTGTTGCTATGGATAAGGGGATCTTGTGCCCATAAATATAAAAACCATTAACATCCTGGTCCAGAGCTGAACTTAGATATTTTTGTGTTTCCTAAAGTGTGGGGACATTCAGTCCCCATCTGCAATCCTTCTATTTGGGGGAAGGCATTTTTATATCAGTATTAGAGTTACCAGTAGTAAATGTCCTGATGAACACTTTGGTATTGCATCAGCCTGAGAATGTGTGTTTTATACCTTGTCTGTTTGTTGCAGAGGAACAATCTGGAATATATCATAGTTTCCTGAGAAGAATGGCTCTAGAATATTTATTTATATAATGTATACCCCACTGTTCAGCCACAACGGCTCTGAGAGTGGCTTACAAATTATCACTTTGACAGTTCCCTGCCCTCAGGCTTACAACCTAATTATGACATAACACAAAAGGAAAAGGGGATGGCAATGTCTAGCAGATATTGCCTCTTCTTCTTTCCTTCCAAGGCCAGGGCATATGGTTAGCAAATAAATAAATAAAAATGACTAAACCTTAATTCTGGTAATTTGACTGGCAGTTTTTCAAGTGAGGTCTTATCCTTGTTGTATAATACTTTTCTAACTGTGTTTACCATGCACGAATTAAACTAAGAACCTATTATATTATTGGCCAATAATATGGCTGACCCTGATGTTAGGCAGATCAATCGTATCTTAAATTTTGGAGTACTTTTCAAGAACGTAAAAAGTATCAGATACAGAATATATTTTGATACTTTTACCAGGCTTCTTAGGGGCAGGGGACTGCATCTGGATTATCCGTTAGTACGCCCATTATGGAGAGCTAGCATGGTGTAGTGCTTTCAGTGTTGGACTACAATTTTGGAGACCAGGGCTTGAATCCCTGTTTGGCCATGGGTGACCTTGGTGAAGTCACACTCACAGCCTCAGAGGAAGGCAAACCCCCTCTGAACAAATCTTGCCAAGAAAACCCTGTGATAGGTTCACCTTAGGGTCTCCATAAGTTGGAAATGACATGAAGGCACACAACAGCAACATCCATTGTGTGTGTGTGTACATACAGGTAATTCTTTTATTAATCAGGGAGCATCCATTACATAAAGGTGCATAGACTTTGGGTTAATTCATACAAATACTGCAGAAAGTATGAATTTATTGACATATTACATTTAGGAAGTGACTTAACTATTTCTACATGAGTGGTGGGATCAAAGCTTTGTAATGTTACCTTTTTTTACTGCAAGTCCCAGAATTTATCTGACAACATGGCCACTGCAAATGTTGTGTTCTTCCATGAATAAATATTTCAATACATTGACATAAGAAATAAAGTTGGTTCCAGAGTTGGTCAAACCTTTTATGCCTCCTACATCTACTTTCTATTCCTGAGAGTATGTGGCTCCACAAACTAAACAGAATGTTAAGAGTAGTACAACTTGGTTACCCCTTTATAGAAACTAGAAATCTTTCTGCATATATTAGTTGACATAGGACAGTAGATGAAAAAAGAACAGCTTCTTTCATGTAAGAGTAAGGATTCTCAAAAATTGTTATTGATATCTTCTTTTGGTTGATGAATTCTCTTCTATCAAATACCAAGAGTAATTATTTTTTTGTTCCCCACACTGTGGAAGATGTACTATTATAATGCTGTGCCCTGGCAGTAGAGAAGGAACTTTCAGAAAAATAGTTAAATTCAGTGTATATAATAAATGTTGCTGCAGCACTTTGAAGATGAAGAGCACCATGTACTGTAAGTAGTAATTAGTATTTGCCATGCAATAAGTGGATTCATTTAAGGAAAAAAATATATATCGAGGGCAGCAATTAGAGCACAATGTATTCTGTAATTAATTGCGCATGGCTGTGTTAGAATAGAAGATAATTAAATGTTGCTGCTAAGAACATAACTTTCTAATAGTTTGGCTTTGAAATCTTGTCCATACTACATTGTGGAACCTTCACCTTTTTGCTAAAGTTAGTTCAGACTCATTTAGAAGGGTGCATTGTGTCTTGAAGTACTTTACTTATAAATAGCACAGCCAAGACTTGTACTTTTTTTAAAAAAAAAATTGGAATCTTCACTTCCAGCAGCTTGAGCTCACAATAACATATGCTAAAGCTAATTAAACTTTAATAAGTTTAATAAATGAGATTGTTACAGACAAAAAAAAAATCATTAAAGTGCAGTTGGAAACTGTTAAGTTCCAATCAGGTCACACAATAAATTGATGGTGCTTCTCCCTCCCCTACTGTTGCCGATTCCCGTTGCACAGTATTTAATTATGAAACAAATGGTGCCCTTGGTTTGACTTTTCAATATAGAACTTCATTTTTAACATTTTTAAAGCTTAAAGTAGGAAAATTCAATTAGCATTTTGAAAGGAACACTAAAAATACAGCATTTTAGCAATGACATACATTTTAAGGCCTCCATTTAAACAATAATTTAACTTAAAATCTCATTAACCTCCCAGCTTGGGGTGCTAGGGTTTTTCTTTCCTTTTGGCAGTTTCTAAAACTAGACATCTATTTTCACTCACCAAAGAATGTTATGATATTAGTATCCTATTACTGAGAAAGGCAGAACTTTGGATGTGAGATGCAGTGTTTTTATACCGTACCTCTGTTGGCAGGAGATATTTTATTTTCTAATAATTGATGAGGAATGTACTTAAAATCTTAGGTAAACCATTTTGCACCTCAGCAGTATTCCCCAAGGCACTTCTATGAAATTTTAATATTCTCTGGAAGAGAGACAGTTTCTATTAACAAATGGGATTTTGTATACAGTACATTTGAAAAATGTAAAGAACATAAATATTAACAGTTGAGAAGACATTGGGTATCCTCATTTTCTGAGAGCTGACCCCTGGTACTTCCTTAATGACTATTGGTATGAACAGAACAGAATCACAAACTATTTTTGTATGTGTTGTAACGTATACAAGAGAAACATTGTTTGAGAATTATTTAATCTGCATCCAGGTGATTTCTGAGATATTATCTGACTCCATGGGAATTGCAATGTATTGGAGGATATTTTTAAAAATGCCCCACATCCACAGGAGTATTGGGGCATGAAAAATCAAGTGTATTTCCACAGTATAAGGAATGAAAAAAAAATGTTACTATGAGGTAGAATGTTTGTGTTGAGTAGCTTTGAGCCCTCCTTTCTCCATCCCCCAATATAACCAACACAGTTCTGGCTCAGAAATTGTCCAATTAAAATAACAAAAGCCTCCAAAATTAGAAAATGAACATAACTATTTTTAATAAGTATCGTAGGGTTTCTATCCCAATAACAAAATAGGTGAGGGGAAACGGGGGCCGGGGAGGATTTTGGAATATTTTCTTCAAGAATGATGAATGAAATGTTGAAGATAAGGTGTTTATATATTTATTTCTGCCACATATATTTCTAAGAACTATGTAACAGGTAGACTTTTATATAAGACTGTACTTAAAGTAGCCATCAGTAGACTAGTGTTGGTGCATGGGCCATTTCCTACCAGTCTGGCAAGTTTTCAGGAAAGAAAGTTGTATTGGCTGTAATTGTAATCAGTGGGTATAAATATGGTACCAGTCCCTAGCATATTGCGGGGAGGGGTAAAGCCAGTTGTCCCACACTTGATAGCCTGAGAAGCACTGATATACAGTGTCAGATCACTGTAATTCCTGGCTGTGGTTTTCTTTTCTCAGTTCTTTGTATGAGAATGTGTGCTTTATGTCTACTTGACATCGTGAAGGACTAGAGCAAAAAAATTAATTTCCTTTGTTTTACTACTTTAGTGGTTCCTCCCTTTTTTTTCCTCTCGTTCTTTTTTGCCTGGTACTCCTAAACTGGTAAAACCAAAGAGGTTCATTATAGTTCTGGATCTTGTAAGTTCTTTTTTACAAATTTTTAATTCTTTTCTGAATAAACTGCACTTTTAGTATACCAAATGTCAAAAATTTACACCAAACTAAGTTATACATTTTATGTTTCTAAAGTAACATTTTAATCTGTAAAAAGTAATAATACTGCATATTTTCAATTTATCTGGGGGGAAAAGTCCCGGAAAGAAACATTTTTTCCTAAGGCTTCACAGTTTCCAGATATTACATCTGTATACTTAACCCATTTTGTTCATTATGGAAATACGTTTCAGTGTTGTCACCACATTAAGCTGAGCTTCCTATGGCGTCTCAGGACGCCTGTCCTGGTAAACGTCTTCCTTCCCAGGATATGATGTCACAGCACATTACACATTGGTGCTGTATTTTTGCTTGCTTGCTTTGCTTGCTTGCCATATACTGGTAGAATGGGCATTTATCTCCAAACTCAACCAGCTGTTCATCAGTGGTTTAGGCCTGTGCCATTTAACCTCAAGCACCATGTAAGTTCTCAAAATCTTATCAGGCTCATTATTGCCCTTAAGTGGCACAGTCCTGAGACTGGATGCCATATTGTCCATGACTTACCCCCCTCAAGAACAGTATATAGGCCTTGAGCTCAGTGATGCCAAGAGACTTCCACACTCTGACTCTGGTAGGGTTCCTTTTGTTCCATGCCAGGAATACATATTGTGCTTCTCTATTTGTCCTACAGATTATGTGGTAAAGAGTGCTTTCTGTGCAGAATATTTCAACAGTTTTTAGCAGTGTTTCTTAATTTGCACCAGAGTGGGCAGTCCCCTCCCAATTGGGCTGTATGATCACTTCTAGTGTGATCAGAAGTGACAATGTGTCACTTCCATTCTGGTAACTGGCTAAAATACAGCCAATTTCATGGGTTGGTGGAGGAATTTGAGAGCAGTGAAGGGAAATGGAGCTAAGTCTTGATGTTTTTTGTAGTAGTTTGAGTCCCCTCCCCCGCCCTGCTGAATTATTTGGGGAAAAAAATAGGGATTGGAGGGCTTTGAGATGGGCCTCACTTTCCTCCTTCCTGATTCACATTTTTCTTTGGCTCTGGCCATTCCCAAATTATGTCTCTGGCTGCTCTATGGTGAACTGTTTGTGGATGCCTGCAGTAGGTCTTTCCATGCCTCTCTTATAACATAAGTATATTTACTTTGTCCTTCCTAACAGGATCAGGTGAGTAAGCACTGGTAGCCCTATCTGGGTTTTCTGCTCCCTAAATAGCTATAAGCTGTGGACCCCATCTCTTCCATGTGTTGGTTGTTGTGTGCCTTCACGTTGTTTCTGACTTATAGCGACCTAAGGTGAACCTATCACAGGATCTTCTTAGCAAGATTTTTTCAGGGGGAGTTTGTCCCAGCCTCAGAGGAAAGCAAAGGACTTGCGTCCCCTAGTGGGTTTCTGTGTCTGAGCAGGGATTTGAACCCTAGTTTCCAGAGTCATAGTCCAATGCTAAAACTACTGCACCATGCTGGCTCTCCATGTGTACACTAAACAAAAGGAGAGTTCCTGACTGTAATGCACCACAAAAAGGAGAAACTCAAAACTAGATGTATGTTGTAAATAAAATGATATATTCAGTGAAAATAAGTTTTTTTGAATTATTGCATATCAAACAAATACATAATCATGATGTATAACAATAAATTCTCATGAAATTATGACTGATAAATAAGTCTACAAATTATAATAGTCCCTTCTGAATAAGTAAGTATATCCACAATGTATTGTACAGTTGTCCCTTCACATTCGCGGCTTTGACACTCGCGGTTTTGATTATTCGTGGTTTTCCCTCACCCGCCACCCGTTTCCTGGGTCCTCGCTTCCCTTCGCAAAGGGAGCGAAGACCCAGGCAAGCGCAGGGGTGGTGGTGAGGCAAAACCTCTTAAATTACCCCTCTGCTGAGCCTTCACTCCCTTTGCAGGGAGGGCAAAAGTCCAGCGGATGGGTGGTTTGAGAGGTTTTCCCCCACTCCCTCGGCTTCCCTGGGTCTTGGCTTCCCTTCACAAAGGGAACGAAGACCCAGGAAAGTGTGTGTGGGGGTGAGGGAAAACCTATTAAATCGTCCCTCTGCTGAGGCTTCGCTCCCTTTGCAAGGGAGGGTGAAAGCCCAGCGGAGGGGTGGTTTGAGAGGTTTTCCCCCACTCCCTCGGCTTCCCTGGGTCTTTACTTCCCTTCACAAAGGGAACGAAGACCCAGGAAAGTGGGGGGGGGGAGGGTGAGGCAAAACCTATTAAATCACCCCTCTGCTGAGCCTTCGCTCCCTTTGCAAGGGAGGGTGAAAGCCCAGCGGAGGGGTGGTTTGAGAGATTTCCCCCCACTCCCTCGGCTTCTCTGGGTCTTCGCTTCCCTTCACAAAGGGAACAAGGACCCAGGAAAGTGCGGGGGGGGGTGAGGCAAAACCTCTTAAGTCGCCCCTCTGCTGAGCCTTCGCTCCCTTTGCAGGGAGGGCAAAAGCCCAGCGGAGAGTGGTTTGAGAGGTTTCCCCCCACTCCCTTGGCTTCCCTGAGTCTTCGCTTCTCTTCACAAAGGGAATGAAGACCCAGGAAAGCGCGGGGTGTGTGTGTGAGTCAAAACCTCTTTAATCGCTCCTCTGCTGAGCCTTCGCTCCCTATGTGGAGGAAGCGAAAGCCCAGGAGAGGGCGATTGTTATTCGCGTTTTTTTTACATTCGCGGAGGTCTGGCAGCCCTAACCCCTGTGAATGTGAAGGGACGACTGTATTTCCAATTTGATAAATATCAGACTGACTTATCAATGAAGTCAGTCCAAGGTGCCAGATGAGGTAATATAATAATCCAAATATGAGATTCCTTTTCTTATTCTCCCGGTGTGAATACAGACAATATCTTTTAAAAATACACAAGTAAATTAAATCCAGTTACCCTACAGATTGGACTGGTAAATTCTAGATCTGTTTCAACAGACTTCTTCTTCAGTGGTAATTCTGGATTACTAACAGGTTGACATACTTACGGTAATTACATCAAACCTGGCATAAATTCAAACCAGCATAAAGCTTTTCTTTTTTCTTCCTAACAATTCATCAAATTGGAAATACCATACATTGTGGATATACTTACTTATCCAGATGGGACTATTATAATTTGTAGACTTATTTATCGGTCAAAATTTCATGAGAATTTGTTGTTATACATCATGATTATGTATTTGTCTGATATGCAATAATTAAAAAAAATGTCATCGAATATAGCATTTTATTTACAACATGTATCTAGTTTTGCGTTCCTCCTTTTTGTGGCTCCCCATGTGTACCTGGAGACAATTCCAGATGTCCTCATATTTGACATGTTTTAAGCAGCTCTCAGCAGGTAGCACTGTGTCTTCCTCTTCCGATGTGCAATGGTTGCTCTCAGAGCCAATCTGAAAGAGCTATTCTAGAATTTCTTCCAGTATACAACATTTTCCTAGTCTTAACAAGTTCTCTATTCCTGACTGGACTTATCTCTAGCAGTCCCTCTCAAGATATGATGATGATGATAATGATGATGTTTATATCCTGCTCCCACCCTCCCCCCACTCTTTGGGCCAACTGAAGTTTCTGAACACTCTTTAAAGGCAGTTCCAAGTATAGCACGTTACAGTAGTCAAGATAGGATTTAACTAAGGCATGTACCACTGTGGCCAGATCCCCATCTCAAGGGACAGGCACCGTTGGTGCACAAGTTTTAAATGTGCAAAAGTACATCTAATGCCATCTAATACCGGTTGAATTCCTATTCCCTGATCTGCCTTCTAACTGACCAAGAGCACCTTTGTCTTCTCTGGATTAAGTTTCAATTTGTTTGCCCTCATCCAGTCCATTACTGATGACAGACACTGGTTTAGGACCAGCACACTTCTTGGATTGTGGTGGTGGGGATTTAATTCATTCCAATCTGTCTCTTGACAAGTCTCTGGTTTCATATTCTTTCCCTAAAGGCTATCTGATTTCTAAAGGCTGTGACTTGCTGGCTTTACTCAGGCCATTGAGGCTAATAGTGTATGTCTTCTTCACACTCAGTAATGTGGAGCTGTATTTTCTATTCCTAACTAGTCTAGAACATAGCATAATAAGTCAGAAATCTGTGCAAACACACACTTACTGTTGATGGACAGCCATGAATTTAGTCTCCAGTGAAGTCTATTTCCCCCAAGGAATCCTGGATGTCAGTGTTGCCCTTGTGGAAAAGCAATTTATTGCCTTCATATTTTTCCTTCATAAACAAGACGTTTTGCTAGCATAATAAAAGTACGTTGCTTATGTATGTGGTAGGGCTTCAGATTACAGCCAGCCCTCAACTTTCAAACTTTCAACTTACAAAAGCCCCCAACTTTTGAGGGTTGGGGTGGAGGACCCCAAAGTGGGGGGGGGGAGTGAATATAGGCCCACTTTTTTTTTTAACCTGAGAGAATACTTCCCTAGGCATTTGTAGATCATCCAGCACAATTCTGTGGTATGCTTCCACCAGAATTTGACCATAGAGTTGTGCTGGAGGACCTAGAAATTCCTAGAGAGAGCACTTCTCTGGGCATTTGTATGCCCTGCACCCCAATTCTGTGGTCAACTTTCATCATAGAATTGTGCTGGGGGATCTACAAATGCCTGTAGAAAACATATTTGGTAATCCATGAATATTCAAATCTGCAAATGCTTAACTTGCAAATATGGAGGAATGACTGTACAGTTATCTTTTTGTTCCTCACTAAATTCCTCATACCAATATCTTTCCAAAATAGCATGTGGCATTTTTATTTTTAATTTTTTTTGGTTCAATACGTTCCATTTGCTAGGAGAGAGAGAAAATGTCAGTGGCAAAATACAGTAGATTTGTTGTGACAATTTCTGTTCCAGCTGTTTTTCTCTGTTTAAAAAACAAACAAACAAACTATGCATGGCAAGTGACTGAAACAAGAGGACATTTATATTTTTTTCAGGTGAAAATGTCTTAAAATACCTTTCTCGTAGGTAAAGTACTGTATGAATTCTAGAACAAAACATGGTTATCTGGAACTGAAATACAAACATACCTCGGTTAACAAAGCTGCTTCTTTTTACAAAGTTTTTTTCTGCCCATCCAGCCCCTCCTCTTTTCCTTCTTGTACACTATGTAGTTGGAAGTTTTTTTGTTTTTTTTTTTAAAGAGCATTGGCATTGGGATGGTGGTAAAGGACTGGAGAAACAAACATTCAATTTGAAGTCGAAGGTGTTCACGACCAGCATCCATAGATTTTCTTTGCAGGCGAAACGTCAAAAATAAACTCTTCCAGAACATGGCCTCACAGCCCAGAAAAAACCCAAGAAAAATCTAGACATTCAATTGTTAAGTTGCTGCAGCATGTCTGCAGTAAACATTTCAATAAAGCTGGAGCTGGGAAGAATGGGATATTTGTCAGCCAATCCTATTCTAGTTGTCTGTGCCTGCCTATGATAGGCAAAGTAACAGGAGCTGCCTTTAGAATCCGTTACTGAGTACACATGAACTGGAAACAGAAATAAAAGGGGGGACCAGATAAGTCTTTTTCACCAGCTGCTTCTAGCATGTTAAAAAAGCACAGACCTATAGGTTTGGCCACCAAAATGGAGGCTGGTGAAATAAAAAAATAAACTCTGGATGCATTTTGAAAAGTTTTCAAGTGGTGTGTAGAAGGCTCAAAACATTTTTTACTTATACAAGGCTTATGTGACCTGGTTGTTTCATTTCACATGTGCATAATGTTAGTTTTGAATAAAAACATTGGTGAAACATGTTGAACTGCTCTTCTTTTTTTGTGGTATCTCTTTTCTTTCCATGTTTCCATGTTTTCCATGTTCCATCTTTCCTATCCCTTTTCTTTCCATGTTATTTTTGCCTCTGGTATAAAGGAGTAAATAATGCCCAGGAACACATCTCCTTCGTTAACAGAGGTATACCTGTATCCTCTCCCACTGGATGGGAGTTAAGCGGACATAAGTAAATCAAGTTTTTTTTTTAAAGGATTTCATTTTAGGAAACCACAAGACTATTTAAGCATACCCAAAAAGCTTATGGTAGCCCAGTAGAATATCTAATACAATGTCTTCATGCAGTGTCACAAACTGTTCCTGAAAATCTTCTCAGTTTCCAAAGATGCTTACACTTCCATAATCCAGGAAGAGAAAGTGTTAAAGCCTTCAGCACTCATGGAACTACTCTCTTGAATTCTGACCATAATCTCAAGCTAGTAGCATGTTAGGGAGCCTCACTTGATCACATTGTCAAATAACTGGTAGGAGAGAAAACTTCTTTCATTATCATCCATGTTTCAGGATTTTTCACATTACTTCCAGAATTAGGAATGACTTCATCTCCAGAAGCTAATGCTGTGTCTTTTTATATAGTTCTGCTCTGGACTTCAGGGCACCAAGAACATGCTTGGAAATGCTGATAAGATGTTCTCCTTTTCAAAAAATTTGTACTCATGGTTATTCATTATTTATGGGCTTTTTTTTTATTTTTTCCCCAGGAATTATATCCTGCTTTTTGCATACACAATGGAGGCTCCGATTTAGAGCGACTCCCCACTGCTAGTACCTGCATGAATTTACTGAAGCTTCCAGAATTCTATGATGAAAATCTTATGAGGAGTAAGCTGCTTTATGCCATTGAATGTGCTGCTGGATTTGAGCTGAGTTGAACTGAAGTTTTAATCAAATGCTCTGTTGAGGAACTAATCAGTGCCTACTCCATAAGCAGCACCTATACTGAGCAGATTAAGGGGCAGTCCATGTAGGTTTGTGCAGCTCATTTTACCTGTCAATATTCCTTAAGTAAGTTTCAGTTTTAACACAAGACGTTAGTTTGCTGTTATCCATTAGCATTTAACTGCATTGATGCTACCTTGTTTGGATTCGAAATAATGAATGCTGTGTGCAATTTGGTAGGCTTTCTGCGAAAGAACATAATATGGGCACAGTAACATCTGAGTGAATATAACCAAAGATGAAGCTTTGGCTTTGTGCTGTTCAAATACAAATAATTCCACAAGCTGGCAATAAAGCAACATAACAAAGCACCCCAAGGGGAAGAAACAATGTCCTTGGAGCAGGAAGAAAATTATTTACAAATGACCTGGAACTTTGGGAGCCTAGAATATGATTCGTTCCACATCTTTTTGAAGTGGCAGAAATAGTTTACAAATGTTTCTGCAACGGTAGTGTCTTGCAAGTGGGAGGAGATGCATTTTTATTACCATGTGGTAGTCAATGGTAGGTGTTGGAGAGAGAAATTTATGTAATTTGTATTTTGTTTTGAGTTTAAAAAAAATACTTTCAGTAATCTGGATGGGCATACTTGTTCTTCAGTTACTATCTTGTGTCATGATCAGTTGGGCATTGTTAAAAACTGTAACTTTCCTTGGGTTGTTCCCCCCCCCCTTCCTCTTCCATTTCCTTTTCTGTGCCTGTAGAATTTTTTTTTAATGCATCAGACTTTTTTTGGCATACAGAATACCCAAAGTACTTTTGACTGGAGAAAACAAATACTTGTAACGACAATTAAAACAGATTTGAACTGAAGCATCAGACTTTTATCCTTTATATCTGAAAGCCTACAGATCTTACAATACCCTCTTTAGCTTTCCCCTCCTGAAGTATTTGGTTGATATAAAAACTAAACTGTCCAGTATTTGTGGTGAATAAGCAATGAGTCAGTTCAGCGGTTGGCTTTGACATGGGGGAAGGGAATGTGCTACCTGACTGTGGTTGATTGCTAAGGGAAACATTACTTTCATGTCACAAAGGGGTGTTTCAGAAGTGGTCACAGCACTTGGGTCAACATTTGTCGTTACGTGCAATTCTCACTGAATTATTTTATAATATAATTGGAAATGAAATCATTACCGAGCAGAATCAAGTGCATCCTTTACCATCAATGGAAAGAGACCCAAGAACTTTACATTTGGGGGCTGCTCTATTGGTGGTCCCCTAGACTGAAAACTATTTTACTGCTGAAGAAGCTCCTGAATTTCATATTTAATTAGCAGTGAACAGCAATATATTTTAAATGTGCAGAACAGCTCTTGGGTGATTTTAAGATGTTTACTAGTGTTAGTACAAAAATGTATAATTTCATGATTTGGATAAGAAATGAAGTGTTAAAAGATGCTATTTGTAGTCTCCATGTACAGAAATAAAGGAATTGTTTTCTTTTTGGTTTTGCTCTAAGCTGTTTTATTTATGGGAACTGTTAAAACACTCTGCCTATTCTGTTCTCCATGGATAGCTACCTGCTTTATGTTTTTAAACAATTATGGAACTTAAACAGAAGGATCTGTAGAAACCCTTTACAGGACTTCCGCCTTCTCATAAACAAAGACATGGACATTTTCCTTTTAAAAAAGCATTATTTATTTTATAATTCAAAGTATTAAATATTTTTGAAATTATTTTTCAACTGAATTCATTTGTTTGATTGCAAATGTCATGTTTGTAAGTTGTAAAATGCAAATTAAACTTTTTATTGAATTTCCATAATATTTCCAAGATTTCATTGGAGTTGTGCCACATTATTATAATGGCTAGAAACAGCATTTGCTCTTGCTGTGCAAGTATATTGCACAGTTTCCAAAAGATTGTCACTGACACCAAATTGAGTAGAACTAATAAAAATGGGGCTGGACAACATCCAGTAAGCTCATTTCAGTGCACCCACTATTGCTGCCATTGGAAATTCTTTTTTAAAAAATGTGTTAGCTCTTTCCATTTCAGAGGTATTTTGAAATATGGCACAAGGAGCGTAGTGTAGATTAAGAAAGTACTGATGGGGCTGTTGGATTGGTTACCTACTTCTCTGGATTCTGGCCTGTACTGTACTTTTTAACAACAGTAGCTGTTAAACCTTCTTGCAAGCATTCCACTCCTGCTCTGTACAGAGACAAGTTACTCATTGCGTTGTTACCTGTGTTACAAGGTTTGTACCAGATTCTATAAAATTCACATAGGTTAATGTACTAGAATGGTTCAACCTAGATGGTGCTCACTAAGGCTGTAATGCCTATGTATACTTACTTGTTCAGTATTCAGCTGCACTGAAGTGAACGGGACTTCCCCTTGCATTGTAGTAAGAAACCACACATAGTTGACCTTTTCTTTGTTTTTTAAAGTTTCAAAGGCTGTTTAAGGGTCTAAACATGGCAACCTGAATCTGGGGCCTCATTGTGCTCTTATAGCCATTTCAGTACCACAGCAAGGACTCTGTGTGGTACAAATACATAGAATAAAGAAAACTGTTGCACCAGCTCAGTGTTTCATTGGGTTGTGGAATTTCACAATTGCAGAACCACTGCTCTTCATTCCTGCCACAAGCAGAATACTGATCAATTGGACTGAGGTCTGAGCAACACTTTCTACATAACTAATGCCTTACAAAACATAAGGGCCCAAGTCTATGAATTGTTGGCTTTTATAATTTGCTGCATTCCAGCCACCTAATGTCACAAGGTGTGGTATTGCACTTGCAGCAGGAATCTGCACAAGATGCTGCACTATTATAGCACTATTTACTAGTCGTTCATTGGTGTTTTGGTGGTTTGAGGCATTAACAAACATATGACTGCCTGCTAAGAGCCGTTGCTAAGCCAAAATAAAAGTGCATGGCTTTTTTTTACAGTAATTGTGCAGGCCTAGTTTGCAGTTTGCACAAAAATGCAGCATAGAGATCGACAGTTGCAGTGGTCACTCCCGCCTACTGTGGTAAACTTGGTATCATCTGTATTCCCTATTAGTTTGTAAGGATAAAAACACAAAGCAATTTGGGCATTCTATTGTATGATACACAAACTGGTAGGGTTTCACAATAGTTTAGTACAGTATTCTTATAGCACATTTGTGACAAGTGTAGGGAAGGGAAATTCCACAAATGCAGACACATAGCTATTGGTACTTCTCCTTTGCCAATTATCTTCATCTTAATGAAGCTGAGAGAAAACCACTCTTGCAAAATAACACAGCTACTACACTCTTGCCCTGTTATAGCCCAGGTTGGGTGAGTCCCCAGCTCTACATAGAATGGTTCAGACCACATGACCAGAGAAATCCATGAGCTTTGGAATAGCCAGGTTTACACGCATAGTTCACTTTCTGTGAGGTTGTTTACTTTATTGATGTTAGAGCTGCAGGGTAAAAGCAGCACTGCTCTTAATAAAACACATCTAAAACCCTATATATACCTAGGTGGGCTTACAGATACCTAACAGGAATCCACAAGAAGGTTGAGAGGAAGGCAAACTACACCTCCGTGGCCCAAAGACAGGAAGGTTCCACTCCATTGTGTCCCTTTTTATAGTCCAGTTTAAGATGTACTGGCTCCCCTAGGCCTATCAAAAAGCCGTTATGTGTGCTCACTTTCTACAGCTGAGAACAGTGCCTAGCTGGGAAAGCATCCTCCCTTCAGCTGTAACTCACATTTGACCTTGACAGTTTAATTGCCTTCCAGCTCTCTCCTTGTGGAGTATGTGACTTGCTGCTTATAACTGCAAACTGCCACAGCATACTTAATGACACAGGGCTGCTTCTTTCCCTTCGACATCTTTCCAATCTGTGTAATTCCAGAACAGCTTGCTATGGTCAAGTGGCTTCTGCAAAGATTCAATGCTGCAAAGTATGTACTGTAGATACAAACTGGCCATAGGCAAAGTGGAGACTACAAAAGTAATTACTGAGTGTGACGGATGACTGGATCAGCAAATGAGAGTAGTGTGTTCCAGGAGCCAATCTTATGGCAGGAAACTGACAGGGGATGGGCTTCTGGATGCTTTAAGTCTGGATGATAGTTAAGAGAGAGAATGACAAGTTGAGAAGAGAGTTGCCAGTTGAAAGGGAGAATGAAAGATGTGATGTGTTGAGGAGAAAGTGTGCATGGCAGTGAGTGAAGCTGAAAGAATGTATGTGCAGGAAGAACATGTAGTATGAGGAATAGAGAGGCTAGTTAAAAATAAATACCAAAAGTAGTTCTGTTATCTTGTTGAAACAATAAACCCATCTTTGTGTTTGTCATTCATATCCAATCTCCTCGTGGATTTATTTGGCCTTACTGATATATGTAATAGGCAGTTTAATCCTGTGAACACCCACCTACCCACACACACATGCATGTATTATCCATCTAATTGTGGAACTGTGGTTTCCACAGTTTATTTGTTCTGTGGCAGCAGTGGGAGGTGAAATCCCTTGTGTCACAAAGTGATGAGGTGGCCAGGCTGAGCGGTGACATAAATTCAGCTGGTGTGTCGCACTCAGTAATATTTGAGGAAAGTAGTAGAGAAGGAAGGGATCCATTCAATTCCTTATATGCATAGAAGAATTAAATATAGCAGCAGTAGATGGCATCTTTTTATGTAATTGGTTAACCAGATGTCCGTATAATGATAACTGGCATGGAAATGCACACAGAGATGGGCTGAAGCTGAATGAGTGTGAGTCCCATTTCCATTTTCCAGCTAGTTTTGCCAAATCTAGAGGCAAATCTTTGTTCCAGATGATGAGCTTGTATAAAGAACCACTAGCTGTCTGGATGAGGGCTGTTGGGAGGGTGCTGTGTTGGGTGAACCTAGCTTACAGTGGCTCATACATCTTATAAGAGGCATTAAGATTGTGCCTAATACCCCAGGTATTAGCACTAGTACTAACAATTATAGATTTATTTTTAAAAAATCTCTGATCGGTCTCCCTTTTCAAGTTAGCTACTTTAATTTATGCTTGATATATTGAGTAGTTCAGCTCTAGGTCTCTTGTTTGTTGTTAATTGCTGTCAAGTCAGTTCCCTATAATAAGAGACCTCCAAGATACCCTTTTATTAACAGCCCAACTTGCAGACTCAGGTAATGGCTTCTTTGTACCTATCTGTATTTTGTTTCCTACTCTTTTCCACTTTGTGAAGCATGATCATCTTTTCTAACAAGCCATGTTATCTCACGATATGTCCAACATATGATAGCCTCAGTTTAGTCATTTTGGCTTCTAGGCAGAGTTCAGGCATGGTTTACTTTAGGACCCACTTATTTGTCTTTTTGGCAGTCCACGCTATCCATAGAACTCACTTCCAGCACCACATTACATATGAGTTTATTTTCTTCCTGTCAGTTTTCTTCACTGTCCAGCTTTCACAACCCTACATAAAAATTGTAAATACTACAACATGGACAATCCTGACTTAGGAGATTTTCAGATGGGGTCCATACTCCGTGGCAGGCACGGAACAGGGTCGAGAAAGAGGCTCCCTTTCGGACAACATTGACCCGTCCCATCCTGCTCCCGTCCTGCCCCTGTGCTGCTCCCAGAGTATTCTGTTCATGATGAAACATTGTGAATAGAACACCCGTTCCATGTCTGTCATGGAATTAGGGGTGCACAAACAGGAGCCCCGTTCCTGTTCCGAGATGACAGCTGCAGGGGAGGAGGTCCATTCCCAGAACTTCCAGGCATGATCAGGACATCCAGGTAGGTGGCACCCTTCCCCCACCCGGGTTACTTGTAATTTTTTGTGTGTTTTTGTGCTTTGTTTTTACTTTTGACAGTTGGGGGGGGGGTTAAAATGTTTAAATTTGCCACACACCCATTCTCTCACAAGATCGGGCGCGATTTCATTTGCTGGTTGTAAATGCAGCCTTACGATGGCTGCATTTATGACCGGCCAGTGAGGGGAGGGGGAGGACATTCCTGCCGCAGAATGTAGGTAAGTGTGCGAACATTTTTCTTCTATTCCACGGCAGGAACAGAAATGGGGTATTTGGCCCCGTCTGAAAATGTCCTTAGGTATTCAATAATGTATCTTTATACCTGAGGATCTTATCTAGTTCCTTCATAGCTCCTCTTCCAAGTCCTAGTATTATGATTTCTTGACTACAATCTCCATTTGGACTAACGACTCAGCCAATTTATAGAAAATCTTTATGTCTTCCCCATACAGAAAAGGAAAAAAGTCTCTTTTACACTACACAACAATAGCATAGTGCTATAATTGTATAGGATGAAAGAGACCAGAGTTTCCAGACAGTGGCTGTAATTGTTTCTCAAAGCTACAGAATTTCTGCCTAATATGCAGCTGCTGAAATTTTATTTATTTATTTATTTATTTATATCCCGCTCTTCAGCCACAAGGCTATCAGAGCGGCTTACAAATTGTTTTAAGCAATAGCTATTTACACATCTACACTGCATTAAACAGTTTCCAATGTGTGTTAGCTAATTGCCCCCTACAAGCTGGGTACTCAATTTACCGACCTACGAAAGGATGGAAGGCTGAGTGAACCTTGGAGCCGGCTGGAATCGAACTTGCGACGTGGTGGCTTGCAGTACTGGCATTTAACCACTGCGCCACCAGGGCTCCCTAAAGTACTAAAGTTGCCACGAAATAAGAAAGAAAAGGGTTTGTTCCCATAACCTTTCATGAAATTAAACACCAACCATAGTGAGCTGCGTTTAGAATGAATCTTACTTAAAGCGCTTAGTTAAAGCACACCTGTAAGAATCAATAAGTCTAAGTAGAACTGACTCTGGATCTGACTACCACAGCTTTTGTTAACGGCCAAGAGCTTTCAAGTGTTGTTGTAAGCCTTCAAATTGTTTCCAACTTGGCGCCCCTAAGGCACACCTATCATGGAGTTTTCTGAGGCTGAGTGTGTGTGACTTGCCCAAGGTCACCCAGTGGGTTTTCATGGTGGATTTGAACCCTGGGCTCCAAAGTTGTAGTCCAACACTCAAACCACTACACCATGCTGGCTTCTTTCAAGTGACAGCATAATCTGATCAGTGAGCATTGGAACCTTTTCACATAGGGACAGACTATCCACAAAATTGCCCCCACAAGCAATGTCTTGGTTATTTAATACTGCTAAAATTATTATAAAATTAAGCCCATCCTGCATAATCTCTCTCAATATAATATGCACATTTTGTTACTGAGGAGAGCTTCAGAAGTGCTGACCCCCTGGCACTTGCTACATGCTTATCTGTCCCCTTTGCTCAATCATCAGTATCGCTTCTTGGAAGGCGCACACTGCAAAAACCACCAGGAACAAGGTTAAAGATCTCAATTGCCACAGAGGCATGAGAGCCACAGAATATACTTTTCCCTTCCTTGATTAAAGTTGAGTTGTTTCCTGTGACCATAGGAAACATGCAAATGCTTGATTGCCACACCATCACCCAGTTAATGAATCTACAAGGATACCCTTTGACTTGGCCAATTAAAATGGCCCCATTCGGAACCATTCCCTCCCTCCAGGCAGATCAACAAGTTCAAACACTACCTGAGCACACTTGATGATACCTTTTGATTTCGAGTGCTGTATTGATCCAAATAGGCAGGTATCAGTTGTGCAAGAGACAAAGGACAAACTCTTGTTCTGGTTCTTTTAACTCATTCTAGGTCTATGGGCTATCATTGTTTTGAGAGGCCTAAATGCCCTGAAGGCACCAGATCCTGTTGAAGCAGGGTCAACTCTGGCTAGCACTTGGACTAAGAATACCAGGTGCTGTAGGTTATATTTCAGGGGAAGAAACTAAGATACTGCTATGAAATTACCATAAATGAACAGGCAACTTGAAGTCACTCACAGAGTACCAAAGGCCAGCCATGTAATTTTGGCAGAGAATGGAGAAAAGAACCAAGTATCTCTCACCAGCCTTGGCAGTTAATAGAACAACAAAAGAGCAAAGCCTGGCATGTAAAGCAGCTACCTCACCCTGCCCAGTTATACAGCCAGCCCTGCATCTGCTTGCTGTAAAAGGCATACACTTTGAATTATGGAACGATGAGCTTAGGAAGGGCTTGTAATTTGGTGTGGAAAGAGCATGGAGATTATCACACGGGCTTAAAAATCCGTGGCAGGCATGGAACAGGATTGGGAAAGGTCTTCCTTTTTAGATGACACCATCCCTGGCCCATGCTACATCATGGTGCTACATTATTGTCTCTCAGATGTAAAAGCAACACACCCTGATTTTGAGAAAGTTGGCTCTATAGAAGGCAGAGATATTAGTTAAGCCTACATTGAGAACCAGCATGGAGTAGCAATTTGAGTGTTGGGCTAGGACTATAGGATACTAGAATTCGAATCCCTGCTCAATCATGGAAACCCACTGGGTGACCTTGGGTAAGTCACACTCAGCATCAGAAGAAGGGATGGGCAAACCCCATCTGAATAAATAATGCCAAGAAAACCTTGTGATATGGCCTTAGGGTTGCCATAAATCAAAAATGACTTGAAGGCACAGTATAATAAGTAACACCTTGTTAAACCAGTCTTTTCAAGGTTTATGAATGTGTTGTAATTGTCTGTTTCTGTATCTAATTACAACTCCTCTTCCATGTTTATAATACTGGAAAATTGTTTCTAGTTGCAATTTTTGCACCCCCCTCCAATAAGTTCTTGTCTCTTTCAACTGACTTAAACAAATACTTTTCTCCACCATCCAGAAATTTATCTGCTTTATCTATACTGGGATGTACTTGTTACACAATTGTCCTTTTAACAGTTCTTAACTACCACCATGAAAATGTGCACCTATCCCCCCACCATCATCTTGCTGGCATGTTTTGCATTTGTATTACAGTTCACATCAACCCTTTCCCCCAAAGCAGTTAGCATCCCATGCATCTCAGTGGAGCTTTGTTGTTGTGTGTCTTCAAGTCACTTCTGATTTATGGCAATCCTAAAGTGAACCTTTTTTGGTAGAATTTGTTTGGCAGGGGGTTGCCCTTCCCTTCCTGAAGCTGAGAGAATGTGACATGCCCATGGTTACCCAGTGGGTTTCCATGGCTGAGTGGGGATTCGAAACCTGATCTCCCAGTGTCCTAGTCCTAGTCCAGCACTCAAACCAGAATGCCACACTGGCTTTCGAAGTGAATTTTATCCAGGAAAACAGTATGTGTGAATGTGCCTTCAAGTCACCTGTTGACCTATGGTGAGCCCATGAATTTCATAGGGTTTTCTTAGGCAAGGAATACTCAGAGGTGGTTTTGCCAGTTCCTTCCTCTGAAATATAGTCTACACCACCTGGTATTTGTTGGCAGACTCCTATCCAAGTACTAAACAGGACTGACACTATTTAACTGCTAAGATTAGATGGAATCTGGTGCCTTTAGGGCATTTAGGCGCTTTCCCACAAAAGCTTACTCTGAAATAAATCTGTCAGTCTTAACGTTGTGCTCATTTTTTTTAAAAAAAACACCAATCCTTCCTCCTCTGTTTTATACTGAAACAAAGACAGCCACCTCCTTGAAAGCTACTCAACACAACTGCTGCTCACAACCCGTCCACAGAAAAAATTATTTCTGATTACAGTTGTCCCTCTGTATCCACGGATTTAAGTATTCACGGCTTGAAAATATTTTTTAAAAAATAATAATCCAAAAAGCAAGCTTTGATTTTGCCATCTTATATAAGGGACACCATTTTGCCATGCCATTACATATAATGGGACTTGAGTATTCACTGGTTTTGGTATCCACGGGGATCCTGGAACCAAACCCCAGCGAATATGAAGGGACAACTTGTATTTCCAGTTCCCTCCATTTCAGCAGAATTATTTAGATTGTGTGGATGTGTTGTTTTATTTTTTATTTTTTGCCGGGGAGTACTGGTTTGAGCATTGGATTACGACTCTGGAGGGTTTGAATTCCTGCTTGGCCATGGAAGCCCACTGGCTTATCTTGGGCAAGTCACACTCTCTCAGCCTCAGAGGAAGGCAACAGCAAACACCACCCCCCCCAATTTTGAACAAATCTTGCCAAGAAAACCCCATGATAGGATCGCCTTAAAGTCACCATAAGTCGGAAACGACTTGTAGGCACACAAAAACAAGAATCCTTGCTGATCTAAGGGAAGTGATCCAGGGATCTATTAGAACCAGATCGCCCACTGCCCATCTCCCCCTCTCTGTCACACGAAGCAGCCATTACTCTCTTGAGAGTGAAGTACCACCTCATAGCCACCAGGTGCCGCCCTCGTCCGCAACCATTTGCGTTCGGTAGCGGAAGGAGGGGGAGCAAAAACAGATTCTAGAAACTTCCGGAATATCGTAGCCTCGAGAATTGAGGTAATCTCATCTCGCGATCGCTCTCTCCAACCGTTTAGATGAGGTGGTCACAGAGATAAAAAAAAGTAGAGTGACGCACCCTCCTATTTGTATAGACAAAGTGTGCTGATTCTCTCTTCAGGCTAGAGATTTCTACATGACACAAATAATCCATCTTGAAAATGGATGATTTGCCACGGCTCCTTCCTGTGGAATCTTGGGAGTTGTAGTTTGGCGAGAGGCCTTGTAAAACTATAACTCCCAGGATTCCATAGGAAGGAGCCAGGGCAAATCGTCCAGTTTCAAACTGGATTATTTGTGTGGTGTGGATGTGGCCTTTTAAAAGCAACGCTGAGGTGAAAGAGAGCTGTGTTGCTTATAGAGATCCAGAAAGTTACTAGAGCTTTTGACTGGATAGTAGTGTACCTACTCAGAATAAAAATATAGCAGGAGAGGGGAATTGAAATTATTTGTCTCATTTTTTTAGTCTGATTTTTGTTGAGTTGTTGAGGTTTAAAGCTGTCCTCCCCCCCCCCCAAAGAGCTCTTTATAGTAAGAATGTAGCTCTATATTACAGGTTGAGGTGTCAGGTTTAGTAATGTCATGCAAAACCCCCACAAAACTTGTCCTGTTATCCTATCCCAGTGTTTTTACGTCTCAGTATGGATTATTTGCAGGGCTCCTTCCTATGGAATCCTGGGATTTGTAGTTTTACAATGCCATTAGCCTTCTCTGCCAAGAGAGTGCCACTGCCTCTCTCCAAACTACAAATCACATAATTCCATAGGAAGGAGCCACACAATTCAGTTTCAACGTGGATTATTTTTCTAGTGTGGATGCCCCGTGAGGAAACGTGACATTGTCATACAGTCTGCTGTTAATAATACAGGGCAACACACTTCTAAAGGATTGGGAAAAATTATGGGAACATTTAAATGGTAAATATGCAGAAATGATGGTTTTGGGATTTAAAGACTAAAATATCTGACTATTCACAGGGAGATAACACATGGCAGATAAGGAAAGTTTAAAGGTGTAGAGAGGATGGGTGGAAAAATAAAGAGTAATAAATGAGGCTATTTCTCTATATGCCCCTCTCTCTACTCTTTTAAGGAAGATGAAGGAAGGCTGTTGGCAAAATAATAATATAGCTGATAACTTGATGTACAGGAAGTGTATTAATCTGAGTAGTAATACACTACTTTAATAGAGGTATTGTGTATTTAATTTGTGTTATACAGTAGGACCCCGTATCCACTGATTCATTATCTGCTGATTAAATTATCCACAGGACACAAAACAATACACCTATCACAGAGTCTTCCTAGAAAATCTGTCCTCTTTAGCCATTTTCTAGGTCTTCCAAGGCAACTCTTTTTATTTATTTATACCCCGCTCTTCAGCCACAAGGCTATCAGAGCGGCTTACAAATTGTTTTAAGCAATAGCTATTTACACATCTACACTGCATTAAACAGTTTCCAATGAGTGTTAGCTAACTGCCCCCCACAAGCTGGGTACTCAATTTACCGACCTACGAAAGGATGGAAGGCTGAGTGAACCTTGGAGCCGGCTGGAATCGAACTTGCAACGTGGTGGCTTGCAGTACTGGCATTTAACCACTGCGCCACCAGTACCAGTTCTGGTATTTTAAACCAGAAGTCCCATTATTTTCAATGCCATTTGCTATTATCCACGGTTTTCGGTATCCACACCCCCCCGAACCAATCCCCAGCAGATATGGGGGTCCTACTGTATATGTTAGGTGGAGGGGAGGGAAGGGAACGGAGGTAACAGGGAGGGTGGGAAGGGAAATTATGTATTGTGTTGTTGTTTGATGTGTTATATATCATGTTTCATTAAGGTCTGTTGTGTATTGCTTAAATACGTTAATATATAATTATAATAAAATATTTAAAATATAATATGGAGCACACAAATGGGACTGAGGTCACTTTGAAGAAGGGGATGGATAACCGTGAAAACTCATGCTAAAATAGATCAGTCAGGCTTAATGGTGCTGCTAGCGTAATTTACCTCCCTCTTTCCCTCTTTTTATGCTGCAACAGACTAACAGCTATTCCATTAAAACAGAGCTAGGCTGCATCTGCACTGCAGAAATAATCCAGTTTGACTCTGCTTTAACAGCCATGGCTCAATGTTATGGCATTCTGGAATTTGTAGTTTTGTGAGATCTTTAGCCTTCTCTGTCAGAGAGCTCTGGTACCACAACAGACTACAAATCCCAGGATTTCCTAGCATGTAGCCATGGCAGTTGAAGCGGGGTCAAACTGGATTATTTCTGCAGTGCAGATGCAGCCCTAGATTGGGGACTGCATTCAAACATCCTCATAAAAATAGCTCCTCTCAGATTACAGCAAAGGCCAATCTTGACAAATCCCTACCGCATTTAATCCGAGCCCAAATCCAAATGGTCCTTTGCCTGCAGGAATCTTCATATTTTATGAAGTTGACTTGTACACAAATATATTGTAATTATATAAGTTGGAAAATAAAATAAAAGCCATGTAATTTCCACCTTGAAATAAAATCTTGAGGTAGAAGCTGAGGAACTATGCCTTGAATGTTACTTCTTGGATTTTTTTGTTTTGTTTTAGGAAATGGGTGCTGCTCACTAACAACCACATTTTTTTTGGATTAATTATATTTAGTTATGTCTTGCCTTTCCCCAATATTATTTTTGTATTATTATTTTTATTAATCTTTTATTAATGTTTTCTTTTCCAAATATGTATAATTGTAATGTGTAAATATAATGTTCATTGGAAAAGAAAAAAGAGTGATTATAGTGTAGATTTTCCTTGTTTTTTTTCCAGGCTGTGAGGCCGTGTTCTGGAATAGTTTTTTCTGACGTTTCGCCTGCATCTGTGGTTCGCATCTTCACCCAAGGAAAATCTATGGATTAGTGTTAGGATAGATAGTTTTATTTTTGTATTAGTAAGAAAAGAGGAAAACAATTTTTTTTGGCATTATTGTTATGGCCTTTTGCAGTCGGGTGTATTTTTCAGTAGAATGGTCTTATTCCAATAAAAAAAAAAAATCCTAATCCCCAATATAGGGACTCAAGGCAGCTAACAATGAATTTTAAAACAATACATAGACATTAAAAAATACCAATATAAATATGGAATTAAAAAAAAACACAAATAGATTTTGAATGTGAAAAAATTTAAAATATTAAAATATTATAAAACTATATACATGTTAAAAAAAACAAAACGATTCGGCTGAAATCCAGAATTTCCCCACCACTCTCAACTATGAGCACAGGTGGTGGTGGGGAAATCCAAGGCCACAGTGAAACCCGGAATATTCGCCCTCATGCTCCACTCTTAATTTTACCTACGTCTATGGGCGAGGGGGCGGGGTTTACGACGCTTGTTGAGCCGCTTCCTCCTGCGTGTGACGCACTTCCTTTCCTCAGGCCCTTAGAGAAGAGAGAGTTACGGCCGTCGGCCGTCACGGTTTGCCTCTGTTCCTGCTGCTTCCTCCGCCGCGGCCTCTCGGGGAGAGAGATAGAGAAGGAAGGCAAGTGGGCCGTGAGGGAAGGGAGGGAGCCTTGTAAGACCGGAGGCGGGAGGGAAGCGGTGATGCTGAGGGGATTTGGCCTCTCCCGGCGGGCGGGGGTTGGGGGCCAGCGGAGCCGCCGTCTCTTTCCCCTCCCCTCCCTTAACCCTTCGTGTCTCGTGATTGGCTGAGGGGCACTGCAGGGGGCGGGAAGTGGGGGCAAAGTGGGTTATCTATTGGCTGCTGGAGACTTCCTTCAATCCCCTGTCTCCCCCCATCATGTGTGGTTCTTCCATCTTTTAAGGTCTGGAGGGCCATTTCTCGTCAAACACCCCCCCCCCCAAATTGGGACGGCCACAGATTTTTCCAGGCTGAGGCCAGCCTGGCAGGTTATAGCTCCTGGGCCAGGATTGCTGCACCCCAAGTTAGAACAAAGCTTGTGGCATGAATGTGCTTGATCGACTCCTTAATTGGCTGGACTCCCCCCCCCCGCCTTATCAATTTCACTGAACTTTACATATTTCCTATGCAGGATTTTCTTAGGCAAGGGATACTCAGAGGTGGTTTTGCCAGTTTCATCCTTTGAAACATAGTATACAGCAGTGGCTCTTAACCTTTTCTTTACCAGGGATCCTCTTTAAATACCAAAACTTAATAATAATAAATTTATTTATATCCAGCCCTTCTACAAAATGCAATGGGGTGGCTTACAACATTTAAAATATACATCCAAACCCCTCCACTCCCCCTCTTAAAATACAATTAGATAATTCAAATTTAAAACATACTTAAAACAAATCCCTACCCCCCTTAAAATCTGTCTCTCTCTGGCATTTCTTCGCAAAGGAAGATTCAGGAAGGACTAATCCCGCGCTTTCTGCAAGCGCGCTGATGACTAAAAAGGCCAATCTGAGATAAACACGTCTGGTTGCAGAAAGCACAGCAGAAGGTCTCCTTGGGTAATGTTTCTGGTTTGTGATTCTTTCCGCGTTGTCGTTTCTCTTCAAGACTTGTTAAAATACAATTAGATAATTCAAATTTAAAACATTTAAAAAATACAATTAGATAATTCAAATTTAAAACAAATTTAAAACATTTAAAAAATTTAAGTAAAACATACTTAAAACAAATACTAAAAATAAACAATAGACAGTGGCTGTAGCAAGGCCAGGACAAATTAGATTTTCTTTCAAATGCCTGGTGTTCCCTATTATCCACGGTTTCAGGTATCCATGGGGGTGTGGAACTTATCCCCTGTTCTTTTTAATGGTCTGTAGCACATCTAAAGGCGCCTGAAAACTGCAGGGTCAGCCCTGGGTAGTACTTGGAGACTACCAGTGAATACCAGGTGCTGTATTTCAGTGGAAGCAATTGGCAAAACTACCCCCTTAGTATCCCTTGCCTAAGAAAAGTCTATGAAATTCATGGGCTCGTCATAAGTTGTCACAAGGTACTTGAAGGCACATACACACAACACACCTAAAATGAAAATCTCAGGAATCTATAGCTGATAGCAGTCTTCTTCTAGCCATTGCCTTTTAAACATGTAAATGAGAGAAGAGGCATTGTTTCCTCCCCATCCCCCCATTGGTTTCTGCTGTCTCTGTACAGTTACAGGAAGTAATCCTGTCTTTAAAAAGAAAAAAAATGTTCCAGTTGTTTTTCTTAAAATGGGTTAATGATTTTTGTCTTTCTGAAAAACTCAAGTGTACATCATAGTTTTCGTTTGAAATGTTAGCCATGGTCTGACCTGAGGTCAGAAACTCATTTGAAAACAAGATAAATATTATGTACTGTTTCTAGGAAATAAGTGCCACTGAATATAGTAAAAATTGCAGGGGAACCTGTTGAAAGAGGAATATGTAGTTGGTAATGGATTTCTTGGGAAAATACTTAGCTAACACATATTGGAAGCTGCTTAATGCAGTTAGATGTGTAAATAGCTATTGCTTAAAACAATTTTTGTAAGCCGCTCTGATAGCCTTGTGGCTGAAGAGCGGGATATAAATAACTAAATAAATAAAAAAATAAAATACTTTGAAAGTAGGCTCTCCAGGTCTTAGGTTAACTAGATGAATATTTGGAAGTTGGAAATAATTGGTTGATGTCTTTCAGCTAAAAAGTGCAATTTTTTAAACTATGGGGTAGAAAGAGGAGGAAGAGAGGCCTTGGGTCACTATAAGTAGGGGACTCCTAAGTTCTTCCCTTTCGTGCTCTTCATGACCCCATCCTCTCAGCTTTCCACCTGCCCCATGGTTCTGCCTTCCCTTTATCCTCTCACCCTTCTAGGCACTTGTCTCTCATTTTGTTTTCCCACCAACCCCAATGTTCCTTTTCCAGTCCTTGGCACATAGCTGTAGCTTCATTGCCACTTTTTCTTCCCTGCTGCCAACCCAAAGACTTTCTACCAATCAGAATAGAAGTAGCTGTGCTCTGCAGAGATCTAGCAGGGAACATAGAATCATAGAGTTGGAAGAGACCTCAAGGGCCATCCAGTCCAACCCTCTGCCATGCAGGAATACACAATCAAATCATTCCCGACAGATGGCCATCCAGCCTCTGTTTAAAAACCTCCAAAGAAGGAGACACCACCACTCTACGAGGCAATGCATTCCACTTCCGAACAGCTCTTACTGTGAGGCAGAAGAGTGGGTTAAGCCATGAAAACCATTTTAGTATTTATTTTAAATAAATTGAGCCAGTCTGGCATGAAGGGGAGCGGAATGTAATGGTCACTCTAGCCCTTGGGTTTGTCAGCTGCTGGGACAAATTTGGAAACCCTTGATGGAATTCTGTTTGATACACTGTGTTGGTGTAACTGTGCTAGTTTAGGGCTGCTGTGTTGACTGCCATAATATCTGTTCCTCTTTATGCTAGATATTAAAATAATGAAGTAGGAGAGAAGCCATGGATACAGCAGCTGTGAAGGAAATAAGGCATTGTAGAAATTGACTGTTCAGAGGTGGAAGATTGTGTTCTCTTTCCTTTCCCACTGCTGTTTAGCTCTGGAAAGAGTGCAACTGCTAGTGTGGTGCACTTGAAGGATTCTGGCCATTGCACATTAGCAATAAAAACCACACCAGACCAAACATAGTAGTGGGCCCAAAAGGAATTTAGATATTGAAGCTAGGGCAATTTTCCATTAGTTAATTTGCTCAGAATGATCTAAATTCCTTGTTTCAGTCAGCACTAACTTCATTAACATTAAACGTAGTGCTTTCCATGAAAAACTTATAAATTATCTGTGTTGGTTTCAGTTTCTCTGAGAATATGATGAATGTTTCCTACACAGCCAAGATGGCCAAAGCACTGAGAGCTGATGGTCAATATATTATTAAGTTTTGGTATATAATACACCAAAAGGTGGGGTTTGGGTAGCAGAATGTAAGCTTAAGTTACAAATGGCAGCCCAAGTTCAAAAGGTCTGAGCAGCACTGAGATACACTGTAAAGAAAATAAAAATGGAATTTACTGACTTAATTATCTTCCTGCAAACCATGTTTGCATTTCATAGTTTTCAATATTATTGTAAGACTTAATCTGTCTTAAAATAGCAATCTTTGCTAAACAGAATTCTAGAGAAAAGCTAAGTAGTTAATTTGGAGCAGCTGGGGTAGTGGTTGCTCAAGTTTTTGTCCTGTCTCTTTCTGCTATTTTAATTTTATAATAAATGATTTGTCCTAGTTTGCAATAATTGACACGACCCTTGTGTAAGCTGCTATGATAAATTCATATTACACTATTCAAATTAAATTTAAAAAAATACAAGTTATTCCAAAATAAATGTTTATTTTTAAATGGATGACTATCAGCAAAGGGATTAACGTCAGTTAATGAGGCACCATTGTTTTTGGTATCATGAGATTTTTCCAGTCCTCCAAGAAATGGATACTCATCATGTAGGAGTCTAAGCAATACATTTTTCCCCCTCAAAACAATTTATTCTTGGAAAAGTACTGGTACATGTTAAGATACTGCAGATTTCACAGTAAAAATTCCTGTATGTCATGTTTGTACTCCATGTCATGTTGTGTAACTGTTCTCCCTGCATTTTATGGTGACTAAGTATAAAGTCTGAGCTGGGTGAAGAAATATACAAACTATTGTCCTGAAACTAATTTTTGTGTTCAGAACAATTGCTTCAGCTAAATATAAAATTGGCGTTAATTTGAAAGTTCAGAAGTGGTAGTTTGACACATTTTCATAATCCAGACTAGTCAGATTTGAGCTAGTAACAGAATTATAGAAGATTATATGAATTAAAGTTACTCAAGGCTAAATTAGAAGGATAATGCTTCAGTTTCAGCATTTTTTTTTTTGGCTATAAATGGAAGATTGATGTTATTTCCAGAGGTAGCTGGAAGAGTGTTATGCTTACTTTCTCACAACAATTTCAAGCATAAAACTTTAAGGATGGGTTAGATGGAAAGGCTGCACAGAGGAGAGTTTCAGTGTTAGATCTGATGTGTGAGAGAAAATGGCATTGAGTACCGCTGAGATCAGGAGCAGATTTGGTTGCCCAGCAACTATTATGTCAGTACACAGTCAGTAAAAAGGCCATTTCCATTTCACCCCATCCAGTAAAGGTGCAGAAACAATGGGTGGCCATCTTAATTTTGCAGATTTCTACAGCTGAGCTCAAAATATGAAAGATTTCCAGGGTACTCAGAATCCTAGTAAATGCCTGGCTTACTTAGTTAAAATTATGCTGTGGTCTCAATATTTAATCCTTTGTTTGTATTAACAGAAAACAATACAATTTCTGTATGCAGGTGCACTAATGAAAATAACAGCGGGCCTCCTGATTTGCAGTTTCAGCCGCCCACAGATTGTCACATCTATACCTAAAATAGGTGCAGTGTGCACATGCACATTGCCACCATTTAATAAGATGGGGTGTGGCCACCTGTGGTATTTACCATCAGTGTGTGTGGGGGGGCCCTGGAACTGAACCCTCACGGACCCAGACGGCCCACTGTAATTAATACTGCATATATGTTACATTTTGTGACTGAAATAATGAGCATTCTGGGAATGAGATCATGTACTTGAGTTGTTGGCTCTGTACTTGTTTATTGGCTTCTGTACTTGGAGTTCTTGCTTTGTGTTTGTGGCACATAATACCAGTCTGGCATATTATGGTAGCTTGAAAGCAGGGCCTCACCATTTGTGGAGGCCTTTCTGCCCTGAAGCTGTCCCTCATGTATTCCTAAAATAAGTTAATCTTTTGCTTCTGTTTGCCTACCTTTTGACTGATTTCTGCAAGTAACTTTGGCTACTGAATTAGTTTTGCAAATTTTATTTGCAAATGCCAAGAATTACAACAGCTTCCAGGTCATGTATGCGTTATAACTCTGCAGTTCATTCATTCTTCTAAAGCAGCTGAACTAAGCCCTCAATACTTTCTGCATGCACTGTAAGTGGTTCTCATTTTTGTTAATTTCATTATGTATGCTATCAGTATTTGGTGGTTTCTTAGAGACTGTTCTTCTTCCATCTAAACACCACCCCCAGTAACTTCTGGTTATGCAGAGCTTGAGATACAGAACTGATATATTTCTGATATTGGTGTAGTAAGATTGAAATTTCAGATGGGATAATGCTCATCTGCTTTGCTTTGCTTCTTCATTCTTTATCGTGATGCCACATTGTTTTGTACCAACTCATTTCAGATGTTTTTTTAACTTTTACTTTTCACTTCTCCAATACTTTTCTTCATCTTCCTAATATTTATTTTTATTACCTTCCTGTTCCTCCACTCCCACTTGTAATGCACCTGTTAATAATGTTCATTCTCCCTTTTTTAAAAAAAACAGAACTTTCAAAAATATCTTTTCCTTAAAGTGTAGAGCATACTTTCTGTTCCAGAGAGTGATCTATTCCCTGGAACTTGGTGGGTCAAGATATCAAGTTGAAACTCCTATCTTTCAGGCAGAAATGTCAGTGTCCTTTTATTTAGTTTTATAAAAATCAGGGCCTAGCAGTACCACTTTGTTTAGAACCAATTACTGTTCTGCTTCTGCTTTAAGGGATTATGTGAAGTTGGAGTTTCTAAGATGCAATTCTGTAATGTCAAAAGGTTTTATAGAAGTATTAAGCTGACTCATTTGAATCAATATTGATAGTCTGTGTAGCTGCTTCCTTCACTGCTTGTTAAAGGGGATGCCATATTGATTATTAATCATAGTTTATGGAGAACTAGTTTTTGAAAAGTTGCATTCTGTTAATTATAATATGAAGTTTTGAATTTGGATTTCTTTAAACATTCTTGTATTACATTTTTTCATTTCCCAGCAGAGGAGGGAGGAATATCCTGTAATTTGGGTTGCTCTTCCCACTCACTCCATTAGGCAAGAAAAAGACCTTCCATTGTCCTCACATGCAGAAGCAATCCTAGTTTCCTGCCTACTGCTCTGATAGGACGTGTGCCATTGCTCTGCTTGTCTATCCAGCCACTCTAGGTTCTGAACACATTTCTCCTGTACTTCTTTTCCCTTGTCTTTCCTGCAAAAAGAAAAGGGGGGGGGAGCTTGCTTTAAACTCTGAGCTCTAAACCTTAAATCTTCTTTTAAATGCTTTAAACTCCTTAAAGCTCTTTAAACCTTTTTGTACTCTTACCTTGCCTTAATCCTATCCACCCTCTCTGGGAGTGTGGAATTTCAGGAGGACCGTAGCATGTCAAGACTGCCGGAAATGGAGTAGAGAATCCTTGGCCTGGCCAGCCACACTCCCCACCCCTCTAAACCTGCTCCCCCTGCCTGGAAATCCAGAAGAAATAAACATAAGTAAAACAAAATTATTGTGTCACCTCAACCCTTCCATAGTTTCAAGCAGACACAGAGGACATGCTTCCATGAAAGGAACAAAAAAGGAAACCAAGACCAGGAATTGCAGTGTTGTGAGATGCTGTCCATAATTTTACACAGATCTACCTGCTACATACGGTAGTTTTTAGAAATAATGTGGGGTGAGCAGTAAATAAAGGGATGCCTATTTAATCTTTTATTAATTTTTCTAAAAGTGTTCCATAATCCACACACCCCTCCTATTTTTCTGGGGGAAAGGCTTCAGAGAAAACCAGGGGAAATGTTTTTTCTCCTGAATTTTTCTGATTTTCTTCCTGGCCTTCACATCTCTATTTACAACAAGTCTTTCAGCCTATATGGTTTCCTGCTCCAAGCTTAAGCTCAGTTCTAGTGGACATCATGATATACAAGCTCTATTCAGATTCATGTTGTCTTCATAATAGTATTAAGATTATTGGGAACAAATGATTTCCCCTTTTTTAAAACAAGAATAAGATATAGAGCAGCATGCCATATCTGCTGCTGTACCATACATTTCAAGTCTTATTGAGTCCTTAATTGTCTAGAAGCAATCTCTTTGGTTGCTGCAGAGAAAGATCAGGTCCTTTGCATCAGCTCAGCTGAGAAACCAGCTCTGTTTACTCTTGCTCTCTCAGAAATGTTTCCATTTAAGCTGATTGTTATATAAACTTTGACTTTTAAGCTGCTTGAATTGCTTTATTTATTTCTTCTTGCACCATTCCCTTTTTCTTTTATATTATATCAGTAAAAGGTTTTTAATGAGAGTCCATTTTTGTTCTTCTGTCAACCACCCTTTCAGCTGAAGTACTGAGTCAAAAATACTTTTGATAAGACCATCCTCTCCTTCTTACCGTATGTTCTCTGGCTAGTTCATTGGGCTTTTACTTTTCTTTCACTTGTGATGCAGTTTTGAGAAGGAAAGAGTAGACAAAACCTGTTTCTCCTCCAAACAGCAGTTCAGAGAGTCTGCAGAAGCCTGGTCGGAAGCCTGTTTGCCAGAGCACCTGGGGCATATGCCATTGGCAAAAGGAACTGCTGATGCCTGGTGCTTATTCTACATTTGCTTGCTCTAAAGCTGTACTCTAAAAGAGGGGAGAAAAGGCTGAGCATAGTAACTGGAGTTTGTGAAACTTTAGGCTCTGGACAGTTAGGGTTCAGAGACCATCAGGAAACAGTACAGGAGGTGACAAGGGGTGAACTGAGGGAAGAAGAGGGAATGACTCGATCCAGGGTCCCAGGAGGGCCTAAATACCCCAAAGGTGCCAGATCCTGTCTGAACTTGGAAGCTAGGCAGGGTCAGCCCTGGTTAGTACTTGGCTGGGAGACTGCCAGCGAATACCAGTGCTGAAGGCTATGTTTCAGAGAAAGGCACTGGCAAAACTGCCTCTGAGTATTCCTTGCCTAAGAAAGCCCTGTGAGATTCATGGGCTCACCATAATCTAACAGGCGACTTGAAGGCATATACACACATAGGGTCTCAGCCCTGGCCTTGGGCAGTGGATGTTGGGAAGGAAAGGAAGAAGTGGGAAGATGCTGAACCCTTGTGTGAATGCTTCTTGTGTGATTGTGTGTGTGTTTGGTGTTAATATTTGAACTCTTAATGAAAACCATAATTAATTTCACATGTGTATGTATTCCATCCAGGCTAGTACTAGTATTATAGGTTCAAGACCCCTTTGTTGCCCCCTATTACATTGCTAAAGTGGAGTTGCTGCTAATTTCCCCAACATATTAAAAACTCGATATTTTCTTGGAATTTTCAGGAGCATTTTGGGTAGCAAAGCCACTACTATTTCTGCTCATATTTGATGCTTATTTATGTTGGTTTCAATGTGCAGTGTTGCATGAAGCAGTCTTGAATGCTCTGTTTATATGTAATAGAAGACTTTCCTTCCCAGTTGCCATGTTTTGTATGGAAATGTAAAATTTCAAGAATTTTTTGAAGAAATGGGGGGAGGGGACTTTTCTGGGGAAAAAATGGATGTTCAGAAATTAAAAACTGCCACGGCTTGTGCCTTTGCACTGCTGTATGGAGACCACCACTTTAAGTAGCACTATTGTACATAGTCTTACATAAAAGTCTTATCTGCTGCATAGTTCTAAGACATGACGTGGAGAAAAATTAATGTATGGAAACCTTGTCTTCAATATTTTATTTGTCATTCTAAAAGAGACTATTTTGTAATTCACATTTTTTCAGTTTTTCCAGTAAAATAAGACTGGGGTGCGGGAATGGAAATAACACTTCTTTCCCCCCAGATTTGGGCCTTTGCATCTCTGGATTTGTAGTACCTGTTTAAAAAAAATAGATGTGCAAGATGAAAAACATGGTTCTAAAAATGGATGAACGGATTTTTACAAAGTTTGGTTAGGCTTAAATGTTGCTTTTATTGCATAAATCCTACAGTCATTATTGGTGCCTACCAATTGCTCACTACGTTACACTTAATTTATAATTATATCCCACATATATTAGAAGACAAGTGAGACTAAAATACTAGGCCTGATTGAATGGCATTATTGCCTTGTCTCCTTTATCCTCAGTCTTTCCAAATGGCAGTGGGATTTGCCTTATTGAGAGCATTGACAATTTCAAATTATAGTGAAGCAATTAACAAGGATTTTCTTGATGACATAAAATTGGCATAATTATAATGAACTGCTTCAGTTGTAGACTTCAGTGTTGTTATTTTTTTGCTAATATCCTCTACGTAATTTACAGTTAATTGCTGACAGTGTTTTAATTAAAAAGTTGAATATGGGAGACTTTTTAGGAATCCTCATAGATGTGAAGATAATACTTTCCCCCCAGAAGTTGCTTTCCCCATGAATTTTCTGGTTCATGGACAATGCAAATGTGTGCCCGTTTGTGATAATTACGTATTTGTGGCTAGTTGGCTGTTCATCCTGCCGTTAGAACTTAGTCATTGAATTATTGGACATAGTTTCTTCACTTCCTTGATGGACTTTCCTGAATATGTATTTTTCAGTGCTGTCTGATTTCAAAGTGGTTTTCATGACAAAATGTCCTTATCCAATTATCCTTATGTTAAAAATAATCCTTTGTTAAAAAGAATTAGAATACTTTTGGAACTCTTGATTTTGTAAATGTCAGTAAAGCCTATATAGACAGCATTACTCACTGTATAAAACATCACATCAAATATTGCATGAGCAGATTTCTTCTCATGCATTGAGAGCTTTCCTTTCTCTCCCTGCATGTCCCTAATTATTCTGGAACAGATTAGCAGAGGGAGAATTTAATTCTCCAATGATGATGGTGTCCATTCCATTGGCCAGTTGGATGTAACATTCTATGTTAACATGGCAAGCATAAGCTCGCCATTGCCTATGTTGCTACAGTTATGATTGTTGGGAAGCTGACCATTCCTCTATAATATGTTATAGAGAGATTTATCAGTTTGCAAGGTGTGGTAGTAACCTGAACTCTATAGTACTTTCAGTTTTCGTTTTGCTTTATATTCAGTCTTGTAAAATGATATGGCTTGTGAGGAAACACAATAACAAGAGATTATCTAAAGTCTCTCATCTTTGAACCTAGTTAGAGCTGGAAACAAGTAACTAATAATCCTCCAACTGGATTTCAAAAGAACAAAGATTATTACAGTTGTCCCTCTGTATCCACGGATTTAGTATCCATGGATTTAAGTATTCACGGCTTGAAAATATTCTTTAAAAATAATAATCCAAAAAGCAAACCTTGATTTTGCATCCTATATAAGGGACACCATTTTGCTATGCCATTGCATATAATGGGACTTGAGCATTCATGGATTTTGGTATCCACGGGGGCGGGGGTCCTGGATCCAAACCCCAGCAAATATGAAGGAACAACTGTATGCTCAAAAGAACTTATTCATTGTATACCATGTGGAAATATTTCTCCAGCCCATTTTGCTGAGAGGTATTGGAACACTATACTGTGGATTATCGGGCTGATAAAATGCTGAAGATGGATTGGTTTTATTTGCCATCTTCATTCTCTGTCCCATCTTTTAATTCTAGTTTCATTCTTAAGTTGTTAGTTTATTTCAATGTATTTTGTTTAATGTCCCCATGTACTTAAAAACTAAAATACTTTTTATAGAAGCTGTTTTGACAATAGGATTGCAAAAATGTCTAAAAATTGTGAAGGGCTTATGTTTTGTGGCAAAAGAGTTCATTATCAAAGTACTGCTCCAGTTTTTATTGGGCTGAAACCAGCATGGAATTAGGGTTAACTGTCCTATACCTATTAAGAGAAAGGAGTGATTGCAGCAACAGTTTCTCTGGTATGTGGATGAAGATGATTTTACTGCTTTCCCCTTCAGTCCCCTGAGCCTAAAGTGAAAAGGGCTTCTTGAAACAATTTTGGAAAGAGCTAGTAAAGGAAGCTAGATCCTTAAAATGTATTGAAAAATAGCTGTATGGCTTGCTCAGCTTTCTGATTTCATTAACTGACAAACACAAGTCTGATTGTGGCTTACATGGTATTGAGTTCAGAGCTTTCTTTGTCAATAGACTTTGTGGTTATAAGTAGTAAAATAAGGCCTTTGTTTTTACAGGACTCTCTTATCAAAACTATATAAAACATGGTGGATTATTACGAAGTCCTAGGTGTGCACAAGCATGCCTCACAAGAAGACATTAAAAAAGCGTAAGTATTAATCTTTAAAACTCTCAGGAGGATGGATAACAGTGGCTCTCCAGTTGTTTTTGGGCTGCAGCACCCATAATCCCTCACCACTGGCAACACAGTGACAGGTTTGTAGGTGAAAACCCATCTGGAGGGCCACATTTGCCCACCCCTACTTTAATTGGCAAGTTGTAGATATTCTTTAAGTGTATTTGAATGTATTTCAAGTCACATCAGAGAACTCCTGTGTCTTCTACTCACTTGAAAAGGCAAGCATGGTACAGGTAAACTGGACAGGGCACCTGGTGAAAGGGGTGGAATCATGATAGATCACAGGAACTCCACCTCCCTTCCTCCACCCCAGACCCCACTTAGCCTGCTGTTTCACAGAGAATTCTGTTGGGTAGAGAGAGAAACTGCCCGTTTCATCCAGCCAGCTCTCAGTAATACATGCCAGGTAGGTATGCTCATCCACGATCAAGTCCTGGGTGGCTGCTTTGTCATTGACCAACCTGACATTCTCTGAGGGAGGGGTGATGCGGTTCCTTTACATCTGGGTTTCGTCAGTCACCGGGTGTAGCAGGAAGTTACATTAAGCCAATTCATATTCAAATTTCTTTGTCTTCATCTCCTCCATCCTGGAGCCACGAGGCCAGTTCTAACTTCCTGCTTCGCCCAGTAGGTAGCTGAGAAATCTCCTCCGTCTGGAATTTCTATCTCCACCTTTATTCTTTTTACTTTCTTGTTCCTTTACCTACCTTTTTCCTTCTCCAGGCATTGCTGCTTTTCAGCCCTTGCCTTTCTCCTTTTGAACTTCCCGCCTATTTAAAAAAAAAATCCTCTCCTCTCTCCGTGCGGCTGCTCAGTCGGCTCCAGCCTGCTCCTCCTCTCTCTCTTCCCCCCTCCCACCTCTCTCCTTACTGTTTTCTTTTCTCCGAGGCCATGCAGGCCCAGGAGATTCCCCAGCAGGCGGGGAAGGACTCCGGAGTGGCCGGGGATGCGATTCTCGACCGCGGCCACTCCGAGGACGCGGAGAGCGCTGCTGAGGGAGCCGCGGTCGCCATTGCTGCCGCTGCCGGCTCCCATGTGGGCGTCCCTCAGAGGGACGCGGCCCGGAAGGCACACCAGGCCATCGTGACTGGGAAAGCCTCCGATGGCCAAGCAGCAGCCAAGCCACGGAAGAGGCCAGCACAGCCCAGGAAGAAGCTGGCCTCCGATGCCTCCAGCAGGACCGCGATGGAACCTCCGGCCCTATGGAGTGCTTGGCACGCGCCAGGTGCCTGCTGCCAGGACTGGCCAGGGGCAGGAGCCCCTAGGAAGGTACAAGGGGCCCTTGGGGGGAGCGGGGACGAACTGCCCCTTCCCCCACGCATCGTGCCCTCCCTGCTTTTGGGGACGGCACGTATTCTACCCCCCTGGAGGCCAAACGGAGCGCAGGAGGGGGAAGGGGAGAGCGAGGACTCGCGCTCCCATGCGGAGCCCTCACCATCCACCGGGCCCCAAGCAACCGCCGCAGCTGCCTCGGGGGAGGGGGGCACACCGCATGGGGAACCCCATTCGCTGTCTGACCCCACTCCAGGAAGCAGCCAGGCCCTACCCCAACCGAGCCAACCACCACAAAGCCTGGGCATGGAGGAGCAGGCCTTACAGGCCCCAACTCCTCAAGCACCCCCCCCCACAGGCCCTGGCCTCCCAACCTCCACTCCTCCCGACCTTGCCTGCCCAGGTGCCACCCCAGCAACACCAGCTGCCCTTGGTGCTCCAACCAATGCCTCAGCAGGCAGTACCTATCCAGGCGCAGCAACCGTTGGTTTACCAGGCCCTGCCGCCACAGGGGCCGGTGAACCAGACCCTGGGCTTGGGTAACCAAAATCAGGTTTTCCTCCCACCAGTGGTCCAGCCTCAGCCTATGCAGGCGGTGGGTTTTCAGGCACAGCCCTACCAGGCCCCAGTCCTTCAGGCCCCGCCTCTCCAGGCACCCACGGGCCATACCAGCCAAAACCACCATGGCATCCCAGTGTTTTACGATCACTCTAGCGGGGAAGAGTCCGACATCGAGGGGTTGGCCGCTCACCCACCCAAGGCCAGGGGAGCTAGACCCACACAGCGGGGGGGTCGTAGAAAGCGTAAGGGCGCCATTAAGGCAGCCCTACAGCTACTCTCAAAGGCATTGCTCTCAGACGAGGATTCGTCAGAAGAGCCTGGCACGAGCGCCTCAACCTCGGGGGTTCCCCCTAAGGACCAGGCGAACAACGCGCAGTCCCAGCAGCCAGCAGGACCGGGCAAGGCAAAAGCTAAGTCCGCGTCCAAGGGCCCTAGGGACCCATTAAGAGGCACAGATGTCCTGGCCAAGAAGAGGAAGGATCCTCCCTCCACCCACTCTTCTGCAGAGTCCCTACCTCCCTCGGATGAGGAGCGCGCCCTCACCGACGTCGTCAGGGCGTCTGGGACCCACGACGATGTAATCCTAACCGACAAGGAAGAAGGAGAAATCTCTGATTCCGAGTTTGCAGACCAGGACCAATCGGATCGCCTTTTCCAAGGAGAGTGGTATGTTCCCCTCCTTACTAGGGTGATGGCAACACTAGAAATTACTCCTACAGACACAGACCAAGCTCCATCGACATCGTCGTCCAACGAGAAGGTCGCTGCAGTGATGCGCACCTCACGCCCAAAGAAGCCGGAGCTTCCCTTCCCAGAGGCCTTCTGGTCCCTGGTAACTGACGAATGGGAAAAACCCTCAATGGGAAGGCGGGGCACCACTGTGGCTCAGAAATATTACAACACCACTCAACGCTTTCTGGACCTCCTAAAGCCCCCAGTGGTCGACAATCCTGTCGCGTCCCTCGTCTCCAATTGTCTGGCTCCTAAGGAAGGAGAGGGCTCTCTCCGGGACCCAGACGAAAAAAGAACCGACGCAGCCATCAAGAAGGCCCACGACTCCGCGGCATGCGGGGTCAGATCCACGCTGGCAATATCGCTTTTTTCCAGAGCGGCGATAGTGTGGCTGCAAGAGCTCATGGAGATCCAGGAGCTCGATCCAAACGTGCTGCACAAGTCTCTGCTTAGATTCCTGCGTACCTTCTTCTTCATAGCCGACGCGGCACAGGACGCCATGATTTTTTCCGCCCGTGCGATCGGGGCCCTCACGCTGGCCAGGAGATCAGTCTGGCTAAAGCACTGGCAGGTGGATACTCCTACCAGGGCAGCATTGGCCTCAGCGGCCTTTAAGGGCCTTAAACTGTTTGGGGAAGAGGCCCTAAAAGGTATCCTAGTCGAGACAAAGGACAAAAAGTTGGCCATGCCCTCCACACTCAAGAAGCCAGACAAGAAGAGCGGCAGACGACCCTTTCAGACTTCTCGTCCCTTTCGTTCCTTTCGGGGATTCGGGAAGCAGCGAAACTACAACTCCCTTCGCCCACCATGGGTTAAGCCAAACTACGTCATCAGACAGAACACTGGACCGCAGCCCAACAACAGCAGAAGGGGAGGCTCCAACGCCCAGCGTGGAGGCTCGCGACAACAATCCTGACTCGGGGTCGCCCCCAGTGGGCGGCCGCCTCAGTCTGTTCCTGCAGCTTTGGTCGAACTCGACAACGGACAGGTGGGTCGTCTCAACAATCACCCACGGGTACAAAATCGAGTTCGACTCAAGGCCAAGGGGCAGATTTCTCCCAGCCCCAATACCCAAAGACCCAAAGAAGGCGAGAGACCTGACGACAGCCATATCTCACCTAAGACACATAGCAGCCATAGAAGAGGTACCACCCTCTCAGCGCTTCTTAGGCGTGTACTCCTTCTTCTTCACAGTACCAAAGAAGGATGGCAGCCAGAGGTCCATCCTGGACCTAAAATACACCAACAGACACATCACATACAGAAAGTTCCGGATGGAGACGCTTACATCCATAAGGGAGGCGTTCCAACCAGGAGACTTTCTAGCCTCACTCGATCTCTCCGATGCGTATATGCACATCATGATCCACGAGGACAGCAGACAATACCTCCGCTTTGCATTCGGGGATCAACACTTCCAGTTCAGGGCCCTTCCATTTGGTCTGGCCTCAGCACCAAGGGTCTTCACCAAGGTCCTGGTCACCCTAATCGCCAACCTGAGGGCACAGGGAATCCACCTGTACCCATATTTGGACGACATCTTACTGCGTGCGTCCTCTCTGAACAAAGCAGGGAGAGACCTGCAGACCACAATTCACTACCTGCAGGCCCATGGTTTTCTGGTGAACTTCAAAAAGAGCAGCCTGTCTCCTGCCCGCACCATCGTCCACCTGGGTGTGGAAATAGACACACAACGTTCCAAGATCACCCTGTCCAAGGAGCGACAGGAGGTCCTCCTACGGGAAGTTCGCACCGTTCGTTTACTAAGGAAGGTACCACTGTCCCTACTAGCCAGACTCCTCGGCCTTATGATATCAGCCTTTGGGGTTGTGCCTTGGGCAAGGTTCCACTCCAGACCCCTGCAGAACTTCCTGATGCCTTACCAAAAGGAGATCGCATTGAGGAAGTCCCCTCTCCTTCTCCTCCCACAGCATGTGAAGGATTCGCTGGCCTGGTGGTCTCAGATGAAGACAGTCAGCAAGGGTTCTCCGTTCACAGTACCCCAGGCGATCCTGGTCACCTCCGATGCGAGCCTACGGGGCTGGGGAGCACACTGTCAGGGACAAGTGACGCAAGGGATTTGGAGCCCACAGGAAAAGACGCACAGCATCAACTGGTTGGAGCTACGAGCGGCTCGCTTGGCCCTGCAACACTTCACCCCAGTCCTGAGGGGTCAACACGTCATGGTGATGACGGACAACACTACAGCCCGATCGTACATAGCGAAACAAGGAGGTTCGAGGTCCCGGTCCCTGCAACAGGAAGCGGATCTCATCTTCCTCTGGGCCGAACGGACGGCGCAGTCCCTTGCGGCTCAGTACCTGCAGGGGGAACGCAATCAACAAGCGGACTACCTGAGCAGATACTCGGTTCTACCCGGAGAGTGGGAGCTAAACGACGACGTGTTCACTCAGGTCCAGGCCAGGTTCGGCCAGCTGGAGGTGGACATGTTCGCGACAAGATCAAACGCCAAGCTGGACAGGTTCTTCGCCAGGTTCTTTCACCACAACGCCGAAGGCACGGACGCCCTACGATCCCCTTGGCCGGCCGGTCTCCTATACCTGTTTCCCCCACTTCCCCTCATAGGGAAAGTCTGTCGGAAGATTCGCCAGGAGAAGGCACAAGTGGTCCTGATAGCGCCACATTGGCCGAGGCGCCCCTGGTTCTCCGAGTTGATGGACATGAGGGTTCAGAGCCAGTGGCGTCTACCTCAGAGACCCGACCTTCTTCATCAGGGTCCGATCCTCCACCCAGATCCAAGCTGGTTACAACTGACAGCCTGGAGATTGAGCGGCAAGCCCTAAGAGAACATGGATACGACGATTCAGTCATTAGTACCCTTCTTTCCTCTAGGCGCGTGTCCACCAGGAGGATCTATGAAGCTACATGGCGAGCCTTCAAGAGATGGTGTGCCCCTCGCCAATTGATCGCTGAAGAAGCTTCGGTGAAACACATCCTGGCATTCTTACAGAAAGGCCTCGAGGCGGGCTTACGACCAAATACCCTGAAGAGACAGGTGGCCGCTCTGTCGGCCTTCCTCACAGCACAGGACGGAAACCGCCTCTCATCGCACCCCCATATCAGGCGTTTCCTCAGGGGTGCCTCGATAGTTTCACCCCCGGTGCGGCACAGGTTTCCGTCGTGGAACCTCTCCCTAGTCCTCAGGCAACTCATGAAGCACCCGTTTGAACCGTTGCGCACAGTTTCCCTTAGAATTCTCACCATCAAGGTTGCCTTCCTAGTGGCCATCACCTCAGCGCGAAGAGTGTCGGAGTTGGCCTCTCTGTCAATTAGGGAACACCTGTGTTCCTTTACCAAGGATGTAGTGACCCTACACCCAGACCCGTCATTCAAACCAAAGGTAGTCTCCGAGTTCCATGTCTCGCAGCCCTTGATTCTGCCCTCCTTTTGCCCTGACCCTTCGCACCCGAAGGAGAAGCTCTGGCATAACTTGGACGTCAGGAGGGCCCTGAAGATCTACATTAGACGTACTGCCCCCATCAGACGTTGCGACGCCCTATTCGTCTCTTTCTCTCAGACAGCCATAGGGTCCAGAGCTTCGCAGAAGACCATTGCTTCCTGGATCAGGGCTTGTATCTTCGAGGCCTATGACTCAGCTAGGCTTCCCAGACCTTCAGGGGTCACGGCACATTCGACTAGGTCAGCCGCGACATCCGCGGTCTTCTCCACTAACGCTTCCCTGGTAGAAATCTGCAGGGCAGCAACCTGGAGCACACCGTCCACCTTCATTAGACACTATAAGGTGGATAAGTTCCGTTCCGCCGAGGCGAACTTCGGTCGGAGGGTGCTCCAGGAGGTGCTCAGAGACTGAGTCCGCCAATCCCGCAGTCACTCCCGCCCTATTAAGTCAGCTTGGGCACGTCCCAGATGTAAAGGAACCGCATCACCCCTCCCTCAGAGAATGCCACATTGGTTACTTACCGTGAAGGTGCATTCTTGAGGGAGTGGGGTGATGCGGGTCCTTTCCCCGCCCAGTGACTGCGTGCGTTTTTCCTTACATGGCGGTACCCTTATTATTTAGCGCTGCTTAATGTTATTTGACTTAAACGATTTCTTTAGTCCTTACAGGGCTTTGCTAGTCAGTGAACTGGCCTCGTGGCTCCAGGATGGAGGAGATGAAGACAAAGAAATTTGAATATGAAGAGGCTTAATGTAACTTCCTGCTACACCTGGGCGGTGACTGACGAAACCCAGATGTAAAGGACCCGCATCACCCCACTCCCTCAAGAATGCACCTTCACGGTAAGTAACCAATGTGGCATTCAGCAGTAGCATTTTTGACCTGGGGCCTTGCTGCCAAAACTGTCCAGTCTTTGATGTGCAGGACAGTTTCACAGTAACCAGCAACCTGTTGTACTCCCCTTCATATAGTTCCAGCAGGCAGCAAATAAAACTAATAACTCTCACATACAAAAATTCAAGCAGGCCACTTTGTAGAACCTGAATATTCCTTGTCTTATTTGGAAAGGGGTACAGTCTCTTGCTCTTGTATCACCTAAAGGGACAACCCCCTTTGGTGTCATTCCCCTTGGTAAAGACCCTGCAGGCAATGGACTGCCCCCACAGAAGCCCTGTTTTATTACTTCATTCCCAAGGATGTTACAGCTGGGATGGGGGTACTTCCTGGACCTCAGCCTGCAAAGAAGCCATTTCAGAGCCTGTTGGAAATCTCATAAGAGAGAAATCCCAACAGATGTGTCAGCAGCAGGATGAAACAACTTGACTTGCATGCCCTATAGAGTCTCCTCTCTTTCCAAAATGTTCTGGTGTCATTTGTTGATCCTTGCTCTAATTCATGTAGATAAATGCTGTGTTGCCTGATCGAAACTTTATTTTAATTATAAGATTATGATCAATGTGCAGTCTAACTCTTAAAACATAGTTTTAAGGAGACTGGGAGCAAGCATGAGGTAGTGATTGGAATTTTGGATTGGGACTTGGGAGGTCCAGGTGCTTGTCCCCATGAAACTCACTAGAGACCTTGTGTGAGTAGCTCTCTTTCAGTCTGATCTGCCTCACAAGGTGAGTGAGAGGATAAAATATAAGGAGATAGGCTGTATGTACAACTTGAGTTCAGAGGAATAGAAAGATATAAACGCGACTATTTAGTAATACTCCTGCAGAAAGTGCATGCTTCCCCCGCCCCATCAGTCACCGATGCCTGTTTTTCCCCCAGTCACTTCTCCAGTCGCAGACCCTCACCTCATCAGTCTTTTCAAAGGATATCTGCCCTGTTGGGAAGGGGTTGGGGGGGTTGATTCCATTTACATAAGCAGTGCAATAGGTACAGTGCTATTTAAGGCAAGTATGTATTAACTATACATTTTATGAACTTTGTTCAACTGGGAAATTGGTCATTTCTCTCATTCTGTATATCACGCCTATCTTGAATAAACTAACTAGTAACATCAGCTTTCCACTTTCACTCCAGGTACCGTAAACTAGCTTTAAAGTGGCACCCTGACAAAAATCCAGATAATAAGGAAGAAGCAGAGAGGCAATTTAAGCAAGTAGCTGAGGCTTATGAAGTTCTGTCAGATGGTAAGTAGTACAATATTTAATACTGCATGTTATCAGTTCCTCTTAAGCGTAGCTTTTTCTATGTTTTGTTTTGTTTTTGAGGACTGCTATATGTGTTTATTGGACATGTTCTCACCTTCAGAATGTCAAAAATTAGGATCTACAACAGCTGCCAGGATAAAACATAAACTAGAAGGTTAGAAATGCTATCAGTTTAAGAGCAACAACCATTTGTGAACACTTTCTTCTCACAACTGTTCTGCTCCAAATGCTTCCATGTAGTCTTCATTGCTTCCATTGACTTCTTCCTCAAAGCTGACTGACAGCTTTCTGTAGCATGAAATAGATGGCTGTGGTTTTTTTTTTCTTAGCATAAATTGCAATGTCCTGTTGCCATGTTGCTGAACTGGGTCTTGTTTTGGTGTAGAAAGTGTATGAGAAATTTAGGAGAAACAAAAGTAAAATACGTAATATGTATAAACACATAGAATATTTCCCACTCCTTATTCTAACTATAGAATCATGTTTATCTGGACATAAATTGTTTGTTTAATAGCCATGGTTGCAGCGCACCTACCCATTACCCTTCCCTTGCCTACACCAGAGAAAGAAAGGCAGCCTTTCCCTCCTTCCCTACCTTTTTTTTTTTTTTTTTTTTACCAAACAGCATTCAGCAATGTGGGAGAGCCCAAAGAATGCAGCACACCTGTCATTTTGGGCACTTGAGGTGGAGCAGAGTGGCAGCCATTTTAAATAACGGCTTAATGTATAAGCCTCCCCTTGTGAGGCTTGCAGAGGACTGCCAAGCCTTGTGAGGCCTATTAAAAATGGACACTGCTCCACTCCCCTTCAAATACCCTAAATGGCAAGGACCACAGAAGTTGTCATCTGTTTCCATCATTGACCCATGGATAAATCAGCCCAGGTTTGGGGGTTGATTTTTGACATTTTTAAAAAACTTACGCATTAGTATATTTGGTAAGATAAATTTACAAGACAGATGTGTCAAAATACATCTCATGACGAAATAGTTTCTATTTTAACTATTCCTTGTTCTTTGTAGCTAAAAAACGTGACATCTATGACAAATATGGAAAAGAAGGCTTAAATGGAGGAGGAGGTATGTAGGCGTTTACCACTACTTTCTCTTATACATATTTATTTCGTTGTGAGTGAATTCCAACTAGCATGATGTAGTAGCTAGAATGTTGGACTAGAGCAATGGAGAACTAAGTTCAAAACCCCATGGAACCATGACACTCACTTGACCTGGCACTTTCTTTGCCTAATCTAGTTTAAGAGTGAGAAGATAAAATGAGAGAACCATGCATGCTGCCTTTTGACAGAATGACAGTGTAAATATGTGCCAAATATACTTCATAATTTTCTATTGGGATAGCTAAAATCTTCTAATTTTCTATTGGGATAGCTAAATTCTTGCTAATTCACGTAATATTTTATACTGTTAGAAGTTTTTCAGCCCAGTGCCCACAATGAGTAAAATAATAAATGTATCCTGGTCATATTATTCACGATGACTTCAAGCTGCAGTTTACAAATTGGAGACTGCCTTTTGAAAGAATGAAAATTGAAGAACAAAAAACAAATAGCTAGTTTGACTAACCTGGATTTTGAAATCCTGCTCTGTACAGTATAAATATGGATTTATTAAGGATCTTTAGAGATTTAGATTATTATGGTATTGTTGTTAAATATACCCTTTAAAGAATGGTAGAAAAGCTTAAAATTGTTATAAAATTCCTGGTCTGTATCTTTTCTGGTGCAACTCCTCTAAGATTTTAATTAAAAAGAATGAAACTGTGATTAGTAATTCCAGAAGTTTTTTCACATAGAGATATCACTGAGAGCATATAGATGAAAATAAATGTTTCAAACATTAATGCATTAATATCCTTAAGAACTTGAAATAAAATATTGCATGTTCTTTTGTAGGTGGAAGTCATTTCGACAGTCCATTTGAGTATGGTTTTACATTCCGGAACCCAGAGGATGTCTTTAGAGAGTTTTTTGGTGGAAGAGACCCATTTTCATTTGATTTCTTTGGTATGTACTCAATATTGTGATATGGGGAAATATGGGTATATAAGATTCATGTGGATAATATAAAATGCTGCACATTTAATTTTCTTACCAGTAAAAGTTCCTTATAGGGTTGCGGTTCCAATGGATGATTGAAAAGTACAAGCTGAGATATTGCAATCTTATTGGTATCCTTGCTTGAGGATAGTATGCTTTGAAAGTTAAATGTGTGAGAAACCAGGTAGTAGGGTTCTTCTGTGAACTTGTTGACTGTTGTTTCCTCTGACACCAACTCCCATAAGATGAGCAATCAAAGCATAAATGGGGGAGAAGTGTGTCAAATTTGGCTGTTGATGCAATTGCTTTTTACTCTTTTGACCCACACAAAAGGAACAGATCTTGATCCTTTCAGTGTAGGAGGCTGCCCTCATTTATGATGGAAATGTCTGTGACCAGATAGAATGTTTTCTCCAAGACTGGAGGGGACCATGTCAGGCACTATTTCTGTTACTGTAAATCTTTCTTTGTCTTGATTGCAAAATAATTTGTTCATTTCAGTTTTTTGTACAATGTGTTTTCTTCTGTCATTTGGAATCTTTAAATGTCCAGTTTGTCAACATCACAGTGTCACAGAAGGCATATCTATTTACAGAACTACATGATGTACCATTTAATATTCTATGACGAACATTCTGTGGTTTTCTTTTGAGATTTCTTTACTTGTTGCCCAAAAGAAGTTTCAGTTTGCTGCCATTGGTTAATTTTTCAGTTGATGTGTCACAGGCTTTCACTTGCAAATTTAATTAAAATTGATTAAACAGGTTGGCTGCTAGGGCAACTTTATGCTGGCAAGGAGTTGGTTTTGGCTCACTTGTCCTCCACCCTTGTTGTTGGTTTGAACACTAAAGTGTGTTGGACAAGTGCAGACAGATTTAAAATGAGGAAATATAAATATTCAGATTCTTCATACATATACAGTTGCCCCTCGACATTCGCGGCTTTCACACTCGCGGTTTTGATTATTCACGGTTTAGCCCCAGCCCTTTAGGGAAGGCTGACGAGAGTCAGGGCAACCTCCTGTCTGCACCTTCTCCGGCCTTCCAGAGGCAGTTCCGGGGCTTCAAAGCCCCGGAGTCGGCTCAGGAAGGCCGGGGGGTGGGGCGGGCAGCCTCCCTCCCTCCACCTTTCCCAGCCTTCCTAAGGGGACTCCGAGGCTTCTAAGACCCGGAGTCCCCTCAGGAAGGCCGGGGAGAGGCCGGGCAGCTTCCCTCCCGCCCACCTGCTGCCTTCCCCGGCCTTCCTAAGCGGGCTCCGGGGCTCGAAAGCCCCGGAGTCCGCTCAGAAAGCCTCCTCCCCACCCGCCTGCTGCCTTCCCCGGCCTTTTTAAGTGGGCTCCAAAGCCCTGGCGCCCGCTTCGGAAGGCCGGAGAGAGGCAGCACAGCCTCCTCCCCGCCCACACGCTGCCTTCCCTGGCCTTTCTCAGCGGGGTCCAGGGCTCCAAAGCCCCGGACTCCGCTGAGAAAGGCCGGGGAGAGGCAGCGCAGCCTCCTCCCCACCCACACGCTGCCTTCCCCGGCTTTTCTCAGCAGGGTCCAGGGCTCCAAAGCCCCAGAATCCGCTGAGAAAGGCCGGGATGAGGCAACGCAGCCTCCTCCCCGCCCACATGCTGCCTTCCCCGGCCTTTCTCAGCGGGGTCCAGGGCTCCAAAGCCCTGGAACCCGCTGAGAAAGGCCGGGGAGAGGCAGTGCAGCCTCCTCCCCGCCCACACGCTGCCTTCCCTGGGCTTTCTCAGCGGGGTCCAGGGCTCTAAAGCCCCGGAGCCCGCTGAGAAAGGCTGGGGAGAGGCAGTGCAGCCTCCTCCCCGCCCACATGCTGCCTTCCCCGGGCTTTCTCAGTGGGGTCCAGGGCTCCAAAGTCCCGGAATCCGCTGAGAAAGGCCGGGATGAGGCAACGCAGCCTCCTCCCTGCCCACACGCTGCCTTCCCCGGCCTTTCTCAGCAGGGTCCAGGGCTCCAAAGCCCCGGAGTCCGCTGAGAAATGCCGGGGAGAGGCTACGCAGCCTCCTCCCCGTCCACAAGCTGCCTTCCCCAGCCTTTCTCAGCAGGGTCCAGGGCTCCGAAGCCCCGGAATCCGCTGAGAAAGGCCGGGGAGAGGCAGCGCAGCCTCCTCCCCGCCCACACGCTGCCTTCCCCGGCCTTTCTCAGCGGACACCCAGATATATTTCTCAATGTCTCGGTCATCGGCTTTGACTTCAGATGGTGTTTCTCCTCTCAATGATTGTCTTAAAGCAGTAATGGACTGGATGAGGAAAAACAAACAGACTGAATCCAGACAAAACGGAGGTACTAACAGTTACGGGCCCGAAACCAGGTCTGGGAATACAACTTCCAATCCTGGATGGAACCACACTCTCCTCCAAGGACTGTATTCACAGTCTGGGAGTGCTCCTGGACCCGTCGCTCCTGATGACAGGCGTGCATGTTATCAACTTTGGCTGATACGCCAGCTGCGCCCTTTCCTGGAAACCAGGGACCTCGAAACTGTGGTACATGTGCTGGTAACCTCCCATCTTGATTTCTGTAAAGTGCTCTACATAGAGCTACCCTTGTGCTTGACTCGGAAACTTCAACTAGTTCAGAAGATGGCAGCCAGGTTGATTTCTGATGTTTCCAGAAGAGAGCATATAACACCTGTACTAAAAGCTTTCCACTGGCTGCCTATTGGTTTCCGGGCACAGTACAAGGTGTTGGTTATGACCTTTAAAGCCCTACATGGCTCGGGGCCAACTTATCTCCCGGGACTGCCTCCTTCTGTATGATCCTCCCCGCACGTTTCGGTCCTCTGGGAGGAATCTGTTACAACCTATGAAAACAAGGCTGTCGGTGACCTCCCAGAGGGCCTTCTCTGCTGCCACTCCTAGATTATGGAATGGCCTGCTGGACGAGATCCATCTTATTACCACCTTAGACAGCTTTAAAAAAGATGTCAAGACGGATCATTTTCGGCAGGCCTTTCCTGAATAACTATCCTGGCCCGAAGATTCAGCTGTCTTTTTCCCTTTGAGCTGCCATTGAATTTTTCTTCTTCTGTTTTAATTATTGTATGTTTTTTAATCTTTTCTAATTCAATATTATTTTAAGGGTTGGGTGGGTTAGGGTACTGATGTAATTATGGAGTTTTATACTGTAAGCCACCCCGATTGCGTTGCAGAGGGGCGGGATAGAAATAAATTTTATTTTTGTTGTTATTATTATTGTTGTTGTTAGATGGGATGTGATTCGTTTGCATTGCCTTTCCCAAATAAAACTATTCTTGTTTGTTCTGACTGAGCTACCATTTTGTCAGTCATATAACTCCAGAATCCTGGCTGGTCATGTGGCATTTCATATTTTTCAGCTTTTGCAACCTGACAATGTGGACAAGTTGGTTGGACAACTGAGGCCCACTGTCTTCTCTCTTGATCCTTTCCCTTTCTCCCTGACACAACGTACCAGGTCTAGGCTGACTGAATGGGACATTAGAAGTAGTTAATGCTCTTACAGTAAGGCAGTCTATTCCACTATTGAACAGTGCTTTACAGTACTTAAGATCTGTTCAATAGTGGAATAGATTGCCTCAGAGGGTTGTGGAGTCTCCTTGTTTGAAAGTCTTTAAACAGAGGTTATACAGGCATCTTTTTGGAGTGCTTTAGTTGTGTATTCCTGCATAGCAGAGGGTTGGACTAGATGACTCTTATGGTTACTTCCAGCTTTGTAATTCTATGAAAAGGCCTCTTTGATTTGGAGGTATAATGCTAGAGCTACCTTAAAAGATGTGGTGGAAAAAAAAACAGGCACAAAATAGGTGGCACATGCCCAGGGTCTTGTGGTACTAGGATAATTATCCTGTGGTACTAAGACAATTATCATACAATATTTAATGTTCCATTCTTGAACAAGGACGTGGTGGTAGCATCTCAGCTCCAGGCAATCTTGGATGATGCTCATTATTAGAATCCTTTCTCGTTGGACATTCGACCTGCTTAATGATATGGCAACAATCTTGATTGCCTTGTTGGATGACATTATGCTGGAGGTTGGTTTGGGGAGTGCTCCTGAACTTCACATTGCTTTTGATACTATTGATTGTGGTGGGCCACAGCAGATTGGTATTAAGTTGACTTAAGTCCTTGGCAGAATATACCCAGTAGTGTAGTGACAATTTGGTTCCACTCAAGGTCTTTAAACAGCAAGAAGATTCTATTCCATTCCTTAGGTTTTTTTAACATGTACATGATGCCTCTTGGAGGTCATCTTGAGGTTTGAGCTAAAATTTGATCAGTATGCTGGTAACACATAGCTCTTCCTCTTGTTTCTATTCAGTCCCACATTTGTTAATGATCCTATTAGTAACATAGTAGGTGTTTCATCAGTTACTCATGCCCTGGTTTCATCAAAGCTTAACTACTTTAGTACACTTTATATGGAGTGGCCCTTGGAGACAATTCTCAAGGTTCAGTTAAGCACAAAACTGAGCAAGCCTGTATGTTTGTGGGGGGTGAATTTGAATTGACCCTGGGCATGTGCCACCTAATTTGTTCCAACTGCATTGACTGCCTGTTTGGTGCCAGGGTCAATTGAAATTCAGTTGAAGAGTGTCCTACATACATAGAAACAAATCTGAGCTTTCTTTAAAAGCCGCTGAAGGGGTTACATTTGTTTGCTTACCGTTAGTAATCATTACCGTATATTCCGGCGTATAAGACGACCCGGCGTATAAGACGACCCCCCCAATTTTAAAGGGGAAATGCAGAGTTTGCGATATATTCGCCCTATAAGACGACCCCCTCTTCCAACGCATAGCCCCCGCATGCCCCTCCTGCGCTCTCTTCCAGGAGGGAGTGCAGGAGGAGGATGCGGAGGCTGTGCGCCCAAAAGGGGCACGTTCGCCCCTTCTCCCCACCTTCCAGGAAGGTGGGGAGAAGGGGCGAATCGCGGTTTGGCCGCGCAGCCTCTCCATGCCCCTCCTGTGCTCCCTCCTGGAAGGGAGCACAGGAGGGGGATCGGGAGGCTGCCCGGCCAAACCGGGCACGTTCGCCCCTTCTCCCCACCTTCCAGGAAGGTGGGGAGAAGGGACGAATCGCAGTTTGGCCGCGCAGCCTCTCCATGCCCCTCCTGCGCTCCCTTCCAGGAGCGAGCGCAGGAGGGGGATCCGGAGGCTGCCCGGCCAAACCGGGCACGTTCGCCCCTTCTCCCCACCTTCCAGGAAGGTGGGGAGAAGGGGCGAATCGCGGTTTGGCCGCACAGCCTCTCCATGCCCCTCCTGCCCTCCCTTCCAGGAGTGAGCGCAGGAGGGGGATCCGGAGGCTGCCCGGCCAAACCGGGCACGTTCGCCCCTTCTCCCCACCTTCCAGGAAGGTGGGGAGAAGGGGCGAATCGCGGTTTGGCCGCGCAGCCTCTCCATGCCCCTCCTGCGCTCCCTCCTGGAAGGGAGCGCAGGAGGGGGATCGGGAGGCTGCCCGGCCAAACCGGGCACGTTCGCCCCTTCTCCCCACCTTCCAGGAAGGTGGGGAGAAGGGGCGAATCGCGGTTTGGCCGCGCAGCCTCTCCATGCCCCTCCTGCGTTCCCTTCCAGGAGCGAGCGCAGGAGGGGGATCGGGAGGCTGCCCGGCCAAACCGGGCACGTTCGCCCCTTCTCCCCACCTTCCAGGAAGGTGGGGAGAAGGGGCGAATCGCGGTTTGGCCGCGCAGCCTCTCCATGCCCCTCCTGCGCTCCCTTCCAGGAGCGAGCGCAGGAGGGGGATCCGGAGGCTGCCCGGCCAAACCGGGCACGTTCGCCCCTTCTCCCCACCTTCCAGGAAGGTGGGGAGAAGGGGCGAATCGCGGTTTGGCCGCACAGCCTCTCCATGCCCCTCCTGCGCTCCCTTCCAGGAGCGAGCGCAGGAGGGGGATCGGGAGGCTGCCCGGCCAAACCGGGCACGTTCGCCCCTTCTCCCCACCTTCCAGGAAGGTGGGGAGAAGGGGCGAATCGCGGTTTGGCCGCACAGCCTCTCCATGCCCCTCCTGCGCTCCCTCCTGGAAGGGAGTGAGCGCAGGAGGGGGATCGGGAGGCTGCCCGGCCAAACCGGGCACGTTCGCCCCTTCTCCCCACCTTCCAGGAAGGTGGGGAGAAGGGGCGAATCACGGTTTGGCCGCGCAGCCTCTCCATGCCCCTCCTGCGCTCCCTCCTGGAAGGGAGCGCAGGAGGGGGATCGGGAGGCTGCCCGGCCAAACCGGGCACGTTCGCCCCTTCTCCCCACCTTCCAGGAAGGTGGGGAGAAGGGGCGAATCACGGTTTGGCCGCGCAGCCTCTCCATGCCCCTCCTGCGCTCCCTTCCAGGAGCGAGCGCAGGAGGGGGATCGGGAGGCTGCCCGGCCAAACCGGGCACGTTCGCCCCTTCTCCCCACCTTCCAGGAAGGTGGGGAGAAGGGGCGAATCGCGGTTTGGCCGCGCAGCCTCTCCATGCCCCTCCTGCGCTCCCTTCCAGGAGCGAGCGCAGGAGGGGGATCCGGAGGCTGCCCGGCCAAACCGGGCAAGTTCGCCCCTTCTCCCCACCTTCCAGGAAGGTGGGGAGAAGGGGCGAATCGCGGTTTGGCCGCACAGCCTCTCCATGCCCCTCCTGCGCTCCCTCCTGGAAGGGAGTGAGCGCAGGAGGGGGATCGGGAGGCTGCCCGGCCAAACCGGGCACGTTCGCCCCTTCTCCCCACCTTCCAGGAAGGTGGGGAGAAGGGGCGAATCGCGGTTTGGCCGCGCAGCCTCTCCATGCCCCTCCTGCGCTCCCTCCTGGAAGGGAGCGCAGGAGGGGGATCGGGAGGCTGCCCGGCCAAACCGGGCACGTTCGCCCCTTCTCCCCACCTTCCAGGAAGGTGGGGAGAAGGGGCGAATCACGGTTTGGCCGCGCAGCCTCTCCATGCCCCTCCTGCGCTCCCTTCCAGGAGCGAGCGCAGGAGGGGGATCGGGAGGCTGCCCGGCCAAACCGGGCACGTTCGCCCCTTCTCCCCACCTTCCAGGAAGGTGGGGAGAAGGGGCGAATCGCGGTTTGGCCGCGCAGCCTCTCCATGCCCCTCCTGCGCTCCCTTCCAGGAGCGAGCGCAGGAGGGGGATCCGGAGGCTGCCCGGCCAAACCGGGCAAGTTCGCCCCTTCTCCCCACCTTCCAGGAAGGTGGGGAGAAGGGGCGAATCGCGGTTTGGCCGCACAGCCTCTCCATGCCCCTCCTGCGCTCCCTTCCAGGAGCGAGCGCAGGAGGGGGATCGGGAGGCTGCCCGGCCAAACCGGGCACGTTCGCCCCTTCTCCCCACCTTCCAGGAAGGTGGGGAGAAGGGGCGAATCGCGGTTTGGCCGCGCAGCCTCTCCATGCCCCTCCTGCGCTCCCTTCCAGGAGCGAGCGCAGGAGGGGGATCCGGAGGCTGCCCGGCCAAACCGGGCAAGTTCGCCCCTTCTCCCCACCTTCCAGGAAGGTGGGGAGAAGGGGCGAATCGCGGTTTGGCCGCGCAGCCTCTCCATGCCCCTCCTGCGCTCCCTTCCAGGAGGGAGCGCAGGAGGGGGATCCGCAAACTGTGCGGCCAAACGGGGCACATTCGCCCCTTCTCCCCACCTTCCTGGAAGGTGGGGAGAGGGGGCGAATCGCGGGTTTGCCTCCGCCGCTGCAGAAGCGCTCGAGCAGCGGCTGCGGCAAACCGCAATGTTCGCCCCCCTCCTCTTTCTTCCGTTGCTCCCCAAAGGGGGAGAAGGCAGAGGAGGGGGGCGAATGATCTTCAAAACACTTTGCTTCACCCCCCCTGCCCCATCTCCTGCCTCTTCGCTCCGTTTGCGAAGAGGCAGGAGATAGGCAGGTGGGTGAAGCAAAGTGTATCCGGCGTATAGGACGACTGTCAATTTTGGAGGGCACTTTTGAGTGCTCAAAAGTCGTCTTATACGCCGGAATATACGGTATATTTCTTGGGCTCAATTGATAGGGTATTCCCAGTCATAGCCTCACATTTGAGGAACTCCTGGCTTTGGTATACAGTCGTCCCTTCACATTTGCAGGGGTTAGGGCCTCAAGACCCCCCCCCCCCGAATGTGAAAAAACATGAATAAAAATCGCCGCTCTCCTGGGCCTTCACCTCACCCCCTGCGCTTCCCTGGGTCTTTGCTCCCTTTGCGAAGGGAAGCGAAGGCCCAGGAGAGGGGTGGTGGGTGAGGCAAAACCGCTAAAATCGCTGCTCTCCTGGGCTTTCGCTTCCCCCCAAAGGGAGCGAAGGCCCAGGAGTGTGGTGATTTAAGAGGTTTTGCCTCACCCCCCGCACTTCCCTGGGTCTTTGTTCCCTTTGTGAAGGCCCAGGAGAGGGGTGGCTGGTGAGGCAAAACCGCCAAAATTGCCGCTCTCCTGGGCCTTCTCTTCCCCCCCAAAGGGAGCAAAGGCCCAGGAGAGCAGCGATTTTAGAGGTTTTGCCTCACCCCCCCCCCACTCCAGGCCAGAGGAGGCATCACTCCTTAGGCAGTAGGAGTTCCCTGGCCCCCCTAGACCTCCCTCTCCCCACCTCCACTGCCTTTTCTTCTTCCTCTTCCTCCTCCGCCTCATCAGGACCATAGCAGCACTGCCAATGCTTCCAAGTGGAAAAGGCAACCAAGGCTGCTGCTGTTGCTCTTCTTGCAGCACCCTCATTGCTGCAGTCCCCGGGGAGGGGGAGGAGAGTGAGGACAAACCGTGGATACTTAAAGCTGCGAAGGTCAAAGCTGCGAAGGGATGACTGTATATGGCTGACCCCTTCCTTGTATGTGAGCCTTGAAATCTTTTATTCGAGATTCCCTTTGAAGGAAGTTAGTCTTTCATGCTCATGTTTTACCTTTCGGACAAATATAATTTCAAAAGTTACTTAAGAACAATAAATAAAAGAACCTTTCCCTTCCCCATTGCAAGGTCTTACCTTTGAGGATACATAAAGGCCACCTTATGGTTTGGTTCTGCATCAGAGATAAATGTAGAAAGAAATAGATTTAAAATCTTAGCCTCACTTAACAGGTAATCTTAAGAGGAACATGTCATATTCTGTTGCTTACTTTTCTTTTGACATCTCACTTATCAAAGAAACAGACATTTAAAATAACAAATCATGTAATGTTTAAACCTACTGTTGCTTGCTTTCCTTTTGACATGGAAAGTTTGATTTAAGCCATAGATTAATTTGAAGGTATTGCAACTCAAAATGGCTTGCATTATTAAATACCAACTTTATTTGAGAAATTGACTTAACTACAATTGATACTTTTCTTAGATGCCTACTCAGTGATTATCACTTGGCTGCCAGAGGAGTCTAATGAAGGATCAGAAGAAAGGTCTATAGAGGAGCTGGAGGAAGAGTGTAGTTATGAGTCAGTAGGCGAAATAGCAGAGGAACTGGAGGAAGTTTTAGAAGAAGATCTGTATGAAGAATATGGTGAAGACTCTATTGAGGCCTTTGAAGAATATGATGAAGGATCTGTAGAACTAGAAGAAGTACTAGTGGTGGAGGAGGAGGAGGACTCTGAAGGAGTAGCAGAAGAATCATTAGAGGAGGACATAAGTTTAGTTTCAGAAGAGTGGGTCGATGAACCTATCAGTTTAACCTTGGAGGAACTGGAAGAAGATATAAGTATAGGATCAGAGTTGGATGAATTCTATTGAAGCTTTTTAAGTAATAAATCTATTTTCAATAATCTGAAAGTCTCTTTATTTCTATGAAGGTGACTCATGTGACCTGTGGTGCAAAGTAATTGATCTAAGATGTACGTTTGTTGTTGGGTGCCTTCAGGCCATTTCTGACTTGTGGTGACCCTAAGGCAACCCTCTCATACATGCTATTATTGCAGGCTTTTACTACAGCCTAACTTGGCTACCTCAGTTTAAATATAAAACTTTGTATCACTTGATATAGGGGGAAGATAGTGTTTGAAACATATTGGAAATGAAGATTGTTTTTTTCTAAATAAGTAGTGATTGTCCTTTTTAAAAACACCTTTCAGCTATTTTAACAGCTCCTCAGCTGTGGTGGATGAGATTAGAAGGGTTGAAAATATTGACTGCTATCTCTGGAGCTGATGCTGTACATTGTTAATATTCATAATTCAGTGAGCCCATTTATGCATAAGCTAACTTTTTCATCCAAAATGATGCACTGGAAGTATAGCAAGAATGACTTTGTTGGATAAATTGTCCACTCCAGTTTCTGGAGCAGGAATGGGAGATTTTTGGTTTTCCAAATGTTGCTTGACTCCAGCTTGCATTATCATTGGCCATTGTCCATGCAGGCTTAGACTGAGTCCAATAACATCTGGAGGAACACAGGTATTAGTACTTTTGTGTAGTACAGGTTGAGTATCCCTCATCCAGAATTTCAAAATCCTGAACAGCTCAAAATCCAAAATTGTCCACGTGGGTGGCTGAGATAGTGACACCTTTGCTTTCTGACGGTTCAGTGTACACAAACTTTGTTTCATGCACAAAATTATTAAAAATATTATGTATAAAATTACCTTCGGGCTAAGTGTATAAGGTTTATATGAAAAATAAATGAATTTCATGTTTAGACTTGGGTCCCATCTCCAAGATCTCATTATGTATATGCATGTATTCCATATCTGAAACAATCAGAAATGCAGAACACTTTTGGTCCCACACATTTTGGATAAGGGATAATCAACCTGTATCAGTAACTCAGAGTAACTGCAAGTTAACTTTAACTCCTTCAATTGTACAGAGAAAATGGAAAAACAGGGTAGGAGGTATAAAACAATTCCCAAATAACCTGAAGGCCACGTCTGTGTTCAATTGGTTCTGTTTTGAAAATTTCAGTGTAATCAGAAAATAGTTTCTATATTAAGGTTAGGAATTCCTAATTTATAAGTGCAATATAGATTCAGAATGGTATTATCTATTGAACAGGCTTGATTTTAGATCATGCTGATCTATGTAGCTTGAGAATCCTGGTGCTTATAGCAAACATAAAACAAAGATGAAATCAACAGTTCTTTTATCATTCTATAGAGATGTGTTGTGGGAATGAGGGATTAAGTTTCTATATCATAATAATTTGATCACTTATGCTTTGAGCTGGTATAAATGCCCATAATGATGGGACTGCATGGATAACGTTTTTAAAGAAGTCTGATATGGGTAAATCGCTCCAGAACTCAGTGTTCTTGAATGTTAGTAGAAGGTAGTATGGTGTTCCTTTGGGGATGAAGTCCTGTGCCTTAAAAAATAGGCGTGGTCATGGGTCTTCTACAATGTTTTGATGATCCTGTAAGTACATGGTCAGTTTGACTTAATATGTTAAATAAAACACTTTATTATTACTTTTAAAAAACTACTATGTATAGATGCATAATAGTGGGCAGTAATATAATATAGGTCATGTATACACAACTGACCTTCATAGTTTGCTTGTGACTCAGCCTCGTAACTAGCAGTAAGAATTTAGGCTGTTACCTTAGTAGCTTACCTGTTAATGTGCCAAATTAAAGTTGCATGTACTATTCAAGCATTTTTATACCTTTACTTATGTGTTTTAATCTCTTTTCTGATAGCTGGGAAAATGCTGAAACACTGATTCTTGTTAAAGGAGAGCTGAGCTAGTTGGCCTACAATTATGTTTCATGCTGTAGGGTGTTATTAAATAGAACTTACAACTCATTTCTTACAACTGGAGAGTACATGATCTCCTTTTCCATTTACATTATCAATTGAGTTATTGGCCTATATGAATGGGTAGCAAAAAGGTATCTTACTGGGATTGTCCAGCTTTCATGCATCTGTATATGATAGTGAAACAGATATGGGCTGAGTTTTCCCCCCTTTCTGGACTGTGAGTTTAATTAAAATAAAAGCCAGTGTGATATAGCTAAGGGCTGCAGGCTAGATGTTGAGAGGCCCAGGATCAAATCTCCATTCAGCTTTCTAGGTGACCTTGTAGAATTGTTAGGGTAAAATGAGACAATGGTATTGAACCATGTATGTTTTCTTGAGCTCTTTGAAGAAAGGTGAAATATAAACGTAATAAAAACTTTAAAATTCATTATAATGTTTTCCTAGCTGTTGGAAGCATAGCACATCAGAAGCCTTCCCTTAATCTCCTGGGTATGTGAACCTAGAAATAGTTTGGTTACACCTACCTTTTGGATAGGTAGGATTAAGTTTACATCATCCATAGTATCCATATATGTATAGTCTTAATATAATTGCCAATGAAAAAGGCTTAAGAGACTACTGCAGCTCTTCTTACTTTGATCTATGTACTGCACGAAAGGAAGTGCTCTGTAAAAAGAGACAGAATGATGAATTGTGATTTTATTACAATTAGTTGGTCCAGAGCATCAGGTTTATTCCCTGCCAATTTGCACGTCTTACTGTAAAGGTTATATAGTGTTGGCTGTGTATGTTTACGTCTCTATCCACTGCAAGACATTCACTGGTAAACAGCATGCCAGAAACTGCTATAGGGGTCTGAGAAACCTCCCATACGGCCATTGTTTTGGGCCCTTCCTGGGGCTGCAGGGGTGGAGAGGGGAAGTTCTATCATATGCAGCAGTGTCATGTTGAATTTAAACCTCAGTAGCACTATTATATCCTTGAAAATGTGATGTAGATGTACTTGTACCTTGAAATCTTCATTGTTTTATGCCAGCTTTAGTGCCCTACAAATATGCTGTGGGCATACTGAACTATATATGAACAAAGTATTCTAAGTAGAATCTTCCATCACAGTAATTGAAGGCCATACATAAATTTATTTTTCATTCAGCTGTTGACTTCTAATTGAGGCATATCCAACAGAAGAAAATGTTCTACATCTTCTAGTTTTTCTTTGGCTCAGATAATGTAAAATGATAGGGCGTGGCAATACAGATCTTTGCAAGTCACTGGTTTGCACATTTAGAAATACTTCAGTTAAGTCCTCTTGGAAAGAAGGTGTTAACCAAATGATTTTCATCCTAACTTGAAGTGCTTACATTGTATTATTTTTATTGATACTTCCCAAAACCACTGTGTTATAGCTTTTCAGAATGGAAATAGCTACCACACAGGTTGTGTTGTACTATCGGATAATGGGAACTTCAGCTACAGAATGGTGGATTTAACATTTCCAAAGAATCATCAGAAGTAATTACAGAAAAAATGAATTATTTGTTCTTGTTTTTGGTAGGTTTTCACAGGCAGATGATCTTACTCTTCTCCTTTCTCCAAATGATACATGATTTGACGAGCAGGGGAGTGGCTGAGCTGCTGGGCAACAAAAAGTGATCTGTTTTGCTAATTTTGAGAAGCTGTACATCTCTTTTAAAACTGGTCAAAAGAGGATAAACTTAACAGAATAAACCCTCTTCAACAAAAGCATAATGCTCCCCAGCCTTGCTCTTCTCAGGAAGGGAAGAACCATAGATTCCTTATGCAATAAAATAATGTAAAAGAGGCCAATTATGTTTGTTTACACCCAAAGCCTTAGGCTAACATGTTTTAGATGACCAGTCTCGGGAAACAAGTACTGAATATCTGCAGCCACATTTGGCATCCAAATGTGTGTATTGGTCTAATACATTTATTTTCTTTTAGGTATTACTTCTATCTCTGTAATATTGTAAACAAGGATTATGATTCAGACTTCCCATCATCAGGGTTTTACTTATGGAATCCTCTGCTGGTATGGGGCGGCAGTATTTACATATTCTTCCTTCTCCCTTCAGCCACAAGTACCACTTGCCCAAACCTCTGGAGCAGCATCAAAAATGGCTGAGGGTTAAACTTGTCTCATCCCTCTTTTTCTGGTGACAGCTTCCATTAGTCTAGATTGTTGTTGTCCCTTCACAAGGACTCCTTCTGATTGTAGACTGGTATGTCTGACTCCAACTTTGAACAGATTCTGGTGCAAAATGATCAATGCTTGGAATTTGTTTCTTATGTACACTCAAATACCAGCTTCACAACAGCTGCTGTGCTGTTTGGGCTGGAAGTCAACCTGAAGAAAACGGAAGTTCTTTACCAGCCTGCACCACAGGACGAACACCACCATCCCCACATTGCCATCGGTAAATCTGTGCTCAAGTACGTTCAGCAGTTCACCTACCTGGGAAGCATCATCTCCTCAGATACCAAGAGTAATAAACACCTGACGCAAAGCACAAAAATCAGTGTATATAGAGCCATTGTACTGTCTATTCTCCTTTATGGATCTGAATCATGGGTCACCTATCGTAGTCACGACTCCTTGAAAGCTTTCATCAGCGCTGTATACACACAATCCTAAATATACACTGGACTGAGTATGTGATGAATGTTGCTGTCCTTGAGCAAGCAGGAATCACTAGCATTGAGGCCATGATATTTACTCATGGAATCCTCTGCTGGTGTGGGGCAGCAGTATTTACATACTCTTCCTTCTCCCTTCAGCCACAAGCACCACTTGTCCAAACCTCTGGAACACAGCTGCACTGGGCAGGGCACATTTCTAGGATGGAAGACCATTACCTCCCCCAAATAGTATTCTACGGTGACCTCGCCATGGGTCAGCGTAAGAGGGACGCTCCAAAAAAGCGATACAAGGACTCCCTGAAACAACATCTCAGGCTTGGCCAAATTGATCACCAACAATGGTCCGTCCTGGCCTCATATTGGGAGGCATGGAGACGCACTATCCACAATGTTGCAGCCTTATTTGAGAACTCACGCTGAACAAGTCTTGAAGAGAAACGACAACGCAGAAAGAATCACAACCCAGAAACATCAGCCAAGGAGACCTTCTGCTGTGCTTTCTGCAGCCAGACTTGTTTATCTCGGATTGGCCTTTCTAGTCATCAGCGTGCTTGCAGAAAACGCGGGATGAGTCCTTCCTGAATCTTCGTTTGCGAAGAAAAGCCAGAGCCAGAGAGAGAGAGAGACACTCAAATAGACTTAAGCATCATAGGTGCTTTTGAAGCTAATATAGTTGAAGTGGTAAACACTTCATACTGGAAAATGCTGGACTGCCTTTCCACTATTGACTATTTCTGTTCTTAAAGAGAAGGAAGTGGAATGTTTAACTATAGATATTAGACTGCAACTCCTGTCAGCACCAGCCAGCATAGTCCATGGTGAGAAATAGGAGTTGCCATGAAACTTCTGAAGACCCACATATTCCCCATCCCTCTTACAGCAGAAAATTGGTGACCAAAACTGCAATTGCAAGAATATTTTTCTGAAAGTGAGACCTACTGAAAGCAGTTCACCATACTTGAGTCAAATCTTAGTTTGTCAGTCTGGTAGAGACCTCGTTTTTTGTTAAAGGGAAGAATTGGATGATAACTAAAAACATATAACAAACACTGCTTGTCTTTTTAGTCTTTAATTTTGCATGGTGTGTATATACAGATACATGAGATGAAATATGAGAATACTAAAATCTACTAATTTCTCAAATCTTTAATTGTTTTTGTAGAAGATCCTTTTGAAGACTTCTTTGGTAATAGACGGGGCCCACGTGGAAACCGAAACAGAGGAGGAGGATCCTTTTTCTCTGCCTTTGGTGGATTTCCTGCCTTTGGCAGTGGCTTTTCTTCATTTGATACAGGTAGGTGAATTTGCACTAAATTTAAAGTGTAGTCAGTTCAAGTGCTCAAATACTTTTAGAATGAAGTTCAAACTGTAGTTCTACAAACACTGAAATCTCTTTTGAGGAACCCAGTATACATGAACTAAGATTGTAGAAATAAGTAGCTAAGGGGGAACAGTACTCAGTTCAGAAAGCTACTTTACATGTACTGAATGTTTTGATTTTTGAATTTGAACTCCCCATTCATAGTTCATTTTTAGGAAGTACCTCAGTTTCAAAAGTAATTTTCCATGAGCCATGGGAGTTAACTGTTTTAATTCTAGCCGGTGTATATGAAATGGAAGTTGGGTTGTGTTGTTCTTCAAAAAGCTAATTGCATTGGCTAAAACAGTAAATCACAATTTTCAGTATAGTTAGTAAACATACATTTACTGGTGACCTAGATATCACATCTGATTCTTAACGTGTATCTTACTCTGAAAAAAAAAAAAAACATAGGCAAGAAACTTTATTCTTCAGGTTTTTTCCTGAATAAATAAGGTACTGTTTGCCTGGATCAAATATACACAATCACTTCTGTTCCCTTACAGGTTTTACTTCTTTTGGTTCTTTGGGACACGGAGGTCTTACTTCATTCTCCTCCACGTCATTTGGTGGCAGTGGGATGGGAAACTTCAAATCAGTATCAACTTCAACCAAAATAGTTAATGGCAGAAAAATTACTACAAAGAGGTACAGTGTGTTAAACTCAAATGTTTGTTAACTATGTGGCTGTTTTGTCTGCTTAGTGCATTTTTAAATGTTAGACTATATAAATGAGTTGCTTCTCTTACTGTTAGGTGCTAAAGAAAGTTAGGAAGCTAGAGCTCTCCTTAGTCAAAATTTTGCTTGGAAGGAGATGAATAAACTATAGTTGTCCCTTCACATTCACTGGGGTTTGGTTCCAGGACCCACCGTGAATACCCAAATCCGTGAATACTCAAGTCCCATTATATGCAATGGCATAGCAAAATGCTGTTCCTTATATAAGATGGCAGAATCAAGGTTTACTATTAGGATTATTATTTTTTAAAGAATATTTTCAAGCCGTGGATACTTAAATCCGTGAATGTCAAACCCATGAATGTGGAGGGACAACTGTATTCACATTGATGGCATACAAATCCTAATATGCTTTGGTTTTCTGGTTTGGTTACCAGATTTGATTCCCCTACCTTGTGCTGGGGAGTGGGGCTGAATTTGCTGGATATTCTCATGATAAAGGTGCATATGTTAAGCATAGTGCATTAGAAATGTAGTAATTATGAAAATTTTTATATCTGTCAGAAGTTAGGATTAGCATTTCTTCTAAGTTTTGGTAACTTAAACTAGTAATTTTCGAAGATGTAGCTGTGTTAATTGTTTCAAGCTATCGTAGAAAGCCAAGTGTTCCAGTTTAGCTGCTGCTACTTGGAACCAATTAGTCATAAATCACTTTATGGATAGGAGATCCATATGCAACTTGATAGTGATTTAGAAAACTTCAAAAAGACTATTAAAATGGATTTTTACCCTACAGAATTGTTGAGAATGGACAAGAGAGAGTAGAAGTTGAAGAAGATGGTCTGCTAAAGTCTTTAACAATAAATGGTAAGGAGCAGCCGCTACGCTTGGATAACAAGTAATTCAACGCACGCATTTAAAAGAGATTTTAAGCTATAACAAGCACCCTTTGAGGATTAACAGGAACATTTTTTGAAGATTCCAAACGAACTCTTTCATTATAAGTAATCTAAAGTATTTATAAACAGCTCATTGGAGCTCATATGTCAGACTTTTGCGTTTAATTGCTGGGACCACATGAATAGGACCATTTTTTGTCCTTCAAATTGTTGTAAATTTCTGTATGCACTTTGCTTTTTCTTAAACATGATTCTAGATTAGCAGTTACCCTGCGTTAGTGCTAGGGCCAAATTGTACGTGATAATTAGCATGAATCTTGCTTTATCATTTTTTAATTTTTTCTTCTTTTTTTGGTTTTGTTTTGACATGTGAGCCAACTAGTCATTTTACAACTACTGTGAATTTAACATTTCTAAGGCAAATTTAATTTCAAGCTTTCAGTATTTAGTAGTGAATAATGTTAGTATGTTACTGATGGTGCATTTCTGGTTTAAACAATTTAAGGATGTTTTCTAGTTGTGCATGAATGCTGGCAATTTAATGTGTAATGTTTAAGCCTAGGCTAACAAAAGTTAAATCTGGTGAGCTTGGGTATCTTGTCATTTTTGCTAAAACGTTAAAAATGAATAAATGCTGATGTTTGTGGTGCATTCTTTCATGGGTAACATTTGTAGCTTTTTTGCGTGCCTCTGTAACTTTGATGATAACCTTACCTTGCTTTTAGTATCCATTTCCGTCAAACCTTTTCCTAGCAAACATGCGTCTGTATAAACATTTGCTCCTACTAAAACATTAGCCGTGACATTCTCAACTAGCAAGATATAACTCCTATGGACTGGGTAAGAAGAATAATTATAACATGGCAGTACTCTGAATTAATTTTTGTGAATTGACAAAAATGATGCAGCTTCACTGTTTAGGGGCAGTTCCTTCCAAACTTAGTTTTAAGTGACCAGTGGTAATGGACACAAGACCTAATTGACATTATGGTAGTAAATGACTCACCTATTTTTAAAAGGGATTTTTTTGTGGTTAATTGGTATTCTCTTGGCTGCCTCTTCACTCAGAAAGCTGCATTATCATTATGTGCAAATATTTGTATATCTCTTTGTCTAAAACTTTCAAAACAGCATACATCAATCAACATAAAATTGTATACAAATGTACATAGTAAACTTATATACAGTACTGAAGTAACATACATTCTTCAGAAGTTCCAAGAAATAGATACCAGGTTGGATTAGACAGGGAAGGCTTGCTCACATAGGTAGGATTTTAACATAAGTAGATTTTTTTCACTATAGGTTCTGAGACTTGGCCCAGTGATGCCGACTCAAATTAAACCTATATAGTGGATCACATTGGAAATGGAAGGAGGAAGCGGGGACGGTAAAAAGCTTATTAAAGATGACTGCTATAAGCCTTTAGGATTGTTGTTACAACTGAGGCCTACAGCTAATCATCTGAGTGCAGAAAAGCATTATGGAATTACATATTCAGTGAAGATTTCAATGTGGCATGCAAAGACTATATAACTTTGGCAAGGAAGAAATCCCTATGCCTTGACATAGACATAATGCTAGTTAACCAAAACTGTCTCCATGTGTAGTTCTGATACCATGTCTGAAGAAATGCTTGTACTTTTGGACAACCTTTGACAGTTTTTTGTGAACTAAGTCAGTTAATGGAGAACAAAAGATAAAATGAATTTTTCAGTTAGAATGTCTAGTAAGTAGTGAACTGTTATAATATATATTGCATATTTGATTTCTGTGCTGTGCTGTTTGACACAGCAAAACCAAAACAAAATGGTGAGGGTGAATGCCAGAGAGGGAAATAACACTTCCTTTACACTGATGCCTTGAAATGTATAACATAAATCAGCAACCCTATGTGCCTTTTCATTTCAGTCATCAAGTCTATCCAGATAGCAAAAGGAGAGCATGAACAGGCTTTTTCCATTAAATAATCAGACCTTTAGTAACCTTAGTATCCATATTAAATGAGCTATCACCAGTGCTACTACTTCCTCATGTGCAATTAAAATCTAGAAGTGTACTAGTCAACAAAATTTAATGAGAGTCAGAAGATTAGCTTATCAGCTTCTAAACTTTGTTTCATCACTGGGTAGATTATTGAGCAATATGTGTCACTAAAACATCGTTTGCTGAGCTTGGGTGCTTTTGTTGGAGTGCTCTGTGCAAGTAAACTCAGAGCTATGTGTATGCTGTGATTAAAATATCAAAACTATGTGCAAAGAAATAGCAAATTCTGCATCCTGCCTTAGTTAATACTATTGTACATAGCCCCTTGCTTTGAATCTCCTTCCATATCACCTGAAATCTCATGTAGCATCACTAAGTATGGAGTAGGTGAAACACATTCAACACTGACTTTTAAGCAAGGGTGTAACCTGAATGGAGGATCTGACAAACATGTCGTCACTGCCAGACACACCTCACACATTTTGTAGGCTATTTAACTGAATTCTGTGCCAGATGACTTACCCATTTCTGTAGTGTGATCACAGAATGCATACAGCTCTGGTATACAACTTGGCTGGCAAATCTCTCTTGATCCAAATGCATTTCATCCTGCATGGAAGCTTCTAGTTATTTGGATCTCACATCTAACAGAGGCTAACCTTTCCAGTAATACTAGCTAAGCTGCACTTCATGTTGTCTGTACATACAGGGTATTCAATTTGATCTGACTAAACAGAAGTCAGTTACTGATTCTTGATGTGTATAAGAGTAAAATATAGTCCTTGTGGGTGGGGAGATATACCTGCTTCATACATTCACAGTTTCTGCACACTGAGTGAATATGTTGCTGAAGCACTGCTTGCTAGCAGCTCTTTGCATGCACAGTAGTATAGTTCTATCTTATGTTCATGGAACTTGCCACTAAGAATCAGAGTGGCTGGATGGACTAGATAGTGCTAGAGGTATGTGAGGAAAGCAGTGGAAGATTTCTTAGCATTACATATTTTGGATATATGAAGAGTAACAAGTTATATCAGAACATTGGCCTAATCATAGGTCACTTGGATCTAGAGCAATAATTCTCAAGCTGAACTGTGGCTGCAGGCCAAGCTACAGAATGTGCACAAAGCTGCAAATTGTCTCCTTCTGTTTCTCCATACAAGTCAATGGGATTTGACTTTATTGCCATAAGGGGAAAGGGTCTTGCAGTCATGGAAACCAGAAAGTGGAGCACCATTTCTTCTCTACAAATGACTATGTCCCAGAATGTGAGTGTAGCCTTTTATCAGTGACAGTAGTTCTTTCTGCAGCTGCTACCTTTTGCTTCTTCCTGCCTTCTATCTGCCCTTCCTTCTGTCTGCCCTTGCGTCTTCTTCCATGTCTTGGTCACAGTACAAATCTCAGATGATTTTGTGTGACAAGCCATGAACAAAGATTTATTCATTAAAAATAAACATAGCTGCATTGTTAAGAGTGAACAAGCACTACCTGCAACAGAGTTGTAATGCAGAAATGGTGGATATGGTCCACCCAAGGATGTCAGATTGTAACTCCCGTAATTGGCGCTGGTGGCTAGGGCTCATGGAAGTTACAATTTTACAACAATAATATCACCCTGAACATAGTTGATCTTACCTGCTTTTGAAATGTAAATGTGGCTGGGCTTGGTTGGTATTTGAATGGTACACCACTAGGGAATTGTTGTGATCTCTGGATAGGCCTAGAAAAAAAAATTCAGGCTGAAACCGAGTAGCTGACAATACTGACCTGAAGGAGCAAGGGTTTGATTCAGTGCTAGGTAGCTCCTATGTTCTTCCTATAATCTGGAGGGCCACCTGTTCCTCACACCTGTTATAGTAATTGCTAAGTCCTGAGATGAGTGGACAATTTGTGGGCTTTTCCTTATTGTCAGCCATATTGGCAGAAATTCCCAAATTCAGTCAGCCATAGCCAACATAGCAAAAAGATAAGGGATGATGGGACTTTCGCTCCAACAGTACCTGGAAAGCTGCTAGTTTCTTACTCCTACTTTGAAAGTTCCCATCCAGGCGCCAGACAGCCTAGAACAGGAGCCTTGTAATGCTATTCAGCCTGAGGGAGGGAAGGATAATTTCAGGACTCAGGAAGGAATACAGAATACCTCATTTCTCTCATTACCTAGGGCCTTCCCCTCGTGTACTGTATAACATTGGAAGGTTTTCAAACCAAGCATTATATAGCTATACAAAGGTAGAGAAAAGATAGGCTCTAAAGAGCTAGGAAAGGGAAAATGTGACTTTTCCTTTCATTCCATGTGCCAACATTTGTAGGGTAAGGAGTGCATCTCCCCAACCTAATTCTGCACACACCCGTCCTGGGATACATATCATAAATATCAGGGAATTAAGTAGACCACTTTCCCTGTCCATTTCATCAGGCTGACCCAAATTTTCCTCATCTTAACTGCTGTCACCTATAGAGTTTCATTATCGATTCTCACAGTGTTGCCTGACTTAGATTTCTTTAGACCCTTCTTGCTGTGTAAGGGCGGGCTATTTGTGGCCATGCAGATGTTGTGATCTCCAACTGCTATTGGTCTCAGCCAGTGTACATAGTGGTGTGGTGTTTGCACCCCCAATAACATCTGGAGGGCCACAGCCCACCTCACACTATAGGCTCAACTGTCTTCAATATTCTTAGTTCACACAGGTTTGTTTTGTTTTTTTTTGGTTTTGGCGGATTGACAACTTTTCATTTACAGTTTTTCACTTTGACATGCATAGGGAGTTCCCAGAGTATGTATCCTATGGATGTGTATGTATGGAGCCCTGGTGGCGCAGTGGTTAAATGCCAGTACTGCAAGCCACCACATCGCAAGTTCGATTCCAGCCGGCTCCAAGGTTCACTCAGCCTTCCATCCTTTCGTAGGTCAGTAAATTGAGTACCCAGCTTGTGGGGGGCAATTAGCTAACACACATTGGAAACTGTTTAATGCAGTGTAGATGTGTAAACAGCTATTGCTTAAAACAATTTGTAAGCCGCTCTGATAGCCTTGTGGCTGAAGAGCGGGGTATAAATGAATAAATAAAATCTTATCTTAGGGTTGCCTTGTTTCTCTTTCATACTGATAAGCACTCATTCAAGGGTGGAACAAGTAGAAGCAGCAATAAAATGTTGCCCTTTGGAGGAGTGGTCCTGTTCAGTGTGTCAGCCATGCCCTCTTCCAGGATAACCATTTCATCCACCCTCATCTCCCTAACAGAGTGCATTCTGTATCCACTGAATGTGCTCATTCTTTATTTTTCCTAAGCTACTGATCTGCTTCTCCAAATTACAGGGGTCATTCGCACATGCTAATACTCTTCTTTCTTCATGTCCCCATTGTACTTGCACTCCTGCCTGTGTTCACCAGCAGAGTTCACTATTCGGGTGATAATGGAGAGGTTAATATAGTAGATGTTTTGTTTCAGTTATTGCCCAAATCTTTTTTTTAGTCATTTGGAAAAGTTATGATGGTAGGCCAGTCCTAAATTAGTAGGGATACTACTCCTTACTATGTATTCTTGAATAGTGGTCCTCTCTTTTTGCCTGGTGCAACTTGTCTAACCCTGAGAGAACATAATTGGCTAAATTTTACAGTTATTTTAAGGCTGGAAGGCTGTGGATGGATCTGTGCTAAGTAACATGTAGATCCCATTGAAAAACTGTTTTTTTTCTGTTCCATTGATTTCAACGGAAGCTAAATATAACTAACTTCGCCTATATCCAGCTTATGATGTTTGCCATATATAATGTTTTAAATCCCATTGGTAAGTGGTTGTGTTCTCTAACTTTATGTACTGCTTTTACATGATACAAACTTTACATCTTTTCTGTGCAAACCTTAGATAAGCTTCCAAAATGTTCCCAAGGGACAGTAACTGCATTTTTTTTTAAAAAAATTGTTTATTCAGAGGTAGGTTACAACGACTGCAGTCTTCTCTGGCATCAGGATGAATTTATTTAAATGTTGCTTGTTTGAAATCTGGTTCAGTTATAGTAACATTTAATTATGAGGCTTGTCAATATTAACTTTTACAAATTGTGAAAAAAAGTACAGTTTTATCATAAAGATTGTATTAACCTGTCTTCTGTCTAGTCACTAGATTGAATGCTGTCATTTGTACCTTGGGATTGATTTCCAATGAGGTATTGCTAAACTGTCCATTTTTAAGTGGTGTGTTTGTGAAGGAAGCACAATGAATGTCATTTTCCCTAGTGTCTAAATTAGAAATATTTGACACTTGCCATTTTCATATCTGGGCTTTCTCTCTTGCCTGTTTGCCTGATTAAATTTACTTGTATCTATGCAAGTGATATTTGTCTGATTGTGTTTTGTGTTATGTGCCAGTATGTGTTGCAGTGTTCCTTTTCACTGATCATATTTGCAGGCTCTTGTTAAATCCAAATTCTCAAATATCAAGTCGGCTAAAATTCCATTATGTTGTAATTGGATGAGTCACTTAAGCTCAGTTTCTTAATGTGTAAGATGAAAATATTTTTTTAAAATAGGTCCTGTAATTTTATGAGCTTGAGAGAAATTAATGGATTTTTAAAATCTTGATAAATGATTATGTAGCTGTGTATCTTTGTTGCAATGTATAGCTTTCAACCTGTGCTCTCACGGTTATGTGATACAAGACAGTGATAAAAGATCTCTGACTTAATTTAAAGGATTTATTGCTGGCTGTTCTGTCAAAGCTTTGGTTTGATGTCCTGTATAAAGTAGGGTTTTGTATTTTTCTGTGCATGGATACATATGCACACTCCGTATGTTTTGTCATAAAAAGCTGGATTCTGTATTCATTTTACATGAGCTCCATGATTTCATATTTATTTCTGCAAAATAGTAAATAGAGGAGATAGAAACCTGAAATAAATAAAGAAAATAAAGAAATAAAGGAAATAAATCTGAAGTTATCATGAGACACATGGTTTCATGAACTTTGCATGAATCATGTAGCCTCAGATTCCAAACATTGCTTAGGCCTACACCTGGGAGTTTTTGCTAGCCCAGTAGAATTTTTAACTTGTTTCCCTTTGCACAGCTGGCCCCCAGAGCTTTTTTTGCCCTATGGCATGGGGAATTGCTTTTCGAGGAAAAAGTAGCCTGCCTCATGGAAGTATTTGGTCTCTGAATACACTCTGTAACCATGAAGAGACCATTATGACCTACCCATTCAGCATACTGAGAAAAATCGATTTATTCTATAGCCAGGGAGAAACAAATTTAACTAACAAAGGCCATTCTGACTAAGAATTTAGCTTTTCAGTAATTCAAACATAACATACAAAGTATTAGTTCACTGATGTATATTAATCTCCATTGACATTTGGGGCGTTAACCTTCAAGGATATTATCATTTGTAATATATCAATGGTCATGTGACAAAACTTCTTTAATGTAATATATCTTTGAGTGGTAACCTGGCAATGGACTTAATTGCCTGAGATGAGATGCCTCGTATAGTACGTCTTTCCTTGTTTGTCTAGGTCCAGCTCATTCCCACAAATCCTGTCATTTTTTTGTTTAACACAGACAATTGTTGCTTTGTGTGAGCTAGTTGCTTTTTTGTCACCATGGTGGTTCAAGGGGCAAATCACTGATTATCTGTTGCCGTGCTAAATAGGAACTACCACAAAAGCTTGACATAATGTTGTTGTAGTTTGCATCTTTGTTTTTCTGAGTAGCTCTTTTCCACATCTTTATTGCAATCAGATCTTACATATGAAAGATACAAGGAGTGTAGCTATTTTGCATAAGCAAGATAGTATTTTATTTGGCTTCCATGCCAAAACGACACCATTCTTTATGTATAAAATACTCTTCAAGGCCCCTCCCCCGCTTTGTCTTGCTCATAAAGATATTTTGCTTGTCAATGATAGCACCCTTAGGTTTTTCCCCTTAACTTTTCGTAATCAGTGGGCTGGTAATATCTTTATATAGGCTCTTCTATCAGTGAGTTATTCTAGGCAGAGAGAGAGATTGTATTTATAAGTTTATGATTTATTTGTTTCTGTTTTAAATTTATGATGGATAATGAGCTTGGGATTTAGAAGAATTTCTGATTCTTTACACAGGATACTTGGTATGTTTTGAGGCTGCATAGGGCAGACTGCACTCTTAAGCTTATCAGCTTCCTACTTGCTATGGACTTCTTACTTCTGAATATGTAGTCAAGTTTATCTTGCAAAGTGCCTTTCGTCAAAATGTTGTGCATTGGGATGCTAACTGTGGCCATAGGAATTCGCTTATACTGACTCAGACCACTGCTTCATCTAGCTCAGTATTATTTACTCTGATTGGCTTTCCAGTGTTGTCTGCAGATACCAACTTTTGTATATATTCAAGTCTTTTAAGAGAGACTGTATGGATGAGGAGACTTTATGGGTCTCTGGCCAGGATAGAGTGATCTACTTCTGCTGGATTCCATTGCTTCTGTCAGGGAACTTGGAAGGGGCTGATGTGCTGTGGTAGACTGAGAAGCCTTCTGGAACAAGCTTTTGGGATCAGGCTTTTGGCAACATGGCTGTACAGTAGGACCCCCATATCCACTGATTCAGTTATCTACAGGACACCTACCATAGAGTCTTCCTAGAAAATGTGTCCTCTAGCTATTTTCTAGGTCCTCCAAGACAATTCTGTGGTATTTTAAACCGAAAGTCTCATTATTTTCAATGACGTTCACTATTATCCATGGTTTTCGGTATCCATGCCCCCCCCCCCCGCGCTGAACCAATCCTCGGCAGATATGGGGGTCCTACTGTAAGGGAAAGAAAATCCATTAATCCACTGCTGAAAGCAATGGAGTCCAGCAAAAGTACCTGATTCGATCCTGCCCTACGTAAGAAAAGGTATTAACATGAATGTGAATGCCAACAGTAAGAAAGCACTTGAGTGGGTAGTTGACTTTGCGCCAAGAAAAGGTTACTCTATGAGATGTGTTCCAGATTTGGGAAAGGAACAAGGCTTTGTAGCATTTCATAACAGCTGAAAGAAGGTCCATGATATTGAGCAATTTATAATAGCCGCAGAAATCAAGTCTAACTTATATTTATTTGGCCTAAGGGCATTTGAATTCATGTTTGAATGCTGCTGTGTTGCGCAGTGAGCATATTCACAAGTGTATAGTAATCACTCAAGTATGGAACTTGTAGATCAGCATATTTTGAAATTTGTATGAGCTATGTTTTTTTTTACCTCAACCTCCTGACCATCAAATGATCTTTCACAATTATGGTCCACAATTATGGTCCATTGGCCAAATATCTGTTAAAATTGCTGAGTAAGGTACTCAGCTGTTTGAGAAATTTATTTAGATGTTCTTTTTGTGAGGCATAGCTTATGATGATGTTGACTAAGTTTTCAAAGATCAGAAGCCTTAGTTGTAGAAATGCTTTTTTTGTTTAAGTCACCTTATCCTTAGGATAAGAAATCTAATAAGCCTCTAGAAACTTAGCTTTTCTGTTTCATACTTAAAAGGGCAAACAACTGTGTTTTCATTCATGTGTCCTCCCTGGAAAGTTTGCATAAGATTGGATCCATGGTAACACTGTTTTTCTTCCATAAATCACTGCTGTTAGATGCAAGCACATACCTTCTTTTGTGAGAGCCTTGGAAAAGTCCATGGTGAATTAGATTTTTGATGTGTACCCAAGCTAAGTAGTACTAGACCAGTGCTTCTCAACCTGTGGGTCCCCAGATGTTTTTGGACTATAGGTCCCAGGAGCCCTCTGAGGTCTCACCTTGATAGCCGGGTGGTCCCCCCAGGCATTAGTGAGGCTGTGAGTACAGTATTTTCTGTAGGGTGAGGTGGCAGGAACAATCCTTCACGATTGGGAAACTAGGACCACCCAGCTTGAAGCAGGAAGAAGACCTTTGACCCTGGAAGATTGAGTCTTTGTTCTCTCTTCTCTTCCACGCTGTCTCCAGTTCTTCCTGCTTTGCCCAGCAAGGACAGGATCTCTACTCCCCCGGATCTCATTCCTACCCTTTGCTTCCTTTTCCTCTATTTTTCTCTGGAATTCTTCCCAACCCCCCCCCCCACGCTCGCTCTTCTTCTCTTTAAAAAAAAGCTCTTTTTCCTTCTCCAGTCTACCGCTCCACTCTATCTCTCCAACCTCCCCCACTCAAACCCGCTCACTCACCAGCTGCCTCTTTCTCTAGAACCCACCTAAACTTATCTTCCTCTCAGCATGCCTTCGTCTCTCCCGCTCCTCAGCCATGGGAGGACAGAAGGGGCAAGCCGCAAGCGATGAGCGCAACGTGGCAGAGCGGCAGCAGCCGGCAGCCACAGAGGCAATGATCTATGCCTCAGCCTCCTCTGGCCAGCTGGCCACCACTGTTCCCCAGAGGAGAGCAGCAAGAGAGGCGGAGAGAGCCCTCGCTAGTGGCCGCTCCGGGAGTGCGCCCAAAGCGAAGCAGCCCCAGCCGTGAAGGAGGCGGCAAAGGGCGAGCGACAAACAGGAAAGGGAACTGCAGGGGTTGAGGTGTCCTCTCAGCCCCCCTGTATCCCTCGGAATGCCGCTGGAGGAGGCAGTGGCAACACCGGGGCGAAGGCGTCAGACCCGGTAAGGGGGCCCTTGAAGGGGAGGAGCTGTGCCAGGTCATACTAGAATCCTTCCCTAAGAAGGACCTGGCAGCAGCGTTGGCCACAGTGGCCTCCATTGCACAGTGCCTGAGGAGGGGCACGATCTTCACATCCTCCAGCAGGGAGGACGAGGACGGGAGCCAGATGGAGATCACGGGGAGAACCCCTCTGATGAGGCCCTATCGGGAGAGGACTCTACGGATGAGGCTACGGGGGGGGGCGGAGGAACCCCGAGACAAAGGAGCCCCTGGGGAGCCTGAGCAAACTAGGAAAGGGGCTGTTGCTAGGGCTAAGAAACTGAGTATTAAACTAGCACTAGCAAAGTTAACGGAGGCCCTTCTCTCTGACCAGGATGAGGATCAGGACAATCTGCCGGGCCCCTCAAATGCAGATAGAGGCAATGGGGCCCCAAGCAATAACCCCAAATGAGTAGGAAAGGCAGACCGCAATAAGACCACATCAGACAAAAGGTGCGTCAAAAAAGGTTCACAAGGCCCCCATCACCCATGAATTCCGGGGGAGGGACTCCCCACCAGAAACTCGCATGGAAAGAAAAGGAAGGCACTCCCCTCGAGACACTCATCAGAGGAGTCTGATGGGGTCTCAGAGGGGGAGGACCTGATTAGGAGACTAAAAACCCCAACGACACCATAGGGAACAATGACAACGAAGGGAACAATGATGACAAAGTGGTTCCGGACAGGGAATCTGGGGAACTGTATGACTCTGACACGTCTGAGCCTGAAATAACAGATAGGATCTTCCAAGGTGAAAAATTTTTGAATAAAGCCCTGGCAGCACTAGAAATCCCACCCCTGGTCCCACAAGAGGATGACGTGGGGGACCCACATGCGCCTAAAAGTGAGAAAGTGGCGGCACCAATGCCCTCCTCCAAAGCATAGCGGCCCCTATACCCGTTCCCGAAAGCCTTCTGGAATCTAGTGGCCAAAGACTGGGAAAAGCTGGCCCTCGGCCGTAGAAGCATGGCCACGGCACAAAGATTCTACAGCTTCCCCACTGACATCCTGGACAAGCTGAAGACCTCGGTGGTCGACTGGCCGGTAGTATCCATGGTCTCGAATTCTCTCGTGCCAAAAGAGGGAAAAGAATCCCTTAAGGACCTAGATGAGAAAAGAGCGGACAGAGCCTTGAGGAAATCGTATGAAGCATCAGCCCTGGGGATCAGGGTATCCCTGGCCTCAGCATTGATCTCACGAGCAGCCATCATCTGGCTGCAAGAGGTAATGGAAAAGCCAGACCTGGATACCAGGTCCCTTCAAAAGGTATTCAACAGAATCCAATACGCAATACAGTTCATGGCGGATGCATCTCAGGATTCCCTCTCATACTCAGCAAGGGCAACGGCGGCAACCAACCTGGCTAGATGTTCTTCATGGGCCAAACAATGGGACACTGATAACCAATCGAAGAACGTGCTCACGACAGCTCCCTTTAAAGGCTCCAAAGTATTTGGTGAAGAGGCGCTCAAGTACATCTTAGTAGAGACAAAGGATAAGAAACAGGCTATGCCTTCAACAGGCCGAAAGCAGGCTAAGAAACCACTCAGACATTCATCTCAGTACTCCAATTCATTTCATCAATATAGAAGCAACGGAAGGAGATCAGACTTCTGCCCCACCAGACCAGCTTGGGCCAAAAAAGACTACGTCATACGGCATGCACCCTTCACCAACCTGTCCACCAGCCATAAGGGGGGGACCCAATCACAAAGGGGCTCCTCTCGTCAGCAGTCCTGACTCGGAAATGATCCCAGTGGGAGGAAGGCTATCGCGGTTCCTAGACTCCTGGTTGACCTCCACAACGGACAGGTGAGTCCTGGAAACCATAGCCAATGGCTACAAGGTGGAGTTCAACACAAGACCAAGGAACTGGTTCTTACCAGCACCTGTACCCGCCAACCAACAGAAAGCAAGGAACCTCAGGATAGCCATAGATCACCTGCTGGAGATCGATGCCATAGAAGAAGTTCCAAACACACAACGTTTCTCAGGGTGTGTACTCCTACTTCTTCACGGTACCCAAAAAGGACGGGAGCCTATGAGCAGTTTTAGATCTAAAATTCAGAAACTCGTTCATTACATACAAACGTTTCTGGATGGAAACTTTGTCCTCAATAAAGGAGGCAGTACAGGAAGGTGACTTCCTAGCCTCCCTAGACTTATCAGAAGCATATCTTCACATCGGTATGCACGCAGACAGCCGACATTTCCTCAGCTTCGCATTCGGCGAGGAACACTACCAGTTCAAAGCGCTCCCCTTCGGCCTCTCCACAGCACCGAGGGTCTTCACCAAGGTGTTGGTGGTGCTAATAGCACACTTGCGCACCAAGGGGATACACCTTTACCCCTACCTGGATGACATTCTATTATGAGCAACAAAAACAAAGCGCAAAGAGACATACAGGAGACAATCAGATGCCTCCAGAACCACGGCTTCTTAATAAACTTCAAAAAGAGCTCGCTCATCCCATCGCAACATCTGACGCACCTAGGGGTTCAACTTGACACAGTGAGATACTCGATCACACTGCCAAGGGAATGGCAAAAAGCCCTACGAAGAGAGGCAAAGGAAATGAGCAAGAAATGAAGAGCCCCAATCGCAGTGTTGGCACGGCTATTTGGGCTGATGATCTCAGCAATTCACGTGGTCCCTTGGGCCAGATTCCACTCCAGACACCTTCAGGCATTGCTCCTTCTACACCAGGAGCAGATAACAAGAAAAGAAGACATCTCCCTAGAAGTACCACACACATGAAGCGTTCTCTCCTGTGATGGACCCACAGAGAGAATATATCCAAGGGATCTCCACTGACAATCACACATCAGGTGGTGGTCACCTTGGATGCAAGCCTCAGGGGATGGGGAGCACAGTGCCTGAACCAGGGGGCGCGGGGACTATGGTCCCCAGAGGAAAGAATGCACAGTATAAACTGGCTGGAACTCAGAGCAGCACGACTAGTCCTGATCCAATTCACCCCTCTACTAAGGGACAGGGACGTTCTTCTACTGATGGACAACACAACGACACGCTCATACATAGCGAGACAGGGTGGATCGAAGTCAAGATCTCTGCACACGGAGGCAGAAGTCCTTCTCCACTGGGCAGAGGCGATGGTCCGCTCACTATCCACACAACACCTGCAGGGGGAGACGAACACTCAAGCCGACTTCCTAAGCAGGCACGCAGTGTCACCAGGGGGGATGGGAACTCAATCAAGAGACGTTCCTCCAAATCAGGGACACCTTCGGGAGGATGTTGGTGGACCTCTTTGCATCAGCAGCGAACACGAAACTCCCAAGGTTCTTCTCAAGGTTCCCAGAACCGGGCTCAGAGGGAACAGACGCCCTCCGGTCCACCTGGCCGAAAGGTCTTCTATATCTATTTCCCCCGTTCCCGCTAATAGGGAAGGTCTGCAGGAAAATCCGCCAAGAGAAAGCACAGGCGGTACTCATCGCCCCACACTGTCCACGACGACCATGGTTCTCAGACCTAACGGCAATGTTGGTCGAGGCCTCACTGAGACTTCAACCACACGTGAACCTATTGCACCAGGGCTCAGTCAATCACCCTGATGTAGCCTGGTTGCAACTGATGGCAAACATTGAGTGGAGACTGAGCAGCAAATGCTGAGAGACTGCGGCTGTGACAAGGTAATAGACACCCTTTTGGCTTCACGTTGCCCTTCAACCAAGAGAATATACCAGGCCACGTGGAAGGTTTTCTCCCAGTGGTGCGCCGAGGAAAAGGTGAACCCAACCAAAGCCATGACGCAACACGTCCTGACCTTCCTCCAAAAGGGTTTAGACAGTGGCCTTCGCCTGAATACACTGAAACGGCAGATGGCCGCCTTGGCGGCCTTCATTCAGTGCCCACAGGGGGGACGAATAGCATTTTACCCACATATTAGAAGATTCTTGAGAGGGGCAATGCTGCTCTCCCCACCGGTAATCCACAGGTTTCCCTCCTGGAAACTATCTCTGGTACTGAGGCAGCTCTTGAAGCTGCCATTTGAACCCCTAAGAAAGGTGTCACTGAGGGCGTTGTCCATAAAGGTGGCCTTCTTGATCGCGATAACATCCTCCAGGAGAGTATCATTGCTCACGGCTCTCTCAGTGAGGGAGCATCTGTGCTCATTCAACCCAGATTCAGTCTGTCTCAGGCCGGATCCATCCTTCAGGCCAAAAGTCCTCTCATCCTTTCACGTCTCACAGCAGATAATTCTACCATCCTTCTGTCCTAACCCGTCTCACCCCACAGAGAAACTATGGCACAAACTGGATGTGAGAAGAGCACTGAAGATCTACATCAAGCACACGTCCTCCTTCAGACGATGCGACTCCCTGTTCATTTCCTTCAATCCAGCGTCAATGGGATTGAGAATCTCGAGACAGACCGTGGCAACATGGATCAAAGCTTGCATCTTCGTGGTGTACGACATTTATCCACTACAAGGTGGATAAATTCAGATCAGCAGAAGCCACCTTCAGCAGAAGGGTGCTTCGTGAGGTGATACACCAATAGGACAAGAACATGCTCATTAGCAGTCACCCCACCCTGGGGCAATCTAGAGCTCGGGTATGTCCCAATCGTGAAGGATTGTTCCTGCCACCTCACCCTACAGAATGTTACATTGGGTATTTACCGTGAAGGTACTTTCTGTAGGGTAGGTGGCAGGAACAATCCGGCCCACCCGGTGACTGCAACCTGTATATAAGGGTATGTACTAACCTGTGTTGTTCTTTCAAGCAAGGAGGAGTTTTATCCGGCTTACAGGGCTATGCTAGTCAGTGAACTGGAGACCGCGTGGAAGAGAAGAGAGAACAAAGACCCTATCTTCCAGGGTGGTCCTAGTTTCCCAATCATGAAGGATTATTCCTGCCACCTCCCTTACAGAAAGTACTTTCACGGTAAGTACCCAATGTAACATTCTGATGCCTTCCCCTTCCCAGTGTACACATGCTAGGACTAAACTTTGGCTCACTGTGGAGAGGCTGGGTGCAATGCTTTGAGATGAGAAAGTGGAAGGCAATTTGTCAGACAGAATGAAGGTTTGCAATGGGTGAGGGCTCATAAAAGAGAGAGGACAGAGGGGAAAGGAGAGGTGAGAGGTTTGGCCCAGCATCCCAGCTACCCAGCTGATTGTAACCCTGAAAAAGGAAGCATTTAGCAATACAGTTGCCCCTCCACATTCGCGAACTTAGCATTCGTGGTTTTGAATACTTGCAGGTTTTGGGAGGGCCCCCGCCCTCCCAAAAGCAGCAACACAGGGCCTCTGGAGGCCCTGTTAAGGCTTTGGGTGGGAGGGGGCAGGGCTGGGGAGGCCTTCACGGAGCCCCCGGAGACGCTCCGGAGGCCCCATGAAGGCCTGGGGAGGGGGTGGGGAGGGCTGGCAAGGCCTTCACTGGACATCCGGAGACGCTCCGGAGGCCCCATGAAGGCCTGGGGAGGGGGTGGGGAGGGCTGGCGAGGCCTTCACTGGACATCCGGAGACACTCCGGAGGCCCCATGAAGGCCTTGGGAGGGAGAGGGGAGGCAGGGGAAAGTGACTATGGGGCCTCCGGAGGCCCCGTGGTCGCTTTGACGGGGGAGGGGGAGGGCAGTTGATACTTGCGGATTTTTCGCATTCGCAGGGGTCTGGGGAACCTAACCCCCGCAAATGTGAAGGGATGACTGTACATATGCAATTCCTTGGTTCTGATATATCCCAACAAGACAGGACTGTACAAAATAAAAGGCTAGAGCCATTCAGATTGGCATAGAGGAATTACTGTACTTTATGTACACATGCTAATGTGCATCTGTTGCCATAAACAGATAACTGACACATACTATATCTTCCCTATTGCAATAAGAGCCTTTTGCGCATTAAAACTGCTTCTGCTGGACATGCACCAGCTGGTGGCCTGGAGAAGGACAGGATGATTGTACTTCCAGTCTCTAGATAATAGATGGCTATTAAGTCCCATCTTGCAAATTGTAAAATATATGGAAGATACACATCTGTCCATATTGCTGCCCCCCCCCCCCCGAGCTTGCAGAATATTTAAGGATGTGTACTTGGTCAGAGTGAATGATCTAGGACAATTGGTACAAGCTAAGACTTGATGCCTTGTCAGCTGGTGTCTGGGTTAAGTTAAAATGCCTTTTTCTAGAACATATGACATTGGTGTCTGTACATTTTCTGCCCAATCAAGCAAGAGCTCAAAGTTTACTACTGATAGTTTGTTTTCCTCAAATTATGATAGTGTCCTGAAGAAAACAGTTTCTTCCAAGGGAAGAAAAAAAAGAAGAAGCTTGCGTAACCTCCATTTTGTCTCCACTAGTTTTGGAAAGTGTATTAAAGCACTCAAATTGTCATCTTCACAGTGTGCTTCATACTAGCTGCCGCCTGTACTTTGTAGGCAAGCATGATTATTTACAAGCTTGTTCAGAACAGTAAATCAAAAATGCGAAGGCATGTAGGAAGATTTTAAAAAATGAAAATAACTAGTATTGCTAAGAAGCATTTCCAAGAAGTTTGTGCACAATCTAAAGGACTAAATAAAGGCTGATTAGTCAGAAGTGTAAAGTATTGGATCAGTTGCTCCTATGATTGAAGCAGAGATCTCTGATAAACAAGTACTATCTTACAAGCTTGGTATCCAGTATCTTCTACTTGTTTCTCCCATAGACTTTGTATGTCTTTCCCTACTAAATAGTTCATAAGTTGCATACACTCATGGTGAAGTTCTGTTAATTGGTATGGATCGCTACACAAAACAAAACAAAAACAAGGTTTATGATTGTCTTAGAAAAGACATGGCCTCAAAAAGTGTATTACAGTTATCTAAGAAAGTCCTCCCCATTGTATAAATATGTTATTTACATCTGAGATCAACACCTTTGTATGCCATGAGCAGTGTTCTGTCATTATCTTGGGAGCATGACAGATTCCAACCTTCCTCCCAGTGTTAGTACTCAGGAGGGAGCTGGGTGTAACCTTCACAGCTGTGCAACGTAGCAAGAACAGGAGCCAGGCCACCTCTTGAGCTTAGATCTGGAGTGAGAGAATCATTCTAGCATCTATGCTACACTTGATTGACACTCAGGCCTGAGAAGTGCAGTACCCCTGAAGAAGTGCGCTTCAATCCAGCTTAAAGCGGAAAGAAAGCTTAAGAGGAGAGCTGGGTATTGCCATTCTCCCACTAGAGCTGGTTGAGTTCAAGAGGAGAGCAAAAATCTTCCCTGATCTTGTCCTATGTTTTCTAAATATGGTGTAAGGCAGGAGTGGGCAACTATGGAAGGCCAGGAGGCCACATTAGCCCCTTAGGAGACCTTGGAGAGCTGCACCTGCTCCCTCCAGAAAATTTAAAAAAAAAAGTTTTGCCTCCAAATGCCTCTAGATGGTATGGGGGCATTTTCATCATGTTTGGGGTTTCAAAAAAGGTCTCCCCTGAGCCCAAAGTGGCCCTGGGCCCTTCAAAATATGGCAGAAATGCAACCCATGCTACCTAGTGGATGTTTTGGAGCATTTCAGGACAAACATTTTTTGGCCCAGGAGAGCTTCCAATGCTCTCCACACCCCCGAGAGTGCATTTGGGAACATTCTGGAGCAAAAAACAAATATGGACCCCGGAGGCCACAAAAATGGCCCTGGGGCCCTATATGCACCCTAGAGGCCGTACTTTGCCCACCCCTGGTGTAAGGGAACAGCCAAGTTCCAGGCAACTATAGACATTACTTGTTGTCCAAGTGCATGTATATGTATCTTCAAGTCACCTGTTGACTTATGGTAACCAGACCAGCCCCCAAAAATCTTACTGTGAGGAAATGCTCTCAGAGTGGATCCAGCTTCAGTCCTACATCTCGTTGCTTACCTAGCCCTGAGTATTCTTTGGTTATCAGTGACAGGCTAAGGAATAGCTTGAATTAGTGTGATTTCTTCAGTAGTGTCTCAACAGAGGTAGGCCTCAATCCTGTTACTACCAACTAGAGTAAACCCATTGAATCAGTGGGATTTACCAATGTATTGACTCTCCATTAAACAATTGATTTAATGGATCTACTATAATTGGGAATAATGGTAGTATGTGTTTCCCCAGAGACCAGAACGGTATATATGGGTTAGTTTTGCACTTCTATAAATTACAAATACACTACTTGCATTTCCATTGGTCCTAAATAAATTCCTATTTGCATGGTTTCTAGTATGCGATATATTTGGGGTTTCTTTAATTTCTGTTAATTTGCGGAGTCCCACTTGGCCTCAGCTCTTCCCCCGGGGAGGGGAAAGTAACTGTGTGTGTCTGTGTGTGTTGGAGGAGGAGGGCGGGCAGGCGGAAGCTCACAGCGGTGCAGCGATGACAGTGGGGGTCTCCTGCCCCCACTGCAGCTTGGGCCGGCCTACCTCTCCCTGGGACTATGGCGGCAGCAGCACCACCACCGCCAGCTACCCCGCCATCCCCTTGCTGGGCTGATGGGAGTGTGTGGCGGTGTGGTGATGGTGACGGGGCTCTTCCCCTGCTGCAGCTTTGGCCAGCCTCCCCCTCCCTTGGACTGCGGGAGCTGCTTAGCCCTGCCTCCCACCCAGCTCGGCTCTTCCCCTGGGGAGGGGGAGGAAAAAGTGTGTGTGTGTTGGAGGAGGAGGGCAGGCAGGCGGGGGCGCACGGTGGTGCAGTTTTTACTTTTTACTGCATTTTTTTACTTTCGTGGTGGTGCTCCGCCCCAACCCCTGTGAATGGGAAGGGACGATTGTAGTTAGGAAGTCATACCCTCCTATTGCCCGCTTCACTGATTTCATATGGGTTTCAGATGAAGGTTTCAGTGCATGGGCACATATCTGTGGTAGAGATGGCCCTTCAGGTAGCTGGTGTAGCTCCCACTTGTGTTTCACAGAAAAGGGACAAATTCATGTTGAACACAAAATTGTGAAACATTCTAACATTAAGGAAACACATGCTGTTAAAAACCAAGCTGCTTCCTTTTCTACCAGCCAGGGAATGTGTCACACATGTGACATAGTGCATCATTAAAGTGGAGGTGCGGAACCGGTTTAAGTTGCTGGTAACATTTCCGTGAGTGATTGGGAACTCAAGTGAGTTGAACCAAATGCAAATGTGGAGGGACCAACCCCATTAACACACATCTGTACACCTAGTGGGGGTGGGCAGCATAGGACGAGAAGCTGGCATGTCAGAGGGGGAGTTCTTGTGTGCTATATCAGGCCTATAGGCCAAATGTTGCTTTACCTTCTTCTCGTCCTTAAGGCATCAACTGAAACTTGGATCTGTTTCATAGGACTTGCCAGACATTGGGAAGGCATATTATCATGATAAAAGGAACTGAAAGAGTAGGTACTGTTTCTCTCTATCTCTTGAATGTTCCTCTCCTACTGTAAACTTCTTCAGTGATGGAAAGGCTCAGTGCAGTCTTCTTTTTCTTGTATTTCTTTCTTTTTCTCTCTCCCTCTCTCTCCCTCTCTCTCCCTCCCTCTCTCTCTCTCTCTCTCTCCCTCCCTCCCTCCCTCCCAATTTCTCCTGCTTCCTTGAGGAATTAGAGATCTTCATTTCAGTATGATCTTGGCTGTGTTTTCTTGAGACAGCCAGTCTAATACAGTTGAAGAATTTCTGCTGCACAAGACCTGTTGCTGTGTCACAATGGGAATTGTGCTCTTGATGCCTTAACACAGGTGCTTCTGGGACTTGCATGGGCCTTTGCAAAACTATGAATTCCCAATCAGCAAATTTTGCAGTCTGCTGAGTAAACATAGAAAACAAGTTTGGGCATCCTGACATGGCACTAAATACTCCTTTGAGTGCCAAATACCTGTAATGCAAACAATTAAGCCTAACACAGGCACCCACATAAAAGGCAGCATTTCTCAGACAGGCTTACTGCTGATAACAGTGAGCATTTATATCATTCATTCCAAGTGTTCAAAGCCTTTCACAAACATCATCCCTCTTGTTTAAAACTGAAGGCAGGCCACATTGTTATTGCCATTTCACAGATGGGTGAGCAGAAGAAGAGAGATCATTGGCTTTCCTGTGCCTAGTGCAGTGAGCACATAGGTGTGGTAAAATTTGACTTGGGGACTTTGCTCTGAACAGTGCCAGGATAGTGCCTGATTCCAATTTTGCCAGAGGTTGCTGACCCTAAGCTTTTGATCAGTGACTACTGTTGTACTCCACCCCAGACCTGTGCAAGTTACTAGAGTCCTCTCCTCCTACCTGGTTAGTTGATAACCTATTTGTTATACTCCGTAGTCCGTGAGCTGCTCTTCGCTGATACTGCTGCCCTTGTTGCCCACACAGAAGCAGCTCGGCAGTGCCTAACATCCTGCTTCGGAACAGCTGCAGAGCTGTTTCAGCTGTAAGTCAACTTGAAGAAAACGGAAGTTCTTTACCAGCCTGCACCACAGGATGAACACCACCATCCCCACATTGACGTAGGCAAATCTGTGCTTATGCCCATTCAGCAGTTCACCTACCTGGGAGGCATTATCTCCTCAGATACCAAGATTGACAAAGAGATTGATCACATATTAGCAAAGGCATATAGCACATTTGGAAAACTTTACAAAAGAGTCTGGAGTAACAAACACCTGAGGCGAAGCATAAAAATCAGTGTGTATAGAGCCATTGTACTGTCTGTTCTCCTTTACGGGTCTGAAACATGGGTAACCTATCGCCAACACTTACGATTCCTTGAATGCTTTCATCAGTGCTGTATACGCACAATCCTAAATATACACTGGACTGACTGCAAGCAGGGACCACCAGCATTGAAGCCATGATATTGAGAACACAGCTGCGCTGGGCAGGGCACTTTCTAGGATGGAGAACCATCGCCTCCCAAAAATAGTACTCTATGGTGAACTCGCCATGGGTCTGCGTAAGAGGGGTGCTCCAAAAAAGCAATACAATGATTCCCTGAAACTACACCACAGGCTTGGCCAAATTGATCACCAACAATGGTCCACTATGGCCTCACATCGGGAGACATGGAGACGCACTATCCACAATGTTGCAGCCTTATTTGAGAGCTCATGCCAAACAAGTCTTGAAGAGAAACCACAATGCAGAAAGAATCACAATCCGGAATCATCACCCAAGGAGACCTTCTGCTGTGCTTTCTGCAACCTGACATGTTTATCTCGGATTGGCCTTTTCAGTCATCAGCGCGCTTGAAGAAAGCGCGGGATGAGTCCTTCCTGAATCTTCGTTTGCAAAGAAAAGCCAGAGAGAGATACTCTGTGTGTGAGGTTTGTGGAGGGGACCTCTTGCACTAAAGATAAGACATTTCATTTATTTGGTTGTGGCCTTTTTGTTTCACTGCTTAGAGTATGGGTTCTCAACCTTTGGCCTTCCTGCTATTTTCGACCTCAGCTCCCAGAAATCACAGCCAACAATAGCTAGTCATGATGAATGCTGGGAATTTAGAGTCCAAAACGTTTGGAAGGCCAAAGGTTAAAAACCACCGACTTAGATGTTTGTTGCTTTGTCACAAAACTGAGGGGTCTGTCTTGGCAGGAGGAGAGTTAAATGGAGCACAGGCATGGGTGCAGCTGTATATGCAAAGGCTTGTGAGGTGGGAGAGGACAAGGGAAGGTAGGTGAACACATTTTTATTATTATACGACATGTGTATGATGGCGTGATTGTACTGTTCACTAAGGTTGTGCACATGTCTTCTGAAGTGTGCCTTTTTAGTGTCCAGGTGCAAGGATAGTATACAGCACTTGGTATAGTGGGTAGGTTCCTACATAATCTTACCATGCCCCGTTCCTTCCCAGACCAGGCACTGTTAGGTCCCCTAGATTAGGTCTTTCAGAGTTCTGTTGCACTCATGGCCTGGTATAATATACAACTGACTCAAGGTGGGTGACTAGAGTACAAGGCTACCTAGTTTACATCCTATCCACGTCATCCACCTTGAGATTAGATAGGATAAAGACTCAAGAATGTATTAGTTCCTAGACTGGTGAATCTTGTGCTTATTTTATTGGTGTTTATACAATCATTTCAGCATCTGAAAATAACGTGAGTTAAGAGGAATGAATAGAAACAAAACTTGTTGTGTTCAGTCAGTGATCCTTGACATTGGAGATGCCTTCACCATTTCTGCAGAGCTTTTGTTTAACTATTGAAAAATCCTTCATACTTTGTCAGAGTTATTGTGGTTTTAAAATAGTTTGAGGTGTAGCCTTGCCAGATCAAATCTTCTAAAAATAGGAACCTAGAGCAGAGTACTATACCATGCTGTGTAGAGCTAAGATGCTGGGTATTACAAGGGCAACTCTTATTGTTACCAAAATCCACAAAACAGTGATACCATTATTAAGCCAACCAAAAACACACAAAATACATCATGCAAGCTTTCAAAGCTCCACTGGCAAAGGTGTCTGGGAGACTTACTGTTACGACCCACTCATTAGTGTGCTGTACTATAGTAATAATAATATACTACTATAATAATAGTAATTATTCAAAATAATTTTTGGAATTGCTCTTTCCAAAGCCATACTTGTGATGAGGAAAACTATGAGAAGAATAGGAATTTCCCAGTTTCTCTTCCTGGTGTTGCACAACCATATTTGGAACACAGTGAACTTACATAAAAATAGATTAGAAGTCACAGAGAAAGAAGAGTGAGGTCACTAAGATTTGTCATGCCAGGAAAGATTTGCCCCAAAGCATCAGCCAGCTGTCCTTATCTGGCACAGAATTTACTGCATTTTTTTCATGGCTTGCTCTACTCAACCATCTACAATTTCCATTGTTGTGTATCTCACCTTCATTTTCTCTTCTCACACAATATTGTTTTTTTCTTGTCTGCATGCTGCCTTCAGATTATCACTGGCATCTGCAACCCAATCTAATACCTCCCCAGCCTTTATTTCAGAGCTCTTGAGCCCTATATACATGTGAAAATGGGTTCAGGTGGCCTGGAACTCTTTGGGTGACTTTCACCCTTTCAGCATAACCTCCTAGAGCTGTAAAGAGTTGGGGAATACATCTTGATCTTTGTTCCTTAGATGAAGGAATACAGTAACATCAGTAATCAATAAAAAATAAAATCAAAGTTGAGACAACATTAAAAGTTATTATCTTTGACACCTTCAGGTCAAACAAGTAGGCAATTGAAGTATTTTTCATCTAATGAACATGGAATTTAAGATAGCTGTAACCAGGATGAGGCTCAGTGTAGCAATGCAAATGAGGATAGAATGAGGTGCAGTTACTGAAAACATCTGGAAAGCATGTGAGAAAGGTCATTGGTGTGCTGCACTTTCAAAGAAAATAGCAGTCCCAGGTGCAATTAATGGGAAAATGGATGCTGGATTTGGAAACTAAACCTACCTATCTCATCTTCATGTGCACAATCATATTTATTTTTTATTTATTTTTAGTAATATTGCCTTTCAACACTCCAAGGGAGTTAGGCTGCCCTGAACTAATGTGTGTGTGAACTAGTGTGTTTGCATGTGCCTTACAAGTCATCTGTCGACTTATGGTGACCTCATGAATGTCATAGGGTTTTCATAGGCAAGGAATACTCAGAGGTGGTTTTGCCAGTTCCTTCCTCTGAAATACAGCCTACAGCACCTGTCTCTCTCTGGCTTTTCTTCGCAAACGAAGATTCAGGAAGGACTCATCCCGCGCTTTCTGCAAGCGCGCTGATGACTAAAAAGGCCAATCCGAGATAAACAAGTCCGGTTGCAAAAAGCACAGCAGAAGGTCTCCTTGAGTGATGTTTTTGGGTTGTGATTCTTTCTGCGTTGTCGTTTCTCTTCAAGACTTGTTCGTCGTGATTTCTTAAATAAGGCTGCAGCATTGTGGATAGTGCGTCTCCATGCCTCCCGATGTGAGGCCAGGGCGGACCACTGTTGGTGATCGATTTGACCGAGCCTGAGATGTTGTTTCAGGGAGTCTTTGTATCGCTTTTTTGGAGTGCCCCTCTTACGCTGACCCGTGGCGAGTTCACCGTAGAGTAGTATTTTTGGGAGGCGATGGTCCTCCATCCTAGAAACGTGCCCTGCCCAGCGCAGCTGTGTTCTCAATATCATGGCCTCAATGCTGGTGATCCCTGCTTGCTCAATTACAGCAACATTCGTCACATAGTCAGTCCAGTGTATATTTAGGATTGTGCATATACAGCACTGATGAAAGCGCTCGAGGAGTCGTAGGTGGTGGCGATAGGTGACCCATGTTTCAGATCCATAAAGGAGGATAGACAGTACGATGGCTCTATACACACTGATTTTTGTGCTTTGCCTCAGGTGTTTATTGCTCCAGACTCTTTTGTGAAGTCTTCCAAATGCACTATATGCCTTTGCTAATTTGTGATAGATCTCTTTGTCAATCTTGGCATCTGAGGAGATGATGCTTCCCAGGTAGGTGAACTGCTGAACGGACTTGAGCACAGATTTGCCGACGGCAATGTGGGGATGGGACGAACAGGGCAGCACCTGTACCCTATATAAATTTAGTACCCTGTATAAACAGTGATTTTATGCTTTTGATGCATGGCAAGTTGCTGTACTAGTATATCTAATATTAGTTAATCTAGAACAGCCTTTCTCAAACATTATCCTGGAGGAACCCTTGAAATAGTTTTCAGATCTCAGGGAACTTATACATAAAAATTATATCTACAACGCACCCATCGCAATCTCTCACAGAATCCCTAGCAGCCTCTCAGGGAACCCTAGTATAAACTACAGAAACTTGACTATTCACATTTTGCAGTATAATAAGGCAGCATAATAAGGTCTTCTGACTAAGCATGCTTAAGATTGTGCTCAAAATGTGCAGTCTTCCCTGGCTTGTAAAAATACAGTTTAAATGCAACCGACGTAGCAGCTGCTCTCACATTCCATAACTGATTACTGGATGATTTCATCCTCCTGTCAGCATGTTTTTGTCAAGAAATACTGAAATGATGATTTTTCACATAATATTAAATGCTGGAATTTTTGCTTTGTTTTGTTAGTATGACATATATAGAGGGACATTCTTGTAAAAAAACATGAAATATAGTGATGCATTAGTAGAGGAATTTTAGCAAATGGATTTTTATAACTGCCTTATTTGGACTTGCAGCAAGCTTGTGGGTTTTCTTGGAATTTCAAACATTAGCTAGAGAGAAATATTAATATTCAGAAGTGTTTGCACAAACAATATTGCTGGCAGTATTATAAGCTCTAAGGGTAGTCTTAGGTTGGAAAATGTGTAGGGCAGTAGCACTGTGCTCCCTGGAAGGGTGGTTGGGGGGGGGCATATGGTGATGGGAAGCAAAGAGGGCGGTCTACATGTGCAGAATTCTCTGTTACTAGGGGAGAAAATTCTGTTACCTTCTCTGCTCTCTAGAGGTGGGCTGACGGTGTTTGTCAGTGTCCTTCCTCCTCATTTTCTGCCTGACACACGTGAAGGGCCAGGAACAATGGCAGCCCTGGACTGATACGATTAATTTCCTACCTGTTGGTATGAGTGGGAGAAAAATACCCCCCCCCCATACACAGAGGCTGGGGAGTAAAAACTTAGTCAGCTTCTACTCTGGCTGGTATGCGTCAGCAAGGTTTAGGATATGGCAGTTTATCTGTCATGCGTCTCTCCTATCCCGCATTTATATCCTGCCAGGATTTTTAATATTTACCTTGATGGAAGGTAATGTGTACTGAGAAGGGGGAGGGGAATCCCACAAAACACAGCCTTCAATTTCTAGCACTGATCCTTTGAAAGTAACACTGAATCATAAAGTTTTGGAGCTGCTATTTATGGAAATGACTACTGCTTTAGCACTAAATGTAAGAAGCCGGGTTTCTTTTCAATTATCCAAACCTCCCAGCTTAATGAACACTGTGTGTTCCTAAATACCTAATATGTAAACAGCTGAACATATCCCATGAGCTAGGAATGTATGTTGCTATAGTTGGTTCCATAAATGGGGCCCATGGCACAGAACATCATGGTTTGGATGCATGAACTGTGTCTTAGAACAGACTGTGACCTACATAGTTATGGGCAAGAACCTGAAAGCATAGGCAGTTCTTAATGCTTGGAGCTTTGGGTTCTTGTTACATAGTAGCTGACACTTACCTTGATTCTCCTATGCCTAGATGTGGGTTCTGTTTATGCTTGCAACCATTCAGTACAGTATTTTTCCTTCTCTGATGGTCACTACCTGGGTCAATTCTACTGTAGCCCATAGGTTCCAGTGATGCTGTTGTTTCTGAGTTACATCAACCTTACAGTATAATTAATTTGACAAAACTATATTGGTTGTGGGCCATAAAATGATAGTTTGTGCTGGAGTAACATGAAACATGTTACTGGCCCAAGTCTGATCGGTCCCTGAATAGGAGAACTCCATTCTTACCTTGGGTTTTGTGGAGAAAAGGCACGATAAATATATAAACAATAGCTGGGAATTTTTCAGTGGGATATGTGGAAAGTGTTTCGTGTGAAGTGGGAGTAGATATCTTTGTATTGATTTGTACTTCTGGTGCAGTACAAATCATAAGTCCACAAAACCCAGCACCAGCATATGAAAGTTCGTTTTCAAAATGTTACAGCATCCTTTTTCAGTTTTGCTAATTTTATCTGTGAAGTATTGGTGTAGCGATAGTTGTCAGCAACACAGCAGTCAGGACTGATTTTGAGAAGAATGTGAAAGATAAAGGAGGAGAGCATTGCAAATTACCTGTACGGTGGCACTCCTAAGTTAGCATTAATCATGTATTTTTGAAAATAATTCAAAATAACTGCTGTACTCCTGCCTTTGAAATGAGAGCACTTTAAATGTGCTGTCTAAACACATAAAAGTAGATGTGTTGCCTTTTGGTTGCACATTTATTTTTAATGCGTAAACCAATATAGACAAAGCAAGCACTCAGTTCACACACATGCACACACATCACAATCAACAAATGAGATGCAGCCTCAGGGTCAGGGTGTGATAAAGGAAGCTGTGTGCCGTGTCAACCCCCAGTTGATGATCTCTTGCTTCTGTCATGACTTGTGTGGGAATAAATTTATTGCTGCTTCAACCCAAGAATTGCAAGCTCAGTCTTGTTTTCCCAGTGTACACCCTACCCTCTCTCTTAACTTTGGAATGTTCTGTGAGAAGCTTGTAGCTTGCTCAGTGCTAAAATTCATAATTTTGGTGGCACAAAACTACATGAAGCTGTAGCTCCCTAAGTAATGTTGGTGGTAAATCTGTTTTGAAAAGTCAGTACCCATACTAAAAATAATCCAGGGAATGTAAGCTTGGCAGTCGGATAATATCTTCCCTGTAAGCCATTACTGTTCGCATGCAGAAATAATTAGTGTCTGTTTTGTAAGATGGATTCCTGCATGGTACTGGATCAGTTCAGCCTTATGTCTAATATGCATAGATCCCAAAGCTGCTGGATACTATGAGCATACTGAAATATTTGGACATTAAAACCAAACACACACACTAATTTTCATCAGGATCTCCTCTTTTTGTTGCTTGCTTCCATTTAGAAAGGGAAATGAATAATGCCAAACACACAAAGTTTTTTACAGCCCCATCATTCATGACCACAGTAAACATTTTACAGATACAGAACTTAAGAGGTATATTTGCCCAAGACTAACTTTGCTAGCTTATATCAACTAGAAACTTGATCCACACTGGTGCAATCCTTTGAGAAGTACTAGCACTTGGACAGAAACATGAGACTAGTTCATGTTTCCTTGGTATCTAGTCCACATTCTTTGTCTTAGCAGCGACTTTAAAAAATTCAGAAGTGAAGCTAGGTGAATATAGCTGTTTCCAGCAGCCTTTCCCAGTTTCTGGTACCCACAGATGAATAATGTGGAGATTTCATTTGACCATAATCTGTAAAGTCCACTGATAGATCTACCCTCACTGTTTTTCAAATCCTTCCTTAATGCCATGCAAGCATGAGGCCATTGCCAGATGCTGCAATGTTTGTGCTAAAACACCCTCCCTTTACCTTATACTCTGCTTTGGTAGCCCTTTGAGGACACACACTTCATCACAAAATAAGATAAGTTGCTAACTGCCTTTTGCCATTTCACAAGTGTATAAAGTAGAGCTTAGGCGTATGCAGTTTTGCTTCTAAGAGCAGAGGCTTCCCAGTAGTATTGAAACCAGCATCCTCAGCAAACATACTGCCTTGTCAACACTCCTTTTATCCTTTTATTAGGCATACCTAAAAAAAAAAATATATTTTTAAAGTGTTGAAAGATGACTTCACTGTTGATCTTTCTCATTGTACGCTATTGCCCTCCACTGGCTAGAATATATACTTCATTTTTTAAAAATCTATCTCACACATGCACACACAGTACCTACTTCTCTAGATAAGAGGATTGGGTTCAAACACAATATCATAAGGGGATTTGGATTTTTTGCTTGTGTGTTTGCTTTATATGCTACACTGGAATAAATGCTAAGCCAATTCACGTTCTTGTAATTCTAAGAAATACCAGAATGTAACTTCTGTGGTTGAAGCTGCTTCATGAGGTATGAATTAGAACCCTGAAGGCATGCCTTTGACAACACTTTGAGGTTTCATTTAATATAAATTTCAGTAAATTATCGTACATATCATAGTGCCATGCAGATACTTCTGCAGCAGTTGGCCTCAGGTAGCTTCAGCCAATGCAGGCATTAAGAAGGGAAATATGACTGCTGCATTGCTCTATCTCACTTCAGCTTAGTTAGCTGCTGTTTGTGGGGATGGTTCTAAAAAGTGTAACATCAGTGTCATCGTCACGTAGACCAGATTTTCCTCCAGATGTATTGGACTGCAAATCTCATAATCTGTAACCAGCCTGACTGTTGCTCATGTTTGGGGATGATGTTATATAACACATACAAAAGGTGCTACTCAAAGTGTCAGTCTACAATCCATTGGCTGCCAGTCCTTGACAAATTTCCAGGGAATTCTAGTCAATGGGCATAAATGTGGCACTGGTCCCTGGAATGTTAGGAAAAGAAATTTGCTGGTCCCTGACATTAGAAAGCCTGAGAAGCAGTGCCTTAGCGCAACGAGATAAGTCAATACCTCTGAATCGGGTAATTTTCAGTACCCCTCAAAATTACCTAGTTTCCATTTCTCCCATGTTTTTTATGTAAATCAAGGAGGCAGCTGGGAGTGAATGTGGCCAAAGGGCTCGCTCATATTGATGGGCATGGAAATAATCCAATAAGGCTGGGAAATACTATGAGGCTTCATTATGTGCAAGTACAAGTTGAGTATCCCTTATCTGAAATGCTTGGGACCTAAAGCATTTTGGATTTTTTATTTTTGGATGCTTGTGTGTACATGAGATCTTGGAGATCCAAGTTGAAAAACAAAATTCATTTATGTTTTATATACACCTTATACATATAACGGGAAGTAATTTTATGCACAATATTTTTAATAATTTAGGCATGAAACAAAGTTTTTGTATATTGAATCATCAGAATGCAAAGGTGTTGCTATCTTAGCCCCCCATGTGGACAATTTTGAATTTTGAGAGTACAGTCAGACCCCCATATCCGTGGGGGTTCAGTTCCCATACAAAGGTTCCTGGTTTCAGCCTGGCATGTGTTTTTAAAAAGTTGGATACCTGATGGCAAAAGGTTGTAAAAGCTGTTGCTGCCTCCTCCTTCTCGTCTCTGTGTCTCACACAAATGGGTGCAAGACCTATTTGTGTGAGGGCACAGATTACCCCTTGAAGAACCACAGTTACAGGTAAGCAACCTGTTCTTACTGAATCCCCCAATCAGAATGACAAATAAAGCATGCTGGCTGAGGAATTCTAAGTTGTGGTTCAAAACAGTAACTTTTCTAAGCCCTGCCTCTCCCTGAAATTCAAAAGAAATGCTTCCAGTTAAAATGAATAGTAAACTGACCTGTTACCATTGGTCAGTTGCCTATTTTCCTGTGTCTGAACTGTTGATACACCACAGTGTTTTCCTATGCATAATCATCACCTCGTGACCCTTTCTATGTGTGGTGGAGGATATCTGAGACTGTTTTCTTTGGCCTGTGATAATACTGGCAGAACAGGTGTGGGCTGAAGCAGGAGCTAAACTACACTAAACAACAGGTGAAAATGTACCTTGAAGAGACTGGAAGTCTGTGAACCGAAGTCTAACATATCTGGAGGGCCAAAGGCTGAGAAACACTGTCATAAGTGGAGCTTATGAAGGAAATAATATATCAAGTGGCTCCATCCTAGGAAACCACAAAAGGAGAACTTTCTCACAGTGACCTTTACCTCTGCCTTTTTAAAGAGGTCTTGGGCTGTGGAGCAAGGAATAGGAATCTTAGATTAGTTTGAACAATTCTCTTGGAAATGGTCTCACTGTCTCTGGTCTTCCTTGTTTGGTGGATCATTTATTTCCATAACTCAGAAGCAGGGTGAGAGAAGGTGGCTTAATGATTTAAGTTCTGTTCTTCTGTTCTTAGAACTGATCTATAGGTTTGAGCTAGCATGCACCAGTTTTGCATGTCAGTCCTGCTTGAAAAAAGGGTTGCAGTGAAGTTTGAGTACTATGCCTGTTCTCCCCAAGCTGAGGTGTGAGAGTATTCTAGAATGATTGATTCAGGCAGTATTTCTAAAAGACTTATTGTCCCCTTGAGCTAGCTCTTGTTCCTTAACACCAGTTCATAGTGCTTTTCTCTACTGTACTTCCTAGTCATTAATTGTGTCCAGCCTTCTTGTCATACTAACCAGCTGATGCATGAACCAATTGGGAAAACATGCAGAGGATGTGGCACCGCCTTGGATGATGCCATGCTTAATAACTATCTATTAAACATAATTAACAAGGTAAACTAAACAATGTGTAAGACGTTCCAGCACCTCTTTCATTTTCTTTTAATGTTTCTGTATTGGTAAAGTTTTCTTTATCATCTTGTTTCATTTGGCTTTTTTCTTTCTCTCACTTCAGGGTTCACACGAGAAAACTGGAGTTGTCCTTCAGGCAGAGGCATCTCCTTTGATTAGGGCAGTCCTCAAGATCTTTAATGCTTATGGCTTGTCCCTTGAGGATTTTATACCTAATGGTAGTAACACCTGAGTTTAATTGTTTGTAGTTTGCAGTGCTCTGCCCACAAGGAGTTATGGTAAAATTCAGGCCCAGTTCCTCTCCTTTGATGTCTTGCATCTCACAAGAAGGGAAAGTTCTGGTTGTCTCCTGAAGGTTACAAATTCCCTTTGAGGGTGGATGTGAAATTGTGGCATTTTAAAGACAGAATGATCAGGCCGTTTGTGAAGACGGACCCAGAAGATGAAACCAATTACAAGCAATTCCATCATCTCTTTGCTGAGCAAGGTGCTCAGGCAAGTGGTCACTAACTAACTATAGGCACTATTGGATGGAATTGATTTTCTAGATCCATTATAGTCTGGCTTTAGGCCTGGTATTGGAACAGAAATACCATGATCATTCTATGAAATACCCCATGCCAAAAAAAATGGGGAATTTGATTCAGTTGGTTCTCTTGGTATTTACAGCAGCTGTTGATAGCATTGATTGTTGTATACTGTCATATACTTCTTGATAGGCTGTTTGAGTTGGCCTGTGGGCAGTGTATTGCAATGTTTCTGCTCCTGTTTGGAGAACAGATTCCAGAAGATAGTGTGGAGAGGTTATTGATCTCTGTGAAACCCCATAGCACAACTCCTATGGGGTTCTTCAGAATTCTGTTCTGTCCCTCATACTTTTCAGAAGCTACATGAAATGTCTTGAAGCAGTAACCAGTATGTGGATGACACTTAGCAATACCACTCCTTTTCATCTAGTGTAGGAGATACAGCTTACCTGAATTCATCCTTGGGGAGAATAATAGACTAGTTTGAGAGCCACAGGAGACTTAATTCACATGAGATGCAAATACTGTACAGATATGGCCCATCTGTCTAAGAGATGTTCACCGTGCACTCCTGCTAAAGAAGACACCCATAGTTTGATGATGCAGTTAAACATTACTAACATTTGTCTAGTGACTGATTATGTAGTGACAGAGAGTCAGCAGAGGCAAAGGTGGCTTTTTTAGTTTCCCAGGGATTTTAAGAACTGTTAAAGTTCTTTTAGATCTTCATGCTCTTTGTTTGTATTGGTGTTTTGTTTTTTGTGCTGCTTTGTTTTTTTATCCCTCACAGCTAGTTTTATTTTGTGCAGTTTATTACCTTTGTTTTACTCTAATTTTGTAGTTTATATTTTTAATTTACTTAAATGCTGTCCTGAGAACTTCAACTATTTGGAGTCAGTCAATAAAATGAAATAAAAGTTCAGCCAAGTAAAATAACAAATTTAGTAGCTCAAAGATGGTACTTTGTAACTCAAAAGTTTGAATACCACAGTCCTTGAAGAGGAAGATCTTTGCTAGTTTACAGAAGCTAGGTAAGGAGCTGAATAAATGCAGGTCTCTGAAGAGAGAGTTCCAAAGTAATGTGTCTGTTCGTTGCCCTCATCTGAGAAAATTATTAGCATAGAGACTCATAGAATACTTGGGAGCAGGGGGCATCCCATGTGAGATGGGATATAGGCAGGTGTGATAACATGCAGTAGGGCAGGGGTTGGTAAAGTGAGGCCCGTTTTTTTGTTTGTTTGTTTGTTTTGTGTTTTTTTTTTGGCAAAATATACCCCCAATGCCATCCTCTGAGATCTCTTAAGGGGTCTTTTGTGGCCCCTGAAACTTAGGTTGCTGCTTACTCCTTGGTAAGGAATGTATGTGTATCCATTGAACATAGCAGCTTTTCAGATTTGCATTCAAACATGAATTTATGTAATGCTCTTTGTGCCCCAGATGGTAGCAATGTTAGTGCCATCTTTAGAGGTGGACCTTGATTATGAAAGGAATTATGGATGAGTCAATTTATTTTGTTTGTACTTTTGATTTTTGTATTCCCTCACAGCAGGAACTTTGAACATACCTGCAATGCCAGCCTCTATCAGAAACCTGGATTTTATCATGTCTGTTTGAATGTCTGGCCCTTTACTTTCTAAGTTGCTTGCCTCTGCTAGCTTATTGAATGTCAGGAATGTGCTGTGACAGCAGTTTTCTCAGGATTTGAGTCTTACTCATCACACTGGGTGTGATATCCTCATTTAGAGGGCTACTGTCTTTGACCAGTTTCTGAGTTTCAGGCCCATGTACAGTGATGTAGGAAGACATGTCAGGGAGGTGTTGATCCAGAGATGTGGGTAGAATGACATGGTGGATCATGTAATAGTCTGTGCCTTGAGAAGTCAGACTTTCGTTGTGAATTTTGTAAGCTACAGTACACTCTATCTCAGTTCATAATTTGTTTTTAGAGGACAACTTTTAGAGACCCCTGAAATCCTGCCATCTACTTTTCCCTATTACTAAGTGTTGCCTACACGCTTCCTTTATCCTTTGCATTTGAAAAGCTGAATATATATATGGGGATTTATATGTGGAAGCTAATGTTTTCTACTTAAAACATGCAGCATCCAACTTAAAATGTTGCCTTATAGGTTGTCTCCTGCAAATGGGGAACACACGGTCCTTTCCATGATTTTCCTGTTAATCTTTACTCTTACAGTCCTCACGTGTCCTTTTGCACCATAGTTAGCTCTTTACTATTACCAAAGTACTCTTACTGTCTTTGGACTACAGTAGTTGTGTTCTTTAGGAGCCCGCAGTTAGTGCAGCAATTAAATGACTGACTTGTGAATACTATTTCTGAACATTCAAGATGGTAGCTCACTTGATCAAAATCTTGCTGTGAACCTGTGCAGCAGAATTTTTTGCATAAACTTGATGTTTCCAGATAGAACCATGGAGTACAGTATTCAGATCCTGGAACTTATGGAATGTAGTGCCTGTTGAGTGCTCAAATGTGACCTAAATTGAAGAGCAAGTATGCACCTGTATAAATTCCTTCAAAATGTGGAGGGCACAGGGTAGTTCCTTTGTGCAGATTGTGTTGTTTTAGGAGTTGTATGCTGTCAGAAGGCTTGACATGTGTGGGGTTAGTAGCAGTTTTTCTTAGGTGGTAGCAATGTAGTTCCACAGTCATCATTTGTGGTAAAGGAAGGCATGAAGCTGCCCATAGAACAGAGGCATACTAGTGTATTACATGCGGAGAAATGGAAGTTTAAAGAGCTTAAGTGACTTGCCCAAAACAACTAAGATTGGGTTGCAGACTTGATTGCTTTTGATTTTTCGCTTTTCCATTGAATACAAACCTGAGTGGCCAGCTCATTTCCTTCTTGAATAGTCTGCTTTTTCCCCTCAGGTGTAGCAGATGATGAAGCTTTTGCAGAGGAATGCAGACGCAGAGGACAAAACGCCTTGCCTTTCCAGCCTACTAGTGTCCGTTCTCCAAAGTCCCTGAAGCCTGCTGCCTATCCCAAGCATGTCTTTCACTGTAATAGTGATGAGGATGATGACTTGGTTATGACCGGCTGGGAGAGTCCCCATTATTCATCAGGTGTGCACAAGAGGGTGAATGAGGAACCAGTAGAAAAGAAGGAACTGGTAAAAAAACAGGAGAATGTAAAAGAGAAGGAAGCGGTGATAAAGCAAGAACCAGTAAAAAAAGACACGCCAGTTAGCCAAAAGCCTAAGACAAAGAGCCGAGTGAGATCATGGTGCTGCATTCTGATTTGACACTAACATTTCACATGCTGCTCTTTTCTCTCTGTTTTTAGACTAGCTTCAGAATTCTCTGGGGAACATCACCCTATCAGCTTCAGAAGCTGTCGAAATAAATTCATGCCTTATGCCCCAAAGGTCATAAAGCCTACTGCAGATTGCAATACCTTCTTTAATTGCTGCCCTGCTTCCTTTCCTTGTTCTGGATTCCATTTTTTAGCAAATTTCTAGTAGCCTCATTGGATGTATTTATTTACATTGCCCTATTACCTTAGAATTTTTAATGCTGAGATCTGATTGAGTCTTCTCAACCAATGCTGACAACTCGTCCTTTCATTTTCTTTTGAAAGTGCCAGCAACTTAGCTGAAGACTGAGAGCAGCCCACTCAGTATTCCATTCATTCAATCAGTGCCAGATCTAAAGTATCTAATATGCAGATTAATACTGCAAGATTCACACTTCCCTTGGTATCCAGTATTAACAAGCACATTAACATGAATAATCCACTGTTCACATACATTTTGATTTTACTGGCTGCCATCATTGAAAAGGCAAGTACATTAAGTTGCTGATCTGGTCTGTTTCATGTGCATGCTAAAACGAGAAGTTGTGGTACTCTAGTGGTCACCACTTGTCTGAATTTGTTTTCTTTCTAGTATGGCTTAAAATCCTTCTTTGAAAACATTTTGTGTTTTCAAAAAACAAAAAACACCCCTCCATATTGTCAGGTACCCTGCCTTTCCCATTTCTGTAGCTGTTTGGGGAGCTGGAGTAAGTGACAAAATTATTGTGTTTCCTAGTTCAACAAGCAACAATACTTTAAATTAAGAAGTGAGAATGTGAGGGATATTTCATACATCATTATTGTAGGTGAGAATCTATAAATATAGGGTGGGTTGGATCCAAAGGCCCTTTCTTTGGTGGAAGGAGAAAAGACTGCTTTGATCTAAGGAAGGATATCTTTGGATCCAACCCACTGTCTAACACTTATTATTGAGAAGCCAGGACTGGTCAATTCAGTTGTACTGTGTAGTATCAGAAAGTGCCATGAATGAAGGAGTTTTGTGATGGCTTATGTTCATCTTGTCTCTGTCATAGAAGGGGGAATGTGTGTGTCTGGCCTTTCCTACTTATGTAGGACTGAAGAGCTAGCTCACATTTTCCTCACTCACATTATTCTTTGCCTGCAATCACTTCTGGCTTCATGCATCTTGTTTGGCCTCTGAGTTTGTGGTGTTCTGAAATATGAATTTTGACATTTTTATCTGTAGCGAGAGGAAGCTATGAATATACAGGTGTGGATTGAACCTTCAGGGCTCCCTGCCAGCCCTTGTGATCCAGTGAGGTTAGAGTAAAGGGTGGTGGCCCTCTTATGAAATTTTTCTTTGCTTTCTCTTTTTTTGTGTGTGTTTAAATTTACAAATGCAGAAATAGGTGAGAGAAAATTCCTTTGGTTCAAATAAAACTTGAGAGCCCTTTTTGTCAGTAGCTGGTCCAAGGGCTATAATGGGCCCTTCAAACCTCTGGCTGTTTCCCTCTGGTAGCCCCTTGTATTTATGGAGACCATCAGTACTCTAGTTCAAGCTGCCCGGTTGGCCTTTGATGCTGCACATATCCAGAGCTTGGAAGTGTTACTTCTGGAGGCTACAGCTGTCAGAACCCCCTGGCAGCATGTGCTTTTTTGCTTTTGCTTGGCAACTTTAAGAGTAGTTGTCAAAATTTGCCCCATAGCCTAGTGTGCCCCCCCCTTTAAATGCTAGATAAAGAATTAGAATAGCAAGCCAAGACAGTTCATGTGACACCAGTACAAATGAGAATTACATCCTTGCTGTGGCCACAGAAAAAAGAAATCCAGTGTGTTTATATAACTTTGTTCATATTCTAAAAACAAGGTGGGGGTGAGGCTAAATGATACTTTACTAGTTCTGCCTTTTAAAGTAGAGATGAGCAACCTGTGGCCCTTCAAGTGTTAGGTGCATCAGCCCTGGGCCAGTATAGATATTGGAGAGGACTGATGGGGTGGGGAAGGTGATATTGCAGTTCAACAAAATCTGGAGGGTCATAAGTTGCCTGTTTCCTTTTAAAAGAGCTTACAGCCTGTCAAGTACAGCTTGAAAAATCTTAATGTTTGATAATTTAGATTCTTGCCTCCTTAAGCATTTTGCTTTGTCAGGTAAGTATAACTCTGCATGATAGAGATGACCTTCAGTTGAGAAAGTTACCCATACTGGGAGAAGAATGAATGAAGAGATTAAGCTCGCATTTCTGCAGAGGCTAATTCTGGATATGTGTGTGCGGGGTGGGGTAGGAAACTAACTGAATGGCAGAGCGCATCCCTTTCATCTAAAAGTCTGGGTTCAATGTCTGGCATATCCAGGCAAAACTAATCTTACACAGCACATACAGGGTGCCCCCCTTTTATGCAGGAGTGGTACCTGCAGTTTCGTTTACCCGCAATCAGGGGGAAAGGTCTCTCTCAACATGTGGAGGACCATAGAATTCTACTGGAGGTGGTCTGTCTGGTTATCATGAGGTCCTCCAGAACAACTCTATGGTTAGCTTCTGCTGGAAGTTTATCATAGACTCAAGCCAGATGCCTAGAGAGGCATTTTCTAGGTCCTTTGGCATGATTCTATGGCCTAATATGGTGGTTTGCTATTATACACAGTTTTGCATATCTGCAGTAATTACAGGAACATATCCTCCACATAAATGGGGTGCAACATGTATCAAGATAGGTCTAGCTAACCTCTACTAGTTAGAATATTCAGTGTTGGCCAAGGTGAGCCAGTGGTCTGATTCCATAGGAGATAGCATTGTATATGCTATAATTGAATGGTACAGAACTCCTGTGCTACTTGCACAAGTGGGTTCCTCACTCTTCACTGAGACAAATGCCTGGGAAGTTTGGCCTCTCTTATGAAGCCTGGCTGTCACTTCCAGCCTTGTACAGGGAAGTGGAAACTATGTTACTACATTGTTTTCTCTCTTAGTAGTTTAGTGGCTTACTTAGAAGGCTCCTGAATCCTGATTATCCTTTTGAACCATGATTTAGAAGTCTTGTCCTGTCCTTTGGTTCCCGCAACCTCTTAATAATACTACATTTTCTTATTTAGTGACAGGTATTGCTATGATGGCTGATATTTCACCAGTGATAAAAGTACTAACAAATTAGTTTCCCTTGTTGGGTGACTGACAGAACTAACTGGCTAGGATCCTGAATGAATGATTTGAGCAGTTTCTTCATTTCTAGGGAACCAAAATTTGAATTAACTCTTCAAAAACTGGATTGTTTCACCCTTGAATGCAGGCAAGCATAGTGCTTGATAGTATGTAGTAAGGGGTAGCTAAATGGTGAGCTGCATGCAGCCTCTGCGCGCACGCGTGCACACACACACACACGAAGTTCCTGGGTACAGTTGTCCCCCTCCCCCAAGAAGCCTTGACTTTTGGTTGGCACAAAAATGTGGGCTCAGCTTAAAATGGCTATGAATGTCCTATAGCACAAGACTTCTGGTATAGGTTAAACTGACATCCAGTTAAATGTGGACACATAGTACTTGGGCTATAATTGCTTAAAAGGCTAATACCTTGTACTATGTATGCAGCGTATAAATATCGTATTTATTACACAGTAACAAATACTGTATAAGATCATTCAGAGGCATCTCATATACAGCTCTTTTGCATACACACACAGAGAGATGCTTGCATTTACCAATTTTACCCATTTCATTGCAAAAGAGGGTAATCCAAACTGGTTTGAAGTCCTTTGAATGTTTATTTAACATCTGTCCATACTTCAAAGGCATACCTTTTAGAAAAAGAGTGTGTGTGAGAGATAGTCTTAAAGAAGCTCTAAGGAGTAACAATTGAGTAAAGGAGTAACAATCAAGCTGAATTAACCAGATAAGGGGTTTTTAAACAAATGCTTTCCAGACTTCCAAAAATCATGTACAGTCATGCCCTGAGCTAAGACTGAGTAGCTCACAGATGAAAGGAGGGAGCAAAATCCACAGTGTAGCTTAATAGTTTCTGAGAGGCGAGACCTAACTGAAGCAGAAAGGTTCACAGCTTTCTGGAAGTACTGAGAAGCACACAAAGTCCACATAGCTGAAAGTATATTGCACTGACATAGGAGAAGAGTACACAGCAGCTAGATGGCAGAGATGGGTCTCCATGACCTAGGCATAATATTTAGAGAGCTTTACTCCAAATGGTGAGTAGAGCATCTGTGGTAGGATGGCTGGGAACTCCCAGTGCAGTTTGGAGCTGTGGTAGTAAGGGTGTGGCCAGGTGTCTTACAGAAGTACCTTCCAGATGGAAAAGCCTATGTGGTACACCAGAAATTAAGGAAAGGATGAATGAATGATCAGGGAGAGGTTTACATTTGTTTAAGCAATTTGCATATGCTTCCTTAGCGAAGATGTACCTCACATTAAGAGAATGTGGGATACATCTGCTTTTAATGAAGGGAAATCTGTATGAACAATGTTTTACAAGCCATGTCTCCTCAGGACACAAAGAAGTCAGCAAGAGGAAGAAGCAGAAGCTGAGAGAGGAACAGAAGAAGAAGAAGTCGGCCAAGACACCATATTAAAATGGACTCCGATGCCCCCAAAACACTGATCCCTTGCTGCCGTACCATTTGACCCCCCTTCCCAGATTCCTGGTGTATATCTTTCTTATAGCTGTTCTCACTTAGCAAGAGAGACTATGACTGTTGGTTAAAATACCCTGAACTTGCACTATTATGCTTGAGCATCACACAGATTTGTTTGTTTCTGTAAGACACCCAGTCAGAAACTTGCTTTGTAGAAATCGTTTCCATTGAAATCAGTGGAGGTGACTTCTGAGTTTGAGTTTAGGATCAGGATGTTCCAGACATAAGTAGATTTTGGGCTAGAAATGTGTATTTTTGAAGTTCAGAAATTATAATGTAGAACTTTTTGATCTCTTCCTTTACTGGGTCTAAAGCTACTGTAGTCTAGTGTGTTTCTTCTCAGACTTAGTGAAGTTGTAAAGAATGTCTTTAGTTTTTGAAATGACCCATTTTGATCAAGGAGTATGCTGTCATTTTGGAATAACCTAAATTTAACAGTAATACATTTCTCATTTAAAATTTTCCTCTGAGGAGAGCTCACAGTTTTAATAACACTTGAGCAAACATGACCGGTTTTCTCCTTTTTTTTTCCTGTTGGAAAAAGTTGTTGATTTTCCTTGCGTACATGTACCATTATTTATGTACTTTGCATCAATGACTATCACCCTATAATGGAGTGAGAGAACAAAATCCCAATGAGCTGCTTTATGAAATTGGTCCTTTTTATTTTATTTTTTATAATCCTTAGAACTCAAGAAGCCAAATGATGACAGCTGCATTTTTGAAATAGCACACTGCTTCCATTAACTGGAAACTAGCTGTCATTAAGACAGTTTTGTGCTACAATGCTCAGTAACGTAAGGGTCACACTACCAGTTTGGCTTCCTGGTTTTACCTCCCTTCCCTAGTCTAGCGTTTGAAGCTCAGGTTGAATCTTGACTAGTCAGAAAGAGCTAAGCCCTTAAATTCCTTGCTTGAATCTGTTTTGCAAAGTTGTACATTAGGTATACACAATATGTGTTGATTCGTGATTGGGCAAAATTGGAGTGTGAAGGCATGTGCATAACCTTGGAGAAGTAAGGATTTGAATATATCAAGATAACTTCTTTCCCCTCTATAGAAGTGTTTAATCTGCATGGTACGTAGCTTCGGTTAACCTCATAACTAAATACTAAGTTGGAGCTTTCCATTGCTTTTAACTTCTTTTTGGCATGGTTTCTGTACGGAAGTTGCCTTCTTGCTGCTAAATCCATGAGCTGAAGTTGTCAGCTGCTTTAGTCTCCTCAGTGTTTTCTTCTTTTGTCAATAAATTATGTCACACTCACTCTCCTTGGCACTGTTGGAATCCCAAATTTCCTGGAGAAATCTTTAATCAGGGCCTAATAATACAGCTTAAGTGAGGAAGATCGTGATACAAGAGGATTTGGGATACTTATTGGGATTCATTGTTAATGCTTGTATTATGAAAATATAATCTTAATGCAAATCATTGGGGTATTTAAAATACAATATGTCTGAAGTAAGGTGTACAACCATTCTTTCTTTTTGTTACATAAATACCACTGAAGTGTGTCATGCAGTGTTACTAATATTTAAAGAAATAAAAGTACCTTCCCTTATTCCTTGGGTTTTTTTAAATCTGAAAAGCACAAAAATGACATTGGGCATCAGAGTACAAACTGCATCAAATCACTTGAAACCTCTGCTTAAATGGGGAGTATTTTTCATTGAGCTGACAAATGGTAGGTTGTTTCATGGTTCGGATCAGGAAAAAAGTTTATTATTTACAGTTGTTATGGAGGAGACAGCAACAAGCATGGGAAATTACCATAGGGACAAGAGCAGATAGCTTAAAATGACCATTGTGCTTTAGCTGAAGATGGTAAGAGGTCCAAAGATTAGAGTTTTAGCAGAATTTCCATCAGACCAGTTGTGGGAACAGAAAATCTTACTCTTCTCAGGCTTAGAAGTTAAAATGATGTAACACAAGGAAGAATGGATGGTTAAGGAAAAGGAAAAACAAGAAGCTCAGGCATCGCTTCTTCAAGTCATGGTTCTTAGAACAACCAGGTGGCATGTAAGCATTCCAGGTCATCTGATGGAACAGCTGCAAACTAGGTGAAAGTTGCAGGAGGACCAGAGAGGTAATGGAACAGCTCTTTTCTCCCTCTGCTCTGCAGCCTGATGCATGGCTGCCACATACTACATTTATATCACATACTTACATAATTGTATCCTGCAAATGCTGTAGCATGGATGCTTTGCTCAGTGTGCACAATATAACACCTGAGTTCTTCCAAAATAAATAACAGGAGCTGCCGTGAGTCATTTTGGGACCCAAGTGTACAGACATTATTGACGCTGCTGCTGCATTCCATGAGCTGCTAGAGATAGAAAAGGATTTTCCTCTTAACAGTCATTAGAAAACATACAGACACTTTTAACCTTCTATATCTAAAATATTTCATGTTTGAAAATACATAACATTCAAACAAATGTTTTCATCAAACAGGTTTAGTATCCACGTGCAAATATATTCTTTAGTGTCTTACCTGTGTTCTGAACAGCAAAATCTATGTCACATGTGATGTTCTTTTGGATCAGATGTACATAGGAGACACTAGTTTGAGGACCAGCATGTTTCAAATGAGCTCTACAGATACTGGGGGTGGGGGCAGCTATGAGATATATTAAAAGCCAAATTACAAATACAACCTTTTAAATGAATCATCAGAATATTCCAGATAAGCATAAATTTATACATATAAACCATTTTACAAGGCAATATATAAACAGGTTCTTCATCTTCTTAAAGAAAGGGTATGGTGGAGAGCCCATTATACAGTATAGAATTAGGACAGAAAGTCAAATTGCATTTTAAATAACTACAAAACACTAAAAGCATCACAATCCCCAGTGAATCCTTGCCTGTTAAGGTGTAAAATGAAGGTGATGCTTGGTATAATAGCAAGCATCCCTGATAAACCTCCTATGGAAGACAGGTGGACAAAGGATTCCATGAAGCACGCAACATTCAACTGCAGCCACTGCCTCCTACTTCAGAGCTTCTGAAGGGATAAACAGTACAGTTAGTTTTATATATGATTACAGCTCTTGTACATCCTCCAGGGCTGAGGCAAGTCAAGTTTGATTTCCTTTGGCTTTAGAACCATCCTGTAAGATTTTCAAAAGTAAATCTGGTTGCTGGAAGCACCTATCTTCTCACTCCCCAGTGTCTGTTCGGCTTATAAAAGCTTGAATTTGCACAGTACAATCTGTTGGCAACATGATGTCCAATGCTAGTAGTCAAGGGTATTTCATCCTAGCAGATGCTTGTGTTGTAGATCTAGTTCCTGGGCATTGACTGGTCAGTGGAAGAGCTATACCTTCACATTCCCCTCCACCAAAAAAAAAAAACAAAAACCAAAAAACCCCCTGCTAATCTCTCGGGATATTCAGAACAATCTGTTTCCTGTTAACCAAAGGTAAGTCAACTGGGGGAAAAAACCCGCCACCACTAGAAAATCCTCCTGTTAAACAAGCCTGTACAGGTGATTAACAGTTCCCATAATGTGTGGACTAGCAGGTATTGCTTGCTATTACCATCCAAGTACGCTTTAAGGAAATACCTGGCACATTTAGGACAAAGCCAAGAAAACCAGTCATCATCTCCTTTTCTATAGAGACTGACATGCGCACGTTTTGTGTGCATTTTTATACAAAGGACATAATGTTCCAAGCACTTCTTACATTTTGTCCAGATGGGTCTAGTTTAGGAGTGTGTGTAAGAGAGGGAAAGATCTAGGCAGAGTGCCATTTCACGTTCAGGAAGAGGCAATATTCTCAGCAAACTAAATACCTTCTACTGTGAGTTGTACAAGACTACATTACAAAAATGGCCTGTTTATGAATATCTTTTTCAGTTCCAGTTCTGTTAATTATCACAACTAGCCAGACCATACACAGTTAAGAAACTCCCCAAAACATGCCTGGTAGACCTCACAACAACCCTATAAGGTAGGCTGGTGCATTTGAATTCCTCCTCCCCCTTCTCAACATTCCACACTTTCCCCAGAATTGCTGAGGGTGACTCACTTGCCCTGCCACCACCGCCAGTTGACTGCCTGGGTTCTGTTGCAGCAGTAATTGAAACGATATTACTGTGTAGACTCAGATCATAAGTGGGAATTTTGCAGGCCTGAGACATTGGTGAACTGGAAAGTCCTGCAGCCTTAGTAACTATAGCCAACATTGTAGCCCATTGTTTGGTCGCTCCCAGTATGGCATTGGAATTTTATATACAGTGTGTGTGTGTGTGTGTGTGTGTGTGTGTGTATACACACACACGTGGGAGGTGATTGGCTGAGAAGTGGTTGGGTATGTTTCCTAAACAGCCAATCAGCACACTGGGAAAGGCAACATACTCAAAAGAATTAGATAGATAGATAGATTACTACAGTATGTTACCATTAATACAAAACAAATTTCATTGTTTTCCCCTCTTATTAAACATTGAGAGCTGTGCCAATTACACATCTAGCCATAGGTACATTTTATTGTTAATATAGTTGCCCTGCTTCTGCATGATAATTGTATATAGTCTGAAATGCTGCATATGTGTCTCTATGCACTTCCTGCCATGGCACCTTCTGGATCTGGGTGGAAAGGAAGAAGGGGAAATCGGTATGTGGGCTTTCCAGAACTTGCCTAATCCAAAAAGGAGTGTCAAGCCAAAAATATTTGGAAAGCCCTAGTTGATTTGTTGCATTAAGTTTCCACTGACACAGCAATGGGATGTGAAATAACAAGCAAATGAATCAGTCTTGGACCACACCATGAAAGTGAAGAAGAAATGGATGTTCTAACCAACATTATACTTCTCCTTGGGTTAATGTTAGTGGAAATTTCCTTTAATATTTTAATGAGCCTGCCTTTCCTACCTGTGGTTTAGTGGAATGCTAAAATGGAAAATCACCTGAGAATGATTCAGCACATATGGGTCTAGCTGGGTATCGAGCCAAGGATAACAGATTCACTGTAACAGCTGAGCCTGCTGAGTGAATTATAGCAATGCGGTCTTGAATACTGCTATTTTTTTTATTATATTTTTCTGAGTAGGATCACTATCTGTTAAACAATTTCTTACATTTTTGGTTTACCTTTCTGTCCCTGAATTAATGTATTTATTATTTTAAAACAATATAAGTTAAAAACAATACAAAAGCAAAATATAACTCTGCAATTCTATGATTCTATGATATCACCAACAATGGTCTGCCCTGGCCTCACATTGGAAGGCATGGAGACACAACTATCCACAATGCTGCAGCCTTATTTGAGAACTCACGCCAAACAAGTCTTGAAGACAAAACGACAATGCAGAAAGAATCACAAACTGGAAACATCACCCAAGGAGACCTTCTGGTGTGCTTTCTGCAACCAGACTTGTTTATCTCGGATTGGCCTTTTTAGTCATCAGTGCGCTTGCCTGAATCTTCCTTTGCGAAGAAAAGCCATATATATATATATATATATAAAAACAATTTATAGGTTAAAAACATTAAACAGTAAAAAATTTAAAATGAATAAAACCCATTCACAATCTTTAAAATCACACTGCACAGCCTTACAAGCCCAGACCTTGTCAGTTCATAAAAACCTGGTGGCATAAAAATGTTTTTGCCTGCCACTGGAAGGAGAGCAAGGATGGGGCCATCCTGGCCTCTCTAGGGAGGGAGTTCCATAGTCTGGGAGCAACCACCAAGAAGGCCCTCTCCCTTGTTCCCATTAAATGAGCCTGAGAAGGTGGAGGGACAGAGAGAAGGGCTTCTCCAGATGATCTTAAAGCTCTACTGGGCTCATATAGGGAGATAGGGTCTTTCAAAAAACCACCATAAAACAGGAGCAGCAGTGGCAGGCCTAAATACAATGTTAAGTTGAACTAAACTAAAGCCATTGAATCCATGGAATTTGCATAATTTTTTGCCTCTCATTCAATAATTGTTTCAGTGAGTCTGCTCTGATTGGAACTAGAAGTTGGATTTAGCTCTAAAAATACCTTAAAATGTGTGATGAATGTCATAGGACTTTATCAGACGAATCTCCCATAATGTTTCTGTCCCACCAAAATCTAACTGTGTTCTTGTGCCAGCATAATAACCATTTTTATTTAACTTCCCTTTAATTGTGATAAAAAAAACCAGCCCCAGTATTGCTGGACCACGAACAGAGCTCTGTTTACTTCTGCGTTCGTGATCTCAACGGTTCTCATAAGAAGACACGAGTGCCCTTTAAATTAAAAATACATTGGGGGGAGGGGAAACACAAAAAATGTACACACAAGCACAGAAACACACTTAAAATATTCAAAGTAAAAAAGTAAACTGGGGAGGTTCATAAAAAGAGTGCCCTCTACCTGGCTTTTGTGTTCTCGTGGGACTGGCCGTTCATGCCGTATTCACAAGAAAATGGTGTACGTTTTCAAACGCTTACAGTTCTGGGGGAAAATGTCATGGAAGATCTATTGATGGCTTGGGTTGTCAATAAAAAAGAATGACTTTTTGACAAGAAAACGTAAAAGCACGACATCATCTGGTATGCGCACCCTTTCCAGTTAATTTGGCATCCTTATGCTGCCATTTTCGCTGTGTCTAATGATAAAGTCCATAGACAATTGTCTGTACATATCAAATTAGGCTAGACAATATCTAGCCCAAATTATATTGAATGCTGGTTTGTGTAGTATAGAGGAATAAATACTATCAAGAGAACCTTTTAAGGTTGGTTAAGAAGCTGGATGTTTGGGTATGGGATTTTGTGAAGAAGTATAGTGATAGGTACACTGACACTATGATTATCTTTAAATTATGTTTTTAAATTGTTTTAGTTTGTAATGCTTTTATTCATTTTCTGTTTTTAATTATACATTATTCTGCTTAATTGTGAGCCACTTAGAATCCTATTTTGGGGAGACAGATGGGATATACATCAAATAAATAATTATTTAAAGTTGGATTTTGACAAAGTTTCCATGACTGCACTGTTCTAGCAAGCAACACAGGGAGGTATCTGTGATCTGTGCCATTTCAAATACGTTCATTTGTGTGTGATCTTGCACCCACGATCGGTTACGATTAATAATGGAAGGCGATAGTTCATATGACCCTGCATAATCCGAACCACCCTCAGGGGGCTAGTGGAAGTTTGGTAACTGCATGTACATATTGGCTACCATTTTATGGTCTGTAATTACCATTAGATTACAGATAAATTGTGATCTGTACAGATTACCCAGTTTGTTCTGGTACCATGCTTAGGAAAATAGGCAGTTTATCTGTGATTGCAAGTTTTGTGTGTGTGTAAATGCGCCCCCATGTGGCGATCACACACAACAGAAATGCATGGAGGATCCAGGATCTTGCTATCAGAAAGGACTGTTTAAAAATGTAGATCCTACACTATATTCCTATAGTACAATTCCACCAATACTGTATTAGGTTCTTAAGAGTGATAAATGTAGCAAAAATAATTGACTTGCTGATGTGGGTCTCTGTCTCCCCAGATCCTGGAAGTGGGGGACATAAAATAAACTACTTCCAGTTTTCTCAGATGAATGGATGAAGCATGGGGATTTTTTTTCCTGGATAGATTTGGAGACATAATACTGTTCCACACAAATGGTATATCTATGTGCTTTTTTCATAGTAAAATGCAATGACTGAATTTTTAAATTTCAAAAATATAGTCAAAACAGCAAAAATAGCTGTTTACTAGAGTATCAGCAAGAAATACAAGCATGTTGACTGAAATACAGCCAAAATGTTTATGACAATCTATTTTATCAACAAGCTAAGAGTTTGATATATGCATAATTCTACAGGCTAAACATATTAATAATGATTACTCTTAAACCTGCTCCCCCTGCTTTGTATGATTTTGAAACAGAAGATGCCATGGCGCTCTGACCTGCTCAAGCACATGATTTAAAAAAGAAGGAAAAATAATAATTGCCATTCTTGAAGCAATCTTAGATAGAGTCAAACTTTATATACCTTGGGGTTAGAATCTGGATTCCTCTTCTGTTGGGGGAAGAGTTCATGGAGAATGTCTTCATTTTGAGGAAACCCATCCACACCACAACTCCAGCTCAGCAGGTTCCCCTGAGCCTCTGTGTGGAAAGATGGTTGTAGTGGGGAGGGAGTGAAGAAGTCCACATCAACCAACATAATTTATTTGCAAAGGGATCTTACAGCACCTTTGAGAATGAGAGAGAAAAAAGTTGGTAGTATAAGCTTTTGTAAACTTAAGTCTGCTCCATCAGATGCATAATTTGTTGTTATTTGCTGTCAGGGCAGCTTTGATTTATGCCAACTGAGAGATGAAGAGACTGTTATTAGCAGTGCTGGCTCAGGTCTTGCAAACTCAGGTTTGTGGCTTCCTTGACTGAGTCTGTCCATCTGGAAGGCACCCTTCCTCTTTTCCCACTGCCTTCTACTTTGCTAAGCAATATTGTCTTTTCTAATGAGTCATGTCTTTTTATGCTATGTCCAAAGTTTCACAATCTGAGTTTAGTCATCTTAGCTTCTAGGGAGAGTTCAGGGTTGATTTGCTCTAGGACCCATTTATTAGTCTTTTTAGCAGTCCATGGCATCTGTAGCACTCTTCTCCATCACACATTTCAAATGAATTGATTTTCTTCCCATCACCTCTCTTCACTGTCCAGCTTTTACAACCTTACACAGAAGTCACACACATACTATACTATGGCATGAACGATTCTCACTTTGGTGTTCAATATGTATCTTTCACCTTTCACTACCAGAGTTGCATACCTTTAAATCTGGGTCCAACCCCTTTAGCACTATCTCAGTGGAGTTTAGCTATTTCCCCCCCTGTTATGCATTGCCATGTTTGAAGAGCAGCCTGCATAATTGGAAAAAGTGAGTTGTCCCATCACTTGCTTGGTGTTTGCTGTTTTTCTATTACTTCCTACTGCATTTTGGGACAGGAAAAAAATTAGGATTGAGAAGAGAATAGCGAAAAGTGTTAATAGATCTCAAAATGCCCTTTCAAAGTATGTTAAAAAATAACTTAGAGGCTGGTGCTCATTACACCAATAAAATAACTTCCCTCCTTCTTACTTAGTATTTTGAGTGTAGTTTTATTCCACTCTCATTATTCCAAAAAAGATAACTACAGTAGTTACAGGTAACACACATAACTTGGTACTTCCAAGCTCCATATGTCAGTTTTTCATATTTTGAACAGACGTGGTAGCTTCCAAACCTTTACATCCAGTCCAGGTCAACTGGTTTCTTTATTTCAAGGAGAAGCTGACTGTGCAAAATGATGACTGACTAGATCTTGATCTTCAGAAAGCTCTCTTGACGTCATTTTCTTATCCAGCTGTGAAAAGTATTGATTGGAAATTTCTTGTAGGAATCAAGAAACTGCATCCCTACCCCTCACCCAAAGCAAATGCTTCAGCTTATAAAAAATAAAGATTATATTCATTTTTAAAGATGTAAACAAAATGTTTAAAGAGATAAACAGGCCATGGACATAGAGGGAAAAAAAGTTGTAGGGGAAAAGACCACAGTTCAACACAGCATTATTGTACTGATTTTTGCCTCTACAATTGAAGCCCTAATTTTAATATTTTGCTATCATCATCATCATCATCATCAATTTATATAGTGCCATCACTGTACATGGCTCTTTACAAGTAAAAGAACAACAGTTCCCTGCCCTCAGACTTACAATCTAATTAAGACATGATGCAAAAGGAAAAGGGGATGGCAGTGGAGAAGGGGATTAAAAGTCCAGCAGATACTGCCTCTTCTTCTTTCCCTCTGTTGCCAGGGCACTGGCAGTTGGGGTGAATAGAGGACCTTTCATCTGCTTCTGGGCCTAGGCATGATGGAGCTGTACCTGCCTCTTCTTCTCTCCCTCCAAGGCCAGGGTGGTGGCAGTTGGGATGGAGAGGAGGCCTTTCATCTGCTTCTGGGCCTAGGCTTAACAGAGATGTGCCTGCCTCTTCTTCTCTCCCTCCAAGGGGTATGTGTGGACTTGATGGCTTCTGAGGCCTATTCCTGTTCAATTATTCTTTTCTGATATGACATCATTATTTTTTTTGTAGTTTATACCACCATGTCATGCTACTCTGATCTTGTCTAACTTTGGAAGCTGAGCAGGATCATACCTGGTTATTACTGGAATGGGAATCTTCTGAGGAATACCAGGGATCTCCAAGTAGGGTTAGGGAAGAATCTTGCTTGAAACCTCAGAGAGACACTACTAATTAAAAGGTCTCTCTGAGGTTGACTGTAGTCGGCTAGCTAGTCTAATGTAATAGAAAGCAGCTTTCTATGACATTAATCAGGGAAAGGTAACAGGTTATTAGACTGAAACTTCTAGCATTCCTCACCAATGGCTATGCTGGCTAGGACTGCTGGGAGTTGCATTCCAACTATATATGGTGGTTACATAAGCCCCACCCTTGGCCTCAATCAAAATATTAGGCCCAAGTTGAATCAAAGGGATTTAGATATCTGTTGACCTGCTGTTGAATCAACAGTTGATTGAATCAGCAGTTGATTGAATCAGCAGTTGATTCAATGTTTCTACTGTTATGAGTTATGCTCAATAAATATGAATCTGCACACATTGTAAAGAGGTGTATTGTAATGGAAGGGCAGTGAAAAGCCTGGACCCCTATCCATCTTGGAGAAGTCAGGCATCATTTTAAAGTACAAACTGAAATTTCCTTCCCTCCTGCTGACAAGGAAACAGTCTCATTGGTGCATTCAGGAGAGTAATCAGTGTTTAACTGTATTGTTTGCCTCCACTGAATGGAGACCCTGCCAAACTGTTTCAGTTCCCCCCCCCATTGTTTCCAGAGATATTGAGCAATCCGATTTGGATCTGAAGGAGGGCAAAGGTCTATACCTAATTGGCTTTGTCTCATGAATGCAATTCTATTGTGTTTGTCTCCACAGACTATCTGAGTCATTAGTAATGCTCAGAGTCATTACTAATGCCCAGAAGTGAAAGGCAGAGGTCATGTTCACAACTGCCCTTTGCACACAGACCAAGAACCTTTGCACATGAGCCATAGGCTTTGCACTCACCACTCTAAGCACACGGGGCCTTTCGAACTCTCCATAGAGTAACATTAAAGTCATATTTTTCCCTACCCAGAGGTGTCCACTCACTAAAGGTGACAGTCCCCAAGTTAGAAAAGGGCTATATATAGGTCAGAGAGAGACTCTGCATCTCCAGAAGCTCTCTTCAGAGGATGTTCTTCCTTTTGAACCCTCCATGTAGTCCCCTTCATCAGCTGCCCTGGTCTTCAGCTATCAGCTTACCTAGATTCTTCTTTGCATCAGAGGATGAGAAAATCCATGTGTGTCTTAGTCTGCAATCCCTTAAATTTAGCAGCATTCCTCTACCCCCCTTAGAATGGTCAGGAGTAGGGTTTGTAGCACCTGTGCCATCATTTCCCTCTTTTTTGTTGACAAACTGCTATTAACAACTTGTATTGAATGTAGACCGCAGTTCTTAACCTGTGGTCCGTGGACTCCTAGTGGGCCGTGATGTCCTCACAGAGGCTCCACAAAGGCTTGAAGGCTGCTCAGCCCACCTCCTCCCTGCACTGGAGCAGCCATGTGACAGGAGCCAAGGCAAAGCCTGGATGGCTTGGCCTGTGCATTGCCATTCAATCTGCTCCAGCCACAATCTTGCAAGAAGCAGCAGGAGAAAGGCCTCCATTCCCCCACCAGTGCCTCTGAGGGAAGGTTTAATGGATGGTGTAACTGTATTATCATCAGGTGTTAGTATTATTAGGGTTTTAAATCTTGAGTTAAGTCTTGGGGGTCCACAACAACAAAAGATATTTCAAGGGCCCCCAGTAAAGAAAAGGTTAAGAGCCACTGATATAGACTGTTCTGTTGGTCTTTACTGCTTTTTTCCTGTCTTTTAAATAAATAATTTTTTTTTTGGCTGCAAAATTTGCTTGTCCTCGACCTGATGTCTCCTCTTCTACCTCCATTTTACTTGGAGTCACTCTGGTTAATAATCTGTTTTTAAAACTTTTAGCCTGTAAGGTCCTGCAGAGTGTTCGTGGCTGGAGGAGCTTTTTCTCCAAACCAATAAATCCAATACACTGCTCTTAACACTACTCTAGTTAAGACAAACAATTGGATTTAGGGTTCCAAAGCTAAAGGTCCTAAAATTTGCATCAGCTTCTATGATGTTAAGCATTATACAAATTAAATATTTTAAACACAATATCCAGTGGGCCTGATTCATGTGGACATTCTCCTTTCTTTATAAACAATAAAGGTCTGTTTAAATGCTTTAACTCTTCTGAACAATAATTAATCTGTTTCTGCTTTCTCTTTCAATTACAGAATTGCTGTTGTTTTGTGCCTTCAAGTCATTGTGTGTATGTGTCTTCAAGTTGCCTGTTAACTTATGGTGACTCCATGAATTTCACGGGGTTTTCTTAGGCAAGGAATACTCAGAGGTAGTTCTGCCAGTTCCTTCCTCTGAAATATAGCCTATAGCACCTGGTATTTGTTACTCATTCCTAATTTTTCAGCATCTCAGAGCAGAACAGTGTAAAGTTTATACTTCTTATCTCTTAAAAGGTTTAAAAATATAATAGGTACTACAAACACACACTCATTTCACTTCTACTTTTCATAGCTATAATGGGTACAAACATCATAGGCCTCAGGTTAGATTTCTTACTGCTATAGTTCCTATCAGTTGGCATAAAATATACATTCCCCTTTTCTCTTGGAAGAGGAAAGTCTGCTTCTTGGCACAGTAAAAGGAGTGGCATTCACCCAATCTTGTTTTTACCGGCAGCAAATAAAACAAACTGGAATCGAAGCCTAGAAGAAAGCACCAGTTATCCTTTGTTGAGGTCTGCTCCAAATGTCCCAGACCATATGCTACTTCCATCCATTCTTCACTCGTGTCTAAGATCTGCCGCTCTAAAAAGTTGGGCCAAGTTTGCAAAACTTGAAGAGATGAAACAGGATTAGTATTTTGGACCCCATCTGAAAGTACAGATGGGGCGAGGGGTAGAGAAATAAGCTTGTCAGGTAAGTTTTCTGTCACAGGTGCAATGTCACGGAGAAATGAGAAGCATACCTTCAAATATTTGAGAGTGTTATCTACAAATAAAAATGTAAAAGCTCTTTCCTTCGCCTGCTAGCTTAGTTTTGTGGGAGATATTTAGTGGTCTGACTGTATTTGCTCGTTTAGCTTTTTAAATTTAAACTTTGTGTGGCTTTCGGTTCATTAAGAAGAACGAGCAGTAGCCAGGAGCAGTTATTATGTGCCTTCAAGTCAACTGTGACTTATAGCAACCCTAACATAGGATTTTTTAGAAAGAATTATTTAGAGAATCAGAGAATCATAGAGTTGGAAGAGACCACAAGGGCCATCTAGTCCAGTCCCCTGCCATGCAGGAAGACACAGTCAAAACACTCCTGACAGGTGGCCATCCAGCCTCTGTTTAAAAACCTCCACAGATGGAGACTCCACCACACTCAGAGGCAGTTTTCCCTTTGCCTTCCTCTGAGGCTGAGAAAGTGTCATCTAGTAGGTTTCCATGGTTGAGTGAGGATTCAAACCCTGGTCTCCAGAGTCCTAGTTCAACACTCCAACCACTATGCCACACTGGTTCTTAGTCAGGAACACAGGATGAGACAAAAAGGACAAACTAACGCCAGACTTTTCTAAATACAGTTGTCCCTCCATATTCGCTGGGGGTTGGTTCGAGGACCCCTCGTGGATACCAAAATCTGTGAATACTCAAGTCCCGTTATATGAAATGGAATAGCAAAATGGTGTCCCTTTTATAAGATGGCAAAATGAAGGTTTGCTTTTTGGATTATTATTTTTTAAAGAATATTTTCCAGCTGTGAATACTTAAATCCATGAATACCAAATCCGTGGATATGGACAACTGTTCAGTAGGACCCCCGTATCCGCTGGGGATTGGTTCTGAAGGGCCCCGTGGAGAACAGAAACCTTGGATAATAGCGAACAGCATTGAAAATAATGGGATGTCTGGTTTAAAATACCATAGAGTTGCCTTGGAGGACCTAGAAAATGGCTAGAGAGGATGCATATTCTAAGAAGACTCTGTGGTAGATGTGCTGTTTTGTGTCCTGCAGATAACTGAATCAGTGGATAATGAATCAGTGGATACAGGGGTCCTACTGTAGAAGGAAATAACCTAGGCCCTGGAGGACAGGATGAGAGGAAAGAGAAGGAGAGAAAGAGGAGTGCATGCTAATTCCTCTTCTTCCTGATATTTATTTACAGCAAGGATGGTGAGGATATTTTTTTTCCTGTCCAGGGCCATATTTCATTAACCACACTCTCCTCTGTGTAGTCCTTCATATGTTGTTGGACTGGGACCACAATCCTGCATTTCTCAGTGTAGCATTGTAGATCTACATGCAGAACTGCACTGTGCTGAGCCATTTACCATCCCCTAGCTGGCAAAATCACATTATCAAGACTACCAACATTACAGGTTGAGTCGAAATGCTTGAGACTGGAGGTAGTTTGGATTTTGGAATATTTCAGATTTTAGAATACTTGCATATACATAATGAGGTATCTTGGAGATGGGACCCAAGTCTAAACAAAATTCATTTGTGTTTCATATATACTTTATACACATAGCCTGAAGGTAATTTTATACACAATATTTTTAATAATTTTGTGTGTGAAACAAAGTTCATGTACACTGAATCATCATTAAAAAAAACCCATAAAATATAAAATGCCCTGCGATGCCGGTGCTCAAAAAAGTTATGGATTTTGGAATATTTTGGATTTTGGAATTCCGGATAAGAGAAACTAAACCTGTGTCATCTTTGTTCTCTTCTTCATCCCTCTCAGATAATACAAATAACAAACCACCTTTGCATATTCCTTGCCTAATAAAATCCTAGAAATTCATGGGGTCGCTATAAATCAACAGGTGACTTGAAGACACACACACACACATAGACCTACCATAGAGCTGATGACGCTCCTTCTCCCCACAGCAATCCCATATCTTGTGGGCAGTAGGGTGTTGATTTGTCTGACTATGTGTCTGTAGCCAGACATGAAATTAATACATTATCCATTGAGGTCCGCAGGAGTCCTTCAGAGGTCTCAGTAGTTGATGTAATCATTTTATGTCTGGCTACAGAGACACAGCCAGACACTTCTGGATCCCCCACCCTGCTCTCCATGAAATGGCCTGAGGGAGAGGCTACAGCAGCTGAGTGGTACGTTTGGCATGGAGGGCTTTGGTCACCTGGGAGCGTGGGAGGGAATACCAATCTCTGCAGCCAATATAAATAGACATATGCAGGCATAAGGTTAACTTAGGTCTGTGTATGCCACTAAGAGGATGCCAGCCTGGAATTCCCATCAGCCCCAGCCAGCATAGTCAATGGTGAAGAATGATGGGAGTTGCAGTTCTGGAAAGCTCCATGATTCCCAATCCTTCTTAAATGTAATGCTAGATCAGGGCTTTTTCTTCAAGGTGTGTGCCTTCAGAAGGGATACAACCCTCTACTCCAGATCCAAGCAGTTTACCAACTGTGCCTCTGTCTTTATTAAACTGCTTGTTGTTACTCCCCAGTTCTTCACAACTGATTCAAAGGAGATTATGAGAGTTTGTGTGAAAGAGAGGAAGGGAGGGAGTACTTTCTTCTGTAGCAGATTTTCTGCCTTATACTAGAATGACTGTTTGCCTCTGCTTATTTTACACTTTTATACTATAAATAAAGCAGATATTGCAAAGGTTCTTTCAGTTTCCACTGTTCTCCCATCTATAGGAAATGGACCTTCACAGCAGGAAATTGGGGAACCTGTAGCAGTTCTGTCTAGCAATCATTTCACCCCATCTCTTCTCTAACCACCACACACTCAACAAAGGAAGCTAACTTATACCGGTCAGAATACTTGTCAATTTCCCCCACTACTCTGACTGATATTGACTATCAAACGTAGCCTTCCCCAAACTGGCACCCTCTACATAGTGGACTATAACCTCCATCACCATTTGGACTGGGCATGATGGGGGCTGCAGTTATACACATCCAGAGAGTATCAAGTTTGAGAAAACTGCTCTCAGTCTCTACCTTTCAAACCAGCTGGTACCTGATCACAACATGTAGGGTTGCGACTCCCATCAGCCAGCATAGCTAATGATGTTGGATGATGGAATTGTCACTCAGCATCAGAAAGGCCACAAGTTGCCTACCCCTCCTTTAGCTGGAATGCCAGGGAATGAGTCTGGGACTCAAGGAATTCTGCAAGGAAGATTACGTGATCCTTGGTCAGTGAGATATGGTCCCTTCCCAGAATAGTCCCAAGACCACCCAAGGGAACAGGTTTAAATAGGCCATCTGAGTCAGTCTCTTAGGATTCTGTCAGACACAACAAAAGCCACATCATAATGATGCCATGATAACACAAAAGGCTGAAATTGCCAGATGATGACATTGTTCAGCCATTCTCACTGGATCGTGCGGGCATGAATGAGGCATCACTTTTTATTGATGTCTTAGCCTCATCCACACCAGCGCCACACAATGGGAATGGCTGAACGATGAGAACATCTGATAATTTCGCCCTTGTGTGTGAGGGTCAATTGTTCTCAGGCTCAGAATTTCCTAGTACCAACCTGAGCAATGTTGCAATAAGCTGAAAGGAAAAAAAGTTTGGAAAAAAGTTTTGCAGTTACAGTGGCCAAATGTTGGGGAATGACCTCCAATAGATAATGTACTGTACTTGCTAGTAAAAGGAAGAACTTATCTGGCCCTTTCATGTTCTGAACTATTCATTAAGGTTACACAATTATTTAATCATGGCTTACTTTAAAAAAAAAACACACTCTTAAAATTAGAATTAAACAGAATGATTAAAAATTCAATTGCTATGCTGCACTCAATGGAAGCATTCTCTCTTTGTCGATTAACATTGCAAAGTGCATCCTCCTGATTGTAAGATACAGACGGCTGCTCTCTGAAATCACATTTACTTTCTGGATGAGAAACTGCACCAACTAAAAATAGGAGCAAGATACAGAAATGATGGATTGTACCAACATAAAAATGGAACCACTCAGGTCCAAGTTGAGAAACCCATGACTATGTGGGAAAGAAGATGATGCCAGCAATTTGGCACCCTAACTTCTGTTATTAATTTCATATTTGGCTTTTAAGAACCATACTCTAGCAATTTTAGTCAGGTAGAATCATGTTATCCATTTGCAGTGGTATAGGTAATTGCATAGTTGTATCTTGTCTTTTAGCTCTGAAAGCAAACTATTGTGGTTTGTCCCTTCCAGGCTACAACTGATGGAGCTGCAACCCTATATGTTGGGATCAGGTAACAGCTAGTTCTAAAAGCAAAGACTGAGAGCAATAGCAATAGCACTTCTATTTCTTTACCGCTTATCAATGCAAAGCACTCCCTAAGTGGTTTAATAATAAATAATAATAATAAAATTTATTTATACCCCGCCCCTCTGTTAAAACAATCGACATGTTAGACAATTTACGACATGTTAGACAATTGCCCCCATCAAGCTGGGTGCTAATTTTACCCACCTACAGAAGAATGGAAGGCTGAGTCAACCTGGAGCCCTCTAGGATCGAACTGGTAACGTTGTGGCTGCAGTACAGGTATTTAACCACTGCGCCACCAGGGCTGCTCCTTTGAGCAGGTTTCTCAAACATGATATAGCTGATATGTATAATTTCAGCCCTCATCATATCCAGTCCAAATAGTAATGGGGGTTGTAGTCTACTAAATGGACGGCACCAGTTTGGGGTTGGCTATTCTTGATAGTCAATAGTAGCCAGAGTACATAATAGTCGAGAAAACAGACAAGTGTAAGTTAGCTCCCTTTGTTCTATGTGTGGTGATTGGGGAAGAGATAGGGTGAAATGATTGCTAGACAGAACTGCTACAGGCTCCCAGTTCCCTGCTGTGAATACCAGGAAGTATAAAGGCCTACCTAATCTAGCACCCTGTCTCCCACTGTGGGAAGAACGTATCAGGTCATGAGGGCAACAGCCATCTTCCACCATTGTGTTGTTGTTAACTGCCATCAAGTCTACTTCAACTTATGGTGACGCCATGAATGAGAGACCTCCAAGCCACCCTGTCATCAACAGTCCTGCTCAGGCCTTTGCACTCAGGGCCGTGGCTTCCCTGATTGAGGCTATCCATCTGAAATGTGGTCTTCCTCTTTTCCTACTGCCTTCTACCTTACCAAGCATTATTATCTTTTCTAGTGAGTCATGTCTCCTCATAATGTGTCCAAAATACAACATCCTCAGTTTAGACATCTTGGTTTCTAGGGAAAGTTCTGGCTTGATTTGCTCCAGGACCCATTTATTGTGGGGCTTTAAATCAAAACACACTCTTTACACAACTCCATCTGCAAAAGCAGTTCTGAGAACGATTTTTGTTAATGTGATGGTCAAGGTCTAGCACAGCAGAGGCTACCCTCAATTAAGGACTTTATCAGACCACCCCCCAAATCCCGTTCTTTTGCCAGCATAACTTTGATGTTTTTATGCCGGCAAAAGAACTCCCCATGCCACATTTACCTTCCCTCCCATCCAAAGGCTTCCCCAGCAATGATGGAGGAGTGAACAGAGCTCTGTTCACTTCCTCATTCAAAATCCTGCTTATTCTCGCGAGAATATATAGCGTGGGAAATTCAAAAATAAAAGCAAAAATAACAAAGTTAAAGTCAAAAAAAGCACGTAGACACACTAAAAAAAGTCCCAAGTAAACTGGGGAGTGTCATAAAAAGTGCATCACCTACCTGGATGTTGCAATCTCACCTGGAAGTGTTCTGGCCGGACTGGCTATTGATGCTGTATTCACGTGAGTACAATGGCACACAGATTCAAACATTGGCAATGCTGGCACTAAAGCACTAGGGGAGATCTATTGATGGCTCAAGCTACCAATAAAATATTATGGGGTTTTGACTGGACATAAGCGCGAAAGGGCAATGTCATCTGGTATTTGTGCCCTTTCGTGTTTATGTGGCATCGTTATGATGCTGTATTTGATGTGTCTGATAAAGTTCAAAATCATGCTGTTTAGATGCACAAAATACTTTGGAGTTGAAATGAAAAAAATCCTGAGGAATCCAAACAAAGGCAACATTTAATGGAATTGTGTAGCTTAGCTAAATAAATAAAAAGCTAAAGTGGAGGAAGGGGGAGCTATTGTTCAGAGCACGGAGGCTGATCCTCTGAGATTTCCCTAGAGACAAATTCAGCAAATAAAAAAAGAATGAGAACCTTCCTTCCATAAAACCAAAGGGAATAGTCAGTTCTAAGGCAGAAATTGGAGAGCCTACTCAGGCAAGAAGTGGATTAGGTGATCTCCTATCACACTATGTGTCTGTGTATGGCTTTTGGCTTGTTACAATGTCTTGAAAAGGTTTTGTGCTTCCTGTGTCCCCTCCCAATCCATCTCCAGCTGTTGAAGAGATTAAAAGAATGAAAGAATACATATTTTTTCAATCTTTAATACAAGGTATTCCAGATGGGGCCATGGCTGATACTGAGAGCTGTCAACCCTCACTGTTAACAGGCTCCTTGTTACAATATTTTGTGGGCACACACAGAGCGACGTCAGATGAGTCACATCATTGCCTTTTCCCAGCCACTTGATTTTGTGGGGACTTTACACAAAATCATCTTCCATTCGTAACTCTCCCTTGTTTGTGAACCATTTCTTCCATCTTTGTTTTTCCTGGAGAAAATATGTTAAGGAGAAGATGGAATAGTTGCAGTTTGCTGGCATGAGTTGTCTTCTGTCTGGAGATGTCCTTTGTCTCTTAAGAAATTCTAGTCTTGACCCATTGCAGGTGATTCTTGGAGAGATATCCATGTCAGTCCTGGGCAAGAGGAACATTTTGGTGTGTGGCAGTGTCCTCACCGATCTCATATATACCTCTTGTAAATAGGCTTTGCAAGATTTTTTAAAGTGAGATTAAACATTCTGATTTACCATGACTGTGGAACAAAGAGAATACATGCCTAGGATGTGAAGCATCTCTCAACACACTTTCAACTCTTAAAAACTCTTTTCTTTCTCCAGACCAGCCTTTCCCAACCTTTTTATCCTGGAGGAACCCTTGAAATAACTTTCAAGTATCAGGGCACCCTTGCATAAACATTAGTCTATATACTGCTATTGCTTTCCCCCCACAATCACAATCTCTTGAGGAACCCCTAGCAACCTCTTGGAGAACCCTGGTTGAGAAACACTGCTCCAGACGATACCTAAGTTAGTACCATTGAGGACTTTTAAAGGAAAGCTTGCAACCCTCACATCCTGTTGCTGTTTAAAAGCTGCTATTTAAGTGGCAGGGTCACAACAGCCCAAGCGTGTGTATTGTACCTACTAACACAGAGAATGAAAAATGACCTCCATCCCTCCATTCATGTTCATAAAAGAAAAGGAAGATTTCAGTGACAGGATCATAATAGCCCCCAAGCCAGGGGTAAGTACCAGTGAGAAAATGGAGAAGAATACATTCAACCACCACTTCCTGTTCCCATTGAATTTTGGTAATAGGACCACATACCCTCCAACATTTCATGGATAAATTCTGGCGTATATACAGCTAGGCTACATCAGAGTGTGGTCAAGATGGCAAAGTTATTAATGAGAGAATATACAAGCTAGAAGACATAGCAGCAGTTTGCTTTTGCCTGCTCCTACTGTGAAAGGCAAGATTCTGCCTTCTCCTGTCCTCTCCCTCCTGTTGAACTAAGTTGCAGCAACTGAAGTAGGCTGATGGCAAAGAGAGAAAATGGGAGGAAGAGAGAGAAACTGGGATATTTTACAAGCAGCTACAACAGTGGGAAGACAGAAGATTAATCAGGAATGTTGCTGCCAAATTGGTACCACTGGAGGGCATGGGATCATGTAATGCAAAAAAGCAGTTTTTTTTTTCTTGGCAGTGGTGACTAGTTAAATCAGTGTCTCCACTTGGAAAAAGGAAGTTTCAATCAAAACATATTGGGATTGAAGCCAAAAGTATGAAGTATGTACAACGTCCAACTTCATGATCTCTCTGCAGTTGAGGACTGATAGCTTAATGTGCAAACTAACTCAATGGAAATAGTGAGCAGTGAAATGCTACTTTTTCTATGTTGTTAAATATGTGAAAATGCATTTGCACAGGCCAGTTATAGCTGATTATTGCATTTATCAAAATGTATCAAAATGCAAGTAAAAAACTAGCCGTGAGACATTCTGGCAAAAGAAGACTTCTCAAAAATATGAAAGGCTTAGGCTATGTTGAAATTAATTTAATCATCTCTCAAATATGTAAAATCCAGAGGGAGCATGTTAAGATTTATTCCCTAGTAAACATGTTTAGGATTGTGGCTGTAGAACACAATCCAGTGCACTGTGCTTCAGAGTAACTTCCATTGAATCCAGTGGAACTTAATATTTGGAATAAGCATGCTTGAGACCATAGTTCTGTGGATACTCATATAGTCTTGTTTTCAAGCTCTATTAATTATACATAACACAGACAGACAAATGGTATTATATCACTGGCTCAGATTAGGAGATTTTCAGACGCGATTTTCGGCAGGATATATTCCAAAACAGCTCCATTGCTGCTGTGCGGCAGGGGAGCAGTTTCAGACGACGCCGTCCCTCTGCCGAACCCCTCCGTGTCACTTCCATGACAGAATGGAGGAAACCGCGTCGTATTTCACTCACGGGCAACAATCGTAAATGAAATATGATGCGGTTTCCTCCATTCTGTCATGGAAGTGACACGGAGGGGTTCGGCAGAGGGATGGCATCATCTGAAACTGCTCCCCTGCTGCGCGGCAGCAACGGAGCTGTTTTGGAATATATTTTGCCGAAAATCGCGTCTGAAAATCTCCTTAGTCTGACATGACTCCTATATAATTCAGTGAGAGACCAATCAAGCCAGTTGCCTTTCATTATGAAACAAAATTACATATTTTTGTTAAGGACAATGAAGCCACGCAAATAGTTAAAGTGTTCCAGTTGCACCCTTCTTACTTGCCAAATGCCTTCATTTCCTATAAAGCAAAAGCGTTAGACAATGCCATTCATAGAATTAGTGTAGCACTGCATGTAGGTAGACCATAGGATAGGAGGAGGAAGATGCAGGCTTTTCCTTTTCAAGAAAGGGAACATTTCCATCATTTGAGTTATGGGAAATTAGCAGACGCAGCTAATGTGGTGCTATAACAATGCCAGCGGAACGCAAAATGATGCCAATATCAGATGACATCATCCTTTTGCGTTCTGCTGTCATTACTGTGTTGTTTAATTTAATTGACGGGCCGAGCCATCAATTGGTTGCCAGTTCTGTTTCTGTGCTGGTATTGACGGCGTTTGAAACCTCACGCCATTGTCCTGCCGTGAATACAGCATCAATGGGTGGTCCTGCCAGAACACTTCCGGGTGGGATCATGAAAACAAGGTAGGCTACCTTCTTTTTAGGAACCATCCCAGGTTACTTGATATTTTTTTAGTGTGTTTCTGTGCTTGGTATAACTTTTTGTGTGGGTTCTTGTTCTTTTTCTTTTTGAATTTCCCGTGCTCGCATCTTCTCGCAAAAAACAGGTGGGATTTCAATCCAGGAAGTGAACAGGGCTTCATTAGAGCTCCATTCATGCCTGGGCTGCCTTGGGACAGAAGAGAAGGTAAGTCTGATGGGGAGGGTTATTGTGCTGGGACAGGAACGGGATTGGAGATTGTGGGACAGGAATGCTTTTTGCATTCCTGTCTGATAATCTCCATGGTAGCTCAGCAGCTGAGCCCTGGAGATTTTCTTCTTTCTTAGGATTTCTTTCACTGTGGTGATTTTTGTTGTACAGGTGGCCCCTCATATTTGCAGAATGAATATCCAAGGTCACACTTTTTCCAGCTGAAAAAATAAGCACACATACCAGAGAGTCACACTAGAAAATGCCTAGAGGGTATCATCTCTAGGAATCTTTAGCTCCTTCAATGCACCTCTATGGTATGTTTGTACAGGAAGTCTTTTATTATAATAGTGATAATTATATATTATCACTTATAACGCTAAGTCCAGGAATATATTCTCTGCAGATACAAGGGGCGATCTGTAGGTTTTTTCATTGTGGCAACCATGATAATATCTCTCTCCTTGACATTCATACTAAACACAACACTTCTCCTACCTTTGAATCAAGAGTTATAGATAAGACTGGATGCTTTATCTCATGGTGGTATCCACATGTTTAATGCTTAAATGTATGAGGCTTTATGTTTAAGTTGTGGGAATTAAAAAGGACAACTCCCCTAGTCCCAGCTGCTTGCTCCTTGTATCAGAATACCACCGCTGTCACTGCTGAATACCATCAAAGGTAAGGACCCACCAATGTAGATAGAGGGTACTTTGGCTAGACTACATCTTGGAATAGTTTTTTTTATTACTGTGACTCCCATAATCCGCCAGCCACCATGACCACTGGCCTAGGCTGTTTCAAAACTGGAACCAGCCCTGAGAATCCATCTAACCCACTGCGTACACTATTACATGCCCTCTAACATTTCAAAGATGAAAACTGGGACAAATGTGGTCAAACAACATCAAAGTGTGGTCAAGATGGCAGAAGTTATTAATGAGGAAGGACAGACAAGCTGGGAGAGACTGCAGCAGTTTGCTTTTGCCTGAGCCTACTGAGAAGGGCAAGACTCTGCCCTCTCCTCTCCTGTCCTCCCCCTGCTGTGTTAATTGAGCACAAACTAGTTTTTGCACTTTAAACTCTGTTTGAAGCAAAGTAAGCCGAGAACAAAGAGGGGGAGAAGTGGGGGGAAGAGAGAAAAACTGGGGCATTTCAAAAGTGGCTGAAAAAGTGGGATGAGAGAGGATTAATAGGGACTGTCCTTGCTAATCAGGACAATTGGAGAGTATGGTATTATAGGACTTTATCAGACCATCCCCTGAAACCCTGTTCTTTTGCCGGCATAACTTTGCCGTTTTTTGTTGACAAAAGACCTCCCCGTGCACACTTACCTTCTATCCTTACAAAAGTCTTCTCTGGCAATGATGGAGGAGTGAACGGAGCTCTGTTCACTTCCTTATTTGAAATTCCGCATATTCTTGCAAGAATACATAGTGCTGGAAATTCAAAAACAAAAACAAAAACAATTCTCTAAAAGTTTTTAAAAAGCACGGAAACACGCTTAAAAACTTACAAGTAAACTGGGGAGGGTCATAAAAAGTGTGTCACCTACCTGGATGTCACGATCTCACCTGGAAGTGTTCTGGCTGGACCGGCCATTGAGGCTGCATTCACGTCATTACGATGGTGCGTGGATTCAAATGCTGGCAATGCTGGCATTAAAGCGCTAGGGGAGAGCTATTGACAGCTTAAGCCATCAATAAAATATGACGGGTTTTTGACTGGACATAAACGCGAAAAGGTGATTTTGTCTGGTATGCACACTCTTTTGTGTTTATGTGGCATCATTATGATGCCATATTTGATGTGTCTGATAACATCCATAATTAGGTCTAGTTCTCAGAAACAAATTAATGAGTTAAACCTGTTTCTAAGGTGGTGTTTTTTAAAGGTGGGGGACTACAAGGCCATATATCATTAAAACTGTTGGGTCATATAGGACTTTTTCGGACATTAAAAATACAACACAAGCAGCCTCGCCATGTTGCGAGGCTGCAGCGCTGCAGGGCGCCCCTTTCGCATGACGCCTGTCCCTGCCGGTACTGTTGCAGTACCGCAGGGACATTTGAGAGTTATATTTACTCGCGATCGTGAGTAAAAATCACCTAAATATAACGCTCAAATGTCCCTGCGGTACTGCAACAGTACTGGCAGGGATGGGCGTCATGCGAAAGGGACGCCCTGCAGCGCTGCAGCCTCGCAACGTGGTGAGGCTGCTTGCGTTGTATTTTTAATGTCCGAAAAAGTCCATAGCTGAACACTCTCTCCATTTGAATGTGTGTGTGTGTATGTTTACATGCACATCTTGTGTCACTTTGCCTATAAGCTGCCACAAGCCACTAGACTGTTTGTTATTTTTAATGAAATTCTAAGACGTTTCTCCTCAGTGCTGTCCCATTAGAAAGATGAACTTCTTCTTTGTTCATTAGCCAGCAGGCCTGGATTTAAACAAATGGAGAAAACAACAACTCCAAACCTCATAGATTCCCATGGAGGGTGTGTGTATTGGAATCTATATTTGCTTTTCTTCCCTAAAGGAAGCAAAATTAACCAGATATATTATTTCATGATGCAGTTTTTAAAGTGGCCACTGGAGGGACATGTTTACTGCAGAAAGGGAGGGAAAAATGGATTCATTACCTACATGGCGGAATGGAAGGCAGTCAGTGTCAGTTCTGTTTAAAAATGGAGAGTGTAGCATCCTTCATTGTTAGCTGAACATATATATATATATATATATACACACACACACACACACACACACACACACACACACATATATATATATACACAAAGGCAAGAACAAAGGATTCGTGCATTATATTTTTTGGTAAGGCTTCTAGCTTCTTATAAATGTGCAGTGCAAAGCAAATTGATTAGTTTTCTTGATTCCCTGACCCCAACACTGTTGGGTAAAAACAGGTTAAGTTCAATTATACAGTTGTCCCTCCGTATCCACGGATTCGGTATCCACGGATTTAAGTATTTAAGTATTCACAGCTTGAAAATGTTCTTAAAAAAATAATAATCCAAAAGGCAAACCTTGATTTTGCTATCTTATATAAGGGACACCATTTTCTTATGCCATTGCACATAATGGGACTTGAGTATTCACGGATTTCAGTATCCATGGGGGGTCCTGGAACCAAACCCCAGTGAATATGAAGGGACAACTGTACTTTAGTAGTTCAGTGGGTATTTGATTATGGGCTTTATTATTTTGATATGAATACTGTTACTGGTTCTAAGAACTTGGGTTTAGCCAAAATTAAAAATAGATCTTAAAAAGCCCCCATGCAGACATGAGCCTTCTGCTTTCAAAGACCCTCTTCAGTTCTAGATGTTTGTACTGTATGTTACTTTCAGTTACTCACTGGTAAAGAGATAGCAGTTTGCACATGCTCAGAGATCAACCTCTAACATCTTCATGTATTTTAATTCTACCATGAGACAGAGTGAGGCAACCTCATTAGACAGCAGATGCAGGAGCAGCAGTGGCCTGGCCTCCTGAACCAGCTGGGATTTCCACTGTTGGAGGACAAAGCTGTACACGCCCCACCAAGATGGTCTACTGCTCTTAGGAACAGTGGAGGACACTGTCCTTTTTATCAATGTTAATGTAAGATTCAGCTCCCAATTCCATTTACTTCTGGTTATGGAATGGCATTGCCTCGTCCTCTGCTCTAACAACAAAACCTCTTGGACCAGTCCTATTCTAAGCAGTGTTACCCTGTGTGTATAATGTGTGTGTGTGTGTGTGTGTGTGTATGAATCTTCAAGTCGCCTGTCGACTTATGGCAGCCCCCTGAATTCCTTAAAGTTTCTTTTAGCCAAGGAATGCTCAGAGGTGATTCTACCAGTTCCTTCCACTGAAATATAGCCTAAAGCACCTGGTATTCCTTTGCCATCTCCCACCCAAGTGCTACATACCTTCTAATGTTTCATAGACGAAATCTGGGACACATAGGGCCATGCAACATCAGGGTGTGGTCAAGATGGCAAAAGTTATTAAAGAGGAAGAACACACAAGGTAGGGGTGGATGCAGAAATTTGCTTTTTCCTGAGCCTAGGCAAGATTCTGTCCCCTCCTTCCCCTCCCCACCAGAATTGAGTGCAAACATTTGTACTTTTAACTCAATTTGCAGCAACTGAGTAAAAATAAATTTTATTATTATTATTACTGTCTATTCTCCTTTATTGGTCTAAAACATGGGTCACCTATCACCACCACTTACGATTCCTTGAATGCTTTCATCAGCGCTGTGCTACGGTGAACTCGCCATGGGTCAGAGTAAGAGGGGCGCTCCAAAAAAGCGATACAAGGACTCCCTGAAACAACATCTCAGGCTCAGCCAAATTGATCACCAACAACAGTCTGCCCTGGCCTCACATTGGGAGGCTTGGAGACACACTATCCACAATGCTGCAGCCTTATTTGAGAACTCATGCCAAACAAGTCTTGAAGAGAAACGACAACGCAGAAAGAATCACAACCCAGAAACATCACCCAAGGAGACCTTCTGCTGTGCTTTCTGCACCTGGACTTGTTTATCTTGGCTTGGCCTTTTTAGTCATCAGGGCACTTGCAGAAAGTGCAGGATGAGTCCTTCCTGAATCTTTGTTTGTGAAGAAAAGCCAGAGAGAGATATAACATAAGCTGAGGACCAAGGGGAAAGTCGCAGGAGGAGAGAGAAAATGGAACCATTTAAAAGCCCCAGCAAAAATCAAATGACAGAGGATTAATCAGACAGTTGGAGGATATGTTTGAGTCTTCTCGTTCTGCCTTTGGTTACAAAGGCAATGCAGACAATACAGGATTCCATGGAGTATCTAATCTTTGGTTAAGCAAAGAAGCATTTCCTCCTTTGAAGGAAAGGCATTTTGCACATGTCCACAATGTCATCTTTATAAAGAGGAGGGCCTTCTTGGTTCTCAGAAACTCACTTCCTAGGAGATTATCACACGACCTTTTAAATCGAACAGGGACGACAGGAAATCACCAAAGGGTTTTCTGTTCACACGACGTTGTCCCTGCCCAGTTCTGCTCCCATGCCCCCTCCGTTCTGTTTGAGTTTTCTTCAATTGATGGATTAATCCATCAATAGATCACCCATTCTGTTCCCATAACGGAATAAGGGCTTGTGAACAGGTGTCCCGTTGTGCTAGCGCTATGCCATCCAGGTAAGTGACACACTTTTTATGACCCTCCCCTTGTTATTTGTTAATTTTAAAGTGTGTTTTTGTGCGTGCTATCACTTTTGGGGGGTTATTTTTATTTTATTTTATTTTTATTTCCCGCACTTGCGTCTTCTCATGAGAATCTGTGGGATTTCTATCCAGGAAGTGAATGGAGCTCCATTAGAGTTCTGTTCACTCCTGGGCTGCCAGAACGACATTAGAGAAGGTAAGTGCAGTGGGGAGGGTGATAGTGGTGGGTCAGAGATGGGACAGAGGTGGGAGTGGAGATTGTGGGACAGGAACACTTTTTGTGTTCCTGTCTGATAATCTCCTATGTTTCAGCTTTCCTCAATAGCAGAATTATAGTGTTTTTCGATGCTCATCTGATAAAGTCCCTAGTCTCAAGGTTAGAGATGCTGGGAAAATTTTAACTTTCAATTTAAGGAATGCTTGTGTTGGTAGATGATGAATAACCAATAGCTATGCAGCCTGCCAGATTTTGTTGATTGTAAAATGCTTTTAACTTAGAGCATAACAATTAGGTTCTAAGTGTCAGCAACAACTTTTTATTGTATGCTTCCTGGATTTCTGGCAATAAAGCTTTCTAAAGCTTGTGCTCTATGAGTTTGGGAACACTGATACCTGACAGGAACTGACCCCCCCACAAGGGACTTTATCAGACGTCCTTCTGAGAATGTTCTTTTACCGACAATAAATAAATAATTTGTTATGCCGGCAAAAGAATGTCCCCTCCCCTGCACTTACCTCCTTTCCCGGCAAAGTCTCCTCCGGCAATAAAGAGGAAGTAAATGGAGCTCTGTTCATGTCCTCTTTTAAAATCCCATGCAATATCATTGCACGGGAAATTCAAACTTTGAAACCAAAATAAAACATTTTAAATTGCACTAAGCACCTAAACATACTTAAAAACCCCCAAGTAACCTGGGGAAGGTAAAAAAAAAAAAAGGTTGTCACTTACCTGGATGCCCCAATCTGACCTGGAAGCTTTCTGACTGGTCCGGCCATTGTCGGGGTAAGTCTGAGATTTAAAGGGACAAAGGCTTTGCATGCCAGCAATGCCAGCAAAAAAGTGGCAGGGAGATCTATTGACGGCTTAAACCAGATTAAGCCAGGTACAGGTTTTGGGCTCTTCATAACTGCGAAAGGGCAACATTGTCTGATCTATGTGCCCTTTCGCGGTTATGTGGCATCCTTATGATGCCGTATTTTGAGTGTCTGATAAAGTCCAAGGAAAGGGCTTTTAATAATGGGCTTTTCCAGACAGGGCAAATGTGTCAGGAAATTGTGATACTGTATCTGGTGAGTTCTTAATTGTTTATGTTGTTTTTAAATATCCAAACATTTCTGTTGTCCCTGACTATTTTTTGGCAAATCCCACAACAAGCTGCAACATTTTATTCACAGCTTCAAGGGCATTTCTTTTTAGTTTTGAGACTTTTTCAGAAGAACAACAACAAAAAGATTCCTTCTTTTCTCTTGTTTTCTTTTATTAACACCTTAACTTTTAGATTTTTTAAAAAAAGAATGGAGGAGAAAATTTCCCCTTCAAAACATTGAATCACCTCAGCAAATTCCTGCCCTTATTTAATAAAAACTTTAGAAGAACTCCAGCACAGATCCAAGAATTTGTTACAAATAGCCCCTGAGAAGAATGGAATGAGTTGATGTGGAGGTGACAACAACCAGCAAGACCCAGGGAGTTATATCATGAGAAGTCAGACTTATTTAGTTGAATCTAGAAGAGCCTAGTGTGCAGTATTGTCTGTATTATTTTTGTTTTGTTTCATTTTATTAATGGGTATGCTTTTAATTTTATTGATAGCTTAATTCTGTTTTAAATTTTGTATGTTTTTAGCAATGTGAACTTCCATCTGTACCTTTATAACTTGTATAACTCACCTTGAGTCCTGGGACTGGGAAAAGGTAGTATGATGATGACAGATATTTTTTATTCTTTTTCCAAATGGCTTTGATTGTATGTTGAGGCTCTCCTAATTTCATTTTGTATTTAAAAAAAAATATTAAATTCTAGTAGCTAGAATCTAGTTCCAAATATACAGGCATTAAAACTAGGTTTCAAGCTGAGTCCTAACTCAAATCAAATCCCAGCCCTTAAGTGACAGTATTTCTGAGTAGCAGACTATTATTTTGGCAAACTAGTCATCTTTTAATAATGAAGCTGTATTTCTTGCAGATATATATGTTATTTTCTCTTCTTCTGTACCAATAACAAAGGTATATATCAAATTGTATCCAAGTGCATTTGTTTTTTCTACACAGCAGAATGTATTTGCCAGAACTTCATCATCAATCCTATATGGCAAAAATGTAATTTTCTTCACACTGGAAAGAAGGATCCTTGCTACCATGATTCTCTACCCCCTTTTATGTTTTAAAATAAGAAAACCAGCTAAATGTGAAAACGTGAAGCTACATAAAGTGATAGTAACTTCAGCTTGCATTTACAGATACCTCCAGAATGCTACAGAAAATAACCTCCAGGGTTTAGTGAGGTGTATGTTGAAGGGGCAACAGAACTTCTGTTTCCTTTCTGAAGGAGCACCATCTTCCATTAACAGCTTTTATTGTCAGATAGTAACAGGTCTTATGTTCAGATTTCAACTTTACAGGTGGTGTGGAAGCAGGGCTGGCCCTAATATTCTGTAGAATGAGACAACAGATTTTGTAGATCATGAAAGGGCAGAACATGACTTGTTATTTACATTTTTGTTATAGGATGAGGTGCTTGTGGGATTCTCTGCTTATATGCCAAAATTACTTGGCTGGCTTTAGAGCCAAGTCTACATTTTAAAGGATCTATCTGGGCAGACCTATTTTTCTGCCTATGTCGGTGGGCGGGGGGGTCAGTTGGTATAACTCAGTTAATGAAGTAGAAATGTTCATGGGTATTATTTCTTTAACAGAAAATTTAGTCCCAGAGGCAGAAATAACATGGAAAGAATAAGGATAGTTTCATGCACCACAAAAAAAAAAAAAAAAAGGGAACAACAGTTGACCATGTTCCAACAAACATTTCATTCAAAACTAACAAGACCCTGTATCCACAGTATTGGCAACCACAGTTTCATTTAACCATGGTTGGGCAGGGGGGAGGTCTCTCTAGGTATCTGGAGAGGCTCTCTGGCATTTTCTAAGTTCTCCAGTGCAATTCTATGGTATTCTATGGAGGTTTGTTGTTATCGTCAGTTTCACTTATAAATGGTAAGTCCAGGAATGTGTAAGGGTAATGTTGCTTTAAGTACAAAAGGAAAAATGTTGGAGCAACAGACCACATTCTGGGTGCGGCTATACGATCATAAAAAAATCCGTATGGGGGGCAAAAAATACGAACAGCCTGTCGTTCGTATGCATACGAACCGGCTATACGATTTTTAAGCCCCCTAAGCTCCGTATGACTCCCTCTTCCCGAAGCTGGCTGCAGCGAGCAAGCCAAGCGGCAGTTTTAAATCTCCCGCCGCTTTTTTTTTTAAAGGTTCCTGGTTTGCAGACATTCGGTTTTCCGTATTTACAATATAAAATAAAAATAAATAAACATATAAATTCACGGACTTACCGGACGCTCGCTAGCCAGGAAACCAACATGGCGGCCGCTCCCAATTCCCCTCCGTGCTAGCCCTGCCCCCTCTACTCGGCCAGCCAATCAGATTACCCTGCCTGTTCGTATGTGTGCGAACGGACTGTACAGACCCGTCAGCCATCCGAACGGCGTACGGATTTCTCTTCGCGATCTGCTTTCCCTCCCGAATGCCGCGTGTGCGTATTTCAGGGTGGAAAACCAGCCCCCCCCTCTTTTGCATTTGTGTGCATCTGAACGGCCATTTGTACCGAAGTGCGAACTTCCGCACACCGTACGTATTATTTAAATCGTGTAGACAGGACCTCTAGCACAGCTGAAGTGGGTTTGTTCACAGCTGTGGCTTGGCAGAGGGCTGACTATCAAACACACCTATATAGCTGAAGCACAAGATCCATTTTGTGTGGGTTGGTGTGGAGATAGATGAGCGTTAGTGGATGTTGGAAAAATTGCTGTTGAGTTTGTTAATGAGGTTTGTTGTGTATATATTGTGTTTGTTTATACTGCAACTGAAGATAAAGGCTTCCAGCTATTTTTGGGTGAACCCTGCTGCCTGTAAGTCTCTTATTTTGTGAAAGTGGGTCAGAGCAGTGAAATGGCTGCTAGCTGAAGCCTTTGTTTTTGTGCCTATTCTACTGTGGAGTTTGGCTACTCCTGGGTTAGTTCATCCCCAGGTTGTGCTGGGTGCCTCTCAGTGGGTGTATACTGAGTGGATAGAATGTACCCCCTGTGGATATGGGGTGGGGAAATGGGACCTGTATATACATTTGATATGAAACAACCAGGCCAGACAAGACTTGAATAAACAAACAAATATTTTGAATGTTCTAGATACCACCTGAACACTTTTTCTAAAATGCATCCAGGGATGATTTTTCCCCCTTTCACCAGCCTCCCCTTTTTTTAATGGTTTCTATTTTGGTGCCCAAACTTACTGATCTGTGCTTTATAAAAAACCTGTTGGGGGCTGCAGGTGAGGCAGTCTAACTTGTTTTCAACTTTGCTCTCTGTTTTGCTGTTCATGTATACTGAGTAGGGGATTCTGGAGGCAGCTGCTGTTTACTTTGCCTGTTGTAGGCAGACACACACAGCGACAGTAAAATCACATTCTTTCTCACTTCTGACTTTAATGCATTGTTTACTGTAGACATGCTGCAACCTGGCACCAAAAGTGTTTCTCCAGCCCTCCTTCACCATCATGCCAATGCTGCTGAAAAGAAAAACCTCAGCCAGAGGACAAAGGGAAAAAGTGAGGTGTGGGCAAATGTCAAAAGAATTTTAAAAAGAAACTTCTTTGAAAGAAGTTTTGTTAACTGAGGTATGCTTGTGTATATCAAGACTTAGGACTTTATCAGACGAGCCCCTTAAAGCGATCTTTTGCTGGCATTAAAAAATCCATTGTTATGCCAGTAAAAGAATGCCCCCCCCCCACTGCACTTACCTTGTATTCCTGGCAAAGGCTTCCCCGGCAATGAAAGAGGAAGTGAACAAAGCTCCATTCACTTCCTCCTTTGAAATCCTGCAGATTATCGTGAGACTGTTTTGTGTGGGAACTTTAAAAAAAGCACAAAAATAAGATAGAAAAACTTTTAAAAAGCACAGAACACACTTTAAAGGTCCCAAGTAATCCCGGGAGTGTCATAAAAAACTCACCTGGCTGTTGTTATCTCATCCGGAAGCGTTTGTGCTGGACTGGCCATTCTCGCTGCATTCATGTAAGTGCAATGGCGCAAGGTTTCACATGCTGGCAATGTCGGCGGCACTAAAGCGCCACAGGGGATCAATTAACAGCTTCAGCTGTCAATTAAAAAGTACAGGTTTTGGCGGGGACATAAATGCGAAGGGATGCAAACATGGGGGCTATTTGAACATAAATGTTGTGTGGTATGTGTGCCCTTTTGCATTTATCGGGAATCATTTTGATGCTATATTTTGTGTGTTTGATAAAGTTCTTTGTAACATTAACTCCCCTTAACTCAAATATTAGATCAATTATATCATTATCAATTATGAGTGATTATGGCATGTGCTCTAGGTCTCTTTTTTTTTCTTACAAAAGGAAAAAAAAAACCCAAACGACTACAGCATGCAAATCTTTATTTCACAGAAAGCCATCTGTTGCAGTTATTTTCAATGCAGAATTTCCATTTAAGTCTCACTGAAGATGAATCAGTTCCATTTATTTGGCAGAGGAGGGGAGTCATTTGGAAAAATAGGAAAAGAGACAATATAACCAATGTCTCAATGAGAGTTTAAAAAAGAAAAACACATCATTTGCCAACTCTTTTGTTAAAAAATGTTTCAAAGTTTTCAAGGAATGGGACAATTTTCTCTGTCATGCTATTGAAACAGAAAGATGTGATTGGATTGTGTGTGGATGTGCCTTCAAGTCACCCGTCAACTTATTGTAACCCCATGAATTTCACAGGGTTTTCTTAGGCAAGGAATACTCAGAGGTGGTTTTACCAGTTCCTTCCTCTGAAATATAGCCTACAGCACCTGGTATTCCTTGGCGGTCTCCCATCCAAGTACTAACCAAGGCTGAACCTGCTTAGCTTCCAAGATCAGACAGGATCTGGGGGGCTTTAGGGTATTTAGGCCCTATGATTGGATTACTGAGAGAAAAATACAAATGTTTGTTTAGTCTGCCATAAAAGTTGGATGTTGAGGTCCCACTTTCACCTTATAGCTTTTGTATTTAGTATGCTATAGGTATTTGCATTCAATACAATCTCCATTGCTTGTACTGAACCTTGGGATTTGTTGTTTTACAAGGTCTTTAGCCTTCTCTGCCAAAGTGTGCTAGTGCCTCACCAAACTACAAATCTCAGGATTCCATTGTAAGGAGCCATGGCAAATAATCCAGTCTCAAACTGCATTATTTGTATAGTGTGTATTTGGCCATCCCTTCTGTCTAGTTAATGTGAGTTATAACTCAGCCTATTAATCAACAGCAATGAGACTTGAGTTACTCTCAATTTACTTGTTACAGTGATTTAAATGGGATTCACTTCTGGGTACCATGCATAAAGATAGTCCTTTTAAATGTTACTGGATCGAATGGGATTTAACTTCCATTCAAACGTGCCTAAGACTGATTTCTCTTTATTCAGCAGAAGTGGAAGTGAATGGCTCTGATGTCAGTGGAGTGGTAAATCTGCTCCGGGTTTCTTCCAAACTTTAAAGTATATATCCAAAGTTCTGATCCACTTTTGGATGCGGAGAGAAAACGAACGAAGGATGGAGGGAGAACGAACGAAGGATGGGAGGAGGACGGCGTCGTCCAAAACCAATAGCTGGAAATGCGACAGTGCCATCCTCCTCCGGACCTCCACGTTTTTTTTATCCCGTCTGAAAAAGTACAAAGAGTCTATGGATAAGACAGCTAAAAGAACAGGGCAGGATCAGTAGAGAAGTGAATAGTCAAATCTAATAGAAGAAAAGATGAAAAGAGGGAGGCCAAAGGAAACAAATAGGAGACCATTGAGTAAAAGGGCTGTGGGAATTAGAGCACATTTTCTATTGGTGGTTCCAGCTACAGTAGACCCATAAAATTAATGGTTGAATGGTGAGTCAACAGTTACATCAATCCCATTAATAAAATCTGTCAACTCTAGCTCAGGCTGTCACAGGGTTGCAGATCTAGGGCTGCAATCCCATGCATATTACCTGAGAATAGTTCCTACAGAACTCAGATGGGCTTGTTCCTAAAATAACATAGCTGGCTAGACTTCCGAGATCTCAGGGCCTGTTGCTTCTTCTCTGATTCTCAGGACAAAGGAAGGAAATATCAGGGTGAAAACACTGTTGCTGTTGTTGTGTTCTGCTGTTCTTTGCTACTCCAGATTGCTTTGGGGCAGCTGCTGTAGACTCTTGAGGGGTCTATTTGGTCACCTCCCTTCTCCTCTTATAGTTTCTCAAACCATAGCAGGTATCAGGGCTTGATGGATAGGACTAGACAATATGGGGAAATACTGAACTGCCATAGTATTTGCTGGTCCAGGGCTCACCCAGTACAGTGTTACAGTTGTCTCTTCATATTTGCTGGGGCTTGGTTCCAGGACCCTCCGTGGATATCAAAATCTGTGAATACTCAAGTCCCATTATATGCAATGGCATAAGAAAATGGTGTCCCTTATATAAGATGGCAAAATCAAGGTTTGCTTTTTGGATTATGATTTTTTAAAAGAATATTTTCAAGCTGTGAATACTTAAATCCATGAGTACCAAATCCGTGGATATGGAGGGACAACTGTACATGATTTCTGTTTTGGAGATTTTTGATTCTTACTGCTAATTTTTCCCACTTTATTTATCCTTTCCTCCTCTTCTTCCACCACCTCCTTCTTATTATTTGGAGATTCAGGGATAATTCAACAACCTGGCTGTAAGAAAATAAAAGAAAATGTGCTCAGCAGGGGCACTGGTTAATGGAAACATTAACCATTAAGAGAGAGTTTGAACAACTTTATACTTTGGTTTGAAAAGTTTCTTTGGTTGGACTACAAACTCCCCTCTCCATGTTAAAATTAGTAATTGCAAAAGCATTCAAAATGAATTTGAGATCAGTTTGGGTCTATTTGTTTTTCCTGTTCAAAGCAGAGCTTGGAAAACTTTCCTTGATTAGATTGCAACTCCCATATGTTGTTAAAAGCAGTGCTTACAAAGTTGTTAATGTAGTAAAATTCGAGGTCCCAGGGTGTTCGCCCCTTTTGGGAAACTTCTTAAAAGTGAAAACTGTCAGGAATTAACTTTATTGTAGCAGAGCATTGCTGGAGGTTAGTCAATAGTACAGTGCTTTGACCCAACCACAAGAACAAAGAGGCAGGCAACTTCTTGTTAAAGAAAAAAACTTAAGCTTTGCTAATGGCTTCAAATCTACATATGCATTGGAGGCTACATCCTAACTAACTAATGAACAGGCTTGAACAAGAAAAAGATTTCATCTTGACTCACCATCTCAGTGAGATGGAAGCATAGTAGCAGAGGCGAGATGGAGAAGCACCTTGTAGCTTTTGAGGCAAGAAGAAAGTGTAATAAAAGATCTAAGACCATAAGGCCAATTAACCTAGGTCACGTGATCTTGTAGTTTGGTTGTGTACTTTTTAAAACCATGCTCATTAAAGATAGGATGAGAAGAAGGCACTCAGGAGACCCTGCCCTATCTATTACTTACTTGCTCTAATAGCAAATAAGTGCGGGGGAGAAAGAATGCTGGGTTTTTCCAACAGTTAAAAACAGTGTTTGGGAAGTCCCCCACTCCATTGGTGCAGAGTTTAGAAAATATAATTTCCAGTCAGATTAATCTTGCTTCATTTGTTGTGGGGCAATTGTGCTTTTCATTTGAATCATGAGCTGTGAGCAATTGTGGTTGATGCTTAATGACATCAACGGGGCCATTGCTAGGCTCAGGTTTGGCTGGATCAAATTCTAATACTGCAATCCTATACACATGTATCCAGAACTAAGGGACACTGAGCTCCATGGGGCTTTTTCTCAGTACAGAACTGAAGCCTAAATGTGTTAAATATTTTTTTTAGACCTTGAAAGGATGGCTCCTGTGCTTTTAAAAATTACATGCAAGGGAGAATTTAGCCTGGAGTGAAGCAATGAGATCTCACTATTCTAAGGAGGTAGTGACATGTTGAATTTCACATATCGATTTGAATGAACTTGCCAATTTTTGGCTGCAGGCTCCTAGTGTACTTTATATTTTCTCTTTGTATTCCAGAGGATGGAGAAAAATTCCATTTGCTCCAATGATAAAATGGCCGTATTCAGAGCATGAGGCAGTGTATACAAGAAGACCAAGCAAATACAGGCATGCACGCATACACACATTCACTATAATTGATAAGGTAGATTTACTGGTACACTTCTACTGACAATTTCTCTATCAAGCTGCTAGAATGACTTAGGCAATTTTGAGCTACTGCAAATGGTATAAAAATGCATATCAACAAAATAATGCAATGGGAATTTTTTTAAGGGGGTCTTTTCCTTTATCTTTTGTTTTTACATTTTTAAGCTATCAGTCATAGTCCTTGAGATCTATTTGTCACAAGATGGCTAAAGCATCAAATGAAAATGGTTAAATGTGATGGTTTATCACAAATCTTGCATTTCTAGGCATTGAACCCTCCCTCTCAATCTTAAGCCCTATGATAAAAATCTCCAGACCTGGACATTTTTTATAAAGTTGCAAACTAATAGCAGAATATTGCAGATGGTGAGAGTGATCACAATCAGTAGTTCAACTCACAATCAGTAGTTCAATTTACTCCACAGTTTGTTGTTAACTGCTGTCAACTTATGGCAACCCCATGAATGGAAGACCTCCAAGTCACCCTATCATCAACAGCACAGATCAGGTCTTGCAGACTCAAGGCTGTGGTTTTCTTGATTGAGTCTATCCATCTGTAATGTGGTCTTTCTCTTCTCCTACTGCCTTCTACCTTAATGAGCATTATTGTCTTTTCTAGGGAGTCACGTCTTATGATATGTCCAAAGTACAAAAGTCTCCGTTTAGTCATATCATGGCTTCTAGGACAAGTTCAGGCTTGATTTGCTCCAAGAACCATTCATTTGTCTTTTTAGCAGTACATGGTCTCTGTAGAATCTTCGTTTGCGAAGAAAAGCCAGAGAGAGAGAGGGGGTCTCTGTAGAACTCTTCTCCAAATCAAATGAGCTGATTTTATTCCTATCAGCTTTCTTCACTCTCCAGCTTTTACAACCATACATAGAAATGGGAAATACAATGGCATGGACAATCCTAACATTAGTATTCAATGATATACCCTTACCCTTCAGGATCTTGTCTAGTTCCTCCATAGCTGCCCCTACGAAGTCCTAATCTTCTTCTGATTTCTTGACTGCAGTCTCTAGTCTGATTAATGACTGAGCCAAGGTACTCCACAGTGGTCCTACTGACATGGTCTACTGCAAAAGGGCTTTGCTATGGTCAGGGATTTACAGCGTACAGACTCATTACCAAGGGAGAAAACTGGTCCTTTAAACCAACCATTGGCTTTGTGCTACTAGCTATGTCAATTCCTGAAAGTTTGTTGGCTTTGGAAAATAAATTGTCATAAGAAAACATCAAGTCATCAAGCTAGAAAAGGGCCAGGAAAAAGGAGAAAAGGATGGGGGAAAGGGAGTCGTAGGTCCTGTCTAAAGAGTCAAAATAATCCTCATGGAATTCACTGAGAAATCAATCTGTGTTAATGGGAATCCTCATCGGTGCATTGTATTTGGAAGGGGGGCAGCAAAAAACTCCAAAAACTACAACCTTCGCAGTATTTCCAGAGTTTTTCCAGAGTTTTTAAAAAAAACTGTAGGGGATACACATTGTTACTTGTTACGACAGTTGCATTTGCATTGTTGCGCTTTCCCATAGGAGAAGAAGTGCAAGCTGATTGGCCAGATGAGTATGGGGGCGGGGCTTGCTAAGAGGGCAAAGTGCCCAGCAGCACCATGTTGGATTTTTTCCTTAGCGAGTGATTTGTATTGTTTCTTTCTTTTTTTGTAAATGTGAGATATCGCTTGTATGCACCATGGTAAATATTTTTTTTAAAGTTCAGCAGTGGCAGATTTTAAAATATGAGTAATTCACTCATGGCCACCATCTTGGCTAGGGGGCATGTGAAGTTTATGGGGTCTGTAAAACCATTAAGACATTTCGCAGCTGCTGTGAATTGAATTACTGTGGAACAATCCAGTTCTCCCCCTATAGATAATCCCTTGGTGTGCTGCTGGTCATTCAGTCACCATATCCCCAACCTAAATTCCCTTCCCCAACCTGGAAAAGGAATCACAATGTTTTGGCTGCATCACAGAATATTGTAATTAGAATAGTAACCCTTCAGAGTCACGCAACCAGCTAACAAGTACTGTAACACCTATTGAAATTCCCTCTTCCACACAGCCATTAAAACTAAAGGAGCCTGGTCCAGTTTTTACTCTGGAAACCCTAGGAGGGCCTGGTCTGCTTTGAAGAGCTGCTGCTATAGGCCAGTGGCTCTTAAACTTTTCTTTACCAGGGACCACCTTTAAATGTCTTTTGTTGCCATGGTCCCCCAAGACTTAACTCAAGATTTAAAACAACAACAACAATAATACAATTATACCATCCATTAAACCTTTCCTCAGAGGCACTGGAGGGGGAAGGAAGACATTTCTCCTGCTTTTTCCAGTTTGTGGCTGGAGTGGATTAAATGGCAATGCGAGCCAGTCTTTGCCTTGGCTCCTATTACATGACTGCTTCACTGTGGGGAGGGGATGGGTCGTGTAGCCTTCAAGCCTTCACAGCCCCCCTGTGGAATCCTGGGCTTTCTAGTTTGGTAAGGCACAAACACTCTGGCAAAGAAGGCTAAAGACTTTGTAAAACTACAAATCCCAGGATTCAATAGGAAGGAGCTATGGCAAATAATCCAGTTTCAAACTGGATTATTTGTGTAGTGTGGATTTGGCCTCAGTTAAGCTGGAGAGAGCGGCAGGGAAAGAGTATTGACAGAGTATCCCAGTTGGCTCATTGCCCCCCCCCCCTGCATCTTTCTCAGGTTTCCTAAATCCAGATACACAAATTTCAAGGTTTTTCTGCTTAAAATAATAGTTTTGTGTGTTCTTCCTCATTATGAACTTTGGCTCTCTTGTTGCCTGGCCGCACACTTTTGACTGTATTCCAATGTTGCTTGGCCACATGTGTCTTGGCTTTAACCTGTGGAATGTTGGAGGCATGCATTTGGCTGGCTGCATTGTCACATCTTTTTTTAAATTTTATTTATTTATTTATTTATTTTTATATACCCTGCTCTTCTGTTAGCAGTGTGTGGTATGGATGACCCCAGTGCAATGTGGTTGAGAAGCAGCCCTGTCAACAAGGGAGCAACAGCACATAGTAGCTTTTCCCCTCAGGAGGAGCAGCCCCAATTGTAAGTGTTTTGTGAAGGCAGGAAATGTGAAAACCATGGGCCTTGATGATCTTGGAAATATTTTCCCACCTGACAAGTCTTTAATTTTCGATGACATGTTTTCTTCAGAATTTTAGGGTGTGTTTTCCTGAGATGATTTGTTTGGCTTTTACCTCCTCCTTCCATATGCGTTGCACGATAATATTTAGCTTTCAGTGACAAACACCTTTACTGAAAGACCAAGAGACAGGCATCTGCTAAGGGAAAAAAATGTTGCATGTGATTGTTGTTAGTTATTTTCTTTTCAACATGGTATGAGTCGGTGACAGAGTACCTTTTAGACTTCACTCTCCTTTGTCATTTTGCTGCTCATCTTTCCTATTTTGAGATAAAGACATCTGGAAGGTGTAGGCCGTGGTGTGAGTTAAGGAGCTGTGGCTTTAGGATATGAATCATGCCTTTCCCCCTAAAGAATACCAATCCCCTTCCCCCCTGTGAGGCAAGGATTTTTATATCAACATGCTACTTTCAAGAGGAATGAGATTATTTGGGCAGCTGTAATAACAACAACAACAAAATAATAAAATTGTTTTTGCTTTGGGGTTCATTTTACCATTAGCTACCTGAAATGACTATCAGTCATATTTGCAGGCATCCATTTTACCCTCTTTGGTACTTCTGCTTCCCCCCACTTCCCCCCACACAATTCCAGGACTAGTGCTTTGCCCTTATTAAGGCCAGTTGATCATCACTGCCACATGGAAACGGGAGTGTGTGTGGGGGTTGACACCCAACAGGAGACAGAGCGCTGTGTATGAAAGCCACAATAAGCAACCTTGCTGGCAAGAGAAGCCTGGGTGTGTGTGGGTTAGTTGGCCCATGCAGACAAGTCTATCAATGAGAAAGGTGTCATATACAGATTTCTGTTTAGTAGACCTTTCTGTCTCAGGCTTCTCGTTTATCATCATTTCCCTGACAGGAGCTCTGCCCTGTTACCCTGACTTGTATGTCATTTATCAGTGTTAAGTACAACAAAGCAACATCCTTTTAAACCCTCTTTAACTTTTCACATGCTCCTACCCTTGAATAATGGTAGCTGTCTCCATTGACCCAAATATCCTATTTTGTTGGTTTTCTTTCACTGCTCAATAATGGATTAAAAATGGCAATAAGGGCTCCTGAAAACCCTGTATTCCTGCATAGACACATACACACACACGTAAATAAATTGCATGCCCTAAAACTGATTTTAAAAGAAATGTAGTAAAATGGTCTTCTTTGTGAGTCTGCCACAAAATATTTTATAACTCACCTGGGGTGAAGTTACGTATAACTATGGTTTATAAGACACAGAAGTATGGAATGTCACGATAGCATTAAATGGTAGATACTCAGTGCTGAAACAAATATTTATATTTTAATGAAATGATTGTTGCTTAAAATGGTATTAGTGGAAAGGCTCCACATTCAAACAAAATTCACATTCACATGGATTTTTTTTAAAAAAAAACCCTAATAGCTGCGTGCCACTGGACTTGTTCTTTTGAGCAGTTTGTCTGAAGAACTTTACGTATGATTTCAAAATACAAAAGGCAAATTGCAACAGAAAACAGTCTCTTAAAAAACCACAGATATTTTTGAGCTGCAGGTGGCTGAATCCATGGATGCAGAATCTGTAGATGACTGTACTTCTCATAGCAACTTAATCTGAAGCAATTAGTGGCTAACATTTACCTCTTTTCTTGCCCATGAGAAACAAGTTGCAGCTATTTATTGTGGTTTACATACATAAGCAATGTTGGAATCTTCATTACCACTACTACTAATATTTATTTCTTTCCCACCTCTCCCTATGGATCGAGGCAGGGAACAACAAATTAAGATATAAACATAATATTGGTTAAAAAAACCACATATCAGTCAAAAACATATCTTTAAAAAAATTAGATGTTATTACAGCAGTTTCCATACAATAAGAACATTTTTGACACATAGACAACAACTCACATATTAAACAAAACAACACCTAACATTTAATACATAACATATAACGTAACAACCATATAACATTCCACTTCCTTATCTTATCTTAGTTATGGTGATAAATTAATGTATATCATCTCTTAACTTGTCTTCCTTCTCAATTATCTGCCTACTCTATATCACACACACACACACTCAGAGTATAATTATAAACTGTCATTCTTTTTTTTTTCTTTACAGAATATTATCTTTATTTTCAATCCCCAATGCTTATTTCTGCTAGGTTTCCCTATTTATTTTTCCACAAGGGAAGAACACTTTCCAATTTTCTTTAAGTTTCCCTAAAAACTGAAACATATACTCGTATCAGTTTAAAAAAGCAAGTAAGACCAAGACATTTTAAAACAATCAATACACAATTTAAAATTCACAATTTAAAATCATCTGGATAGGCCTGCTGGAAGAGACTGGTCTTTAATACTGCTTTAAATTCAGACAGCTTATTCAGCAGTTGGATCTCATCCAGCAGGCCATTCCATAGTCTTGGGGCAGCTGAAGAAAAAGTCCTCTGGGTGACAGTTTTCAACCTAGTCTTGGCTGAGTGGAGCAAATGTTCCCCAAAGGACCTAAGTGTACAGGGCAGATTATACAGGAGATGACCCGTAGGTTACCTGGACCCAAACCATGTAGGGCTTTAAAAATAATAACCAACACTTTGTATCTTGCCCAGAAACTAATTGGCAGCCAGTGGGGTGACTTTAATATTGGTGTGATATGATCACTCCTGGATGTACCAGTGACTAATCTGGCTGCCATGTTTTGAACCAATTGAAGTTTCCGAAGTTGGTAGAGCAGTGGTTCTTAACCTGTAGTCCGTGGAGCCCCAGGGAGCTGTGATGTCCTCACAGGGGGTCTGCGAAGGCTTGGAGGCTGCTCAGCTCATGTGACAGGGGCCAAGACAAAGTCTGGCTGGCTTGCCCTGAGCATTGCTCTTCAATCTGCTCCAACCACAAATTTGCAGGATGAAGCAGGATAAAAGTCTTCCCTCCCCCTCCAGTGCCTCTGAGGTAAGGGTTAATGCATGGTGTCATTGAATTATTATTATTATCAGGTATTATTATTATTGTTAGGGTTTTAAATCTTGAGTTAAACTTTGGGGGTCCACAGTAAGAAAAGATATTTAAAGGGTGTCCCTGGTAAAGAAAAGGTTAAGAGCCACTGACCTATAGAGTTAAAACTATTACAAATTAATTAAAAGGCAGAATAAAAAAACCCCCAGCAAAATAACACTCAGTCAGATACCCAAACAGATTTATTTCTTTAGTATCTGCACTTATGATCATGGTCAGTTTATGATTTGACCTATGGTTTAAAATCTCTTTTGGAGAACCCCCTCTTAATACAGGAGCTTCTCCAGAAGTTAATATTAACTAACAAGGGCTGGGCTAATGAGGTTGTGTGGTGTGGTTTTAAAAAAATTAAGGGTTTTTTTAAAAAGGCATTTTAATATTTTTACTGTAATGTTTTTAACTTATAAATTGTTTAATTATTTTCTAAATTTTATATTTATAAAAACAGAATTAAACGAAGTTAAAAACAGCTAAAATTTAAACACTACCAATAATACAGAAATTTAGAAATTTAGTCCTTACTCTAGAGTGAAGTATGAATATTTAGGTGGGTTGGTCAGTACAAAGGTGAAAAAGAAACTGTAGGGCTAAATGATGCACCTAGTGGGATTTCACGAAAGCTAGCAATAATACATGCTGTGTTGTGTTGTTGGAAAGGTGATACATCAACCGATCCCAACTTTCATTTTGTTAAAAGGCAAGGTTTTTGTCCCCATTGTTGTAGAACTATGTTTTAAGGTATGTGTGGTAAATGCCTGGTTATATATATTTTGCATTGAACAAAAAAAATAAAAAATAAAATTAAAGCCTGTAGCAATATTGAAGATTTCCGTCTCATTGCCTCTTAGCAAAAACAGAATGATGGAAAATAGTAAATAGGCTTATCTGTAGGACTTTATCAGATGAACCTCCATTAATGTTTCTTTTCCACCCTATTTTTCTGCACAATTGTCCCAGAAAAATAACTCTTTCTATCAGGCCTTACCTTCTGTAGTGTTAAAAGGCAGCCCCAGCATTGACGGAGCACGAATGGAGCTCTGTTTACTTCTGTGTTCATGATCTCAGCGATTCTTGCGAGAAGACTTGAGTGTGGTAAAATTAAAAAATACGCCAAAATCAACACACCAAACATGCACACAAGCACAGAAACACACTTTGAAACTTCCAACTAAACAGGAAGGTTCATAAAAAGAGCGTCCCGTACCTGGTTTTCACAATCTCACTCAGAAGTGTTCTGCTTATTGACACTGTATTCACATGAACACAATGGTGTGCAGTTTCAAATGTGGGCAAAACCACGAAAAAATCGCCATGGCAGATCTATTGACGGCTTGGACTGTCAATAAAAAGGAACGCCTTATTCACCTCTTAAAATCGCCATAGCACAACATTGCACAGTATAGGCTCCCTTTTGCATTAATTAGGTATCATTATGATGCCGTATTTGCTGAGTCTGATAAAGTCCATAGTTATGCAGAAAATAGCCAGGATCAGAAGTCAGTGTTTCTTCTTGCAGAATATGGATATTGTCTTGGTGCAGAATTTTCACACACACCCCCTTTTTTTTTTTTTAGTATGCACAGCACTGAGCCAAGCTTCCTCAGTAAAATGGAGGCTAAGAAAGGCTTTAGGGAAGAAATTGGCTTAGGGGGAAATCTAAGGACGATGGAGAGGTGGCTTTAATGGAAAGGAAAGAAGCTTTTTCAAGGAGTAAGGAACAATATATCAGAAGCAGAAAAATCCGTAAGGGAAGCTTATAACTGAGTGATATAATGCTTGAGTGAAAAGGGCTTGTCTGAAGCACATTTGCTTTAAAAAGCTCCTCATTACATGTTTAAGCAGCACAGTCTGTGGTATAGTAATTCAGATGAATTTCCTTACAGTGGTGATGAGAAACAACATTTTTCCCCCCAAAGTACTACAGGAAAGGCTATTGACTGGTCTATATATATATACAGAAAGGCTATTGACTGGGCTATATATATATATATATACAGTTCAAAGTAATGGGGAATTAGCTTTGACTCGTGGCCTTTTCACACAACCTCTGGATCATATGGCAGATTAAAGTTTTGAAAAACCCACCTTGACTTTCAGCAACATGGATGTGGTCAGGGCCTCTTGCGTGTACTGAAATTCAATGTGCATTGGCTTTTGGTGCTCTGGGTACCTCCAGATTCCCTCAGCTGTTAAAGTTTTGCTACTACCATTCACCCAAAGTCCTGCCATCTAAAATCTATAGTGAATGCATCATCAGTTCATTTAGAATCACTCTTGTAGGAGGATGAAAAGGCTGACATTCACTAGCATGATGATAACAGCTCATTTGAGGGCCTTTTTCCTACACAGAAATAGAGCCAGCCAATATCAAGAAGTACAGAGTGGTAGTGGTTGCTGAGGAACAGAGAGCAGTAACAAGATGCTGTTGGACAGGACTGTGCCTGCCCTATGGCATGCCCTGCACCCCTAAATTAGTCTGCTGCCCTCAGGAACAGTGGAAGATGCTGTCCTCATGTTGTTGTTATGGGCTTTCAAGTCCATCCCAACTTAATGGTGACCCTATCCTAGAGCCTTTTTGGCAAGATTTATTCAGAGGGGGTTTGCCATTGCCTTCCTCTTAGGCTGAGAGAGAGTGAATTGCCCAAGGTCACCCAGTCAGTTTCCATGGCTGAATGAGGATCTGAAACCTGGAACCCTGATCCAACATTCTGACCACTGCACTACAGTTGTCCTCTCACCAGGATTGAAAATTAGATTCACATGCTGGTCTGGTCCAATTTTGTATCTGTAATGAGTAGAGGTAGGGTTCCAGTTCAGGATTATCCCAGGCTCTGAGGCTTCCATACCAAAGCATGAGAGTTTTGGAAAGCCTCTGGGGATGGCCTAAAGTGTTGTATTAAGTGTCCACATTGCTTGTGGTCTGTGAGAACCCTTGAATGTCCTAATATTAATTTAGGGTATTTAACTAATTCAACTTGGCATGCGAGAGGTCGGGCAACGGTGGGATCTTTTAACCTAGGTATACCAGTAGTAATGAAGGATACTCTAAGCCAAAAGGTACAATTAAATGATCTTTATTGGAAATTAATATCAACAGCTTTCACACAAACAGTCAGGCTTTAGTCACTCACAGAGGTATTTGGATAGAATAAGGGATGGTGGGTTATACTGTACCAATCCTGCAGAGGTGAGATCGTGAAGTACACCAACAATGAGGAGGTCCAGGAGACGGGATATCTATACAGTCTGATGTGAAGTCGAGAGAAGGATGAACTGTGCACCTGGCTACACAGACTGATGTGGAGTCAATAGGAAGAGAATCTGTGTGCATTTGACTAGTGTTTTAGGGTGATATTTATATGAAATAATTCCCCTGAGGGGATAGGATTTTGAGTGGAATACAAGGTTTCTTGGAGGTTCCCAGAGTTAGACAATGGGTGCTCTGGAAGAGTTAACAAATGGGTGCTGTATTTGGAATTGAATAGAAGCAGGCAAGGTCTTTTGTTGGAAGGGGATGAGGTACAGAATGACCTGTCTTACAAGCATCAAGGACTTGGCTATTGTTGAGTGGATTAGTGAGTGACTCACCTCCAGGTGTTAAGTTCTGACCTGAGTATTTGATTTTGGGAAATTTCCAAAGGCCTCTCACTTGGTCAAACATGAATCCAGCCTTGGTATTAGGGAGTTCCTGGTTTACCTGCTAACCATATGGATGGCCACATTAAGCCAAATTATTGAATATTGCCAATTATTTGATATTCCAAGATGGGGGCTTATTAGGGTAGGTAACATAAGTACCAACTACGGTTGCTCACAGCTTGTCATTCAAAGATATACCCACCCACCATATTTTCCTGTTTAGGAATTAAGCCAGAAATCTTAGCTAAAGGGGATGTTCTTGGATAGGATAAGGAACATTTAATCTAACTAATTTGCTTTTACCTAGAAGATGGATGCAGAGCAGAGGGTGAACCCTGACATCACAATGACCGGGAGGGAAGGAGGAAGGTAACTAAGGACTTTTTCGGACGAAGAAAAATAATGCAAGCAGCCTCTCCAACTTGCGAGGCTGCTGCGCTGCAAAACGCCCCTTTCGTATGACGCTTGCCCCTGCCGGTACTGTTACAGTACCGCAGGGAGAGCTGAGTGTCATATTTCGATGATTTTTACTCACAATCAACTTTCGTGAGTAAAAAATCAACGAAATATGACGCTCAATTCTCCCTGTGGTACCGCAATAGTACCGGCAGGGGTGAGCGTCATACGAAAGGGGCGCTTTGCAGCGCAGCAGCCTCACAAGCTGGAGAGGCTGCTTGCGTTATTTTTCTTCCTCCGAAAAAGTCCTAAGTATACACATATCTCCCCCCTCCCTGGAAAGTATTTGCAGGTTGAAACAACAAATTAACTAGGCCTTGCAAATTGTAGTAAGCTGCTGCTGCTCTACTAGCTGAGATGGAGATTTGCACGTAACCCTTTCCTCTTGCCTGGAGGGGAGCCCATTAAACTGGAGAATTTGCATCCTTGTCTGCTGCCTGGAGATGACTTATGAAAACTGGAGACTCAGGGCCAGGCCCTGAGATCTGGCAACTCTAGAGGTACCACGTTATCTTTTGCCTCAGGCAACAAAATGTCTTGGGCCAGCCCAAGTTATGGCCTATCTCGCATAGGCATCCAGCTTGATTACGTTGAAGGGATTTCCAGATTACCTGATGATAAGATTCACGGCCTGAGGGCATTGTTGACTGAGCTGCTGAGCAAAGAAAAAGCCACACTGAAAGAAGTGCAGTCGCTCTTGGGGCACCTGAACTTTGCGTGCAGGGTGGTGTCCCCGGGGAGGGCATTCTGTATGCGGATTGCACGACTCACCGGGGGAGCGCGGGCGCAGCACCACCACATCCGCCTCACAAGGGGGGTAAAGGAAGACATCAGGCTGTGGCTATCTTTCCTTAAAACCTACAATGGGGTAACCACATGGCAGGGCCGCATGGAGCTGGGCAGCAGTCTGCAGGTCCACTCCGACGCGGCGGGGAGCTTGGGCTTTGGGGTCTATTACAATGGGCACTGGTGTGCTCAGCCCTGGCCAGAGGACTGGGCGGAAAAGGGCATCACCAGGGACCTCATTTTTCTGGAGTGTTTTCCCATAGTGGTGGCCATCACATTGTGGGGAGGGCAATTCAGGGACAAGAAAGTCTGCTTCTGGTGTGACAATCAGGCAGTAGTGAGGATCATCAACAGGCAGTCCTCCAGGTCAGACAGGGTCATGCGGCTGGTACGCAAGTTTGTGCTTACCTGCCTGGGGGCCAACATCAGCTTTCACGCACGGCACATTCCCGGCGTGGATAATGAGATCGCAGATGCCTTGTCTCGATTTCAGACAGACCGGTTCCGCAGGCTGGCGCCGGGCGCGGACGAGAGGGAGACCCAGTTCCCGGCAGACCTCTGGAGCCTTGGGAGCGAACCGTGCTCCAGGGCGTAGTGGACTCCTTGGCCCCTTCTACACAGGCCAGTTATCAGAGGGCGGCGGCACAGTTCGTGCAATTCAGGCAACGACACGGCTACGGATGTACCGGCCCGCCGACAGAGAAGGAAGTCTTGCACTATCTGGCTTCCTTGAAGGACAGGGGGCTGGCCCCGAGAACAATCACAGGTCAGGCAGCAGGCATTTCCTTCATCAGCAAGGCAGCAGGATATGGGGATCCTTGCACCTCCTTCATGGTGAGGAAAGCATTGGAGGGATGGAGGAGGATGGCACCGAGGGCACGCGACACGCGACGCCCCCTATCCTACGCAACGCTAGCGCAGCTGGTGGATCATCTGCCTGCCATATGCCACTCCAACTACGAGGCGCTGCTCTTCGGGACAGCGTACACGATCGCCTTTTTCGGGGCTCTAAGGGTGGGGGAGGTGGTTTGTTCCTCCAAAACGGACTCTTCGGGCAAGTCCCTGCAGATCGGCGACGTCTCGTTGGGGGTTCACGGATTGTCCATTCGCATCAGGTGCTCGAAGGCGGATCAACGAGGCCGTGGGGCCACCCTGCATCTTCGGAGGGTCGAGGGTCCTTCTCTGTGCCCTGTGGCGAGCATGCAGAAGTTTCTGGCAGTGCGAGGGCCGGGGCTCGGCCCCTTGTTCAAGCATCAGGACGGGATACCCCTCACCAGATTCCAGTTTGTGAGTGTGTTTAAAATGGCCATCAGGGGTTTGGGTCTTCCAGATGAGGACTTCACCAGCCATTCCTTTCGGATTGGGGTGGCGACCATGGTGGCGGAAGCCGGCATGTCTTCAGAATCAATCATGCGCCTGGGAAGGTGGCGATCCAGGGCCTATGCGGCCTACATCAGACCGGGAAGGGCACTGCCCACCAGGGCGGCAGCCCACGGGGACCGGTAGGCCTGCCTGTTTAGGGGGCAATGGTTGGCGGAAGGCGATTCCATGGGAACGCCTTTGTGGCGGATGTATTGGGTCGTGGGAAGTGGTAACAATTCAGGGGTCTCCGTCAAGTGCAAGTTCAAGTTCAAGTTCAAAGTCAAGTTCAAGGGAGACCCCTGCTAGCTGCTAATTTATGCTTGTTTACAGGGAAGGAGAGAGCGTCGAGCGGGTAGCTCGGCCAATGCCTCTCTCCTTCGTGCAAGGGAGCCGGGATGGACCGGTTCTGACGCCACCCACATGTGTGGACGGCGTGGGGCTCACGACCCATACATTGCCGCCAACCATCAGCTGGCGAATTGCGGCCAATTATTGCCAACTTATTAGTTCATTTATCTACCTCAATGTATGTATATTACTAACCTGTATCTAATCATGTTTTCTGAAGTTTATATTTGTAATCAATACAAAGTTAATCCAATCTGAGAGTCTGTGTTTATTCAGGACGGAGGGCGGTGGGGCTGTCCGGTCTGGGCCCGCAAAATGTCTTGGGCCAGCCCAAGCTATGGCCTATCTCGCATCCCCAGTGCATGTATTAACAGCAGTCTGCACAAGGTTATCTGCGTTTACGATTCACATTTTCTTCCTACACGGAAGCACATCTCATTTTGATTATGTTGAAGGCCAAAAGCAAATCTGTAATATTCAGTAAATATGGTTCTAAGCAATTGGCTACAAAGGGCTACAGAAGCCACCTCAAGATATGTTCTCTATGTGGCACTCAGTTTTGGCTGTGAAATGAGTGGGGAAGGAGTCCCAGCTTCACTGTTTGCTATCTTGGTGTAATCAAATAGAAAGAATGAAAGCAGGTAAAAGAGGTGTAGCCTAGAATATTCTGGAAAAATAATTTCTCGTATCCCAGAAGAGAAGCACGGGGCCATATATCTTTCAGCTATCAAAAATATATCCTGCACCAACAATAAAGAAAAGCAGGATGACGTAACCTCCCTCTCTTTTCTTGCCTTTCAACATGCACCCTTTTGAGTTGCAGCTGTGAGTGGGAGCAACTGAAAGCATCACCAAAGCAGGAGTGGGCAAGCAGCTTTAATTAAACACCACTAAGATGGAGTGCTGGGTTTTGTTACTCATGCAGCTTTATGTGATGCATAAATGATTTTGCCTACAAAGAAATAAGGCACATGTAAAAATAGAGGGAGAGAACATAGAAGGTTATGAGCCAAGCCAATTAAAACTAAAGTGAGGAAATTCAAACATTTGAAAAACTAACAAGTACTTTTAATCTTTAGAAGGTTCCTTGAGCTCTAATTATGCCTGGTCACATTTCCTACCAGGATAAGGAAATACCGTTTTAAAGTTAGAACAGCTAACCACCTTTTTTACATGTTCTAGTATCCCAGGACAATAGTTCTCTAGATCCCTTCAGCCTCAGATGTTATTTACAGATGAGTGTCTGAAGGAAAACAAATCCAAGCAAACCTTGTTTTATCATCCAGGGGTCTTGATCAACCCATTTCCTGAAAATTCAAGCAATGGCATTATTAAAAACAAAAGCCTGATGTTGTTAAACATAATACAGCATACCGTACATTACTCTCTAGAAAGGCACTAATGAAAAAGTGCCTATTCTTCTGTTGCCCTAGAGCACTTAAGGTCTTTTCACATTACATAGTTGTAGTGCTATGGTTCCATTTTAACTGCCATGGCAACATCCTATGGACTCTTGGGATTTGGAGTTAGGGGTATTTAGAATTCTCATTCAGAGAGCACTAGTTTCTCACCCAACTAAAAACCCCAGGATTCCATATGATGGTGCCATGGAAGTTAAAGTGGAACACAGAACTATAATCGAGTGGTGTGAAAGAGCCTTTAAAACCATATGCAGAATCACTGAGCAAGCATATCTGCATGGCCATACTCCTTAATTTGCATAGCTCATGTGCTTATATTAGGAGGTAGTCCACACTGTGAAATAAGTCCTCATGGAATCCACAGGGAATCTCATGTGTCCAAATGGGATCCTGCAGCATTCTGTCATTTTCAGAGGGAAGGGGACCAAAATTTGGGGAAAGTCTGCAGCAAAAGCCTCCAGGGCTTTCCCTGAGTTTTTTGACAACTGTGGGGGAAATGTGCACTCCCTCATGTTAGGACAACCAAATCACATCACAGCATATTGCTGAAGAGGATAGCTGATTGGTCAGATGTGTGTGTGTGTGTGGGGAGGAGCTTGCTAAGAAGGCAGATCCCAGAACCACCATGTTGGATTGCTGCTGTAGTGCTGAGGTGATGAAACAACCTTTCTTTCCTTCTGTTTTTCATTATTTAAGCAGAAGATCACTCTTCTGCACCTTGGATTTTGTTTTTGTTTTTTTAAAATACTGTTTGGCAGGGGCAATTTTGGGAGTATAGAACTGCAAGTAATTTACTTGTGCCCGCCATCTTGATTTGTTGGCACGCTTCTGTGTGAACAGCAAACAAGGATAGCTGTGCACACCAGTGACCCTGCCCAATAAATAAATAAATATTGAGACAGATGAAAGCTGCTGCAAATTGGCATATGTGTGCACCAATCAGCATTTTATTCTCCATCTAGACCAGCCCTAGGAGTGTGACATAACCCTGGGACAGGCTAACATTTGAATTCTGAACCCCATTCCTCTTCCAAACTTGATATTTTACTTGACTCGTTTTCAGTTTTTTTAAAATTTTGCTGTGGTTTTTGTTGGGGAGGGGTTGTTCATGTGTTTTTTTAAAAAACTCCTCTCAAAATGGAAGATGTTTAAACCTGTGGAAAAAGGGACAGTGTATAGACCAGGAGTAGATGAACTGAGGACTGCAACTCATAATCTGGCTCACAATGTGGTAACACTGATAGACGGTGTCTAGGGAGATGATCAGACGTGTGCCTAAAAACACGATTATGGCACTATATTTTACAGTGTTCATATTTTGGCACAATGACACGCGTTTTCGCATGCGGCTGTGATAATGGTACAGAATCACCCCAAGAATCTGGCAATATGAGCACTTGTGCCATTTACTTCCACATTTCTTAGTGAATGAGATTTTGGCCCATCTTGAGAGAAGACATGAGCATGCTTTAAAGCCCCCAAACACCAAAATTAAAAAAAGAAAATGTTCAGAAAAGCACAGATACACATTTAGAAACTTGCGAGCAAGACAGAGAACTTCATATAAAGAGCGTATGATACCTAATTTTCCTGTTTGCACCCAGAGGTGTTCTGACAGGACGACCCATTGACACTGGAGTTGCACCAGCAGAACAGGGCACCTTCTTACACATGTGAAAATCCAGAACACAAGTGCTACGGGAAATCAATTTTTGATGTCAATAAAAAAGAACGCCCTTATAACAGCAGCAGAACACTTGCATAACGCTGGGGCACAATGACATCTGATAAGGAAGCACTTTTGCGATCTCATGGCGTTATAATGCTGTTTTTGATGCATCTGACCTCCTATGTAAAGCAGTTGCTTTAAAGGTTTTCATGGGATCAATGTTCCAAATAGAGAGCTGGATAATTTTTCTCACCATATTGCTATATGCTGCAAAGCCAAAACCTAAAAAGAAGGGGAAATGAAGAGGGAAGAATCAGTGATGGTTGGTTGTTCAGTATTCAAGCTTTTCCCCATTATTTTATGGATTAACTGTCTTCATATATAAAAAAAGGAAGTGCTTTGTGGCACCTTAGAAAGCTAATTTATTACAAAATAAGCTTTCTGTTTCACATTTCATCAGATACATGGAGTGTTATCATGAGCTGTAGAGGACTGAGAAGGTCCTCTTGCAGGTTCCCACCAGATGTACCTGTGAAGGTGGAGGGACAGAGAGAAGGGCCTTCCCAGAAGATCTCAAGACATGGGTAGGCTCATATTGGAATGAAAATCATATAGAACAAATTACGAAGAACATACAAAGTAGCCTTTTAAAGCTCAGACTAAAGGCTTGTCTAGAAAGGCTTGTCTAGACTACCCCATTTTGGAACCCTGCAGTCCAAATGATGCAGGACTCTTGCCCTGTTTTGCCCCCGGGCAGTCCAAATGACACTTGGGGCAAAGATGGTGGGCAGATGGGGTAAAGCCTGTTAAACTGTTTATCAAAACACCCAGGAAAAATGGATTGGGCCCTGTGGGACTGCAGGATTCCATATTGGCACACTAGCTTGTTTCTGCAGTCACCGCTGCTGCCATCTGTGCCATGCTCTCCAAAGCTAGAAAGGAGGCCCACAGCATGGGATCAAGGCTGGTCACATGCAGCGAGCCTTGATCATGTGCTGCGGGCCTCCTTCCTGGCTTCGGAGAGTGTGACATAGAGGTGGACCGGTGTCTCCATGTGGACTCCATCCCATTTTGTGCAGGTAATGGAGGGACAACATGCCTGATGTGGGGCCAAATTATGTCGGTGGGAAGCTGTTGCATTCTGGCCAATGTAGATGAGCCCTAAGTGGCCATCTGTCATAGTATTTTTGATTGGCAGTAGCTTTCCAGGGTCTTGGATACTTGATCTTTTAAACTGGTAATAATATGGCATTGAACCTTGGACAGTCTGCATTCAAGCAATGCCCTCAATCCCTAAATTGTGTTCCTTACATATTTAAAGGATTGCTCTTGCTTGCAGTACTTTAGAGACAAGATAAATTGACAATGTCATTTTATAGACCTCCCCCTGGGTCAGGAGTTTAGTTCAAAATGATCATGACTTTTTCTTTTTGGAAGAATAAGTCTTTTATAATATCTACCTTTCTTTCTTCCCTCTTCCCCCAAGCATGTTCCATAGGAGGTCCCTGGAAGGATCTAATCTGAGATAGGATTCTTTCCCATGTTAATGGCAGAGCTTCATGAGAAAGCTCGATTTTATCTGTATGATACAACAGCAATCGTATTTCTTCATGTTTCCTGTTCATTGCACCTGGAAATGTGATACCTGCTGAAAAGGCTGCTATCATTTTAGCTACCTGCATTTGGTTTATGAGCTAAGCCTCTGATTTGAGATGTCAGGTGACTTTTTTCTAGAATTGGAGTCAATGATAAGAGAAGATACATTTGCCCTTATTTTGATACATATTTGATACATTGACATTGGAGTCAATGATAAGAGAAGATACATTTGCCCTCATTTCTATGTCTTTTTTTTTTTTTTTTTTTTTTTGCGGGAGAGGACAAGTGGTGAAGAGAAGGCGAATCATAGCTAGTTTCAGACCAGCTTTCCTCCAAGAGAACTTGGTTTGTCTCCCTTCAATTGTCTTGTAATTACTTTGTAGCAGTAGCACTGGTATGTATGGCCTGGTATATTGACCTAGTTAGCTGAATTTATTTCTCCACTGACAGCTTAGTATGGAATGCCAAGAGGACCATCCTGTTGTCAACAGTTTGTAGTATTCCTATTTTGAGTGTTTTCTTCCATTCTAAGTCTTACATATCTCTCTGGATCTTGAACTCTCTATGGATGGATGTGGTAGGGTGTGGCTGCTTAATCTGTTACCAGTAGCACAGGCACTGGAATTTACCAGTGCAGCCTGGGAATGGGATGGCAAGTCTTGTATAATTGCCTGCCACTTCATTGTTGTGTTGCTGTCCATATCTTAGAGCCACACCTCTAGGAATGGTGTATGTAGTTGGGAAGTGGGTATACATGCTTCTTACCCATTTTTAGATGTGTGCTTGTTTATTTACTCCAAGCGCTTTTAATGTAAAGGCCACCTAAAGTAGTTAACAAAAGTTAATTTCACTTCATGTAATTTTTCAGGGACAGGCCTGGTTAGAACTTTGAGAGGGGACCACCAAGGAATATCAGGTGCTGTAGGCTATTATCTCAGATGAAAGCAATGGCAAGCCACCTCTGAGCATTCCTTGCCTAAGAAAACCCTATGAAACTCAGGGAGTCACCATAGGTCAACAGAGGACATGAAAGTCCACATACACAATTTAGCTTCTTAGGCATTGCAAGGATTTTATTCTTCCAAATGCTTTAGAATACAATCTACTTCCAATATATACAAATCTTTAGGGATCTTCTTTTGATCCACCCACCACTGAAGTATTCTGCCAAGCTTATTAATTAAAGTTGGTCCCAAGCCTTATGCCTTCCCTCATCTGAGCTCCAGTTTGGTCCTTCAGTGTCTAGTGCCTAAGTTTGCAAAGGGATCTTGTAGCACCTTAGATACTAACTTAGAGAAAAAAGTTGTAGCATAAGTTTTGTAGACATGGTCTACTTCCTCAGATGCATGGAGTGCCTAAGGACTTTATCAGATGCATCAACAATGCATCATAAGGACATGATGATAACACAAAAGGGCAAAATTATGAGATGACATCATTGTCCAGCTGTTCCAGGGGCATAGCATGGGCGTGAATAAGGCATCACTTTTTATTGATGGCTTAACCCATCAATAAAGGTGATGCCTTGTCTGTGCCAGTGCTACACCCTGGGAACAGATGAGGATGTGGATGTCTGATAACTTTGCCCTTTGTGTTCTTGCCCCGTCCTTAGGACACTATTTGGGACATGTTTTTTTGCCATGTTTTACCACATTTGATAAAGTCCTACATCTGTGAAACTTGGTTGTCTATGGAAAGATTTTGGAATTTGCATAGTATTTAATGTGAAGTTGAAGGCTTTCACGGCCGGCATCCATAGATTTTCCTTGTTTTTTTTCTCGGCTGTGAGGCTGTGTTCTGGAATAGTTTCTTTCTGACGTTTCACCTGCATCTGTGGCTGGCATCTTCAGAGAATGGCTGGGTAGGAGTGTATGTGGAGTTTATATGCTGTGAATTCCTGTTGGGGAGTATATGTAAATTTGTGTAATTGAATGGTTAGTTTCTGGGTATAGAATAATAATAATAATAAAATTTATTTATACCCCGCCGCTCTGCTAAAAACAATCGGGGTGGCTTCCAACAATTAAAACATTATAATAAAGACTAAAAACACCACCCACCCCACCCTCCCCCATAAAAAGACATTAAATACTATAAAATTAAAACCTTCTAACTAAAAACGCATTAAAAACAACTATATACATAATTTTAAAAGCCATAATTTTAGAAATGCAAGGCTCGTTAGTGTCTGTTTGGCTAATGGTTGGTCGACGGGCCACTATCTGCTGGAACTCCCCCTGTCCCTGGGTGGAACCCCTCCATAAGTGTTGAGTTCCAATTCCACCATTCCTCAAAACTGGGAGCTAGACTTTGTTCAATTTTAAGGTTTCTTCTCCCCTGCCGAAGATGTCCAGGTGCTTGTGGACCCGAACAGCCTCTCTGTGTATTCTGATATAGACAAGCCCTTAGTTTTGTTTCTGAGCTCTCAGTAGATACTGAACAAGAAAAAAAAATGTCTTTGAAATGTCTAGGACTAGAAACTTAATTTTAAATGCTTTAGAATTTATATTCAACCACAGGACACTTCCTTGTTTTTTTTAATGTGAAAATATTAATTTTTAAAAGTTTTTGGGAAAAGGAGGGTTGCAAATAACTGTCATCATCATCATCTTGATGTGTATGCTTTTACACACACCAGCAACATCTGTGCATTAGTAGTGATACCTGCCCCAGGCACTTAGCTTACCCCCTGTACTGAGCAAAGAGCATGATGAACAGCTCAAATTATGTGCTTCAGTCCTGTGTTACCTCTTCATGATGGACACATCCCATGAGGCTGACATAACGTGTGCCATTTCCTTTTGCATTGAATAAGCTCTGGGGTAGGATTCTTTCCCCTCTCACTCCCACCCGCATCTACATTGCCTCCCTGTTGGCAAAATATAATGAACTGTAATGTCTAGCCGAGCCCCTAATACACATGTGTTGCATTCAGTCCAGAATAGTAAATTATTCAGCAAATATTTTGCTTCTCAAATTTACCCTGCATATCAAAAGGATGTGTATAACTGATAAAAGCCTAACAGCTCCTTTGGAGTCAATTATCAGCAATGTACAAAGTATTTTCCAAATTACTACATGAGCCCTAATGTATCCAAGGGATGTCTCTAATCTCTCTGTTGTCAGAAATCCACTTTGAATTGAATTGCCTAAATATGGATTGACCAGGGTGATAGCTTGCTCTGCAAATGGCTTGCATTTGGATAGCACATGCTTGCACCAAAATGTACAATCAAATAGGGGGACATATTGTGTTATTCTGTGCAGATATGGTCTATTAGGTAAATATTATTTTCCTTGTGGATTTGTTGTAGATATACTGTATGTACACTTACTTGATAAGCCATATGGTCTTTCAGATAAATAAAATGTCTTCGGAAATTAGAAAGCAACGCAAACCCAAAGCTGAATTGATCTCCTTCTGCCATAATGGGCCCAAAAGGCCATTACTTCCATACTGATTTAAAATACTGTACTATACTATATACTATATATCTATATCACAACATTGGTTTGTATTTACACGTTTGTACAATATATATTTTTTAATAATACCTTATATGAAAATTATCTTTTCCCAAGAATTGGATCATCTGCATGTCAGGAGTGTGAAAAATATTGAACGATTTGAATCATAGTTTACTTTCAGATGACTCTGAGTTGTGACATAATTAGATTGGAAAGCACAGTGCTATGAATGCTGTTGTGTATAGTAGCCTTCACTGAACTAAAGGATCAAGATTCTACCTAAACATTAGGAAGAACTTGTTTGCTATAAAGAACTGTTTGACAGTGGAATGGGCTGCCTTGGAGGATGGTAAACTCTCCTTCTTTAAACAGAGGTTGGATGGGCATCTTTCAGGAGTGCTTTAGTTGTGTAGTCCTGCATAGCTGGGGATTCTGTGCCAGACCTGAGTTCTATAACTCCTGCAACTCATGTATAGAGAACGCTTTTGTGTATTATTTATCCTGAGAAGTTGGCTTGGCCTAAATACTATAAAGGCACTAGATCCTGTCTGGTCTTGGAAACTAAGCAAGGTCAGGCCAGGTTAGTAGTTTAATGGGATGTGCTGTAGGTTTTATTTCAGAGGACGGAACTGGCAAAGCCACCTCTGAGCATTCCTTGCCTAAGGAAACCCTATGAAATTCATGGGCAAGTGACTTGAAGACACAGAAAGTTGGCTTAGATCATGTTGAACTGTTTCTTTATTTATCATAGCATCATCTACCCTAACTTGGCAGTGGTGGTTCTCCAGGGTTTGAATCAACAAAAGAGTTTTCTCATTGCCTGCTAGTTGATCCTTTAAAACAACAACAAGAACAGACTGAACCCAAGTCCTTCTGAATGCGAAGCTGGTCCTCTTCTGCTGAGCAATGATCCTTGCCCATATTACTGTTGCTTCTGTTTATTAGGAAGAACAAAGAACTATGTGTTATACCAAAGCCTAGCTCCTTAGCCACTAGAGTCTTGCTTGGATTCTATTTTGTTTCAGAGATTTCACCAGATACTCTTTGTGTATTATACAGCCTCTCTCCCCCATCTCCCCTGCAAGCCAGTTCTTGCAATGGGACGGCTTAATGGAAATAAGCATGAACTGCATACTGTAATTCTGTCCATAGATCAACTTTAGAAGTTGGAACATAAGCAGTAGTTTGTGCTATGGCATTTCTGTCAGGAAATGACATGGATGTGACCACAAGATGGAGCTGTAAGCTTAGTAATGAAAGTAGTTGATTATGAAAGCTCCAGTGGCAGGTGTGTGTGTGAGTCAGCACTTGAGAGTATGCACATCTGAGATGCCTGATGTAACAGGCATTGTTTAACTACCTATAAAAAGGAGATGGGAATTATCTCCAATGTGGGTTTGTTGTGGATGGTGGTTGGCGAAGCAGTTTGTTGGTTTGAGAGAGATTTATGAGTATTAGAGACGGCTGTCCTATACTCTCTCTATATATTGTAAATATACTGCAAACAAAGATTAAAGTCCTCAAGTTGAGTGAAGGCTGGCCTTGTTGCTGTCTTTATTTGGCAAGCCAGAGCTCAAGGCAGTGTGCTGGGGTGAAGGAATTTTTCCTTCTCAGCCTGAAGTCTTTTGCAGAAGTCTCTCCAGAAACCTTCTCCTTGGTATCCTGTTGACGTGGATCAACTCTGCAGGTGGTTGTGGTGGACACAGCGCGTCTTTCTACGCCCCAACAATTTCATGTGCATCCTGCTACTCCTTGTAAACCACATTGTCCTTATTATCAAGGAAATAATGCTAAGATTCTAATTCCTACTTCCCTCTTTTGCCCTTTTCTCTATTGGCTTTTTTTGTTCAATGCAATATGATTTTTATTCATGTAGTTAGACTGATTTTAGTGGGTTCTGTGAATCTAACACTTTGGAACAGCATGGCCAAAGTAATTTAAAGAAAAGCTCAGCTGCCTTAACCCCTCTCACATCATGTTATATCCATAATAAGACTATACACACACATATACACACACAGAATTTAAGGTGAATACAGCAACAAAAATATCAGACTTAAAACTGGCTTCCTTGAAGAGTACAAAAGACAAAAAATAATTTAAAACGTTTTTTTTAAATGACTACTTTTTCTTTGCACAGTCAAGGAGCTTTTCTCTTCAGATTCTTAACGTCTGAGGTTTTTTTAAAAAAAAATACATAAAGGGTCATAATCTAGATCCTGAAGGGTATCATAGTTAAATTCTTCAGGTTTATTGGTGAAGAAAAATGATTCCAGGTAAGTAAGAAAAAAAGAAACTCTTACAAGAAAAGCAAATTCATACTTTTTTAAGGCTGAAAGTACTCACACACTATTGTGTCTTTGCAAAATTATGAGCACAATTTTAAAATAACATTACTGCCACTATTCTACCTTTTATATGATATCAGTTTGCTAGCTTGAAGAACTTGCTCAAAATTTCTAATGGAAATTTGAATTAATTAACAATTTTTGTGTCAATTAAATGAGATAGATATGTTCCTGAGAACTTAAAAATCTATCATGACAGAGATAGAAGTGAACTCTGTTATGGTGAGTGGAATAATGAACACTAATGTGAGAATTAGCCCACAGGATGTGATAATGGAAATGAGAGGAGGTACAGAAGCCCTAACTATTTTAAAGACTGAAACATCTAGAGTGAAAAATAATGTTAATATTATTTATTGTGGAGAATTATGGCCCTAAACTCTGAAACTGGGACTGCTGCAGTTCTGATCCCTGGCATTTGGCTGTTTTGTGTGTGCGCTCTTGAATCTATGAAGAAACTCACATGTTATCAGGCCAGACATGGACCATGTCAGTACCAGCATGATCAATGCAGATCGCCCCCCATATCCATGGGCGATACATTCCTAGATTTACTAAAGATATGCAAAACTGTGTATTGTAGTGAACCATCATAGAATACCATAGAATCATGCTGGAAGACCTAGCAACGTCTGGCGGATGTTGACCATATGTCTGATGGACGTCTTTTGGACGTTGACCATAGAGTCACACTGGAGGACCTTTTGATGTCTAGAGAGACCACCTCCAGTGTGTATCTATGGTCCTCCAGATGCCCTTCCCCTGATGTGTACCAATCCAGCGTAAACAGGGAGCCACCTGTATTATCTAAATGACAGCTTCCTATGTAAGCATGGTTGATGTTGTACTTTGTCTTTAGCAGATTGATACAATGCCTAGTCAAGGATGTGGTGGTTGCCATATGCTCTTAGGATTTCTATAGATGATATATTCTTAGGGACATGCAAGGAACTAGCAGTGAGCCATTTCAATGGGTCCTGGGGCTACCTGCAAAACAAAACAATATTTTGTTTGGTGGGGGGAAAAACATTTTTGGATGTGGAGAATGGAGGAATCTTAGGTCCTGAGGGCTTGGGGATGGTCTTGAGAAGAAACAAATGCCCCCCATCACACTTTGCCCATCCTTGGGTTAGACAATGCCACTGTTAAGTGGATTTGTAGGTTGCTGATAGGCCAAATACAAAGAATGTGCTCACCAATAGTTCCTTGTCATCCTGGAGAGAAGTTACCAGGGGGAGTCCACATGGTTCTGTCCTGGGCTCAGTGTTATCCAACATCTTTATAAAGGACTTCAGTGAAGGAACAGAAGGCACACTCACCAAATTTGCAGCTGACAGCAAACTGGGACAGTGGTTAATACCTCAGAAGATACAATCAAGATTCAAGAGGACCCTACTAGTCTGAGGAAGGGATCAATGCACAATGGGACTGATGCACTTCGGCCTGGATGCACATTGGTCCATGGTGCATCGGGACACCAGCTAGGGAGTGCTGATGTACATCAGTACAGTCTGATGCTCATTAGGATTCTCTTGGCGGTGTCCTCTTATGCAGCAATTCACTAACAGGGTTTCTTAGCACCTCTGCTACGTAACTAAGCATACATAAAGTAAGTAACATAGCTTGTAATAGAGGATTCTGGCTGCTATCTTTAAATAGCTGAAGGGCTGTCATGTGGAAGATGAAGTGAGTTCATTTTCTGCTGTTCCAGAGCAGAATGCATTCATATTACAAGAAAGGAGACTCAGACTTAACATTAGAAAAAAATATTGATGAAAAGAGTTGTTCAGAAGTCTAACAGCAGTCTAACAGACTGCCTTGGAGGGTGGTGGATTATCTTTTACTGGAGGTTGGATGGCCACTAAGAAATTTCCAGGGATGCATTAGCTGTAGATGCTGGCATTGTTCAGAGGTTGGACTGAGATGGACCTTGGGGACCCTTCCAACTCCATTTGTTTTAAATGAAGGATTTTTCTGGTTGTCCCCTTCCTGTTGAACACAACACACAACTATCCTCCCCCCCCCCCGTTTTGGTTTTATCTGAATTTTGTAGTACTTCAGGAGGTACCTTTCCCTCTCTCCCAGATGTTCAATCAGTACTACTGTGATTTGTGGACTATTATGCACTAACCTATTAGATAATGTCCATGATATGCTGATGTATTGATGCATGCATAAGTGCCTTCAAGTCACCTGTCAACCCATTGTAATCCCATGAATTGCATAGGGTTTTCTTAGGTAAGGAATATTCAGAGGTGGTTTTGCCAGTTTTTTTCTCTCTGAAGTATAGCCTACAGCACCTGGTATTCATTGGTGGTCTGCCATCCAAGTACTAACCACGGCTGTCCCTGCTTAGCTTCCTAGATCAGACAGGATCAAGTGCATTTAGGGTATTTAGGCCCCTATACTGATACAGAGGGTGCGGCTATACGATCATAAAAAAATCCGTATGGGGGGCAAAAAAATACAAACAGCCTGACATTCGTATGCATACGAACCGGCTATACGATTTTTAAGCCCCCTAAGCTTCGTATGACTCCCTCTTCCCGAAGCTGGCTGGAGTGAGCAAGCCAAGTGGCAGTTTTAAATCTCCCGCCACTTTTTTTTTTTAAAGGTTCCTGGTTTGCGGACAGTCGTTTTTCTGTATTTACAATATAAAATAAAAATAAATAAACATATAAATTCACGGACTTACCGGACGCTCGCTAGCCAGGAAACCAACATGGCGGCCGCTCCCAATTCCCCTCCGTGCTAGCCCCACCCCCTCTACTCGGCCAGCCAATCAGATTACCCTGCCTGTTCGTATGTGTGCGAACGGACCGTACAGACCCGTCAGCCATCCGAACGGCGTACGGATTTCTCATCGCGATCCACTTTCCCTCCCGAATGCCGTGTGTGTGTATTTCAGGGTGGAAAACCGCCCCCCCTCTTTTGCATTCGTGTGCATCCGAACGGCCATTTGTACCGAAGTGCGAACTTCCGCACGCCATACGTATTATTTAAATTGTGTAGACGGGACCAGAGACATAATTCCTTCCCAGCTTATGCCAGTTCGGTATTGAAACAGATTCTATTTTTTTTTTAAAAAGCACATGTTAAAATTCAGTAAAGGCTGATGACCTATTTATGGTGCACAAGGCTTCATATGGCATTTATAAGGGATATGTGTATTTATTTTATGGTTCTCTGAAGAAAGAAAATGTGTGTGTGTGTGTGTGTGTGTGTTTTAACATTGAGTATGTAGAGAGACAGGGCTGGGGTGAATGGTATACCTAGCTTCTTTTGGTGACGGAAAACCAAAGTGTGTTTATATTGATAAAATCTTTCCTGCTTCTGAATATTATCTTGCCAGATAGTCTCAATATCACTATTATAATTTATAATTTGTATGCACCAAACAAAAGCTCTCAAGAATATATTAAGACTCTTCTTATTCAGTTGCTACTGAACTTCCAACGAGTACTCATTATCTTGGGGGATTTTAATTAGGCAACAGGCTGTTTAATTGACAGGAAGTCCTTAAATTCTCCTTCTCTGCATTTCAAAAGGTATAAGAGAAGATTCCTTAAATCTACCACAAAATTGCAATTTGTAGATGTATTGCAAGAGGTTATAGGCCAGAAGGGAATAACTTTTTTTATATATAAAGTATAGAGTTGGGAGCTCCTCTACAAGAATTTCTTTTATTATGATGGAGCATGCATCTTTTTTGTGATGAAGGGGACTTTTTTTTTAAAAAAGCAGTGTAACCTGCTCCCATATTCCTGCATAAATTTGGACAGAAACAAAGTAATATTTAAGAGATGCATTTTATGTTTTTAATTTGTCTGCACTGTGTATCACCCAGAAAACTTTTGTGACTGATTACTTTATCACACTACACTGTTATAGTGCTATTATTCCACTTTAACTGTTCTGGCTGCCTCCTGTGGCATCCTGGGATTTGCAGTTTCTATGAATGGTCTTAAAATGAAACATTGTAAGAGAAGTAGGAAGCAAAAGATGCCCGTAGTTTATAATAATGCAGAAACTCTGGCTGTAATCCTGCTGGACAGTATGGATGTAGGTTGCCTAGAGGGTAGTACAATGGCACAGATGAAGGGTCACAGGTGCTGCAACAATGAGGAGAACAACAGAAGCCTCCATCTTGCCCTGGAGAGATAGCTGCTGTGGTAGCTCTCAAGCTGAACAGAAAATAGTGGGGCAGCTTTCTCTGGTGATGGAGACAGCTTTCTCTATTGCTTCCCCTACCAGCAGAAGGTGCAAGGAGGTTTGTATGCACTTTCTGAACAGTGGGTGGACCCTGTATACAATTTGATCCCCATATCTTTGGAACCAATATCTGCGGTTTCAGTTATCTGTGGGACACAAAACAGGGACCTATACCATAGAGTCATCCTAGAAAATGCCAAGTGAAGGCATCCTCTCTAGACATCTTCTAGGTCCTCCAAGGCAACTGGTATGTTTTTACAGGAAATCCATTATTTTGGTAGGGTTCACTATTATCTGCAGTTTCTGGTATCTGCGGTAAATCCAGGAACCAAACCCTCACGGATATGGGGGTCTGATTGTAATTTAGGTATAGATAACCTGGAGAAATTGGGTTATTTTCTTCAAGATCATCAACATGCATCAGCTCAGGCCTAGTGAGGTACTTTGTGTATGTGTGTGTGTTGGAACACTAATATGCTAAGGCCCTCCACAAGAGATATTTTCCAAATCAATGGGCATTGATGCAAGATTCTGGGCACTAGAGTTTTTTCCTCCGTGCTCTTGATATTCCTAGCTTCTAAAATGGTTTCACATGCATTTTTAATAGACTTGAAGAGGCCAATCTTCTATAAATTTAGCAAAAAAGTATTAATTAATTAAAGGAACTGTAATGAGATAAAACTAAAATTACTTAAATTTTAGACTCTCTTTTCAGTGTGGATAGCTCACAGCTGGGGATGAACTAGAGGTAAACTACCTTGCCCACTTCTCTCTCTATATCTGGGCAACTCTACTCTGGCTTCCTTTCTCCTCACCTTTCTCCCATAATACCTCTCAATGTTACCAAAAGACTTGTAAGAACGATCTTTTTACAAAAGTTGGACCAGCAAGGTAGTCATGCCTCAAAGGAGGTCTCCTGAGTCTCAGAGCTCTGAGTGGCCTGTACGAGCAATTGTATACTGACTAAGGCAAGCAGTCTATCATCTGGAATGTCACCCTCCAGCACTGCAGTGTGGAAAAGATAGGGGAAAAATAAGTGCAAATTAAAAAAAAACCTAATTAATACAAGGGGGAGGAGGAATCCCATTTAGCATCCCCCAAAGGTGACTGCATACACTATATCCTCAAACGGTCCTGATTTGGCAGGGAAAGTACTGATTAATCCTCTGTTTTCCCACTTTTCTAGCTGCTTTTAAAATGTCCAGTTTCTCTCTCCACTTCCCACTTTACTCCTTTGTCCTCAGCTTACCTCAATTGGTGCAAACTGAGTTCAACATGCAAAAATAGTTTGCACTCAATTAACTCAGCCAGGGAAGGGACAGGAGGCTGTAGAATCTTGCCCTTCTTTGTAGACTCAGGCAAAAACAAACCACTGCAGCCTCTTCTAACTTCTGTATTCTTCTTTGTTAATAAATTCTGCCATCTTGATCACAATCTAATGTTGCTTGGCCACGTGTCCCAGTTTTCAACTGTGAAATGTTGGAGGGTATGGATACACACATCTTGCAAAGCCTGGGGGTGGGAATGGTTCTTTAAGAGTCAAAGTAAACATTAAAGGAAATGTATATTCTCCGCAGTGAAGTTTTTTTTCTTTCCACAACAGGGATACATGTGCCTGACCAATCAGACTTGCATGTTAAACCTGTGTTTACTTTCCAGTGACAGATAAAAAAAGCATGCTAAATACAAAATATATAGGTGAGGAAAATTGTGTATTATCACAAACAACCATTTTTAACCACTTGGATAAAAAAATTGATCCTAAGAAGTTTGACCCTAAGAAGTGTGCTGGGAAGGTAGCAACTCTGTCCTAAAGAGGTTTCAGGGCCACCTCTTGTTGTTCTGTTGACTGAAGTGGTGTTTGCAGAGCCAAGTTCGGTCTGTGCAATCCTTTATCCAATAACTACATACAAGCCTTCCCCTTCCTCACATGCTAATGTATAGTCATGGGCAAAAGTCAGGCAGTTGTCTGATTGCTATTGTTTCCATGCCCATCCTGTTCTGCAAAATGAATTGAAATTGATAAACAGTGTGAAGCCACCCAGCCTGTGTAAGGAGGGTGCCTTAGAAATTAGAACTAAATATTGCTAGCACGTAAATTAGAGACCTGCTGGCCTACATACTATAGCAGCTGTAAAAGCCAAAGCAGTCTAAACCCTTTATGCATTATTTTTTGTTTGCCAGGTATGCTTACCACTCTCCTTTGTCTGTTCCTAGTATCTCGATAGTACACAGCTGGACACTTCCTTTTAATATTTTTCTTCTTCTTCTTCAGTTTCAAAGATATCTTTGTGCACGTATGGCTAAATTAATTTCTGTGACACACATTGCTGAAATGTAAACATGGTGCCACTTTGATTTCCCATGAAGATAGAACACATGCTGTTTCAGAAAAGAACATGCAAGATTGCAGGAAATTGTGGAAATCAAATGCTAATTACAGGCCCAGATGGGGAAGGTGGAAGGAAAGAGAAAAATAAAACAGAGGAACAATAGATGGGGAGAAGGACCCATTTCTTTGTCTATTCCATGCAACTGTTGGTCATTTCTAAACAGGACCCCAAGCATTATTGGGTTTCATGTACAAAACATGTCATAATCCAACCCTATACATACGATCTCGAGTTTTGAAGCAGAAGTTTATATTTGAGTTCTGGAAATTATGTTTCTTCCATTTCCAAAATTACACCATGTCCTGCTTGGGCTTTTTTTTTTCTTTTTTCTTTTTTCTTTTCCAAGCAAATCCCCCTTGGGAGGGGCCTTAACATAACATCCCTCCTGAAAAAGAGTTCAACAAATCTTGCTTGACTATGTTATAAGTTTTTGGTTGACCCTAATAAAGGTATTATCCTATAGATGTTTTGATTTTAGCATTTTATCAATAGACCAATTCACTTCAAAGCATTATTTTTATGGCTTCCGTGTAAAATTAGGAATTATCCCTCCAGAGTATACAATATTTCTTTTGCAAGTTCGCAGTCAACAGACAAAATTATTAGGAGCTTAACCATTCTTGCTGCTTGTCTATGTGAACTAAACTCCTACTTATGTACATGAAGATCCTGTAAATCCTAGAAGTAGCACTGGCTTCCACTGTCTCTAGGATTAATGCACCAGATTAGTATGGTACAAGTCACACACACACACACACACACACATTTATGTAGGATTGGTACCTGTGGTTTCATTTACATGCAGTTGGGTGAGGAGGCATCTGGGCATCTGGATAAACATAGAGTCAGGCTGGAGGTAGTCTCTCAAGGCATCAGGAAGCCCTCCAGTATGATGCAATGGTCAACTCCCAGTGGAGGTCCAGCAGAAGAGACGAGCCAGCAGCAGCGGGTGCTTGCCCTGTAACCAAGCCCCAACCCCTGCACTCATCCAGCTAATCACCTTTGCACTTTGTCTTGTATGGGGAAGCGATTCATGTCGAATTGCTTGTCTTAATCAGTGAAAATGCGCATATCACAGGAGCTTTTTTAAAAAATTGGGAAAAGCCGCAAATGCTTTTCTCAAGTACTTTTTCCTTTTTTTTTTTTTTTGGCCCTCCTCCTTCCCAATACGATGAGACAATGTGAGATCCCATTAAGTCAGCTTGTATTCCAGGCAAATTCTGTGAGGGGTATTTTCACCATAAAGACAACCCCAAAGGCTCATTAACCCTTTCCATACCACTGTGAGAAACTTTGACAAGTGTTATCCCCCACCACATTTTATTATCTATCTCCACTGTTCAGTCCATTTTTTGTGATCCACTTGTGAAGATGGATTAGCTATTGAGGGACAGAAAGGCAGAACTTCAACAAATTGTCTGGTATACACACTTCAGATTTTGTAGGAAGGGGTTAAAGAACAGTTTGCTTTGCCTTAGTTTCTATGGGGATGAATACTTGAGCAGAACAATCTAGTCTTTGATTAAATTGAGATTTCCCTTTTCTTATATCAGGAACTGGAGAATGTGTGGGCCTCCAGATACTGTTAGACCCCTCCTCCTTGCTGAAATCTCATCATACTTGATGACTAGCCATGTGGCCTGGGGTTGATGGGACCTGCAGTCCAACAACTGGGGGACCACATGATCCCCGCCTTTGTGTTTAAACAGTAGCTGCTAAGAATAATAGCTGCTAAGAGCTATGGGCTTTGTCTAGTAGATGGAAACCTATATAAATAGTATTAAATAGCAGCTGCTGGGAATAGTGGCTGCTAAGAGCAATAGGCCTTGTCTAGGAGCTAGACGCCCATATAACTATTGTGGCAGAAATAACGTTATAAGATTAGTGTCTTGATTGGGCCAGGTCTGGAGTACTGTGTATCATACAATCTTTTTTTTTTTTTAACCCAAAAGCATCTTGGGAGCATTGTCAGTTGATTTCTGCTTGGGTACTTGGGAGACAGAGAAAGAAACATAGGTGGAGATTGGAAGTTTTAATTCCTCTGCCCTTGATGATAATTTCCCATCAGATGATCCCGATTTCCCCTTTTGTTGATGCTGCTACATTCAGCAAAGACATTTCTAAGTGGCAAGGAAAAGATTGTCTCATTAAAACAAAACCACTCTACTTAATTCTGAGTTGTTTCTTTTAAGCAAAGCTATTGTGGCTGATGGCTGGGAGCCTTGATTGCATCTCTTCAGTGGGACCCTGATTTTGAACTACATCCTGGTTTCCCCCCTTTTGTCTCCCCCCTCCCATTTGCAGGTCAAAGAGCTGAGGCACAGTCTTGCTTGAAATGGGTTTACTTCTTTCTCAGTGGCTGGATATTTTTTTTTTCAGGGACTAGAGATAAACACATTATCCCACCCTCCCAACCCAGCTTTGTTTCAGAAATAGCTCAGAGTTCTGCTGAGCACATATTACCCGCTTCTTGGGGTTTTTATCCCCCTTCAGACCCCTGTGGTGAGAGAGATTGGAGCAAGAGTTATTCCTCCGACCTCTCCTGCATTCCCATTGAGTTAAAGGTCAGGGGTCATTTTCTCAGACTCCCTGTGGAGGAGCAAACCAAAGGTCATTCTTACAATTCACTCTTGAGTAGGATGGGATGGTGATAATGTGTGTGTGAGTGTGTGTGTGTATGTGTGTAGGCGCAGGGGCATCACACTGGCAGATGTATCTAAGGGCTTGAAGTTGAACACCGATTGGCGCCTCAGTGAATATATACTGTGTAATATTAATCTGAATGAAAAGGCATTTTCATTTGCTAGTCTTTCAAATTGTCTAGTGTTATGAATAAGCACTGATATTTCCCCCCCCCCTTTTCTTCAAATGCATGGCCTGGCTTTTGCTGTGGCCTACAAAGAAGTGTTATGTTTTTGTGCTTGGTTGTTTTAGAGCAAATCAAGCCTGAACTCTCCTTAGAAGCAAGACGACTAAACTCAAACTGTTGAACTTTGGACATATTGTGAGAATACATGCCTCACTAGAAAAGACAATGCTTGGTAAGGTAGAAGGCAGTAGGAAAAGAGGAAGACTGCATTCCTGATGGACAGACTCAATCAAGGAAGCCGTGGCCCCAAGTCTGCAAGACCTGAGCAGGGCTGTTGAGGATAGGGTGACTTGGAGGTCTCTCATTCATTGGGTTGACTTGAAGGCAGTTAACAAGAACAAATATTTATTTCCAGCGTCTGAGATCTGGGATCACTTTTGAGATTCCTTTTAAGCAGAAAACCTGGGAGTCTTCACAGCACTGCCCTGTTATGAACCTTTCCTCTATCCCTTTCCACTTCCCTTTCTGTTTTGAAACAATGAGCTTACTTTTTATGAATGTGTTATTTCCCAGGAGGGAAGGAGAAGGAACAAAGGGAATCCAATTTTGTTGTTGTCATCGTTGAGCACCCTTCCTTTTTCAAACACTATCCCCTCCATCTTATCTCTTTTTGCTCTTCTTATGGAAAGAGAAGAATTGAAGGAAGCAAGACATGTTTTAGTTGGTTCCTTTTGAGTGTCTTTAAAGGAGAAAGGAGAGTGAAGGCCACCCATTATTTCCTTGGTTGGTTCCTTTACTATACAGGAGGAGGGAGCAAGGGGTTATTTCCTCTGATCCTCTCTTATCAAAGAGAATGCTTAGGCTCTGTCAATGCCATGGCTGCCACTGAGGCTGCTCATTCTCTCTGACCCATCCCTTGCCCTCCCTCTTTCCCCTGCCCCCTTCCACGCATACATATGAGAAAAAAAATGTATTAGTCCCCCTCTTCTTTCTCTTTCTAGCCTTTTTCTCCTCTGGGAGAGAGGAACTAATCACAAGGTGTTAATTACCTGAAAAGGCCTCTTTTCCCTTTTCGGAAAGACACAAGGACTAACAGAGCAGTCCTTTGTTCCTTCTGTGCTTTTGTAATGTTGAGAGAAGAAATAAAGGCAGAATGCTTTTGGTTAGAAAAAAATATGTATCTAAATATGTTAAAAGATGGAAAAGTATTCTGTTTAGTAGGAATTCCTCATATTCTACTGTCTAATATTATAATTCTTATTTAGGTTTATTTCACAGATTGGAGTCTAGAATAGTAAGCAGACGTTTCAGTTGATCTTTCTGTCTATATCTGTCTTTCTGTTTCTCTATCTGCCATCCCAAAATATAACATCCAGTTTGGATATAGGAACTGTAGAGTTATGAAAGGATATTTGGATTGCTTTATTAGATCACTCTTAATATTTTAGCAGTGTTCTCTCCTCGTGTTGAGTGAACGTGCAGATTTCTGCCTCATTAGCCTTGTCCTACACCATGAGCTCTCATTGCATTTCTCTTCTTATTTTCTATTAAATGTGCAGAGCCTAGAAGTGGAGCCACATTTGGAACTGAGTGAACATTTATTCCATGCATATAATGAAGATGAGGCAGGGCTTCTGGTCCACCAGCAGACAGATTGTTTCCCCTTGAAAGTTCATAAGCACAGTGCAGAGACAGTGGCCATCTTTTGTTACTAGACCTGGACATCTGTGACACAGAGGTGTACTGCCTTCGATCTTCAAGGCTGCATTTATTAATTATAGTCCCATAACCATCTGTAGAACTTCTCTGTGAAAACTATAGAATATTGTGTATTCCTGATGGCAGGGGGTTGGACTGGATGGCTCTCATTGTCTCTTCCAATTCTATGACTCTATGATCTCTGTTTTCTGTCCCCTCCCATCCTTCAAGCCACCTGGGCTGGGGTCTGTCACTATTTTGTATAAAGCATTCATGTTGTTGCATGGAAAAATAATGTTCTGCAACAAGGAAGATTCCTTCATCTGGTGTTACGTTTTTCATAGCCTCTGATGGGTAGAGAGAATATCATTCAGAAGATCTGAGCCATATAAAGCTTTTTATAGGTCATCAACACTTTGAATTGTTCCCTGATATATATTCTGACTTGAATGCAGAAATAGAAAGGAGTTGTAAAGCTTGCCTGAACCTGGCCTTGCTCCTGCTTTTACAACAGCTGCCTACTACTCAGTGGTGAGGGAATGGCACATGGAATTAACCCTGCTTGGTTATGGTTGTATAGCTCTATCCAAGGTGCTGATGCTTGATCACAGTAAGTGTGATGGAGTGAAATAAGCTTTACATACTTTTATTTTCAAAAGTGTCAGAGTACAGTAGATGTCTAAAAGCTATTATACTTTCCAACTTATGATGACCCTAAGATGAACCTATTATGGGTTTTCTTGGCAGTGTGTTCAGAAAGGTTTTGCCTTTGCCTTCCTCTGAGGCTGAGAAAGTATGACTTGCCCAAGGTCGCCCGGTGGGTTTCCATGGTTGAGTGAGGATTCAAACCCTAGTCTCCAGAGTCATTGTCCAGTGCTCTAACCACTACACCATGCTTCCTCTCCCTCTTGGTGATACATATACAGTAATCAACACAACTCTGGTTGAAAATTCAGTCTGATCAGTTTACTGGACTTGCTGCTGATGTTTACCCTGCTCTGCTTTTATTTTTAAAGTATTATTGTGTTCTCTGGTTTTGATTTGTTAGTTTTTTTAAAAAAGCATAGACTCACTACTAGCATGTGACATTTTTCAAATCTGCACATGTTTCAAAGAATTAACAAGAAAATTTTGTAGTGAGAATTTCCTTCAGCCCTAGGTCATGTAGGAGTTTGGGATATAATTAAGGAATGAGACATCCCTTGGTACAAGACCACTGAGTAATATATGTTAGACATTATGGCTTGAAATGAATGGAATTGTGTTCCAGGCAAGCTACCCAATGTTCTTCAATAATGTTGTGTTAGTTGTACATTGCAGGATAGAGGCAAGGATACTGAAACTTAATCCTGAAGAAAATGTCCCGGTGTGCTGGTGGGGTTTTAAAATATATTTATTTAGACATTCACACACTGCATCTTCATCCCAGAGAGGATTTCATTGTAGTGAACATAAACATTTAATGCAGTAAAACAACATAAAAAATCTTAACAAAAGAGAGAGAGAGAGAGAGAGAGAGAGAGGAGGGGGTTGACCTGATGCCAAAAGAAACAGAGCATTTGTTCAAAGCAGCCTTCCTGTGGGAGTCCATTCCAAAATGAGGGCACAGACGCAAAGAAGGCTCTCAATTTTGTACTTGATAAGTATGCTTCTTTTCCAAAAGGCACACTTAGAAGGCAAATCCTCTTGTGGCTTGGAGGGAATGGGATGACTGAGCTATTATTGCCCTCTGTTTCATCATCCTAGTCAACATCTTTATCAATGACTTGGATGAGGGAATAGAGGGCATTCTTATCAAGTTTGCAGATGACGTCAAATTAGGAGGGGTAGCTAATACCCCAGTAGACTGGGACAAAATTCAAAATGACCTTAACAGATTAGAGAGCTGGGCCAAAACTAACAAAATGAACTTCAACAGGGAGAAATGTACACTTGGGCAGTAAAAATGAAATGCACAGATATAGGATGGGTGACACCTGGCTTGACGGCAGTACATGCAAAAGGGACCTAGGAGTCCTAGGTGTCGTTTACACAATGAAAATGTAGTGGGAAGGATTCGTGTCGAACCCTGGTTGTTTCCACATACATCAGGTCGGGCACGTGATTTTCAGAAGTGGGGCCACCTTTTATCCCACAACCTGTGGGACTTCCAGTCCCGCGGTTTGTGCCAGTTTTTAAAAAAGTCACAGAAGGATTCGGAAAATCGGAAATGTAAACAGCCCGGGACAAGCTATCTCGGTACTAGGTGATGACCGGAAATGGTGACCGGGGGCGGGCTCAGAAATCAGTAACCAGAAAAGGAGGGGTCAGTCACCCGTTCAACAGATTCAGCCTCACCAGCTGAAAACCAAGGCATCCCTTCCAGCTGCATGAAGGTTTGTGTGTGTGCACGTGCGTGTACTAAATCACCCTGTTCAATGGATTTCTACACTGCAAACCCTTCAGCTTTAACCTGTTCCTCAACTGCATGTTACAAAGAGATCGTGGGTGGAGGGTCACCCATTCATCCCCTGCCTTGATCACCTCCCTGGGTCTGAACGGATAATCAAACATTCATCACCCCACCCCCCCAAGGCACAGTAAAATGTGCCAGCGTCTGAGCAGATGATCACACATTCATTCATCCCCCCACAAGGCACAGTAAAAAATGCCACCGTCTGGGTCTTTCAAAATGCCTTGTGTGTCACTGGCTTGAAACGTTCACTTCACAGCTGCCTCTGCTTAAAGGGTTAACATTTTAAAGAGACAGGGCAATCGCAAGCCTCTGCCTCCCTGCACTCAGCTTGTACTGGCTTGGGCTGCATGGGCTCCAGTCCGCTCTGCTTTTGATCTCTCTCACACTCCCCAGCAACAACTGATCGCTCATCCCCCCCCCCCCAGTTTAGCTGGCTTTACATGGTGTTCTTTCATTTCTAAAGGAAAGCACAGGGTTTAGCCACTGATCGCTCCTGCCTCCCCCGGATTCCTTCCCCATCTGCATTCATAAATTAAGCCAGGTACACATTTCTATCTTAATGAAGGCCCAAGCTACAAAATAGAAGATTTTTGGCATCTCTTCCAGTCTGTATAAAAGGAAAATCTATCTGCCCCTCAAATAGAAGATATCCCTTATAATAAGATGTACCTGTCAGTCCTATAAGGAACAAGCTTTCCAGTCCCTCCTCTTATAAGAAGGGAAAGCTGGCAATGGTAAATAGTAATAACCCAGAAACCACCACTGAAAGCTGAAAACATGCAGCAGAACTCAGAATATGCACTGTCTTCTGTCTAAACATGGGCCTATGGAGAACAGCTTTCTAAGCCTTGCTAGAGAGAAAGGTTTATATTTGGCTGGTCAGCTGTGCTCAGATCAATTTTTGCCCATTCCAGACTGCTAGTGGGCTGCATTACTCCTCCAAACTGAACCCCAAGGAGATGTGACATCTGTTCTGGTTTTGGCTGAGTTTTGGACCTTCCCCACCACCAGGGGCTTTGGGACTCAAGGATATGTGTGTGTGTGTGTGGGGGGGGTAGCTGCCATACTTTGTTGTGCTTTTGAATGTTTGGCATTATTTTGGAACAGAAAACCACCCCTAAATTTTCTTATTTTTGCAGAGGGGGGGGGAGTACAGTGGGGGAGTCCCTGGGGGACTCCAGTGGCTTTAAAAAGCATTTAGAGTCACATACAGTCCCTGGGCTGCACTTTCTCCACCCCGGCTTATATAGCAGAGATGCAATTGTTTTAAGGAATGAGCGGATTATTCCATGCTACAGACCTAAAATGTTTATGCAGTTACACTGATAGCAATAAATAAATAAATAAATAAATAAATAAAATGCTTGTTTAAATACAGAAAGCAGTGCTGATGTTTGGTTTTTTTTGTTGGCTGCTATCTACTAGCTGCTGGGGTGATCACCTACTTGCATGAGAAGGGAAGAGAAACAACATGATAGTTGGCATGTCAGAAATTTGAAGCCTTGGGGCCAAACCCTACTTGTTACGTAGCATGCAGCCTTGCTTATTTTTTAAAAGTAATTTTCAGAGGGTGATTCCTACTTTTAACACATTTTACCATGATGGGAGGCTTCCAAGCTGCATTTCAACAATAATAATGTCCCCTTCGCATGGATTGGAGCCTTACGTAAAAAATTCTCTTAGGTGCTACTGGGAATTTTCTCCCTGAAGCTTCAAGCTTTGCAGGGGATTGATTTTCAGTCAGAATAATGAGGCAAGCCCCCCTTGGCCATGTGCTGTGTTCAAAGTACGAGTCACCCACCGTGCACTTGTAATTAATTTATCAAAACCCAAGACTCTATGCAATGCAGAAAGTATAAGGCTACATACTATGCAATGAGCATAACATGTAGTTTGGCTCTCATAATTGTCGCATTCTTTTTGCTTTTGGGGAAAATGGATGCTCCTTTGAAGATGAACTATGGCTGGAACAATAAAGAAGACTCTTGTGGGACTTCTTAAGAAGTGAACAAATATGTATGTTTGCATAAACTTGGAATATTGCATATGCTGGAATTTAGGAAGGCCTGCTGTGGCACATTTGCTAGGCACTGTGAAGATAAAGTTGCTCATATTTCTTCTGTCCTTGACACTATTATTAACAGAATTCATGTGGATTTATCTGGAGCACTGACTGGTCCAATTTTATGGGATCACTTTCAAGGGATGCACCTTCAAGATGCAGAAAAGGTTTTTGGAGAAGTTTATTCAGCCACTCATATTTTTGACCCTTACCTATCTTAGTTAGTTGTATTAAGGAGAAGGACATTGACTGGATATGTTCAGTCTTCTTTGAGGAACAGATCATGGCTACCTTGAAGACAGGTCTCTGCCCAAGGAGCTTGCAATCTAGAATATGACATACAGGAAACAACAAAGAAAAGGAAGGAATAGGAAGCAATATAGGACTGCTTCAGTTGCAAACCCTGAGTTATAGTTTGAGTTATAGTAGGACATGGGAACTTAGGGGGGTATGTCAAAGACCTAATAGAAACATGGTGTTTTGAGGAGAGAGAGCTGAAGCAAGTAAAGGAGGTGGAATCATCTGGTTGGCAGATCATATATTGGACAAGGGCGGGCATTTGTTTGGGAGCCAGGAGCCAATTCCCTCCCCCATGGGCCACATCTTCCCACAGATGCCTATTTTCCTCTGCAGTCACACTCAAAATTGTGAAAGGAAGTGACATCACATCATTTTCTGTTGCCATTTTGAGAGGGACTGCAGAGGAAAGCAGAGGTGTTTGGGGTAGTATGGGGTTCTGTGGTGCTTGTGGGGAGTATTTTCATGTGTTTTCACATGTTTAGGAGGCTTTCTGCATGGTTTGGGGATGAAAATTGGGAGGGGTTAGAGGAATGTTTGGGGCCATACACAACCTGTGGGCCAAACTTTGCCCACCCCTGATGTAGAAGAACAAGTGGGAAAAAAGAGAAAGGGCAGAATCTTCTGAGGGAGCAGGAGACATTTGGATGGCTGATAATAGTGTACCTGGAAGAGTGAAAATCACAGATGAGTATGTACCAGGATATAAGGATGAAGAGATGAAGAGCAAGACCATGGCATTCTTGTCTTTGAGGACAAAGGCCTCTTTATAACCAGCTGTTGGTGAACATGAGTGCTATTACACTCATCTTTTGCCTGCAGGCTTTGTAGAGCTATCTGGTTGGCCATGGTTTAAACAGAATGCGGAACTATATTGGCCTTTGCTTTGTTCCAATATGGCTTTTCTTATATTCTTATGACAAGGTGTTGGTACTGGATTCAGGAAAGGCAAAGGAAGGCTATGTTAGGATTTAAGGAGGATGATTCAGGAAAGGCAAAGGAAGGCTATGCTAGGATTTAAGGAGGATGAACAATTTTTAGCTCCAGAGAGCTGAATAATTTTGGCTATCCTGTTTGATAGACAAGAATATAAGGCAAGAGAATGGAAAATGAGATAAGAGGCCATTGCAACAGTCTACGTAAGAGATCCCACCATGGTATTACCTTTCTGGGGTGGTGCAATTGCAGACTTCCATGAGGCAGGTAGAATTTAGGGTCTCCCATGCCAGGCAGGCTTTTGCTGAGGAGCCAGATTAAACATGCCAAAGAGTGACTGGACAGCAGCAATAGTGGGGCATTGGTGGAGGCTCTCTCAGAGACAGTGGCACTATAGGTAAGACTAGTATTACTACACAGAAAGAGGCATCAGTAAACCACTTCTGAATATCTTTTACCATGAAAGCCCTATGATGAGACAATCCAAAATGACATACTAACTACTAACATACACATGTTCTTATGAACCATACCAGGCTATAGCAGAGTAAGGCAGAAAAGTTGGATAGAGGGAGAGAAGTCTGGGAAGATAGAGTGGTAGTTACCAGTCTCAAAGAGCAGTGAAGATACTCAGACAGGTGTCTGAGGATAGCACAGGAGGTTCTGATCTGGGGCACACCAAGAAAGAGAGTGGCCAGGTCTGTCCACTGTGGCACACCTCAACTGTGACACACCGTGCTATTGTTGGGGCTCTAATATTTATACCTTATTCCATGCCTTGGAGGGGCAAGTTAGTAATAACAACTAACTTGGATAGCTCTCCCACAGAACAGACAAAAGAAACAGAAACTCAACCAATTGCTTTAATTGTGGAAAGGTAGAACATTGATGGGTTTGTGACCACCTCGTAAAGTTGGGCAGGGGTATGAGGGGAGATTTCCTGTAGGGTATTGGGATTGAGGAATGGTCACTTGATTGCTTGATTGAATTATTGCTGGAAATAACCCAGGGCTGGAAGAAAAGATTAGCACAGACCCTGGGTGGTTAGCCCATTATGGGGATAAATCCATTATGGGGGCTTTCTGCTTAATCCTAACCATTATATTTCTAGACACATCTCAGGTCATTGTGACCTTCAACTGACCTCCAGTCTGTCTAAACCAATGTGACCCCAAAAAGTGTCTAATATGTTCAGTTATGCAATCTTGCAGGGAGGGGTAGTAGGACATGCTACCAAAAAGGCACTCAACTAGCTACTGGGGAAGAGCAGAGGACAAGCCTGAGAGCACAGTGTTTAATGACACAACTGGACCCAAGCTGAAAGGACATTCAGCTGCTGACATGCTCAGAGGTGAAAGGAAAGTCTGAAGCTGCACAACGTATATTACAGGTGAATAAACTCAATCGAGGAAGCCAGACTGAATTGAGGAAGTCTGAAAGACCTGAGCAGGGATTGTTCATAACAGGGTGACTTTGAGTTCTCTCATTCATAGGGTTGCCCTAAACTGAAGTGGACTTGATGGCAATTGACAGCAACAAAGGTGAGAGATGCCTAAGGCATGGACTTGAAAGGAGAAGCAGCACAGTGTGGTAACCAGCTGAATAGGGGGAACAAAGAAGATGTTGGAGTCAAAGAGAAAGCAAAGGCTATGTGCTTGTTCAATAGTGTGGTTGCCAATTAAATGTTGCAGTCCTAGTAAACAGTGTGCAGATAATGTAAACTGCCGATTAATAGTCATAGCAAGATCAACAGCATAACAGGCACCCCAAAGAAGGACACAAGCAACACCCAGTGTCTATTGAATCCAAATTCTATACTGTCAAATGTGCTAATGACTTTCAATTCAGTCACCATCTGTTTAGCTACTTGCCAGCTTCCCCATGCTTATCATGAATATCTGAAAATAAATAGGTACTATCAAAAACATCATGATGTAATCTATTTCTTTATTACAATTCTGTGCTTCCCAGTGGCTGACACTTTCTGAGCAGTTCACCAAATAATGCTTAGAACCATACAATATAAAGACATAATAACACAATATAAAAATCTAACCAAGTTTAATATCACAAAATAAAGGCAGAGCAAAACACCACCAACAATAGAAGATTGACAAGTATTGTTATTGTTAACTGCCATCAAGTTGACTTTGACTTATGGTGACCATATGAATAAGAGACCTCCAAGTCCCCTTTCATCAGCCACCCTCCTTGGGTCTTGCAGACTTAGAGCCATGTCTTCCTTGAAGACTTAATCCATCTGGAATGTGGTCTTCCTCTTTTCCTGCTGCCTTATACCTTACTAAGCATTATTTTCTTTTCTAGTGAGAAGATAAGTATTACACAATTTTTAAAAGCCAAATGACTAAAAAGTCTGGGAAAATAAAAAAGATCAAAGTGCCAGGTGCCAGGTGAACTACTTTGGGGTGGGACATTCCATGACTGAGGAGCCACCATTGAAAAAGCCCTCTCTTCAGTAGCCACTGGCCATGTCTCATTTGGTAGGAGCATCTTGAGACATTCCCTGAAAATGACCTTTGGTCTGGGAAGATATATGTGGGAGGAGATGATCCTTCAGGTAACTTAGCTCCAAGGTGCTCAGGGCTTTGACCCCTTCATAAGGCATTATTGGCCCTCCCTTCTGTCTCTTTACAAAGAACCTGGTCCTGTAAAAGAGTGCCCCTAAAATTCCTTATAGCCCAGGAAAAAGTGGAAGTCAGAAAAACATTCTGAAATGTAGAACCAGTACAATGCATAATCTGTAAATAAAATTAAATATTTTCAGTATCATGATTGACATTTGTTTATGTGGCTTATGAAGAACTACACATTGTCTTGAAGAGATCACAGCAAAGGTCTCCTCCCTCCCATAATTATTTTCACACAAGTGTTCGTTTAGAATTAGGCTGTGGATTTCATCCATTGTTGAGATTCTCCTCCTCCTTCTCTTCTTTTTCTCTGAAATGGAAAGAACAAATCCACTTAAAAATGCTGAGATCTTTTGACTTCTTCCAGAAAACTTTTTTATCAGTCTAAGAGGATAAGAAATTCATTAGCTTAAGTTTGTATGATTGTACCAGCTCATTAAAGAGCCCTGTGCTTCTCAGTTCCAGCATGCCTCCCAGCCCTGCACTGAAGCTGTCAAAGTTAAGGATGAAGGTATGGGACCACTTAGCCATCCTATGAGGCAATTTCTTATTTTTAACTATGCAGACCAAAGGGTTCATTAGATTAGCTTAATGAACAGTCATGGGCCTGATGTACAAAATTCCCCATTTCATTAGTGTTTAATTGCAACCAAAATATGCAATTGCCAAATAGAGCCACCCTAACAGGAAAATAAAATGTAAATTTCAGTTTAGAGACAGTAATTATGTTTCCAGAGTCACTGTTCCTAAGTTTTCTTTTATAACCAGGTGGTGAAAATGTTTTAATTTGAATTGTAACTCTTCATACCTGTTCTAAATAACAGTTTTAAATATTTTTAAAACACACACCCACAACCCCTCCCCCACACTAATAAATATTTTCCACTTGGCCTGGTAGGATTATTTCCAGAATCTTCTGTCCCTTTTGTGATATGATGAAGTACTCAGTAATTTCTTTTCATCTGTGGCATCTAAAAAGTCACTACTTGAAAAAGCACATCTGTTATAAAATATGTGGAAGAAAACTAGGAGGAAAATGTATTCCAGTCCTCCGTTGACAGGCTTCACGGCTTTGGCCAATTTATGTGTCATCTGGAAAGTTCGAAATAGGGCAATTGGTCCCCAAATACATTTTGAAGCATCCTTAGCAAATCTTCTAATCTCAGTTTTCACTAGTGGAGGAACACTGGCACTCGAGTGGAATTTAGGAGAGACTTTGAGACAGAGGGCCAAGGCATTCACTAAGATAACCTCCCGTATCTTAGCTTCAAGTGGTAATGTTCAGGTAAAGATGGATGATTGCTTTTCATTTCCCCCAAAAGATATGTGATAGAAGATAAAGCCGCATGGCAAGACTTATATACCTGTTTTCCCATACTGCATCTGTGCTTATATGGAACCTTGTGGTTTCTGCATTACCAGCCCAAACTACAAAGTGTGGAGTGCTATTCTTATTTTCTTAATCGTGATAAAAAAAACCATATTATACAGAAGCAAGTAGCTGGTGGAATGAATCTTTGCTAATCATCAGGAGTGGTTTCTAGCAATAATAATAGCAATCAAAAAAAGGCAGCAAAGTACTTGAACCTTTTTAAAGAAAGTCGTGATAGAAATCACATGATTCTATCTGTTTGTAAACATCTCCTGAGGTTCTTACCATTCTATAAAATACACCAGAAATGCATTTGTGAACTCTGGATGTATTTTCTCTTATACCTCACCTTCCCATTTGTTTCACAACTCTTCCACTTGTAAAATTACAAGTTGTGCTCAGCTGAGACTCCCCCTGCCCCACTTTTTTTTTTTTAAAAAAAACACCATGTGTTTCCATGTACAATTTCTTTCCTTTGTTCTCAATGATGTCATTTCAGGACAAATGCTGCATCACACGATGCTCAGTAAACCATTAACATCTCAAGGAGAATGCTGCTAAAATTGTAATTACTGTAGCGGCTTATATTAAATAATCAAAGTAGCAAGTATTTCAAAACCAGAGTCCTGATTTCTAAAGTGTTATGTTTTGCATTGCAAAGATGTTGTTATTTTGCCATATTGCACACCTCGAACAATACAATGCCACATTCACAATTAAGCAAGCCCTTGAGAACTGATGGCACCTTTTTGCATTTTCTCCCACTCCAAAAACGAATATTTCCATGGTGTTTTTTTTTTTTTTGGTAGCTAAGCATAAACACAGAAAATATTCCAAGAGCACTCATCAAACAGTGATGGAACAATAATACCGGAGCTCAAGCCAGTCTTTAAATATACAGTTGTCCCTCCGTATCCACGGATTTGGTACCCATGGACGTAAGTATCCACGGCTTGAAAATATTCTTAAAAAAATAATAATCCAAAAAGCAAACCTTGATTTTGGCATCTTATATAAGGGACACCATTTTGCTATGCCATTGCATATAATGGGACTTGAGTATTCACAGATTTTGGTATCCACAGGGGGTCCTGCAACCAAACCCCAGCAAATATTAAGGGACAATTGTACTACTTATCATAAGGATTATCATTTTGACCAGTAGTATTGGGATGAACTCCATAGTGATCACATAGTGAGGTCCCTAAATAGACTTACGGTACTATACTATGCAGGTTTACTGAGAAGTAAGTCCTACTGTGTTCAGTGATGCTTGCTTCTAGGTAAACAGACATAGGACTGAAGCATCAATTGATCCATGGTGCTAACCATTTGGATGAATTTACAATTTGGATGAATTTTACATGATGCTTCATTTTTAATGTATCAACCAAAATAGTTTCAGGCATGTGCATTCCAAATATACATGTTCCTTCTTTGTCTACATAGCTACAATTCTGATACCATATTAGTTTAAAACTAGGCTCATGACAGAATTACCAGTGGGTTTGACAGCATTTCAGTCTGATTTCTCCCAGCCTGATTGGTTATGGCACATCAGAAAGTCTGATGCTGGATTGGCTGACTTGGCAGCTGTTGCTATGACTCTGTTGTTGCTAGGATCTTTGCTGTCTCCAAGCCCTGCAGGAAACATGTAATGAATTATGGATGGTTGATTTTCTGAGAGAGGCCTGATCTGTAATGCAGATGAGCTTCAAAGACCCCGTTTTCTTCTGGGTTCTTTAAAAAAAATATAATAAAATCAAATCAGAGTTTTAAATCAGAATCTGGCATTTGTGTAGTCCCCAGTCACAGTAGTAACTCCTCAATGCTGATGTTAATTCTTATGCAAAGTGAAGGCCAAAAGGTCGCTATCTGTTATTTGTTCAAGGAAAGCTTGTAGGATTTGCAGTGAACTCTGACACCATAGGGAGTATTTTCTTTTCAATTTAATTTTATGAGTATAACAAGGAGGGTTTATATTATTGTTATTATTTTTATTATTATTATCAGTGCTGCAATAATATACATTTGGTACTGTGAGGTGTGGTACAGATAAGAAGCAGAACAGTGTAAGGATTAGAAATACAAATGCAATTCTACACATGGCAATGTTGTTGCTAGCAGGGGGTACAAGTCTAGGTTTGATTGCACACCAATGAACAGGATTCCTGCTTGCTTAGTTAACAAAATTGTTGGTCAAATATGACCCTGGATATTCACATCATGTACTTTGATCAATAGCGTAATAGCTGTTCCATAGGATGAAAGTGCTAATTCAGCAAGGATTTTAAACATACAGAATGACTCTTGCAGACAAGTAAAATATTCTCTCCCATGTACTGTACATGTCATAAACCACCTACATACTTCAAGGTTAGGATGTGGGGGATGTTGTTTGCCGGAGACATTTAGAGCGTAGTTTTTTATGTTAGTTTTGTGTAAGTGGCTGGCAGGGCAGGGAGGGGTCAGTGTTGATGGCACCCTGACTCTGGAGTGCCCTTGTGCAGGAGGTACATGTGGCACTGTTGGCGGACGTTCTTTTTCAGCACCAGGCTGGGGGGAAAAAAACCTTTTATCTTCATCCAGTTTCTGTTCCCAATTAGAATAAACCTATTGAGCTACAACAGGAGCTTGGTAAATTGACATGGATATAAGCTCTGTTGGTTCAATGGCTCTATTCTAGTTGGGACTTATAACTGGATTTAGGCCATATTAAAACCACCTCTTAGTATTCCTTGTCTAAGAAAACCCTATGAAATTCATGGGGTCACCATAAATCAATAGGTGACTTGAAGGCACGTATACACATCTCTCTCTGCTGGGAGACTTTGGGCAGGTCACACTCTCTCATCCTCAGGGGAAGGCAAAGGCAAACCCCCTCTGGACTAAATTTGCCAAGAAAACCCTATGATAGGTTCACCTTAGGATCGCCATAAGTCAGAAATGACTTGAAGGCACACAAAACAACAGAAAATCTTATCTCTTTGTAAAATCTTATCTTTGTAAGACAGGTCAATCTTATGTATCCCCTTCTTGTAAATTAGCTGTTGAGGCTGAGAGATGGTGGCTTGCGAAATGACCTCCACCATTGAAATGAATGAGAAATTGTTTGTGACTTTTTAAAATGACCCAATAAAATATACAAATCTTCCTTAAAAACCTACTCTGCCAACTCATTGTGGTGTGGAGTTGACCATGAGCTCTTGAAAACAATGCCCTTGCAGTGCGGCCTCTGGCAGGTTCTACCAAGCTGATAAGACTTTGACTGTAGCTGCTGGTGGTGGCCTGAGTGTCTCTTTTCTGGAGACCAGTCTAGCTAAATATAGAAAGACTTGATACCAAAAGTTTTCCCATCATGTAGTGAAGTGACTGAAGAAAACATTAAGATGATGTCAGTGTGAAATAGCTGTAATCTGCATGGGTAGAAAGACTTCCTTTACCAATGAAATCATGGGTTTCATCAAGATATTCAGGGTAAATTAATTAAAAGCAGAAATACAAAGTAGCAATAAAACAAGTCAGATTAAAAACAAGATAAAAGCACCAGCAGCATGTTAAAAAACAAACAAACCACCAGCAGGGATGAAACAGAAAAGTTGGTCTTTTCAAAAAATGAATAAATTGCTGGGATATGGTCCCAAGTTTATCCATATGATATTAAAGGGGATGCCATAGGCTTTCATAATGTTATAGCTTTCTTTCATATTCAGTGTTGGTTTTTTTAAAGGACACCTTACGGTGGTCTTAAGATCCAATCTAATTGTGAACAAGGACATTTTGATTTGCATATATGAAGGACCCACACCTGTAAACTGCTTTGTTGGGGTAATGGATTAGATAGGGGACAATGCACTGAAATTCAGTCAAGGCAAACGGGAGATTGGGGCTACAATCCATATGCCTCAGCACAGTAGTGGACCTGCATTAGGATGAGCTGTATACCACCCCCCAGCCTTGCCTCTGAAGCCCTGCCCACATGGACGTTCCATGTTTTGTGGGGATCAGGCAGTATAGCCTGATGTTCATATAGCCAGATTACCTCAGATTTTCCTTGGTTTTTTTCTGGGCTGTGAGGCCGTGTTCTGGAATAGTTTCTTTCTGATGTTTCACCTGGCATCTTCAGAGAATGGTTGGGTGGGAGTGTATGTGGAGTTTATGTGCTGTGAACCCCTGTTGGGGCCAGCCACAGATACAGGCAAAACGTCAGAAAGAAACTATTCCAGAACACAGCCTCACAGTCTGGAAAAAAACCCAAGGAAAATCTATGGATACCGGCCATGAAGGCCTTTGACTTCACATTGATTACCTCAGAGTTAGGATCCATCAGGGTCCTCCAAAGGTCTCAGTCCTGCTGTAATCATTTTGTGATTGGCTATGGCATTACCCAAACTGCTAGTGATGTGGAAATTCCACACAATATCAAGTTATTAATAATTTGGGGAAATTAGCAGCAACTCAACTTAGCAATGTGATAGGGAGAAACAAGAGAATCTTACATCTATGTTTACCCCTACTAGTTCTGAATGGACACACACACAAGATGAAAAGTTAACAATGATCTTTATTAAAGGTTCAAAAATAATACGAATCATGCACACATTCATACAAGAAGCATTCACACAAAGGCTAGCGAGAATGAAATGAGAAGGATTTCTATAGGGGCACAGTGTGAGGGAGTTTTGACATGATACAACCTGCCTGCAGATAGAAGTCTCAAAGCAGTCTGGCAGCGTGGATGGAGGAAGCAGGAATGGCTGCACAGTTGGACGAAGAGTCCTCAATGTGTGCAATGAGGTGTGGTTTGGGGCTTCTAATTATACCCCAAACCGTGCCTTGAGGGGATAGGATATTGAGTGGCAAGACAATGGGTTCAAGGAGAGTTTTGTGATAAAACAATGAATCTCTGGATGTATTATGTACTTTCAATGTGTGGTTTGACTGAATTTGTAAAGCATGAACTGCCTCCTTGATGTCTAGGTCTGGGATACAGGAAAGGTGTTGTTTGCAGACAAAATATTACTCCAGCTATGGATGATGGGCTTATTGTCTGTCCCCAGATGTGCCCAGAGAACATTCCCTTAGGTCTGGCTTTGACCTTTGATTTGGAACTTTCCATTGCTGTCCCCTCTGTTGGGCTTGACATGACTTGCTATTTTCAGCATGTGTCTTCCAGAGGCTCCCTGTTTTACTGTCTGTCCAAGTGAAAGGCCATATTAAATGCCAAATTGTTAAATATTGTCAATTTTTGGGATCCTTGGGGGTGGGGCATGCTAGGAGCACTAGCATTGGGGACATAGCCAGGCTCTCCTCTGGTCCTGCCTGCTCTCCTGACGCATGGAACGGTCAGGGGAAGGCCTCAGAGCTGGGGCACTTTTGACACTGCAGAGGGAGGAAGGGAATACTAACCCCCACAGTGGCCAAAAGAGGACATATGCAGGTGTAAAGGAAATCTAGACACCAAAGCAGGACTTCTCATTATCACAGGCTATTGGAATGCAAAAATGGAAACAGAGCAGAATCAAAGATTGTAGGAAAATTTGGCCAAGGATCAAGAAATGAAGCAAGAGAGCAACTGATTGAATTTTGTGAGGCCAACAGTTTACTCATTGCAAACACATTCTTCAAGTAACCCAACAGGCAACTGTACACATGGATATCACCTGAAGACCAATCGAGAAATTAACATACTACATAACTGGAAGCAGAAGTTGGAGAAGCTCCATTCTTTGCTAAAACAAGACCAGTAACAGATTGTGGCACAGACCATGATCTGCAGGTATCAAAAAATAGAGTAAAGCTAAAGAAGAACACTAAACCAGCCATCATGCCAAAATACAATCTGAAGAACATCCCTGTAGAATTTAAAGTTAATGTGAAAAATAGATATGAATTATTACATCTAATTGACCGGGAGCCAGATGAACTGTGGACTGAAGCCAGTGACATGGTTAGGGACGAATGAAAAAAGACACTATTTGCACGGTGATTCTGACTTGTAGTAGGGTTTATTCAGAGGTGGTTTGCCCTTTCCTACCTCTAGGCCTGAGACAATGTAACTTGCTCAAGGTCACCTTGGGGGGGGGTTTCCATGGCTGAGGGGGCATTCCAGATTCCTAGTCCAGCCCTCAGACCACTATACCACACTGGCTCTCGTGTTGCAGTGGATCATGTTGAATGATATTATTTTATTGCAGTTCAAATGATTTTTGTTTTTGTGCAACAACATACAGATGCAATTCACAAACCTGTTTTTGCTATACTGATGCAATGTCCTCATATCATCTTCATCATCAGAAGCAGCTAAATCTGACATACTTTGGATCTGCATACAATGGAATGTAGAAACACTTTACAGCACTTAAAAGTTTTGGAGTCTATGCCTTCAGGACACAAATCTGCATAAAATTTACATATGATAATTTTATGTAAATTTGAAAATTTAGAAATAATTACTAGGATTCATTTAAATACCACAGAAAGCAAAGCTAGACAATTAATCTCATCCAAATTGCTTCTAATAAAACAACTTCTTCAATTAATTTGCTTTCCATCCTTGCTCATCCCAAACCAGCGGTTCCTCTTCAGTTACAATTAATTTGCAGCAGAATGAAAAAAATGCAAAAAAGAGAATGGCTGGTAATTTTTCCCCCCATGGGCCTTTTCAGATATGTGTACATACACACACACACCTGTTTAAAATAGCAAAGGCAAGCCAAGGGTAAATCAAGGGCCTTACAATCCTTCTGATTGTTTGAATTTTAAACAGGCTGGAAGTTACTACAGGGTCACCAGGAATAATTTTCCAATACTAAGATTGCCAGATTGGATATAAGATGGGGGTCTTTAACTATTCATGTATTATTCATTTATTTAGAATGGCCACAATCCTCTATCATGGTCTAGTGGATTGTGAAGATGCACAATGGGACATCAGCAAGAGTGTCCCAATGCGCACCAGGTTCTACTGTCTGGTTATGCATTAGGACTCAGGACTTTATCAGACTAACATCGAAAAACACTGTAATTCCATGACTGAGGAAAGTGTAAACATAGTGGCATGATTACAGTAATTATCACATGTTGACATAATCACGTGATATTACCGCCACAGAATTATTGTACAACCACCACTAGCAGTTTAAAAATGGGATTTCAGCTTGCACTACAGTAATACTTCACTTTGCATTGCCTTCTAATAACAGAGTATTAATGCTTCATGCTGTCTCACACACACACTTTTAAGAAAAAATTTCTCTTACTTCCGTGATTTTGCATGGGGGTGAGATTTTGGCTATTCTTGTGAGAAGATATGACTTCAGTTAAAAACACCCAAAACAAATACATAACGAACCAACTTCATGAATAAAGACTTAAACAAACATAAAAACCTAGCAAGCAAAGGCTATAGTTCATTAAAACAGTGTCTAGTTGGTCCTCTTCATGTTCTCTGCTGGAAATTTAATTATGTGTCCTCATTGGGAAAGGGGAGGGGAAAAAGAGGACTGCCCATTCATGCTGTAATCACATGATTACAGTGTGATGTGATTTTGCATGCTTAGCAACACTGCAAATAGAGTGATATTGACAGGTTTTGCCTATTAGTCAAAAGTTATGAATAATTAATGGGTGGAGTATACATGGACCATGGGAGGACAACAACGTCATGCGATAACAGGAGCCCATTTGTGCTACTATCCCATTGTAATTGTGCAATTTCATCTTCATGTGATAAAGTCTTTGGTCCCACTGGGCATTGGTCCTGTTGTGCATCAGTCACTTTTCTGGTTCCTCTACATAGTAATGTAACATCAGCCCCTTACTGGACAGGGAGATTACAGAACTGCCCAGTTCTAATTCCTGCAGGCATAAGTTCTGTTAGTCAACAACAGGATTACAGCTGATATTTCCATATTGCCTCCCAGTGGCTCCCAAGGTGATGAACAATAAAAGCAATCAAAACAGTACAAAGATAAAACATTTTTAAAACTCTTACTCTTTAAAATACTCTTTAAAAACTTTTAAAAGCAGTATAAAAACAATCCTGAAATACAATTTTAAAACAGTTTAAACAGAGCAATTTCAAATATTGAAAGCCACAAAGAGCAGCATGGTTTTGGCTGCCAGCCAGAAGCTCAAAAAATAAAAAAATAAAAATGGAGCCAGCCTAACTTCCTTGGGTTTAGGATCCACAGTCAGGTTGCTGGCACAGAGAAAGCCCAGTTACTTGAACATACTAGCCTAACTTCACAAGCCTTTGGGACACACAACCAGTGGTGTCATTAAGGGGGTGAGGGAGTGTGGACTGTACTAGGTGACACCATCAGAGTTGGTGACACCAAAATGACTGTCTATAACTTTTTTGTACAGTGTGAGGTTGAAGGCTTTCACAGCCAGCATCCATAGGTTTTCTGTGGTTTTTTTTTGCCAGGCTGTGAGGCTGTGTGCTGGAAGAATTTATTCCTGAAATTTCACCTGCATCTGTGGCTGGCATCTTCAGAAGATGCCAGCCACAGATGTAGGCAAAATGTCAGGAATAAACTCTTCCAGAACACGGCCTCACAGCCTGGAAAAAAACCCATAGAAAACCTATTTTTGTGCAATATTTCAGAAAAAAATTATGTTTTTTTAAATAAAAAATATCCCTGGTGCTGTGTCCAGCCAGGTGAGCCTTCTTTCTTGTTTCTCTACCACATGTAGGTTTTCAGTTACTCTCATAGTTATGTGGAGACTGTGTAGATTGCTGAGAAATGTAGTTTCCAGAGCCTCCTCTTGGTGCTTCATAATCCAGCTTGCTTTCCAACAAGTTGTTCAAGGTGTCATTTTGGGAACTCCTGTGCAATATGAGGAGCAAAATACAGAAGTGGAACTTGGTCCTTTCATTTTCACTCTCTAGATTTAGAGTATAAATTATAGTATGTCCTCAGTGTTCAGTCTTATGGTCTGGTACAGGAGGAGATCCATGGGGGTGACACCAGCCCATTGCACACAACGGGGCCTCCTCTGGGGGATCTCAATTTTTGGGCAGGCTCATATGGGAGGAGGCAGTCTTTCAGACATCCCAGCAATTTTCCGTGAGTTGTCAAGACACAGTAAAGTATTGCTTTCACAACCCAAACACAAAAGTAAAATAAATCTGGCTAACCCCAGAGTTAATATATCTGGTACTGGTAATTCTAATTGAATCAGCAGCTATCCAGTTCTTCCTAGAGCTGATTTCAAACTAGGTTTCAAACAAGGTTTTGTTTCTTTGCTGTTAAGCTACCAGAACTGCTTCCCTCCATGCACCCACACGTGGAGATGTTTGAAATCCCTGTTTGAAGAAGCTGTTTGAAATTCTTGCTTCTGAGATTGGCAGGTATATCATGAGGTGTATAGCAACACCAGCCTCCTCAGAACATACTCCTTTGCCTTGCTCCCTTTGCACCCTGATAGAGCATCAGCATTATTAAATCTTTGTGTGGCCTATATACCACTTGTAGTCACAGACAATATTTCTGTTATGCCAGTAACCCTCTTTGAATTCTTAGGACAGCATTATACAATCTCCCTCCCTCAAAACTGCATGTGGTGGGATGTGATTTGTTTTCAACTTTTATAGTGGCAGATTGCAACAGCATGTTTTGCATTAGTATCTTCTTGAACAACATGAATTCTATTTCATGGATTTGCATAAAGTAAAACTCAGTTTAGGGGGCAGTATACCATCTAAAGCTGCAGTCACATATACTGTCACATGGGTGTAAATTCCACTGAACACAATGGGAATTCCTTTTGAGTAAAGAACATAGGATTGAACTTCTAGTCTTCAATTCTAAGCACATTTATTAGAGAGAAAACCCAGTGTACTCTGAGGCATTGACCACTGAGTAAAATTGCTTAGGGCTGTGCTGTAAATTATGTATGCTTATCTGGCAGGAGTCTTCCTGAACTTAATGGAACTTATTTCTGAATAGATATTCCATATGCTCCAACATTTCACAGATGAAAACGGGGACACATGTAGCCAACATCACAATATTGTGGCCTGGGTGTCAAAAGTTATTAACGAGGAAGAACATACAAGATAGGAGAGACTGCAGCAGTTTGCTTCTGCCTGAGCCTATGGGAAAAAGAAAGATTCTTCCCCTCCTCCACTTTCCCACCTTCTGAGTTAACTAAGAGCCTTACCGCACTCTGAAGAAAAGCAGCAAAGCAGCAGGAATGTTCCGTGTTTCCTGCTGCCTTACTGCATGACGTTGGCGTTCTTTTGTTCCAGTCCCATGGGGGACTGAGGTAAAACTGTGTCTTTTTGCAAACAGATTTTTCTGGTTAGCAAAAAGATGCAGTTTTATCTTGGTCCTCCATGGGACTGGAATGAAAGAATGCTGATTTATGTGACAAGGCAGCAGGAAAGATGGAACATTCCTGCTGTTTTGCCACTTTTCTTTGGAGTGCAGTAAGGCTCTGAGTGCAAACTGCTTTTGCATTATGAACTCATGTTTGCAGCAACTGAATTAAGCTGAAAGCAAAGGGGGAAAGTTGGAAGAGGGGAGGGAAACTGGAACATTAAAAAAAGCTGAAAAGGTGAGATAGCAGAGGATTAATCAGGACTGTCCTCACAAAATCGGGATGGTTAGAAGGTATAACATTCATACAGTTCCATTATTAATGGTGTCACTGATGACTTGTTAACATTGACTTTGTTAGATAGATATCCTAGAAGTCTTTGCAAATCATATTTGTACTTGGAACTAGGCACTTCAAGCATGGCCTGCATTTTAGTTGTGTTTGGTTTTAAATCTACAGTTGTCCCTTCATAGTCACTTGGGTTTGGTTCCAGGGCCCCCCATGGATACCAAAATCTGTGAATACTCAAGTCCCATTATATGCAATGGCATAGCAAAATTATGGTCTCTTATAGAAGATGGCAAAATCAAGGTTTGTTTTTTGGATTATTATTTTTTAAAGAATATTTTCAAGCCATGAATATTTAAATCCATGGATACCAAATCTTTGGATATGGAGGGACAACTGTACTTTGGCTAAGATAATTCTTAGAGGCATTATAATTTATTTCTGGCATGGTGAGTGTATGTACATTTTTCTTCATTCATTTTCACCTTCCTTTGTCGAAACTAGCCTTGAGCTTGCTATGCCCTGTCATCATGTTCTTGTTTGGTCTTTCCTCACAACAAATTATCATGTATAATATATGAAGCTGCTTGGAATACATTTTTAGTAGAAAAGTAGTACATAATTTGTAATAAATGAGTACATCTTTTAACACATGACACCATCAAAACCCTCAGATGTCAGTTGGATCAACCTTTGCTCTTTTCCTTTCTCCTGTGGGCTTTATAATTCAGGCAGATCTTTGGCTGAAAATCTATGCAACAGAAAGGGTGTGCGATGGGGCTGTGTTCTTTTAAACCTTTTTTTTAACTATGATCTGTGTGTTTATATTGTTTTAATCTTCTGCTTTTAACTGAACTGCTATTTAATTCTTTTTATTATTTTTTTAAATTTAATGTTATTAGAAAAATCAATTACAATTACAAAATCAAAAGAGATGAGCAACATGGGATAGGAACTAACCACAACTGATTATTGCAGCAAAATACTCTTACAAAATATCAGGGCATTATTGAATAAGGACGAAACTCATCAAATGTTAAACTAAAAAATTTCTAATTCACATTAAGTACATCTTTCCAAAAAAACACTATGATTCAAAGGTAGTAATGTTGTTTGAGATAAATTATTATATGTATTATTAACATATTATTATATTATATTTAACTCTTTTTCAATATTTGTATAAATAATATTATAACTGTACCCTTTTTAAAAAAAATGCTGTGTGTCACCTTGGGTCTTGCATAGAGAGAAATGGATATAGATGAAATAAATGAATAAATAATAAATAATAAATACAATAAGAACCTCCCAATATGTTCCAGGACATTCCACGGATACCCAGAGCCATGGAAAGTAGTGAACCCTGTGTTTTTAAGTGAGATGAGAACTTTACAAGCACAAGCACTTACAAGCACACACACTTTACATAAGCACTGTACTCTACTGAGATCGGATCATATAACTGAGATGGCTACTATACAACTAATGGACAGGTAGCATACAGGGTACAGCAAGGGGATGTGAGACAGTGTGGAAATGCAAGACAGCACAAGGAACTTTTTATCATATTCACAGATCCTTTATCCATGGATTCAACCAACTACAGCTTCAAATATTCCCCCCACAAAAATTCCAAAAAGCAAATCATGCTGTTCACCATTTTATATAAGGGGCAACATTTTACTATGCTATTATATATAACTAGCTGGACCCGGCATACCATATGCCATTAAAAAAACTCCCCCCCAAAACAATTGACTGCCTGGGTCCTGTCACAGCAGCAGCAGTGGCATCCTGCCACCACCAGTTGACTGCCTGGGTCCTGTTGTAGTGGGAATAGAAATTACTGTATATTTCTGTGTAGACGTAACTATAAGTGGGAATTGTGCAGCCCTGAGACATTGGAAAGGCCTGCAGCCTTACTAACTATAGCCAACACTGTAGCACATTGTTTGGTAGCTCCCAGTATGCAGATTGGCCACAAGTGGCAGGAGTGGATTGTGAGGTGGAGAGGGAATTTGCATGTGGGTGGTGATTTGCAGGAGAGTGGTGATTGGCTGAGGGAGCAACAAGAGTGGCCAATCAGCACACTGAAAGAGGCAACATACCTAAACCCATTGTACATACCCAGGAGGCAACATAGCCATTGTGCATACCCAAGAGTTTTATAGAGAGAGATGGGACTTGAGCATCCATGGATTGTGGTATCCACGGGGGCACCTACAACCAAGCCCCAGCGGGTACTAAGGGGACACTGTATTTCCATTTCCAGTTACTATTTCCATTGCCACTTAATAGTTTTAGACCACAGTTCAGCATGGGTAACTGAAACAATGGTTAGCGGTCACATGGATAAAGGGATCTTACTGTAATTCCTCTGTTTCCTTCAGGTGAAGATCCCATGGCGCAATCGTATAAATTTCTACCTGCCAAAATGTGCATTGGCTGGAATTTTGTAATCCAGAAGACTTTGCCAAAATTGCCCACAGCGATTGAATACATTAAATATCAAAGTCAGAATAATCCAGCCCATAGTATTTCCAATTTCTATATGTGAGTGTGAAAGCTGGACATGAAGAAAGTTGACAGGACAAAACCAACGCATTTGAAATGTGGTGCTGAGGAGAGGTCTATGGATGCCATAGACTGCTAAAAATAAATAAATAAAAATGAATGTTGTTGTTGTGTGCCTTCAAGTCATTTCCGACATATGGTGACCCTAAGGCGACCCTGTCATGAGTTTTTCTGGACAAGATTTGTTCAAAGAGGGCTTGCCTTTGCCTTCATCTGAGGCTGAGAGTGTGTGACTTGCCCAAGGTCACCCAGTAGGTTTCCATGGCTAAGTGGGGATTTGAAACTTGGTCTCCAGTGTCGTAGTCCAACTCTTAAGCTACTACACCATGCTGGCTCTAAATGGATCTTAGTACAAAGCATGAGATGACATGAAGAAGGCAATGATGTTTGGTCAAATGGAAAGCAGTAGAAAAAGAGGAAGACTGCACTATGTACAGTTGGACTGACTCAATCACAGAAGTCACAGACCTGAGTCTGCAAGGCCTGAGCAGAGCAGTTGACAGTGGAGGTGACTTGGAGGCCTCTCATTCATAGGGACACTGTTAAGTCAACTTGACAGCAAATAACAACAACAAACTGAATACTATGAATAATTCTGTTCTGCTCAATTTACTGGTTATTTTTCTCCTGCAGTAGGCAACTCAAAATATTTTCTCAGAATTGCTTTGTTCATTTCTTTTAACTTTATTGTTTTAGTCTGTCTTTCTAGATGTGGCTCCCAAGAGGTTATGACTCCAAGTCAAGCAGTAGCTGTTGTGATGTGCCTTCAAGTCAATGGTGACTTATGGTGACCCCATTATAGGATTTTCTTGGCAAGATTTTATTCAGAGGAGGTTTGTTATTGCCTTTAAGGCTGAAAGAGTGTGACATGCTCAAGGGCACCCAGTGGGTTTCCGTGAATGGGTGGAGATTTGAATTCTAGTCTCCCCGAGCTTGTCTACACTACTGAAAAAACTCAAACTTCCCCTGAACCTGGCCTGATAAGGCCATGCTACATGTGGCATTTCCCCAGAAACTGGTGTGATAAGTCCACACACCACGTGGTCCTATCTGCACCAAACTCAGGGTATACAACCTTAATCTGTTTTAAAAACTGTTTTCTGTGGAGTTTGCTTGAAAAGTGTAGTGTGAATAAGACATCTGCCTAGGATTCGGGAGGCATGTGCTGCCTCAGGTGCCGCCATTTTCCCTCCTCCTTGGAGCCACTTCCTCATTCTGAAGGCAGAGTCTGGGCACACAATTGTAAGTAAGTACTTGTATTCATGCTTTGACAAAGACCATAGGCTATTTGCATACAAAGTAAATAACAATATAAAAGTACTAGATTATAAAAGTACTACATAAAATAAATAGCATCTAAATATTGTGTATTTAAAAGATAAAGTTCAATACAGTTAAAACACACTGAATACAAACAAAAATACTAAAATTAGATAAGAGCATCACCAGTGCAATCAACTGCAACATCAGCAATTAATCTCGCCTGAATTTTCATTGCTGCCAGGACAAAAAGAGAAACCTTGTGAGTTACCATAGAGTCAGTATCAGACACGAGCTAGAAAATCTTTTCAGAAACAGCATTAGAATGTCAATGAGACAGAATAGACCCCCATAAATTTGGTTCTAGGTTCTGAATATAATGAACAGAAGAGCAAATAATGAGGCAAATTCTCAGTTTCTGGGTCCTTGGAGCCACTTCCTCATTCCAAAGGCAGGGTCCTGGCACCCAATTGCCCGCTCGGAGGTGAGAACAAGGTGGCCAGTGTGGGGCTGGCTGCTTGTTCTGACCTCAGAGAGAGCAACTGTGTGCCAGGGTTCTGCCTTCCTGCTGCAGAGTCACTCTCTCTGAAGTCAGAAGGAGTAGCTAGCCATGCAATTGATTGTCTGCTGGGAAGGCAGAGCCCTGTTGCTCTTCTGGCCTATGGAAGAGGAGGCAGTACCATGGAGGTGCCTGGCTAGGCAGTGGCAGTGGACCCACAGCTTCTCTGTGGATAAAAATCTGAATAAACTATTGTGTAGGCAAGCCTGCTAATGAGCAATGAAGATTCAGGCTTTGGCCAGGTAAGGTGTGGCGCTTAAATCCAGACCAGAGTAGTGAAAATTTCATGTGACGCAGCTCTGGGCCAAAGTACTTTGAATTTCATCCAGATTTCTACCCACAGTGTAGACAAGCCCCCAGAGCCCTAGACCACCACTCAAACCATTATATCAAGTTTTCTCACTATAGCTCCAAACATATTTTTCTTTGGGGTCTGCCAGATTTGACTACAGCAACTATTGCACTGACTTAGGACTTTATCAAACCATCCAAATATGGTGTCATAAGGATGCCTAATGATCACAAAAGGGCACATGTACCAAACGACATCGCCCTTTCACAATCATGTCCAGTTTAAAAACCATCCTATTTTATTGATGGTTCAAGCCGCTTTTGAATTCACATGCCATTGTACTCACATGAATGCAGCATCAATGGCCAGTCTGTCAAGAACACTTCTGGGTGAGATTGTGACATCCAGGTAGATGACACACTTTTAATGGAGATTTTCACACGCCGAAAATATTGCCTCCAGAAACCGGGACAGAAATATTTCTGTCCCGGAAGCAGCGCCGCGGTTCGCACGCTCACCTCCCTCTTCCGTTTTTCCGTCGTCCTCGCTTTGGGTTTTTCCCTCCCTCTTCTGGAATATTTTACTAACGGGAGTTTGCCGTTAATAAAATATTCCGGAAGAGAGAGGAAAAAACCCAAAGCGAGGACGACGGAAAAACGGAAGAGGGAGGTGAGCGTGCGAACCGCGGCGCTGCTTCCGGGACAGAAATATTTCTGTCCCGGTTTCTGGAGGCAATATTTTCGGCGTGTGAAAATCTCCTATGACCCTCCCCAGTTTACTTGGGCCTTTTATAGTGTGTTTATGTGCTTTTTAAAACTTTAACTTTATTATTTTAGTTTTTATTTTTGAATTTCTCACGCTATGTATTCTCACGAGAAACCATGGGATTTCAATAGAGGAAGTGAACGAATCTCCATTCACTTTTCAGTCATTACAGAGGAAGCCTTTAGTGAGGACAGAAGGTGAGTGTGGCATGGGGAGTTCTTTTGTTAGCATAAAAACAGCAGAAGTTCTGCGGGCAAAAAACCAAACCAAACCAAACAAAACAAAACCAAAAAAACACCCCCCCCTGGAGTTTATGGGGGTGGTCTGATAAAGTCCTTACTCTCTTGGTTCTTCTTTCTGAAAAACCTTCTGTTTTTCTATATTGCAAAATTTCTTTAAATGTCATTCCTTAAGTTACTTGTACATTTCTTTGTAGAGTATTGCTCTACACAGGCGTCCAGGCCTTGAAACATGTTGTTGTAATCATTATCCACAATCCACTGATGTTCTTGGTCTCTTTCTATTAAATTAATTCTTTGTACCAAATTTAAATTAGTTGGCGGCCCTTAGATTTGGAAGAGAGTGTGCTTCAAAGCCTACCACCTATAATTCCAGCTGTGCAGCCTTGTCTTTATTTGTGCCATTCAAATTACAAATGAGATTGCATATACCAAATGCTAAAAGTCTTTTCCAGAAAATGTTACTAATTTTATGTTTGCATGTTGGACTGGTTCAGCTTGCAGAATGGACACGTAAGTACATTTATGAAGACTCTGCATTACCCTTATGTCAAGTTTTAAAATCCACTATTTTGTGATTATTTATGAGGAGATTCTGACACTTCTTATCTTTTACAGATGACAAATTCTGTCTAGCAGTGAAGAAATCATGTGGTTTTTATCTGTTTCTGGCAATGTAAATGTATCTCTGCCTTGAAAGGTTCTTGCTGCAGTTTTATAGATTATAGGAAAATGATTACATTTGCCATATTTTCTGCATCCTTTCCCATTCATATAGACAGGAATTTATGTATTTAATTTATATTCAACTTTGCTGCTTCAGACCCAGGACCTGAGGCAGCTTACAAAATTAAAACAAATCTAATATTGACTGAAAAAAATAAAAAAAGTTTATTATTAAAATATGACTAACATAGCTGTAACATTAAAAACAATGTAAAATAAAATGAAAAGCAGTTGTTACCTGCCCTGATAACCCCACCACTCTTTCCATAATTCACTAATTGGCTATATTTCATAAATTGACTTATTATTGGCACTCCATGTGGTTGGTGGTAGTCCAGGGACTCCCAAGTACAAGGGCTCAAGGTTTGCTCAGAAGCCTAAGGAAGTAGCCAACCCAAATTCCTAAAAGACATGCCCAGGAAGGAATTAAATGAACCCTGCCTTGAACTGATGAGTTAGGGAGAAAATGGGCTAATTCTTTTGCATGTACATAGAAGTAAGTCATTCAATAATTCAGTCAAGGTAGCTGGACACTCACTGCCTTGCAAAACTAGTTTTTCCTGGCACCTGTCCTAAAACAGTAGAGGTGCCTGACACCCACCAGTTTTAATGGACTTTATTCGACACAGAAAATACAGCATCATAAGGGCAACACATAACTGTGAAAGGGCGTACGGATCAGACATACACTGTTAAAGCCCATCACAGTCACTTCCTAAAAGCCTTGATAATAGGAATAGGAAAAAATTCATTTTCCAGCAGAAGGAGAGCAAGGAGAGAGCCATCTCTCTAGGGAAGTTCTATAAAGTCTGAGAGCAGACACCAAAAAGGCCCTTTCCCTTGTTCCCATCAAATGAACCTAGGGAGGCAATGGGACAAAAAGAAGAGCATGAAAAGCCAGGCATAATTTTTTAAAAAAGTCTTTCCCTTTTTTTTTTGTTCTTCCCACAGAGGGAGAACAAAAGGAGTGCTTTTAAGGGCATTTAAAAGAGTGTTGAATTGCGTATTTTTTTAAAAATCGTTTTAGCTGTGCTTTTTAAAAGCTGCATTTTATCATTTCTATGTATTAAATTGTTTTTAAAAGTTGTTGAGTTTAATTCCATTTTAATGTAATTCCATTTTAATGAATTGTATTTTAATTTGTAAACGGCCTTGAGTTGCGGTTTTGGGGCAAAGGTGGGAGATAAATACAGATAAAAAAAAAATAGTAACAATTAGGGCTGCTATCATCTTCATGGACTAAAAAAGAACCCATTCGTTATACTTGACACGTGATGTTTGAATCCTGCAAGAGATGCCCGTAGCCTACAGGAGTATGGGTCTCAGAATGAATACATGGTAGAGAGAAATGGATTTGAGAGAGTAGGTATGGAGAAGGGAGCACCCTAGCGATTCATGGTAATGAGCTGTGCTTGCTAGTGGTGCCAGTGGAGGTATGCTTGGCTTGGAGCTTTCCATTATTGATGTTTTTATCTGAATTTGTTGGTAGACTTAAAAAAACACACACTTTCTCTTTGGTGGAAGTTCAGGTTCCATATGTTCAAAATTCTTTAAAAAAAAAAAGAGAAGTGGTTGAATAGTGAGAGAGACGAGATCGAGATAAAATGCAAGATTCATGAACATATGACTCATACCAGATTTATCTTATTTCTAGATGCATTGAACATAATGCTCCATTTAGTGCTAAACTGATAAGCACAAGATACTGTACATGAAAACAAGGATTTCTGTATGTTGGAATCTTAAATTCACAGAAGGCACTGTCACTAAATTGTCCACAAATTCAGGGATTTACATAATACATGTAAATTCATTAGGATGACTTGTTTTGGGGTTGCAAAGAGCCAGGATTCTCATACAAACATGGCAGATCTTTGCTTGCTGTTGCATGAGCACTGGAATATAAGCCCAAACCAAATACTGAGCAAGGATGAAAGCTGCACATGTGTAACTTTAATTCTAGAGATGCCAAATGCTCTGTATCAGTGGTTTGCAATCTATGGTCCTCCAGGTGTTTTGGACACCAGTCTCCAGAAGCCCCAGCCAGGTTGACCAGTGCTTAAGGACTCTGGGAGCTAAAATCCAAACATCTGGAGGACCACAACTTGAAAACCACTAGTATAGTGTTTTTTGCATAAAGGTTACACATGTACAATTTTTATCCTTGCTTAGCATGTGAACTGGGCCTGTGTTCCAGTGCTCTACAATTTGAGAACCACTGTTCTACATAGTTCAATCATTTTCAGCCTAGTATACTTTTATATATATTTATTACTTGTTCATTTAATGTATATCCCACCTTTCACTCAATATGGGATTTCTTTTTCACAAGTAGATCCATTGCTGAAATGTCCTCAGCTTGTCACTGAAAGAACTATGACCCTTTCTCACTACACAATTGTGGCACTTTGATTCTACTTTAACTGTTCCATTCTGTGGGATCCTGGGACTTGTAGTTTCATGAGGTATTTAGAATTCTCAGTGAGAGAACTCTAGGTGGCCCTCCCCAGACTACAGATCCAGGATTCCATAGGACACAGCCATGGCAGATAATGTGGAGCCAAAATGTTATAATTCTGTAGTGTGAAAGGACTCCTAGGTCTGCATGAAGCTAGCTTGCAGAAAAACATTTCTCTTGCTGGGGAAGCAAAGAAGATGGAAGTCAAAAAGTAGATGCTTGTACAGAGCAGAGGTTTCAGGCTTGACTTGCAAATTGGAAGACCAATTGCATGCAAACTCCACGCAGTTTCCCCCATTCCCAATGGAAGTTAACATTCATGTGAAAACTAGGGTTGCCAGGTATCCCTTATTATATTAAAAAAAATCTCTTATTTGAGGGCCAGAAAACTTGTCCCTTATATTGCTGGTATGTGTCCCATATTATAAGGAATGTCCCCTATCTGAGGGTTAGAAAGACTGAACAAGATGTCTGGCAATGCTATGTAGACCTGAGCACTTTGGTTCAAAATTATCGGTGAAGATAGTAGAGACTCTAGTCCTCCAAATCACTGGGATTTGACCTCACTGTGTTATTCTAAACAAGAGTAGTTGTCCATGGCTGCTAGTCATGATGACTATATGCTACCTCCAGGATCAGACACAGCATATCCCTGAATATAAATTGCTATGGAACAGTAGTGGCAGAGAGCTATTGCTTTCATGCCCTACATCTGAGCGTTGTGTGGTATTTGGTTTGCTACTGTGGGAAACAGGATGCTGGACCAAGATTTTGTGTGTGTGTGGGGGGGGCTGATCCAGAAGACCTGTATTTCTGTTCTTGTGATGCTTTTTGTTGTTGTTATAACTGGTATGGTCATCCCACTTTCCCTCCAAGAAGTCCAAGGATGTCATGGTGGCCAACCTGCCACTCTGAAAATGGTATTTAAGATATTTGAGGGTACATAGTGTCCAGGGAGTTTTACTACATGTAGCAGAATTATAAAGCTCTGCCTTACAAGTGTTATGCCTTATTAGTTGCAGTGGTGCAGATTTTCTTCATGTGGTTGCCACTGCCAGTTCTTGAGTTTTAATTGAATGGAAAGCCTACAAGCTTTATCAGAGGGGGAAAATTGCAGGTTGCAGCCAGAGATCAGATTAGATGCATCAGAAACAGGAAGCCTAAACATTAGACAGCAGCACCTAAGAGAACTGAGTGCAGCATGAAATACGAGTCAAGAGTGCTGGCAAAATGCATGTCAACATTAGACTAGCATATTGTGGAGGGAGGGTTTGATGGTTGCAAGGTTTTCTCTTTCTGGGATGACACAGTCTAAAGCAAAACCCATCCCTTTTTATTGATGGCCCAAGCCATCAATATATCTCCCATGGTGTTTTGTTGCCGGCATTGCCAGCATTTGAAACTTCACACCATTGAATGCTATGTCAATGACAGAACACTTCCACGAGAGATCACAAGAGCCAGGTAGGGGATGCTCTTTTTATGAACTCCCCCCACCCCATACTTGGGATTTTAAAAGTGTGTTTATGTGCTTGTAGCTATGTTTTATGTCTTGATTTTGCTTTTATTTTTTTAATTTGCTGCACTAGCGTCTTCTCACGAGCATCACTGAGATTTGGAACCCGGAAGTCAACGGAGCTCCATTTGTGCTCCGTTTATGCCAGGGATGCCTTTCTGATGCTGGTTAAGGTAGGTCTGATGGGGGGTGGGGAGGTCTTTTGCAGGCATAAAAACATTTCAAAATATGCTGGCAAAAGAACTTTTCTGAAGGGTGGTCTGATAAAGTCCTTAGTCGCCTTCATTGGGAGAGAGACAGGGGAATGAAACCTTACTGCTTCTCCTTGATCACTCAGCAGATTTTGGCACTGTTTACTGCAGTACCCTTGACTAGCTCTATGAGGGTGGAACAGGGATCAGTGTTTTATAAGTGGTTCTGCTCCTACCCACAGGGTTGGCTCCATAAAATGGCACTTGAAAGTTCTGTTGGCTCACTGGCAACTATGCTGTTCTTAAACTTTTATTTACCACGAACCCCCTTTAAATATATTTTGTTCCTGGGGACCACCAATATTTAACTCAAGATTTAAAACCCTAAAGTGCCTCAAATAATTAAAGTTGCTCATCAAGGGTCTTCAGATTTGGAGAGAAGGGAGAAATAAGCAAACACACACACTATTTTTATAATATTTTTATTGGAATTCCAACAACAGCAACAACAACTGAACACTGAACCATGGCCTAATATTACTTATTAATTCTAATAAGATAATTAATTAATTAATGAGAAGGCTGGTGCTGCTTTTCACTTACAAGTCTTGTTATATTGGGTTTAGGAGATTATCAGATGTGGCAAAAACTGTGTCAAAAGATTGCGACAAGAACAAGAAGGGGTGAGATTATCAGATGATGTCATCCTCCAGCATTCTGGGGGTGTAGTGCGGCCATGAGTAAAGCATCCCTTTCTATTAATGGCTTGTCCCCGTCAATAAAAAAGGGAAGCCTCATCCGCAGCAGTGCTATGCCCTCAGAACGGCAGAAGAACGCGGGCATCTGGTAAGGTTGCCCTTGCTGTTCTTCTAGCAGTCTTGTGACATGGTTGGGAATGCGATTTTTTGGTGAGTCCCCCCACATCTCATAATCTCCTATATAGGCAATAGCAATAGCAACAGAAAACCTGTGGGAATGGTGCTGAGGAAATGCTATTCACACAGATACAGCCTGCTCATAAAGGTCTGTTCCTAGGCACTTCACTCCATGCATCTGATGAAGTAGACTTAACTCTGTGGTGTTGTCTGTACGAGGCGGGGGGGACAGAGTAGCTCACAGTAACGGCACTGCGCAGCAGCAGTGACTTGTCTTAATGGTGTTTTTGGCTCCAGAAGCTTCACATGCCAGATGGCGTCTGTGAGTGATTCAGTATCAGGACTTTGCTGCTGTTGAACTTTTTTTTTTAAAGTCTAAGGTTCGCTGGAGCAATAGAGTGATTTTTTGAGCTAAAAGGATAGCACAAAAAAACCCCACCCTGTTTTATTGCCTTAGCAATTGCTTGCTGAGGCAAAAATCCAACATGGCGGCAGCAGGTGTTTGCCCTGTTAGCAAGCCCCTCCCCCTGTGCTCACCCGTCAAATCAGCTTAGCGCTTCCTTTCATATGGGAAAGCAATTCAAAGTGAATCGCTTGTCCTAACGAGCAGAAATGTGCACCCCTCACTGTTTTTTTTTTTAAACTATGGGATAAGCCGCAAAGGCTTTTCCAGTGCTGTTTTTGACATTTTGAGGGCCCCTCCTTCCGAATACTGTGGATTAATGCAGGATCCCATTTAGACAGGTCATATTCCCAGCAAATTCCATTAGAGTTATTTTCACCATTAGACAACCCCTAAGAAAGCTTATGCTACCAACTTCTTTCTCTGTCTCAAAGATGCTACAAGATCCCTTTGCATACTGATCCAGACTAACACAGCTATGTCTTTGAATTCTGCTCCTATAATAATAATTTATAAAGCAAGAATACAGTGACAAAGCCTTTCTCAAATTCTTGGTTGTGATTATTGGTTCCGATTTCTTTCATGGCTGTTTTTCATTCCAGGAGTGAGTGGGTAGATGAAGCATTTGAGCAGTCAGTAATTATGCAGTGTCACAGTTGATGAGATTACAAAGAAGTAAACATGTTGTTGGTATTAGAGAGAATATTTTTAACAATAGCTGCTTTAAAGGCACGCATTGGCATCATCTGTGGGAAATCCTCTTTGGTGGACACGAAAGACAGGAGGACTCGTATAAGAGCTAGACTCTTCAACCTGAAATGGATTTGAAGCTATAGACTTGAAATATAAACTCCTACTATGTTGGTGGCTGGTGACAAAGGATAAATATCTTTATTTTGGTAGGATACTGGTTTTCAAAATTTCTACCTTCAGAGATCAATTTTCACACTGGGCACGTACATACCATCAAACATTTCACAGATGAAAACTGGGGACCATTTGGCCAAGCAACAGCGGAGTATGGTCAGTATGGCAAAAGTTATTAATGAGGAAGAACACACAAGCTAGGAAAGGTTGCAGCAGTTTGCTTTTGCCTGAGCCTCCTGGGAAGCGTAAGATTCTTCCCCTTCCTATCCCTCCTGCTGAGTTAATTGAGTACAAAGTATTTTCGCACTTTGAACTCAGCTTGCAGCAATTGAAGTAACTTTCTGAGGAGAAAGGGGAAAAGTGTGAGGAGGAGAGTGAGAAACTGGGACATTTTAAAAGCAGCTGAAAAAGTCGGATGACAGAGTATTAATTGGAACTGTCCCTCCCAAACTAAGACTGTTGGATATTATGCAGATGTTTCTGGGGTATGTTCTATGAAGCATCATTGATTTATGCAGAATATTGGGCAGATCAGACAAGCCTGACACATGTTACTTCATCAGTGAGTTTTTATTACTTCCAAGCTGGTAAAACTAATCACTTTGGCTTCTATTGATATAGGGTGTATCCACGCTACACAATTACAGCACTTTCATACCATTTTAACTGGGATGGTTTATCCTATGGATTTATAGGGTTTGTACTTTCCTGAGATACTTAGAATTCTCTGCCGGAGTGCTTTAGTGATGCAATGCAAAGGCATGCACTAATGAATTATGTAGCTTTTATAAAACTATAAGTCCCAAAATTTCATCAGATGAAACTATGGCTGTTAAAGTGGCATGAAAGTACTATAAGTTTTTCTTTGGTTTTTTTCCGGGCTGTGAGGCCGTGTTCTGGAAAAGTTTATTTCTGATGTTTCGCCTGCATCTGTGGCTGGCATCTTCAGAGAATGGTTGGGTAGGATTGTGTGTGGGGTTTATATACTCCTACCCAACCATTCTCTGAAGATGCCAGCCAGAGATGCAGGCAAAACGTCAGAAATAAACTCTTCCAGAACACAGCTTTACAGCCTGGAAAAAAAAAACCCAAGGAAAATCTATGGATGCCGGCCATGAAAGCCTTCATACTATAAGTCTGCCGCGTGGATACACTTATTGTTTATCTGATCCAGCATCTGAACTTATCTCCCACACTGAGAATATAAGGACTTCCTAAGGAGCTTCATCAGGAGCCCTTTGTAAGAAGACTCTTCCTTTCCTATAAAAGGTGCTGCAAACAACCAAATTGTATTGCTCTTCTTTTACTGCCCTTGTAATTTCCAGTGAACGCAGGGTCATTGGGGGTGTGGATATGGCCCGATGATGAGCCTATTTTAAAAATCTGCACACCTTCCTCTGTAACATCTCAAAATAACATGCATGCTGTGAGACTATGACTGCTGACACACTGCAGAAATAATGCAGTTTGACACTACTTTATCATGGCTCCATCCTATGGAATCCTGGGATGTGTAGTTTGTTGTGGCACCTGCACTCTCTGACAGAGAAGGTTAAATATCTCACAAAACTACAAATCTCAGAATTCCATAGCATTGAGCAATGGCAGTTAAAGCTGTGTCAAACTGCATTATTTCTGCATTGTGTCTAGAATATCCTAACTTTTCCTCCTCCACTTTCTCTGGCTTTTTTTGTTGTTGCCATCTTTGCCCAATAAAGAGACATGTATGCTTTAAATGCTTACACAGAGAAATTTGTGCCTTTTTTGTTGGTCTGATAAAGGCATTTTAAAATGTTTCTCTTAGCTATGAAGAAAAATGCATATGAAGCATAGTTGTTTACAGTCTTTGATGGTGTATAACCATTCTTGGGTTCAGACCAGTTCCTTTAGACTTCTGGCCTGCATGTTCACCCTCACTAGCTCTGATCATTGACCACCATTACCACATTGTGTGTGCATGTGCCTTCAAGTTACCTGTTGGCTTATGGTGACCGACCCCATAAATTTCATAGGGTGTGCACGGATTACACATGTTCATGAAAGGTCTTGGCTAGTGCTAATTTCTTTTCCATGCCTACCATTAGCCAGTTCTACTTGTTTACTTGTTTTATCTTTCTACTTTTTTTCTTGTTTACCTTTCTTCTTGCCTATGTTGTTCAGTGAAACGTTGGCTTGCAGCAGTAGCAGAGGTAGGCTGTAATCCTTGGAGCAGGTGATTACTAATGTTAAAATTAACTCCTGACCTTTTCTATATTGGGGGTTGTCTATATGGTGAAAATACTCCACACAGAATTTGAGGATAATACGATTTGTCTTAGTGAGATCCTGCATCAATCTGCTGTAGTTGGAAGGAGGGGGGCCCAAGAATACTAAATACTCTACTGGAAAAGCTTTTACGGCTTTTCCCGTATTTTTTTTTTAAAAAAAACTCTGAAGGAAATGCACATTCCTGCTTGTTGGGACAACCAATTCACTTTGCTGTGCATTCCTGATAAAAGCGGAAGTACATTACTTAATACCGACTACAAAATTTTCACATCACTGCTGGCGAATAGACTAAATACGATTATTAAGGAAATAATACTGGATGACCAAACAGGTTTTATCAAAGACAGACAAATGCCCTCAAATATTAGAACCATGATTGATGTGATTGAATACTATGAACGGACAAATGATAAGAAAGCGGCCATGATCTTTATAGACGCAGAAAAGGCCTTTGATAATGTCAATTGGAGCTTCATTCTGAAAACATTAGAGGAATTTAACTTTGGGGACAAATTTATCAGTAATATAAAAGAAATCTATAAAACCCAAAAAGCCAGAATTGTGGTAAATGGACAAAGATCCAAATTATTTAATATTGAGAAAGGGACTCACCAAGGTTGTCCACTATCGCCACTATTATTCATCTTAGCCCTTGAAATTCTAATTAACAAAATAAGGAAAGAAGAAAAGATCCCAGGTCTCAAAATCAAAAATTATACATATAAAATTAAGGCATTTGCGGATGATTTAGCGGTGATATTAGAAAATCCGGTGGAAAACATTTCGAATTTAATGGAAACATTAAAGAAATTTGGAGAATTTTCTGGTTTTAAACTAAACAAAGAAAAGACAGTAATGATAACTAAAAATATGTCAAGAGAAGAAGATGAAGTACTACAACATAAGTCAGGATGTAAAATAATGAAGAAGGTAAAATATCTAGGAATATGGTTGGGCAAAAGGAACATTGATCTTTTTGAAAATAATTACGGAAAACTATGGCTTGAGATTAAGAAAGATTTACAAAGATGGGAAAAATTAAACCTGTCACTACTAGGAAGAATAAATTCTATAAAAATGAACATTCTACCGAGACTCTTATTTTTATTTCAAAATCTTCCCATTCTCTCAAACGACAAGGTAATCCAACAATGGACCTTTGACCTAAGCAAATTTATCTGGGGTGGGAGGAAACCCCGGATCAAGCGCCAGATCTTGACTGCAAATAAGAAGGCGGGTGGTACTGGGTTGCCAAACCTGTATCTGTACTATTTAGCTTGCGGAACATCTTGGCTGACAGATTGGATAAAACTAAATTGTGACCAGCTTTTAGCACTGGAAGGCCACACTTTAAGATATGGCTGGCACGCGTACCTGATTTACGGAAAAGTAAAAATCAACAGAGATTTTGAAAATCACATAATACGAAAGGCATTGTTGAGAATTTGGAAAAAATTGGAAGAAAAATTTTACAATAAAATCCCTATTTGGACTTCTCCGCATGAAGCCTTATTAGGCAGATGGGAAACAACGAAGATATGGCTTAGATATAAAGACCTACTTGATCTAAAAGAATGGGAAGACGGGAAAGGTACAAAATTGAAAACTCGAGAAGAACTGGATTTAATTGGATTACACATGAATTGGTTCAAGTTCCTTCAACTCCAAAACAAATTTATAGAAGACAACAAAAAATATGGATTCGAAATGTCAGAGAATGAATTAGATAAGATACTATGGCAAAGCGAGAGAGGACAAATAAAAAAACTATATAACTTGTTTCTAGAAAGGGAAATGGAAAAAGAGGCAGTGTCAGAAGCTATGATTAAATGGGCAACAGATACAGGAAACATAATAACATATGATGAATGGAAGAAAGCCTGGGAAAATACAAATGAGTTCACAGCGTGCCTCGCACTGAAGGAAAATCACTTTAAGATTGTAAATCGATGGTACATGACTCCCGCAAAAATCAGCAAAATTTATAAGATCAAAGAAAATAACTGTTGGAGATGTGAAAAAGAGGCGGGCTCTCTTTACCACATGTGGTGGTCTTGCCCGAAGATAAAAAGATTTTGGACAAAAATTCATAAGAGAATGCAAGAACTACTTGGAACCCAATACGAGATGAGCCCCAAACTGTACCTGCTAAATATATTAACACCAATTGAAAAAACAATCATAAAACAACACTGGAGAATAATATATTTGGTAACCGCAGCGAGATTAGTCATTGCTAGAAGATGGAGAAGTAAGGAAATCCCACAAGCAACAGACTGGTTGCTAAAAATTAGAGAAATGTGGGAAAGCGATAAACTAACCGGCTTCCTAAGGAAGAAAAATTATGATAAAATTATAGAGGAATGGAAACCTGTACAAGAATTTTGGAAAAAGACATGGAATTTAGACGAAAAACTTTGGTAAACAAGAAATAAAACTTAAGGAGGGATGGGGAGAGAAGCTTCTACTAGATATAAGGGAGATAGTAGGAGAATTAATAGTATAGAAGGAACGATATCGTAGAATGGAAGCAAAACACGTCTTTGATTAATAATAAAGCGGAAAACAATATATTTAAAGCTACCTATACTAGTACTGACATTTACATTGGAATTGATATGTATGTTATAATGGGTAGTTTATGGAAGTAATAACTGAAATAGGAGAAGAATCAGACTTTAGAGATAATTGAGGTAACGTGGAGAAATATTCAAATAACAAATGATTAACCCAGAGACGAACCAAAAGAGGAAGTTTAGGCGTGAATTAAGAGAGAGAGAAATGTAAGTGATTAGAAGGTATGAGAAAGTGTTTGGAAGAGATAAGAATAAGAAGAAGGAGTGAAGCAGAGAGAGGCAGTAAGAGAGTGTAAAAGGGAAAGAAAGAGGGAGGAGAGGAAGTAAAAGACAGAAAGAAATTAATGGAGGTGTAGAAAAGACAATGTGAGGGAAATCTTCAAGATTGATATTTTCAAATATCTGACTCTTGCCATCAAATGTATCAGCGATGTGTGTTATGAAGTTAAAATGTATGTTAGTTTGTATATTTACTAGAAGGTGAAGATCTGTACAATAATGAACAAATAAATAATCATAAAGTGGAAAAAAAAGCGGAAGTACAAGTTGGACGTGCACAGGAGGAGGGGCATGTTGGATTTTAACCATAGTGATTGTGCACGAAGGCAACGAAACAGCTTTTTTCTGTTTATTTAAGTGGAAGATCGCACTTCCACACCTTTGATATACTTTTTTTTTTAACAAACAAAAACAAAACTGTTTGGTGGTGGCAACTGGTGGGAATGAAACCTGCGTGTAATTCACTTGCACCCGCCATCTTGATTCACAGGCATGCCCATTTGAACAACGAATGTGGATAGCTTCACATGCCTGCAATCTTGCCAAAAAATGGTTGAGACAAATGAAAGCTGCTGCAAATTGGCATTAGTGTGCATCAGTCTACATTTTATAGCTTCATATAGACAACTCCTTGTCCCTTGGTTTCTTGCAAGGCAGGATTTTTGTGACTTTTGAAGGTATGTTACTTAATAAAGTATTATTCAAGACAGCCATTTGTTTATAGCTTCTTAGCCCCTCTACAGAATGGCAATGGATAAAATCCTGAATTTTTTCAATAATGCCCTGCTGATAGATTGTGTAGCATTTGTTGTTGTTTTGCTTGTCACATATTCCCCCCTCGTCCATTTCTTCCCTTTCACAATTGGGATGTCTTTGCATTCTGACAATTATGCCACCTCCGCAGTTCAGGCAGAAATGATAAAAAAGAGGATTGTGTGGGAAGGTTTGTGCTCTCCTAAAAAAACCTCATATTTTGTATGAACAAGGAAGTTTATGATTAATTATTAAGGTAATTTGACTCTTTTTTGTCTTTTTTCTGTGCCTGGCTGACTGAAGTCACAAAAATACATTGTGAGAACAATTTCCTACTTTCCACCAGCAAATGGTGCTCCTTTTTGGCCTGGCATGTAGGGATTTCCTTTGGCAAAGGTAGGGGGAGATTAAAAGAAGAAGACTGAAAATGTATCCCTTTGTATGAAGGTTTTTTTTTTAAAAATAAATCTGTAGATAACAGCCAAAAGAAGGTACCAAATGGCTACTTTTCTCTCTCCCTCTTATTGAGCCTTCCTGATGCAGCTGTGGGGTCCCTTTCCTTTTTCTAAGGAAAACATTTGAAAAAGTGGCTCATTCACTCTGTCCATAATAGGAGCAAACAATCCTGTCTACCTTGGACCAATTGTGGAGACTTCTCTCCTGTTTTCAGCCCTTTCTGAAAATTATTTCCTTTCTCTGCCTGATGTCCTGACTGGAGGTTCCCTCCTCCCATCCTATTTCATGGTTTTCCACTCCAATATATACCCCACTTTAAGCTCTCATTGTCCCTTTTTTCCCTGCTTGTCGCTTTGCAAGAATTTTCTCTTGCCAGCACCTCTTGATCTTTATGTGCATCTCTGGCATGTGAATGAAAAGATTGCTAAATGAAGGAAGAAGAAAGGAAATTCCTAGGTTGATCTAGAGCAGAGAAATCTCTGCAAGCTTAGTTTCGAAAGGGGGGAAAAAATACCTGTAACAGATTAGATCCCTGCATAAACCATGACTGTTTCCATGCAAAATTCCACACATAGCCTGGGGGGGGGGTTAACTGTGGGGCGGGGAAAAGGGAGCAAAAGGAAGGCAAACACACATTCTTTTCATCCCCATGAAATTTTCCTCTAGTCTCCAAATATTTAGCATTACAGTAACCTGCAGTGCTTCTAGTTTTAGGTATCCAAAGACAAGGGCAAGCCAAGTTACCAAGGGGATTTGAACAAAACAAATGTGTCCTAGTTCTGAATGATTTCAACATCTGACTCCCTACAATGTGAGAAATTTGGGGACTGAAGGGAAATTTCATTGGGGAAGAATCCTTTTTTGGGGAGTAAATCAGTTTCTATCAGGATCACAACACATGGCATGTTACTTCACCTGTCTACCCCAGCTGTGATTGTGATGGCCTATGCTACACCACCTCTGTAACTCCATCCTATGGAATCCTGGGATTTATAGTTTTACAAGGTCTTTAGCTTTCGCTGCCAAAGAGTCTGGTGCTTCACAAAACTACAACTCCCAGGATTCTGCAGAATAGAGCCATGGTAGTTAAAGTCATGTCAAATAGCATTATTTCTATAATGTAGATGCACCCTAAACATCTAAACAACCATTTCTGTTGTCCTGTACTGTTTTCTGACAATTCCTGGCACCAGCTGAAACATTTTATTCCCTCTCAGGAGTGGACTTCTGTTTAATTTCAAGACATTTCAGGGCAGTGTTTCCCCTCTTTCCAGCTTTATTTTTTTAAAAAAGCATTGTAGTGTTATAATCAGTATAGTAATGCAGTATAACAGGAGTGGGCAACTGTGCAACACTAGAGGTCTGCATTAGCTCCTCCATAAGACCTTGTAAGGCTGGACCTCCCTGCACCAGCTGTCACAATAAAGGAAGGAAGGAAGGAAGGATTTTTTTTTTTTTGCTTGAAAATGCCCCCAAATGGCTAAGGGGTGTGGAGAGCATTTCTGTCATGCTCAAGGTGGCAAAAACAACCTGCAAAATCCAGCAAAAACCAAGAGCTATATTGCGAGAGCTCATGTTTCTTTAGACCAACCTGGTGTAAAGTCATGCATTTCATCCTCACGTACAACCCCCTTCCTTCTTCTACTTTCCTCTCTTGACAGAGAGGACAATGATATTCTGTTCTCTTTCAGTCAGACAATCCAAACAGAGCCAAGGTTTATAGTCTGTGATGATATCTGTAGCTGGGAATCAGTCCTTCTGAAGTCAGGGGGATTTACTTCTGCATAAATCCATATTGGAATGTTGCCTCCAGGAGTGTTTAACATTGTGTCCAAATAGGGCTTACTTCAAAGTAGATTCATACTGGATTGTACTGTTTAAATCTTCATATGCTAGGTTCTATTGAAAAATAAGCACGTCTCCACCTCTTTTCCTTTGTCCCCAATTTGAAACCTCATGCCATAGTACTCACATGAATGCAGCATCAATGGCTGGACCTGCCAAAACAGGTGCTTCCAGGTGAGATCGCAGCATCCAGGTAGGTGACACACTTTATATGACCCTCCCCAGTTTACTTTTTTAGTATGTTTAGGTGCTTTTAAAAACTTTTTGTGTGTTTATTTTGTTTTGTTTTTAATTTCCCGCATAATAATAAATAAATAAATAAATAAATAAATAAAAAATATTTATACCCCGCCCCTCTGTTAAAGCAATCGGGGCGGCTTACAAAAATTAAAATACAATATGCATGAGCATCTTCTGGTGAGATTAGGTGAGATCTTAACAGGGGAGTGAATGGAGCTCCATTCACTCCCCGTTAGTGCCTGGGAAGCCTTTTGCCAGGAAAGAAGATAAGTGTGGCATGGGAAGTTCTTTGCCGGCATAAAACCAGCAAAGTTATGCTGGTAAAAGAACGGGGTTTAGGGGGGTGGTCTGATAAAGTCCTCAGGCAACATTTCAGAAATTAATTTTCAGCAATTCCCACACAGCCTTCTTTATTATTATTCAGGAATTATAGCCAAAGTGCTCAGGTACTTTATTTCCCTGCTTTATTTTTTTCAACTTTTCTATCTTAAAATTGCATTACATTACAAACATTACATTACACATGTTACATATAACAGAACATAACACAAACATACATTAAACATTTACAATTGACTTCCTATCATTCGGATGTTGGCTGTACTTATTAAATAATACAGTTCTCCCCTTTCTATATTTACATGAACTTTGACTGTTAGACTCCTTGAATGCTTTCATCAGCGTTGTCTACGCACAATCCTAAATATATACTGGACTGACTATGTGATGAATGTTGCTGTCCTTGAGCAAGCAGGGATCACCTGCATTGAGGCCATGATATTGAGAACACAGCTGCACTGGGCAGGGCACGTTTCTAGGATGGAGGACCATCACCTCCCAAAAATAGTACTTTACGGTGAACTCGCCATGGGTCAGCATAAGAGGGACGCTCCAAAAAAGCGATACAAGGACTCCCTGGAACAACATCTCAGGCTCAACCAAATTGATCACCAACAATGGTCTACCCTGGCTTCACATTGGGAGGCATGGAGACACACTATCCACAATGCTGCAGCCTTATTTGAGAACTCACGCCAAACAAGTCTTGAAGAGAAATGACAACGCAGAAAGAATCACAACCCGGAAACATCACCCAAGGAGACCTTCTGCTGTGCTTTCTGCAACCGGACTTGTTTATCTTGGATTGGCCTTTTTAGTCATCAGCACCCTTGAAGAAAGCGCGGGATGAGTCCTTCCTGAATCTTCGTTTGCAAAGAAAAGCCAGAGACTGTTGGACAGATCATCTTTCTATTACAGACATCAATCCTCTATTCCAGTGACTCTTAACCTTTTCTTTACCAGGGACCCCCTTTAAATATCTTTTGTTGCTGCAGACCGACCCCTGAGAGAGAGAGAGAGAGAGAGAGAGAGAGAGAGAAATATAACTCAGGAGACACACCCCAAAGCTAGCAGCTGAGCCTCTGGCTGTGTGGGGACAACGGAACAGGGTGCTTGGGTGGAGCAGGTGAGGCAAAATTGTTATTTAAATACAGTGAAGGGTAAGAATATTTCTAGTAGCAATTATCACAACTTGTATAATAGGGGTATTTAAAGTGAGAGTCATAGAATCATAGAATCATAGAATCATAGAATTGCAGAGTTGGAAGAGACCACGAGGGCCATCCAGTCCAACCCCCCTGCCACGCAGGAAATCACAATCAAAGCATCCCCGACAGATGGCCATCCAGCCTCTGTTTAAAGACCTCCAAGGAAGGAGACCCCACCACGCTCCAAGGGAGTGCGTTCCACTGCCGAACAGCTCTTACTGTCAAAAAGTTCCTCCTAATGTTGAGGTGGAATCTCTGTTCCTGGAGCTTGCACCCATTGCTCCGTGTTCCAGTCTCTGGAGCAGCAGAAAACAAGCCTGCTCCATCCTCAGCGTGACATCCCTTCAAATACTTAAACAGGGCTATCATATCACCTCTAAACCGTCTTTTTTCCAGGCTAAACATACCCAGCTCCCTAAGTCTCTCCTCATAAGGCATTGTTTCCAGACCTTTCACCATTTTAGTTGCCCTTCTCTGGACACGCTCCAATTTGTCAATATCCTTTCTGAATTGTGGTGCCCAGAACTGGACACAGTATTCTAAGTGAGGTCTGACCAAGGCAGAATAGAGTGGCACTATTACTTCCCTTGATCTAGACACTATACTTCTATTGATACAGCCCAAAATTGCATTGGCCTTTTTAGCTGCCGCATCACACTGTTGGCTCATGTTCAACTTGTGGTCTACTAGGACTCCTAGATCCCTTTCGCACGTAGTCTCATTCAGCCAGGTCTCTCCCATCCTATATTTATGCATTTCATTTTTCCGCCCTAAATGCAGTACTTTACATTTCTCCGTATTGAATTTCATTTTGTTAGCTTTGGCCCAGCTCTCCAGTCTATCCAGGTCATTCTGAATTTTGATCCTGTCCTCTAGGGTATTAGCTACTCCTCCCAATTTGGTGTCATCTGCAAATTTGATAAGTATGCCCCTAATTCCCTCATCTAAGTCATTGATAAAGATGTTGAATAGCACTGGGCCCAGGACAGAACCCTGTGGCACCCCACTGGTCACATCTTTCCAAGACGAAGAGGAGCCACTGCTGAGCACCCTTTGGGTTCGGCCGGTCAACCAATTACAAATCCATTGAACTGTTAACTTGTCTAGCCCACATTCTACAAGCTTGTTTGCAAGAATGTCATGGGGAACCTTGTCAAAGGCCTTACTGAAATCAAGGTATGCAATGTCCACAGCATTCCCTTCATCTACCAAGCTGGTAACTTTATCAAAAAAAGAGATCAGATTAGTCTGGCATGACTTGTTTCTCTGAAACCCATGCTGACTTTTTGTGATTATGGCATTGCCTTCTAAATGTTCACAGACTCTCTGTTTAATGATCTGTTCTAGAATCTTCCCTGGTATTGATGTCAGACTAACTGGACGATAGTTGTTGGGATCCTCTTTTTCCCCCTTTTTGAAGATGGGAACAACGTTTGCCCTCCTCCAGTCTGCTGGGACTTCTCCTGTTCTCCAGGAGTTCTCAAAGATTATTGCCAATGGCTCTGAGATTATATTTGCCAGATCTTTTAATACTCTTGGATGTAGTTCATCTGGTCCTGGAGATTTAAATTCATTTAGATTAAGAAGGTATTCCTGTACTACCTCTTTACTTATTTTGAGCTGGATTTCCCCTATTGTGTCCTCTGTTCCATTCTCCTCAGGTTGGTCCTCCTTTTCCTTTTCTGAAAACACTGAGGCAAAGAAGGTGTTGAGTAATTCTGCCTTTTCTCTGTCCCCTGTTAGCATTTTGCCATCTTCTCCACGTAGCGGCCCTATCATTTCCTTCTTCCTCCTTTTGCTGCGGACATACCCAAAAAAACCCTTTTTATTGTTCTTAACCTCCCTAGCAAGCCTGAGCTCGTTCTGTGCTTTAGCTTTTCTGACTTTACTCCTACACGTGTTCGCTATCTGTTTGAATTCTTCTTTGGTGATTTCCCCCCCTTTCCATTTCCTATACATGTTCCGTTTAAAACTTAGCTCCATTGAAAGGTCTTTAGTCATCCATCCTGGTTTCTTGAGACACCTCCCATTTTTCTTCCTCAATGGTACTGTTTGAAATTGTGCCTTCAGTATCTCCCTTTTGAGAAAGTCCCATCCGTCTTGAGGTCCCTTCTCTTTTAGTATAGCGATCTGTGGTTTGAAGTGGCTGGTAATTGTATCCCCCCCTTTTTTGCTTTTCATTATGGTAGCCCTATTTGATATGAAAAATGGTGACACCTCCACCCCTTCCCGAAATGCAAACTTTTCACAACTATGGAAAATATATAGCCTGCTTGGATTCACCCACCAGGTATTCAAATATTGGGGAATCACAAAAACAAAATATCTTCCCCCTCTCTTACTACCTTTAATATATTTTCCCCCAAATAGGTCAAAACATTCTAATTGGACCATTTTCTTCATGCATTACATCCTTTAGCCCTCACCAAGGCCAGATTAAAGTAAATGAGGCCATGGAACAATTCTAAGCATAAGGCCACCATTGCGCACATGAATGAGCTATTCGAAGTGTGGTGGCATAGAAATTAATTAAATAAATGAGGAAAAAACACTAAATAAATGTCAAAGTGCCATTTTCATATCTACAATCAGTTCCTTGTATTGCAACCAGATCCTGTACATTTTTACTCAATTATGTGCATAACACAAAATGTTGATGATGTATGCAGAACACAGAAATCACAAAATCTTCACGACAACCCAAACATGGGGAGATTCAGGAACCAGCCAGGCAAGAATAAGTGGGCTACACATTTTTCCTCCAGCCCTGGGCCCCTAACTGTGAGAGGTCTGTAGGAAAGGAATTGGGCCAAATGAACCATTGATTATCTGGCCCTTGACATCTTCCCCACCCAATTCCTATTCTGTTCCTGTTTGAGGTTTTGCAAATATGCCATTCATTTCAGTGAATCTGTGGGACTTGCTGAGCAGACCTTCCTGGTACAGTGTGACCCAAAATGCCATTCTTATTTACCATCTTTTAGAAACTGTGTTCCTGTTAAAATAATGTAAGATGTCATTTTCTTTTCATGCCAGTACATTGTGCTCTTGACTGATGCTCATGACCCCTACTTCTTTTTCTGAAGTGCTGTTGTCTAGGCAATTACTTCCAATGGTTGGGTACAGCCAGGAGATTTTCAGACAGGAATGAAAAAAGTGTTCCTGTCCCAGAATCTCCACTCTTGTCCCTGACCCGGCACAATAACAAAAATTTTCAGACCTACCTTGAGTAGCATTGACAGGGCAGCCCAGGAGTGAATGGAGCTCTAACACTTCCTGGAGTGAAATCCCATGGATTATCAAAAGAAGATGCAAGCATAGGAAATTCAAAAAGAAAAATAAAAATAAAAAGAAAAATAGACAAGAAAAAGTGACAGCAAGACAGTAAGCACAGAAACACACTTTAAAACTTCCAAGTAAACCAGGGAAGTTTTTAAAAAGTGTGTCATTTACCTTAATGTCCCGATCTCACGCAGAAGTGTTCTGGCTGGGACCTCTCATTCACGCTGGGATCTCACCAGCATAACGGGGCACCTTTTCATTTGCAAGAACATCCATGACAGAAATGGAATGGGGATGTATTGATGGCTTCTCCCGTCAATAAAAAGCAGTGGCTGTGGAATGGAAGCAGAATGGGTGCATTACGAGGGAGGAACAACGTCATCTGAAAAGGGGGCCCTTTAGCGATCTCCTGGTATTTGTGTAACACCACTTTTAACACATCTGAAAATCTCTCCAGACTCCCTGAATGGATGTTTGCATTGCTTTTAGGGTTGAAACTAGATGCATTGGAGACTTCCGGCGTGGCGGGAGACTTCCAGCATGGCAGCATAGCGAGCAGCAGCGGGAGTGAAGTTGTCTCGCTCCAGCTGTCATGGTCAGTCAGGACTCTGAGGACTCAGAAGGCGAGGAGGCTGAGCCAGTAGCAGAAGAGCTGGCTGAGTCTGAGTCTAGCCCTGAAGAACCCAGGGCTCAGCAGCCTAGCCCTCCCTCAGCTCAGGGTCCAAGCCTGGGAGACATAATGGAGCAAGAGCAGGTACCTACCTTTAGCCAAAGGAGAGCAGAGAAGGCGTGGCTTCGTCGTTCCCAGAGATTAAGAGACAGAAGTACAGGAAGGATCAGAAGGTGAAGGGGAAGAAGATGAGATGGAAGAAGAGGGAAATTAAAAATAAATAAAAGAATAGAACTTAATTAAACAAGACAAAATGGATCTAAAAATACTTTCTTGGAACATAAAAGGTCTAAACACTGAATATAAAAGAAAACAATTTTTTCACTATTTAGAAAAATCAAGGGTTGATATTATATGCCTCCAAGAGACCCGGATTAGAAAAAAAGATGAGAAATTTTTGAAAAATCCTAGTTGGGACAATGCTTTGTATCTGCTAACGATAAGAAAAAGAAAGGGGTAGTTATATTTGTTAATAGAAGATTACAAGCTAAATTGGTTTTGATGGATGAAGAAGGATCATATGTTGGCATTGAAATTAAAATTCAAGGATTAAAAGTGTTGTTAATATTAGTGTACACTCCAGTACAGGCCCAAGAGATTTTTTTTAATAAGATGAAAAGAGAAATAATTGAACACAATTTGACTTTTGAAAATATGGTATTACTCAGGGACTGGAATGGGGTGTTGAACCCATTAAATGATAGAACATCGAAAAAGTCCATACGGAAGAACCAGGGAAAATTACCAAAATCTTTTTTTGAATTGAAAGAAAAATTGGAATTGATTGATGTGTGGAGGTGGAAATATAGCGAGACACAAGGATTCACCTTCTATTCCAAAGCTCATAGATCACTTTCCAGGATTGATATGTTGCTAGTAACCAAAGGGATTATACCAATGATTAAATCTATGGAAATTGAGCCTAGATGGATCTCGGACCATAATGCTATTTTGCTTTTACTAAATGGAAAAAAAGAGATACAATGGAGATTAAATGATAACTTGTTGATGGAAGAAGAAAATATTAAAGAAGCAAATAAAACTTTGAAACAGTATTTCAAGGAAAATATATCTGAAGAGGTTAAGATGGAAACGGTCTGGGATGCCAGTAAGACAGTAATGAGAGGTTACTTCATAAAAAAGTCATGTGAGAAAAAATGAGAACAGAGAGAGAAGAATCAACAACTCCTACAGGAACTAATAATGAAGGAGAACCAACTGAATCAAAATCCAAATAATAAAAAGTTATGAAGGAAATGGAACTGTTGAAAAAGGAAATTCAATCATTAAATATAATGGAGGTGGAGCAGTCCCTGAAAATGATTAAGCAGAAATATTTCGAACAGGCCAATAAACCAGGCAGGTGGTTGGCATACAAGTTGAAAAAAATACAGGGAAAACAAAATCATAACAGAAATTAATTTTAAAGGAAAAATTACTATGGAGCAAGATCAAATAAAAGAAAGTTTTCAAAAATTCTATGAAGAACGTTACAAGGATCAGCCACATAAGGATGTAGAGGGGTTGGTTGAGAACTATTTAGATAACCAAGAAGTAAGAAAATTGATGGAAATTCAGAAAGAAGCATTGGATAAAGATATTACGATAACGGAAATAAATGGGGCAATTAAGAAGTTGAAATTAGACAAAACTCCTGGAACGGATGGCTTCACTGCAAGATATTATAAAGAATTAAAAGATGCTTTATTATTACCTCTTCAAAAAACATTTAATGCCATTAAAAAAAGAGGGAATAAATGACTCATGGAAGGAAAGTAATATCATGGTAATACCAAAAGAAAGGAAAGATAGAAAAGACCCTGCAAATTATAGACCTATCTCATTGTTAAACACAGATTATAAGATTTTTGTATCTGTCCTTGCAGATAGGTTTAAAAATATCCTGAGTCAAATAATTCATGGAGATCAAAATGGTTTCCTCCCGAAAAGATTCATGAGAACTAATATAAGAACGGTTTTAGATTTATTAGAGTACTATGATAAACATAATGAGAAGAAAATGGCATTATTTTTTTTAGATGCCGAAAAGGCATTTGATAATGTGCGATGGATGTTTTTGAAGAACGTACTGGAAAAGATGAATATAGGATATAAGTTTAGATCATGGATTGACAGGATTTATGAAGAGCAGGCTGCTTATGTGTTGGTGAATGGGGAAAAGACCAAGAAAATCAAGATTACCAAGGGGACTAGACAAGGCTGCCCGCTTTCACCCTTATTGTTTCTTACAGTAATTGAAATCTTAATTAACAATATTAGAAGAAACAGAAAGTTAAAAGGTACTAAGATAAAGGGTAATGAATTTAAGATCAAAGCATTCGCTGATGACATGGTGGTGATACTGGAAGATCCTGTGGACCAGCTTGATGAATTTAAAAATATATTAGAAGATTTTGCGGCAGTATCAGGATTTAAAATAAATAATGAGAAGACAGTTGTTTTGACGAAGAATATTGAAGATCAAGAAGAAGAAAGGATAAAAAAGAAAACAGGATTTAAAATTGAGAAAAAAATTAAATATCTAGGTATATGGTTGACTAAAAGGAACACAGATCTTTTTGAAAACAACTATGGCTCTATATGGAAGGAGATTAAAAAAGATTTAGCTAAGTGGTCCAGATTGAACCTGTCTTTTTTAGGCAAGATCGCATCTGTGAAAATGATGGTCTTACCTAAATTTATGTTCTTCTTCCAGAACTTACCAATTATAATAAATAACAAGTGTTTCAATATTTGGAGAAAAGAACTACTTGGTTATATCTGGATGGGCAAGAAAGCAAGAATTAAGTATAAATTGCTAACTGATAGAAAAGAAAGAGGAGGATGCGCTTTGCCAGATTTATTAAAATATTATCAAGCAAGTGTGCTCACATGGTTAGAATCTTGGATACGTTTGGATGACAAGAAATTATTAGATTTTGAAGGGCATGATATATTTTATGGCATGCTTATTTAATATATAACAAAAAGAAGGATAATAAAATCTTTACCCATCATTATAGTAGAAGAGCACTATTTAAAGTTTGGGAGGACTTGAGGAAATTTTTTTTTATCAAAAAATCCCGATATGGGTTTCATCTCAGGAAGCCCTTTTTGGTATATCAAAACTAGTAGATCAAGATTGGATTACGTATCAACAGGTCCTTACAAATGTAACTCAAGCACAAATAGCAATCAGATCTCGAGAGGAATTGAAAGAGGAAGGTTATACTGTAAGTTGGTTTTTATACAAACAAATATATGAAAGATATAAAATGGATTTAAAATTTGAGGGCTTCCAGAGGGAATATAATGAAATTGATAAGATAATTTTTGGTAAAAGTGAACATCAGGATGCTAAATATTATAAAATTTTGTTGGATAGAGAATTGGAAGCTGAGATGGTAAAAGAAACTATGATTCAATGGGCAAAAGATTTAGGACAGGTGATTGAGATTGAAAGATGGGAAAAATCTTGGGAGATTACACAAAAATTTACATTGGCAGTCAAAATGAAAGAAAATTATTACAAAATGTTTTATCAATGGTATCTAACACCTGTCAAGCTGCATAAAATGTATAAAACTGGTAAGACTGAATGCTGGAAGTTTGGAAAATCTGAAGGTACTTTCTACCATCTATGGTGGAGATGCCAGTCTGTAAGAGTATACTGGAAGAGAGTGCATATAAAGATAAGAGATATTTTGAGTATTGACTATGGCCTAAACCCGGAAATATATTTGTTAAATATGGTTGACAGGATTGGAAGGGTGGAAACTGGAACGAAGAAGATCTTACTATATATGGTTACCACCACAAGAATATTATATGCAAAATATTGGAAAGAGGAAAGGATTCCAACCATAGAAGAATGGTTGGGAAATCTTTATGAAGCTCTAGAATCTGATAGGCTTACAGCCAGACTAAAGAATAAGTCGATAGATAAGATTGAAGATGATTGGGAAGCAGTTTTAAAAATAATGAAAGATAAAAGACAAACCTCCTATTGGTATTAATTTTAGTTTACTTTGTCACACCAAAATAGAACTGGTTTTATTGAGATTAACAAGGTAATTATAACCAAAAATAACTTTAAATATAGGATTGCTAGACTAGGAAAAGAGTCAAATCTTGGGTGTCAATGAAAGTAAAATAAACTAATTAGGAAGTAAAGCATTTAAAGAAACGCAATGAGAAATCTAAAATATGTGGTTTTATTGTTAAAAAATATAGTTACATGTTGTAATGGAATCTTAATTTTTTGTGTATATATATATATATATATATATATATGAATAAGTGTATGTGGATATGTAACTTTTAAAAATAAATAAATAAAAAAGAAATTAGATGCATAGAAAGCAGTATCTATCAGAAATATGACATTGTATAGATGTTGGAGCAGTAGTCTTTTGGTAGGCTGGGCTGATTCCGCTAATCATCTATTGTGCCATCACACATATTAGGAAGCTTTGGTGGGCTATATCAGCATGACTGACAGCTCAGAATCCTTCATTAGTTACATGTAAATTGTTTGGGAAAAAGACCACAGTGAATGAGGTTATATTTTGCCTGGAATAGGGCAGAAGATCCATTGCTAAATAGTCACACAAGCATGAACATGTCCTGGAGGAAAGAAAACATATGGGAGGATCATATGCATATCTCTCTTGCAACTTTTTGAATCTTCTGGTGTTGTATAATTGTTTTGTTATGGAGCTTTTCTTCAGGTTGGAGCCCTGGTGGTGCAGTGGTTAAATGCAGGTACTGTAGCCACAAAGGTTGTGAGTTCAATCTCAGAGGGCTCCAACATTGACTCAGCCTTCCATCCTTCCGTAAGTCAGTAAAATGAGTACCCAGCTTGTTGGGGGCAATTAGCTAACACATATTGTAAACCGCTTAGGGAATGCTTTACGCTGATAAGCAGTATAGAAATATAAATGATATTGCTATTGCTAAGTTGTATTAATGGGGGTCATGGGTGTTAAAACTTGTCTATTTCCCATGAGGATGGAGTTGCCTGTGCCATTAAAGCACGGGGACAGACATACAATAGTGATATGGTGGTAGTAAAGCACATGCTCAGGATCCAGTGGTCAATACTGGAATATTTAATTTTATTTATTTTATTTATGTCCCATCATGGGATTCAAGGTGGCAATTAGATTTGGGATAGGAGATCAGAGAAATGCAGCTGTCTGATATCCTATGAATCAAAGTAGAGAGGACTGGGCTGAGGACACAGTAGTTTACAAGGCTGACGTAGGAGATTATCAGACAGGAATGAAAAAAGCGTTCCTGTTGCACACTCTCCAATCCCATCCCTGTCCTGGCACAATAACCCTCCTCATTAGACTTACCTTCTTTTCCATCCAAAGGCAGCCCAGGCATAAATGGTGCTCTACCAGAGCTCTATTCATTTCCTGGATTGAAATCTTGCCCATTCTCACAAGAAGACATGAGCACGGGAAATTCAAAGATAAAAAGAAAAATAACAATAAAAATGTTTACACAAGCACATAAACACATTTTAAAAATAACAAGTAACCCAGGAAGGTTCATAAAAAGAGGGTAGCCTACCTTGTTTTGTGATCCCACCCGGAAGTGTTCTGGCGGGACCGTCCATTGACGCTGTATTCATGGCAGGAGAATGGTGCAAGCTTTCAAACATCAGCAATGCTGGCACAGAAACAGAACAGGCGATCTCTTGATGGCTCAGCCTCTCAATTAAATAGAACACCATAGTAACACTAGCAGAACGCAAAAGGACAACGTCTTCTGATATTGGTGTCCTTTTGCATTCCACTGATTTCATTATGGTGCCAGATTAGCCACGACTGATAATCTCTGTAGTGACCTGGGCCTCTGCCACCAGGCAGAGTCCTTGTTTTAGAGTCCTTGGCAAAGCTTTAACACCTGTCCAGTGGCATGAAAGAATTAACTTGTATAAATTACCTTGTTGAATACTTTTTGCATTGGCTTTGCAGTTTGAGGCTGGGAAAAGATATGAAGGGTGAGAACTAACTGGGGGAGATAACTTTTCTCTCTTGCTAACCTACTTGTACAATTCTCATAGCTATGGGCAGAGATGGTTCATACGTGTGCATACTGATTTTCTTTGTTTGCTTTTAGACTATATAACCCTTAGGAGCTCATCTTCCATTTCTTGGCTTTCTTGTTGGGGGAGGGTACATGCCAGCCCAAGGTCTCCTCATATATCCAAGGAAGGGGATTTTATTAGATTGTCAGCCGAGGGATAAGTCAGGCTTCTCTGTACGAGGCAATAAAATGTGATGCACAGTAATGACAATTCGCAGCAGCTTTCATTTGTCTCCATGGTTTCCCCCCCACAAGATTGCAGGCATGTGAAGCCATATGCATTTGTTTTTCAAACAGGCATGCTTGCGAATCAAAATGTCGGGTGCAAGTGAATTACTCACATTTTTGTCACCAGTTGCTGCTACTGAAAAGTATTTTTTTTTAAAAAAAGCATATCCAAGGTGCAATCTTCCACTTAAATAAACTTGGGGTGGGGGAGTCCATTAAGCTGCCTCAGTGCACGATTGCTATGGTGAAAATCCAATATAGCGGTTCTGGGCACCTGCCTTGCCAGCAAGCTCTGCCCCCTACATACATCTGACCAATCAGCTTTCCATTTACACTCTTATCAGGAATGTGCAGCAAAGCGAATCGGTTGTCCCAATGAGTAGGAATGCACATTTCCTTTGGAGTTTAAAAAAAAATTCAGGAAAAACCATGAAGGCTTTCCCCATGGAATACAGTATTTGGAGTATTTTCCCCTCTCCTTCTGAATACGGTGAAATGATGCAGGATCCCATTGGGACAAAAGATATTCTCCTCAAATTCTATGAGGAGTATTTTTGCTGTATAGACAAGCCTTGGGAAGAATGGGGGGGGGTCAATTCTATCATTGGCTCTGAGGGGATGTTTGTGTCATAATTTACTTTCACCCTCTGGAGTCAGAAGAATCACACAAAGAGGAGGAGACAGATTGCCAGGAATCTGCAGCTCCCAAAGCTGGTGGTCTCTCTGATTAGATTATCAGACGCTTGAAAAAAGCTCCAAGGAGCTCGTGAAAACAACATCACTGTAACAGGAACGAGTCTCGGTTCCATATGTGTTGTCCCCCTGGTATGCATGCTGTGTCCTCCCTCTGTGTTGATGTGATGAAAAATGTGTTGCTTTTCATTAGCAGGAGTTTCCACTGAATCAGAGTATCTGGGGATTGAGGCAGAGGGAAGTCCTGCTCCCCAGCTGAAGGTTGCAGATGCTAAATGCCCATTGCCATCATTTCATCAGGCAACGAAGAGACAAAGAAAAATTGTGTTGTTCCCAATGTTGTTAAATAAGAGACACTGACCTGATTAGGCACCTGGTGTCTTGGAACAGCTGCCCATGAATCTTTCAGTGACTTCCTGACAGCTTTGTTGCTTTCAACCTTCTTTCTTGACAACCAGCAGCACTCTTTCGGGTTAGTGTTTTCTTGACCTTGGACTGGCTATGATTTACAATTCTGTTCTATTTCTTGCTGGCTTTGCTTATCTGGACTACTAACTTACTCAACGACTTCTGGACTTGCTTATGACCACTCTATTGCTTTTCCCTTCATCCTTCTGGATACCCTGTGACTGATCTGGGCCGAACTAATTCCTTGACAACTCTCACATTACAACCATCTGGTTTCTGGGTCACTTGCTGACTAGAGCATAGGACAGCTGGATCCTATCAGTGAAAGGGCCAGAATGCTTCTCTACTGTGTAGCATCTGCTGCCTCATTTACCACCAATAAAACTTACACTATAGCAATAACGCGTGTCAACATCTGGCACCAAAAGAACCCTGCCATGTCTGATAATCTTCTTGGAGAGACCTGGGACAGGTGATCCAAGAGGTTTTGGTGCCAAGCCAAAAGACAAGATGACACCCCATTACGTTCAATGAATATAAGTGAACCAGACTTGCAGTTGAATTTTACTTCATTGCATCTGATGGCAACAGACTAGTTTAGGAGGGTGCAGGACAGGCCCTGTGACATGCATAACTCTACCTACAAACAGGGAGGAATGGAGTGAGGTTCAGCCATGAATGTCTCCAGCACTGTCCACCTGTGCAACTTGCTTGTGCATATTTGTAGGGCCATCCTGGTGGTGTGACATGATGTAAGGCAGTTTTGTATCTGTTGTATCTTTCTTCCCCCCCCCCTTCTCATATAAAGAAGGGTTTTGTTTTGTTTTTTACAATGACTGGAAGTAGGTCTCATTGGAGCTTGTGAAGTCAGAAAACACTGTTTACTGGGAAGTAACCTTCTTTTCTCCTTCATGAAATGCTTTGGAAAGAGAACGCTAATCAGCAGTATCACCTTCTTAAGACGTGAAGCACTTAATTAAATGAGAATCGAAGTGATACCCTCAGCTACCCAACCTAGTACTAGAAGCCAGGGAGCAATGCTTTACAGGAGTGTGAACGGAATGCTGAGTAAGAGTTAAATATAGTTCACAAACAGGCACACAGAGGCAGCTGAGCTTACCAGATTTCTCATTGAATGCACCCTCAATCCACCTGATGCCAGCATGCCTGCTGATCGTAATAATCCGTATTATTCATTTGGAAAGGCTGTGTTGAATAGGTCTGCTCTTTGGATTTATTCCTAATAGCTATAAACAGGAAGAAGTGCAGGAGTCTTATGGCTCAATACTATGATCCGTTGCATAGCTATAGCTCATAGTATCAGGATTAAGGATTCTGACTTTGGCACAAGGACACAGTTTTATGCAGGGGTACAATCTGAGGTTCGAATGGTCCTGAAAGGCAAATGACCAGGCCATAACTAGAGGTCTAGGACCCTTTGTGATATCAGAATGTTCTTAAAAGTGAGACACAGTATATATTTCCTACACAATAAGATTTTCCATTATGATTGGCTGATATAGCATGCTATAGGCTCTTTAAGGATGGGGGGGGGTATCCCCCATAAGGAAGAGTATCCCCCTTAAGGCTAAAATGTGATAAGCAAAGCTACTCTTTGAACATGTAAGAATAAAAGCCAAAGATCCACAAGCAACAGTGGTTTACTGACTATGAAAAGAGTCATAGCATTTGTATGCATGGTACTAAAGAGTATGATTGAGCCTTTCTGCATTATTTGTGCTGCATGTGAATGTTAGTGATTTGAGTCAAAAAGCAGAAAAGAGACACATTTATATAATTTATTCACCTGTGTTCTGCTTTCTTCTCACCACAACTTGCTGCTGCCGCTCCTGTCTTCCTGTCTGTTTATCTATAAGCATTCCTCAGTCAACAAAGCATCTGACAAAGAAGCTTCTTTTTAGAAATTCTTTTTATGCCCCTCAGCCCCCTTTTCTTCCCTGTTCTCTGTCTAGCTGAAAGGGTTTTTTTTTAGCAGCATTGGTGTTGGGAAGATTGTGAAGGAGGGCGAAAGAAATACTGACATTTTGAAGGAAAATTTCAAGTGGTCTCTAGAAGATTTGAATTGTTTTTATTTATGCAAGGCATGTCTGGCCTGGCTGTATCCTGGCCATGGATCAGGCCCGTTTCCCCCCATTCCCTACATGGAACAGGAAGAAGTTCTGATGGGCATGCTGGTCCATCACAGTAGCTACCGCTGCCATTTCTCTTACTGTCTTGGAATATAGGAAGTGGGCCAGCAAAATATGACCAGCCTTGGTCATCTGCTGTGGGACTCCTTCCTGCCTTCCAGGAGAGCGAGGCACACCCAGAGCATCAGGGAAAGCCTGTCTGCTGGGACGGGCTCTTGAGGTCTCAGAGGGCTCGATGTATTTCCTCCTGGGAGGAATGGATTTAAACAGATTAGATTTAGAATATTAGAAACATTTTCATGAAAGTTTGGCATGATTTTTTTTAAAAAAACTTTATGCAAATGTGTTGCTTTTAGTCCCTTTTACGTGGAACTGAACATGAAACAAATTTTGAGGATTCTAAGAACTACAACTCAAACTTTGTTTCATCCATACCTGAAGCAAAACCATCAACATCACATACCCTTCAATTTTCCTTATTAGGCAGGGAGTGTCCGGATTAATCTTCTGCCATCCCAGTTTTTTTCTGCTGCTTTTCCTGTCCTCCTCGCACTTTGTCCTCAGTTTACTTAAGTTGTTGCAAACTGAATCCAAAGTGCAAAAGTGGTTTGAGATCAATTAACATAGCAGGGAGGAGAAGGAGAGGAGGGGTGGAAGCTTTCATGTCCCAATAGGCTCAGGCAAAAGCAAACTGCTGAAGCATCTCTTAGGTTGTGTGTCCATACTCATCAATAATCTTATGGCTTGTGTGTCGATTTTTTCATCTTGACCACACTCTGATGTTGGTTGGCCATGTGTGTCTCAGTTTTCATCTGTGAAGTGTTGGACAGTATGACACCAACTTGGACAATGCTGCATACATTTCCCCCAACAACATAAATGCTGAAGAAACCCTGAAGAATTAAAATAGAGCAACACGCTAATGTAGTAAAAGCAGCTGATTTCTCATATTTTTTTTAAAATGGACTTTTCTGGCTAATGTACTAGCAAAGATCCATTTAAGTCTCATGTCTGACACCATCAAGTCTCTTTATGCCTTAAATACTCTATAAATCAGGAGCTGGTAACTGTAGGAGTCTAGGGGGCCACATTACCCCCCCAGAGAATTTGAAGGGCCACATCCCTTTCCACTACATCCTCTCACAAAAAGAATCTGTCCCTCAAATGCCATCAAATACCCTCAAACAAGTTGGGAAGCATTTTTGCCATGTTTTGTGGCCTCCCTGGCTCTTTTTAAATAACAAGAAGTGACTGAGAGTTTTAAAAATAGCTTCTCCCAGCCCTAGAATGGTTCCAGGGCCCTCAAAACATGGCAAAACGTCCCAGGCCATTTAGAGGGTGTTTGAGGCAAAAATTTGGCACTAGGAGGCCCCAAATTGGCCGCGGGAGTTGCATGCGGCCCATAGCCCACACTTTGTCCATCCTTGTTATAAATGGTATGCTGAGTAAGCTCTACTTTAAGCAAACACCCTGGGTGTGAGGTTCTGTGCATGCTTGAAGCAGTCTTTCATCTGTGTATCGCATGCAGAATGGAGAAACTCTGCACATTAATGGGTGCTTGTTTTGCTGTCTAATCCACCAGCCAAGGCTGATCATGCATGGCTTTCAGCAGAGTATTTGATTAATGTCCTTCCACTGTACAGGGCTTTCTTGTCAAATGTTGCTGCTTAGTCTCTGATATGCATGCATCCCCAATTTTGGTGGCATGTATGTTTGAATCAGAACACAATATTTTTCAGAATGGATTTAAAAGCACCTGGTTTTGACACAGAGGGTGTATACTGTAGTTAAAACTTTGAATTAAAAATAAGGGGGGAAAAAAGACCATTTGCCTGATTTCAATGGTCTTTCCAAAATGGTTTAATCATAGGGCAAACAGAAGGCTTGAGCACCCTTAAGGGTCGGAGGCAGGAAGCCTGAGCTGTGATATTAGTCCATGCTGTTGATAAGAAAGAAGTTGAAGATTTGAGAGCAAGAAATTGAGATTGGGACTAGCTTTAGGCCTTATCTCCCAAATGATTGGATAACAGAGAGGGTGAACGAGAAGAATTTTTTCTTTAAAGCATATAGCATTCTTCTGGGAGATTTTCTGGATTCTAGTAAGCTATTTTTACCCTCTTTGGAGAAAAGAGAAATTGGCTGCCCCCTGGCAACCCAGTTTATTTAACAGCCTTGCTGGAGGAAGGGGGAGGGGGAGGAACCTAAAAATGAATATATATAAGACCCTGTCACATGACAGGGAGAGTGATCCTCCCTAGCCAAAGGAATAAACCCTGGGATAATCAATTCTTTAAGCTTTATTGCTTCTAGCACTTGGGTTTGCTCCTTGGGGATCTTTCCCTGTATGGCAGGCTTAGAGCTATAAAAGGTCTTGAAAATTTTGAAGTGATAGAGAGATGTAATAAGAAAAAAAAAAGATGCAAGTGGATGTCCAAGTTCAGGGACCTGAATCTAATTTTAGGGCTAAAGTCAGAAACAGGTCTCATTGGGAGTACACCTTTTCTTGTATATGCAAGTGAAGGAAGGCTTCCATCCGAGTAATCCTGCATAAGGATTGAGTTGTACAGTTGTCAGCTTTTTTACTACTCCTGGCTTCTGTACTCTTAGCAGCTATTGAGAACATAGGAATTAAACAGGTGATGGGTTCACTGCTCTTCGCATCCTTCTCTACCTGTCTGGAAAAGCTTATTCATTCCTAATAAAGGGTTGTTGTTGTGGTGGTGGTGGTGTCCCTTCAAGTTTTTTCCAACTTATGGTGACCCAAAGTCAAATGTATCATGGGGTTTTCTCAACAAGATTAGTTCAGGGGGTTTGTCATTGCCTTCCTCTGAGGCTGAGAGAATGTGATTTGCCCAAGGTCTCCCAGTGAGTTTCAATGGCTGAGGAGGGATTCGAACCCTGGTCTCCCAAAGTCTAGTCCAACACTCAAACCACTACACCATGCTGGTTCTCTCCTGCTGAAGGTGCTTTGTATCTGTTGTCACAGAGAGGATTACAATACCCCTGCATGGCAATATTCCCATATTACTAAGGGTCAGTCAGCATTGTGTGGTGGTTTGAATGTTGAACTAGACACTGGTTTCAAATCCACGCTCAGCCATGGAGACAAACAGAGTGACCTTTGACAAGTTACATTTTCTCAGCCCCAGAGGAAGGCAATAGCAAACCTCTCTGAACAAATCTTGCTGAGAAAAACCCATTACATACTTCCGTGAGTGAAAAATAGCATGGCCGCCTTCAATGCTAGCCGGAACAGTCACGGACGATGCTGAGAGAGGGACGTCGTCGTCCAAAATGGACCCCCTGCTGCGCAGCAGCCTCGTTACTGCTCTGGAGGCTGCTTGCATAGTAAGGGGCATCTGAAAATGTCCATAATCCTGAAGTGTAAAGATATATCATTGAATGCAGTTCTAGAGACTGCAGTTAAGAAATCAGAAGAAGACTAGGGACTTTATCAGACCACCTGCCCTTTACATTCTTTTGCCAGCTTACATTGTGTTTTTATGCTGGCAAAAGAAACTCACCCCACCAGACCTACCTTTGTAAGTGTCAATGAGGCTTTCCTCATTGGAGGAAATGGAGTTCTGTTTACTTCCAGGATTAAAATCTCACCGATTCTCATGAGAAGATGCTAGTTTGGGAAATTCAAAAATAAAAACAAAATAAATGCACAAAAAGTTCACACAAGCATAAAAAACACTTTAAAAGTCCCAAGTACATGGGAGGGTTTCATAAAAAGAGTGTCCTCTACCTGGCTGTCGCAATCTCACCTGGAAGTGTTTGCCCATTGACACTGCATTCACGTGAGCACAATGGCGTGAGGATTGAAATGCCAGCGATGCTGGCAGAAAAGCGGAACAGGAGATCTATTGACAAGCTGAGGCGGCCAATAAAAAAGTACGCCTCATTTACAGGACATGATCACGAAAGGACAATGACGCCTGGTATGCACACCCTTTCACAATCATTAGGCATCCTTATGATGCCATATTTGCCTGGTCTGATAAAGTCCTAGGACTTGGAAGGGCAGACATGAAGGAACTAGATATGATCCCAAAGTGTAGAGATATATCATTGAATGCTAAAATAAGGATTGTCCATGCCATTGTATTTTCCATTTCTGTGATGGTTTTAGAAAGCTGGACAGTGAAGAAAGCTGATAGGAAGAAAATCAACTCATTTGAAATGTGCTGGAAAAGAATGTGGATACTATGGACTGCTAACACACACACACACACAAATGGGCCCTAGAGCAAATTAAGCCGGAACTCCCCCTAGAAACCAAGCTGACTAAATTAAGACTGTCATACTTTGGAAATACCATGAGAAGCTATGACTCACTAGAAAAGACAATAATGCTTGATAAGGTAGAAGGCAGTAGGAGAAGAGGAAGACTGCATTCCAGATGGATAGACTGAATAAAGGAAGCCACAGCTGCAAGACCTGAGCAGGGCTGTTGAGGATAGGGTGACTTAGAGATCTCTCATCCATGGGGTTGCCATAGGTCAAAATCAACTTGACAGCAGTTAACAACAACAAACAAGAAGAAGGCTGACTGTTTGGCTGGAGCAGAGGAGATCTGCATTATGTGTCCTCATAGACATGTTCTCTGAAGACATAATGGTTTAAGAGAAGTGCCCAGCTTCTGTAGCAATGGCCCACATTCCAGCCGTGAGAAGCAGCCTCAGTCTTTCCAAGAGCAACCAAAGCTATGGCTTTTGATGCCTAGGACCAGGATCAGCCATCTTTAAATACCTGCAGAAAAAATGGAGCCAGCTTGTATTTTGCTGCTCAAAAGACTCCGGCGCAAACTAAGGGATTCAAATTGCAAGAAAAGAGGTTCCACCTGAACATTAGCAAGAATGTCCTGATGGTAGAAGTAGATGTTGGAATGGCTATTTATCAGGAGTGCTTTAAGCTGTGGAGTCTCACATGGCAGAGTGTTGGACTAAATGGCTCTTGGGGTCTCTTCCAATTCAAAACTGTATGAATTTGTTCCATTTCAGTTGGCAAAATGTCACAGAGTAGTAGTGGTCCTGATCAGCCAGGTCTTGTTCTGTGGGTGTGAGCTGATTAAGCTGCATCCCAAAGCAAATTTCACACTCCGAGATTAGCAAGCTACACAAATGTATCTGTGGTTGCTTTTGATAAAACTCACTAATATTTGTCAAACACCATAATGGGAATTTTCCCCCCACCCTGAAATTTGCTTGATAATATTAAAAACGATCCAATTTTTCTTTAAAAAAAGAAAAGAAAAGGCTCAGAACTCAACTAAGTATAAATATTAGCATCAGTCATTTGACACTAATATTTACAAAAATACAGAACTAGATGTTACCACAGTGCTTGATACATCTGTAAGTATCCATTGTTTCCTAGACTGTCAGATTACATTTTTATCCTTTTGAAACTAATAGAATTGAATTAAATCAAGTGATTAATGTGCATCTGTACAATTAGGTAGGCATTTTTATTCCATTTCAATTATATCTGTACTTGAAGAGAAAGAAAGGGATCTCTTAAGACAGAAAGGGAAAATAAATGAGATGTAAATATCCACCAGCACCATGATAGTATAGTTCACAGTTTAAGTGTTTGTTATTATATCCCTTACAGGGTTTGATAAGGTTTGGTATTGTATCCCTTTTTAGGGTGCTATCTGCAATTATCTACAACTCAGTTATCTCTGTTATCTATCTATCTATCTATCTATCTATCTATAGCAGGGATGGGCATACTCTGGATTTTTGGTTCATCTGGAGGGCCACAGCAGCCTGTGGCAGGCCAAATTTTCACATACATTTTGTCACATCTGGCTGCATTTAAAATGAAAAAGAGAAACAGCTGTTTTGCAGTGCTCCCTTCCCACAGCTTGGAAAAGTCTACTCTGACCCAATGGATGTTTTATTAGTTGTAAAATCTAATTTTTAGCTGATGGGGGGGCAGGGGTTGGGAAGGGTTTGGAGGATACTGAACAGGACTTTCATTCCCCTTTAACTCTAGGAGAAATTAGAAGACCAAGCCTGGTGAATCAAGAATCCAACTGTATTTAGACAAAGAAATGCATTTCTGCCTATCACCCTGACAGACCAAAATCTGAACAAAACAGGAGCCCTTGAGTCATAAGCTCGTACATTCTGATATAGTTTTTTCGAATTTATGAAGTCAGTACTGCAAAGTGTATGTGCTGGCAAAATTCCATCAAGCTAACCATTTCGAAGTTTTGACTATAGCCTAGGCGTCAGTTGACCATTTACAGCCTCCTTTAAGATAAACGACCCTGCCTGAGTCCTTTCTACATAACCCATTGCTCAGTCCCTTGGAACTCCTTCCAGAACTTGGAATTCTGCACCCTAAAATTTTGAATCATGTGACAAAGAATAAAGCAACGAATTTATGAGGGCAATATACTTGCCTTTATATTCTCACATTTAGGAAAGCATATGAAACTAAGGCACATCAAGACAAATCTCTCCCCAAATTGCAAGAGAGATTATCATGTCAGAGGCAGATTGTTCCACAGGTGGTGGTCCTGTGAATATGTCTGTATTCTGGACTGCTATTTTCAAACATACACCCCAAATAACAAAGCAAACAGTTCAGGGCACCCCATGGATAGCCCTTCTGTCTATTTTGAATGATGCAGAAAAGCTGTTGTCACATAAAGACCTTGTTTTATTATCATTATTATTAGCAGCAGCTAGAATAGTTACAGCACAACACTGGAAAATGAAAAGAGGGTATATAGTGAATAGATGGTTTCTGATGGTTTGCCTCACTGTCAAATAAAAGCCAGTATAACTGATTCATTAAAGGAATGATCAGGGAGAATTCCTGCTTTGAAACTTGGATCCCTTTATTTTCATACATTGATAGCAGGATCCATAGACCAACATCTTCCAAGTGAGCACCTTATTTTTGGAAGAGTTCCAAAAAGAAAAAAGGAAAACAGCTAGAAACTGATCGGTTGGTGGCTGTAAAACAGAATGACATACAAAAGGATTGTATATCCAGAGAAAATTCAAAATTATACCCATAATCTGCAATGAAAAATGTGAAATAAACTGTGCAGATTGTTTATGATTGATGCTTGAATTTTTAATGTCATCATCTTATATTTCTAAAATAAAATACTCTTAAAAAAACCGAATGAACATTTGAGGGGTGGTCCTTAAAGCCTTTGGGCTGGATGGGTAAATTATCAATCGGGATCTCCCAAACCCAGGTCAATCATCTGATTTGCAAACGTTATCAAGGTTGTTTGGGCTAAATCCAGTGTTAGTTCTAGTTGGAGTAGCAAATCCCATTGAAATGAATATGGTTTAAGTTAGTTGTGACTAAACAGGTTTGTAGAAGCAGTGTAGTATAGTGGTTTGAGTGTTGGACTAGGATTCTGGGAGACCAGGGTTTGAATTCTTGCTTGACCATGGAAATCCACTGGATGGCCCTTGCCAAGTCACACTGTCTCAGCCTCAGAGGAAGGCAATGGCAAACTGCCTCTGAACAAATCTTGCTAAGAAAACCCTGTAATAGGGTCACCTTAGGGTCACCATAAATTGGAAATGACTTGAAGATACACAACAATAGGTTTATTGTGGGTTGGATTAGCATTGGTATTAGACATGTTATTTGGCTCCAGTTCATAATGCTGGAGTCAGTTCCCACAGATATCCAATAGATTTGTGTTTATACCAGATGATAATTGTTGCAATTAATTGTTGCAAGTGTTGCAAAACCTAAGCAGTTATGTATATTGTGCAAGGGTTCCTTTATATCTCTTACAGGCCTGTAGGAGATGTTTTCCTATTCTCTGCAAAACATAACTGATCAAGTTCCTAGTGGGGCATAATTCTACTGTCATTCCATTTTCTGACTCTTTACAGTAGGACCCCCGTATCTGTGGGGGATTGGTTCCGGCCCCCAGATGGATACAGAAATCCATGGATAATAGCGAATGTCCTATCAACATCCCCCAAAAAACATATGTGCATGTGATGGGGAGTAGAGGAAGAGTTGTGGAAGAGGAGAAGGAAGGAAGGGAGGCAGGCAGGAAGGAAGAGGAAGGAAGAAGCAGCAGGGTGAGCGGTCTCCTCACCGTCTCAGCCTGGCTCCTCCAGTTTGCCTGCGGCTTGTGGTGGGGCCAGAGATGCGCTGCTGCTACTGCCACTGTGGAGCCAAGTGAGGGTCGGCCTGTCTGGGCTGTGGGCATCCCTCCTCTGGCGCCTCCCTGCGGGCCCCGTGTCTCCCTGGCCTTGCTCTTCATCTTCCGCTGCCGCAACCACTGCAGAGCCAAGTGAGGGTCAGCTTATCCAGGCTGTGGGCATCCCTCCTCCGGTGCAACAGTTTAAGGCGGATGGGAGGGGAGGGAACCAGGCCAGAGCCTCCGGGTGTGTGTGGAATTTTCTATTGCCCATTGCCAACTGCGGATAACTGAATCAGCGGTTAATGAATCAGCAGATATGGGGATGCTACTGTATTAATCTCCTTCTCATATTCATCAGACACACAGAGACACACAGGCAGAAACACACACACACACACACACACACACTAGCTGCATAGAACTGCAATACGAAGAGGCAGTTTGCTGGCTAGAATGTGAGAAGTTGGCCTTAATTAGGTGAACAAAAGTCCAAGCGTTACTTTTGTGGTTTCCTTATTCCTTTTGGATTCCAAAAATTTTAAAAAGAGCCAGGTCTTTGTTTAGCTGTTCCTTCCATCCCACCCTTGCTCCAAGATAGATCTTACCTACCACCTCTAGTAATTCATGGTGCCATTCTAGGTCTAGAAATTGTATTTTCATACATCAAGCAATGTTTATGATTGGTTTAGTAATTACTGTGTTCCTTATTTTTCTCAGACTGTGCTATTTGAGTTTGTGCATTCAATTATAGTAAGTTCATTAAAAATGTTCCATGCCTCAACCCACTCTAATGCTCCTTTAAATAACCAAAGTTGCCACTTTGAAGCAGACCTGAATGAAATTGAAGTCTAAGCTGAAGATGAAGAAAATTAATTATTAAACAACATTACCATAAAATGGGATCTCAGAAAATATTTTAGACACTGTCCATTAATACTGCTATCATTACACTGTGTTAACTTTAGGTTTTGCACAGAGTTTTGTAGCATTATCAAGTGGTGATGAAGGGCCCATGGGGGAGGAGAGAAGCTTCTCCATGATTTTCTTCTCTATTTTCTCATCTTCCTATATGAACGGATTGTGGCCAATAGGGTATTCTCAACATGTGTTGTCTCTTGTACTCATCACAGAGGAATGGGTAAGAATTTTTATTCAGTGTGATTCTTGATAAGACCTTTCTGAAATTTGCCAAGTTCTTCATAAACAGATGAAATGACCTTGATGTTTCAAAACATTTTATGTGGAAGAAAGCAAAATCCACATATTGGGAATCAGGTGGCATTGAGTTTTGAAAGTCTATATGCCACTTAATCAGTTCATCTATGTGTTATGTGTCATCTTTTTGACCCTAAGTTCTTCAACCACAAATTGACATAGGGAGCATCTACACCATAGAAATAATGTAGTTTGTCACCACTTAACTGCCATAGTTCCATCCCACAGAATCCTGGGATCTGTAGTTTTGTGAGGCACCAGCACTCTTTGGCAGAGAAGGCTAAAGACCTCATAAAACTACAAATCTCAGGATTCCATAGCATGAAGCTATGGCACTTAAAGTGGTGTCAAATGGCATTATTTCTACAGTGTAGATGCACCCTATGACATCCTCTTGAGTCAAAGGCCCTAATGCTTGCAGAAGAAAGCATGGCTCCTTCCTGCATTGCTTTAGAAGCCTGTGATCATATGGAAGGAGGCCATGCTGCAACTCTTTCCCAGATAGATAAGCATCAACCTTCCTTCAGACTGCTGCATTGATAGTAAAAACCACTAAAGGGTAGACTGGGTACCTGTCTCTCACCATGCTGAATTAGCACTTAAGAGATTCTGCAAGTTGTTTTAAACATTAGAAGATTCATAGCACAAATGCATACCTTGGAGAAATTAAATCTAACCAATATGCACAAGCAGATGTTATGAAACAGAATGGGGTGCAAGGCAAAGAAATATAGAGCTAGAGTGGTTCCATAAAATGTTTTCAACCAAAGGAGAATCTAGATTGGAGAGCTTCAGGAAATATTATTGCATTTTTTTAAAAAAAATAATGAATTTGACAAGTTAATGCGTTGAAAGCCTTCATTGTAAACCCAGTAGTTACTTTAAAATAAATCCACAGAGAGATAAATACTAAATAATGTCCAAATCATTGCATTTATGATACTATGTTCAAATTGAAACCAAATAAAATAAAATAAACCCACACCTATTTTATTTAAAGCTTTTTGGTAAACAGTATATTAATTTAAATTCAACAAATAAGAATTATGCATGCTTCAAATCTGTTTCTGGATAATCCCTTTGAAACAGTCATTCTTTCTGAAAGCTACCGGTTCAGTGATCAGGATGGCATCAGAAACTGGAATAAGGTTTCCATTGTAGCTGTCACGAAACATAATCAAGTCCCTTGCAAATTTGTCCTGAGAATTATTAAAGCATGCAAAATAGTCAAATAGCAAAATCATTCTGGCAAAGAATCGTCAAAGGATGTAGCAAGTGACTGCAAAAATGCAGTGATGGGTCTAATTAGCAAAAGTAAAATTGTGATCTGAACCTCCAAATAATGATCATTAGAAATAAAATTCCAGTTCAGGCTGAAGAAGATTCTTGATTTCTTTTTGCTATTGTGACTGGTAAAACAAGGGTGGGGATGGAAGAGGTCTGCTGTTGTTGTTCCTTTAATTGCAATCATTTAACCCCACAACCAGGGGATGTGCCAGTTTAACCAACCAAAGTGACATAAAGAGAGAGAAACTCAATGCAGTTTCAGTGTCTCTTCAATGCTGGGGTCAGTGCTGCTTGTCCTCCTAGAAGTTCCTTTATCAAGTCTTCTATTTTTTTTAATGCCTTAAATATAACAGTCCAATTAATTTTAATCTTTTCCAGCCTGTGCATCTAAGTCCATCAGAGGAGATGTCATAGAATGAAAATACTAATGAGATATGTGCCAATTTGCAGCTGAAGTAAGGCTGCTCCTATTATGAGCCAGAGAGCTTTTGTGTTAACCTCTAACAATGGAGGAAAATCAACCCATTGCAGCTGATTACTTAAGCCACCTCCAGTTACATTCTCACAACAAATTTGAATTCCAATCATTTTGCACGCTATTTCCACCTATGTAATTGTCAGCTGGCCCTTATTATTTATTATGCAAAAGTGAGGGCACTGCTTCTCTCTCTCTTTTTGAAGCGTGAAGAATGAAATGATTTTGCATGCAAACAGTTAAAACTCTCCTGTGTATTCCCATTCTGTATGTGTTGATAAATTCACTTACGATGAGTGACAGTCTGAGGGTTTTCTGGGTCAGATCGGTCACTTTTTCCATGACACTGATGAAAATGATAAACTAAATGCCAGAAGTGTCCCTGGTGCATCCTATGATGAAATGTGTAAAATGTCAGTGTCTAGCCAGTGTCTATTAATAGCTAAATATGATTGCATGTAATGAGCAGATATTTTCCTGTTGATTGAAGTATGATTTCTTTTGATCTTCCAGATGTTGCTGCTTAGAAATTCATACTGCTCTTTGGCTGCTAAATGCATAATGACCTTTTGAAACCTTTTCAACTTAAAAAAAACAAAACAAAACCCACCTATTATTTTCAATGTGGAAGTCAACCTGGTGAGCTTCTTTTTCTCCCTTTAGGTTTGAAGGTTCTCCTTTCTTTTCTTCCACCCTTTCCCTTTTTGTCTTCTGATCATTTATTTTTGGTTCTCTCTTCTTTTTTAATGAGACTGTCCTCACAGAACTGTGGCAGGAAAAATGGGTGGTGTGTGTGTGGTGGTGGTGGTGGTGGGAGCTGAGGGGCAAAGAAAGCAATAGTTAAATCATTATGTTTTGATGATTGATTTATTGGGTGTTACATTTTTAATGTTCCTTAGATCCATGAACCTAGTGCCTCAGGGTTTCTATTCCAGCCTTCTAAACTGAGCTGGATGGATCCTTGAGTGAAACTGTGATGAACGGTATCAGCCTAATGTGAAGGCAGTTTGCAATTGTATTTTGTCACTTGTTAAAGGAACTTCATGTCTAGTTGCACACCTTTGGGCTGCAGCTTTGCATTGCAACAAGAACTGAACAGTACTGGAAAGGGAAAGATGTAGAAAAGTTACCACAACCTGCTTGGCACACTGCTAGTCTGGGGCATCTTGATGCCTATCGACTTTATCAGACGTGGCAAAAACCGTGGCATTAGGATAGGAGGATAGCAGAAATGGTTGAAATTATCAGATGACTACATTGCTTACCTATTCCTGCTGAGTCATGCCGGTGTGAATAAGGTGTTACTTTTTATTGACGGCTTAGCCTATCAATAAAAAGTGATGCCTCATTCACGCCAGCGCAACGCAGCAGGAACAGGTACGCGATGAGAATGTCTAATAATTTTGCCTTTAGTGCTATTGTTGCATCCTAAATGATGCAGTCCCACCCCCCGCCGCTATTGGTCTCATCTGATAAAGTCCTATGTCAATTCCTTTGCTCATCCTACACACCAATAGTGAATTCATTTTCCACTGTAGTAGAGTTACCATACTTTGAAAAGCAAAAAAGAGGACACATTTACTGATGGCTTCAAACCACCAATTGCAGTGATGACTCAGGGGTTGTCTAGACAATGAAAATCTCCTCACGGAATGCGAGGGGAATACCTCTTGTCCTGATGAGATCTCATGAGATCGCCATATTTGAAAAGAAGAGGGCCCCGAACTCCATGTACTCTGCAATAACAGCTTTCGCTGTTTCTCAAAAAGTTTTTTTTAAAAAATATGCAGAAATGCACATTCCTACCCATTTGAACAACCAATTCAGATTGGGGCACATTCAAGAAGTTAAAATGTGATTGGTTGAATGTGCATGGGGGTGGGCTTGCTGGTGACAAAGTGGCCAGAGCTTCCATTGTTGATTTTCATGGAAGCGATCATGCATCAATTCCAAGCGGTAAAGCATATCTATCTATCTATCTATCTATCTATCTATCTATCTATCAGAACATTGCTCTTCTGCATCTTGGATTTAACAAGGAGGAAAATGTGCAATGGGGGGGAGCTTTGGGAGAATAATAATGCAAATAATTCACTCATGGCCACCATCTTTATTTGTGGGCATGCTCCATGTGACCTTCAAACATGGATAGCTTCCCATACCAGCAATCTTGAGAAAAATCATGAAGACAAATGAATACTGCTGCGATGGTGAATTAATGAGCAAATATCCTTGGTTAACTTTCCCATCTAGCTGACCCCTCAGACTTTAAATACCCTATAAGCTTTGGGCAATTCTAAGAGGAGACACCACTCTTCAGTTGAGTCAGTCCAACAGACAAAACAGGTCTTCCTCATGGCTGGGCACCTTCTTGACAATGGCAGCAGCACACCTCTCTCGTCACCTTCTTCCTCTCTGATGGGTCTTTCACTCAGGATGGAGAAGAAAGGTGGCCCCAGTGATAGCAACAGTGGCAGTGGTCTCAACCCTGCTGGGAGCCCATGAATCACTTGGTAACCCCACGGGGCTGAGGCTGGCTGTTTTGTGAGCTTCCCTCTCCGCTGCTTTAACCTGGGATATTTCTCTTCTTCCTCCTCCTCAAAGCTCTGCTACCTGATTGCTGCTTCTTCAAATTTTGACCTTGTAAGAAAACCCGAACATTTTAAAAATCTGTCTGGAGAGAAATTTTAGCTTTGGAAAAGAAGACATGTCCTAGAATAGGAGGACATATGGTGACCCTACTTTGTAGCCACAACAAAATTGTCCGTGAACAAGAGGAAGCCACGAGAGTGTTGACGGAGACCCTAAGGCTTGCAGATATCAAAGAGGTAGCCATGTCCATCCGTTTCAGTATAAAACATGGAAGGATAAGTCATTTTCTAGTGCCTTTGAGGCTAATTATTTAATATCAGCAAAGCTTTTGTGTGCTTCAGCCTGCTTTTTGAGATGCAGAAGTACTAGAAATCTGTAGAGAGGAAAAGACAGTAAGTGAGGGCAGGGACTGCTTTCCCAAGAAACTACTCCAATGCAGAGTGAGCATGGCCAATAGCCGTTGACTGCTGATTGACTGTTGGGGGTAAAACAGCAACCAGAAAACGAGAGGGAGATGGAATGGACTATTCTAGATGTGGAATGGGCAACTAACTGGCTGGAATCCTGAACAAGAGCATTCTATCCTCAATGCTGCTCCAACTCATCCAGACATACACATTGTAAGGAGATTTTCAGACGCAATTTTCTGGTCTATATATTCCAAAACAGCTCTGTTGCTGCCGCACGGCACGGGAGCAATTTTGGATAACACCGTTCCTCTGCCGAACCCCTCCGTGTCACTTCCGTGACAGAATGGAGGAAGCTGCGTCATATTTCACTCACGGGCAACAATCGTGAATGAAATATGATGCAGCTTCCTCCATTCTGTCACGGAAGTGACATGGAGGGGTTCGGCAGAGGAACGGTGTTGTCCAAAACTGCTCCCCTGCCGTGCGGCAGCAACAGAGCTGTTTTGGAATATATAGACCTGAAAATCGCATCTGAAAATCTCCTAAGTATAAATAGACACCAGAATCTGTTCTGGGGCAGTACAAGCCAAGAGATTCAGGCTCTGTGTTTTCTTTTGCTAAACACTCTAGGCCTAACAGGCTAACTCTGTGTTTAAAATGGGCTATATCAAACTGCAGATGGGAGTTCACTTCAACATGTTTATACTCAGAAAGCTAACATGCCAGATAGTGTTCCCTCAGTCTCAGAGCCTGGTTCCTCTTTTCCAGTCCTCAGGGTGAGGGGAAGGAATGTCAGAGTGAGAGCATTGTTTTGAAAAATGTGTATAAATATTTTCTTCATTCTTTAGACTTGGTATTTTATATTTGAATGGCATACTTTGTATGACTGTGGTTGATGTTTAATCTACCATGCTTAATATCTACATTGCCCATTGTAACACCATCCTTGTAACATCACTATTACCTGCTTACTCACAAGATGTCATCCCTAAGGACTTTATCAGACTAGTGTCTAAAAACACTGTAATTCCGTGGGTGAAGATAGCGGGAATATAATGGCATTATAACACTTACAACACATTGCTGCAATCACCCAAAAGAAATGCCATGGAATTATTGCATGACGACCACTAACACTTTAAGAACGGGTGTTTACTTCTGCAACTTGGCATGGGCAAGATTTTGATTGTTTTCGCAAGAAGATGTGAGCATGCTTAAAACCCCAACACAGCCCTAAATTAACAAAGTTAATGAACACACAAGCACTGAAGCAAACCTAAAAACATGCAAACTAGATGGGACAGTTCATAAAAAGAACATCCTGTGCTTCATTTTCGTCTTCTCACCCAGACATTTGCTCACTGAGGACCACCAAGTCATGCTGTAATCTTACTATTACAATGGGACGTGTTTTTGCATGCCCTCAATACTGCCAAAAAAAAAAAAAAAAAAGCTATATTGGTGATCTATTGGAGCTTATCCAAGCAATTGAAAGTGATATCTTATTCGAGGCTGGGGCATGGGGTAACCACAAGATGACAATGAGATGGTGACAGCTGTTGGCCCTACCATGATGTTGTAATCCTGTGACAGTCCATAGTTTAGGTGGTCCAGAACAGGGTGTATAATAAGCCACAGGTTTGTTAGAAAGGAAGGCTGTTGTTGTCATCATTGTTATGTGCCTGCAAGTCAACTCTGTCTTATGACAATCCTATCATAGGGTTTTCTTGACAACGTTTATGCCATGGTGGATCCCAAAGAAATCCCAGTTCCGCCTGTCAAATTCCTAGCTATTCCTGAAAGGTGGCATTTAGTGATGTGATTCCACACCTGCAGCCTGAAGTGGCACAGCCTGCCTCTATTTATGTGTTAGTGCTATTTTGCATGACTTGATCTACATCTGCAATTACATAAATAATAAATTCTATTTTATTTATGTATAGCCTACCTTTTCATTGACATGATCAAGGTAAGATTTAAAAAAATGAAAATTAAACAATGCAATAGCAATAAATTAATTTAATTTTATTATTACAGCAGCAGTAAGAGTTGTAATGACAAGTCATTATAATTTGATGGAAATTTGTGATAGCTATTTTCAATTCCTCATTTTCTGCTGTTCTGTGAATGCAACAATATTGATGAATGTAGAGCTAGTCTCTGCCTTTTTGTCAGCTGCTGGTGTATTATCCTTACTGATACAGCCTGATGTCTGTCCATTCACCCTCATAAAATCACCCGTCCAGTCACCCTCATACCGAGAAAAGGAGCATTCAGAATAGTTTCTGACACCTTATCCTGTTTGTAGTTAACGTGCTTGACTATGGAGATTTTCACATGGGGCCAAAATGCCCTGTTACTGCCCCGCCACCTTCTCTCCTGTTCCTGCCATGGAATAACATAAATCTTTCACACACTTACCTTAATTCTGCGGCAGGAACGGGCTCCCCCTCCCCTCACTGGCCAGCCATAAATGAAGCCGTCGTAAGGCTGCTTTTATGACCGGCCATCTGAAACATTATCACGTTATCACATGATAACGGCCGGGCGGTAAATCTCCCCCAAACATAAAATCAGTTCACCAAGCATAAAAACACACTTTAAATCACACAATCAAAACAGGGAGGGTAAAATAAAGGGTGTCACTTACCTGGATGTCCACATCGTACCAAGAAGTGCTCGGAACAGACCTCCCCTCTGTGGGTGTCATTTCGGAACAGGAACGGGGCTCCTGTTCGCACACCCATGATTGTGTGATAGCAACGGAATGGGAGGTCTATTCATGATGAAAAATCGTGATTACATTGTTCCAGAACAGTCACGGGAACAGGATGGATGCAGGACAGAAGAGGGTCAACGTCATCCGAAAGGGAAAACCTTTCCCGACCCTGTTCTGTTCGTACCATAGGATATATAGCCCGTGTGAAAATCTGCTATGACTACTGCCACACTGCAGAAATAAAGCAGTTTGACACCACTTTAAAAGCTACGGCTCAATGCTATGGAATTTTGGGATTTGTAGTTTTGTATGATATTTAGCCTTCTCTGTCAGAGAGCTCTGGTGCCACACCAAACTACAAATACCAGGATTCCACAGGATGGAGCCATGATAGTTAAAGTGGTATCAAACTGCATTATTTCTGCAGTGTGGCAGCAGCTTCAGTAAACTGAACAAGTATAGGTTAAATGCATCACAGAACCATAATATCCTACCAGCCTCTCTCATATTTTAAGAGCATAGTGTACATAATATACTTGCAAAATAATTGTTCTTGTAACACATTGTAAATTTTGATTCTTAATAATAATATAATTTATTTATATTCCCAATCCCATTCAAGTAAATCCAGCAGCTGCCCAAATACTTACACCCAATGGCATGTGTATCTTATGGGGTGCAGGACTATTCTTGTGACCCTCAACTATGGGATAACTTGTCCATGGTGATCTATACAACTCCTCGTCTCTCATCCTCTTGCTGAGCCTTTGCTCTGTTGCTCCTTGGCAGCTAATTTTATTTTTATCATATAATTGTTGCATTCCCCCCCCACTCACTGCCCACCCACTATTAAAATGATGGAAAACTGAAAAATCATATCAAATGGCGTGGAAAACCTGTGACCCTCCAGAAGTTCCTGGACTGCATCTCCCATGCATTTCCTTTGTTAGCTTATGGCGACCCCATGAATTTCATAGGGTTTTCTTAGGCAAGAAATACTCAGAAGTGGTTTTGCCAGTTCCTTCTTCTGAAATATAGCCTACAGCACCTGGTATTCATTGCCAGTCTCCTGTCCACATACCAACCAGGGCTGAACCTACTTAATTGTAGGATCAGATGGGATCTGGTGTCTTGAAGGTATCTAGGCGTAACTCTGCCTTGTGTCCTAGGGCTTGTCTAGACAAGAAGATATAATGCTAATTGCTGCACATTAATACAAATTCGCAGCAGCGTTCATTTGTCTCCATGGTCTTTTGGCAAAATTGCTGGTATGCGAAGCTATCCATCTTTGAAGTACACACAGCTATGCCTGAAAATCAAGATGATGACCAGAAGTGAATCACTTGTCTTATTATTCTCCACAAGTTACAGCTGTTGCATAGTATTTTTTTAAAACTGTAAATCCAAAGTGCACAAGTGTGACTTTCCATTTAAAAAAGCTGTTTGGTTGCCTCAGCACAGCAAAAAAGTGCATGATCGATACCATGAAACTCCAAAATGCTGCTTCTGGCCACTTCATAGCCAGCAACCCTGCCCCCCTCACACATTGGACAAATCAGGTTTCCACTTCTGCACTTATCTGCACTGCACTGTGAATCGGTTGTCCAAATGAACGGTAATGCACATTTCCGTGTAGGTTTTGAAAAACCTTGGGAAAAGCCACAAAGGTTTTTCCCACATAGGTTTTGGCCCCCCTCCTGAATATGGCAAATCACTGCAGGATCTCACTGGGATTTTCCTTGAATTCTATGAGGAGCTTTTTCAAAGTCTAGACAACCCCCTACCTAGAATATATCCAATGGTGACATATGGTGATCTGGAGGGCTATATGTTGCCAACCTCTGATATAAGGAATACAAGTTTAAGCACTGACTTCTGTCAATGTGAGGTTGATTTACATATTACTTGTAAATTATACCCCCCCCCCCGCTGCATGGAGCTGCTTTTCACTTTGTGGGATTTGGTCCCATATTTGTGAAGGAGACATGAGTCTAGTACATAAACAAGTATCTCCACCACCCAAGTCTTTGTTCCTACGTTCATGTTGCTGTATTGAATGTGTAGTATCCATTGAGAACTAGTCAGTGTGGTCTGAGCCTTGGAGGATGGCTGGGTCCTAGAGAAAATTGAAATACATAAGCTTTTGTCTAATTAGTTTACTAATTTTCATCCAATTAGTTTGCTAAGTTTGATCAGCAAGATGTATGCCAGACATTTACAGGATAAACTAACTGGCTGGCTAGAAACAGAAGATATTCAGAAGGATGAACAGGCTGGGTTTAGAGCAGGCAAATCAACATTAGATCATGCTATGGTGCTACAACACTTAGTAGAAAATTATACCCACCAAACTGGACACTCCCTTTATGCAGCATTTATTGATTTTAGCTCAGCGTTTGATATAGTATCTAGATCCAAACTGTGGAACAAACCTATAGACACCCAATAGACAAATGTGTACTTTTGCTACCTATCAAAATTCATGAGAGCACTAGACTGAAGGTTAGGTGCAGTAAACAAGGACATGTCACCAAGGAAATACAAATAAGGAAGGGAGTTATACAGGGATGTGTATTGGCTCCAATTTTATTTAATTACTACATAAATTCATTGGTCCCTTACCTAAGCAACTCTACTTTTCACCCTCCCAAATTAACTCATAGGCATATTAATTTGTTACTGTATGCTGATGATGTAGTAATCTTGTCATTGACTTCCATTGGTCTTAAAAGAGTCTTGAGATTGCTCACACACTATTGTGCTGAAGAGGAATTAATAATAAACTATTCCAAGACCAAGACCCTTACTTCTTCCAAACACCCAAAACAGAGAAACTGGAACTTAGGGGGGAAGTCTATTGAGCAGGTTAAGATCTTTAAATACTTAGGGATAGTTTTTCAAGCTTCAGGAAGCAGAAATGCTTCCTGTCTCCCACAATGCACAGAGATCTGAAACAGCTATCCAAACTTATTATTTTACCAGAGAACCACAGTTTATTCCTGCTGCAATTAAGCTGCTTGTGGCTAAAGCCAAGGCACAACTGCTTTATGGGGCTCAATTAGGGCCATACAATAGTTTGATCACTCTAGAAAGAGATCAAACCAAATGTTTGAGAAGCCGGTAACTTGATGTGTTCCAAATGCAGTACCACAACAGGAAGCAGGAGTTATTAAACTCAAATCTAATATCTAGTTAAACATCTTTACTTATTGGCTAAAATTGCACCATAACCCTGATGGACTGTCCTATCTAATATTGGTTGATAATTTCAAATCCTCTTGGGAAACAGCTGTCCAAAAGAAATTGAGCCATTATGGCTTCTCCAGTGATAACATCTTAACTCTAGGGCTGAAACAAGCTAGAACAATATAAAGACAAAGGATATTAGACATAGAAGGCCAGGCAGAAACTGCTGTTTTTTCATACATTTTTGAAAATAACCAAATTTTGGTTACCAAACCAGCTACATATCTATACCATATCACAGTCCCTAAATTCAGGAGAGCTTTGACTTTAACTCAGTGTTTCTGAACAGCTGTCTTGGAAGGGAAATACAGGAAAATTCCCTATGAAATTCAATATTGTCCCTGTGACATGGGCACAATAGAAACTACAGCCCACACACTTTTGTATTGTCAGTTTTACAGGGGTATTCATCTCCAGTTGATTATCCTTTTATTAGTTAAATTTTCAGGACATTCTGATGATTTTTATTTACATTATTTGCTGGATAATCAGAATAAAACTATTTCTTTAAAAGTAGAAAAAATCTGTTATATTATGTGTAAGCTTCACCCACCAATGGCCAATAATTTTTATTATTTATTTATTTATTTATTTATACCCCACTCTTCAGCCACAAGCCTATCAGAGTGGCTTACAAATTGTTTTAAGCAATAGCAATTTACATATCTACACTGCATTAAGCAGTTTCCAATGTGTGTTAGATATTATTGATATTAGAGACTAAATTTGTTGTTTGTTTTATTGATTGTAGTTTTATTGATCAATGACCAAAATAAAGTGTCTGTCTAAGCTTTGGTGTGCCAATCATCTTTGGCGGAAGCACAGACCTAGTCTGATAGCTAATGTGTAATGTAGTACTTTGTGCATTGGACTATGACTCTGGGAGACCCGGATTAAAATCCCCATTTAGGCATGGAAAACTACTGGGTGACAAGTCACACACTCTCAGCCTCAGAGGAAAGCAACAGCAAATCCCCACTGAGCAAATCTTGCCAAGAAAACCCAGTAATATAGAGTCACCATAAGTCAGAAATGAGTTGAAGGTATGCAACAACAACAAAGACCAAATCTAGGGGTGCATCCACACTACACAAGTAATCCAGTTTGAAACTGGATTGTTTTCCATGGTTCCTCCCTATGGAATCCTGGGATTTGTAGTTTGGTGAGGCACCAGCACTCTTTGGCAGAGAAGGCTGAAGACCTTGTAAAATTACAAATCCCTGGATTCAATAGGAAGGGGCCATGGCAAATAATCCAGTTTCAAACTGGATTATTTGTGCAGTGTGGATTAGGCGACCTAGGTTACCCAGAGGTGATTGGTCCTGTCACAACTGGCCTTGCTGATTGCTTGTTTGTACTCATGTACATCATGACCAAAATTCTTATGTAATGGTCCAGTATTGCTACAAAAATAAATAAATGACCTAAGCTGAGGTTGATTAAAAGCAGGTAGGGTAAAACATTGTAATGGGAGGAAAAAGAAATATTGTTTCCATTATATTCTAAAGAGGTTTCTTTGCCTTCCGCCAATATAGCTGCGAGGAAATTTAATAATTGTTAGAGAGTTACAGCCAACAACCCATGTTTAATTTGTTTCCACAAATAAAACCCTCGCAGACACAATTACGTGTGGGACAATATTGTGTTTTCCTTTCATCTCCTACCATCCCATCTCTCCCGTAAATACAAAGTGTATTTAGATTTAGGGGCTACCTATCAAGGGCCATTGTTAAAGATAGCAGCTTCCTTTGTTTAATAGTAGTTCCATAGTTCTGCTATGCAATAAAGATGGACTTTAAGTGCTGGGTCTCAAGGTGCAAGATTTCATACTGTCCCTATTGGCAGGGATGCTCTTGATTAATCCTCTGCTGTCTTACTTTTTCAGCTGCTTTTAAAATGTCCCAATTTCTTTTACCTGCTCCCACTTTCCCTCTTTGTCCTCAGCTTACTAAAATTGCTGCCGAGTTCAAAATGCAAAAGTAGTTTTCACTCAATTAACTCAGCAGGGGGAGAGGAGAAGAGGGGGCAAGAATCTAGCACTTATCAGTAGACAGGAAAAAGTGCAATGCTGCTTACTTTTCCAGCTTTCCTGTCCTTTCTCTTTAATGATCTTTTCCACCTTGACCACACTCTGACATTACATGGCTGCATGGGTCCTGGTTTCCATCTGTGAAATCATAGAATCATAGAACCATAGAGTAAGAAGTGACCACAAGTGTCACCTAGTCCAACCCTCTGCCCTCCAGGGACACACAATCAAAGCACTCCTGACAGATGGCCATCCAGCCTCTGTTTAAAAACTCTCCAAAGAAGGAGACTCCACCACACTCCCAGGCAGCATGTTCCACTGCCGAACAGCTCTTATGGTCAGGAAGTTCTTCCTAATGGTTAGGTGGAATCTCTTTTCCTATAGTTTGAACCCATTGTTCCGTGTCCTACTTTCTCGAGCAGCAGAAAACAAGCTTCTTCCATTCTCAATATGAAATCCCTTCAAATATTTAAACATGGCTACCATGTCCCCTCTTAACCTTCTCTTTTCCAGGCTAAACATGCCTAAACCTCATAGGACATGGCTTCCAGACCTCCCACCATCCTGGTCTCCCTCCTCTGGACATGTTCCAGCTTCTCAATATCCTTCCTGAACTGTGGTGTCCAGAAATGGATACAATATTCCAGGTGAGGTCTGACCAAAGCAGAATAGAGTAGCACTATTACTTCCCTTGATCTAGACGCTATACTCCTATTAATGCAGTCTAGCATCGCATTGGCTTTTCTGGCATCATACTGCCGACTCATGTTCAGCTTGTGGTTCACTAAGGGGTTGGTTACATGACCATTTTTAATGCAGAAAATGCTGGCTTACCTCCCTTTCGCTCCTGTGCCGAGCTGTTTACATGATTTTGGCAGAAAGTAGTTCTTACGATAAATTCTGATAAATGGACTGTAACAGTCACGGAGGCCCATCTCTTTGCCACCTCAGCCTGTGATCAGGGAAGGAGAGAGCGCTGGGGTTACCTGGTCTGTCTTCTAAAAAATGGCCTCTTAGGTCACCTTTCTTTGGAATTTGGAATGGTCCCTCCCTAGTGTGTACATGACTTAGTCTCAGTGCTAGTCCTTGGGAATCCCTGGTTTCTGGGGTCCCTGGTTTACTTGCCACTCTTTGTGGAAGGCCACAGTTAGCCAGATTATTAAATATTGCCAATTGTTACATAAAAAAGGGGCTGGGGGTTGTCAGGGCTGGTAACACTATCAATAAATGGTGTTCTGCAGCAAAACCAGATCTTTGTCTGAAGGACTCCTCATGAGATAGCCAAACAAACCAGGGTTAAATGAGAACAAATACAACTACAGTTGTCCCTTCATATTCATTGAGGTTTGGTTCCAGGACCCCCGTGGATACCAAAATACATGAATATTCAAGTCCCATTATATGCAACGCATAGCAAAATGGTGTCCCTTATATAAGATGGCAAAATCAAGGTTTGCTTTTGGGATTATTATTTTTTAAAGAATATTATCAAGCTGTGAATACTTAAATCCATGGATACGGAGGGACAACTGTACATGTATTTAACCTTTCCTTTAGTTGGAGAAGAGAAATAAGGCTGCATATCTAAACATGCTTTGCTGTTGTATGCCTTCAAATTGTCTCTGACCAGTGACAACTCTAAGGCAACCCAATCATGGGATTTTCTTGGCAAGATTTGTTCAGAGGGGGTTTACCATTGCCTTCCTCTGAGGCTGAATGAGTGGGACTTGCCCAAAGTCACCCAGTGGATTTCCATAGCTGAGCAGATATTCAATCCCTGACCTCCTGGAGTTTTAGTTCAGCACTCAAGCCAGTGCACCACACATTTACAAGAGCTGGGCAAATAAACATAGAATTGCACTGGAGGATTAAAAAGAAAAAGAGGGGGCAGTGTTTTAGTGTTCTAGAGGGAATTCCACACATAGGAGTTACCAAAGGATAACTAGTCAAGTTGGGACAAGTTAGGAAGTAAGAACATCCGCGCCACAGATGGTGGTAAAGATGGAGTGGAGGTCTAAATGATAGTTTGAAGGTAGTACAAACAAAAATAGTGAGTCAAACACATGTGTACCCACCATAACTGGAACTAGGCACATATGTTTTGTATCTGGCTATCTGTCTTATGTCCAGAATGTCAACAAAGACTGGCCAGTATTCTACATCAGCTACTTAGTTAAGGTAATGAAGTAACCTCTCCTAGCCTGACCCCCACAAACATGATGTAAACACCATTGACTTATGCTCTGAATGCTGGTAGAATAGACCTCCTTCTCCTAATGCAGCTGATATAGGTTGGGGGGGGGATCATGGTAATAGTGTCACAATCATGACCAAGTAGCCACCATTGCAATCATGAATACAGGACAGTTACAGATGGGTAAATCTACAGATGTTCTGTATTCCAGTTAAGTATATTTAACCAGGGGCTCATTCACACTACAGAATTATAGTGGCATCACTTCGCTTTAACTGCCATGGTTCCGCCCTATGAAATCCTGGGACTGGCAGTTTACAGGGAGGCATTTAGAATTGTCAGCCAGAGCCTACCAAACTACAAACCCCATAGGATTCCATAGGATGGAACCATGGCAGTTAAAGTGGAATAATAGTGCTATAATTCTGTCATGTGGATGGGCCCTAAGCAGCAAATGTAGAAAACTGGCCAGTATTTCTGAGTCTTAGGATTTTATCAGATGTAGGAAAATGTGGCCAAAAAAAAAAAAGCATCCAAAATCACAACATAAGGACAGGATGATAACCCAAAGAGCAAAATTATCAGATGTCTGCATCCTCAGCCATTCCCTGGGCCAAGTGCTGGTGCGGATGAGGCATCATTTTTTATTGATGGTCTAAGCTGTCAATAAAAAGTGACACCTTATTCACACCCGCGCTACACCCCTGGAATGGCTGAATGACAAGGGGTCTGATAATTTCACCCTTTTGTGTTATTGTCGCATCCTTATGATGCAGTTTTTGACACGTCTGATAAAGTCCTTAATGAGTGCTATGAATATGTTTTGAGATTTTCCCAGATATGAAGCTATAAGATTAATGCTAACTTTTAAAAACACTGATCTAACCTTTGAAAAAAATTTGTTCAAAGCAGATTTTCTCCAGCCCTTCCCACTTTCCAGCGCTGTCTTCTGCATGACAAAACTTGGGCCACAAGGGGACCAGAAAGATGCTTAATTAGACACAATTCACAAAGCTGGCAAAATCTGTGTGGGTGAGGGTTAGACATGAGGATGAGAAGACTCTTGTTTTGAGTGACTCCAAGACAGGAAAAATGAGCAATGTAAGAAAAAATAGAACGAGGTCTGGCTTTTTGCATCTGCAACATAAGGAGTTGCCTTATACTGAGTCATCTACCCCAGAATTGACAAAACTGACTGGCAGAGGCAATACAAGATTTCAGCAAGGATTCTTTCCAAGCCCCACCTGGAGATTCCTAATATTATACCCTCTAACATTTCACAGATCAAAACTGGGATGTGTGTAGTGAAGCAATATCAGAATGTTGTCATAATGGCAAAAGTTATTGTACAAGCTAGGAGAGGCTGCAGCAGTTTGCTTCTGACAGGATCTACTGAGAAATGCAAGATTTCACCTCCTCCTCTCTTCCCCACCCCCTCCACTGAGTTAATGGAGTACAAACAACTTTTGCACTTTGAAATCAGTCTTCAGCAAATGAAGTAAGCTCAGGAAAAGGGGGGAAAGTGGGAGGAAGAAAGAGAAACTGGGACATTTTAAAAGCAACAGAAAAAAGGGGATTAATCTGGACTGCCCCTGCCAAATTGGGACAGTTGGAGGTTATGTTGTATTCCTTCCTGGTTCCCCTCTAAGTACTAACCAGGCCTGCCCTGACTTAGTTCCTAAAAACAGATGAAGTCATGTGTCTTCATGTTGATATTGTGGGAATCTAAATGCAGGTTCCCTTTTGGAGACATACTAGTTTAGTACATAATGCAATATGAAAAACTATTACATTTTTTACATACCATCAAAGATATCCATTACAGTATTTCCTTGTGATACCAGGAGCATCACTCCTCGAAATACATGTTTTTCCCTTCTTGTTTGACTGTACCCCAAACTGCCCTACCCACAAACAAAAGGGAAGTGTTAGCAGAGTTGGGTTAACCCCTTAGGTTGTAAACCAGGGGTGGGCAAAGTTCAGCCTGTGGGTTACATTTGGCCCCCCAGAGCTGTTTTGAGCCCACTAGGGTTCAAAATAATTTTTTGCAATTTTTTATTTTGCTCTTAAGTGCTCTTAAGTGCCTTGGGAGGTGTGGAGTGTGTCTCCACCATGTTTGGATCCCCCTGGACACCCTCCCAGATCAAAATGAAATTTTGAATTTTTTTCAAAAATATTTTTTTTCTTCATTGTGGGTCCTAATGCCCCAAAATGCCCTCTAGGTACCCAAGAAGCCCCCAAAACATGTCCCTAGAGAGCACGGGGGGGACCATTTTAAAATTTATTTATTTATTTATTTGCAGGAGGAGGTACAGTGGGGCACAACCCTCTAAGGTCTCCTGGTGAGCTAATGCGGCCCCCTACTCTTTCGCATTTGTCCATCACTGTTGTAAGGGTATGAAAAATATTAAAGAAAACTAAATGGATATGGAATGGAAAGGAGTGGCTCAACAAGTAAGAGGGAGGATAAAAGATAGCGGTAACAAGGTTACAGTGGGCCCTTGGTATCCTCTAGGGTTTTGGGTCCAAGACCGCCCATGAATACCAAAATCTGTGGATGCTCAAGTCCGTTATATACAATGACATAGTAAAATGGTGTCATTTATATAATATGGCAAACAGCAAGCTTTGCTTTTTGGAATCAACCCTCCCCCCCCCACCAAATATTTTTGAAGCCACGGTTGGTTGAATCCATAGATGCAGAATCAATGGATATGGAGGGCAGCTGTATATAGAATAATTTCATTGTGTGGGAAAATCTTTTCCTAAGTCATAGCAAGAAGATATTTTTAAAACATTCCAAGATTAGAAAATAGAGCTTTAGACACCAGTACATGCAAAGATTTGAATATAGCTGTGATTGGGCATAAGTGTGTTCACGTACTCCCTGGAAACCTCCCCCCCCAAACCCCCCCCCCAAAAAATGAACACAGCAGCAGTCCTGAATGGAAGTGCTACAGCATACTCTTCAACTGAACCAATTTATCAGAGACAGTCCTGATTAAATCTTTGTCATACCACTTTTCCAGCAGCTTTTAAAATATCCCAGTTCCTCTCTCTTCCTTCCACTTTCTCCCTTCCTTTAGGCTTTCTTCAGTTGCTGGAAACTGAGTTGGAAGTCCAAAAGTAGCTTGCACTCAACTCAACTGCTGTAGCCTCTCCTAGCTTGTGTTTTCTTCCTCATTAATAACTTTTGCCATCTTGACCACACTCTGATGTTGCTTGGCACCATGTGCTCCAGTTTTCATCTGTGCAATGTTGGAGGATATGCTACAGATGGGATATTTTGTCACAGGGCCTCACTTGGAGTTTTCTCCTTTTCTTTTGCTGATCTAATAGCAGCATGACCAGCAAATTATATGGGCTAGAAGAATTGCTTATGCTTGGTTAGATCAAAGGCCCCACTTGGTCAGCACTGTCTCCAACAGTGGTAACCAGAAAGCCCTGGTAATCTTGCAAACCAAGCAAAAGAAGATAGCTGTTCTTTCCTTTGCCTCTAGCCTTTAATAAATAGTGGCAAATAGTCAGGATCAAAATGGATGTTGATTGGAGCCAACAAAAAAGTTAAAACACAGGTGGATTTGTTTCTTAATGACTTTCTCCTCTGCTTCCATTTTAAGTTTGAAAATGGAAATGAAAATTGGATTGCCTCTCAGCATTCTTCAAACAAGTCTTAAAAATTTAAAGAAATTCCTCTTCAGCTTTGTGCTCTTTCCTCTTTTAACTGTCGTCTCAGCTGAAAGAGTACCAAGGACTGTTGGTGGCCTCCTGGCTAGTTTAAAAACTAGGTGGTGATTTTATTGGAACAGCTATGCTCGTAAAGTATTAGGAACCAACTGTGATGGGATTGTAAGAAGATCAGCAAAAGAGGCTACTGCCAGGACAGAATACAGAGAAACAGAATGGTTTCCAATTGGCAAGGGGGTCAGGATGCATTTTATCACCCTGTTTAACTTGTATGCTGAAAGTATCATCCATAAAGCAGGATTAGACTTGGAGGAAAATTGGTGGAAGGAGCATCAACAGCTTTCCCTTATCCAGAATTAAACATTTCTAGATGTTAATGTATTTCAAGGGCACAGCTAACCTTATGCCTGTTGTCTGAAAAATTTCAGACATGGCGTTCCTTTGACTAGGTATGAGAGGAAACAAATTACGTGGCTCTTTCATTTTCTATACCTTAAAACAGGAAGGGCAATTTGTACATGGGATATGAAATACTGGATTGTGGACACCCCCTCTTTTTATTTTCTATACTAGGCCTTCCCCTGTACTTATGTAATGTTGCACATAGGCTTGTGAGAGGCAAGCTAGGGGTGACACTGTAATATGAAATTCCAGCATTTGTTGGACAATTTTATGGCTGTTCAAAATTTTCCTACCAGAACATTTTTTGCACACTTTGTACAGATTGATATCACCCTGAAAACAATGTAAACTGCCTTATGGTAAGTAAGATTATTCATCTGGCCCAGAGCTGCCTGCTCCAAATAACCATAGATGTTTAGGGTCTTTTGCTGAGGTCATTCCATCAACTTGTACTGTAATCTTTTAACAGGGGATACCTGGGATTGAACCCAGGACTTTCTACATGCAAAATGGTGACATGTGGTTCTTCCCTGACACATATCATGACAGTCAAACTGCAACCACAGTGATAATCCAAACTGTGGAAGCAGCCAAATCTGAATCGGGCCTCAACCAGATTTGCCAGATACGGCAAATATAGCATCATAATGATGTGTAATGAACACGAAAGGGTGCACATACCAGATAATGTCGTCCTTTCATGATCATGTGTAGGGAATAAGGCATTCTCTTTTATTGATGGGCCAAGCCGTTGATAAATCTCCTGTGGTGCTTTTTTGCTGGTATTGCTGGCATTTGAAACCTTGCGCCATTGACCTCTGGTGATTTCAGCGTCAATGCCAGAACACGTCCAGGTGAGAATGTGACAGCCAGGTAGGGGATGCTCTTTTTATGAACCTCCCCAGTTTACTTTTAAATTTTAAAGTGTGTTTCTGTGTTTGTGTGTACATGTTGTGTCTGCATTTTTCTGTATTTTTAAAATTTACTGCCCTTGTGTGTTCTCGCAAGAATTGCTGAGATCATGAGCACAGAAGTGAATGGATCTCCGTTCATGCTCCATTAATGCTGGGGCTGCCTTAACACACTACCTGAAGGTAGGTCTGATAGGAAGGGTTATTGTGCTAGGACAAGTACACTTTTATCTTTTGGTGGGACAGCAACGTTATTGCATATTAGTCTGATAAAGTCCCAGGTTATTTGAAGGACCATATTCTCCTTTACAAACCCATGTTTTGAGATCTGCTTTGGAGGCCCTTCTCTCCATACCAGAACCCACACAAGTACATCTTGTGGGAACACAAGAGAGGGCCTTCTCAGTGGCTGCCCCAGGCTCTGGAAGTCCCTTGTCAGAGCAGTTAGACTGGCACCCTCCCTGTTCTTATTCTGCAGGCCGGTGAAGATCTTCCTGTTTAGACAGGCCTATGAAGACTGATTGTTTAGGCAGGATGGATCTTGTACAATGTGCTGGATTTTCTAGTTATTGTTGTTATTTTAGTGTGCTGTTATGTTTTTTTTTTTTAAACTGGTTTTAGTTTTTTGATATGAAGTTGAAGGCTTTCATGGCCCACACCCATAGGTTTTTTTCCGGGCTATGAGGCCATGTTCTAGAAGAGTTTATTCCTGATGTTTCACCTGCATCTGTGGCTGGCATCTTCAAAAAATGGTGGCATGTGGGTGTGTGGGGTTTATATACCATGAGTCCCTGTTGAAGAGGATTAGTATGTAAATTTGTGTATTCAGTTGTAGGATGTTCAGTTCTTAGGGTCGGAGGATATGTGAGGGGGATTAGTGTCTATTTAGCTCATGGTCCATTATCTTCTGGGAAGCCCTCTGTCCCTGGGTGAAATTCATTTGCATGTGTTGAGTTTTTATTTTGGTGTTTTTCAGGACCGGTAGCCAAACCTTGTCTACTTTTAGGGTTTCCTCTTTCCTGTTGAAGTTGTCCAGGTGGATTTCAATAGCTTCCCTATGCATTCTGACCTGATAGTTGTTAGCCTGGTACAGAATTTTGGTGTTTTCAAATAGTATTTTGTGCCCAGGTTGGTTTATAACATGTTCTGCTACTGCTGATTTTTCTGGCTGGCCCAGCCTGCAGTGTCTCTCATGTTCCTTGATTCATGGTTGTACACTGCATTTTGTGGTCCCTATGTAGACTTGTCTGCAGCTGCATGGTATGTGGTAAATTCCTGCAGCTGTGAAAGGGTCTCTTTTGTCCTTCGCTGAGTGCAGCATTTCTTGGATGTTTTTGGTTGGTCAGTAGATCATCTGGAGGTTGTGTTTCCTCACCAGTCTCCCTATTCTGTCTGTGACTCCTCTGATGTATGGTAAAAATACCTTCTCTTTGGGTGGTTATTTTTCTTCACTCCCGTGGTTTTTTCCTGGGTCTGGCTGCTCTGCGATGTCTGAGCTTGAGTAACCTCCAGTAATCCCCCTCGCATATCCTCCCACCCTAAGAACACCCTACAATTGAATACACAAATTTACATACTAATCCTCTTCAACAGGGACTCACAGTATATAAACCCCACACACCACCATTCTCTGAAGATGCTAGCTACAGATGCAGGCGAAATGTCAGGAATAAACTGTTCTAGAACACAGCCTCATAGCCTGGGAAAAAAACCACAAAAATCTGATTTTTTTATATTTTAATCACTTTATAACTTTTGCATTTGTGAATTTTTAACTAAGTTTTAAAAAAAAAAATCTGTTGTAATGCCACCTTGAGTTCCAAAGTGAGGAAAAGGTGACATATAAATAAATATAAGAAAATAATGTCTCACAGTGTGACAGCATTGAACTTTTCTCACCCCTCAGTTGTGGTGCAGTATTTATGTGTGCAGGAAATCACAAGGTTCTTTGGGCACTCTTGCTTGCTCTCTCTGCTTCATGCCTCTTTTGGGGTAGGCAGGGCTGTATGTTTGAAACTTTAAAATGTGAATACAACAAATAGGTTTTGAAAACACATACATTATGAAGGCACATCAGCAGAGGCCTGGAACTGATTGTAGCCCCCTGTCAAAGGAATCTTTGGTGGCAAATGTTGTCGCCTAATGGGGGAAATAGCATGGGAATCACCATGATCTAGTACAGTGATTCTTAACCTGTGGTCCATGGACCCCCAGGGGGCTGCAGTGTCCTCACAGGGGGTCTGCAAAGGATTGAAGGCTGCTCAGTCCACATGACAGGAACCAAGGCAAAGGTTGGCTGGCTTGGCCCGTGCATCACCCTTCAATCCACTCCAGCCACAAACTTGCAGGAAGAAGCAGGAGAAAAGTCTTCCCCTCCAGTGCCTCTGAGAGAAGGTTTAATGGATGTTGCAACTGTATCATCATCATCATCATCATCATCACCATCATCATCAGATATTATTGTTAGGGTTTTAAATCTTAAGTCTTAGGTCCATAGCAACAAAAGATATTCAAAGGGGCTCCCTGCTAAAGAAAAGGATAAGAGCCACTGATGTAGTAGTTTGTTGTTGTTGTTGTTGTTACGTGCCTTTAGAATGATGCCAACATATGGCAACCCTATCATAGGGTATTCTTGGCAAGATTTATTTAGAGGAGGTTTGCCATTGCCTTCCTCTAAGGATGAATACCAAGAGGAGTTACTTTACTGCTGCTAATGGAATTTAAATTTTATTCTCCTTTGTCACAATCCAAACATGGCCAAGAGGGGAGTGGCCTTTGCCTGCACTGAGATCCCTTCAAACCAACTGAACTACAACAGAAACATCTGATACAAAATGTAGGCCTGCAACTCTAACATTGTCACTTTTCTTCTCCTGCATGATTTTCAAAATATCTTTTACCTGATGAAAAAGCCAGGGGAGCTTCAAAAGCTTGCCTGATTTGTTCTGTGCATTTTGGTTGGCCAGTAAAGGTATTGCTCTTTTGTGGATTTGGAATTTTGTTTTATTTTGCTGTAGGGCCAGCACAGCTACCCCTGAGTATGTTTCTTCTAAGGCTGAAAGTACAAGATTTGCTAAGGCCATCCATTGGGCTTCCATGGCTGAGTGGGAATTCAAACCCTGCTCTCAGAGTTCTTGTCCAACCCCTCAAACCACTCCATCAGACTGGCTCAATAACATACAAAAAGGAGCAGAAGAAAGGAAAGCAAGTAACTGTTCCATGTTTTCCTGCTTCCTGATCAAGATGTAGCAGCTTCAATAAAGAACAACTGTGATGGGAATTTGCTGAATTCTTTGCTGGTAAAATTTAGGCTGTGATCATGATGCACATCAGTACTTAAGAGACAGCAGAAAACTGTCCTATTATAAGAGGAAATGCTGCAAAATGATTCCGTGTCCCTTCACCCTGGTCTCAGGTGGCTGAGCAGTTTCCAAATGCATGTGGAAAGGCTTCTGTAACACATAAAAGATGCATGTTGAATGCTAGTGCTGCGCTTGCTGCTCAGGGCACAAAATTACCACTTCCCCATTGCTTTCTCTGCTTTGTTAATGGATGGCTTTATATGCAACAATTTCTTTTGCCATGCAGCAATCAACACAAACATCCCAGAACCACAGTTTACTAAAATATTGGTGAAAATCTATGGCTTAAACTGAGCCATAGCTCAGCCCTAGAACATATACTATCTGAAAACATGCCGAATGTATGTTGACTAAACGTGGCTTCTACCATTCATCTGGTAATGTACCTGTCCAAGTTCCGTGAAATTGCTATATACTGTAATTCCAACCGAACCCCATAAGGTCTTCTGTTGATTGTGCTTTTCAGAATTGCCTCCCCATTATTTCATAAAACATAAAAACTTGACATGATCCATGGGGATCTTCTTTATCTTACTCTGGAAAAACATGGAAATCACTTGAACCAGAAGGACAAAAAGAGGAAACTGAAGTCATCTGTGCTTCCTTCATTACTGCTTGTTTTTAACATTCAGCACAGCTGACATTCTATTGCATTTTCAGGACTTTGAAACCAATAAATCAGAGACTAAAACGTAGTGCGTCTTTTGATGTCTGCCCAAAAACACTGTTCTAAATATTCCCATGTGCTCTACTTTCAGTTGTGCTTCTGAGATATGCAGAATAAAATATGAGTGAAATTTAACACAAATGCAATCAGGTATTACCCTAAAGGTCACTTCCCCTTTTGTGATTATTTATGTCATCAGTGGTGTGGAAGAAAAAAAATGCAAAGAAAACTCCATAGTTCATTCTGCCATACCTGTAATTTGGGTGTTAAATAATCACAACAGAGGCATAGTGAGAAAGAGCTATGGGGAAAGAAAAGCAGCACCAGCAACATGGGAAAGATGGGAGTCTGTATTGAGAACAGCTGAATTGCACTGGCTAAATAGCAACCACAATTACATAACTGAATATTAGGATGACAAGATGCCAGAGAATAAAGCACAAAAGTACCTACCTTGGATTTGAAATCCATTGCCTCTCGTGATTTCCCCCTTTATTTCCCATGCATTATTTTCATGGGTGTTTCCCTACATATTTCACATAAAGTGGCTGTTGCTGAGCCTATTTGTTGTATGTACTGGAGCAAGAGGTTGGCAGAGGGTAAGGGGGGGGGGGGTGGAGAGGGGAATCTCCTTAGCATACAGCTTATTAGTATCATCAATCATCAGGGGTGTCATTTCTAAATTCCCTCTCCTTCATCTAATTTGCTGGACCTAATTCTTTATCACACCACAAAAGCCAGCATGAGAGATGGAAGTGGTAATGAGAGATGGCTTGCTCATCCATGCCCTAATGTATGGAAGCAATGCAACTTTGCAAGAACGAAGAGGCTGGTTTTCTTGCTTAGTCACGTTTCTTTCTTCGGGAAGACAGCCAAACCTTGTCTCAGTGAAATCACCAACTCAAGTCCCTTTTTCTGTTTCCAAGGCAAGTCTGATCCGATAAGTGAGGGAGCCTCTGTGATATCATCAGTTATTATTGACAGCACATCCAATGATTTATTTTACATGGGCAGAGAAAGGACAAAGCTGACAATCTGTTTCCTTTCCCTCATCTGAACTGCAGGATTTTCATGAATGGCTTATAATTACAGCCTACTGAAAGGTGGATATGTAGAGGTTTTATGGTCAGGGCTGGGTCATCATGTAAGACAAAGAACAAGACAGTGGCTCACCCATTCCATATTGCTTGGCAACTGAATCTTACTTCAGCATTGATACTGAGATGATCTTAGCTGGTGCCACAGAAGAAGTGTAGGACATCAGACTAGCATCTAAAAATGCTGTAATTCTGTGAATGAAAATAGTGGGAACATCGTGGCATTATAATACTCATTATCACATGTATCACATGCTATAATCATGCAAAAGAAATGCCATGGAATTATTACACAACGACCGCTAACGCTTTAAGAACGGGAGTTTACTTGCGTGATATGGCATGGGCTAGATTTTGGTTGTTCTCCCAAGAAGACATGAGTGAGCTTAAAACTCCAATAAAACCCTAAATTAACAAAGTTAATGAACACACAAGCACTGAAACAATCCTAAAAATGTGCAGACTAGATGAGACAGTTCACAAAAAGAGTGTCCTGTGCTTTGTTTTTGCATCCTCACCTGGAAGTATGCCACTAAGGACTGCCCATTCACACTGTAATCTTGTGATTACAATGGGATGTGTTTTTGCATGCCCTCAATACTGCAAAAAAAAAAAAAAGTGATATTGGTGATCTATTGACAGCTTGTCCTGTCATTTATAAGGAATGCCTTATTTGTGGCTTGGGCATGAGGTAACCATGAGAGAATGTCATGTGATAGCTGCAGCCGTTCATGCTACCATGACGTCATAATCCCACGATTTTTGCTGTGTCTGATAAAGTCCATAGTTTAGGTGGTCCAGAACAGGTTGTGTAATAAGGTACAGGTGTTTTAGGAAGGAAGGCTGTTGTTGTTACTGTTATGTGCCTGCAAGTCAACTCTGACTTGTGACTATCCTATCATAGGGTTTCTTGACAAGTTTTATGCAGTGGTGGCTTGCCATTGCCTTCTTCTTAGACTGAGAGAGTGTGATTTGCCCACTGGTTTCCATGGCTGAGGGAGGATTCAAAAGAATCCTGGTCTCCCAGAGTCATAGTCCAATATCAACCCACTATCCCACACTAACTCTTTCAAGGAACTGCTGGCAACTCAGGAAAGACAGCTGGGCCACCTCCCTTTGCCTAATGATAGGCCCTGTTTATAGCAATCTCTTGGCAGTTGATGATATAATCCAACTTCTAGATTCTTGTCTCTAGAGGATGGAGAGGCAGAAGTCATATCAAATCAATTTTTATTTGCATCAACCCAACAGCTGTTTCAATTTTAACAAGTACCATACAAAACCAGCAGGAACACATACTAATACTGATACAACAGTCATATATCCAAAATATATCCTTGATGGTGAAACCGATAAAAACAATATAACTGAAGGGCCTTGGCATGCATATTAAATCATGGAATTAATTTGAAAATTAAAAATTGTAGAATTTAAAACTCAGGACTTGATTATAACCTATATTTTAACAGCAATTGATTTTAAAAATTGCAATTTTTTTAGCATGGCCACAGCATCACAGTCCTCAAGGAGACAATAATTAGCTGAAAGTCCCCACTGAGGCCCTGTCTACACTATTGAAAAAAACCCACCCCCTCCCCCATGTGGGTGATAAGGCCACACACTGTATAGCCCTATCTGCACCAAACTTGGGGTATACCCCCTTAATCCAGTTTTTAAAACTCACAATTTTCTCCAGCATTTGCTTGAAACTCCAGAGAAAACTGACTGTTAACAATGCATCCGCCCTGGATTCAGTGGGTGGGTAGGCAGGACAAGCGCTGCTGTATGAGTGCTGCCATTTTCCTTTCTCCTTGCACCACTTCCCCCTTCCAAGATTAGCCAAGAATGTAGAGCCCTGGTGCTAATTGCACTCCCTGAGGTCAGAAAGAGCAGCCAGCCTTGAAATCGCATGGCTGGCCACCTCGTTCTGACCTCAGACAGCAACTGCTTGCCGGTGGTGGCAGCTTCAAGGAGGGAGAAAATGGCACCACAGAGGTGCCTGGAGATAAAAATCCAAATGACTTATTGTACAGACAAGACCAGCCAATGAGCAGTGCATATTCAGGCTATAGCCAGGTAAGGTGTGGCACTTAAATTCAGATCAGAGTAGTCTGAATTTTATGTGGCACATCTCTGGGCCAAAGTAGTCCAAATTTCAATCAGATTATTACCTCCAGTGATACAGCAATAAAGGGGCAATTACACAAGTCTCTCTACAAGGGACAAAATAAAACGTGGGCCACAATTTCAATATTTCCACTCCACATACATGGCCTGATTCTGAAATGGGATTATCCTTTATTGACCTTCAAATGCCACTGAGGGAAGCACATTTAAATGTTCATTTCAGAAGGCTTTTACATATTTTGGGTATGTTAAGTGCTGTAAATAGGTATGAGGTCAGACAAAAACCAAGGGCTTGTCTATACAAGACCATAAAAAAGGAATGCCTCACAGTAACGACATTTTGCAACAGCTACAACCTGTCCTAATGGTTTTTCGCCCCCCATAAGCTTTGCATGCCCACTAGGAAATATGGTGGCCATGAATGATTTACTTGCATTTGCACTTAATTTGGTGCCAATTACCTTATTTTTTTAAAAAATAAGGTGTGATTGAGCAATTTTTCAATTAAGCACAAGAGAAAAAAAACCCTAACACCCTATTTCCCCGTCTTAGCACTTGTTTGCTAAGGCAAAAATCCAATATGGCAGCAGCAGACATTTGCCTTGTTAGCAAGCCCATCCCCTGTGCTCATCCAGCAAATCAAATTTGCGTTTCCTCTTGTATGGGCAAGTGAAACAAATCAACTTGCTTGTCCTAACGAGCAGGAATGTGACCTTCCCTCACTGGTTTTTTTTTTTCCCATTAGGACAGGGAGGGGATTGGTTGACTAAGCAGCCAATCAGCACACTGTGAAAGGAAGCATACCCAAGAGTTTAGGTGCATATATATATATATATATATATATATATATAATTTTGGCATTCAATAGCCAGCAACTGTTTCAACATTTCTTTTGCTTTGGCCATGTCTGATTAATGATGGGCAGGTGGATTCAGGGTTGCATCTCCTCCAACATTTCAAAGATGAAAACTGGGACAGGTGTGACCAAGTAACATCAGAGCATGGCCATGAATTGGTGTGCTTGAAGGAATGGAAGAGAAGCAGCCAATCCCAACACAGGATGCTGTGATGGGAGGGTCTCTGCAAGGAAGAGTCTGTTGAATGACAGCTGGGAGGGAGTTGGGAGTGAAATGTGATGACAGAAGATGGTATGAGTCAGATGAGAGAGACTAGGGGGAAAGTGGATGATTTGAGTGGAAGTATGGTCTCTTACTGATTGAAAGAACCATTGTTAATTTATTGTTATTACACAGTCCTGGAAATTGTTAACACATTGTTATACTAAATCAACTAAACTCTTTTGCTAACAGTTACACTGGCTCATACTGGATTTATTTCCATTAGAATAAAGGGTGGTCATGCTATCCAAAAGATTACACGCTGTTAGACAAGCTTGTCCTCTAAGAAGGTCACCTGGAGACTCAGGTCCCAATCCATAAAGGGATACCAGAGGGGGACTTAGAGTAGGGGGACAGTGACAGGCAGCCAGAGCTGAGAGCTGTGGGGTCAGCCTGGTGAGGCCAATGTCACATATAAACGGATGGAAACGTTATTAATGAGAGAGAACAGACAAGTTAGCAGAGGCTGCAGCACTTTTCTTTTTCCTGATCCTCCTGTGAAGAGAAAAATTCCCTGTCCTCTACTCTCCTTTCTGCTGAGTTCACTGAGTGCAAGCGACTTTTATACTTTGAATTCAATTTGCAGCGACTGAAGTAAGCTGAGGAGAACGGGGGAAAGGGGGACGAGCAGAAAGAAACTGAAACATTTTAAAAGCAGCTGAAAAAGTGGGTCAGTGGAGGATTAATAGACTCTCTCCCTGCCTAATAGGGACAGTTGGAGGGTATAGGGCTGGTTGATGTTAAAAATCTCAATCCACAAAAGTAGTCTTTCTAGGGATCTGCACAGTTTTCTGTATTAGGCTGGATTTGCATAGAAAGGACCTGTAAGAACAAAACAAGTAAAAATTTCAATACACAGCTTTGAAATATCTGCTGGTCCTTTCTTCTTCACACACAGAAAAATAAAGAGAGAGCTGAGATTCGTAAACCCTTGGTTTTAAATGTATATTGCTTGCCGTGCCTTTCTCTCAATTGTGCCTCTGAGAAACCTACTTCAAACTCATTTCCTGTATCTCAGGAGAGGCCTGTAGATCTGGCTGAAGTACAGGTGGTATATCATAGTCCTAGAGGTGAGTGGAATGGAGGATTTCTGCCTCCAACTTTACAGAAGGTACAAAGGCCCTGCTCCAATCGATCCCCACAAACCCCATCATTTGTGACTGCTTGGATTCTGACAAAGTCATTAGGACTCCACTGATGGGCAGCTGTGCCCCCACGCTGTCCCAGGAGCAGAGCTGGCAATTCTAAGTGGCTTACCAGTTGTGGCTAAAGGTTGTGCAGAAAGGCTTTTAACATGCAGCTCCTCGGCTGATGCAACCTTCCCTCCCTGGGCCTGACAAAGACAGGTACAAAGCTCTGGCAGGGAAACAGAAACAAACAGAATTAGTAATAAGTCGGGTCCAGAGACCAGCGGGGGATGACCTTTGCAATCTCGTGTGTAAGTGCAGCCTGCCTCTGTGAGCCTCCTTTGGCAACAGGGATATACAGTCAACTTATTTAATGCCAACACAAAGCGCTGGTGAAGGCGCTATTAATAGGTATGCCTTTCTGCATGAAAAGGGGTGGGGTGTGGGGTGAATAGGAACCAGAATACAAAGAAGCTGCTAATTAAAGAGCACTGTTGCTAGACGCCAGCCATACGTATTAGAAGAAATAACTAGCGAGAATGAAAGGTTTCGTTTTAATCAAGCCGTAGCAGATATTAAAGGGTGGGTGGGGGGAGAAGAGTTTGAAAGGAACACTTGGTTTTAAATGTATATTGCTTCCAGTGCCTTTTGCTCATTTGGGTCTCTGAGGAATTTTGCATTATTTACAGCAAAATTAGTTATTTAGACATAGTCTGTCCTTGCCCAAGAGGTCATTGTACATATAGTATGAAAGATAGAGACCCCTGTTTCAAAAGCCTCCACAATCTAATTCATGAATATAAAATGCATCATTATTTTTAGCTATGAATAACCCACCCCAATGCAAATTCTCCAATGCAAATTCTTACCTACCATACTTTCTTTTAAATCTAGTCCATAGTCAGTGGTCTTCCAAATGCAGGTTCATGTCTTGATTTAAGCCGGGGTGGGACTCAAATGGCCGTTAAGAAGTTTTTGGAATATAACCTCCAGCATTTCTCAACATTCGTGATGGGAGTTGCAATGAGCACTGGCCCTCCCTAGTCACCATCCCGAGGTGCATCGGGTTCTAGTGATGTGCATCGGGCAGTCCCTAGCCATTGTCCGGATGGGCATTGGGAGCACCCAGTGCCCACTGGTGCCCATTGTGCATTGGTCCCAATGCACAACAGTCACTTTGCTGGATCCCCCTACATTCAACCGCTTAATTTGGTTTCCCGTAGACACAAGTCCCCTACTGAATTCCAGCCAGAATTCTTTGCTCAAAAAACAGAAGACGTATAAAACCACAGACCAAATAAATGTGCTGGGAAGACAACCACAATCCCTAAACAGATATGTGTGATAAATAAATAGATATGGGCAAAAAGGTGGAGAAAGAAGAATTACATATTAAAAAGTTATTAGACTGCAGGAGTTAAGAGAAAAGCAGGGAATGATCATTTTATTTTGCCAAAGTAATTGGGGGTATTGAAGGTGAACAGCTGCTCTCCTGGGGTTTATACAGTGGAAAGGTACAAAATTAATGTGTGGGAGGGGAGCAGGAAGTCGCAGTGACTCATCCTCACTGTTCTCCATGTTTTCTTGGGATGTCAAAATTAAGAACTTGCACTTCTCTGCTCCATGGAAAAAATCTGAGTGCTTCTTATGCAAGGACTGTGTATGCATGTTGTTAATGCATGAAGTTGCATAAGTTCTTTAGGTGTTTACAAAGTTCTCAAAGAAATAGTCTTTTTAGGCCAAATCCGCACAATTCCAATAATCCAGTTCGAAACTAGGTTATTTGCCATGGCTTATTTCACATTGAATCCTGGGATTTGTAGTTTTACTACAAAGAGTGCAGGTGCCTCTCTAAACTACAAATCCCAGGATTCCATAGGAAGGAGCCATGGCAAATAATCCAGTTTCAAACTGGATTATTTGTGTAATGTGGATTTGGCCTTCATCTGTTTCAGCACAAATTAGAAAAGAGGGGTGGGTGGATAAGAAAGGAATCAGGCAGCACCTTTGAGACCAATTAATTTATTATAACATGAGCATTCACGGATATCAGAACTCTTCTCCAGACACACTGATGGCACACTCATCACTGATGGAGGTGTGAAATCTGGGCTAGTCTAAGAAGATCCAACCAATTACAGCTCTTAGAATACTTTGTGTGTGTGGCGGGGGAGTGATCTTTGTGGGGAAAAGCCATCACTAGAGGCTTGTGTCTCAAAGGGTAGGTTAGGGCACTCAGGGATAGGGTGATGACCAGTTAGGAAGAGAGGAACTGATAAGATTGGAACAGAATTTTGGGAGCTGGGAGTGTGAACAGAGTGCAGGGAGTTTGTGTTTCACTTATAGATTATGTAATAAATATTTATTGGACAGAATCCTTATGGGGCTTTGCATCTTCATAACTGGAATTGTGTCTGTGGGAAGTAGAATTGTGCAGTTGCACAACATCCAGTAGAGGGCTGCTTTTATGTTACTATGTAGCAGAGCCAGCAAAATGTTCAATATATATCGGTGCCCCATTGGTGCACAATGGGACTGATGCACATTGGTTCTGATGCACATTACTTTGGTCTTGATGCTCATTGCATGGGCACCAATGCACATCAGGCACTCTTGATGGTGGACTTTATCAGATGCGGCAAATACAGCATCATAACGACATCTACTGAACATGAAAGGGTGCCTGTTACTCCACAATGTCATGCTATGGTGATTTTAAGAGGTGAATATGGCATTCCTTTTTATTGATGGCCCAAGCTGTCAATAGATCTACTGTGGTTTTTTTTAATGGTTTTAGCCACGTCTGAAACCACACACCATTGTGCTCAAGTGAATACAACGTCAATGGGTAGAACACTTCCAGGTGAAATCACAAAAAACAGATACGGGACACTCGTTTTATGAACCTCTCCGGTTTAGTTGGAGGCTTTAAAGTGTGTTTCTGTGCTTGTGTGTACATTTTATGTATTGATTTTGCTGTTTTTTCATTATTTACCACGCTCGCATCTTCTTGTGAGAATCTCTGAGATCACAAACACAGAAGTAAACAGTGCTAGTGTTTGTACTCTGGTAATGCTGGGGCTGCTTTTTGTCGCTATTACAGGTAGGTTTGATAAAGGGGATTATTGTGCTAGGACAATTATGCTTTAAAATGTGGTGGGAAAGACACATTTCAAGGGTCTTATCTGATAAACTCCGGTGTTTCATTACTCACCTTCGCAATTCAGTAACTAGGTTTCTTAGCCTTTCTGCTACTTAGTTAAATACAGTACAATCCCCATATCCATGGGAGACATGTTCCTGGTCCCGCAGATACCTGGGTCGTACTATACACACAAAAGTGACATAAAAAGTTATATAGGATTCCAGTGATTATTTTTATTTCCTACATACAACTGTGTCTGTTTACATTTAAGAACTGAAAGAGAAGGCTGGTCACACTTTACAACACTGAACCACTAATCATCACAATCACTTGCCCCCAGTTGTGATCACCTTGAGGCCCAGGTAACAGATCCAGGGAGGGCTCTTGAGGGTAAAAGGGCAAGGTGAGTGACAGAAGCCCAAGGGTTTGGAACAGTTAGGCCATCCTGGAGAGGGGTACTATCATACGTGTGTGTGTGTTTGTGTGTGTGTGTGTATTCTGTAGCCCATGGTCTGTCTACTGCCTGAGAGGTTTTTGATACACCAGTTGAATCCACCACCTAAATTTTAAAAGATAACAGGGGGAAAAAATAAAAATAAAACTTTGCATCCAAAAACATCTAGGAGGTGTGGTTTAGGGATTTAATTGCCATTTTCCCCTCCATCCCCAAACAGTAGCAGACCCTCAAGCATTTTACAGATGAAACCTGGGATATGTAGAGCCAAGCAAAGGGTGGTCAAGATGGCAAAAGTTATTAATCAGGAAGAACACACAAACTAGTAGTTTGCTTTTGCCTTAGCCTAACGGGATGGGCAAGATTCCATCTACTCCTCCCCTCCCCTCCCTGCTGAATTATATGACTACAAACTACTTTTGAACTCTGAATTTGGTTTGCAGCACTTTGAAATGAGCTGAGAAGAGAGGGGTAAAGTGGGGGGAGAAGACAGAAACTGAGGGGCTTACCACAGAAGTAAAGTGGCAGTGCAGCAGGAAGGTTCCATCTTCCGTGCTGCCTTACCACAAGACATTGTCATTCTTCCAGTGTTTCTTTGTTCCAGTCCTGTGGGAGACTGAGTTAAAGCCGCATCTTTTTGCTAACATTTTTTTCTGGTTAGCAAAAAGAAATGGTTTTACCTTGGTCTCTCACAGGAGCAGAACAAAAGAATGATAAGCATCGTACAGTAAGGCAGCATGGAAGATGGAATCTTCCTGCTGCACTGCCACTTTACTTCAGAGTGTGGTAAGCCCTGAGACATTTTTAAAGCAGCTTAAAAAGTGGGATGATGGAGGATCAACCAGCACTATCTTTGCCAAATTGGGACAGTTGGAGGATGTCCTGTAGAAAACCTCCAAAAACAAAACCTGGAAACGACTTCCTGTTTTCCTATCATTTCCCTTTTGGGGAAAAATGGTAGCGTGTGACCCAAAATGGCTCAGAGGACCTGAAGATATGGTGGGTGTGGCCCTTTGGGCTTCCCACCCCAATTTGTAATGACATAACCTTAAGGGCAACACACTGCAATAATGCAATCGTGAGGTTACCAGTGATGATGGTGTCAGGCTAGGCTATCTATGTTTCCGATTCCTTTTCAGGGTTCCATTCAGCAGCCATGACCTTACTGAAGATGCCGCATAGTCAGTCAGCATTCCATGTAAGCCACTTGGTCTTCATCAGACTGTTTTATTGGTCCTTACCACAAAGGGCCCTTTCACACTACACAGTTATAGCACTATGATCCTGCTTTAACAGCCATCACGATATCCTATGGAATCCTGGGATTTGCCGTTGAGAAAGGGGCCTTTAAAATTCTTAGCCAGAGGGCTTTAGGCCCTCACCAAACTACCAATCACAGAATTCCAAAGGATGCAGCCATGGCAGTTAGAGTGGAACCACAGTGCTATATTTCTGTAGTGTGAAAGGGCCATTAGGGGTTGTTGGTTTTTTTTGATACTTTTCAAATCTTGGGATATCCTCAAGCCTGCCGATAATCTCCCTTGTTTGTACCAATGTTGCCATTTTGTCTACACTGGATTCACCCTTGATGAATGATTTTGCTGTTGGTAGATAGGTTGCTATGCATAACATACTCAGGAAATTCCCATGATGCCTGAAGTGTGTGAATAGTTATGTGAAAACAAAACCACAATATTCATAGGTTTTGACCCTTAAGCATGTGGATATACATGCAAACTAGCTCCAACAAACTTTTACCAAAGTTAAGGTGTACAATATCTTTAATAATTTCAGTATAATCACCCACAAAGCCGTTAACCATAAGGAACAGATGACAGAATTTTTGCTGAGCCTGACAAATTTCCTTGACATTTTTGCAAGGCAAGGCATTAGTATTATCACCAGGAATCTGCCATAACCACCTGCATTTGTATGAGCACTACTAAAATGAAATGGCATTACCTGCAGATATTGCAGCATCATTATGGCACTTAGCTGTGGCACTCAAAAATCTTGTCGGTTACAACTTGGAGAAAGCTTCTAGCTGTGCATGAAGCTAAGACACCAGCAATTTTCACCTTGAATAAAAGTTTAGTGGCACTCATTGTTTTTAATTTGCAGCTTTTAGGACGTGAAGTCTTCATTTTATAGATTTCCCCCTCTTCCCTGCAAGGTATTCATTTGCTTTGCTGTGTGTAACCATTGATTCTCTGTATTAGGGGCTGATAAAACAGATTAGCCACAATAGAATGTTAATCAAAGCCATGTTTCAAAGTTACTGCTTCCTAAATTTATTATTTCTTTTTTTTCATCCTTTTGTAAAACATTCAGTGGCTGTTTGTTGATCAAATGGTAGTAGTAGAGAAAACCAGGCACCCTGAAAGATTAATGGAAAAGACAGTAAAGCAAGACAGAGTAATGGGACAATGCAATTATATTTTTCTGTGTTGTGTGTTGTTTTCTTGATAGTTGTGTCTAAGTGAGGGGAGGCTGTGAGTGAGAATGTCCAATTAGATTTACAAGCTCTAGAGATGGCCATTTTATTGCTAGATTCATTGTCAGCTGAGCAACTAAAATACTGTGGATGTGTTGAAAGTGCACAAGAACACCAAACACCTTGCAGCTGCAGAAAGAAATGGCTTTAACAATATTAAATTTTCAGAGATTTGGATACTAGAGACAATCTTTTTGTCTCAGATACACTGCCCTGGAGATGAGAGGTGAATGGAAAGGAAGGGTGGCCTTTGGTGGGGCTGTGAAAAGGCCAGCAGCTTTAACCTTCCACTGAAATAAACTCATCAGTGGGGGTTTACTAGTTGTAAGATGCTGTATATGCCAGTTTGAGGCTAAATACAGATCTTGACATGAACAGGACAAAGGAAGAGGAATGATGAGCATGAAGGTTTATGACTGGGGAAAAGAACGAAGTTGGGAGGGGGGAACTTGCTAATTCCTTTGATACTAAAGCAGTTTTGCCATACTGTTTATTATTTATTTATTTATTTATCTGATTTGATTTTTATCCTGCCTTAACTGGGCCTTAAAGCAGCTCACAATACAAGTTAAAACAAAACAGCTAAAAAAGAATGGAATGCAAAAGTTTAAAAAGCATTAAATTGGAGGAAGGAACATCAACAATTTAAGATATGCGGATGACATCATACTACTAGCAGAAAATAGCAAAGGCAGAATGATTACTGAAGAAAGTTAAGGAAGGTTTACAGTTGAACATTAATAAAACAAAATATATAAAAATTAAAAAAATGGCTTACATAACTTTAAAGCAGACAATGGAGACACTGAAATGATTCAAGATTTTCCATAACTTGGTTCAATCTTTAATCAGAATGGAGACTGCAGTCAAAAAATCAGAAGAAGACTAGGACTTGGAAGGGCAGTATGAAGGAACTAGACAAGATCCTGAAGTGTAAAGATATATTATTGAAATGTAAAGTTAGGATTGTCCATGGTAGAGTATTTCCAGTTTCTATGTATGGTTGTGAAAGCTGGAGAGTGAAGAAAGCTGATAGGAAGAAAATCTACTCATTTGAAATGCAGTGCCGGAGAAGAGTTCTATGGATGCCATCGAACTGCTAAAAAGGCAAAATAAATGGTTCTCAGAGCAAATGAAGCCTGAACTCTCCCTAGAAGCCAAGATGACTAAACTGAGACTGTCATACTTTGGTCATATCATGAGAACGCATGACTCACTAGAAAAGACAATGCTTGGTAAAATAGAAAGCAGTAGGAAAAGATGAAGACTGAATTCCAGATGTTTAGACTCAGTCAAGGAAGCCATGGCCCTGAGTCTGCAGGACCTGAGCAGAGCTGTTGAGGATAGGGTGACTTAGAGGTCTCTCACTCATAGAGTCACCAGAAGTTGAAGTTGACTTGATGACAATTAACAACAACAAACCATCAATCATGTTAAAACACCACTTTTACAACAGTAACTTAGGACTTTTTCAAACGGGAACCCCCCCCGAGGAGGTTGGGAGAAGAACGGGGCTGTCGTGCTTAGAGAGCCCCATTTCAGATGACCCTGCCCTCCTCCTGCCCTTCCCCTGTGCTGCGGGCACCACTTTTTATTGACGGAAAACCTCCATCAATAAAAAGCGGCACCTGCAGCACAGAGGAAGCATGGAGGAAGCACGGGGAAAGGTTGGGAGGAGGACGGAGGAGGATGGTGTCATCTGAAATGGGGCTCTGTAAGCGTGACAGCTCTGTTCTTCTCCTGACCCCCTCAAGGGGTCAGGGGGTTTGTTTCCCCCATTTGAAAAAGTCCTTAAAACACTGTTTAAAACACATGAAATGCATATTTTATATATTTTTAAAAAGACATAATTGCATGCCCCTCTACCCTGTTCAGTTAAGGCTGAAGGCCAGTTTGAACAGGAAGGTCTTTGCCTGTTGATAAAGAGGCAGCAGAGAGGGAGAAAACTGAATCTCCCTTGGGCCTAGGAGCAACCACCAAGAAGGCTATCTCCTGTATCCTCACCAGATGAGCTTGGGAGGGTGGTGGGAAAGAGGCAAAGACCTCCCTCAAAAATCATCAAAGTAATACTTGGGCAAGCTGACATGGGGAGATACAGGCTTTCAGATAGTCTAGACCTAAGAGGCATACGGCTTTGTAGGTCAAAGCCAAGACTTGAATTGCCCCTGGAAACAGAATGGCAGCCAATGAAGATGTTTCAAGAAGGCAGTTATATGATCCATATAACTAGCACCAGTCAGCAGTGTCACCACAGCATATACGCAAGGAGAAAGGAGAAGACATTTTAAGAACAGGGCTATCAGGGCACTGGCATAAGGATCCTGATATGTGAAGTCGAAGGCTTTCATGGCCAGCATCCATAGGTTTTCCGTGTTTTTTTTTTTCTGGGCTGGAAAAAACCTGATCCTGATATGCATTGCGTTCTACTGATGCACATCAGCAGTCCCTAGGAGGTGTCCCAATCCACATCCAGAGTGCCCATCACAGATTAGCAGTCCCTAGCTGGTGTGGGCATTGGGAGCATCAGATACGCACCATTCCCAATGCACTACGTTCACTTTGCTGGCTCCCCTACATAGTAACATCACAGCAGCCCCTTGCTGAATACAGACATTGCAAAACAGCTCATTTCTATTTCCTGCAGCCCACTTATGTAGATAAAAGTCCCATATTGAATTCCAGCCAGTGTTTTTTTAACATACCATATGGAAGAGCATCTTTCAAAAGCTATATGAAACTGCACCATCTCATAAGTGAACAGACCAGCAGAGTGAAAAGACTTTTTAAATGCTGGTTTTCCTGTATTAAATTGCTGTCTTTACAGTAAGCTTATGAAATATATTCTTTTTACAAATAACTTCACACTTTAGTGACAGATGTTGTTTCTTTGCTGAGCTCTGAGGGTGCAATGAACCTGGCAAAGCCTTCTCGGGTGGCTTCCAGAAGTCAAAAGCTTTTCAGCTGTCAGTCTCAACCAGCTTTTCGTTAATTCTAGTTTGACGTGGCGTGGCGTCTGGGGCCAGTCTCATGTCTTTGCTGCAGGAGAGCTCCCAGCAGGCGGGGAGCAGCTTAATCGATCTGTGATCCTGGTCACCCAGAAAGGGTGTTAATTGGTCTGAATACTTCAAGCATTCAGCACAGACTGACCTGATCACCAGCCACAGAGGAGCTGGAGAAATGATTGTGGGGAAGCAGAGAGGAGAGTGGGGATGCAAGAACCCCATCCTTAGCACAAATTCTTTGTGAAGGAACAGCTGGCAAAGTTAGACTGGTGAAATGTTAACCAAAGGAGGTATCCTGGCTCTCAAGTGTTTGAGAGTGGCAGAGGGAGAAACAGAAACCCAGCTGCAACAGGTAGGATGGGCACTCTGAGCTTGGAGCTCACCTCCAAGATGCCCTGTAGATGGGGTGAAATTCTAACTCATAGGGAAACCAGAGAGGGTGTTGTTATACTCTAGAGGATTGTTTGGACATGGGACATTGCATTTTCCTCCTGGTAATCCAAATGATGTACTCCTTTTCCCAGTTTCTTCAGCCTCATTTCCCACCATTGACTGTAGTGTTTTTTGTGCTGTCATGAACCTGACCATTTAAAACAAAACTGATGGAAGCAATGCCATTTGCAGGTGTGTTTTCTCCAGCTGCAAAGAATCACTTTCAGGGTGTCTGTGTGTGATATCAGAAGTGGTGACCACTGACTGCGGGTGTCTCCTTCCTTTACTGGCCTCCCATCCCCTTCATTTGGCATTATGGTTTCTGGTGGTCTAACAGGAGTGGTCTACTCTGATCTACTTCATGGGGCTTGGCCATGTTTCATCTCCTTGCTTACTGCCATTCACCTTCATAACTTTACTTTTCTCCCAAGAACGACGTCACCTTGGCATAAGCAGAAGACTAAGTAGGGAGAAGGCAGAGGGATATGTTGTACTCAGAAAAGGGGTGAGCAACTAAGATGGGAAGAAGGCAGGGCATATTTATGGGGGTGGGGAAACCTTGTTTCTGTCATTTTGGATCATAATTACTTTCAGTCATGTCCTGTTTAAAAAAAAAATAAAGCCCTTTCCTGGACCTAAAATGTCCTGGGGGAGCAAGAAACATGGCGAACACTCTGCCACAGCCTACGAAGGGTATTGTGGGGCAAAAATTGATTATTATTTTTTTGCATTGCTGGTGTGTGGTGAAGGATGTGTTGCCAAGGACTGCTAGGAGGCTAGTGCATCTCACTAGCCTCTCACAATTGCCCACCTCTCCATAGCCAGGTATAAATTGATTACAACAGTGCTGAAACCATCAGAAGACTCTGCTGGATCTCAGGACTGATATCATCATTTCATGTCTGGCTACAAGGAGATACTTATGTTATCCTGCCCATTTCCCATGATTCAGGAAATGGCCATGCAGGGGGCTTCAGAGACTGTTCAGTAAATTTTGGAGGGTGTCTTTGGGCTCTGAGGAGGGAGGAAGGGAATATCAATCCACACAGTGCCCTCAAAATGTCATATGTGCATAAGGGAAACACATCTTCATGTGTCCCTAAAAGGATGCCAACCTGTGAATTTGAGAGGACACCATCTAGCCAAAGTTAAGCATGTTTTAAGTCCCTTTAATTCATTTGGGATATTTAAGCTTGTGCTCAGATCTTCCAAATTGGGATGAGTAGGATCCCAAGGTGCTTAAAATATAGATGTATACTTTAATATCGCCCTTTGTCTTCACGAAATCAAGCTATCACCCCGATCTGGTTTAACACATGGAAGTTGTAATTCTATGGTGTAGTGTAAATATCCACTGGAGGAGTTGTGACAGGCTAGTTCTATGCGACCCACATACAGAAGAGCAACTTTGCACAATACATGTTCAGAAATGGGCCCTGGGAAATGTGCAGTGACAAGCACAAATGAATATACCACTTTATGCATCTGCATGAACAATGATTTTGCATGTGCAACACTGCTTCTGTCTGTCAGCTTAATAAGGCCTTTGTACAATGTGGAAATAATGGCTCTGTATGCATTGTACAACTCATACTTAAGTGTGCTTAAGTGTGTCACTACCAGCATGCCAGCCAGAGAGGAACAAATATATGAATTCCTGCCAGCTCCATCATCCCTGCATGTATATGAAGGGACTGAATGTTAGAAAGCTGACCATGTGTACAAAGTTTGAAACATTTATTGTTGTTGTTGTTGTTTATTTATATGGCACCATCTATGTATGTGGCACTTAAGCAAACAATGGCAACAACATTGGTTCCTGACAAAGGTGTACAATCTAAAATAAGTGTATACATAAGTACATATACAGAGAAGGAAGGAATAATAAACATAAAACTATAAAATATAATTGAAAAACAGATTATCCAGATAACTACAAAAAAACCGAACAACAATAAAGTATGAAACTACAAGAAAATATAAAAATAAAACAAACTGACCAATACGTGTGATCAAATATATATGTACAGTATATATAATATAAAATGAACTGACCAATACATGTAATCAAAATATACTAGATTACAAAACAGTATCAAAGTAAAATCCCCAAAGCTTTGGAAAACAGAAAAGTTTTCAATTGAGATTTAAAAATACCGAGAGAAGGAGCAATCAACAGACCTTCAGGGAGGGAATGCCAAGAATATGGGGTAGTGAATGTGAAAGGATGGAACATGTGGAATTAACACATTTGGGAGCTAGGGGGGAAATTATTAACAGTGGAATTTGAAGATTTGTAGGATTCAATAATGCTGTAGAAGTTTATTATAAAATGTTTTGTGATAGAAGAAGTAAAAGTTTAATTTCTTTTTAAATTTTATATTTATAATGTGATTTTAGCTTTCTACTGTTTTTAGCCTGTATTGTTTTTATAATGATGTTAGCTGCCTTGAGTCTCATTGGTGGGAGAAAGGTGGGATAGAAATTAATAAAATAATAAATTATTATTATTATTATTATCATTATCATTATTATTATTACCCTGTATCACCTACGAGAAGCCCCCACCTTTCAATGGCTCATTATCTGATGATTCCTTCTTTCAACGCTTGCAGATTAAGGACAAGTTCCATTCTTTTGATGATAAATCCACTCTTTTGACAGTTCTTGCTTATGGAGGCTTGCTTTGGACTGTGCACATGCATGCACATGCATGCTGCTTGCAAAGCAAGCTGAGGTGGAGGGGGGGAAGTCACCAAGCCAAATGACAGACTTTGCAAGCCGTGCAGGATGGAGCAGGCGCCAGCACCTGTGGACCTGCACAGGTAGTCCCAAGCGAGCCACAATAATTCCTTCATGTTCCCTTCGTGGATTCTGCTTTTTGACCAGTTCTGCTTTCTGATACTGCTGCAGCCTCTAACCTGTCAGATAAGTGGGGGCTTCCTGTATAACCATCAGTAGGAAAGTTGGAAGTTATTTTTCCCCCTTTCTTTTTGTTGGTTTGTATTTATTCTTTTGTAGTGTTGTGTTGTTGTTTTTTCTTTTCTTTATATTCCTATTTAGTTTTATATGACAGAAAACTCTTTTAATAATTTTTTGGGTTTTTTTAAAAAGTGAAATTAATATGTTTGATTGACTGCATTTATTTATTTCCTGTCTTTACCACTTGGCCTGAAGAAAAGTTCTGGAGAATTCAAGAGCTTGCAAACTTTTGTGAAATGTTATTGTGCAACCATGGATTAACAGTCCACCATAGCACACACCATGGACCAGCATGACTAGCTTTCTTCTTTTTAAAAAAAGTGATGGTCCAGTTACCATCAACATGCATTGAACTGTCTAACGAACTTTCTCAACCCTCCCATTAACGTTCTATTGCCAGCATAAATTGTGGTATTTTTATGCCAAGAAAAGAACACACACACCCTGGGACAGAATTACCTTGAGCAGCTTAAAAGAGGCTTCCCTGGAAATAACGGAGCATGAATGAAGCTCTGTTTACTTCTGGGTTTGGAATCTCACCAATTCTTGTGAGAAGACGCTAGCACAGGAAATTTAAAAATTAGAGGAAAACCCCCACACAAAACGTAGACACAAGCACAAAAATGCACTCTGAAAGTCCCAAGTATACCAGAGCGGTGTCATAAAAAGAACATCCCCTACCTGGCTGTCCCAATCTCACCTTGAAGTGTTTGCCCATTGATGCTGTATTCCCGTGATCACAATGACGCAGTTTCAAATGCCGGCAATGCCAGCAACAAAGCACCATGGCCGATCTATTGACTGCTTGGGCCTTCAATAAAAAAAGTACTGCTTATTGGCAAGATATGGTTGTGAAAGGACGATGTCATCTGGTATGCGCGCCCTTTTGTGATCATTAGGCATCCTTATGATGCCATTATTTGCTGCACCTGATAAAGTCCAATAATATTTGGATGTCATGCTCTGCAAGGACAGTGGGGATGGAATAGGATTCTGAATGGTCAAGGAGGAACTGTATGTACTCCCATTCCTTTTTGATTCCTTAGATTGGAGGTGAGATGTCATCCAGTCTACCCCAAGGTGACACAGAAGAAGTTGCTGTTGCTACAGGTAACAGGCCCCTTCTACATGACTAAAATAAATAAATAAATCTGTTTTTTTACCCCCCCCAACTCTGTATGCTCCCCCTTGCCCAGCTGGTTGGAGTGAGCGATCCAAGCGGCAGTTTTAAATCTCCTGCTGCTTTTAAAAAAAAATTTAAAATGTGCCTGCCATTCAAACAGCTGTGGTCACACATTTATATGTAAAAATAAAAACAAAAAAATGTATCACAGACTTACTGGACCCTCGCTGAGCTGGGAATCCAACATGGCAGCCGCAGCTCCTTTCCCTCTTTCCTAGTTTTGCCCCTCTACCCAGCCAGCCAATCAGATTGCACTCCTGTTCGTATCTGTGCGAACAGGAGTGTACAAATGACCAATAAGTTGGAATCCACACAGATTAATCCCTGAGATCGGGAAATTTTTCTGAACGCCAGAATGCCAGACTTTACAGGGGAATCCACAGCCCCCCTTCCAAATGAAACAGTTACATTCTAAAGTTCATCTGTACAGATCATCAATCTTTCGAGCACTGTATGGATTTTTTTCATCGTGTAGACAGGACCTAAGAAGGCTATTCTTTTCAAACCCAGAAGTACGGACTTGTTCATGGTTGCCCTTGGTTGCCCCAAGGTACAGCCATGATCCAAGGTACCACTTTATGCTCTTCTGCAAACCTAGAGAGGGGAGGGAGGAGGGAAGGATGAAACAGAAGGTTTTCTTCCTCCAAATCATTTCCTTTTGGCTGTTCTTGCACACTTTTGGCATCCTAGATACAATTCTTATCTGGGCAACTTGCCCTTTAGCATCAAAGAAAATACTCCTACGAGTGCTTTTTCTTCCCACTTTTCAAAGTTTCAAGGCTACAGGGTTTTGTGGGATTTTTTTAAAGGGTTTTGGCTCCCTAGGGAGTCCATTACAGTTCAGAACAGTTGGGAGCTTATTATATTTCACTGTGTGGTGCACTGGTTGCGTCAAAGCTTTCTTTTCCTATACAAACTGGTATTGTCTCTAATTAATGGTTATCAGCTTAATTAGTGCTCCAATCCTATGCACATATACTGAACCTTTTGAACATAACATGACTTACTTCTGTTACTTGCTGTCAAGTCAACCCCAACTTATGGTGACCCTATGAGTGAAAGACCTCCAAGAGCTTTGGACATCAACTGTTCTGCTCAGGCCCTGTAAACACATGGCAGCCATGGAATGAATCAGTTCACTTGAAGTGTTGTCTCCTTCTTTTCCTACTGCCTTCCACATTATTGTCTTTTACTGTCTTATTATTGTCTTTTCCAATGAGTCACGTAACAGACTTTATCAGATGTGGCAAATATGGCATCATAACGACACCTAATGGGTACAAAAGGGTGCGCATATCAGATGACGTCATTCTCTCACGATCATGTAATGTAAATGAGCTGTTCTTTTTTATTGGTGGGCCAAGCCATCAAAAGATCTCCTGTGGCACTTTTTGCTGGTATTGCCAGTGTTTGAAACTTCATGCCATTGTGCTCACGTGAATACAGGAGATTTTCACACGCCGAAAATATTCCCTCCAGAAACCGGGACAGAAATATTTCTGTCCCGGAAGCAGCGCCGCGGTTCGCACGCTCACCTCCCTCTTCCGTTTTTCCGTCGTCCTCGATTTGGGTTTTTCCCTCCCTCTTCTGGAATATTTTACTAACGGGAGTTTGCCGTTAATAAAATATTCCGGAAGAGAGAGGAAAAAACCCAAAGCGAGGACGACGGAAAAACGGAAGAGGGAGGTGAGCGTGCGAACCGCGGCGCTGCTTCCGGGACAGAAATATTTCTGTCCCGGTTTCTGGAGGGAATATTTTCGGCGTGTGAAAATCTCCACAGTGTCATTGACAGAACACTTCCAGGTGAGATTGCAATAGCCAGGTAGGGGAAGCTCTTTTTATGAAGCTGCCCCCTTATGTTTAGGTTGTAAAGTGTGCTTTTGTGCTTGTGTGAATGTTTTGTGACTTATCTTTTTTGTATTTTTAAAATTTACTGCACAAGAATCGGCGAGATCACAAGCATGGAAGTGAATGGAGCTCCGTTTGTGCTCCGTTCACACTGAGGGGCTGCCTTTGAATGCTGATCAAGGTAGGTCTGGTAGAAAGGGTTCTTCTGCTGGCAGAACAATGCTTTAAAGTATGCCAGCAAAAGAATCCTTGAAGAGACTTGTCTGAAAAGTCTGTTGTCTCATGGCATATCCAGAACATGATAGTCTCAGTTTAGTTTTCTTTGCTTCTAGTGAAAATTCAGGCTTTATTTACTCTAAGAGCCATTCATTTGTCTGTTTAGCAATCCATGGTATCCATAGAACTCTTCTCCAGCACCACATTTCAAATGAGTTGATTTTCTTACTGTCAGCTTTCTTCACTAACAGGCGTTCACATATATACATAGAAGTCAGAAATACTATGGCCTGGATCATTCTAACTTTGGTGTTTAATGATATATCTTTATACTCGAGGATCTTATCTAGTTCTTTCAGGGCTGCCCTTGCAAGTCTCATTCTTCTGATTTCTTACTACAGTCTCCACTTTGAACCATGGTATCAGTGGGTGTATGTCACTTCAAATTGCCTATCATCTTAGGGCAAGCCCATGAATTTTACAGAGTTTTCTTAGGCAAGGAATACTCACAGGTGATTTGCCATTGCTTAACTGTGAACGTAGCCTACAACACCTGGTATTCTTCTGCAATCTCCCATCTAAGTACTAACCAGGGCTGACCCTCTTAGCTTCCAAGATCAGACTGGATCTAGTGCCATGGTCTAGGAAATCTTTGATATCTTTGTTTCAACATCTTTGTTACACACTGTAAAGTTATGTAAATCATCTGTGGGCACACTTTAAAGTTTTGTAAATCATATTGTATACCATCCTGAGGTCCCATGGTAAAAGCTGGAATATTTTAATAAATAATAAATACCTACCAAAACACTGCAGTATGGCAATAGACCAGAAATGCCATTAATAAATTGAGTGCCATTTCTCTGCCTTCTAAGACTTTTGCTACTGTTGCTACTCTAATTCATGACCTATTTGCACCTACAATGGCAATGGTAAGCACTAGCCAAATGTTTAATCTATTTTGCATAGAATTTATTGCTGCTGCTGTTGTTTATGTAGAACCATGAAAACACTGCAAAAAGTGTAACATGGATGCCCATCAATCTCCAAGTGGAAATTGGCTATCATCAGCCCATTTTAATTTTTACAGTACCTAAAATGGTCTGCAGTGAGAAGGGGGCTCACTGTATTCCACCTACAAAGGGGACTGTAGCCTCATAGAATCATAGGAGATTATAAGATGCGTTTAAAGTGGCATTACAGGAACGCCAGGAGATTGCAAAAGGGCTCCCTTACCACACCACAACGTAGTTCCCCTATCATTATGCACCCGTTCTGCTGCTATTACACTGGTGCTCTTTTTATTGATGGGAGAAGCCTTCCATAGATCTGTTGTTCTGTTTCTGTGATGGATTTTCCTCTGTGTGACAAGGTGCCCCATTTTGCTGGCGAGATCCCAGTGTCAATCGGTGGTCCCTGACTGAACACTTCCGAGTGAGATCAGGACATCCAGGTAAGTGACACACTTTTTAAAAACTTCCTTGGTTTACTTGGAAGTTTTTTTATTATTATTATTTTTATGAATGTTTCAGTAAGTACACACATTAACATACATACACATAACCCTATACATTACATTCCCCACATATATACACATTCATTCATAAAAATCCCCATAGACAATTTATCGCCATCTTTCTAACTCCTTTTCCCTACCTCCCACACCATCTTCCACAATCTTCCATCCTTCCATTCACCCATCCCTTCCACTTCTTTCACCCATCCCTTCTACTTCTTTCGGTTTACTTGGAAGTTTTAAAGTGTGTGTATGTGCTTTTTGTAACTTTTTTGGTGTATTTTGGTTTTTATTTTTGAATTTCCCATGCTCGTGTCTTCTCGCAAGAATCCACGGGATTTCACTCTGAGCTCCGTTTGAGCTCCGATCACTCCTAGACTGCCCTGTCATAGGAAGAGAAGGTAAGTGCAGTGGGGAGGGTTATTGTGGGGGGACAAGGATGGGACAGGGGCGGGAGTGGAGATTGTGGGACAGGAATGCTTTTTGTGTTCCTATCTGATAATCTCCATAGAGTCATAGAATCATAGAGCTGGAAGAGACCATAGAGCCATCTAGTCCAAACCCCTGCCCTACAGGAATACCCAATCAGAGCATTCCTGATAGATGGTCATCGAGCTTCTGTTTCAAAAAACCCAAAGAAGGAGATTCTACCACACTCCCAGGCAGCGTGTTCCACTGCTGAACAGCTCTTACTGTCAGGAAGTTCTTCCTAATGTTTATGTGGAATCTCTTTTCCTGTAGTTTGAGTCCATTGCTCTGTGTCCTAATCTCTGGAGCAGCAGAAAACAAGCTTGCTCCCTCTTCAATATGACATCCTTTCAATTATTTAAACATAGCTATCATGTCCCCTCTTAACCTTCTCTTCTCCAGGCTAAACATGCCCAGATCCTTAAGCCTCTCCTCATAGGGCATGGCTTCCAGACCTCCCACCATCTTGGTCACTCTCCTCATACAGTACAAACATGGGCTAGATCTCAAAGAAAGAAAGCCTCTTTGTTTCTTGCAATGGAGAAAACGTTTGCTGCCTTGTTGTGTTTCTGTCCCCCAGATGCCTCATGGCCAACAAGTGGTGTGGCCTTTACCTACATCATATCTTCCTCCACCATGATCATAAACTTAAGAGAGATGCAGCTCTATGACCCTCCGTCATCACCTTTCTTCCCCTAAAATTATTTTTAACATCCATGTCTGATGAAGAAGCCTTTGAAAGCTTGCATAATGTCTTTTGCATCTTTTGGTTGGCCTAATAAAGGTATTATGCAATGTGTGTGTGTGTGTGTGTGTGTGTGTGTTTTGGATTTTGCAGTATTTAGCTGCATGCACAGCATGGCTATCCCTGGATATATATCTTTTAGATCCCCTGTGTGAGTGCTGACTGTTCTTCCCTGACCCCCACCCCCACCCCAATCTGCTCAGAACATTTGTGATAGAGACTTCAAAACTGTCTATGAAATGAATATTTAGTCACCAGCTGTTGCTGGAACACAGTTGATGATGACCTACTATATTCTAAAACAAAGTTGGACTACAATGAGCTGTTCTTACATTTCCACCCACCCGTGCAAAGGTTCCAAAAAGCTCAAGCCCTACCTAAAAGAGGAAGGCTTCATGGTGGATCCCATACTGCAACACCAGATGTACAATTCACAGCAAAGAGAGCCCTGTAGGAGCGTCATGATGACTCTGTATGCATAATGCACCTCTCAAGGTGCTTTTCACCATCTGTTGTATGTAACATTGCAGTCCCTTTCTTCTAACGGATCCTTTTAGCAGCATTTAAGGCTTACAAAAAACAAAAAACCCCGACACCGTAGTCTCTGCCTATGAATAATAAACATTTTTTAAAAAACTTTTGCAAAGCATGGGCTTTTAACTGAGAATTCATAGTGAAGGTCATGACTAACAAACTTGGCTAATTCAAATGGCCTTTAAAGACTGGCAAAGAAAAATGATTTGGTCGCCCCCACCCACAGTTTTGAAAAGCTTTCCCAGTGAAGTTCTTGCAGGCCTTCAGCGAGGATGCAACTGGTTTAGTGAACCAGATGAAAACAATGAGAAGGCCACAAACATACAGGAGTAGTAGAAGAAGAATGAAAAGCAAGTTGTAATGAGTACTGTGACGGTGGTACCATTGCCAGGACTATGGGCCTGAGATGTCATCCAAACTTTTCCTAGGCCCTTCCTCACATAGGGAGGGTGGTGTTCTACTACAAACCTTCCCATTTATGGTATTTGAGCAGTTGTTCCTGAGTCAGCCTCAGGATATTGATTTGGGAATACCTCAGACTTGGTCATTTTGAGAGGGAAAGTGCCAATATCATAGAGCTCTTTCCTTGAGATGCTGGCTGGGCTATATCTTTGTGTTTGGTTTTAGCTCCTTTGTTCAAAATATTCCTGTTTGGGCATTTAACATGCTTGACTGCAATGAAATTTAAATGTGTGTGATTACACTCAGCTGTGGTAACTTGTATTGCTGAACTGACTGGTGTGTGTGTGTGTGTGTGTTTGATCTGGGAATGAGCTATGTAGGCTTATCTCCAAGTGTGGTTTTGTTTTTATGAAAGAGAGAGGTTTTATGGTTAGTTGTTTTACTTTGTACAACACATTGCCCAACTTTTATGGAAAAGCAGGCTAGGGATTTTTTTTTAAATGAATGAAAGAATGGAATTGCAATATCAAAATTAAAGAGTTCCCATGCAATTTTCTTTCAACAGCTGTCCTTCCAGGATTGGCTACAGCTCTTTGTCTTCAGAGCTTTGCTGATTGTCCTTTTAAAAGGAAATGTTCTTTCTCCTTTTCATATCCACCAATATTGCTCTGTCTGTCATAGCTATCTCCCTAATTTGACTAATGAATTAATACCCCTCTCTCTAGGGTTAAAAGAGCTTGTCATTCACAGATGTGATGTTTTCATCCCAGCCCTCCTGCAGAGATACAGGCTGAGCACTGTTCCTAGGTGATCATATTGCTGCCAGCTTCCCATTGTTACAGCACCTGAGGCTTTAGCTATACAGAGAGAGGCCAAGGCTTATGATGGCTGTCTTATTAAATCATCTTATCCGGGTTCCTGTTCTCTTTCGGCTTGTTTCCCAGTTACTTTTATGCCTGGGGATTTCTGCTTTTGTGGTGGTTTTGTTTTTTTGCCATTCCATTTTTACTCCTCCATCTTTCTGCTTTCATTGTGGGAATTGGATTTTGCAAGAGTTCCCCCCTCACAAGCCAAAGTAGCTGATTATCAGGAAGCAATCAGTGAAGAATCAGCTAACTTGCCCCTACATGAAGGAAAGTCAGATATAGGATATGTGTTGATTGGTGTAGATGAAAGGAGAGATTTGGTTTTTATCCCTGACACTTGAACACATGTGTTTCTCTGTGTGCCCTTCTCTTGTTGGGGATCCAAATCAAATTAGTATCTGTGAATCCAGGCACACTAGCCAGCATATCTGTCTTCCAAACATAAAATTTTAAAAATGAAACCAACTCTTTTCCATCATGAAATGAAGTCCAGCCTTTGTGCAACACAAATATTGCTTTCTGCTGGTTCTTGTAAGAGTAGTAGCTTAACTAAGCTAAAGGTGCCAGATCTTGTCAGAAGCCTGAATACCCTGAAGGCACCAAATCCTGTCAGATCTTGGAAGCTAATCAGGGCCAACCCTGGACAGTACTTGGATGGGGGACTGCCAAGGGATACCAGATGCTGTAGCCTATGGAGATTATCAGACTCGGCCAAAAAGCCCAAGAGGAGGACGTGAGGATAATGTTACAGTACCATGAATGGGTCCCGGTTTCAGATGTAGTCATCATCCTTGTGTGCTGAGTCTGTGCGCTGAGTCTGTGCTGTGAAGAAGTTGTTGCTTTCAGTTGATGGGGATGTCCTGTCAATGAAAAGCAACACTTTACTTGTGGCTGCAGCACAGACTCAGCACATGAGGATGACAACCTTGTTTGAAACCGGGACCCGTTTGTGGTACAGTAATGTCCTCGTGTCCTCCTCTTGGGCATTTCACTGAGTCATTCTCCTATATATCAGAGGACGGAAATGGCATACCACCTCTTGAATATTTGTGGTGTCCTCCTCTGGCTGGGGAACTGCAACCCCCCCCCCCCAGTTCTTGGAAGTCCATGAGCCTACAACACCAGGTTCTAGGGTTCAATATGTTTTATTGATCAGGGTTTTCTTCCCCACAGGCTTACAATCGTAGGTCCTGTCCAAGCAAGGCCCTCTTCAAAAGCACTGTTATACCACAGCTTTTGCCAGTCCCTAGTCTTTCTTCCTTTAAGGCAAAGAAGTCCTGTAGTAAACCTTTCCTTGGGACCCCAAAGTTCCCAGTCTCTTGCATACGGCTCTTCTCAGTGGCTGACCAACTCTGTTACCTCTAGGTTCATCAGGTGCAGTAATGATTCCCAGGTCTCCTCTGTAGCTGGGCTGTCTGTCAAACTTTCTGCATCAGCTTCTAGCTCAGTGGTCCAAGGGGGAGTTGCTGGGGTAGGAGGTCCCCCAGCTTGGCCAGTTCAGCTGCAAAGCCACACTGCTTCCTACTCTCCCCTCTGCTTGTTTCTCCTTCCCCTTTAACTCATTTTCCTGGCTAGCTTTCCCAAGGTAGCCTGCCACCGCCCCCCTTCCAGCTGTTGTAGATTATCCTGCTGAGGCCAGCAAGCAGATGAGTTGCCTTTCTTCTTTGGCCTTACTGGGCACCACTGGTTCCTCCCAACTGATATAGACAGTGTTCTCATCTCTCCAGTTTCCCATGGGTGCCTGAGCAAGTTCTCCTCTGTGAGTCCCTCCAGCTTCTTACATTATCCCTTACCTAAGAAAATGAAATTCATGGGGTTGCTCTACGTTGACAGGTAATCAGGAGGCACAGGCACACACTTAAAAGATGGGCTGTCATATTCATGAGAACCAGTGCAACATTTGGATAACCACTCCCCAAAGTTACTACAGTGTATTTTGTGAATCATGTGCATTTTGTGAATCACATGCTAGAGCCCTTTATAAATATTACCACTCTATAAGAACTCTCTTGGTTTGCTTGTGTAGTCAGGACAGCCTGGTCCACACAACAAGGGAAAATCTTGAATTGGTTGGGTTGTAATTGTCCCCTAGGCTGACTGGTCCCTGTAGGAATGGCATGCTAGACACAGGACTTTATCAGATGTGTGGAAAAAAACACTTCAGAAGAATGCATCGAGAACACAAATGGGCAAAATTATAAGATGTCATCATCCTTCAGCCATTCCAGGGGCTTAGCCCATCAATAAAAAAAGGGATGCCTTATTCATGCCCATGCTACGCCCCCAGAATGGCTGAGGATGCGGGTGTCTGACAATGTTGCCCTTTCTATTATCTTCCCATTATTCTGACATGATGTGGGATGTGGTTTTGTACCACATTTCCCTGTGTCTGATAAATAAATTCCACACTATGGAATTATACCACTGTGTCTCCACTTAACCTGCATGGCAACATCCTGTAGAATCCTGGGGTTTGTGGTTTCGAGAGGCACTAGAACTCTATGGTCAAGAATTCTCCATACCCTTTACCTAAATTTCAAATCCAAGAATTTCATAGGATGGAGCCATGACAGGTAATGTGGAATCATAATGTTATAATTGTGTAGTGTGTAAGGGCCTTAGGTGGACCCTTAGTTGTCAGGGGTGATAGGACATGCAATCCCCAGCAGAAGCCAAAAAACCTGTCTCAGTAGACTCAGTAGCAACCTGTTCCCAAGAATACTCACACACAGAGTGTTTGACATCCAAATAAGCAGGAGACACTTTTATCTACAAACTCAAACAGTTGCAATATATACAAATATTTAGAATTCAAAGAGAAACTGCTTCACCAGGCCTCAGCATCCACAGGAAGAAAGAGGAAGAGAGCTCTGTTCTGAGCTCATATATATATATATATATATATATATGACATTGCCCCCTAGTGGCCTGAGTAGGCATGACTTGGTAGTTCATGCAGCAAGGTTTTGTAGTTGTTCGGCCATTTTATAATGAGTTCAGTCTCTAACTCCTGACATTAGTCTGATCTACCAAGGCAGTTCATATGTTCAAAACTGATGAATAACTATCATTATAAAAGTGCCCCAGTTTCACATCCCCTCTATCTAACAGAGCCTGTATCTTCCTGCTCCCTCTCTCCCAAATCGAGTCCATGTATGGCAAAGTAAGCAGGGCTTTCATGTTTCACTAGCTGCAGCTACATAGCTGTTTAGTGCATTTGCTCAAAGCCCAGGAAAACAGGACCCCATTTTTCATCATGCCCACCCGCATGATTTCAGCAGCGTGATTTGGAGTCATATAAGGTGGCCAGGAAAAGATGCTATGTCTTAATCAGGTTAAAAACAGACCATGAGCAAATGTTCTGGAGACAGTCGAGATGAATGATTAGAAGAGGTTAAATACATCCCACTGAGCTAAAACTAAAGAGATTAGAGAAAGGAGATAGGTTTCAACTCATCTATCACATTTCTATGACATAATGAATGGCGTTGAAGATTGGAAGATAAACAATCTTATGTATGTGAGTTAAGCTGGTCCTGAAAACTATTTAGATTCCCCCCCCACAAGAGGCATGCCTTTATTGCATGTTAACTCACTTCCATTTAGTAGTGTTGATGTTCCCAGGAGGTCTATACATTCTACCACTGCATTATCCCAGTATTTTAGTTTCCTGAAGCTGCTGCTGCAAGTGCCACAACTTGTGAGTTGTGCCATGCTATTGTTATATGCATGGATGCTATGGTATATTGTACATGTTTGCATGTGTCCATGCATGAAAATAAGACCGGCTGCAGTAGAGGTAGTAATAACCTTGCCAAGGAGAGCAGAGCTGTCTCCCAAATTGTCCAAGCCAAATCTGAACACCAAGTCCTTCCCTTCCTCATACATCTGTGTCCTGAGTAACCACTATGGAGAATTCGTTTATCAGGTATGTAAAGTAGACAGCCCTGGTGGTATAGTGTTTAACTGCCAGTACTGCAGCCACAATGTTGTGAATTCGATCCTACAGGGCTCCAAGGTTGACTCAGGCTTCCATCTTTTCATAGGTCAGTAAAATGAATACCCAGCTTGTTGGGGGCAATTAGCTAACACATTGTAAACCACTTAGGGAGTGCTTTGCACTGATAAGTGGTATAGAAATATAAATGGTATCACTATTGCTATTGCTAGTAGTGGTTTGGGGGTTGAACTAGGACTCCTTTTGGCCATGGAAATCCACTGGGTGACGTTGGGCAAGTCACACACTCTCAACCTCAGAGGAAGGCAATGGCAAATCACCTCTGAACAAGTCTGTCCAAGAAAAACCCATGATAGGTTCACCTTAGGGTCACCATAAGTCAGAAATGACTTGAAGGCACACAACAACAAAGTATGTAGATGACAGCCAGTAGCTTCTGGTTTTCTCCCTGTACTGTAGTCACAACTAGTATATTTATGGGTATGCATGTGCTTTTATGCAAATAAATAAGGCGCTGAAATAGGGCTACACTGAATATTAATGTTTTCATTTGTGGATAGCAAGAAGCAATCTGGGTGGGGGAGAATATTTTTCCAGGACACATTAAAATAGTGCAGATACCCCTTTTGGGTCCTCTTCTGCTGTATTTTCCTTTCATCACATGTTCCTGTTACCTTCTCCCTGTGACTCATCACTCAAATGGCCAGGTTTATCCACTCCGGATCCATTCAGTGAGCAACACAATGGTCTGAATTCTAGTGTTAGCCCTGACAAGAGTGGACCCATTAAACCAATAGGAATTACCTACATGTTGACCCACTTCTCAGCCATTGATCCAGTTGGGGGCAATTAGCTAATGCATTGTAAACCACTTAGGGAGTGCTTTGCACTGCTAAGTAGTATAGAAATATAAATGCTATTGTTTTCTCTAGTTGGGTCTAACCATCAGGGCTCAAACATATGTAATTCATTCAATTTTAGCTCCATTATTACATCATTACAGGAAACTCAGGTGATGTAAATGAATCACAGGGAAAATCACTCAGGAAGAGAGCTAAATTTGATGCCACCAAAAACTTTAGCAAGTACTTTTGGCTTAGTTCGAGTAATAAGCAACATAAAAGGCAATGTGTACTCTTACATGCTTCTTGTTATTTCTTGAATCATGTTGAAATTAAATGTACATTTCCCCAAGTGCAGAATTACAAGACAGCTCCCTTTCTTCATTTTATAGGATTACTACTATAGTGCTACTGCTATTGATTAATTTTTTGGTTACCAGTGACATTTGTTTGGCTGAATAACATAAAGTTTAGAACATAAGAAGAGTCCAGCTGGATCAGAGCAATGTCTGGCATCCTGTTTGCCAAAGTAGCCAACTGAAAGCCCACAAGAGCATGAATGCAGTAGCATTCTATTCCTCATGTGCCCTAGCCACCCATATGAACAGATATGCTGCATCTGACACAGAAGGCACTATGTAGCTGTTGCAATGACCAGAGGCTGATGGTAGCCATATACTCCATGAATTTCTCTCATCTCTTTTAAAAGACATTTAGGTTGGTGGGGCTCACTACACCTTATTACCTGCTGCAACTGTCATGATTTCTGCATTTCTACTGCAGCTGGTCTTATTTTCATGCATGGACACATGCAAATATGTACAATATACCATAGCATCCATGCATATAACAATAGCAGCACTCATGAGTTGTGGCACAGTTTAGTTGGGTGGTGTGTCAATTAAAGGGGCACATCCCTTTAGGTCAGTGATTAAGCTTTTCTTTACCATGAAACCCCTTTAAATATCTTTTGCTGCCACAGACTACCAAGATTTAAGATTTAAAGCTCTAAAATGCATCAAATATTTATTTAAAGTTGCTCATCAAAGGTCTTCAGATTTGGAGAGAAGGGAGAAATAAGTAATAAGAAGAAATAAGAAATAAGTAAATGCACACTCCTATTATAATATTTTTATAAGGATGATTCCATACAAATTTAAAAGAACAACAACAGAACCATGGCCTAATATTAATTGTTAATTTTATTAATTAATGAGAATGCTGGTGCCACATTTCATTTACAAGCCTTGTTATATTGGGCTTAGTAGCTTAAACTTGTATTCTGAATTCTGTCTCGATGTTTTCCAAACAGTTTCTGTACTTATTTTTTAATCTAAACAACAGCAGAGAATGATTTTTCATGCAAGTATGTCACTACAGAAGGCACTGATACTTTCATAGCCCTCTTTGATGGTTCTGGAAAATATGCTTGTAAGTGAGGCCAGAAATTTGGAAGGGACTGTTCCTTGAACTGCTGTTCAGAGCACCATCTGTGGATAGTTCTATGAGCTTGTCTTCCTCTGCTGCTGTGAGCCTCTCTAGTTCATACATATTAACTGAAAATGGATTTCTAATCCAGTTTTTGCTTACATCAGGAACAGGAAAATATTCACAAAAACTATGTTGCAAATCTTTCAAATGTTGTGCAGTAAGTGTCTTCAATTTGTGAGGTTTGGAAATGTCTCATAGTTTTGATTCGATAGACGATGATGCCACAATTTCAACTTTTCATCATTGTTTCAGTCTTGTCTTCAACTTGAAAAACTAACATTTTCTCCTTGGAGATTTAAGTTGAGCATATTTAAGTGGGTAAAGATATCTGACAGATATGCTAATTTTACTAACCAGGAAAAATCTGTTAAGCTATTGCTGAGATGAAATTGCTGCTTCATCTTATCTTGTCTCCTAATTTCCAAAAATGAAACAAAACTTTACCTTATGATAGCCAACAAACTTCACAGTGTAGCAAAAGTTGATGGTGTTTAGTGTCCATATCTTTGCAAAGCTGCTCAAAAAGGCTTAAATTCAGTGATTTGCTTTTTTATAAAATTGACAATTTTGACCAATTCATTTAAGGTCTGTTTTAGTTTTTCTGGTATCTTCATAGCAACTAGAGCTTCCCTGTGTATGCAGCAATAGTATTGAGTCACCAACAGTATAAAGTACTTTCTTTAAAAGCATAGTGGTGGCACAGTGGTTAAATGCTGGTACTGCAGAAAGAACGTAGTGAGTTTGATCCTGCAGGGCTCCAAGGTTCTATAGCCTTCTGTAGGTCGGTAACATGAGTACCCAGCTCATGGGGGGCAATTAGCTAACATATTGTAAACCGCTTGGAGAGTGCCTGGCACTGTAGAGCAGTGTAGAAGTCTGAGGACTCTTTCAGATGCCTCTTACTGTGCAAGAAGTCTCTGTAACAGTAATGAAGCTGCTGCACGGCAGGGGGTTCATTTCAGACGATGCCGTCCCTCTCTCGGCGTCATCTGTGACTGTTCTGGGTAGGATTGAAGGTGGACAACTTCTGTGAGTAAAAAATGGCACGGCTGCCCTCAATCCTATCTGGAACAGTCACGGATGATGCCGAGAGAGGGACAGCGTTGTCCGAAACGGACCCCGTGCTGTGCAGCAGCTTCGTTGCTGTTACGGAGGCTTCTTGTGTGGTAAGGGGCATCTGAAAAAGTCCAGTGTGCTATTGCTAACAATTTGTAAGCTGCTCTGAGAGCCTTTGTGGCTGAAGAGTGGGGCATAAATACCCTAAAATGAATGAATGAATGAATGAAATCCATGCTACAGGTCCAGTAAGCTTTCCAGAAATTGCTTTGTGCCCTGTCTGTGCTAATTCCACCACATTTCAACCAATCCATTTAATGAGAGGTTAGAACCTCATTTAAGTTGCTAAATACTTCTTCAGCTATAGTGTGAACAAATGAGATAAACAGTAAGTGTTTGAAAATATTTATCTCATGCTCATATCTAATGTAGCACAGTAAAGTCACTTAGCTATGTCTGTGCTTTTGTCCAGTTGCAGAGCAAAATAGGGGGGCATGCTAATGCTTTCTAATAACTGTACCTTGATATTGGATGACAAACTATTGATTAGCTTCTTAACTTTGTCATTTGACAACGGTATTAAGGAAAAGTCCTTGATCAATGCAGAACCATGACAGTTGCAGCAGGTAATAAAGTTCTTCAGCTATTCTGTGCAGTTTTCCAATTTTTGCTATTACTGTAGTTGAGAAACTTCAAATGAGGCCCTCACTGTATTTTAATTATTACAACCAGTTGCAGTAAATTTTTTTTAAAAAAATCTTTCTTTCCAGAAGCTCCTGCTCTTTACTTTTGAAAAAAAATGATGCACAATTTTGATGGTTTCATGGACTCATTGGACAATACATCTTAACATAACACACACTGTGGTAGGTGCTTGTCTTCTGGGCCTGTATATGTGAAGCCAATCAACAGATATTCCTTGCTATAATGGTGACACTTTTTAAGATAATTGGAAGAAGCTTCATTTTGCTTTAAACAGGATGCACCCTCCTCAACATCATCAGTACTTTTACATTTCAAATTCAGCCAGCAATCCATCCCGAGGCTCAGCCAACATGTATTGCTATGAAATTCACTGTAATAACATAGAAAATTCACTTTACCCAATAATAACCAAACACTTTTATTCACTGAAACTGAAGAAGAAACATGGGTCCTGTCTATACAAGGGGGAAAATGTGGATTGATGTGCACTAATGCAAATTTGAAGCAGCTTCTATTTGTCTTAAGGGTTTTCTGGCAAAATCACAGGCATGCAAAGCTATTAACTTTTGCTGTCCCAATGGGCATGACTGCAAATCAAGATGGCAGGCATGAGTGAATTACTTGGGTTTTTATTTCACCAGTTGCTACCACTGAACAGTATTTTTTTTAAAAAAGCATATCTAAGGTGTGAAAGTGCAATTTCCCACCTAAATAATTTTTTAAAAAGAAAAGAAAAAGGCTGCTTCATCTGCTGAGCACATGATTGCTAAAGCTAAAATCCAAGATGGCATTTCTGGGCGCTTGCCTTGTTAGCAAGCTTCTTCCCTTGCCCACGTCTGGCCAATCAGCTTCCACTTCTGCTCTTGCAAATGCGAATGAATGTGAATCCAATTGTCCAAACGAGTAACAATGTACATTCTCTACAGAGCTTTCTTAAAAATACAGGAAAAGCAGCAAAGGTTTTCCCAGCAGAGTTTACAGTGGATTTGGCCGCTGCTCTTCTGAATACTGTGATCTGATACAGAATGCCATTGGAACAGGTAGGATTCCAAGCAAATGCTATGAGGATTATTTTGACCATTAAGACAACCCCATGATCATTTTCAATACTCCACAGTTATCATATCAAAGTCCATCTGAACACTCACTCACAGTGACTGACTCTCTTTCTTTCCATGAACATGGTCTTTCTTTTATACATGAATTTCTTTGTGAATATTCTCAACATGGAAAATTCTGGGACGAAATAGATGTTCTGGGAATGTAATGGCACCAACATGGACAACATTAGAGTTCAGTGCAGCTATGAAGGCCACTCTCAGCATCATTCGCATGCATGTTTTCACAACATGCCGAAGTGACAAGTACTGAGTATGGTGGGTTTTTTTGCTATCACACAGTTATTTTCATAACTGTTGAACAGCTTATGGAGATTATCAGATGCCCTAAATATGGTGTGATAATAATGCCAGGAGATCGTGAAAGGGCTTCCTTTTCAGACTATGTCATCCCTGTGTCATCATGCTCCCGTGCTGCTCCCATTCCTCCATCCTTTCTTTTTATTCATGAGCTAAGCCATCAATAGATTGCCCCTTCCATTTATGTTACAGAACAACGGGTGAGCGAAAAGGTGCCCCGTTATGCTGGTGTGATGCCAGCATCAGTGGGAGGTCTGTGACAAACACTTCTGGGTGCAATCAGGAGAGCCAAGTAAATGACACACTTTTTTGTACCCTCCCCGTGTTACTTGTAAACTTGTAAAAAGTAAACTTTGCAAAAAGGATGTTTAGGTGCTTGGTTTTATTTTTTTAAAATGTATTTTTCATTTTACTTTTGAATTTCCCACGCACTCATCCTCTTGTGAGAATGGCCTGCGATTTCAACAAGGAAGTGAATGCAACTCCATGAGAGCTCAATTCACTCCTGAGTTGCTGGGGTTGGGAATGATGTAGCAAAGATAGGTGTCTGAAACTTTTTGTTCTTGTGCTGGGACGGGGTCAGGAGAGGAGATAGCAAGATGGGGATGCTATTTTTGTCCCCATCTGATAACCTCCATTGTAATTAAACTTTGTACAAATGGTGTCTATCACAGGCAAAAGACTCCTGATCTTAGTGATCAATGTATGACCGTCCGCCTGTCTGTTCGTCCATTTTTCTTTCTTCCTTGATTCCATTTATTCATTCATTCTGTTTTAACTGTAAACGCTCATAGCATTTCTTTAAGCCTTTGCGGATTCTCTGTGAGAAGATCACAGCCCCTCATGGGTCATCAGACCTCAGGTCAAGAGGTAGTGCAAATTGCCAGATAAGTCTCAAAATTCTACTGTTTATAAAATAATACCTGTTCAACTAATAACCTGAAGTTTGGCATCCATGAAGTGATTAAGTCTTTGTTGTCATCAATTGCTGTCAAGATGAATTCAACTGACGTTGACCATATTGATGAGAGACCTCCAAGTCACCCTCTTATCAACAGCCCTGCTCAGGTCTTTCAGAGTCAGGGCAACGGCTTTCCTTGACTGAGTCCATCCATTTGCAATGCAGTCTTCTTCTTTTCCTACTGCCTTCTACCTTACTGATCATTAGGTTTTTTTTTTCCTAAAGAGTCATGTCTTCTCTTGATATGGCCAAAGTACGACAGTCTCAATTTAGTCACCTTGGCTTTCAGGGAGAGTTCAGGCTTGATTTGCTCTAGGATGCATTCATTTGCTTCTTTGGCATTCCTTGTTATCCATAGAGCTTTCATCCAGCACCGCATTTCAAATGAGTTGATTCTCTTCCTACCAGCTTTCTTCACAGAATTAAGGCCAATAACTAAGGAGTGTTTGTACATAAATTACAATAACTAGGATGCAGTCATAAGAGAACTATTGTTACTGAAGATTGTGCAGAATAACTTTTAAAATTTGCTACCTGTAATCTTTTGAAGCTGTTAAGTATGTTTAACTCAATTCATTTCAGTTATTATAAGCATGCCCTACAACCAAAAGAACCCCCTCAACCCCCCCAGGGCATCCTGGGGACATGGAGGTATGCCATGTTTACAGTCTTCTCTGGGTTCTTTTAACTAGAAGCCTTTATCCAACATGGAAGTCCAGTTAACTTCTCATTGGAAAAAAGCCCCTCCTAGGCTTAAGAATGCTTGGGGAAGGGATGTAAACATTGCCCTGCATGCTCCCTAGAGGCATGGGGGATATTAGTATTTTTGCAAATTTTCTTTTGCAATTATTGGGTGTGCTGGGGCCCTGGGCCTCAAAAATGCCCTTGGGAGCTGCATGTATCCCACCCCTGCCCTATACACCCACGAGAAAGAACAATTTCCAAGGCTTAGATTTTCCTTGGTTTTTTTCCGGGCTGTGAGACCATGTTCTGGAATAGTTTCTAATGTTTCGCCTGCATCTGTGGCTGGCATCTTCAGAGAATGGTTGGGTAGGTGTGTGTGTGAAGTTTATATGCTGTGAACCTCTGTTGGGGAGTATATGTAAATTTGTGTAATTGAATGGTTAGTTTCTGGGTATAGAAATGCAAGGCTTGTTAGTGTCTATTTGGCTAATGGTTGGTTGATGGGCCATTAAGTGCTGGAATTCCCTGGGAGGAATTCCATTCTCTGAACATGCCAGCCACAGATGCAGTCTCACAGCCCGGAAAAAACGCAAGGATGCCGGCCATGAAAGCCTTTGACTTCACAGTTTCCAAGGCCTTGTTTGAAAAATCCAATTCAAAATGACAGAGCATCATGGTAGAAAGATGGTCAGATACTGTTTTTAAAATGCCCCAGTTTTTCTCCCCTCCTCCCACATTGTCATCTTTGTCCTCAACTTACTTCAATTGTGCAAACTGAGTTCAAAGTGCAAATGTAGGTTTCCCTCAGTCAGCAGAGAGGAGAGGAGAAGAGGAGGGGGAAACTTGTCTTCTCCAGTTTCTTGTTGTTGTGTGCCCTCAAGTCATTTCTGATTTATAGTGACCCTAAGTTGAGCCTATTGTTACATAGCCTGACAGACCCCATCTTGGAATATCAAAGAATTGGCTATATTTAATAATTTGGCTAAGGTGGCCATCCACATGATTATAGGTACACCAGGGACTCCCTAATACCAGGGTGGGATTCATGTATGCACCAAAGGAGGGGCCAGTGGAAATTTCCAAAAGCAGACACTCTCAAGTGAGACTTGACACCTGGAGATGAGTCTTTACTAATCCACTCTGATAGCAAGAGACCCTTATGGATTGTAAATGGGATTTTCCTTTCCTCTTCCTTCCAGCAATAGACCTGGTCTGTTTCCTATTCAATTCCAAAGTATTGATAGTTAGTGGCCATTAATCCTCCCGGAACTCCCTTTGTTCTAGCCTTTGTATTTCACTCACAACTCCTATTCCTGTAAGTGACTTATTTCATATATATTTAACCCCCAAACATCACCAAATTGTACACAGATCCACTTCCTTTTGACTCCACATCACATTGTGTAGCCAGGCCACCGTCCAGACTCCCTGCTGTCAGTTTACTTTCACAGTCTCTATTCTACAGGACAGGTGTCGCATCACCCATCATCCCCCCATTCTGTTCCTCTATCCAAATCCTTTCTACTTTATCCATTAGTCTTGTATGAGCGCTTGAAGCCTGAGTGTTTGCTTGAGTGCTGTAATATTATTTTCCAATAAAGATCAATTAATTGTACTTTTTGGCTTAGCGTCTCCTCCTTAGTGCTGATATACATAGGTCTAAAAGGTCCTGCGGTTCCCCTACCCACCTCTTGTATTGCCAAGTCGAGTGTACTAATTCCCCATCTTAATATTAGTGTGATAGAGGGTACTCCTGGACCCCCCAGTGTTTTGGATAACACTATCATGGGATTTTCTGAGGCTGAGAGTGTGTGACTTGCCCAAGGTCTCCCAGTGGGTTTTCATGGCCAAGTGGGGATTTGAACCCTGGTCTCCAGACTTATAGTCCAATACTCAAACCATGATGACACAATGGCTTCCCAGTAGGCTCAGGCCAAGGCAAACTGCTGCAGCCTTTCCTAGTTTGTCTCTTTTTCCTCATTAACAACTTCTGCCACTCTGTTATTGCTTGGCCACACTTGCCCCAGTTTTTATCTGTGAAAGGTTGAAAGGTGTGTGATCTGACTATGCAAATTCAAAGTACAGTGCCCTGTTTGTAATCAGTGGGATTGTGAGTCATGGCAACATCTAACTCAGCATCATCATGTGTGTCAAATAGTACATGATGAGCACCAAGCAGCACACTCTCATGCCAAGAATGTCAGATATTACCATCATACCCACTCATGCTATCGGTTGCCTTCCAAACACCAGTTCCTCTGCTTTCAGTGTTCTTACTGAAGACACTTCATTGATGTCTTCCCAATATTGTAGAAAGCCTTTTCCCAAATGCCAACACTCCTGAAATTTCAAAATGCAAGCCACTCTAGCAATGTCATGTGGTTCAATTACCGAACAGGACAAACAATACTCACAGCTGGTGACACATTTATTAAGTTCTTCAGCATGCACCATCTCTCAGTAGCACAGCTATGCTAAATTGAAGAGCCAGGCTGCGTGATAAGGAAAAATGCACCATAAAGGTCTTCCTGGACTGTGCCCACTTTTCATGTTTGTATTTTTCATGTTTACAAATAGAACAAGCTTTCTGCACACAGAAAAGGAACACGTTAGGAAGAAGGATTCCTTTTTGCTTTGCCTTTCCTTAACTGTCTAGGTTTTTTATGTGTTGGAAGTGTTGTTGTTGTTTTTAGTGTAAGAGGTATTCAAAGATATTGTTGACCATCCAATATCTGAATTAGTGGGGTTTTGCAAGAGCTGCATTGGGTGATTCTATTGATGATGGAACTTCACTAGAATGTCAGCCTGGCAATTTGGTGTTGGAATTAACCCATAACTTTTGCACTTGCTTCTTCAAGGTTTCAGGTTTCAGCGTTGACCTCATGTTTCCTGGCTTATAGTATTGCATATGTGTTGTGTAAAAGAAAATGGGCACAATCAAGAAAACAAAGAAACACCTGGATAATAGCAGACACTTAAGAAGAGCAACCAAAAAACCAAAACCAAAACCAAAGATGAAAATGGGTATGCTGAGGGATGTGGGAAATTAGCTGTGGGAAAAGAGGCCTTTGGGGGTGGTCTGGTCAGGTCTTTCGTGGAATAACATCATGGCCAATAAGCAGAGTTTGAGGGCCTTTGGTCCACCTTCCCAGCCTCAAGCTTTTCATGACAACACCAACTCTTTTTAAAGTTTCTGCAGTACTCAGAGAACTCCACAGACCATGTAACTTTATTCACAAGCGTGATTTTTAAAACAGGTGCAATATGGTCTTTTAGGTTTTAAATTATATACATATAAATAACCCGATGAATCTTTCTCCCTCTATCATTCTCTTGGATATGTTGCCATTTTCAGTGTGCTGGTTGTCTGATTAGTGTCAGGATCTGCCTCTCCTTGCAGGACTAGGCCCCTGGCTACACAGCCTCTTTGTAGACTCAGGCCCTGGCTGTGGAAGTCTTGGAAGAACCAGGGCCAAGCTATCAGATGCAGCCAGCTGCAATCATGCAGCATACCTGAAGCAGCCAGGAGAACTGCTATTTAAGAGTGGCATTCAGTCTTGGCCACCACAGCATGGTTTTCTGTGCTGTCTGTAGCTTCTCTTTGCTTTTGGAATGGGGCCTTCTGTGGTGTCTGTAGCTGGACCTCGGGCCTTCTGTGGTGTCTACAGTTGCTTCTTGGCCTTGGGATGGAAACATGTAGAAAGCTTCAAGTCCTTTCTAAGCATGGTGCTGTAGGGGCTTTTGCATCCTGATGTGGATGTGTGTAGCATGGGGGGGGGTGTATATGTGTGGCATGGGTGTGTGTGTAGTGTGTGGGATATGGTGTGGGGCATGGGGTGTGTTTGTGTGTACACACAGTTCTATGATGGCAGAAGGGCTCTCACATCCTGGCACACATGGTGTGTGTGTGTGTGTCTAGCATTGTGTCTATGTGTATGTGTGGTTGCATGACTGTGACAGAGGGGCTCTCAGCATAAAACTAGCCATTATACAGTAATTGATTTGAAGGGTTATATATTAATGCATCAAATGATTGTACTGTTGACACGTTTCCTAAGTGGCCAACCAGCAGAGTGGGAATGGAAACATACCAAAGCATTGTATATATGTAGATAATGGTGTATGGTATGCTGGTTATAGCTAGTTTAATTACACAGGAGACACCTTCAAGGACCAAAGAAGATATGCTACCATGTAGATACAGTACAAACAGCATGCCGATGGATTTTAAGTATGATCCGTTAAGAGGCATTTGCACTTACCTCAGATGTTGTGTAGGCATGGTTCCTACTACAGCCAATTATTTCACAAGCACACACCTAGCACTCTTTCTTTCACTTTTGACTCAGGGTAGGGAGCTGACTGCAGCATCCACTGTATCACTGCCTAGCTATAAAGGGTGTCTATTTATGCTACACTAAAAGTGTATAGGATATTGGCCATTCTTACATAAAATCTTATTGGTTTACTGTTTGGTGATACCGTGATAACTAAGAGTGAAGATATATGTGTTTTAAATTAGATTAAGGGCTTGTCTATACAAGCCAATAAAAATCAGGAATGCCTCCTAATGACATTTTACAGCAGCTGCGATCTGTCCTAATGGTTTTTCTTCCCCCTTAAGCTCTGCATGCCCACTAGGAAACATGGCAGCTGCGAGTGATTTACTTGCATTTGCGCTTATCTCAATTTGCTTTCTTTCCCACCCCCCAAACAATGTCCAAGCTGCATTTGAGTGATTTTTCAATTGAGCTTAAAAGAAAAAACAAACAAACATCCAACACCCCATTTTCTTGCCTTAGTGCTTACTCATTAAGGTGAAAATTAAACATGACAGCAGTGGGTGCTTGCCTGGTTAGCAAGCCACACCCATGAACTCATACAGCCAATCAGATTTGCTCTTCCTCTTGTTTTGGCAAGTGAATCAAATCAACTCGCTTATCCTAATGAGCAGGAATGTGCACCCCCTCACTGCTTTTAAAATGAAATGGGAAAAGCCGCGAAGACTTTTCTGGTGAGGTTTTTGGCCTTTTTTGTCCCCCTCCTTCACAATGTGGCAAAATCATATGGAATGTCATTATGAAAGGTAGGATTCTCCTTGCATTCCATAAGGAGTTTCCCCTCCACTGTTTGGACACTTAACAGTCATTAGATTTAGAAGAAGCCTAAACGATGAAAAGATTTCCAAATGAAATTTGTTCTCTTTTCCTGATAAATCTAATTTATAAATTCTATGCAAAGCAAAAAAGAAGAACGATGGCTGAAATCCTGTTGAGGCATTGCGTGATCATAAGTGGACTTGCATCTGCAGGAAACAGAATTGTGAAGATGTAAAACACACATATCCAGTAGAGAGTTTCTCTTACAGAACTACATACCAGAACTGGCAAAGGGAATGATGCACAGTGGGACTGAAGCTAATCAGGACCAATGCACTATGGTCCCTGAAGTGCTTTGGGACCATGATGAACACTGGGCACTCCAATCTGCATCAAGCACTCTTGCCAGTGTTCAGTCACACACCTTTGCAATTCAGTAACCCTGTTTCTTCGCACCTCCACTACTTAGTTAAGTGCACACAAATTTAGGTTGACTGGAAGGTTATACAGGATTGTGGCCCATAGATTTAAGAAAGTGAACCATTTTTCCTAAGAATGTTCCTAAACACATGGCCAAAAAGTACATTTAAAAGGCAGCTACTGTTCCGTAACCAAATTAATCAAATACTTGTGCTTTCTAGATCAACAAAAATGCTTTGTTCCTTTTAAAAAAGTTAAGATCTATCCCAGCAATTATGCAATAATAATGTTTTATATTAATGTTCTACTTGATCAATAAAGCACAAGCTCACAAATTACAGGTAATATTGCTATACTCTGTTGGATGCACTGACGTAGTATTATTCCCCATATGATTTAACAACAGAGGGTGGGAGGAATAAATTTCATTCTTTTAAAAAACTGACTTTCATATGTTTGCTACTACAGCACATTTAAAACCAGCCAACAATGGAATCCAGCACTTCTTAGGTAACTTCTGTAGGTGTATTGAAGTTCAAGACTGTTGTTAGTCCCTTGTATTTTTAGACTATATGAAATTATGCTTTAGAAGGTTTTATGGGAAACATAAAATCTCTCACCATAAATCCAAGGAAAAAGTGTATAGTTTTTCAATACAGTGCTTCTGCTGACAATTCAACAGATATTTCAGGAATAGCAATCCCCTGAGCCAGTGGTAGCCCAAGGAACAGTATATGTGAAATGGTTTTTAAAAAATCCTCCACCCTTCCTTGTGAATGGGGTGTTGGAGTTTCTTTATTTCATGGATCCTTACCCTGTCCAAAGTTCAACCAAGAGGTTTCTGGCATCCCTGGTTCTCCCCTGAGCCAATCAGTGAGTCAAGCCAACCAGCTACTAAGTCCTGTAGCCTTTCTCTTCGATATCAAAGGCAGTGGAGAGGAGAAGGAAATTGCCACTGCTATCAGCATTGTCATAACAAGTCAGAATGGCTCCTCCAGTATTTAAATTAGTAGTGCTTAATTTGGGGGTGGGTGGGATGAGAAATGCTGGATACAGTTCCACACAGGTGTCCTTTACACTCAGCTGTGTAGGGATGAGGTTTTCTACAATGTAAAGCTATTTGGCTAAGCACTGCATCTTAATGACAAAATTATATGGGTGGAGAAAACTTGTGTGGGTCTTTCTTGTACTTTTGAGTGTTGATTGTGTGAAGGTATCAACATGAGCAATGTGTGTCAACCTCATAGCTGTGTGGGTTCACAGCATGATAAAATGGCTCCCTCTACTGTAGCTGCAGATATGAGGAGAGACACCTGGGAGAACTACTGGTCCCCACCACTGTGCAGTAGAATGTAAGTCAAGTCCCACTTCCCTTTTCAATAGTTCAAAACTACACAGTGTGTATAGCCTGACTCCCCAAGATTATTAGGTTCCCACCAGTCTTCTAAGTTAACTTAGTCTGAGCAGTGAGTAGTTATTTTTAGCCATCTACCTTAACTGAAAAGAGCTGAAGGAGGATTAAAACATCAGTTTCCCACATTCAAAGCCAGAATTCAGGAGTACATTACTGTATTTAAGATAATATCTCTCAATTAGACAATCATCTGGATCCATTAGAATGGCTACCTACTTTCAGAAATGTAGTCTGCACATATTATTCCAGTTACTGAATCAGCTTTAAATGATGTCTGAGCTCCTGCAGGGGGAGATATATGTGTCTCATGTAGCTATGTCTCCATAGCTACGTCTCCCAGTGCTACACCCGCCCCGCCCCTCAACCCCCACCTTGTAAGCCATGCAGTCCACCCAACACAGACATTTCTGGCTTTTTGGAGAGTGAGATGTTAACATGTCCAGTTATTTCCTTTAGTTGGATACACTGGAACAGGCACCAGCAGGAACCTTGGAGGGTCTCTGGCAAGTCCCTGTAGATGACATCCTAGCAGCATATCCAGCTAAATGAAAATAGTAGGCATATCATCCCAATACCATCACTCTCTGACAACCCAGACATGACCATTGGGAAGGGGTTCCATGGCCTACATGAAGGCTTTCAGGGAGGAGAACTTTTGATTATTGTATGGTCAGAAGAGAATTCCAACCTACACAATGATAGAAAAAGTATGTTGTGATGTTGTAAGGCAGACCTATGGCACTGTAATTTACTAACATGGTGCCAGCCTATGTCTTCGTCTTTTGCCGCCTTTGAAAGTCACTGATCCTAGTTTTCTGATTCAGAAATAGCAGGCGCCTATAATTAACATAGGTTTCCTGCTTTATTCATAAGTAACAATACCTCTAGTATTATGTGATGAATGTTGTTGTCCTTGAGCAAGCAGGGATCACCAGCATTGAGGCCATGATATTGAGAACACAGCTGCACTGGGCAGGGCACATTTCTAGGATGGAGGACCATTGCCTCCCAAAAATAGTACTTTACGGTGAACTCGCCATGGGTCAGTGTAAGAGGGGCGCTCCAAAAAGCGATACAAGGACTCCCTGAAACAACATCTCAGGCTCGGTCAAATTGATCACCAACAATGGTCTGCCCTGGCCTCACATCAGGAGGCATGGAGACGCACTATCCACAATGCTGCAGCTTTATTTGACAACTTACGCTGAACAAGTCTTGAAGAGAAACGACAATGAAGAAAGAATCACTAACTGGAAACATCACCCAAGGAGACCTGCTGTGTTTTCTGCAACCAGACTTGTTTATCTCGGATTGGCCTTTTTAGTCATCAGCGTGCTTGCAGAAAGCGCGGGATGAGTCTTTCCTGAATCTTCTTTTGCGAAGAAAAGCCAGAGATAGGTGTTACAGGCTATACATCTTTGGAAAACGAAATCAGCAAAGACGAAGGAAAATACACTTGGTTTTTAACAGGAATTTAAGATGAAACCAACAAGTTAATCCAATGTGTGGTATTTGAAGAAAGTATGCTATTGATCAATGATGTAGAGAAAAATGTATATAACAAAAATATAAAGGGCAATGTGAGATAGGAAGAGAACTAATTCAAAAGAGAGAGAATTGTATCATCTGTTATCCTTGTGGTTTCTTAAAATTAGGAATTGCTTCTGAAAATAGCATCTCTTGATTTTCTTTCAAAATATCTAATTGTATACCTTCAGAAAGCAAAATATATGTAAATGTCCAGTGATTGGGACTAGTTGCCTATGCACACTTGCCAAGCAACAAGTACTGCTGAGTGCAATGAGACTTACTATTGAGTATACATTGCATGAGTGCACTGTTTTTTTAAAAGTCTTGAACAATATGGTTTCATCCCAACTAGAGTAGACCCCCTAAATTACTTAACAGTGAGTCAACACATGGGAAATCCCCTTGATTCAGTGGGTCTACTCTAGTTGAGACAAATTGTTTAGGCCAAGCTATGTTATTCTTCATTGGTGATCTTTCTTCTTTTAGTATGCCAGGCTGGCCACTACTGTTTCCTCCTTTTCTTTGTAGACTATACTGTGCAGGCAAGACTCACTCTGCATGAAAACTGACCTGCCTTATTTAATTGAGATTATGTCAACTGCATTAAGGGGGAATCTAGCAGGGGTCATGATTCTGCCACAGGAAATATACAGTCGGCCCTCTGTATCCATAGATTTAGCATCCAAGGATTCCACCATCCATGGCTTGAAAAAATACACTTGGTTTGTAACCTTTTTTAAATCCCAAGAAGCAAACCTTGATTTTGCCATTTTATATAAGGGACACCATTTTACTATGCCATTGTATATAATGGGACTTGAACATCCACAGATTTTGTTATCCATAGGGGGTCCTGGAGCCAAAACTCAGAAGATACCAAGGGCCCACTATATATCACATAGCTAGTCTCCCAAGCCTACCCTACCCCACAACCCACCTTGTCAGTAGTGCAGCTCTCCTCCCTGACATAGCCACTTCTGTGTTGTTGGAGAGCAGGGGGATCAGCAGGGACCCATCTAGCTGTTTTCCTGTATCTGGACACACTTCAGAAAAGACCTCAGAAGGACTGCCAGAGATCCCTGAGGATGCCTGTCACAATGTACCCAGCTACAGGAAAAAAGCTGGACACATGTCCACAGATCCTCCTGTCCTTTAACAAACAAATGGCCATGCTAAAGGGGCCTATCTTGTAAGGTAGGAATAGGGGGTGGAATTTGGATGTGTGGTTGGAATAGAATTCTGACCTTCTCAAGTACCAAAAAAAGTGAATTGCAATAGCATATATATGTCTTCTGTGTTGTAATTCATCAATGAATGCCAGCTAGGATTAAAAAAAAAAACAACTATGAATGATAGTTCTTTAAAGCAAAGCGCCAAATTTTTTGAAGTGGGGTCATTCTGTTGTGCTTGTAGGCCAATAATAAAAATTGGACTAGATGGCACTCAGGGTCCTTTCCAACTCTATGATTCTATCCCCCAAATGTGGACCATCTGAATAGTCTACTATTGTTACAGCTCAATAAAACACAATAGTTTAGAGAAACCCATTGTGTATTTCTCTCCAGTGAGCCTAATTCAAAATGCTGGCAGATACCATTGTAACTGCTTTTGTCTTCCCCAAATTGCTATTTTGTGTCTTATAAAGTAATAAAGGAAACATGTTAATCAAGAATTACATAATAGAAATCCCCTGCTCCTACTTCAGTCCTTTACTTCTTGTTTTACTTAATGTTAGAGTGGTTCTAAAATATGGATGCCACAGAACAAGAGAGATGGAGTCCAATAGTATCTGGAAGGCCACATGGTCCCTACCCACCAGCCCTAGCCAGCATTCCTAGTGGTGAAGAATGAGGGAAGCAACAGTCCAATAGTCTGTCAAGGGCCACAAATTTCCTATTTGTACCATAGAATATATTTGCATTTAACTGTATAGAACATGTTTGCAGAGTGGATCAAAGAGTCTGCTTCAGCTGCTCCATGAAACTAATGTAATAACAATAATGCAATGTGAAATTAAGTATTTTACATATGTTGTGAACAATGTGCAGAATTATATACACATGAAAGTTAACACATCTGGAGCTTTTTGAAACAATACTTTAATTACTAGGTTTCATTTATGCTTACATTAAACATTGGAGAGAATGGATTCAGTCCTCCAAACACTGCAGATCTTCCATTTATTTCAATGGGACTTGCAAGAACAAATAGATAATCCATAGTAGTAGTGCTTGGTGGATGAGGCTTGGAAGCCCCATTGAAATTAGTGGAATGCAGTGCAGCTGTGCTTGGTGGACTGTTTCCAAGAATTGCAACATATGATTTCATTCACAAGATGCTGTACTCTTCCTGTTCTAGCCAAATTGTACATTTAAAAAAACTTAACTGTATAGACTCTAGAAATGTATAGACACATACTTTGGAATGAAATCCACAACAAGTGCCAGAAGCCTCAAAACAAATAATTAGTAGTTAGCATACTACAGAATAATTCAAGTATTTAAAAAAATTAATTCAAAGCTCAAGCAAATGAAGATGCATCCTACTAGCATGTTTAATCCCTTTGAAATCAACAAATGCTAGAGGCATAGAAATCTCCTTGCACACTGAATAGGATAGGTATGGAGAGGGGGCTGATCACCTCCTTCTTTGTGATTCATGTGGAATTATTTGACCATTTCATAGTAAAAGACAGCTGTCCTGAAAGAACAAGTAATTAAATTTAAAAGAAATTCAGAACTGGAGGCAAGGAATGCCAGCTTTAAAATTATTCTGCAAATTTAGGAAAACAAGTATAACAAGGAGCTTGCTATAATTTTGAATATATATGCTAGCAATTAAATCAGATATGAACAGCTATTAGAAGAATCTCTTTTCTGGTCTTTAAAAATAGTGTGCATATTTGAATATTAAAAAAGGGAAATTAATCTCAAGATATAAACACAAGGAAAGATGCACTGTCTCCTCTAATTAAAAAAATAAAAATAAAATCAGTGTTCAATAAGCTGTAAGCCCAAGGGCTTTCAAAATCCATTGAAGTTCAATTATTCTGCCTTCCTTCCTCCTATTAGGGTAGCGACATACAATAAAAGTTTGCTGTGCTCTTTGGAAACTTGGACTCCTGCTAATGTGACCGACTTTTACTCCATAGATGTGATAACTGTGCAGGTCTCTGGACTCGGAGCTCAGATTTGCTTCTATTCATTGCACAAAGTTGAAAAGTAAACAACAGTTAAGAAAAGCATCACCTCGCCAAGGCGCAGCATGAAGTGGCACAGCCTCTTTATGTAAGAAGTCAGACCTGTGTTTACTAACACACACATGTATTGTTCTGTGGGCTTGCCTGGCCTTTGTAAGAACAATCCCAATTCTTTTATTTTTAAAAAATAATTAGGCCTCCTGCTTATTTTATTCATTCCTGGAAAAGTTACAAAAACATAAGTGAACACTATGTTGCCAAAGATACACTGAATGTACAGCTTACTACGACATTATAGTTCCTATTAACAAGGTGTATGTGTGCTTTCAATGTGTGAAATTTAGGGCTTCATGGTTGTAAAAGAATGGGAGGGATTGTTCTTGTCACTTAAGCCAAGGCCTCAGTGTATTATTATTTCTGAATATCATAAAAAGAACAGAAAACACATTAACTGTTTAACTTTAACTGGCAATAGAAGTTGTTAAAGCCCCTATCAAATGTGTGATTACAATAGCAGACACACAGTTAAGGTCAGGTCACGGTTTCCAACAACATTCACAGAGACCAAGGATAATGAAACAGAAAGTCCCCTTTGGGGACTTCCAAGGGAGTATGAGCTGCTCACTGTGGAAGTGCTTTGAGTATTGCGTTCACTTCTTCTGCAACTGCTGTCAAGGCAAACTCAAACTGTTCCTGTGGAGAGAACAAAGAATTAATATTCTGGTAGATCTCCAGGAATCCTGGTGAAATGTTGAAAAAAAAATTTCCAGGATGAACTGTATGCAACAAAAGGCAAAGAAGAAAATGTCCTGAGAGAGATTGCTGAGACAATGTACCCTATTGCTTGACCACGGCTGCTCAAAGAAGTACTAACTGGAAATACCATAAGTCAGAAGTACCATTAGTGCCTCTAGTTATTAACATACACGAAATGCCTGCAAACAGTAATTACCATGAACATCCTGCTAACACACAGAGGGAAATTGGACATCAAGGCATGGGAAACAAGCCTGAGATCTGCTCCCCATGCTTCTCTAACAAATTGTGAAAGATAAATTGCATTGTTTATTCTTTTTATACATACTTGCATCCCTTTCCTTTGACAAGCTTCTATGGGAATCAGTTATTTTCTATCCAGGCACTAATCACCTGCCACTTGTACCTCAGGTGGCCTAGCTGCATTCTAGGCCTGCTGCTAAAATATTATTTGGATGCATAGAGGGCCCTTCTTCAATACGAAGGCCACCAAATAACCAATAAATGTATGTTGCTGTTCATACAGTAAACATTAGCCAGTTTTTAACATTTCATCTTTTTAGGTTTAATTGTAAGTAAAGAAAATAGAGAGCCAGCATGATGTTGTGCTTTGAACATTGGACTATGATGCTAGAGGCTAGGGACTGAATCCTCTCTCATCTATGGAAAACCACTTGGTGACCTTGAGCAAGTCACACTCTCTCAGCCTCAGAGGAAGGCAAAGGCAAATCTCTTCTGAACAAATCTTGCTAAGAAACCCCTGTGATGTTTAGGGTCGTCATAAGTCAGAAACAACAACAACAACAAAATAAATGCAAATTTAAAAACCAGCTATAAAATGCACTTTCAGTGAGAGAAATTTAAAAATGTGCATTTGTGATATTTTGTTTTGGAAAGGTATATTATTGCAACAGCAGTTATGCAGGATTATTGGCTTCAATAAGAAGAGTGTCCATCCTGGCTAGTCTATTCCTGTAAGTCTTTTTTCTGACATGCACTGTAGGAAGCTGAATTTTGTGGTCAATGTATAGTAGAGGTATTACTCTAATTACTGCAGTATTACTGTCCTGATTTGTAATCTGTTTGAAAATAACTGCATGAGGCTATTCAGGCTTATTGATATTTGGGTAGAAGACAGTATGTTTTGTGTAAAACTAACACATGCAGAAACTCTCCAAAGTTTTCAGTGCCTTTCACACAATAAACAAGGAAACTCAAAATATTTCGAGTTTGCAATATCCTTGGCAGAAAGTAGTTTTATCAATTTTAACAAGGACTGGGTGCTCAAAGAAACAAAAGGAAGGGGGAACAAAACCTTTTATCAGAGGGAGGGAGAGAGGGCGGAAGAGGTCATAATGGCTCATTTTGGACACACAATGGCTCCTCTGGAACCCTGCTTTACTGACCCTTGTCCTTGCATATGCTACCCTATTGCTGCAAGTGGGAGTAGCTACACCAGGGGTTGGGAAAGTGAGGCCTGCGGGATGCATACATTCCCCAGGACCATTTTGAGGCATCTTTGGACCTTCCTAGAAACCTTTCTCCTTTTTTTGAAATACTTTTTTTTGGCCTCAAGTGCTCCCCATGCCCTCTAAGGAGAGTGGGGAGCAATTCTGGCACATTTCTCTCTTCAGGCCCATTTGGATCTGGGATGGGCTATTTCAACTTTCTTGTTCACTTCTGAGTCAATCTCCTGGGCCTAAAGTGGAGCAATCCCTCTCTCAACTGTGGCAAAATTTCCCACTTTGGACCCAAGAAGCATGGGGAACATTTGGAGCCAATACATTTGGTAAAAAAGTAAAGAGTTCCTGCATGTGATGAGGTATGGCAGGGATGGTGCAGCCCTCCCAAGTCCCATGGAAGGCCAATATGGCTTCCTACATCCTGGTAGTTAATTATTCTTGAGCTAAACAAACCATAGACCTCCAATACTTGATTTGTCTGTTATTACATGCAGACTAGGAACTCTGGATTGCTTCTCCTCCAACAAGCTAGACTCATAACAACAAACCCTGGTTCATGATTCTGTCATATCAAGGGAGAAACAACATAGAGCTCCCACATCACAGATAATAATACCATTGACAAAAGATCCAGACTGCCTTTAGCCATTCCTGTCTGTAAAGTCAACTACCAACTGTTCTTTCATGCAAGACTGCAACAAATGAATATTACATCCCCACTACATATAGCAGGGCTGGGTAACTCCTGGGGTTAGTGGGGTGTACTGGACTTCTTGAACCCCATTGGGGCTGCACCATTGCCAAATATACTGGCACAGTACCAATCATTGCTGCTGTTGTGATGGTTGTCTATGGTGCAGCTCTCTATGGTGATTCAGGGTAGGAGAAAGGAAGAGAAATGCCATGGCTCTGGCAATGGCCTATATCCTATGGTTAGCCTGATACCAACAGGACTCAGGCCAATGACAGCAGCAGCTAGAGAAGATGGTTTTGCTCTAACTCCAAATAAGCTGTTGAAAATGTCTAAGAATGTGTCAAATCAATGTTGGGAAAGTGAAAGGGAGAGTTATTTTTTTATATGTGTTGGACTGGAAAGAAAGCAAAAAGCTATTGGTTTAGGATATATATGTTAATTAAAAAAAATCTAAAGGTGGATTTTACAATGTTACCAGAGATGTTTTTGTTGGGTATTATGGATAAAGGACTAGATAACAAATATGAGCTACTTCTCTAATACAAGAGGACAGCAATAAGAATATTGTTTGCTCAGAACTGGAAGCCAACTGAAGCACTGACAATGGAAGAATGGATTGTTAAAGTTGCTGAGTTAGCCCAAGTTGCCAAGCTAACATGGATCTTAAATGGAAAAACCAATTGAAGGAAAGACTGGAAGCTGTTTATGGACTTTTTCAGCAAGAAAATAGTAACAATGCAATTATTTGTGGTTATGAGTATTAACAATCCTAGTAGGATTATTTGACCTGTAATGGTAGAATTATATTTATCCGTTTTTTGGTGGATTTCTCCCCTCTTAATAATTCATTACAGGGGGGTGTCAGAGCTTCGTGGTGCGTTGATTAGTTAGTAGTTGTTATTATTCCATATAATATGGTTATTAGTTTCAGTGTCAGGTCAGGTTAGTTTTAATTGTAGTTTATATATGTATATGTATTATTGTATATGTATTTGTATTTTTTTCTTTCACTTTTTCTTCTTTCTCTCTTATCTTCTCTTTTCCTATTTATTTCTTTTTCCTCTTGACTATTTAGTATGTTTTGAATTTTTGTATTGTTATATTGTACATGTTTAAAAAGAATGTTTACTCTGTGTTCGTGTGCGTGTGCACATGTGTGTGTGTGTAGGAGGATATACTCTGCATAACAAAAGAATTGCTATGCATTTCTAAGCAGCAGGAGAAGTTCTGCAGCATGTTGCAGTTTTGTCAATAGGGTGCAAACAGGCAACACAGCAAGGGCCAGAAAGCCAGATATGGAAGCAGCACATTGCCTACTCCTAATGTATGATTACAGTTTTAATATATTTAAAACCCAAGTGGATTTATTGACAGTACCTTCGTCTCCACCATGCCAGGTCTCTGGTCTCTCAAGTGTTCCAAAGTAGCAGCAATATCAATCTCTTTAGCACCTGCAAATATATGTGTATATTAAAAAAGAAGGTCACCAAATGGGCTGAGTTCAAAGCAAAGATAATGTGGGCTGCATCTGTCAGTCTCCTCTATTGGATTCCCTTTGGGCTAACAGCCCAGTTGAAAATTATACAGTCGTCTCTCAGCAGACTTGGCAGACTGTTTGAAAATTGGCATTCAGAAAGGAAGGAAAAGAAAAGCCAAGGGTAACTTTGATTAACCATTATTTAAAAAAAGAAATAGAAAGAAATCTTACAAGCTGTCTCCATTGATACTGACAAGGAGTGAAATTTATTTATTGTCAATTATTCTGTCTTTGAAAATTATTTATACAGATGCTCTTAATATAGTTTAGGGCTATTGCAATATTTTATTTTTCAGTTTCATTGACATACATATACAGTGCGCTCTTGGTATCCACAGTGGTTTGGTTCCAGGACAAAGGTCCATACACCAAGGGTGGACAATTTCTCTCCAGAGTTAGAAGCTAGTACGTGTTGCAATCACTCCCACCACTGCCCCTAAAGCATTCTTACCTCTTTCCACTGTTCTCAAACCATCCCTGTCTCATTGCTATTGAAAAAAGTCTTAAACACTATATATAAAATAACACTTTTTAAAATAGTCTTAAATCTAATCTGAACTGAGCCTGATATATCAACAAGATTAGCTTTCTTTTTGTTGAGGGAGAACTGTATTAACTTTGCTTCATTTGTTCTTTGCACTACTTATCAATTCCATTTCAAACTGAGAAAAAACTGATTTGGAACAACTAGTTGAATATTTTATTTCACTAAAGGAAGGGTGTGAGTCTGTGGGCACAGGCAACTTACTGCCTTTTCTCTTGACTATTATTGCTACTTGCGATGGAAGCAAGAGATTTTGTAAAACAGTAATACTCTTAAACTGTGCATTCATTTGTTAGTCTGTTACTCTGACCACTAAGGTTTGTCAGTGTTTGTCTCCTTAGAAGAATAACTAGAACTTCATATTCTATATTTAACCCCTCTACCATGAATGACTGTAGTAGAACAGTCCAGACAATTATGGATAAAGACAATCAGTCCCTGTACAACTATGGACATAGAGTGTCTGTGAAGGATTTTCCATGGATAAATACAGTACTAAAAATGTTCTAATTTCCTGTTCCCTCCCATATCTGTAGTGTTCCAAGTGCACCTTGTTTACAAGAAGATTTACACTATTCCCAGATGTGCCAGAAGAACCTTTATGGTAAGACCCTTCTATAATATTTTATTTATTTATTTAATTTACATCCCACCTTTCTTCCGGTACAGGACCAAAGGGGGAGTATTGGGTAGTAATGTATTGGGCCTTTAAATGTTTCCACAGCAAATGGAATGAACCTATGTTGAAGTGGTTTCCATACCACTTTTGTAACAAATGAAGGACACAATTGCAATTTTTTAAAATTGCAATATTCTCATAAAAGCCATTCTCACCCTGAAATGAATGGCAGTAGAAAATGCCCAGTTGGTTATTGAAGGTTCAGGACACATTCAGATTATCTATTTCACTTTCAAAGTAACTGTCAAATGAAACTGCAAAGTGTAGACCAAGCAGATGTGGTGTGGGACTCAGAAGACCTGGATTTCAATTAATTCCCAGCTCAGAGACAGATCCTCCCATGTCACCCTGAGGCACTTGGTTAATCTGAATTTCTGACAGCTGCAGAGCAACAGTCCTATGTGGGACCCATCAAACAAGCTTTGCTCCTAACAGCACATATTTCAGCTGAAGAATTTTTATGTTCTTTTATTTAAGAACCCCCCCGAGAGGTTCTAATTAGCCCTAATGAACATATTTCTGAACATATTTCTGGTTTATCAGTTTGCAAAGCAAATTATTGTCCACTATGTTCATGCATTTATATCAACCCTTTCTCCTAGACCTCATAATTGCTTTTGCACAGCAACCATCTAAACATGAGGCAGATTAGGCCAAGATATAGTGCTTGTTCCAAAATCATGCATCAGCCTTCTAGTGCCCTCCAGATATTTTGGACTTCAGCTTTTATCATCTGAACCAGCACTCCTGGGAGTGGTATGACCCTGGGGAGTGGGATGGCCCCAGCTACTGACTGAGCACCCTTATGGCTGACTAGTGATTTGTAACCAGTTTATTTTAGTCCATATTCAACATTTTTTTCTATTACACTCACCACTTCTGCTACTTATTTGTCCATGCGTATACCCACATCTTAGATGCAGTACCTGAAGTGTGTGTGTGCTTGCAGCACTCTCATGGACACAGATATGTTGCAGCTGGATCCAATTAATCCTCAGTTCTTTTAGATCACTTTGATTAGGAATTATTTTGTAAGGCAAGCAATCAATTTTTAATTCTGTTTTAGTTAGTTTAGTATCAGATATGTCAGTGACAAGTGGATTCTTGCATGGATGCCTAGGAGCTTGTTGTTATCTACCACCCCACCCCTCGTGTGTGTGTGTTTAAATTATCAAGCAGCAAAACATTTTAATGGATTGTGGCATTTAATTTTTGTCATCATAAAAAACTGGCCAGGCAGAGTACATTGCTTAATACCACATGGAATAAGGAAAACCAATTGCTGTTTTAAAAGCAAAATATGCTGGTACATATCATATATGTGGTCTGACATTTTTCTATAGTGTGTTTCCAAAATAGAAAACTAATTAAATTATAAATTATTAGGTTGTAAAGCTATGACCTGCATGGCATTCTATTTCTTTATTTGAGCACTTCTAGACCACTTTTCAGTCCAAAACATGAAATACTAAAGCAGTTTATAATACATTAAAGCTATAAGGTCATTAAACAATTGAGAACAATGTAAATATTGCCAAGATAAAGAACCAAAAATTAAAAGTACCCCCCTTTGAAATTATCAAATTTCGATATTCTATTTAGACACCACTGAAAAGACAGACAAATCAGATATTTTTATTGCTTCTCTGGAAACCATCAGCTGTTTGAGGAACTGCTGCCACAAAGGTATTCCCACAGACAAGGCCCAATTTCATATTTCCACCACCCAACCTCTTCATGTGGTGGGACAAAAGGAATGGTCATAAAGTACAGGCAGGTTATATGTGAGGAGATTCCAGATATCCTGGAACCAAACAGTTTATAGGTAAGGAACAAACCATTATCCACAATATAACTATGAAAAAAACTTTAATTGGGCCCAGATACAATTTGGAATTGATGTAACACTGGCATTAAAAAAAAAAAAACTCTTTAAGGTCACCACCCACATAATCTAGTCCAGTAATCTAATCTGGAAATTATCTGAAACTGGAAGTGACCAAGGCATGTGTCATTGTGACCAAATCCATCTTCTCCAGGAAGGGGTGCACCAGACAAAATGGAGAAAAGATGATCCTGGCCATGGCAGCTGCCTGGATATCCAAAAGAAATGCCAAATCTAGGAGTACTTCAAGTTGTAAGCCCCCCCTTTTTTTTAAGTGAGTGCCACCCAATCCAGCAATGGTTCTGTCACATCAGTTGAAAAGGAGTGGTAGAAAAATTAGTTGAGAAGGAGTTGGTTGAATGATCCCTATCAGCAGCTTCATACAGATATTAAATCATGGCTTAGTGGGATAGAACTGCACAAGCCAAGGGACTAAGCAATAAGCACCAAATTTTGGAAACATTTATCCAAATAGGACCAATTCCTCTATAACATGGTGTCCTTCACCGTGTATTAGCCAAACAATCCAGGAGAATACTATGCTTGATGGTACTGAATTTGTCAGATACACATTCCCCTTCATCCACCATGCTGATTAAGGTTGTTTTAGTCCAGAACTGGGCCTGAATCTATGTTAAAAGGATCCAGAAACTCAGCACCATTCAAGGAAGCAGACAGTGGCAGCTTGAGATTAGTGCCTGCTTTGTGACATGACATAAACACACCAAGCTGTGGGGTTTTGTGCAAAATTTGTTTTTGTTTTTTGGCATGCTAAACTGTGATTTTGTTGTTGTTGTGATTCTAACAATAGTTTTTCCCATTACATTTTTTTTTTTTTTGGTGAGAAAACCACAACTGAGACCCTGCATCACTGGACCTAATTATGACTATGGAACTCCATCATCTAGCTATGTCTGACAATGCCACCTCCCCACAAAATAAAATGAAATAAAACATTCCAAAAAAACAAAACTACTTTTTCAGCCAGCCATTACACCAAACAAAGGACTTCCAAGTTGCTGCAGATCAGGCCACTAGGGAATGAATCTGTAGTGCTCTCCCAGTCCTGGGGCATGTTGGGAACAGGCAGTTGGACAGATCCCTCTAGGTTTGGCCCAGATCTCTCAGTGCACCCCTGTAGAGTACTGCAGGTCATTTCCTAGTGCTCATATCAGCAGTGATATTGGAACTGCTTTGACTGGGGTGCTGTGAAAAGGCATCGTTTTGTGGTTATGTTAGGTCATTAATGACTGTAAATGTAAATATAAGATCACCAGCCTGGCTTATGAGCTTGTGACTACTGAGCAGGTTGCCCACCCACATTTTTTGTGCAAAAAACAGTTTCTAGAAACAGCCAAGAAAGACAGATCTGTGCCACACAAAAAAAGTGTTTTTGAACATGTACAAAAAACCTGACTGTTTCTAGAAACTGTTTTTTGCACATGTTCAAAACCACGTTTTTTTGCACAGATCTGTCTTTCTGCAAATTCAAAAAGGATATTGACAAATTGGAGCGTGTCCACAGGAGGGTGACTAAATTGGTAAAAGTTCTGGAAACCATGCCTTATGAGGAAAGACTTAGGGAGCAGGGTATGTTTAGCTGGGAAAAAAGATGGTTAAGGGGCGATATGATAGCCCTGTTGTAGGGGTGTCACATTGAGGATGGAGCAAGCTTGTTTTCTGCTGCTCCAGAGACTAGAACACGGAACAATGGATGCAAGCTCCAGGAACAGAGATTCCACCTCAAAGAGCTGTTTGGCAGTGGAATACACTCCCTCGGAGCATGGTAGGGTCTCCTTCCTTCTTTAAACAGAGGCTGGATAGCCAACTGTCAGGGATGCTTTGATCATGATTTCCTGCATGGTAGGGGGTTAGACTGGATGGCCCTTGTGGTCTCTTCCAACTCTACAGTTCTATGATTCTATGAAATCGGGTTTTTTTGCATGAAAAATTTGTTTCTCTCACAAAAACAATACATCCAAGATCTGACATTGTGCTTGCATAGTGTATATCTACACTCACACACTTAAATGATGGTTGTGCTATACCACCTTTCTGTGAACACTAATATTGTCCTACCATCTGCATATCTGTGAATGTGCTTGCTTACTGTGCCATTGTGCAATGGTGGATCTTCCACAATCCCAGGAAATCAAGTGATACGTTGAGGGCACTGACAAATAGTTACTGCACCATGTAACAATGCACAATTGTATGGACAATGTAACACTTGTGGAATTCCACCTATGCAACTATGAACTGTTGACACAATCCCCCCCCCCACAAAAGACAATCCTGTGCATAAGAAAACATGCATGTGTGTAAGATGCTAACAGGATTCCAGCAAACTTCCATGCAGCCCCCACTCCTGAAACCCACATGTATTTCTGCACAGAGAAATTTACTAAAACATTTTGGGATGTGTGAACATCAGGCAAAAAAAGTGCACATAAATATTTGGTTTCTCCCAGAACAGAGAGAAATCTATGCAATTTATACATCTTCACATGTAAGGATGGAATAGTTGAAGATTTACATCACTACTGTCTACAGCAATATCCCAGGATGAATGAGTGCATAGACCTACAATTCTTATCAGATGAATGAGGACATACACTTACAATCCTATCTACTCTGCCTCAGAACTGCTTCATGGAAGACAGAAAAGGGGCTGTCATAAAAGTTATGAGATGACTGTAACAGATTGTATTTAAGAACCCCTCCATTTCCACATCACACTGTAGCAAGACAAATTTTCCTACAGAGGTGAGAATCATGCAGCTGTTCAAATGTTATTGGACTACAACTGATTCCTCACCATTAGCTAGGGATCTTGTGACTTGCAGTCCAATAATATCTGGAAGCTCGTATGATTTCCATTCCAGGTTTCCTGCCCAATTCAGGTACAGATCTGAACTATGTCAATATCAACAAGTGATGATTCTATTTCTTTTCTTTGGACTTAATCAGACACTCTTAAAAAAAAACCGTGGAGGTCGGAAGTTTCCATCAATAAAAAGTGGCACCTTTTCCATTGCTCCAGCATGGAGGAAGCATAGAGGAAGGATGGGAGGAGGATGAGCGTGTGATATTGACTGCTGGAAGTGGGACAGTGGCGTCCTTATCCCAACCTCTGCAGGGTTTTTTTAGAGCATCTGATAAAGACCTTTGCCTTTCTGTATGCTTGAAAATTTGTAGCTTACATGGCAAACTGAATATTTATGCAGACTTTGAATATTTCCATCATTTGACCTGCCTCTAACTGGCTTTATTATTAATGCATACAATGAATACATTATCTAAAACGTGTCTTATAATATTAAATAAGCTATAGTAGTTCTTAATAGCAAATGTATGCCTATTCATTATAGGCTGTACTATGCTAAAATAAAAACAGCTACCAACTTCACTATTTGTATTTGAATATGACTTAAGGCACAGCTTTCATTGTGGTCAATTATCTGGTGGAAAACCCTTCAAGAGCCAACAACACTACATAATTATATTAAACTGGCTAACTCATCCGTTATCATCATTATGTTAAAAGGAGCTCACTTTGTAAATATATAATAAGATTCTGTTTGACTGCAGAGGGCTACTTACATTAAAAGACAGCCACAATATTTCAGAGAGCAGAAAATAACCTTACAGAAGAGAAACCTAAAATTGGTTTGCAAAACATATGTATTCAAATACAAAAGTGATATCCAGGCTGCTTCTGCTGATTTCATTTTTTCATCCACAGGATAACCAATTGGATCTAATGAGTTGCAGAGTTCAAGCCTTAGCAATTCAATAAAATTCAGAACCTAGAAGGCAAGTTCTTGTTTTAAGAACAGAACATTTTCTTTTTTTCCTTCATGTTTCTCAGTAATTATGTCTCTGTGTCATCACACTCATACTGTTTGAAATATCAGATTAATAACTCTACGTATTTTCCCAAAAACTACATAGCAAAAAATAGCAGCAAGAGAAGGTCTTGTAGGTGTTTATCTGCAGACAGGATACTGGATCTTAGAAACAAAAGTTGGCAACATCTTAGAAACAACACATTGGCAAAAGCCTGAAAAATTACTCTAGATTTGTAAATTGACAGCATATCAGCTATTATTGCTCAAAATTCTAACTGAGGAAATTATGAGATGTGTCCAAAAAACACAAGAACAGCATGCGAGGATGACGATACTGTCCCACAAATGGGAAATGTCGCATGCTGCTTTTGTGCTACAGCTGCAAATAAAGCGTCACTTTCAATTGACGGGGAGGTCTCATGGCTGTAGCACAGGAGGAGCACGTGACGAGTCCTACGTCATCTGAAACCGGGTCCCATTCGGGGGACATTAACATTGTCCTCGCATGCTGATCTTGTGTTTTTTGATGCATCTGATAATCTCCTAAATCAACACATATGAAACAAAAGATATAGCATGAAGTGTTCAGCTTAACCGGATTGCAAAATGATGAATCTGGCTTTTAAGTATCTTTTTAATTTTAGGTTAATAATAATAATAATAATAATAATATTTATTTATACCCCGCCCCTCTGTTAAAACAATCGGGGTTGCATTTGGATAGGACAATAAAATTAGGAAATAAAGTGTAGAGAAAAAATATATAATTTTGCAAAAGTGTAACTATGTTGTTTTGCTCTTGTTATAAGTTTTGTGTTTTTATTGGTGTAAACTACATGACATTTTGCAGAACACAAGGAAATTAAAACAGACCTTTGCCCAAAGTGGGTGAAGAACAAGAGATTAAATTGAGTGAAAAAATATGCTTAGGCTAGTATCCTGTGCATATTTACCAGGAGCAAGCCCCATTGAACACACTGGGACTTTATGAATAACATGAATTGGAAGTTTCTAAACAGAGGTTAGATGGCTACCTCTTGGGTGTTTCATGTGGATTCCTAAATGCTTCAACTCTGGTTCAATGCTTGCACCTTTGGTATTCAATTAGTTGGGGACAAGACTTCAGGTGAAAGTCTTTTAAGGAGGCATTTTAAAAAAGAGAAGAAAAAAACATTATGGGTGGGGGAGGGAGTTCCAGGAATAAGGGCAGACATAGGACTTTTTCGGACATCAAAAAAACAACGCAAGCAGCCTCGTCATGTTGCGAGGCTGCAGCGCTGCAGGGCATCCCTTTCGGATGATGCCCGTCCCTGCTGGTACTGTTGCGGTACCGCAGGGACATTTGAGTGTAATATTTTGGCGATTTTTACTCACGAAAGTTGATCGTGAGTAAAAATCGCCAAAATATTACATTCAAATGTCCCTGCGGTACCACAACAGTACCGGCAGGGACGGGTGTCATCCGAAAGGGATGCCCTGCAGCGCTGCAGCCTCGCAATGTGGCGAGGCTGCTTGCGTTGTTTTTTTGATGTCCGAAAAAGTCCATAGTAACAGAATATCTGCTCTTTTATAATTACTGTTTGTTTCAGTGCGGTTATATAGGTCACATGAACTGTATCCTGCATACTCATGGATGACTGCAGGGGAAGGAAAAAAGAAAAAGGAAACTGTTGAAAATTTGGTACTAAGGTATTTTTCTCCCAATGTGGGGAAAAACCAACAGCGCCCTGAATGAAACATAGCAAAATGTGAATGCGAGAGGATACATTACAATCCAAGTGCCCCAGCATTCATCTGAAACTTATGTTGTAAACACACCCACAGAAAGAGAGAGAGAGCGCGCCAGCCAGCCATAGGAAATGTTCCGAAATGTTGTAACAAAAAGCCCAAACACTAACAAATACATTGTGCAGTTGTTTGAATTACAAAGGAAACTAAGGGTATGGAATGTGTGTACTAAGCACAATTCTACTCTATACATCTTGAGAGCTATAAATATACTCTCATCTCTCCTTTCCTCCAACTCACCCCACTTTATATCTGTGATAGCTATGAGTGGAATAATCCATGCAAATTACTCATGAAATGAAATTGAGTAACTGGGCAAGTGTGAAATTCATGAAATCAACAAAATCTGGGAGTCTAACAGTGCACTGACAGTGTCTTCTCAGAAGTAAACCCAGCTGAATTCAGTGGAATTTGCTCCCAGGTAACGGTATATATGGTACACATAATTGCAACCTTAAAAAGTCATTTTTTCCTAAAACCCAATAGGATTTTTTTTAAAAAAATGTGATTTGTTGAATGCTTGGTTTAAATTTTAAACTTTTTTAAATAGAGGAAAATAACATATGAAACAGGAATTTCAAAAGTACTGCTGCCAAAAACAAGGACCAGTGCTTATTCCTGCTACAAACATGTTAGCAGCAAGGAGAAACTATTTCAAATGTGGCAAAATAAATTATGTGGGGAAAAAATGAGTTCCCATTCCTATTTAAAGAGCAGTTCAAGAGCCAAAGTGTTTTATTGATTGCTTTCCACTTTTCCCACTGATGCAACTGAGTGGTCCCCTATTTACTTTGATTTAAAAATGCATCATTGTCTGCTTTTTAATAAACTAGAGAGTGGAACAAGAACTCAAATTATTCTAAGTTTGGTCTTAAAAGACCTTTAAAAAACAAAAAACAAGAACCTAAAGGCCTTAATCCTTAAAACCTTTATTGTATAACATGTTAGCAAATGCTGGCCTTGCAGCTGGGCCTGGATTGAAAGTGCACTTAAATTTTTATGTTAAGAATTGAAGGACTCTAAAGTTAGTGCTTGCACCACAGAAAAGCAATGGCAAGGTATTCTTTGGTACTTGTGCAATTCATTCTTTCAGAAAAGGAAATGGAAAGAAAGATTTCATGTCCTGGACTTCAGGCCTTTGATCATTTGATGAACGCAGGATCCTCAACCTGGGCCTCAAACTTCTCAGGCCAGACAAAGGAGGGATAGGCCTCACAGACTGGGCCTAGGTTCCTGTCAGAACAAAACCTTTGGCTGCCTCACAGTGTGACAGCCTGGGAAAGGCCCACCTCAGCAGGGCTGAGATGCTCGCTCTGCCCTTTGATCTTTCATTTAAACTACCCAAAGCGCCAGGTCAGGGATTTTAGATTGCACACCCCCAATGGCAGAGGGGAGCAGGTCAAGAACAAAATGGGGTTGACCAATCTCAAAAACCCTGCAACTCTTTTCTTTGGCCAGTTTCACATGACTTGTCCTGCATTGTGCAACACTAAGCCCACACTTAAAATGGAATTTGACATTACATGCTACAATGGAGTCAATAAATGGCATTCTTTAGCGCTCTCACAACAAAGTCAATCCTTCTCTTAAGTGGTTGAATGTGTGAAGCTAGAAAATGCTTCTTGTTTATTATTTGATGCAAGAAAATTGTATATATTTTTCAGTCTAGATTTCATTGCATCCTCCTGTTGCTGAAGACGGGAATGAACTTAACAAATATTTAATGGAGGTGGCACATCTGTTCCCCCCTCCACACAATACGTTTTATTGAGACAGATCAAGATGCCACTTGAAATTCAAACATTCCAAGCTGCTGAAATGCATCTTGTACAAAAACATAATCAATGGACTTAAAAACAACAACAACAACAAAAGGAAAATTCACAATAGCACATGGGAAAGACAGGCATACAATTACATTGTTTTGTCATCACTACTACCCACACATTCTAAAATAGCAGCATGCTCTCTGACATTTTAAAATGTTAAAATGAAAATAGGGCTACCCTGCTGTATAACTATCTGGGTAAACCCAGGTGCATGGTCCAGTGAACACACAATGGATACCCCCCCCCATGTCAGCCTCAACACATGCGGTATAAGAGACTGAGGAAAATTAACCCCTTTGATAGAATGTCTTACACAGCAGCTAAAAAATTTGGTTGGGAGGGTAACCATTTTTTGTTGAATAACCTTAAACAGACAGCCTGTGTAACACTACATCCCTTATTCAAAATATTCTGGATTCAGATACCAGCCTTGGGGGATAATTGACAGTGAAAAGGAAAGAAAAAGGCATTGCTGAGTTGCCTCAGTATGGACTTTTTCAAACGGTTGACCCCCCCCCCCGGAGGTTGGGAGAAAAATGGGGCTGTCACACTTACACTTCATTTCAGACAGCCCTGGCTTCCTCCGTCCTCCTCCCAACCTTCCACTGTGTTGCTGGAGCCTCTTTTTATTGATGGAAAACCTCTGTCAGTAAAAAGCGGCACCAGCAGCACGGGGAAGATTGGGAGGAGGACGGAGGAGGATGGGGCTGTCTGAAATGGGGCTGTGTAAGCACGACAGCCCTGTTCTTCTCCCAACCTCCTTGGGATTTTGTCCAACCATTTGAAAAAGTCCTATGTATGCTGTTATATTATGAAGAATTCCTCATCACATGAGTCAGATTTTGATGCCTTTGTATATATTACAATTATTTAGATCTGATATATTGGAATATTACAATTATTTAGATCTGATATATTGGAGTATCAGTCAAAATTGTTCATATTTCACTTTCTATAGTTCTATGTAACAATGACTGAATACTGCACAGGCCAAATACTGATCTAGTCAAAGATTTTGCTCACATGGGATTTTTGACCCCTTTCACTTCTCCCTGCAAACCTCTCTCATGCAAAAAGCCTGGGAATTTCCTGGCCCTCCAGAGCAGTTTTTTTAAAGGATATATGGGCAACTGAAAGAAGAATGGACGATTGTTCCACTTTTACTGATGCTTGTGGAAACTGTTCCACAAGCTCAGTAACTGTCTTGAATATTGCCCTTAGGTTTACAAACTATGTAAAAACATCCTTAAGCTGCTCAGTAGATATATATTCTCCCCAGATCAGTGAAAATATGAGTTACTTCAAAATGTAGACAGTTGGATCCTGACAGTCATATACTTAAAGAAAAGCCATTTAACAATGAGACTGAAATCATAGTACAATCTTATGTTTGTCTACTTTGAAGTCAGTTCTACTGAGTTCAGCAAGGCATATTTCTTATTGCAGTCTTAGTCATGGCTAGTCTCATTGATTTAAATAGGTTTCATAAGTATAGATAAGTTTGAATCCAACCCAGAATGTTTATGCCGTGTAAGTACAGAAAAAACACTAAAAGTCTTCTATGCATATGACTAAACAAATTAGATTCTTCGTAAACTACATTTTCACAAGCTGTACTTCTACCCTTGCTTGTTGAAGATTGTTGACTTGGAGTCTCTTCTTTAAGATGCCACCCCTCTTAGGTCAGCGTAAGAGGGGCACTCCAAAAAAGCGATACAAGGACTCCCTGAAACAACATCTCAGGCTCAGCCAAATTGATCACCAACAATGGTCCACCCTGGCCTCACATCGGGAGGCATGGAGATGCACTATCCACAATGCTGCAGCCTTATTTGAGAACTCACGACGAACAAGTCTTGAAGAGAAACGACAACACAGAAAGAATCACAACCCAGAAACATCACCCAAGGAGACCTTCTGCTGTGCCTTCTGCAACCGGACTTGTCTATCTCAGATTGGCCTTTTTAGTCATCAGCACACTTGCAGAAAACGCGGGATGAGTCCTTCCTGAAGCTTTGTTTGCGAAGAAAAGCCAGAGAGAGAGAGAGAGACTTCTACCGTTTTAGATTTCCCCGCTACCGGATTATGTGAACAAAAGAAGGAAGAATGGGTGCTTTAGTAAAAAAGAATGACAGAACTGTAGAACAGGAAGGCATATCAAGGATGATCTTGTCCAACTCCTTACCAAAGCAGGAATCTCTAACAGATGGCCATCCAGCCTCTAATGAAGGAAAGTTCCCACATTATGAGGTAATATTACAGGGAATCACCGTTCTTATCATTTGAATCCATTGGTTTCAGTACTATCCTCTGGAGGATTAGAAAACAACCTTGCTTCATCTTCCATGTGGCAGCTTTTCAGATATTTGAAAATTAGTTTCCTATGACGTCTCAGTCTTCTCTTCAAAAGGTTAAACATACTTCAACTGTCCCCCATAAGCTTATGTTTCCAATTCCTTTATCATTTTGGTCATTCTCTGCTGGACACTTTCTAGCTTGTTGAGATTCTTCTTAAATGGTGGTTTAATCCAGGGTAGGTAATGTTGATTATATACTTCAACATAACATCACAGATCATGTGATAAGAAAAGCCTCTACACTAAATAATCCAACACAGCTAATACCCCATGTATTCATACTCAGATCATTAAACACAGGTTAGAAATTGTCACACATACTGCACTTTGCTTAAAAAACAAGTAGATTGCCCTTGAACTACACTGCTGGTAGTTAAAATTTATATAAACAGTAATATGTTATTGGTAGAATAGAGTGAGGCAGTTAGTTAGAGTAGACAACAATGATGTGATCCTGTAGATATCTTACACTTCATTGCATTGTGTAGCATGCCCTATTACAGAATAAATCCAATACTTTGTATTTCATATTGGATTAATCTGGAATAAGATCTCATTTAATAACTAAGCTTCCAATTAATTCATTGTTATTTTGACAAAAGCTGTTTTCAGATGTACCAGTGCTTATGAATCATTGTTCTTCCACTGTTAGCTACAAGTGGAAGAACAAGCTTTCAGCTGTACTTTCTTCTGTGTGTTTTGTCCTGCTATGTCCCATGCACACTAGCTGCTGAGGATAAAGAAGATCCAATTTACTCAGACAATCATTTGGGCAGGAGAGATAAGTATTTTTTTTTAAAAGAATGCTGTACTTATTCATTAAAGTCATTACTTCCCATGGAACATCAAAACCTCACAGTATTTTTGTGTTGGTTTTTCGTGTTTTTTTCTTCCGGGCTGTGAGGCCATGTTCTGGAAGAGTTTATTCCTGACATTTCGCCTGCATCTGTGGCTGGCATCTTCAGATGCCTTCAACTTCATATTCTACATTGGCTTTGGATTGGAAATGTAAACTAGAATTAGGGAATATATATGCCAGTTCCTTTCTCTGAAATATATTCTATAGCATCTGGTTCGTTGGGAGTTTCCCATTCAAGTACTAACCAGAGCTGACCCTGCTTAGAATATACAGTGCATTGTTAAAAATGATAGCACTTGGAAAGTGTTTTTTCCTCTTGTTTTTTTTTAAATGACCATGATAGTGGTATAATCCTCTTTCATTAACACACATTCACCCTTTATTTTTTTAAAAAGAAATATTCCAATTAAAATATTGAGAAAATTCCTAAGGTATTAAAATGGTGCCACCTACAGATGTACAGACTTATAGTAAGTTCACCAGGCCAATACGTCATTGCTCACATCCCTTAAAATGATGGAAGAGTAGCACTAAGGGCATCTGTATACTTGTAGACATTGCACTACACTGCCATCACTGAAAAGTCAGACTTTAAAAAAAATGTTTTTAATTTTTGTTACAAATGGAGCTTCAAGATGCTCTAAGAATTCTTAGAGTTTTAGCAGTTTATGAGAAATAGAGAAATAGTTAAAATTGAAAGCAGAAGAAACCATCAATATTTCAGTAGGAAAAAAAAAGTTATATATCCTGGATTCAGTCACCTTCGCAGTGTCAAGCAGACACAAAAAGCACCCATTTTCAGAAAAGAGCTGAGAAGGGAAAGTGGGCGGCAGAGACTAATTAAATCAAAGTTTGCTACATGAAGCTATGTCGTAAGTCTCAGTTTCTGAGCTATTGCTATCAGCAAATTATGCTTCTTCTGATCCTTCATTATTATCCTCTTCATGGATGTCTAAAAACTGAAGGCTTGCCTGGATTGAGACAAGTTTCTCTATCCTTTTATTTTGTCAGTTTATTTCTTGATTTCATATATTTGCAAACATATAGCAGTTTCTTTCACATGCTGTAGAAGATGAGAGAAAGCAGGGGGCTCTGCCTTACCAATACTTTGTATAAAGAACATACTTGCCAGAACCCCAGACTGCATTCCTGGACCATATATTTCAAGATATTTTGTACTTAGACATTATTTGAAATCATTTTGGTGGTAGTAAAGGCCAGATAACAATAGATATACAACTCGTCTTAAACAGTTTATTCTTTACTTTAAAGTAAGTATTTCATAGTTCATTTCTCCATATTTCTGGGGAGGAAATCTTTGGGAAAATGGGAAAAGAATCTTCCATATTTTTACAGATTTTTAAAAACATCTTCACATATTTACTCTTTCATCCCCTATGGCAGTTCTGATGAAAATTAACTACTTGCACTCACTCCCCCCAAGTTGCTATTAGCTTGGGAAGGAAAGATCCAATTGGTACAACAGGATAAAAAAAGACAAAGAATTCTTCCCCTTGACATTTATATCTGTGTGCAGAATATACATAAATTTCACCTTCATCTTTCTGTATTTATACATGAGCTTTTTTTGGTATTACAAAACTCTAATCATACAAACTGATTTGTCAAAAAGTAAGCAGCTATTCTGTGAATCCAACTCAAAAAGGATTTTATTTCTCTCTTGTCCTCTGAGGGTCTCACAGTGACAAACATGGAATTATCCTATGCAGTGGCACCAACGGGAGCTTCCTTTTCAAACATAACAGCTTGGGGAATATTTGTTTGAAACTGCAACAGGGGAACAAAGGGTTAAACTGCTTCTTCACCTGCTATTTTTAAAACACATACATAGTTACTAATGACCACATTTAGCATAATAGCTACTTTGACCTTTGCTTATAATATGGCATAGAAACTATTACCGTGTGAAAGCAAATTTTGAGGAGATCTAAAGAAACAGGCTATGCCATGTATGTATTAATGGGAGGCATTACCACAGCTTTGTTTTTTCTTCTAAATGGAAGCTAAGGAGGGTCGGGCCTGTTGTACTTGGATGGTGGACTTCCAAGTAATATCAGGTGCTATAGACTATAGTTTAGAGGAGGAAAGGCAAACCACTTAAGAAAACTCTGTGATATTCATGGGGTCATCATAAGTTCACAGGTGACTTGATGCCAGGTGTATGCATGCACACACAAAGGATAGGATTTATAGAATTTGATTACTACTATTAATTACTGATGCCAAGTATGTACTGGGCAGAACCTTTAAGAAAACAATCTACATTACTGGAAGGAGTTTGGTACTGAACACAACAGATAGACAATATCAATATCTGAGTACCCGGCTTGTGGGGGCAATTAGCTAACACACATTGGAAACTGCTTAATGCAGTGTAGATGTGTAAATTGCTATTGCTTAAAACAATTTGTAAGCTGCTCTGATAGCCTTGTGGCTGAAGGGCGGGGTATAAATAAATAAATACATCTTGAACTTGTCAAGTTCAGCCCTTTAAACATAAACACCATGATTTTGAGCCCCTTTAAACAACACACAAAGCTAGCCAGTAACTAGTTCTGCGGGAGAGTATTCTTGACAAGGGAGATAAGGGAATCCAAGGCTCCAATCTGCCTCCTAACAAATCATACCATCCTTTGTACACACTCACCCCATTTTTGCTTCCAGGGTTGGCAACTAAGGCCATCAGATATCCTGGCCCAGAGGACCAAGTTTAGGTTGGGAATGCTAGCTGCTGTACAACAAACAAGACTTGTGCTGTGTTGAATATACTTATTATGGTTTTCAGCCTAGGACAGCCCCTGCTCCTATGTATAACATAATACATATAGAAACATAGGACTTTATCAGATGAGCCCCTTAAAACATTCTATTGCTGGAATAAAAAATCAATTTCTATGCCAGCAAAAGAAAGCCCCCTACCACACTTACCTTCTCTCCCAGCACAGGCTTCCCTGGCAATAAAGAAGGAAGTGAACAAAGCCCCGTTCACTTCCTTGTTTGAAATCCCGTGAGATTTCATCGCGTGGGAAATTCAAACATAAAACAAAAAAATAAAACACAAAAAGTTACACAAAGCACAAAAACACACTGAAAAACTTCCAAATAAACCAGGGAAGGTTAAAAAAGGTGTGTCACCTACCTAGATGTCATGATCTCACCAAGAAGTGTTTTGGCCAGTCTGACCATTCACGAGGTAAGCACGTGAAAAAAAAGATGCGAGGTTTCATACTCCCTCTGTGCCAGCATAAAAATGGCACAGGTGATCTATAGATGGCTTGGGTCATCAATAAAATAGATCGGCTTAAGGGCAAGACATAAACGCAAAGGGGTAATGTTGTTTGATATGCGTGCCCTTTTGCATTTATGTGTTATTGTTATGATGCTGTATTTAGCATGTCAGATAAAGTCCATAGTGTGACATATAGAAATTAGGCAGGTGAAGTTTCTCTTAAGACAGAGGTAACTGGGGAGGAAAAACTTCACCTGTACATCATCTGTGTATCAGAATTCATTTATGTGTCAGGCTTCTTTTAAAAAGTCTAAGAGTAAGGCCAGATAAAGGAACTGTCAGCTTATTAGAATTATCCTGAAGGCCATAAATCCCTTTGGCCTGTTAGATACATTTTGCAGCTTCACTGACTACAGCTGAATCTGGTATAAATTCCTTGCCTGAGTAAATTACTCAGACAATACAAATTGGGGGCAGGGAGGATAGAGAAAATAATATCCAGAAGGTTAAGACTTCAACTTGTTCATTTCCATTTTTTTGCCCATCTTCTAGTAAGAGAAGCTCTTGAACAGAGTCAAGTGAATGCAACTGCTACAAAAGCCCATGTAGACAACTACAGACTAAGGAAACACTAAATAAATATTTACTCTGTTCTTTAGAAACTTTTTTGCCAATAAAAGTTAAATAAATCATGGAGGTACGCATACATACTGTATATTAAATCCATTCACACAGAGCTTCAGGGGTTGTAATTTGTCTTCATTTTTAACCATGGTGGACTTTTTCTTTTCAAAAAACCTAATAAGAACAGTCAGGCAAGGGTAAAATTTGCCTCTAATCTGAAGCCCTTTGTGAATATTGTGCCTGTGTTGCCATGACGACACTGTCATGTCTCAGAACTCAAAAGCAACAACTCTTTTGATTCTCACCTTTGGCCATTTTATTGAGAACCATGTCAATTAGGATGTAGGTTCCACTTCTTCCTGCACCATCACTACAAACAGGGAGACAGGAAACAACAACAACAACAATCAATTCTGTGTGCACAAAAAGCCAACAGGAACATATCGGCTGGTGATGTGATGATAGATACAACAAGGGGGTGAGGTGAGGTGGAAGGGGCAAAGAATGAGATATAGGAGAGAGGGAAGGCTGACTCTAACAAACTATCTGTAAAAGTGAATTGGTTGTTCTCTGTGTTAACTGTATAGTTTTGCATGACAGAATTCCTTCTTTAGACAAAGATGTTCTTCTTTCCCAATGTTTCCTAATAGGTTTAAACAGTAATAATTTTAGAGGCCCACAACCATAACCAAAAGCTGGTGAACCAGATTTGTTAAGGAAAAGCTAAAGGGAAGAAGAGCACATTCTTCCAGTGGCTTCTTTTGAGCTACAGGAATGTTTATGATTCTGTAAGCGGACCATTCAATCACTAGACCTTCCTTACACAGTGAAAAATCGTTTGTTCTTTAAAGATCTCATAATTGTCTTACCAAAATGTTGGATACCTTCCACCAGGATGTGGAAGAAAAATATGCTCCCAACTTTTTGATTTCACCTCAAAACGGTGGGGGTGGGGGTTGCCATGCATCTTCTAAAAGGTATTTTTAACCTGCCCAGAGCATTGAATGTATAAATGAACTTTTGGAGATTTGTGACGGAGCAGTGTGAAAATGCCAACATATGAATGCAGATTGCATTGCTGTCAAGGGCCAGCTTATAATTAGCAATGTGGTGGTTATCATGTCTGTAGCTAGAAAACATAATTAAGATTTAAGCAATCAATTTTTCTTGTCCTTTCTCCCACTCATTTTAATGTAATGTTTTGGTGGTAATGCTAAAAAGAGCTAGCAACACCAGTTGAAATTAATTTGTTTTTGTAATTTCCTTTACCTACACAAATTATTGATGTACTGGAAGGAGAAGACAACATCATAAAATTACTATAGTTTTTGAATTTAAATATAATATACTATATCATAAATATAATTTACTAGATCAATCATTTCATCCACAGATCTAATGATGCTGGCATATAGGCAAGGAGCTTAACATATTGCTTTTTATTGCTTGTGACATGGATGTAATAATATACATAAAGATAAGAAACCACAGATGTCTTTCCAATCACAGTAAAATAAACTGTGCCACTTAGGGTAAATCCATACATTAATTTTATTGAAGCCTTGACATCAGTGCAATTCCTTAATGACTCCTAAAACTAGCTCAGTGTTCTGGTGATATACCAAAATCCATGTATTCTCCTTTCCTGCAGCAATTTCTCAGGTAGACTACAAAGAACTGTTTATTGTCACAAGGCTGACAATGCTTAGGACTCTGAGTCTCAAGACTCCCTCCTATTAGTTTGGAGGCACAGCATTCAGTTGATGTAGCAAGCTGCAAAGCAGGTAGCATTGAAGAAAGAGGCCTATTCTTTGCAGATAAAGAGTGATTTAGGCATCTATATTTATTTTATGTATGTATGTATGTATGTATGTGTATGTGGTTGTGGTATTGATGAGTCCTGTCTAGATAATTCCAAACCTTTTCATGAAGAAGTCAAAATGTTTGTCTGAAGCATAACAAGTCTCTGAATTTATTAGGAACACATCTCATGTAAATGTGTTTAGTCAGAACAAATTGACCAAATTAATCTACAGAATGATTTAGATATTTGCTCCCATCTATATGTGATTGCCCTACCAGCCTCTCTGAGGATGGCTTTAAAATTGTACTTGCCTGCAGTGAACAGTTACTGGACAAGAACGCCCCCGATAGCACTTGTTTACTTTTCTGTAACAAAACAAATATAAACACTAATAAATATATTAATTTGCCTGATATTTATGAGAAGCACAGGATGCATTCAAAAAGGAAACAATTCTTTAAAACTCATGAAAACATGGCCAGATTTATTATAGTAATTCATCCCAGGCTATAATCTTCAAAGCAGTCCCACTAGCACATGTTTAATGCAATCATTTGGACAGTGCATGCAATCCTTCAAACACTGTTCCTGCACAAGATCTACTGAAATAGAAAATATTTCACTGAAGGCACAGTGTTCAGTGGATTCTGACCTAGGACTTTTTCAGTTGATCCTTGCAGCGCAAGGATAGAACTGGAGAGCTTCGTAGCTGCAGCGCAGCAGAGGGTCCATTTCAGACAACGCCGTCCCTGTGGCGAAATCATCCGTGTCTCTTCCATTTAGGATTGGAGCCTGCCGTGCCATATCCAGCCAGATTTTATTCACAGAGGTTGTCTGTGAATAAAATCTGGCTGAATATGGCGCGGCAGGCTCCAATCCTAAACGGAAGAGACACGGATGATTTCGCCGCAGGGACGGCGTCATCTGAAATGGACCCCCTGCCACGCTGCAGCTACGAAGCTCTCCCGCTCCATCCTTGCGCTGCAAGGATAATTTGAAAATGTCCCTAGAGTAATGTACATGAGTTAATAACAGTAGAAGATGATACCAGTTTGGCTATGCAACAGACTATTTGTTCCATTCCAGGTGCATTAGGTGAAGTCAAATCCCCATTCTGTATCACAACAGATCAATACTCTTTCCACATTATTTACATGATTGTTCATGCAAACATTTATCTTAACTCATTAGGCTTGATCAATTTGTATACATAAAGTCCCTCTTGAATTCTTAAATTGAGCCAAAGGAACATTGTTTTCTTACATGACAACAACATCTCACATACATTTCTTATATCTGTAATGCAGAATAATGTAAAATCTACATTGGTTAGAATGTTTATGATTTTGTAAGATGCTCTCTTCTTGGCTCTGTCTTAAGACCATGAGCGGCACCCCTTAAAAAACACAACACCAAAACAGTCTAATAGGTCACCGATCATCTCTTTAGCAGGAAAGGAAAAATGGAGAAGAAGTCAATACTTTTGCAAAAAGCACTTTTGTGAAATTTTGGTGAAATACCCTTAAATGCAACCCCCCCACCTTGTGACAATTGATCTCATTTTTCTTTAAAAAAAACCCACACGCAGAGTACTAAGAAAACTTTTGATGTTGAGGATGAGAAATTGTGAATTTTCTTTATAGCCCTAGTACTCAACACAATAAGAAATTAGTTACATGATTCTGCTGTGATTTTCTATTCATGTCACAGAGCAGTCTGACATTAAATGAGGGCTACAAAATAGATGTGATTCTTTTAAATTGATGTGGCAACAAATCTATACTGTTCCAAAATCTTCTCCTGTAATCAGTGTCTCTTAGTTTCAAGCAAATGGGTAAGATCCAGACTGGGAACAGATCTATTTGAAATCAGACTTAAGTTAGTAATAATTTAATATTGATATGTAAAGACTTTGTTCCTGACTGAGTAAAAAAGTCATGATCACCTAGATATTTTTTATACCATTTTGCAGAAAGTCAGAGAGAGAGAGATATCGAGATACATGTATTTTTTTTCCCCACCACCACAGTTAAGGGGCATTGGAAAAATGTAAAATGGAAACAGATTCCCAGCTTAGAAATTTGCTGCAGAGGAAGAAAATCTGCAAGAGCATGTAACTACTGTCTACATTTTAAGATGTTTTACAATAATTGAGAACATTGCCACGTTGGATAGATACATTTTAAACAGAACGTGCACCACTCATCTAAATGTTGAATATAATAGTACACTTTTAGACACAAGGTGGCACACAATAAAAGGAGATCCAACTCCCCTTAAATCCAGATACTGTAAGCAAAATTGTGGACTGGGTTCTTTGTTTTCCATAATTACACTTGAACTTTAAAAACTTACTGTGTTGCAAAATGCAACATTCCTCAGAATTAAATATCAGCCTCCATTTTGAAACATTCACATACCTGTACTGTCAAAGCATATCTAACTACAGCTTAACATCAAAAAACCTGCCATATGTACCCGGGGGGATTTGGACTTTTTGTTCCTCCAACAGTCTTCCCCCATGCTGCATGGCAAGAAGCTTTTCAAATTGAGGAGTTTTCCAAGAGGATTCTGTGACATTGTAAGAGAATCTGCTGGCTGGTAGGAGGGGAAGGGAGTGGAATAATTACATGACCAGCGATTGTTGCACTTCTCATCCTGGCATATCACATGATGTCTCCACCAACACCTTTCCTATCTATCACTAAGCCCAAATAAGTGTTTGCTAACCTATTTTGGACCATGGTTTCCTGCTAACTATATAGTATAGTTAGCAAAGACATCACTGCAAAGCTAAAAACAATCCTATTTACCTCTAAACAAAAATGGAATAGAGTGTTTTCATCTAATGGAGAGAAAGAAGAAGAGAGAGTTGCTATGAGGCTGCAGGGTGGCCCCAACATGCAAACCATGGTTTGAAAACTGGGTTACACATCTACTGAGCCATGCTTAAAATGATAAAAGTTTAAAAGACTAAATTACAGAGTAAATGGAAGGCTGACTTGTGTTCTTAAAAGATAAACTGACTCTAAGCATGGTCTGGACTCAGGGTAACATTATGGCTTTGCCATTTTTCTACCCATATAAAAGTGTAATATTCTATGTTTTTCTAAGGTCAATGATTTTATTACAGTAATTATGCTCAAATACCATTTTCTTATACTTTAATCAGCAGCCCACAAACAATTGCTCTCTTCAACACACAGTCAAAGCCAATTTATACTTCACGTGGTACCACAGGTACACCGAAGCTGTTAATCACACAAAATGGGAGTATGGGATGTGCGTCTCCAAACACAAATAAATGCTATTGCTACAGCCACTTGCAGCTCCCTGTTCTTTCTCATGCTCTGTATGTTTAGTTATGCGCATTTCTCCTTCACACTTTACATGTCCCTGTAGGTACACTGCTGTTTGCTGTTGTGAAGTGTTAATCAACTGAATAGCCTTACTTTTAAAGACAGGTAGGGGCATTAATCACTTCTCTTCATATTTGTGTTTCCCCTAATTCTGTATACAAATTATAACTCTCTGTGGCCCATAGAGCTAGTCACAGGGCAGGTTATCTTTAATTGACACTTTTTCAAACATCATCATTATCACATATTTCAGAAAGCACATGAAAACAATGGTTTAAAAAGAGCTTCAATGAGAAAGAGTTTTGAATGCTGAAATATACATAGCAGTGCCATTTCTTTCATAACATACTCCTTTGAGGGCCACTTAAAAAAAACCCCATAAGTAATGCTTAAGAACGTTTTAATATTTACATAAAATACATACATACACACACATACACACAGAGGAAGAATTAACTAGGAAAGAATGATTAGTAATACAAACCAACCCTTGGTTCATTGAGTGAAAAAGACATCATCACCATGCAAACCATCAGCAAGCAAAGGTCAGAGGTCGTTAGAGGCTCAGAAAAGGGGTTTCCCATATTGTCCCTGCAGCAGAGTCACAGTTTCCAATGATCACTTTTGTGACTATGCAACTTGGCTTATATTACTAGCTGCAACATCACAAAAATGACACTGGCAACCGCTAATTAGCTGGCAAAATAAGAATTTGACCATTTTAAAAGTGAGCAGTGTTAGTAAATGCCATTGCACACAGCAAGCAGTGATAGCATAATATATATTTTAAGCAAAGCCCTCACATGTGATGCTAATTATCTTTTAGCTTAGCAGCGTCTCTTTAAAGTGTAAATGTACTCCCTCTGGGTTCAAGATATATTTAATTACACATTATCAGTGCATGACTAACAAGCTAGTCCAGACTTAAAATGCTTGGTCTATTGTTCAAAATAATATTAGGATTCTACAGCCATTAAAACTGACCAGTGTTTAGAGGAGGTGGAGCTTCACCTTTCAAGCACTGCATTTTGCATGAGTATCTTAAGCTTACAGAAGGAAGAAAAATCTGCCAACATCCATAAATTGATACATGAGCATATAGTATTTCTAATAATCAAGAGCTTTTAATCCCCTAGGTTTAATTCACGTTTTCAACACAGTATCATCCAAACTCTCTATAATACAAAAGAACTAAAGAAGGGTATCCTTGTTTTCAGACTCTCACAAAATTTGCTTCAGCAAAAATGAAAAAAAATACACAAATCTAATTCAATAGACTCTGGGGCAAGGTAATTTTGGGAATCCAATTTTTCTTGGTGATGAGTTACAGTAATAGAGGGTTGGTTGTGTATATTCAGAGCTTCATATCTATATGTATGTGAGTATATAAATATACACACATATACAAATATGTAGATATACGTTTGTATATGCACATCATATTACGTTGGATGCAAATCAAAACATAGACATCTAAAAAGGATGGAAATCATAGCATCATGTTAAGAATCTTTAATTGTCTTGATGCCTATTCTAGGGATTTGATAAACATTAAACATCATGTCTACTTTTCATGGACTGGATGAAACAGAATGAGTCTACTAAAGCTTATGCTATAAACTTCTTTCTCTCAGTCTCAAAGGTGCTACAGGATTCCTTTGTATCTTTTAACATTAAATATAATGATTAAGGGCAACTATTTATGATACAAGACCAAGTGTGGTGTAGTGGTTTGAGTGTTGGACTATGAATCTGGGGGCCTGGGTTCAAAACCCTGCTCTGCCATGGAAAGCCACTGGGTGACCGTGGACTAATCCCACTCTCTCAGCCTTATAGGAAGGCAAAGGCAAACCTCCTCTGAAGAAACAACTTGAAGGCACACAACAACAATACATTTATGATACGTTGTTGCGATAACAACAACAGCAACAGTGCAATCAACATTAAGACTGTCAAGAAACTAAGATTCCTTAAAGATGGGGTTTGGAACATGAAAGATTTCCCCCATTTACAATGAGTTTTAGAAGACATGTAAAATGGATCCTTGTTTTTTTAAAAATAAAAGTAACTTTTAATACCTGTGATAGTTTTTAAGCATAAAAGAACCCCAAGTTAAAATACTTTAATAAATTGTAGCTGTCTGAGAATTGCACCCATAAAACTGTGGATTGAATTTTTAATTTCTTTTCTTTTAAAATTAGCTGGATTTTGCCTACTTCCTCCAAGCTTTTGTGCTGTGGAGCCTTTTTTTTCACTTTCTATGGAGTATCACAACAGATCCAAATGGCCTGTGGATTTTATCTTGTAGTGACCACAGCAAGAATCAGTTCTTGCCATATACAAATGCTGGTATTCTGCATATAAGCAACAGCTATAGAGAACTCAGTTGACCTAAGCAAAAATCTGCTAGAAGGACAGTGGGTAAATGAGCATGGGGACAGATGGGAAGTCCTGTAATACTAGCACAACAAAGAACATAAGCAATGCATTTGGATCAAGACTTAGGAGATTTTCACATGGGCTATATAACCCGTGGCAGGACCAGAACAGGGTCAGGAAGTTTTCCCTTTCATACGACGTTGACCCCATTCTGTCCTGCATCCATCCTGCTCCCGTGACTGTTCTGGAACAATGTAATCACAATTTTTCATCATGAATAGACCTCCCATTCCGTTGCTATTATGCAATCACAGGTGTGCGAACAGGAGCCCCATTTCTGTTCCGAAATGACAGCCGCAGAGGGGAGGTGCATTCCGAGCACTTCCTGGTATGATCTGGGCATCCAGGTAAGTGGCACCCTTTATTTTACCCTACCTGTTTTGATTGTGTGATTTAAAGTGTGTTTTTGTGCTTGGTGAACTGATGTTATGTTTGGGGGAATTTTAGTTTTTAAACTAACTGCCCAGCCGTTATCATGCGATAACAGCTGGGATTTCAGATGGCCGGTCATAAAAGCAGCCTTACGACGGCTGCACTTATGGTCAACCAGCGAGGGGAGGGGGAGCCCGTTCCTGCCGCAGAATTAAGGTAAGTATGTGAAAGATTTACATTATTCTGTGGCAGGAATAGGAGAGGAGGTGGCGGGGCAGTAACGGGGCATTTTGGCCCCGTGTGAAAATCTCCTAAACTAAACATCCTTAGATTTTCTTCGATAGTGTGAAAAGCTAGTTTTGAAAAGTTAGTCTTTTTGATTTAAATGGGAACTAAGAACAACTAACTTAGCCTGAATCCCACCCTGTGTCTTTATTTGGATGAATGCTTAGCAAAAAACCAAACAACCCCCCAACCCTTTTCTGAGGGAAAATTATAAACCATATAGATTAGTCACCTTTCTTAACTGTTAAGACATCTCCTATGTGTATGTAGAAAAAGTTACTTTACAGCACTCTATCAAGATGCTTTAATGATAATAATATGGAAGATTTCAATATAATCACTATTGCAGCTTGCACATTCAATAAACCAGTGTAAGGCTTCAATGAAGTTTGCTAGACAACAGTTTAATTCACTTTAAGAGCATTTTGTAGCATGCAAGACAGGGCTTAGACACAATGTAGCTTAGCAATCAAATTAGATAGCTGAAATAGAAATGAAGAAATAGTAATCCACAGTTTCATACTAATGCACTGCTTTAGAATTGGGGAAACAGTAAAAGTAACTCAAAAAGTTTTATTTATATCTGGGGACTTGTGTCCCAATTTTTGGAGAACCATAGCCCAGGCTAAATCCCTGTTTTCCTAGTACCGGTAGTTTTTGCAACAATTTTGTTGCAGCCTGGTGGGCTGTGAAGAAAAAAGAGCTAAGCATAGTTGTCACCTTAGTCTTGCTCTCAAACCATAACCATTTGCTTATGGAAGGACTGAGTAGGGTATAAAAACCCCACCCTTTCATCATTAGAATTCTTGTTCAAACAAGGTATCCCTCCAAGGGTTTTCTCACCTTTATGAGGATCCCTAAACTCCAGCCTTCTACTCAAGCCCATCCTGCAACTTGTATGTATGTCTTCAAGTCAATTGTTGACTTATGGTAACCCCATGAATCCCATAGGGTTTTTGTAGGCAAGGAATATTCAGAGGTTGTTTTGCCAGTTCCTTTCTCTGAAATATAGCCTTATAGCACCTAGTATTCCCATCCAAGTACTAATCAGGGCTGGCCCTGCTTAGCTTTCCAGATAAGACATGATCTGCTGTCTTTAGGGTATTTAGGCCTCCTGCAACCTACACATGAATAATTGGTGTCTGAGGACCCAGACTGCTAGTTGCTTCCAAAGCAGGCCAAAGTAACACTGATTTCAAAAGATAGACACAGGGGTGCATGGATTTGATGGGTGGACTCTGAATATACAATGCATGCAGGGGCTGCAGCTTTATTTCTGGAAGAATGGAGCTTCACTATCATGCTCACTGCACATATTAATTTAACACAAACATGCGCCTTAGCAGGAATTCAATTGTTGGCTTAAATTCCAAGTTAGTGCATTAATGATATCATTAAAAATTCAGCATGCCAATATTCACATACATACAGTACTGGACTTTTCCATTATTATATCTGCATGTAAGCTCACTGTTAACCTAAAGCAGTAACACAACATACAAACTAATCCAGTGGTTTAGAGTTGGGTTATTTTGAGGCATTGTGTGTGTAACATTTTAAAATGGCAAAACCTCTCAGGTATACGTTTTAAAATCTGAGATGGGCATTGAGACAAGGGAAGAATGATATATCTGAATTTCCCAGATTGTATCTCAGATTATTATCAATTTGTTGCAGTCATTTGTGATCACTTCTCTATGGCCAACATGGCAGTACCCTGTACTGATAACTTTACTTTAAGAAATACATTTATTTATAAACAATTTAAAACACTTCCAGATTAAAAGCATAAATAATTTAAACAAGATAAAAACATATTAAGTATAGCAACAGTGGAAACCACTTTAAACACTATGACAGTTTCAAACCATGTAAATTTATATTTTGAAATTCTAAACCAATAATTTGTTGCGGTTTTACCTGCGAAAATCCAGAAGAGACCTTGTGGATGCAGGAACTTTCTGGTCGTGCCAGGTAAGGAAATGGAATTGTGTCACTGTCCGAGTCTCATTAGTTTGAAGGTTTTTCAAGTAAAAACTTCTCACAAGGAAATCTTCACACCAGATGTGCTCAGAGACTAGATTTACCTACAGTTATTATGAAAAGTACAAAACTGAATAAACAAAGAATACAATGTAAATGCATCAGATGTCATACACATCAAACCAACAGTCCACTGGGAACAGACTTCATTTCAAACCATGATAGACTTGGCTTGGAGTAAATATCATTTAGTCATATTTCATGATGGAGGATGCTATTTAGAAATTGTCCAACTTTTCCACAGTAACTGGGATTTACTCAATTTTAATATTTATGACATTTGGTTCTGATCAGAACACAGTTATATATTTAACTATGCATAATGGATTAGGATGAAAACTTGGAACTTAGTGAGGTCGAAGGCTTTCACGGCTGGCATCCATAGATTTTCTGTGTTTTTTTCCAGGCTGTGAGGCCATGTTCTGGAAGTTTCTTCTGATGTTTCGCCTGCATCTGTGGCTGGCATCTTCAGAGAATGGTTGGGTAGGAGTGTGTGGGAGGGTTATATACTGTGAGCCCCTGTTGGGGAGGATATGTAAATTTGTGTATTTGAATAGCTAGTTTCTGGGTGGAGATATACAAGGAGGATTAGTGTCTGTTTGGCTAATGTTCCATTGTCTGCTGGAAATCCCCCTGTCCCTGGGTGGAGTTCATTTGCATGTGTTGAGTTTTGATTTTAGTGTTTTTCAGGACTGGTAGCCAGATTTTGTTTACTTTTAGGGTTTCTTCTTTCTTGTTGAAGTTGTCCAGGTGTTTGTGGATTTCAATAACTTCTCTGTGCATTCTGACATGATAGTTGTTGGCCTGGTCCAAAATTTCTGTGTTTTTAAATAACATTTTGTGTCCAGGTTGGTTTATAACATGTTCTGCTACTGCTGATTTTTCTGGCTGACCCAGTCTGCAGTGTCTCTCATGTTCCTTGATTCATGTTTGCACACTGTGTTTAGTGGTCTCTATGTAAACTTGTCCACAGCTGCATGGCATGCGGTAAATTCCTGCAGCTGTGAGAGGGTCTCTTTTGTCCTTTGCTGACCATAGCATTTCTTGGATTTTCTTGGTTGGTTTGCAGATCGTTCGGAGGTTGTGTTTCCTCATCAGTTTCCCTATTCTGTCTGTGACTCCTTTGATGTATGGTAAAAATACCTTCCCTTTGGGTGGCTGTTTTTCTTCATTCCTGTGGTTTGTTCTGGGTCTGGCTGCTCTTGTGATGTCTGATCTGGAGTAACCATTAGCCTGTAGAGCCCAGTTTAGGTGTTTCAGTTCATCCTCCAGGTAGTGGGGTTCACAGATCCTTTTTGCCTGGGTGATGATTGGAGTTCTTGTGTAAACCAAACCAATAGTTAGATGACAAGGTATACAGAACCCCACCCGCACACACACAGACAGATACCTACACAAGAACTCCAATCATCACCCAGGACAAAAAAGAAGCATAATAAAAAAATTGGTAGACCACGCAAAAAGGATGTGTGATCCTGAAAAACACTAAAATCAAAACTCAACACAGGCACAGATGCAGGGGAAACGTCAGAAAGAAACTCATCTGCATCTCTCTTTTCTTTCTAGCTCACCAACACATACACTTCATTCATTCTTGAAATATACTGTTTGCTAAAGGTTAATAAGGAATGATTTATTTTAGTCAGAGGATACTGATCCCCTGCAAGTACAGCAATAAATGAACAGCTACAAAGATTAGTCAGTGAATGAAGAGTGGAAAACTCTTCATCTGAAATGCTTTCAGTCTCCAAGGATATGCAGAATCTTTTTCTGCACACATGAATCACTGTTTTATCTGGTTTCACTGTTTTTATGACTATCTTTGGGAGCTGTCTTAGGTCTTATTGTGAGAGAAAGGCGGCATAGAAATGCAATAAATAAATAAATATAAATAAAAAAATGAATCCTTTCTGCCTTCTCACTCCCAATCAAGAAGTGGGGTCTGCAAAGATTAGTGGTAGAGCACAGGTTTTACATGCAAGAGCCAGGAATGCCAAATACAATGTGCAGCATACCTAACAAGTTACATAACAAGGTACCTAACAAGCCCACTCTTTTCAGCATCCACCTTACCTTAACTGTATAATTAAGAGGGCAAGAGTAAAAAGCAGAATGGGAAGGCTAGGAAGAGGGAGTGGGGAGAAGCCAAAGAAGAAAGAAATGGTGGATGGGTCTGGGGAAAACTATCAGTTTATTATCCAAGTGCCTCAAACCCATGTGACACATTTTCTGCCTTTCTGATATTTCTTTTCCTGAGGCAGCAGGCCTCCCTGTTTTACTGAATGTGGCAGAGGAAGAGGGACCCCCCTCTTGAAGTCTAATGATCTAATTCACTAAAGTATATTTTTAATGTCAGTGTTAACTGGGGAATCTAGACAGGTGTAATCACCAGGAAAAACTGGGTGGATTAATAACTTGGCAATTTAATCAATGAATTAATTCCAGGCTATGACTGGGACAGATGCTAAACAGCAGGTAAGGGCTGCTGTATCACTTCTTTACTTAGCAGCATCCACAACACCACAGTTTTGTCTTTTGTGGGGGCAGAGGGGAAGATAGCTTGATAGATCTAGTCAGTTTAAGGACTTAAGGCAAAAAAACGCATCATTAGGATGAAATGATAGCACAAAGTGCAAAATTATCAGACGTCTTTGTTGTTTATCCATTCCCACTGCGTTGCGCTGGTGTGAATGAGGCATCACTTTTTATTGACGGCTTAGCCTATCAATAAAAAGTGATGACTCATTTGCCCCAGCAGAACATGAGGACGTCTGATAATTTTGCACTTTATGCTATCATCGCATCCTAAATGACGCAGTGTTTTGGCAATATTTGTCTTGTCTGATAAAGTCCATAGATGCAAGTGCAGTAAAATAACAGATAGGGTGTAGGGTTTGAATGTGAAAGCTGGCATTCTTTTCTTGTCCTACAACCCAGGTGGCCTTGGGTAAGCCATTATCTCTTAACCCCACTTAGAGCAAGTGGATGAACTGGATGAAAATTATAAAATGTTTTACTGAAGAACCTAATCTGTATTTGACAAGTATAATCAGCTAACCAGATAATAGGATACTCTGATTTATACCAAACTTCAAACTCTTACAGAACCAACACATGGGTTTTACTCTATAATATTTGATCCCAAAGAAATAGTATGGTTCATGTTCTTTTTTGAATCATGTTAATCCTCTTAATAAGATAGAAGTAACTTGTATTCCAAACCTAAATATTGGCATCACTAGCATAGTTCAGCAGTCAAAGACATACTTTTATACATAAAATCTTTGATTTAATCCTGGACACCTTGAAACTTTGGAGAACTGTTGTCATTCAGAGTGGGCAATACTAGACTAACAGGACCAACTTTACATGTTCCCAATATCAAGTAATGCTCTTGCAATACTAGAATAGCAGAATTGCCTTTAAAGTGATACATGGACACTGTGATTAGCTCACTCAGTTTACAAAATGGCTTAAATAAAATTAAATCCTATTAAGGCTGCTCAAATGCAAATACTCCAATGTAAGTTAGTTGAAAATGAATAGTACATGGACCAGTCTTATGCAAACATGTCTTTATTTCTTTGTCTGCTTTAAATGTGTACAATGTAGACTGATCCAGAATTATTCCTGCATAAAAGAATTTTGGCATGTAAAGAAGTAGTGTACAGTCTGTATGCTTGGGATAATGTACAAATCTGCACTATCGACATGGGGCTCCTATGTGAGTTTCTATACATGCTCCTTTCTAATATACATGGCAGATACTGGGGACTCTTATATCCTCACCTGCTGAAGTTATATAAAATGTGTATATAGAAATGTACATAAACACAACAGTTTTAGACCATGTTGGTTTTTTGAGGATTTATATACAATTTAACAAAAAACAACAACATTCTGACACATAATTTTATATAGTAATTAACTGCTAAGTATTGAGGCAGATTCCAGTGGTTTTAACATAACAGCTGAACAAGTTACACTTATAGCAAAGCAGTGGTCAGGATGGAAAGGCCAGATACAAACCACCATAAGGTTTCAATACTGACATTGGGTGAAAACAAATTCTAAATATATAAACGCACAGAAGTTGTCATGGTCAGAATGACTAGATATGGAGACTTCTTAAGAAATATCCTTGTAATATTTAGCCACTGGATGCAGAGATCTTTTACAGAGGGGCTGTATGGCCTTGTAGGAGAACAAAACAGACCTGCCCTACGTTACTTTGCAGAGGCTGTTGCTGTAGTTATATCAGTGCAAATCTGCTCTTTGGCACATCCTAATTATGTACATTTATAGGTCTGGATTGAAAAAAACACCAGTTTAATTATCAAAATAATATGCAGGACTTTTATAAGCTGTAGAACCCACAGCAGCTGTTAAATATTTATGGGCATAATGTTTTCTGAAAGTATAAATCTTAATTCTTTGCTCATTTGTATTATAAACTCTTGGAAAATTCATTCTAATTTAAAAATCTCTTCAGTGATATATATATATATATATATATATATATGCACAGAATTGCTTTCTGCTAACCATGCTATCGAGATATGCATAGAATTTTCAATGAAGCTGAATGATTCAGGAACCACAAGATTGCATTTTATGGTAGACCTCAGCTCAGTTTGCAGGTCAAATCCCATTAAGCAATATTTTGCTCTGTATGAAATCAATCCACACACTTACTGTCAGGTTTACAAGCATATATTTTGTTTAAGTACCTCATAGATATGGTAGAGGTTTGACCCTTCATCTGGCCAATAGTGGTAGCACTGTTTGACTCCATTTTCAGCAAGGGGTGTCAGCATGACAATAACGACACAGCCGTTTTCCCAAACCATCTGCAGACAAAGAAAGACACTGTGGCCACACTGTGACTGCCTAATTACTGCATGACATGTATAATTACTGCACTCAGACACACAATCGAAATTTATTCCATTCACAGGAAATGCATTTCATTTTCATTAGACACTTTTCTCTGCAGCTGCTTCCAAATCTCTGAATAAACTGGCATCATATTTTGTTATGTTCACATGAAATATTAAAGAATCTACAAAGAATTCCTCCAAATACTTTTCAAACAAATTCTGCTCCTATCTTTAGGATGATCTTCAATCCTTGTTCATTTCCACACCCATAATTTCAGAGTAAACAATGGACAGTGCTTTTTAAAAAGTCTGCTGCATTGTGTTTGTTTGATGTATAGAAACCCAGGATGAAATGTGTGTAACAAAGACCATACCATTTAAAATCTGACATGCTGTGTCAAACAGAAATACTCCTAGTATGTTTAGCTTGGATTCTTTTTCTGCTTGCCATGTTCAAAGATCATGAGCTGAGTTGTTGTATTAATGGAACAGCTATAAAATCTTCATTCATATAAAAATAAAACCAATAGTTTTCTGGAAAGGTATTTGTGCTTAATTTATTCTCTTTCATCTCATTTCCCCAACTACCCCAGCTGAATCCTCCTACCAATAATCAATGTCTCTGCTCATAAGCAATAAACCATAGATTTCAGGTATTATTGGACACAAACATCAACAATTAACATATGTGTCAAAAGGTAATGCAACATACTCTCTGGGCTATGTTTTAATCAATATATATACCAAATATGTGATGATATGGAAATTATGACTATGGGACTTCTTATAATAATTATAGTAAACTCAGAGCAATAAATAAATAAGCATTTTTAAAGAAAGCTAAGGCATTCACAGTTAAAGATTTGCTATATGTTTTATTCATAGAAACAATGAAACAAGCCAGGATAGTATATGTATGTTACAAACACAGCCTGTGGTGAACAAAAACCCTCCAGTGAATTAATATGGAGCTGCATAATCACTAAAAGTCTTCATTATAATGGTGTACATTGATGCTATATTTGCATGCAATTTTCATTGTCTTTTTATTAGCATATAAAATTACCTTATGAAAGGAAAACTGATCTTTCTGAAAAGGGTTACATTTATTTCACAGAAATATTTATCAGCAACTGCATTGAGATGTAAATGAAGTAAACAAGAAAAAGGGGGCATTTGGGTAAGCAGTACAGAGATGTTACATTCAATTAAAAGCTTCCTTCCTTGTTGTACATGGATTTATTTTTTACTATAATTTCATTTGTTTATTTAAATAAACAAATAAAACTCCATATTTTATCTAGACAGTATTTTCATGCAAATATCTGATAATGTTAGAAAGATAAAGGTATATATGCTGTAATATTTGGTAGTCATTTCTCACATGATGTCTCCCCCCACTCCTTTAGAAAAGTAAAGCATTGCTTAATGCACTTGTATGGTGGCCTGGTACTCCATCAAAAGATACTCTGATTCCACTTAAATCAGTGAGTGTAGAGAATTTTGCCACCAATTCTGAACAATGCAGAGAAAAAAGTGCTGGATTCAAAGGAGAAAGTAAGTTTTAAAAATCACCCTTTTGTTTCCTTCAAAGACCTGTATTAATTTCAGCTTAAAACCACAAGAACAACCCCAAAATATTGTATATATGTTGTCAATTCTGGTAATTCACAATACTTCTTGAAGTTCTTAACCAAGTCTTTTACTTCAAAATATCTGTGGTAAAAAGTGACAACAAATTGGCAGGCTAGCTGGTGCTTTGATCACATAACGATTTAATGTGCCTTGAGAAGGTATAGAAGCTCATTGAAGCCATTATGAAAATGAGGAGAAACACTGCTTTTATGAGTGCAATAAAAACACAATGATCTAGGTCATAAACTAATCATCTAGCAGTTGCTTGTGCCACCCAAGTGTAACATTATGAAAGCCCACTCATTTAGAGAGAGGAAGAAGAGTCCTTACAGTTTGGCAACCTTTTCCCTTGGCTGAAAACCCCAGAAGCATTTCTTAATAGAAGAGCTGCATCAATCTCTAAAAAAATCCTTTAAGCATAAATCCAAATGAAAGTTAATTTAAACAAACAATTTCAAAATTACCCTAGGGTACCATATTTCTTTACAAGTCATTTTATGAAGTGCATGACACTCAAGCTAGCAATACAAGTGAATCCCAGCAATCAAATTCTAGGATATTACAGCTATATTTAACACTTTTTGGAATTTCCAATATTTTCTCTCCTTCTTTTAAATGGCATTCACTCCCTCCAACCTCCCTGAGCTATTAGTTTGTCATTAGGGTTTCCTGGCTATTCATGTGGTTTTTTTTAAAATATCCAATGCAAAAAAAGAAAAAGAAAAAAGAAAGGACACATTAATTTGCTAATGATATTTAATACTTATTGTTATTTATTGATGTATGACTTGATACATCAATAATGTCAAATTGATGTTATTTATTGATACATCAATAATTTATTGATTCGTTATTTATTGATATTACTTATTGATATAGTTGATACATCAAAGTGCTCTTTGAGAAAAGATAGTTAACTCCTCTAAATTCTGCCTCTTTGGAGATCTTTACAAAGAGTATAGATGGCCATCTCTTAAGAGTGCTTCAGTTGCGTACTCCTGCACGACAGAGGGGTTGGACTAGAGACTCCTTGGGAGTCCTGTCCAACTCTATGATCATATTTTTCTGCTACTCAAAGCAATTGCTTTTGGTAAGGTCATCCCATCATGCCATTCACAAGACTATGAAACCTCAATTTCCCCTCCTAAAGTTTCTTTGGTCATGTCCTCAGTCAGATAATTTCTCATGACCTTTAGCAGCTTCACATTTGGCTCAGTCCTAGGGGCAGCACCAAGTAATACAGTCTCATTGGAGTGCAGACCACAGGCAATGTATGGCCTTTTAAATTAGAATAGGATGCCTGCAGAGTACCCAGACTTGGTATACACTACCCAGATTGTCTACTGCACATTGTAGTCTTCGGATTAGAACAGAAGCAACACTCTGGATTCTGTCATCTTATCTTGGCTGCCCAGGGCACCGGATGTAGACTTCCACTCCATGCTCTTTTGCTGAACCCTGCAGTCCACCCCTAGTTGGGATTACAAGTACTCATAGTCCAGCTCATTTCAGTGCAAAGTTAAAGCATGGCTTTCTATCACTGCCTTTGGGGCTAACCGATTTCTTTAAAATGTACATGTACATGTAAAGGTTTTATCCTCTGAATGCATTTTACTGGGTCAAGTTATTTAATATGGTTTTAGTGTGTTTACATTATCCTTTATTGTTTTAAATTCTAAATTGTTTAAATTGATTTTGAATAAATCGTATGCTGCTCTTAGATCCCATGATAAAGGGTAGGATATAAATATTTTAATAAATAAATAAAACCCCTTTCCATTAGTAGTGGTTCGTCTGCAGCTATGAACAGAATAGACAACCTTTTCAAGCAGTGTCTATCCTGAAGTGCCCTGGCACCTCCATGGCTATGTGGTTGACCTCACTATTGCTTCTGCTGCTCCACTCCCACCTGTTTCCTCTATAAGATGCATATTATAAATCCCAAGTCACATTTTGCCTATGAGGTGGAAATGTTATTTCCATAAATACTCTCCATGGCATTTCCTTGGTATGCAACATGTATAACAGTAAAATAAAACAAACATGCACTTAAAAGCTAAGACAAATACAGTTCTGCCTTCACATTTGCAGGCTAAGCAATCGTGGATTTGATTATCTATGAGTTATTGTAATTGCTACTGTCTCCTCTGTTGCCCCACACCAATTTTTAACATGGACTTCAAAACAGTGGTGTTGCTGGGAGGAAATCAAACTGGCAAGGTGGCTGGGCCTGGCTGTATGCTTGCTTGCTCACATGGGCAGGAGGAAAGAGATGGGACAGGGGAGTGAGAGGAGGGAGGGCATGTACACTTGCTTGCTCACTCACTCCCTTTACATAGGGAGATGGCAGAGTACAAGGAGTGAGGGCACATGCTTTCCCTTGTTCGCTCACATAGACAGGGGAGGAAGGGGAAACCATGCCTTATGAGGAAAGACTTAGGGAGCTGGGTATGTTTAGCTTGGAAAAAAGATGGTTAAGAGGCTATATGATAGCCCTGTTAGTTATTTGAAGGGGTGTCACACTGAGGATGGAGCAAGCTTGTTTTCTGCTGCTCCAGAGACTAGAACACGGAGCAATGGATGCAAGCTCCAGGAACAGAGATTCCACCTCAACATTAGGAGGAACTTTCTGACAGTAAGAGCTGTTCAGCAGTGGAACACACTCCCTCGGAGCGTGGTGGGGGTCTCTTTCCTTGGAGGTCTTTAAACAGAGGTAGATGGCCATCTGTCAGAGATGCTTTGATTATGATTTCCTGCATGGCAGAGGGTTGGACTGGATGGCCCTCGTGGTCTCTTCCAACTTTACAATTCTATGATTCTAGGTGTCTCCTCTCTTCCTCCTTCCAGCCCCATCTCATCCCCACACCCCCAAGAGAGTGAGTGAGCGAGAGAACAGGAGCCAGTACATGTACCTTTTGTTTGTGTTAAAAACAGGACTTTATCAGACCAGCATCTAAAAATGCTGTAATTCAGTGAATGAGGATAGCGGAAACATTGTGGCATTACTATACTTATTATCACATGTTGCTGTAATCACACAAAAGAACTGCCACAGAATTATCACACAATAACTACTAGCACTTTAAGAATGAGAGTTTACTTCCTGGATTTAGCATGGATGCAATTTCGACAGTTCTTGTGAGAAGATGCAAGCACGCTTAAAACAGTAAAAAACCCTTAATTTACAAAGTAAATTAACAGACAGTTAAACAAACCTTAAAATGTGCAAATCTACCAGGAGAGTTCATAAAAAGAGTGTCCTGTGCTTCATTTTCGCATTCTCACCCAGACTTTTCTCGCTGTGGACTGCCCACTCACACTATAATCTCATGATTACAACAGTACATGGTTTTGCATGCATTCAGTACCGCGAACAAAGCACTATTGATGATCTATTGAGAGGTTAACCCATCAGTTAGAAGCAATGGGTTTTTTGCAGCAGGAGCACAGAGTAACAATGTGAAGATGTTGGAAAATACTCCTCCCCCACCCCACTGATTTGCTATTAGAGCAAATAGGTGAGAGATAGTACCGGGTATCCTGCATGCTTTTCTCTCATCCTGTCTTTACTGGGCATGGTTGTAAACAGTAAACACCAAGCTACAAGATCACATGACCTAGGTTTATTAACCTCATGGTCTTAGGTCCTTTACAACCCTTTGTTCCTTGCTTTCAAGCTGCATGCTGCCTATCCTTCTTGCTCCATCTCACTGGAAAGGTGAGTGAAGATTCACCTCTACTCTATTCAAATTCTATTCATTAATTAGTTAGGATGTAGGCTCCAATGCATATGTAGATTTAAAGGCCATTAATAAAGCTAAAGTTGTTTCTTTAACAGGAAGTTGCCTGTCTGTTCTCATGGCTGGGGTCAAAGCACTGTACTTCTACATCCTGCTCCGTCTCTCCTGTACTCTGCTACAAGAAAGTTAATTCCTGACAGTTTTAACTTTTAAGAAGTTCCCCAAAAGGGCTAACACCCTGGGAACATGAATTTTTCCCTGCAGAAGACAACAATGTCATGCAATAGCAGGGCCCATTCACACTACCATGACATCGTAATCCTGCGTTTTTTTGTCAGATCTGAGAAATGCCATGGCTTGGAGGGCCTAGAGATATTCATAGTTTTTCCACTTGCCAACAGTAAATCATAGTAGTTTGGCAGGCCTTTCCTAATTAGATCCCGGCCTCAGGGGATCCTGGCCTCTTTTAGTCCGCTGGCTAGTTACTGTATTTATTGTTTTTAAAGTGATTTTAGCCAGTTGCTTTTAATTTATATGTGTTTAATATTTTTTTATGGGGGAGGGTGGGGGTGGGGGTGTTTAGGGATTTTTATATGTATTGTATTTTAATTTTTGTAAGCCGCCCCGATTGTTTTAACAAAGGGGCGGGGTATAAATACATTTTATTATTATTTATTATTATTATAGTAGATTGGAGAGCAATCAAGAGGGCTGAAATATTACAATTAAAACATTTTAAATCATGTTGTCTAAATAATAACCAAGCTCATGGAGCACTAGAGCTAAGAATGTTTTCTGTGGTTGCCACTTGTTCTCTATGGTCATCACCTGAGATGACAGAAATGCCCAGCAGAAAATGTGAGCAGGTAACCATACCATCCAAGCAGGTAGATACAAGAGAAAGTGTTCCTTTTAATATCTATATCTTGAACTGGTCTTGGAAACAAACTGGTAGCTACTAAAATTCTTCCAAAACTGTTAAGGAATGGGCCACCATGATTTTGTCAGGATATTGGGACATCCAATAGTTAGATTTATTCTGTGAAGAAGCTGTAATATAGCAGTCAGTCTACACAGATCTGCAGAGCTAGCTGGCAGTTGCAGATATATCTATTTTGTTTAGCGCACAACCCTGGAGCTAAGTTTGTGCAGAGCTCACTGGGGGAAGGGGCTAGGAACTCTGCAGAGCTGCGTAGTTTTAGTTTGTCCTATGAAGTTGGACTGAGCAGTTTTGGTTTGAATGTTGAAGTGTGAAGATTGTTTTTCTTCTGTGGATGCTGTAATATATTGTAAATAGTCTTTATTATGTTCAAGTAAAGAACAAGAAGATTTTAGACATAAGCCTGTGTCTCTGCCTTTATTCTGATGCCTAAAGGAATAACACTCTACTACAACTTATTGCTGCCTGGATCTTTTGAAGAGGTTCCTAGTGCATACTACCACCTGACAGATTTCCCACTTCAAATTCAACTTGAGAGAGACCTTTGGGAGAAAGCAATTTTAATTGCCTGATTGAATTTAAAGTGTATTGCATTATCTTATAAATTATATTACAGGGAAAATAATAATACTGTATAGACGTGTGAATATGCTCCCCTCAAGGCTAATGCTTTCTACAGCACTGAAGATATCATTTCGGTTTGCCATGATCTGTTTTAACTTCTTGTTGTATTTAATGTTACTATCCTGTTTTAGCTATTACATTGCTTTAAATTGGAATTGTTTTAAATTGTTCTTAAATCTATATGCTGCCCAAGAAATCCTATTATAAAGGAGGGATATAAATATTTTGATAAATAAAATCTATTTGCTTGTCCCAATTAGATGAAGCCTATTGAATTAACTGCTGAATGGTAAGTAAATACTTCTGTAAATCTCATTGATTCAGTGGATCTACCCCAGCTTAGTTAGCCTGCCTAAATACCTTAAAGGCACCAGATCCCAACTGATCTTGAAAACTAAGCAGGGTCAGCCCTGGTTAGTACTTGGATGGGAGACCACCAACGAATACCAGGTGCTGGTAGGCTATACTTCAGAGGAAGGAACTGGCAAAACCACCTCTGAGTATTCCTTGCCTAAGAAAATCCTATGAAATCATGGGGTTGCCATAATTTGACAGGTGGCTTGAAGGCGTACGTGTGTGTGCACGCACACACGCATGCACGCACACATGCACACACACACAAAAGCTTGGATTGAAAATATAACAGCAGACATTTTTGAATGTGGCGCATTTTCCATTTTTTAAACAAAAAAATTATTTCAGTTGGATGATAACTTGCCCTTTGAAAACGGAAAGACTCTTCCGTTGGTAGAAGGGCAGGGATCCAGCAGAGGCATTCAGTGGGAGGAAGGAGACAGGATGCCGACATTAACTAAGTCTCTGCACCACCTTACATACTGCTCTGGACATACCAGCTCTCCAGAACGGATTTTCAGAGACATAGAATGTTAACATAATCACTGCTCCACCTCTTTTCTACTGCAGGATCATCTTATTTATGGAGCTCTGCATTGCACCACTCTGGATCCAACTCCTAATCTATCACATTTACTAAAACAATGTGTACAAGTAGTTTGAGAAAGAAGGAACAAGTGCCGTTTCATGTGTAGATAGTCTTCAAAACAGGTGTACACTTTCCAAAAATGTTTTCACAAGTGCTGTTAATAATGATTTATAGGAGATTATTAGACAAGTCAAAAATGGTGTTATGACGATACCATTAGATCACAAAAGGGCTTCCTTATAAGACAACATTATCCCCCATCATCTCCCAAGCATTCTGCTGCCGTTACAAGGGCATTCTTTTTTATTGTCAGAGAGAAGCCAGTAATTGATCTCTCGTGGTGTTTCCATTCTGGATTTGCCTGTATGCAATGATGTGTCTCGTTTTGCTGGTGAGATTCCAGCGTCAATGGGTGGTCATGCCAGAACACTTCCAGGTAAGATCAGGGCATCTAGGTAAACTATCCTCTTTTTTGTACCTTCCCTGGGTTACTTGTAATGTTTTTAGTGTGTTTGGGTGCTTTGTGTTGTTTTTGTGTTTATTTTTATTTTTGAATTTCCTGCACTCATGTCTTCTCACAAGAACAGGTGGGATTTCACTCCAGGAAGTGAATGGAGCTCCGTTAGAGCTCTGTTCACTCCTGGGCTGCCTGAATGACAGGAGAGAAGGTAAGTGCGGTGAGGAAGGTTATTGTTTTGGGACAGAGGCGGGATTGGAGATTGTGGGACAGGAGCTAATCTCCATAGTCTGTAATGCAGCTGTAACTATACCAGCTGCATTACCAGCTGTAACTATAATCTGTGAAGCTGTAATACCAGCTGTAACTATAATCTGTGAAGCACTTTGAAATATCTTTTTTTTTAATAATCCAGGAATGCAGCAAAAAAGAGACATTCAGACTGATTCACTAAAAAAAGTCTTTACATATACAGTCGGAACCGCTTTTTCCACAGGGGTTCAGTTCTTGGACTTATCACGGATACTGGAAACCACGATTAACAGTGAACTCTATTAAAGTTGAGGACTTCTGGTAAAAAACATACCACAGAGTTGCATTGGAGGGATGCAACTGTACCTGGTGGGTGGTGTTTGTACTTGGGGACCCTAAATTGTACTTGGGGACCCTACAATCTATGCATTCTTTCTGAATGTTAAGCTAATATTGAAAATGACTGACTTTGGCAAAGTTTATACTTAGATGATTTAGAATTAAGAACCTGTCCAACTTTGTCAAATTGTCATTTATCAAGTTTCTGAACATGTAATGTAATCAAGAAACAGACAGAAATATAGTTTACACCAATACCTAAGCAGTCAAAAGACAGAAAACATTTGGAAAAAACAGATTGCATGTGGCTCTTATGTCTGGGGTGTACAGATTTCACACCTCTTGACATCCCTACTGTTACAATTTATGTTCTATATTTTTTACTAAGAGAAATCCAATCTAAAGCTCCTCCTGGTAAGCCTGCTTATATTTTTTCACTTCCATAGAAAAAAGCCATAGAGGCAAAGTATCACCATGAAAGACAACACGTGATAAATATATGAGCACATGTTCTTGTACATACCAGGGGAGCATGGTAACCCCCATTTTCCTCAGCAAAAGGGAAAAGGACAAAATTCTCTATCGTGGTCTATATTATGTAGTTTATACATACTTAGCTGTGTAACAGAGGCACTAATAAATCCTGTTAGTGAATTTTGAAGATATGTATCAGGGCACTGGCAAGAGTGTCTTGGTGCACATCGGGCTGTACCAATGTTCATTGCCACTCCCTAGCCGATACCTCGATGTGCACTGGACCTGTTGTGCATTGGCCACTTTGCTGGGTTCCCTACATAGTTATGGAATGGCACCACTTGGTGAATACAGACCTTATGTAACTGCTCGATTCTATTTCTTGCAGATGTAAGTCACCTTCAATGATGTAAGCCCCCATGTGGATTCTGGCCCTGGTACTGATAAATTTTAGAAGAGTGGATGCATAAGGAGAAAGCTTTACACTTTACACTTTATACTATTTTCTTTCTTCTTTCTTCTTGGGACAGGCAATGGAAATAGTCCACTTTAGGCTAATTCAATTTTAGCACCAATTAGAATAGACCTCTTGACTAGCTTTGGAAAGTGACACTTCTGCACTTGCAACTCACAGCCCTTAGCTACTTGATATTTCTGGCTCAGCTACAAGTTGTAGCAGCCTCTCCCAACCATACTGCATTACACAATGTTTTATGTAACAATGCTCATAAACTCCAGTCAGCATGACCAATGGTTGGGGATATACCAAAACATGTGCAGCCAGAAATGTCTAGAGGACTTTTAGAGAGGACTAGTTTAGACTAATGACAAAGCTACATATCACATCAATACTGGTGGATACTTATGAAGCAGCCACATTATCTACTTCAGGTTCTTTAATAAAGCAGCACTGAAGTCTACTCATCTTGTATAGCATTTAGTTGATTCTTTTTAAAGAAAGATTTTATACACTTGTTTAACTCCTTTAATTCTAAAAAAAATACCTGGAACACAATCACTGATTAATCGATAGGCACCAATGATTTCAGAAGAGATTCTCCCTAGTAAGTCTGCTTAGGACTGTAGCCTTCCTGAAACTTGTAGGCTTGCCAATACAGAGAAATTAATTTTTACTAAGTGTGCTCAGAACTGAAAATCTGCCAATCACATTGGCAGGTTATGAAAATATTTCAAAACATTTTTCTTTAAGTATCAACAAAATACACATATGTACTTGAATGTATGCACACAGCTGCTCTGAAATGCCTAAAATGTTTCGTTTCCCCACCAGGATGAACTAGGGGTCTGATTTCTAAACAATTAGGTTCTTGCAGAGGTACACAAGTATAGTACAATAACCCGCCAAAGCTTTTTGTTTCAAAAAATCAGTGGTCAACCCAAGGAAATGGAAATGTATAAGCTTAAGTAGATTATCAGATGAGCTAAATACGGTGTTACACGAATGCCAGGAGATCGCTAAAGGGCTTGTTTTTCACATGACATTGTTCCGCAGTCATGCTCCTGTGCTGTTCCCGTTCTGCCAGCAGTTGTTTTTATTGATGGGCTAAGCTGACAATAGATCACCCATTCCATTTCTGTAACGGAATGACGGGTGAGTGAAAAGGTGCCCTGTTATGCTGGCACAATGCCAGCATCAGTGAGAGGTCCATGCCAGAACACTTCTGGGTGTGATTGGGACGAGGTAAGTGACACACTTTTTTGTACTCTCACAGGGTTACTTTTTTTTTTTAAGTGTGTTTTTTTATTTAAAAAATTATTATCAAGACATTAACACTGAACAATAACAATATCTCTCTCCTCTCTCTCTGGCTTTTCTTCGCAAACGAAGATTCAGGAAGGACTCATCCCACACTTTCTGCAAGTGCGCTGATGACTAAAAAGGCCAATCTGAGATAAACAAGTCTGGTTGCAGAAAGCACAGCAGAAGTTCTCCTTGGGTGATGTTTCTGGGTTGTGATTCTTTCTGCATTGTCGTTTCTCTTCAAGACTTGTTCGGTATGAGTTCTCAAATAAGGCTGCAGCATTGTGGATAGTATGTCTCCATGCCTCCTGATGTGAGTCCAGGGCAGACCATTGCTGGTGATCAATTTGGCGGAGTCTGAGATGTTGTTTCAGGGAGTCCTTGTATCACTTTTTGGAGCGCCCCTCTTACACTGACCCGTGGCGAGTTCATCGTAAATTACTATTTTTGGGAGGTGATGTCCTCCATCCTAGAAACATGCCCTGCCCAGCGCAGCTGTGTTCTAAATATCATGGCCTCAGTGCTGGTGATCCCTGCTTTCTCAAGCACAGCAACATTCGTCACATAGTCAGTCCAGTGTATATTTAGGATTGTGCGTATACAGCACTGATGAAAGTGTTTGAGGAGTCATAGGTGGTGGCGATAGGTGACCCATGTTTCAGATCCATAAAGGAGAATATATAAATTAATCACATTGACCGTCACCACATCCCATAAGAAAACACCATGGTCCCGTCTACACGATTTAAATAATATGTATGGCATGCGAAAGTTCGCACTTCGGTACAAACGGCAATTCGGATGCACACGAATGCAAAAGAGGGGCCCCCCGGTTTTACACCCTGAAATACGCACACGCGGCGTTCGGGAGGGAAAGCGGATCGTGAAGAGAAATCCGTACGCCGTTCGGATGGCTGACGGATCTGTACGATCCGTTCGCACACATATGAACAGGCTGTGTAATCTGATTGGCTGGCCGAGTAGAGGGGGCGGGGCTAGCACGGAGGGAAATTGGGAGTGGCCACCATGTTGGTTTCCCAGCTAGTGAGAGTCCGGTAAGTCCGTGAATGTATATGTTTATTTATTTTTATTTTATATCGTAAATACGGAAAACCGACTGTCCGTAAACCAGGAACCTTTAAAAAAAAAAAAGCAGCGGGAGATTTAAAACTGCCACTTGGCTTGCTTGCTCCAGCCAGCTTCGGGAAGAGGGAGTCATATGGAGTTTAGGGGGTTTAAAAAATCATATAGCCGGTTCGTATGCATACGAATGACAGGCTGTTCGTATTTTTTGCCCCCCATACGGATTTTTTTATGGTCGTATAGCCACATCCCATATCTCATATAACATATAACAAAATTTACCACAAATACTAAACAGTACATTACAAGAAACTGGTGATCTCCTCTACTGCCAGGTCTTAGTTGGTAAGTATACAGTCATCCCTTCACATTCACGGGGGTTAGGGGCAGCTAACCCCCATGAATGTGAAAAAAACACGAGTAAGAAATGAACTGGGGGTGGGAGGGTTTTCACCGCCCTTCCCAAGGCAGCAATCTGCCTTGGGAAGGGAAGGGAGGGGTGGGAAGGAGGCTTTTCACCCCCCTTCCCAAGACAGCGATCTGCCTTGGGAAGGGAAGGGAGGGGTGGGAGGGAGGCTTTTCACCCCCCTTCCCATGACAGCGATCTGCCTTGGGAAGGGAAGGGAGGGGTGGGAGGGAGGCTTTTCACCCCCCTTCCCATGACAGCGATCTGCCTTGGGAAGGGAAGGGAGGGGTGGGAGGGAGGCTTTTCACCCCCCTTCCCAAGACAGCGATCTGCCTTGGGAAGGGAAGGGAGAGGTGGGAGGGAGGCTTTTCACCCCCCTTCCCATGACAGCGATCTGCCTTGGGAAGGGAAGGGAGAGGTGGGAGGGAGGCTTTTCACCCCCCTTCCCAAGACAGTGATCTGCCTTGGGAAGGGAAGGGAGGGGTGGGAAGGAGGCTCTTCACACACACCCTTCCCAAGTCAGGATGGGCTTCAGGAGAATCCCATGGCTGCTTTGGGAAGGGCAGTGTGTGTGTGTGAAAATCACCTCTGCCCTTAACTCCCCGCTCTCCCGGGACATGGCTCTCTACCCCAAATGGAGCCAAGCCCCAGGAGAGCGGGGAGTTAGGCAGCACGGTTTGGTCAGGGAGCACTCCATTTAAATCGTCTCCTCTCCCTTGTGTGCTAGGGAGTGAATCTGATTTAAATGAGGTGGTTCTTGAGCAAACCGCGAATAGTCAAAACCATGAATGTGAAAGCCGCAAAAGTGGAGGGGCAACTGTATTTCCCCCCCGCAGTAAAAACTTAATTGATTAATATTGCTTTTTATACAGTTGCTTTATAAAACAAAATTTCCCTTTATCGTGGATCATCATTTTACAGATTATTATCTCTTCTTTTCAATTCCATATTTGCTCCTTCCTACTTTAATTATCTACTTAACTTATTTTTATTCATTTTATCCTTCTTCATACTTTATTCTTTGTATTCATTATGTTTTTATATATTCTAAAAAGGGATGCCACACCTCCTGATATGTTCCATTTAATTTATTTTCTAATACATGAGTAAGTTTTTCCATCTCTGCTACTTCTATTAATTTTTCTAACCACTCTTCCTCTACTGGTGTTGTTTCTTTTCTCCAATGTCTGGAATATGCTATTCTAGCAGTTGTTATCATATGCTAAAGTAGTCTTTCTGTTTTTTTGGAAATTATCTTGTTGTCAAAAATACCCAACAGAAACAGTTCTGGAAGGATTTCTATTTTAATTTTTATTATTTTCTGAATTCTGGACCTAATCATATACCAAAATTTCTTGGCTTTCGTACATTCCCACCATTGATGAATTAATGTACCTTTTTTCTCCTGGCATTTCCAGCATCTATCTAGTTTATTACCTGAGATTTTCGCAATTCTTACTGGGGAAAAATACCATCTGAATATTACTTTTAGGGCATTCTCTTGTAAGCTATATGATCTTATAAATCTAGTGGTTCTTCTCCACACCCTTTCCCAATTGTCTAGTCCAATATTGCGACCAATATCAACTGCCCATTTAATCATATATTCTTTGGTCACTTCCTTCTCCATTTCAAACCCTAGTAGCAATTGGTATAATCTGGATAGAAGATGTTGACTCCCTTTGTTCAATATTGTCTCAAAGTTAGATTGTTGCATATTTATACCTCCTTCCACTATATCTTTTTAAAATCTTTCTTTTAATTGGAGGTAGGGAAACCATTGTATCATTATGCCCTCTTGATGCAGCTGTTTACTTTCTTTCAATTGTACCTCACCCTTAGTCTCTTGAATTAAATCTTTGTAAGTGAACCATTACATTTCTCTCCTAAGACTTCTTATTGACAATGCTTCAACTGGTGATAATAGGGCTGGGACTTTATTAAATGAATATCTTTTATATTTTATCCAAATTTTGTAAAAAGATCTCCTAATTACATGGTTATTAAATTGTTTTTGAGCTTTAACTTTGTGATACCACAAAAAAGAGTGTCAACCAAAAAGTAATTCGTGTCCCTCTAATAACAAAACCCTTTGGATACCTAATGTTACCCACATTTTGAGCCACATCTTCATTATATTATGCCATTATATTATGGCTTCATAATATAAGCCATTATATTATGGCTTCATAATATAACCTTATGTCCAGAACACCAAGGTTTTTTTTATAGTGTGTTTCTGTGCTTGCTGTCACTTTTGTGTATGTATTTTTCTTTTAAATTTTAAATTTCCCACACACTCATCCTCTCGAGAGAATGGCCTGGGCTTTCAAACCAGGAAGTGAATGCAGATCTATTCGAGCTCCATTCACTCCTGGGCTGCCGAAAGGGAGGGAGCATCATACGAACAAGGTAGGAGTGAAAAGCTGGGTTATTGTGCTGGGATGGGAGACGGAGAGGAGATTGCGAGATGGGGATGCTTTTTTTGTCCCCATCTGATAATCTCCTAAAATGCAGTTATGATACTTTTATCACGTATCTAAGATTTATATGTTTTTATCTATTGAATATCTCCATCTATTTTTTAAAAAACTAAGATTTAGCACCAAGAAGCCAACAGGAGAAAGCTGAAATGACATTCGTTATATGAAAACAAACTAATTAGAAAGCATCTCTTTGGGTCCACAGGGAAGTGCCAATGATGTGTAAATGTATGTGGTTTCCAACAGCTCATAATCAGTTAACTTGCAGCAATATTCCTGTGTTACTTTCAAATACTTGCAAAATCAGAAATTACATTAGTGGTATGCAAGTGACACCTTCCAGTCTTTTACAAGTGTCATTATATTCTACAAAGGTACAATGCCCCCAGGCTCTGGAACATTCTGCCCAGAGAAAGTCAGATTGGCACCCTTCCTACCTTCCTTCCAGAGCCAAGTAAAAACTTTCCTGTTTCGGCAGGCCTTTGCCTATCTTTGCTAATGGCAGTGCTGGGGTATATGTGAGTGTTGTGTATTTGTGTGTGCGTATATATGTGTGTGTTTTTAGAGTTTTAGCTGTTTTTAACTTTTGTAGTTGTTTAATTGTGTTTTAACTTTTGTATTTTGCTCATTTTAACAATGTCTTTTTATTGTATGCCGCTTTGAGTACCAAATTGGGAAAAAAGCAGAATAGAAATAAAGATGATGATGATGATGATGATAATGATGATGCCTGAATCTTACTTAAATGTATCTGTGGGCATTCTCAGAATCCCAGTACTACTGTCTGACAAAGGAACATATGCAGAATAAGCCTGTGGTACAGAATCATTGAACAGATTTATTTTTACATCAGTGTGCTGCTAAAACACAGTAAAAAGGAACATAAACATGGCTTTAAATCAAGGCTGTGGAACTTGCAGCCTTCCAATTGTTGTTGGATTACTCCAGCCAGCATAATCAAAGGTCAAGATGATAGGACTTGTAGTCCAACAATAGGTTCAAAGTCTGTTTTTAGGCACAACTCAAAGTGCTGATTTTGATTTTAAAGACCTAAATAGTTTGGACATTATCAAACACAGCAAAAATCGCAGGATTACGACATCAGGGTAGTGTGCATGGGCCCTGCTATTTCATGACATCCTCCTCCTTGTGTTATTACCCCATGCTCCAGCCACGAAAAAAGCATTCTTTCTCATTCACAGGACAAGCCATCAATAGATCATCAACAGCACTCTTTTTGCGCTATTGACTGCACGTGAAATCACATCCCATTGTAATTGTGAGATTACAGCATGAAAGGGCGGTCTTCAGCAAGAAAACTTCCAGCGGAGAACATGAAAATGAAGCACAGGATGCTCTTTTTATGAACTGTCCCCTTGAGTTTGCATGTTTTTAGGTTTGTTTCAGTGCTTGTGTTTTCATTTACTTTCTCCATTAAGGGGTTTTTTTTTTTTTAGTTTTAAGCAAGCTCGCATCATCTCACAAGAACAGCCAAAATCTTGCCCATGCCAAATCACAGAAGTAAACTCCCATTCTTGAAGTGCTAGTGGTTTTTGTCCGATAATTCCATGGCATTTCTTTCGCGTGATTACAGCTATGAACGATAATAATGGTTATAATGCCATGATGTTTCCACTACCTTCATTCGCGGAATACAGCATTTTTAGATGCTAGCCTGATAATGTCCTTTGAGACCAGACCTATCTCCCTAGACAAGCCAGCATGAGTTTTAAGATCTGCAAGGGAAGGCATTCTCTCAGTGCCATCACCTTTGCAGGTGTAATTTGTGAAGCCATGGGAGAGTGCCTTCTCTGTGGCTGCCCACAGGCTGTGGAACACCCTTCCATGGGAGGTCCAGATGGCCCCTCCCTGCTCTCTCTCCACCAGCAGGTAGAAACCTTTTAGTTTAGGGAGGCCTTTGAAATATGAATTGTGTTAGCAGTAGTATGTGTGAAGTGGTGTGCTGTATTTAATTTTTAAATTTTTATTGGTAATTTATGTTTTGAATATGTTTTAACCAGTTTAATCATGGTTTAAATAACATTGGCATTGAATTCCTTTAAAAAAATGTTTGTAGAATAGGATTTCTAATGTAATATTGTTTTATATTTTTGTAAGCTGCCTTGGGTCCCTTTTTGGGAGAAAGGCAGAGTATAAATTGAAGACATGAATTAGTAAATAAAACCATGGGAACCCTATGCCTGCCTTAAAACAGCCTCATCTATTTATTAACAAATTGACAAATTAGGATGTTTAAACCTTTTCATAATCAAAGCACAATTCAACTGTCCAGATCTGCTGATGGAATGATTCATCTGAACAATAGTGTGTAGAGTCGAAGGCTTTCACAGCCGGCATCCATAGATCTTCTTTGGGTTTTTTCTGAGCTGTGAGGCTGTGTTCTGGAAGAATTTATTTCTGATGTTTCGTCTGCATCTGTGGCTGGCATCTTCACCTGCATCTGTGGCTGGCATCTCCTACCCAACCATTCTCTGAAGGTGCCAGCCACAGATGCAGGCGAAACATGAGAAATAAATTTTTCCAGAACATGGCCACACAGCCTTGAAAAAACCCAAGGAAAATCAACAGTGTGTAGAAATTGCATGAAATGGCTAATTATGGTTTACCACAGATTTGGAAGTGACAGAGAAGCACCAAGCAGAGTGTTCAAGGGAAAAAAGAGCACATGAGACACAGGGCTTTTTGATAAATCTGAACCATGATTTAGTATTATGTATAAAGGAACTCAAAATTAAAGCACTGACATTGGTCTCTCCAAAGTTTCCAATTCTTTTCTATTGTAATTGCAGATTCCTCTATTTCTTCATGGTGGTCAAGCTAAACACAGAATTCTAGAACATCCCGTTATCACCTTGACAGAAACATGTCAACAAAGAAAAGCAAGCCAGCATAAAACTTTTTCAAAAACACATTGTCTGAATAATGAATTTCAAATTTTATTAATTAAATGTTGGTATTCCCTGGTTAGTATTTGAATGGGAGAGTACCAAAGAATACTAGGTGCTGTAGGGTATATTTAAGAGGAAGGAATTGGCAAAATCTTCTCTGAGTATTCATTGTCCAAGAAAACTCTGAAATTCATGGGGTCACCATAATATTTGAAGGCACATACACTCACACAATTGTAAAATTTGGTATTTTAGTGATTTGTTTTTGAAAAAAATGAGAATATTTTTGAAACACTATAGTTGGACTCTTACTATAAAAAAAGAGTCAATTCAGGTAGGTTCAACCATTCTGGACTATAATTTAGAAACATTTCCTAGATGTAAAATATTCTTCTAACATCGTGTTTGTGTTCACTCACCACCTTAAATATTATTTTAAGCTAAAAGCCATGGACACATTGAAAAGAATTTTGGGATGGTGCTGGTAGAGGTCACTGATAAACCTGCTATGCTCATGACCATTAACAACATTAGAGCCTGCAGACTAGGAACAGAGGGGTCTTCTCTGCAAATTACTAATGCAGTGCCGGGCAGTTTTCCATGTTTCTAGGAAAAATGCTTTCCCTCTGCACTCTGCTGAAGAACAGATTTCATTTCTGGTCTGGTCTCATATCTCTGAACTTCTAGGAGGACTGTATAGTTTATATCTTTCCTAGCAAATGCTTTTCACATTTGTCCTGCCTATGAAGATTATCAGATGACCTAAATATGGTGTTGCATGAATGCCAGGAGATCGCTAAAGGGTTTGTTTTTCACATGATGTCGTCCCTGTGTTGTTATGCTCCTGTGCTGGTCCCATTTCACCCTCGTTGCTTTTTATTCATGGCTTAAGCCATAAATAGATCGCCTGTTCCATTTCTATGACAGAATGACAGGTGAGTGATAATGTACCCCATTATGCTGGCGCAATGCCAGAATGAGTGGGAGGTCCGTTCCAGAACACTTCCGGGTGCAATTGGGACATCCAGGTAAGTGACACCCTTTTTTGAACCCTTGCTGGGTTACTTGGGGGGGGGGGTTAAGTGTGTTTTTGTGCTTGCTGTCATTTTAAAACGTGTATTTCACTTTTTATTTTAAAATTTCCCACACGCTTGTCCTCTTCTGTGAACAGCCCGGGATTTGAAACCAGGAAGTGAATGCAGCTCTGGAGAGCTGCATTCACTCCTGGGCTGCTGAGGAAGGGGTAACATTGCACGATTAAAGTAAGTGTAAAATTGTTCATTATTGTGCAGGGACAGGGTCGGGAAAGGAGATAGCGAGATGGGGATGCTAATTTTGTCCCCATCTGAAAATCTCCTATATTTGTTCTTTGTATTTCCCCAGTTGTTCCTCCATGATGAGGGAGGGACTAAGTCTATTGCAATGTACAATGCAGGGTTGTTGTTTTTTCTGTAAGATATTCTGGTGTTGTCTATACAGTCAAAAAATACGAACAAGATGCGAATGTATGGCGATTGATTAAACAGCTGTTCACAAAGATATGTGTCATTCAAAAGGAGAGCAGCAAAATCCACTGCAAAGTCCGTGTGCACCACATCCAGGGCTTTGTACAGATTTTCCAAAAAGCTCCGTACGACTTCCGAATGTGCCATTGTTTGAACACTCACATTTGCACAAATATGAATAGGCAGTGCAATCTGATTGGCTGGCAAGGATGGGGGGCGGGGCTAGCAAAGAAGGAAAGCAGCTGAAGCCACCATGTAGGATTTGTAAATATGGAGTGTTGCTTGTGCACACCCTGGGAAACTGCGATGGCAGATTTAAAATCACGGTAAATCACTCACGGCCGCCATCTGGCTAGGAGGTCATGCGGAGTTTGGGGCTGGCATTTTGGATATGTAGACAGGTTGTGTCATTGCGGACACCTGCCTTTTCGGATGTGTTAATATTTTCCCCCCTCGTGTAGACAAGATCTATATTTATCTCTTCTGAAGCAGCTTGGGACTTTTAGATATTTTTTCCTCAGTAGATCATAAGTAGAAGCCATTCCCACCTCCTCAGATCTCTATTACTGTTCTGTCCAGGACATAGGGAGAGAAGAGCAACCAGGGACAGTTCCATCATATTGGAGCCCTAGTGGCTGGTGAGAGCCCCTTCCTCCATCTCACCAAGCAGTTGGTGAGAGGCCATTCCAATTGCCACTGCTGTGACCTCTGAGGGAGAGAAGAGCGGCCAGCACCTGCTGGACTTAATCCTCTCTCCTGCTATAATCTCCCTTGTATGTCCTGTCTTTTTAGACTGAACACCTGAGGGCAGGAAACGGTGAAATTAATGATTTGTAGATTGATCTGGGAGTCTTTCTGACTAAAGGGCAAGGTATAAATACCAATAAATAAATAAATAAATAAATCTCTCTTCCCATCTCACCAAACATCATAAATATCAGCCCAATCTCCTTTTATGTATTTGTTCTCTTGTAGACATGTTTGCTTCATTGGGCCTAATAAATTAATGAAGCTGAAACTCTTTATTCATCTATCGGACCTTTTGTGGTCTTGTCAAGGCATGTAGCACCCTATCCTTCTTCATGCACATCTATACAGAATATCCTGAACCAAGTCCATATCTCCAATCACAGTGTCATCATCATCATCTCTATATTCATACGCAACCTATTGCATATTTGATACTAGGCTTACAGGACCACAGTCCATCATTTTGTTTTAAGTCCAGAATGCTTCTGCACTGGTTATGACCATTTAGCATGGTATAAGTACTTGTACAATGATATGCAAATAAGGAAGACTTTTACCTGCCAAAAATCTGTGACGGTAGAAGGCAGGGGGCCCTGAGCAGCTATATATGCAGGGTTCCTAGGATCATGGTCCATCTAAAAAAAATAAAATAAAAATCAATTAGATCTGGAGTTTAACAGTTTGCTACAGAATTGTGGATAAAAGCAATTCTACTATTTTGCCACTCAACTAGAAAACCACTTTCTTCATTTCTTGAAAAAAGGAAATGTATTATTTTTTCTTTCCTTAATATAAGAACTTCCCCATACAAAATAAGGCTAGCAGTCTAGTATGAAGATGTTCAGCAATCAATGGACTATTTTCTAAATAGGTAATGTGAGATCATTTAAGCAGCATTTGATGACAGAATGCATTTACTTGGGAGATTCTGTGTCATAGCAACCTACAAGCATCTTCAAACATTTTTTCAATACAGGGTATTGTGAATGCTAGGCACATTTAAGTATCTCTTCCACTTCTATCACAGCACTCAAGGGCACATGCACCTAAAACCAAGCCAAAACTGAAAAACAAACTCCTTCCTGGCCTTTTCTAGTTAGTTCATTTGTTTAAAATACAGCCTTCTAACCCTCAATAGAGGAAGTTCTACTTAAAGACCTTAATTATTACATCTATTTCAAAGAGTGACCGAGCAGAAAAAAAAGAGATCTCCAGAAACAAAGCCATGAAGAGTAAATAGGATTAGGTAGTTACAAAGAATGTTTTCAAACTGATGGGTGGGTTTCTGGTCCTAAATCTTTGGCCTCATTCTCCTGATAAGGACAAGATCGGCTGATGGGAATTTAACCGCAAGAACAAAACCCCATTGATTGTAACTCTTAAACAGAATTCTCATTTCTCCTTCCTTTCCTCCCACCCTCTCACACACATGCACATATAAACAAGGCCAACATTCTACTTTCCATTATAAGTGCACAAAACTCATTTATATTAACAAATACTGAATCCAAAAAGTAGTGAGCCACTGAATTAATGCCAACCCCAATATGCATCTAGGTTTTATAAAAATGTTAACCAAAGACTCTAACATTTCAATGAAATATAAAAAGTTTATATCCACTCTAATTAGCCATTCTAATGATTAAACTATGTATTAAGTGAGAGATGTATCCCAAAAACATACCTCTGAAATGTAAATTGTTAGAGGCTGCCGACTTGGAAGGGGGATTTTAAATCTGTTCTCTGAGCTATTTTTACAATATTGAATACCTTCCTTCATTCTGTCCCTCCCAAGGGAGTATAATACAGGTGCCTGTGTTTTTGTTTTGTTGTTGCACGTTTAGCAGCATGAAGGGAATTATGACTGAGGAAATGAAGTTCTGGGGTGTCTCCCTCCCCCAGTACTTCTGCTATGAGCTCTGTAAAAAAGAATGTTTAAGGAGATTTTCCGACGCAATTTTTGGCAGGATATATTCCAAAACAGCTCCGTTGCTGCCACGCAGCAGGGGAGCAGTTTCAGAGGACGCCGTCCCTCTGCCGAACCCCTCCGTGTCACTTCCGTGACAGAATGGAGGAAACCGTGTTGTATTTCAGTCACGGGCAACAATCGTAAATGAAATATGACGCGGTTTCCTCCATTCTGTCACGGAAGTGACACGGAGGGGTTCGGCAGAGGGACGGCGTTGTCCGAAACTGCTCCCCTGCCGTGTAGCAGCAATGGAGCTGTTTTGGAATATATCCTGCCGAAAATCGCATCTGAAAATCTCCTTAGTCTAAGGATCCCCGTCCAACTCAAGGCTTAAACTCAAGGTTGTGCATGCGCTGGTAACCTCACGTCTTGATTTCTGTAATGCACTCTACGTGGGGCTACCCTTGTGCTTGGTTCAGAAATTACAGCTGATACAAAATATGGCAGCCAGGCTTGTCTCTGGAACATCTAGGAGGGACCACATTACTCCGGTTTTGAGATCCCTCCACTGGCTGCCTATCAGCTTCTGGGCCCAGTACAAGGTGTTGGTTATCACCTTTAAAGCCCTAAATGGCTTGGGTCCAAGCTATCCCAGGGACCAACCACCTTTTCCCTTATAATCCTCCCCACGCTCTCCGGTTCTCTGGGAGGAATTTGTTGCAGCCACAAAGATCTAGGCTTGCGACCACCTCCTAGAGGGCTTTCTCGGCTGTCTTTCCCAAATTGTGGAACGGCCTGCCGGATGAGATCCGCCTATTGACATCGTTAGACAGCTTTAAAAAGGCTGTCAAGATGCATCTCTTCAGGCAGGCTTTTCCGGAATAGCTAATCCCTGCCTCAGGAACCCCCTTTGGAAGTTGATTCTGGAGCTCCTAACTATTGCTGCTCGCTAGGAAGGGTTTTTAATAACAATTGTATTATAGGTTGATTTTAATTTGTATTGATTTAATAATGTTTTAAGGGGGGAAGGGATTTTGAGTTGTTTTATACTATGTATTATTTTACTGTTGTAAGCCGCCCCAATTGTTCGCAGAGGGGCGGGATATAAATAAATTTTATTATTATTATTATTATTATTATTATTATTATTAAATCATCACTACTTTCAGAAACTCTCTTTATTTGTGGAGCAGTTAGTTTGTTACTAATATAATGCTTCTCCCATGAACGCTTGGATCCTAAGTGCAGCCAATTCTGTGATTTCAAAGCACAATTCAGATTTTTATTGGTTGCTGTCCAATTATTTGTTTTTTGATGAGGAGCTAAAGAACTCTTTTAGGTATACCCAAGGATTTGGGCATGAACCACAGAATTCTGATTTTTTTTCTTTGATCATCAGATACCTATGCAGTATAACAAATCATTAAAAAAAAAAAAACCTTCCAGGATTCCAGAACAAGCCTGCTTTGCATGTACTGTGTATGTTATTTTCAAAATAACTACAGGTCAAAAGAAACTTGGGAACATGGAACTAGTTGTACAGTTTGTTGGATTCTGGCTATTGCTTATTTGAAGAAACTGTCAAAATACTTGTGTTGCTATTATTGTTGCTGTGTACCTTCAAGTTGTTTCCAACTTATGGCATCTCCAAGGTGAATCTATTATGGGATTTTCTTTGCAAAATTTGCTCAGAGGAAGTTTGTCCTTGCCTTCCTCTGAGGCTGAGAGAATATGACTTGTCCAAGGTCATCCAGTGGGTTTCCATGGCTGAGTGGGGATTCAAACCCTGGTCTCCAGAGTCATATTTGTCAGGATCAGTCTCTGGCAGGACCTGTTCCTGCCATTTTCAGTATTGTATCCCGCCAGATTTCATAGAATGCAATATGCTTTTGCCCTCTAAGTTTCAATACCTCTATGATATGCTTTCTGGATTTTTGTGCCACTAAAGTTTTCTGATTAACTCTGAAACTGCTGGTCACTGCATCTGGGAATGCCAGTACATGACACTAGTTCAACACTCAAACTACCACTCCACACTGGCACTCATGTGCTTGAGTTGCCTACAAATAAAATGTAAAACATAACATAAACACAAACTGTATAATTTGAAACACAATGAGGATCTTAAATAGATTATTTAAACTGTACAACATGTATGCACATTAAAAATTGTAAATGTCGATAAAAAGGATTTCAAAAATTTTTGTTTGTGTATGTAAAAACACACACACATACAGAGGTTGAGTATTCCTTATCCAAAATGCTTGGAACCAGAAGTGTTCCATATTTCAAACTTTTTCAGATTTGGAATACCTGTATTTGCATATACATAATGAGACATAATGAGGCTGGAGAGAGACTGAGGATCTGTGAGCTGGTGAGAGGCGTGGATTCTCACCATTTCACAAATCCCTGTGTCTCTGTTCAGCCTTGCATATACAATACAGATATGTACTATGCTACTTGTGTTGTAGCTCAAAAAGTTTTGGATTTTGGAGTACTTTGGACTTCAGAATTCCAGATAAGGGATACTCAACTTGTATATGTATTGGGAGAGTCCTATTCACACTCACACCCACATTTGGTAGTGGTGGACTTCCTAATCCAACTTTACTTAGATATAGGCTTATGAAGATGAGCACTCAGTTTCAAAGGCTTGGAGAAGGCTTAGCATGGTGGGCAGGTGGCATGAACTGCCCTGTTTGGAACTGTCTGATGCAGATCACAGTTAGGTCTAAGAAAACAATCACATGATAAAAGATGTTTTTGCACTAGATTACTTGCAAATGCTGACAGCAGTTTCCTTTCCTCCAGAAAGGGGTGATGACTCTAAACCTCCAAATTAAGAACTAGCCTGTTGAGGATAAGGATAAACTGGAATCTACAGGGTGGTAGTAAACTTTCCTTGTGGTAAAGTGCTGGATTGTATTGTGTTTTGTTCTATTTGTTCATTCTCTAAAATATCTAAATAAATGCTGACATTTCAGAGACAACGACCAGAATAAAACGCCAAAACAACTGCAGCAGCCAACCTGAACAAAAAGAAGAGATAAACCTAATCAGTGAGGAGGTAATTGGCACTGTCACAGAAGAAATACTTCTAAATAGTCTACAATCAGGACAAGGCCATTCTGGGACTTACAGGATAAAATCAACTGCTGTAAGAAAGCTGCAGCTTAGAGCACTGCAAACATCATAATGAGGAAATGCTGGTCAAATATGTCAACAAGTTAACAGTAACTCAGATGGTTGCAATTACTACATTCTAGTGAACAGAAAGCAACTATTGAGAAGATACATTCAAGTTAAGATTGAAAGCTGTCATCTATTACAGAATTGATGAGCATGTTTGTCTATTATGGGGTAGGAAATATGTAGCTCAGATGTTGTTTAACTATTAACTCCCAGTAGGCCAAGTCAGGATAGCCAGTGGTGAGGAATGCCGACACCTGCAGTTCAACAGTATCTTGAGGGCCACATAATTTCCATCTCACTATACAAATTCAAGAGCCACTGTGGCATAGTGTTTTGAGTGGTTGACTAAGACTTGGGAAGACCAGGGTTCAAAGCTCATTCAGCCATGGAAACCCATTCGGTGATCTTGGGCAAGTTACTCTCTCAGACTCAGCAAACCCCTTCTGAAGAAATCTTGGCAAGAAAACAGTGTGATAGATTCTCCTTAGCGTTGCCATAAATTGGAAATGACTTGAAGGCACACAGCATACACTTACAAATTCACAAGCTTGATCACAGAGCCTCCAAACTTGGCTTGTTATCTAATGGGACCGAAATGGAGACAACAGTAATGTTTTGGACTTGATCCATTAAGTAATTTGGTACAAACACTTCAGATTTTTGTAATTTTTTGCTTTACAATGCACATGTAGTAACCAATTTAGATCAAATTTAGACTTTGCTTACATTCTAAATATTTTCATTTCAATTCTTGATTGAGCAATAAACACTGGCTTAAAAAAAGATGTTTAGGATTCGTTTTGTATGAAACTTGATGTGAAACAAATTTTAAAGATGTAGGTGCTACCACTCAGTATTATGTTCCATTGAAATCATAAGTGATATTGTCAATGTGAACATGGGCAATGCAGGGTACAGTTTGAGTAAAGACATAACTGAATCACTATTTTCATCTATTACATAATTTCAGTGAATGCACATTTCAAAGTTTCCTGCCACCCGTTACTGATACTGAGCACATCAAGCAACAGAATTGTTATCATTCTTGTTTAAGAAATGTATTTATTTATAGATTTTCCTTCGTGTTTTGTTTTTTCCGGGCTGTGAGGCCGTGTTCTGGAATAATTTCATTCTATTTATTTATATACTTATTCGGAGCATTTATACTCCACTTTTTGGCCACAAAGGCTCCCAGAGCAGTTTACAAATTGTTAATTTTACAGTTCCCTGCCCTCAGGCTTGCAATCTAAATAAGGCATGACATACAAGAAAAGAGGAATGGCGGTGGGTAAGAGGATTAAGTCTAGCAGATAATGCCAGTTCTTCTCTCCCTCTGAGGCTAGAGCAGTGGCAGTTGGTATGGAGGGAGGGCCTTTCATCTGCTTCTGGGCCTAGGCATGATGGAGCTATGCCTGCCTCATCTCTCCCTCTAAGGCCAGGGCAGTGGGAGCTGGGATGGATGGAGGGCCTATATCTATGTTCTCAAAGTAAAGCCCGTTACATTAAAGACATGGCATAAAGCTACTGTATATACTCATGCATAAGCAGACCTCATGTATAAGTCAAGAGCAGGTTTGGGGGCCAAAGTTAATGATTTTGAGATGACCCATGGATAAGTTGAGGGTCATTCCACAGAGTGGGGAAAGCCGAAATGCCTGCACCGCCTTAAGGATCTAGCTGCCCCTGGCTGCCGCCATCACCATTTCCCTAGTCAGGCATTCGAAAAGAGCTTTTGCCACTCTACTCAGAGAAGAGGATGGTTCCTTTTTAAAAAAATAAAAATAAAAGTTAAGGTACAGTATTAACTTCTATCAAAAAAGGAACTATCCCCTTCTATGTATAGAGTGGTGAAAGGCAAGAGAGCTTAGTCCATCGCAGGAGTACCTAAAAGAAGCACCAACCCCCTTTACTTTCTCAGCACTTCTTTGAGGGGAAGCACCAAACAGCCATCGCAACTTTCCTGCCCATTCATTCAAAAAGGCCAGAAGCAGTAATGAGGCAGAGAGAGTAGAGGGGGTTGGTGCTTCTGTTAGGTTCTCCCAGGATGCACTAAGCTTTTGCCATTTGCCAATCTACTCACAGAGGGGGATGGTTCCTTTTTTGATAAGAATTAAGTACACTACTTATATAGACCTATGGATATGTTGATCCAGGTTTTTGGATCCATTTTTTGACTAAAATTTCTAGACATATACATGAATATATATACAGTAATCCTCAAGGATCCCAGTCCAGACTGAGACCATTGTGCAAGGAACACAGATTTAAATCACTGGCCTCTCAATATTACCCCTGCCTCCACATATAAACAAAATCCTTTATGCTAATAAATTAGTTTGCAAACACCAACAAACACTAAAGAATGATGATGATGATGCTCAGTTTTAACTGATACACTTTATAATGCTAAGTCCAGCATTTACACACACATATATATATAAATGAAGACTTGGAGACACAAAAACATTAAGAATCATCACAGCTCATAATTCAATTCATCTGATGTGTGAGGATCTAACAAGCATACACACACAATCCAAATCTATTACGCTACTTTAGATCTTTTGACTCTAACATGCATTTTGGCAGCAAAAGTAACGCTGTATGCTGGGTGTATTTTCAAGCAAGTCAGTTTTCCCACATTTGGTACTAACATGCTGCCATCATCTCTATTGCTACCTCATACACAGTTCTGTCTTGATAGAGACTGAAGGAAGAAAATGCAGGCCCACTTAAATGTGTTCAGGACACTTAGGGGAAAAAACAGACTGTTCCACAATAATAGCAAGTTGCAGCAGCTGCGACCTGTCTTAATGGTTTTACAACCCCATAAAGTTTGCATGCCTGTAGCTAAGATGGTGGCCGTGAATGGATTACTCACATTTTTAAATCTGCTGCCACCAAACTTTTTTTTAAAAAAACCCTATTTCTATGGTGCACACAAATGATATTCCCCCTCCCCCCCCCAAAAAAAGAGAAAAAGCACAAATCCCTGTTTTATTGCCTTAGCGATCACTCATTAAGGCAAAAATCCAACATGGTGGCAGCAGGCACTTGCCCTGTAAGCCAGCCCTGCCCCCTGCACTCATCCAGCCAATTAGGTTTGCATTTTGTCTTGTATGGGGGAAGCCATTCATGTTAAATCGCTTGTCTTAACAAGCGAAAATGCACATATCACTGGAGCTTTTTTAAGAAGTTGGGAAAAGCCGCAAATGCTTTTCTTGCATAATTTTCCCTCTTTTTGGCCCCCATCCTTCACAATATGATGAGACCATATGGGAGCCCATTAAGATAGCTCCATTTTCTGAGCGAATTCTGTAAGGAGTATTTTCACAGTTTAGACAACCCCTTACATTCCCTTCCTTTACTTGTCCCTACCACCATCTTATCAGCACAGTACTTGCACTTTTGATATCTTATATAAAGATTGCTGGATTGGGGATAGGAGGGAAGCAGGAACTAACAGGAACAATTATAGGAGACACCAGACAGGCAACAAACAAACGGGGACTGGGAGCATTTTCGAAGCTTTAGGATGAAGGTTCACAAATAGTACAAATGGAATTGGAAAGAGAAGTACTGGACACAACGAGTACTTTTCTAGTCAAGTTGCTTTAGCCAAGATCTCCACTTCAACCAACCAGAAATCTCTTCCTGTTTCTTTTACACCAAAGCTCTGTTCAAACATACAAAAATTATAACTGTGGAAGCAATGTCTGTGCTAGCTCTAGCCTTCACCTTCCTGCATTGAGCAGGAAAAACACAAGAACATAGAAAGAGTACCCTGCTGGATGAGATCATAGGTCTATTTAATTCAGCATTCTGTTCCCACAGTGGGCAGTTATATACTTATGGGAAATAGGATATAATGGAAATAGCAGTAATAGCATTTTGCTCATGTTCTCCTGCAACTGGTATTCAGAGGCATTTTGTTGCTATTGTGTTCCTTCAAGTTGTTTCTGACTTACCAATCACAGGGTTTTCTCTGTAAGATTTGTTCAGAAGGGGTTTGCCTTTGCATTCCTCTAAGGTTGAGAGAATGTGACTTGCCCAAGGTCACCCAGTGGGTTTCCACGGCTGAGCAGGGATTTGGACCCTGATCTCCAGAGTAGCAGTATAACCACTACACTACTCAAACCACTACACCACGCTGGCTCTCATTCAAAGGCCCACTATCTCAGATATTTGAAGAAAAAAATGAACATAACATCTAATAACCACTGATGGTCTTATCTTCTGTGGCAGCTATCCAGACTCTCTCTCTTACAAAACAAAACAAAACACTCAGCAAAAGCTCTAGCAGTTTCCACCAAGGTGGTGAGGCTTATATATGGCCCTGGTGGCATACATACAGTGCCATCCTAGGTAAAAATATAGAGGATTATCACCAAAAGGTTGACCACTGGGAGATAATGTGTGAAACCAACCAACTTTATCAATCAACCAATTGTGTCAGTATCAGCTATGCTTTCTTCTAGGTCAGCAGTGCATGGTTAAGGAAAAAGATATGAGCAAAGGAAAAGGTGCAGTGAGACTGATTAGTGCTCACCAAACATAAGACCAGATTGGATGCTAGTGCTCATAGAGAAAAAAGCATCAGTTGTTCATTTGTATCCTTTAGCCAAACTCCGTGAACCACTGGAGCCAATATAGACGGTTAGCACCAATGTTCTTGAAATCAAGTAAATTGATGTAACCCAAGCGGAAACATCCACCAGTGTATATTTTGTCTAAATGTTCAAGATTCTTAAGAGTAATTTTACAAACAATCCCTAAGGATTTCAAGATCTTTTAAGAACAGAACAATAAAGTGGGGTTGCTAAATGAAATCTGCATGTTATGCTAAATTCTAGCAGATAAAACATCTTCAACATCAAAGCACAGCTTCTTCCTCCACATCATCACTAGAAACAGATAAATCAGGAGCAGTTATCCAAAACTTTCTAGAGGATAAGGGTGAAAGTACATCTTACACTCACTGCACAGCTTGTAGCAACAGCTTTGGGGTTTTGTTAATAAACAATTACGCATGTACAATTCCTATCATGAGTGCCCCCCTTTCCTTCTACCACCTGTAAAAAATGGAAATGGCCCCTTCTGCATGGCTAGAGCCTTTACAGAAGCTGTCAATGGTGCCAAGGACAACTTTTTGTTTTCTAAAGCCCTTAGCCACACGGGACAGATTTCTATTCAGATTAGGAAAGGAAGAGTTTCTTTTGAAAGATGCTACATTAAACCAGCAATTGCGCACACTCTGCAATTTAATTAACAAATATAGAAGACATAGTTACATGCAACACAGTAAGGATAACATGAAGCTTAGCTTGAAGATTTCTCATTTGAGTAAGTATCAAACATTTCCTGCATTGTAAAATTTATACAGAAAAAACCTGGCTGAGTGTTTATATTTATACTGCATATAATAATGCTTTATCACACATTTTTTGCCCTTATAACATGCCCATTCAATAGCACAGAAATAAACAAGGAAGTCTTGTAATATACAATCAATATTTCCAGTTTTTCATGGTTAATAAAGGACCAGGAGTCACCTGAACCAACACAACATAAGCTACCATTAACTAGAACCATCCTTTGTTCTGTTTTGGCCTATTGTATGAAAACTTCTGCAGAATATCACATCAATCCATCTCTAACCTAAAAGGGTTGAACATCTTGAGTGTACTCCTCCTTGCCCATCCCCCATGAATGAAAATTGATTTAAGATACCTTAAACCTGGAGGATATTATGCAGAATACTAATTCACTGCCAAAATTAATTCTACCTGAAGTTTTAAAACATTTGTGTCCATTCTGTCTGTATGCTTTTTTCAGTGCCCAAGTTAATATGTTAAATGCAGTGTTTTTTATTATTATTCTTTAGGAACAGTGTTATGCTGCCCTTCTGTTTAACACATTTTCAACAGTATGTTTGTGCACTGAACATTTCCAGATTTTTCTTTGTGTTCTGCAGTTCTACATCACGGCATATATTCTCCTGTGGAAATCTTATACAAATAAAATAACTGTTATAAGAGACTTAGAATTAGTTTTGTAACAGATTTGGGTCCAACTGTTGGTTGCTGGATTATTATTATTTTTTACAGTTATATTGCTGATATTAGTTTCATTTTTCACTAATTATGCTCTTTGGTTTTAAGCAATATAATATAAACAGCTAAGAACTTGCATAGTTCACTTCTCCATCTGCTAGTTGTTCAATTTCAGTGCATACTTAAACTTTAAAGGGCCATAAAAGAGACCAGATCTTCCTGTCCAAGGTTCAAGACTAACTCCTGAACCTTAGGCCCCGTGCCTGGACTTTTCTGTGGGTGTTCCCACTTACTGTTAGAGTTCCAACATCAGAGGGAGGAGAGAGGGAAAAGTGGCCAGACCAAGGCATTGGTGTGGGCATAAAGTGAAGAAGGCTCTGAATTTAGAGTACAGTCGGATCCCTGTATGCATGGGGATTTGGTTCCCAAACTTACTGTGGATAACAACGAACTCTATTAAAATAATGGGGCTTCAGGCTAAAAATACCATAGAGCTGCATTGGAGGACCTAGAAGATGGCTAGAGAGGATACCTATATAGGCATTTTCTAGGAAGATTCTATCGTATGTGTTTCTCTTTTTGTGTCCCGCAGATAACTGAAACCGTGGATATTGGTTCCATGGATATGGGGGTCCGACTGGATCTGCAGCCCTTCCAGTGACTGCCATCTACCCATTTAGAGTTTTGGTCTAAATATTCCTCTTCAACTGGTTCCAATGGGAAGGAAACATTTTTCTAAAAAAAACAAACCTAAGAGGAAAGGGATACAAATGCCACTCTTCCTTCCTTGCTGGCACCAGCCCACCAGGGCCTAAGAAATATTGGAGCACTTCAACTATAGAGTATTGAAACTTCACAGCAGGCTTAATTTTATATAGTATTGCTGGCAATCCCAGATACAGTTGTGTGTCCATGTTACAATGTATTATGTATCTTCTGTTTTTCTAAAAAGGCAAAAAGTGAACACACACATACAGAAAACATTTTAAAGAAGTATAATACTACTGTTATTTTTCTTCTCCTTTCAAACTAAAAAGGGCACAGGAAAAATGGGTCTATCTTAATTCCTGAATATTAAACAAAAGTTTTAAATCCCCCTTTTAAAAAACTATAATGGAGTAAAATAAATAAATCTGATATTCAAAGTCATTATGAATTTCAGAGTCTATTCTCGGTGATAAAATTTGTATGCTGTGTTTGAACAAAACTGTCATGTTAATCACATTCCTCAGTCTGGTGGCTTCAATAATAAGCAAGCTGAAGGGTAGGTAGTATTTTTTTTTAATGTAGTTGATGGGTTCCCCCCTCCCTCTCCAACACCCTTAGAGGAAAAAAACAGAATTCCCATTTACTTTCATGACCTCTGATTTAAAAGCAAAGATTGCACATTATTTACTACTGGATGATTTCCCTGAAATTTAATGAGGACTAAGTACAAATATGACAGCTGTAATTATCACAGTTTTATTCTGCACAGTCAGGGTCTCCTTGTGCTGTAATTGCAAGCTTTTTATTCAGCTGCTGGCAGCAGACTTATTATCATAGTATTTTATGTTATTTCAGAGAACAGGAAAGAAGATTTCCAGTTTAAATTTATTCTATGGAATTGCTAAACATCCTTTCTTCCCAGCTCTACGTTAGTATATATGAGGGGGGAGGGGGAAATCAGCCAGATATTTGATTAGATCTCTTTGCACATTTCATTTCATGTCGCTTTTGAGTCTGTAAAGTCTACCCCCTGTATTTTCATAGCATAATGGGAAGGAGGGTAGCTACTATGTGGTTTTGAGAAAGAAAGGAACATGTGGGCAGGTGGCCAACTCATTGTCTAGAGCAAAGAAGGTCCCCCTTCCATCCTGTATTGCTTTACTCATTTAGACTCAAGCCAAGGTTGAGTGAGCCCCAGCTGGAGGCTGGACCACTGACCCTGAAGCTGGAAATACACAGTTCTAAGCACTTTCCCTTTCCAAGGCCTTAATATAATAGTTTCATATGAAACTCTGGCTTTATCAAGCATGTTACACACTGAAGGGGTGGTGTAGAAATAAACGTACTGGTCTAATTCATTGTTTTTAGCTATATCACTATTAATTCTCCACTTGGAATATAGGGCAATTCACATCCAAGCACTTCCAAGAAGAAACACACCATACTCATGATATTATTGGCATGATAATTACTCCAAACTGTTAGAAGCTGAACAGTGATATCATTTTTTTTATAAGGTTGATGATAAAACCTAAAATAGGTGTGAAAATCTGATGCACTGATATTTCAAATCTCTGAAGATTCACACATCTGCTATGCTTCACTGGTCATTTCTGAACACATTTGGTTTTACTATGGATAAAATTATCAAACATTTGGTTTTACTATGGATAAAATTATCAAAATTATCAAATTATACACAGAAGAGGGGTTTATCTCATCACTATGAAAGTTAACAGGACTTTAATGGTGTCAACAGTTAACAGAGAGGTTTCATTGTGGATTTAGAAGCTTTCTTGCATGTAATATTATTACTACTATTTATCATTATTGTTATCCTCATATTTATTCATATTCTGCCTTTTCCCCAATCTGGACCCAAGGCATCTTAAAAAGGTAAAATAGATACAGATAAAAATTACACTTCGTGCAAAAGTTAAAAATACAGGTTGACTCAGTATCCATGCGGAATATGTTCTAAGACACATTCCGCACATGGATACCTGTAATCATGGATAAGAGGGACCACTATCATTTTCAATGAGAAGAATGCCAGTAGTTGACCACAGAATCATATTAGAAGACCTAGAAATGCCTAGAGAGAACATATATTTTCAGATGTGGTTATGGGAAACCGTCGATACCGAATCTGTGGGTACAGGGGTCAACCTGTATATTAAACTATCAATAGATTTAAAAGCAATAGATTTAAAAGCATGGGCATTAAAAAGAAAAGAAACAACAAACAGTACAACACATTATGATTTCTCTGATGCAGTCAACCATTGTAGGCCTGCTGAAACAAAAAGGTCTTCATTTGTCTACAGAAGGACAATGTGTGTGTTGGGGGGCACCAGTCTAACCTATCTATTTCCAGAGTTCCAGACCTGGGAGCATCCACTGAGAAGCCCTCTTCCATGTTCTCACCAGAAATAGCTGTGAGAGTGGTGGGATAGAGAGAAGGCTTCTCCAGAAGATCTCAGACCATAGCCAGGATCATATGGGAGAATATGGTCCTTCACATAATCTATATCTAAGCCATATACAAAATGCATTACAAAACAACATAGGGTTTCTACAGCATGAAAATAATACGATTTAAAAACAGAGCCAGAGAAAACAAACCATTGTGCCACTAATGAGCTATATTTTTCAGTCACTGAACTATGCTCTAATTCAATCTAGCTGAACTAGATTTTTAAAATATTCTACTGCCATTTATGGAACCATAGTTTGTCCTAAGGCATGCTTCAGTATAGGAAATTACCACCAATGAAGAGGAAGCAGATTCCTTGATGGACAGATTTCAAACCAAGATGAAGCCATACAAAAACAACGATTATAGGCCAAACACAGTTTAACGTCCTTATAGCATAATGACTAGAAGAATTAGTCCAACTAACGGGAAGACTGGACTAGACTACCTTAACTATTATATTACACTAACTTAATAATGAAAATATTAATTAATTAATAATTCTGTTATAGAGAACTAATGACAATTTTCAGGTGGTGTGCAAAATAATATAAAATAATTTTGTTTGGTTTTGTGTGTGCCTTCAAGTTGTTTCCAACCTATGGCAACCTTAAGGTGAACCTATCACAGGGTTTTCTTAGCAAGATTTACTCAGAGAGGGTTTGACTTTGCCTTCCTCTGAGGCTGAAAGAGTGTGACTTGCTCAAGGTCACCCAGTGGATTTTCATGGCTGAGTGGGGATTCAAACAATGTTCTCCAGTGTTATAGTCAAACCACTACACCATGCCAGCTCCTATAAAACAATTACCACATATAGAAGTTTTGATCTGGCAGCAGTTCACTTCTTCTTAAGCTTTGCCAGTATGACTTATCAGGGCCTTCCCCACACAAACATTATATCATGTACTATGCAGTTGTTACATAATTTAAGGAATCCAGATGTCTTAAGAAGATGCTTTTGATGAAAGAATATACAATATTCTTCCCACAATATTCTGTATGGGGAAAAAAGCAACTCTTCTTATACTCATGGGAACAAACACTTTATCCCTAGTTTACCTACTCAAGGAAGTTGGGTAGGTATGTGGTCTTTGCCTAGCATCTCTCATGTCCTGTATTGTTGTTATCTTAATGATTAATCCAGCCTTGAGAGCTTTGAATGTAATCTTTTAAATGTAGGTCCAACCAAAAACATCCACACTGGTCAAGAAGTCAGAGGGAGAAAAATAAGATGTTGATGTCACCATGGAAATGTAATAGTGCTTTAGGACCAGCACTAAATACTTCCAAGTGAAGAAAATTTACTGTAATATAAAATGATTTGGGAATACAAAAGCAATCAAATATTAGATGTATCAGAGTGGCTACTGCTACTGATAATACCAAAGAGATGCATGAATACCAGAAACATTATGAGAACTATATGCAGGTCCATGAACTGCTACCATGAATTGCATCAAAAGTAACCTTTCCTTAGATTAGGTTTAACTTCACCAGAATTGACCTTTGACTTCAGAATAGGGAAAGTAATTTGTTTTTGATAATATACTTACTATTGGACTTGCGTTGATGTAATCTGAATTATCATGACTGTTTTCTGCTTTCAAACATATTCTGCAGTGATCATCTGCCAAAAAGTAGAACGGTAGTATATTATTATAATTTTAATACAGATTTTTCAAAAACTGGGTTTGAACAATAAAATGCTGTTACACAATCATTATTCTAAATTTGCAACCTTCTGGAATACTATTTTAAATAGAATGCTATTTAAAATGTACATAACACATTGAGGAATAAATGCATGTTGCAGAGATACCAACTAATTGCCTCAAAAGGTAAATCTTATTAAAACATCTTGTACCCTCCCTTTTTTTGTAATTCAACACAATGCAAGTGGTCCTTACACCACCACTGCTCCTTGAGAGGAACAATCTACATACATTATTTGGAACCATGATTGCTGAAACCATGACTGCAATTCAGATATGGACTGATAAAGATAGTGGATATTTTGTAATCAGATGTGCTGAAAGAGTGCATCTCTTTAAATGTCCTCTGCAGATACATTATAAGAATGGTCTGCTCTGATTGGAATTGAAACACCAATTTATATACTTTCAACAAACACATAAATTTGATGTTGTTATGTTTTGATGAGCAACCATGGAATAACAAGACCAGACACAAAAAACTGGGTTAAATAAAGGCCACTTTATTTGACCTATATCCTATTTAAGTTAACTGGACCTGAAAGGTACAAGACGGGGGAGCAACCTGATGCGGGTCCAGAGAGGCGAAGTGTCTACCCTAAACAATCTCCTCAGCCTTCCCTTGGGCAATGCACCTGAGCCCTGAGGGATATCCAATAGTTGGTTTGTTTCCCGGCTGGCCACTTACTGGAAGGTAACCCCAGGGCACTCCCACCCAAGTCACAGGATATTATAAGTGAGAACAAAACCCCCAGTTCAGCCTCAAGGGTAGACTCCTTCCTCAACCCCTGGGTCCCAGCACCTGGAGAGGCCATTCCAGAGCCCAACCCTTCACCAAAAGGGCGCCAAGGTGTACACTGAAGTCTTAAATTCTCCCATGCTACCTTACCCTTCAGCATCTTTGAGCCATGGTGGTTCAGGTACACATTCTGTAAGATACCTTCTCTATAGGAGATGTATGTGAAGTCCATCAAACTCACTTAAGCCCCCCCCCCAATTATAAGAACCATATTTCAGATTCAGCATCCCTTATTAAGCACCTTAATAATATCAAGTTATCCTACTTATTCTCTGAATGAGCAAGACAGTGCTTAAAAGACTGTGGTCAGAAATGAAATTCAGAAACCCCTCCGAAGAAGAATGTCTCCCCCTTTCATGCATATGGCAGCCAGCACCCACCTCATTGCACATTACTATATATTCAGTAGTACAGTTGCCCCTCGGATTTGATATCCATGGATTTAAGTATTCACAGCTTGAAAATATTCTTTAAAAAATAATAATCCAAAAAGCAAACCTTGATTTTGCTATTTTATATAAGGGACACCATTTTGCTATGCCATTGCATATAATGGAATTTGAGTATTCATGGATTTTGGTATTCATGGGGGGTCCTGGAACCAAACCCCAGCACATATGAAGGGACAACTGTATAACATATGGCAGATTTTTTTTTTAAAGAACAGCTAATGAAATCATCAAGTATGTGGAAGAAAGCTGTGTTGCTTTTAGCCTTACAGAAAAAGGAACACATACACCTTCTAGGAAGCACGTACTACACCTTGGCCACTCTCAGTTGTGCTTTTAATCGTAAGCCCAATGCAAAGAACAGCTGCTTTATAAGCTTATCTACTGAAGCCAACAGGTGCTGATTCACTATAGCTAAATATCAGGTGAATAGCTCAAGCAGTTCTAATTACAAGTTAATAGTATTATACACTTTAGATGAATGCAATTGTGTCCAAAAGCTAAACCAAAGTTCTTTCCAATCAATGCCAACATTTCTGACCATATGGAAAAACTGCATGTGCCATGATGAAATTAATACTTTCACAGAAAGACATACAAAATGTCATTTGCTGTTTTCATGTTGGGAAGTAGTGCAAAGCAGTCAACACATTCTCAAGCAGCAGCCATTATAAGTGATCTGAAGCACATGGCAAGAAAGCAAAAATAGTTTTAAGACAGTATTTCTTGTCCTGATTTTCTGACAGAAAATGACTAACGCTTCTTTGCTTGTCCCCTATAAATCATAAGGCACTCTGCAGTGGTAGGTAAATGGGAAAGCAATAAGTACCATATTTGGATTAAATGATACCTACATGCTACTACAATTTGTGAGCGATTCTTCTGGGCATTTTCTTCCTTATGTGCAATGGTCACTGCATTGGGTTCAGCTTGATAAGCACAAAGCGCTTCCCATTCTTTCTCTAAACGATTCTTGTTCTTCAAGTGGTCTTCCATATAGGACTGAAATTAGAAGGATTCATCAGTGTTCTTTATATGCACAACACAGTTATTCCACTTAACACATGAATGAACTAAAGAGAACATTATTAGTCGAGCAGTCCAATGAACTGCTTGACTATTGCTGCATGTCTATGGGCTTATGGGACTTGAACTTCTCAAACAACAGCCTATGCAGTATAATAGTCGTATGTAAAGGAAGAGTTTGAAAACAACTTGTGATAAGGCTGTGGGGGAAGGCAGAGAAGAGTAAACAGTTCACCATCACTTGAGTACACAAATTTAGCTTTTTGTCTCCCAGGCTTTGCAAATAACTCTGAAATAAGAATCAGCGTAATCTATTGTTGAGCTCTGTGGTCAGAGCCATTAGTTCCAGGGTTCACCTGGAACAAGACAGGTAAGCTCCACTTCAGGCATTAAAGCAGATTATTTCTGTTAAAGAAAACAGAAAGAAGGCCTACTTTTACTAACTCAGTATCTGTGTAGTTCAGAGGCAGGGCAAAGGTGGTAATAAATGAAGAAGACACAAAGGCAAAGTAACACCAAGGGAAAATTGTGGAATCCAGTATGAAGAGCAAGAAGTTGCAAGTCTTCAGGTCATTAAGAGTAATACTATGGGAACATTTCTACTGGCTGGAAAATTTATCACCTGTCTATTCCTGTCCATAGCCAGAATGTCTCAATCAACTTTTTTCCCTGAACTGGAATCAATCCAACCCTGGAAATAAAGTTTCTCCACATTACAAAGTGACCATAAAATTAGTATTAAAATTGTGGTGTGTGTACAATATTTTTTTCCAAAAAAAATGAGAGAATGCTCAGAGAGTTCAAATTAACAAATAAATAAATTGATTTTTTTAAAAAAATCTGACACCATGTTCAAAAGTCTTGCAGAAGTTAGTTGGTAATTAACTTATTTTAAGCCCATTGTGGCAAAATACCAGTTTATAATAAAGAAAGGGGTTTCTCTTTTTAAGGTGATAACAGAATCTGGCATGCTTTACTGAGAGGTTTTACACAAAAAGCAGTGCAAAAGGATCCCACAAGTATGAAATATTTATTGTTCTTTTATGATAAAAGACAGTGATCTTCGATATATTTAAGTATTAACACAATGGTCAAGACCTTGTATAGTTCTGAGCACATGACTTTACATCATTTTCAACCATTCCTCGGAACAGGAGAAAGACAACCTGTCTAAATATGCAACCATGTCATCCACAACGAATCTGCACATATTTTGCTTATCCTACTCTTAAATCAGTAATAAAAAGGAATAAAACACTTTAAGATTCAGAAAACATTTTGCCTCAATACATCTAAATGAGGATATAGGAGAGGTAGAAATGATGCAGAAAATATTCCTAAAACAACTTCCAAAGAAGAGCCATCCATTAAATACAAGTTGAAAATAAAAGTATCACTTCTCATTAAACGTAATGAACCCATGAAACTAACTGCAACAGCTACTGTAATAACCACTGGGGAAATACATGGCAAGCAATGTTTGGTTCTGATGATTGGTTACTCTGAATTGAGAACATGGGTGGATATTCCCATCATTGCTAAAGAACTTCAATATCAAGTTGACCATCATAACTAAAATATCAGGTAAATCCAATATAACAGCTGTCATGCTTTTGTTCAGATCACTGTTATAACACACATAGGCTGGGTCCTGCGGTAGTCCCAACTGGAGTAGAGCCATTCAATTGTTGAATGGTGAACTCCAATTGATTTAATGGATCTAACTCTAGTCAGAACTGTCAACAGAATTGAAGCTATTTACTCAAAATGTCCATTTATTTCAAGTAAACACTCATGCGACTGCAACCTATATTTCTTACATTCCTCCCTCTCCACCATAGGACGTATGGTGATGCTGATGAAGGTATCAGATTTTGCTATTACTTTCTAACAGTTTAGGAAAACTCTGGTGTCATCCTTCTAACTTTACCATGAACAAACGAATTTGGATATTCCTTACAAATCAAAACATATGTTTGTTGGTATGAAAGTGTTATCTGATGTAGTGCCTGTTTTTGTATAAAACATTCATGGACATTTTTGAGCTCGTTTATGGAAATCACATCTGTCAAAGGCAGTCAAGATTTTAAAAAGGCATTTGCATAAGTAGTAAAAGTATAATAGAAAAGCACATTTAATGCCAATGAGATATTTTGGATTATAAGATTTGTCTCGATGAAGGAAGCAAAGAACACTGGTACTTGAATGTTAGTGACATGTATGCCTTTTGGTGTCTCCAAGGTGCTGTGGTACAGTATTATTTTGATGTGAAAGGATTATCCCATTAGAATAAAAGACATTTGGCACACATAAAAGAAGAAGAGACACTTAATAAGAGAGATTTTAAGAGATTATATAACAATCCTTTCTGAAAACAAAAGTTATACAATATCTTCAAAGCTTAAGCAGCATCTGGTTTTTATTGGCCCAGTAAGCCTTGCACATCTGTACAGAATCCTACAGTGCTATAAAAGAAGTTCTGTGAGAAGACCTGAATCTGCCTTTGAATTTCTACATTGGTTCATGTAACCATGAAGGTTGTTTGATAGGCTTAATACCTGAGTCTTTGTGCTTTCAAAAGTTAAAACCAAAAGCTGACTAAAAGTTATCAAGTAGCAATGGTACTATCTTCATAGCAAAAGAACCATATGGTGAATAGTCTGCCTTCTGTACAACCATAGTAGAGCCCAAAGAACACACTTCCATATGGACTATGGTAAATGTATCGATCAATTCAAGCAGATACTTAGTTACCATAGAAGCTTATCTTTTACTGAGTCAGACAAATGGTTCAACTACACATCTAGAATCCCATTTGTGTGTGTGTGTGTGGGGGTAGGAATAGCCAACTGCTATTGACACTGTGACGGTGGTTCTCAAGGGCTTCTGACAGGAATCTTGTCCAGCTCTACTTACAGATATTAGGAACTGAACCTGAGACCTTGTGCATGCAAAGTGCATGACCTGTGACTGAACAACGTTATTTTCTCCATGCAATGGTAAGGAATGCATGGGGTCACATTTTATTTATATATTATTTTATACTATATATTTTTATATATTATTTTACATGAAGTACTATTACTTCTCACTAATGACAGTTTGCCTGAGGCTGATGAGAACTGGAATCCAACAAAATCTGAGAGGTGGAGTCAAGCGAAGTCTCAACATGAAGTCTGATGAAATTCCTACAGACCAGAAGGGCAAGTAATATCAGTGTCTCCCAGTCCCCCACCCACCCCACTTTTTAAGAGTTAATATAGGTGACATGAGAAAAAGGCTCCTGCTTTTCCCAGGGAGCTACACTGCCAGTTCCCTCACTGCTGGGTATAAGCTATATCAGAAGCAGCAGCACAGCTTAAAATCAGCCAGTATATCTGTCACAAGATTTATGTTTCTCTGTATAATGATGCATTCAGTTGCTTCGGGGAAATGTTTTGCACTCCATAGGCTCCTAAAGGCAACAAATTTTCAGGAGTTGGTTGCTCAGTTATTCTAAAATACTAGAAGATATTCTTTCCCAGTCTTGTGCAGTATTATCTGATGCTTCTTTAACAGGCTTCTGTTTGAGAGGCAACACAGAAAGCTGAAAACACCAGTGTTTGCAAGGAACAAGAACTGCATGGAGAGAGGATATTCAGCAACCATTAGTTTCACAGGTTGCAAACGTCTGGTCTTACATGATAAGATGTGGTGATAGCTGCTAATTAAGCATGCTAAAATGAATGTCACAGTAGCTGAGGCCCATTAATCAGGAAACAGATATGAATAAACCTCTAGCATCAGAACTGTATTCAGCATGAACTAGTGGACACACTCAACTAGATGTTCTCTCCTCCAAAAGTAATTTCCCTACACACTTCTTTTCATTCACTTCTGCATGGCATGTGTGCAGGCACAAAAGCTTTTTTGCTATTTTATGTAGAAGCAGATTTTGTCTGGAAGCCCAATCACTGAAGTTGACCAGTGGTAAGGGGAGCAACCAGGTTTCCACTGGTGGTGGCCTTCCTATCATATCAATGTCTCCAGATGGGTGTAATAGTATAGAGGTGGTTCATATTAAAAGATGGGAAAAGAACTTAGGCATACATGTGTATCTGGAAAGAGCATCTGTTAACAGGGTCCAATGTTTAACACATTGTCTATTGCCATCAAGTTAACTTCAACTTATAGAGTCGCTATGAATGAGAGAGATCTCCAAGTTACCCTGTTATCAACAGCCCTGCTCAGGTCTTGCAGACTCAGGGGCATGGCTTCCTTGATTAGATCTATCCAGCTCAAATATGGTCTTCCTTTTTGCCTACTGCCTTCTACCTTACCAAAAAGTATTGTCTTTTCTAGTGAGTCATGTCTTCTCATGATATATCCAAAGTATGACAGTCTTAATTTGTTCATCATGGGTTCTAGGGAGAGTTCAGACTCGATTTGCTCTCGGACCCATTTATCTGTCTTTTTAGCAGTCCATGGTATCCATAGAACTCTTCGCTAGCACCACATTAGAAATGAGTTAATTTTCTTCCTAGTCTGTACATGTGCTATATGTATATGTAACATGTACTGCTGCCCAAAATAAAATTACAGGCAAAATAAAAATTATATTTGCAGAGAACCAGAAAATTAGAGGAATTTTTTTTCAGAGATATTTCACTTATATAGCCAAATGAGATTTCAATCTTTGATTCCTAAGCATTCTACACTACTAAACTGAACTTTGATAGGTAGAAAACCAGCAATTCTAGTAGGGAACCTTGGCACAATAAACATGCATCAGCAGAAATCCCCTCGGAAATCAGGATGCTACAATCCATCTTTCCAAGTGTATTAATGCTATACCAAGAAGGCTTTTCCTCAAAACTGTTCCCAAAGTGATAGCTACCATTACAATACTTCCTCTTTCCACAAGTAACACTTCTTAGTAATGAGCTAGAGCTGTTTCCCAGAGCTCCTGCAGTAAATCCAAGTTCATTTCCATCCATGATATTTAGCTTTGGAAGAATTTTATCTTTCTTTATACTTTTTTATACTTTCTTTATACAATTTTATACTTTCTTTATACAAATTTTATTTTGTTGAAATTCAATTAGCTTAGTTTACTCTTACTTTTTGCTTAACCCTGCTCCAGTTTCACTGCTATGTTGTATGAGTGCTACTATTACTACATAATACAGGGAAACAAATAGTGCTTAAAATCCATGCCTTTTGACTTCACATTAATATCCTTAAAGTGCTTCTGGGCAAGGATGTGCAAGCATGCCCAACATCTGCAAATATTTGCAAACCATATACATTCTATGCCTTCAACTCCAAATGGTTTAAATAGAATCACAGTACAGTGGAACAGTGACTATTGTGCAAAACCAGCTAGAAAAATGCCAACTCTTTTGTCCTCAATGCTCTTAAGTACCTTCAAGGTATCTCTTCTTACAGCTCATTTTCACTGTCAAGGTTTGGAGTGTACTTAAGGGCTGTGCTGGGGCTCCATATTAACAAAAGAGCTGTCCTTGGTCCTTAAGTGTACTGAAATTCAAATATGCATATTCAAGGCACTGAAATGCTGTTTGAAGTCAACTGAAGGAAAAGGCACATTTATAGAGGTTGAAAAATAATTATCTTTGAATAGTATAGACTTCAGGTGTGTTTACAACCTGATTAGGTGGCAACAAAAACTTTGACACTGTAAGTAGAAAAGGTCTGTGGCAGATCCTGGAAAAACTAGGATGTCCCCCCAAATTCCTTAAAATGATTATCTTGCTACACGAGGGCCAGCGTGGTCAAGTCAGATATGGCGATGCTCTTTCAGAGCCCTTTCTAATAACTAATGGAGTGAAGCAAGGTTGTGTTCTTGCACCAACTTTATTTACAATCTTCTTTAGCACGATGCTCCAAAGGGCTATGGCAGAGCTTGAAGAAGACGACGGCATCTATATACGCTACCGTACTGATGGTAGCTTGTTTAACTTAAGCCGTCTGAGGGCTCACACTAAGACTCTAAACTATCTAGTCCGTGAGCTGCTCTTCGCCGATGATGCTGCCCTTGTTGCCCACACAGAAGCAGCTCTGCAGCGCCTAACGTCCTGCTTTGCAACAGCTGCAGAGCTGTTTGGGCTAGAAGTCAACCTGAAGAAAACAGAAGTTCTTTACCAGCCTGCACCACAGGACGAACACCACCATCCCCACATTGCCGTCGGCAAATCAGTGCTCAAGTCCGTTCAGCAGTTCACCTACCTGGGAAGCATCATCTCCTCAGATGCCAAGATTGACAAAGAGATCGATCACAGATTAGCAAAGGCATATAGTGCATTTGGAAGACTTCACAAAAGAGTCTGGAGCAATAAACACCTGAGGCAAAGCACAAAAATCAGTGTGTATAGAGCCATCGTACTGTCTATCCTCCTTTATGGATCTGAAACATGGGTCACCTATCGCCACCACCTACGACTCCTCGAGCGCTTTCATCAGCGCTGTCTACGCACAATCCTAAATATACACTGGACTGACTATGTGACAAATGTTGCTGTCCTTGAACAAGCAGGGATCACCAGCATTGAGGCCATGATATTGAGAACACAGCTGCGCTGGGCAGGTCACGTTTCTAGGATGGAGGACCATCGCCTCCCAAAAATACTACTCTACGGTGAACTCGCCACGGGTCAGCGTAAGAGGGGCGCTCCAAAAAAGCGATACAAAGACTCCCTGAAACAACATCTCAGGCTTGGCCAAATTGATCACCAACAGTGGTCCGCCCTGGCCTCACATAGGGAGGCATGGAGACGCAATATCCACAATGCTGCAGCCTTATTTGAGAACTCACGACGAACAAGTCTTGAAGAGAAACGACAACGCAGAAAGAATCACAACCCAAAAACATCACCCAAGGAGTCCTTCTGCTGCGCTTTTTGCAACCGGACTTGTTTATCTCGGATTGGCCTTTTTAGTCATCAGCGCGCTTGCAGAAGGCGCGGGATGAGTCCTTCCTGAATCTTCGTTTGCGAAGAAAAGCCAGAGAGAGAGAGAGAGAGAGAGAGGTGGCAACATCTCCTCAAACATCACTTGCAATTTGAAATTATACCACTGGACCTTAAGTTGTTGTGTTCCAAATATGAGATTAAAAAAAAAACAAAAACTAAGAGGGGTGGAGAGGTCTCTGGCTATTTTCATGAGTACCTCCAGGCTGTAGATCAGTGTTAGAGTATATCCATGGACTTGCACTTACGTTGTGCAAAGGGAAAAAAAAGCCTTTGAAATGAAAAATAAACATTTTCTGCAAAGCTTTAGGAGTACTGGACTGGCAGTGTTTCAGAAGTGGGTTTCATCCATATGCTCATGGAGGGCTGCTTATGTATAAATTGTATGTTGCTATTGTAGCTGTTTCCTTATATTTACTTTGTTTTCTGACAATTAGCTATACTATACTACAATTATTTGTAGCAGAGACAGCCAGCATGGTGGTTTGGGTATTGGACTATAACTCTGGAGAATAGGGTTTGAATCCCAGCTCAGCCATGGAAACCCACTGGATCACCTTGAGCAAGTCAAACTCTCTCAGCCTCAGAGGAAGGCAAAGGCAAACCCCCTCTCAGTAAATCCCACTAAGAAAACCCTGTGATAAGTTCACCTTAGGGTAGCCATTTCAAGTCGGAAATGATTTGAAGGCACACAACAACAATTATTTGTTGCCTTGGATAGATGTGGTTTCTATGAACAAATGACTGAAGATGTAAGAACAAGATGTACAGTTCATTTTAAACAAGTGAGATGCCAATGGCATCCTGGCATTATATTCAATTCCTGCATTATTTACCATGAACCTTACCTTCAGCTATCACAGAATAAAATATGAGTGCAAAATGTGAACACAAAATTCTATGTTGGGCAGCACAAATCCAACTGTGGGTCCCAAGTACATTTAACATATTGAACCAAAAGGATTTATCTAAGTGCTGACTTACAATTCAATAACTGACTAAATGGGCCTCCTCTAACTGGGACTAGCAACTGAATTTAAGCCTCTACATTCTCTCCCACTCTCAAATGTTGTGACTATTCTGTGAGTCATTGGAATAATTTTTCTCATATTCTTGAATATAAATTCCCAGGTTTGCTTTTTCGTTAAAAAACCCCAAAACAAACTTAACTGTGAAACCTGAAATTTTATTCCTTGTATTTCATAAGCTGGAATTATTGTATGAATTTTCTCCAAATACCTAAAAACAAACACAAAAACACAAAGATCTATGAACTTCCTCATAATTAATATTTCACTAGAAAAAAATTACCAAAAAATTGCTTAAAATGTAAGTAAATTACCATATAATTTCAGTTTCCAATACTGTTTTCTCATATTTATGGCACAGATCTCATAACGCTCTTGAATTTGTAGTTGTCACTGAACCTCAGACAGTTCCAAGCAAGGTAAGGATACAATTATTCATGGTCTTAGAGAGTCTTTAACATTCAACATTGTCAGCTTTGGAGAAGTCTGGATCAGTCTTTCCTCACCATTGTGATGTATGCAGCCCTGCCTTCCTTCGTATTGCCTATCAGCAGTAGGAAATAAGGGGGAAGAAGGAATCCTATCCTTTTTCAGGCATAGCCACAGCGCTGTTTGAATTCTATTACTGGACATGCAGCTAATTCGCTAATAAATAAAAGTGACCGTTGCCAAATTTTATTTTTGTTTATTACACTGTTACCGTGCCTTTCTATTAAGAAACAGTGCTTAAGGTATCTAACAAATATCACTAAAACAATTCAAAACAACAGAATTTTTAAAATCATGATAAAGTAGTTTAAAAGGCCAAATATACATCCATCATAAAGACAGTGAGAGTGAAAACTGATCACAGTTCTAACATTCCACAATTTGGGAGCAACTTGGGAGAAAGCCCCCTCCCCTCTCTCTCATGTGTGCATGAAACAGTCCCCTAGAGGTAAAGGCATTCCCAAGAGAGCCTCTCCAACAGACCTTAACAACCAGGCAGGTTCTTAACAAGACTGGTAAGTCCCTTAGACAGACAAGTCTTTAGATAGCCAACGCTTTAAAGATTAAAACCATCACCTTGGATTGAGCCCAGAAAACAACTGGTAACCCAGTGTATAGTTCCATACTGTGCACCAGTTCACAGCACACTTGCCACATTTTGCTTTTCAAAGATTGCCCAGATAACACACGTTGCAGCAGTCTAGGTACATTGTCACTAAGGCATGGGTGATTGTTCTCAAATCAGACCAACTCAGGAAAAATCACTCAATTGAAATTATGCAAGAGCACTTCTTGACATTGCTGGTAACTGTAAGGGCTTGTCTATACGAGCCCAAAAAAACATAGTGTCCCATAGAAAAATCAAGTTGCAGCAGCTGTGACTTGTCTTAATGGTGGTTTTATCCCCAGCAGGCCCCATAAGCTTCACATTCCAGATGACGGCTGAGGAAGGGAGAAGAGGGCGAGAGAGTCCTCTTTCCCCTTCCTCAGCCCCATGGGTGGGCAGGCGGGCGGGCGGAGAAACCAAGGAAGGGGGAAGAGGCTCTTTTGCCATCTTCCCCCTTCCTTGGCCCCATGCACAGGCAGCAGAGAAACCGGGTGAGTGGGCGGGCTGTGGCAGCGGGATGGGGGGGAGGAACCACGGAAGGAAGTAGAGGAGGAGAGAGCCCTCCTCCCTTCTCCACCCCTGGCAGTGGTGGCGGTGGCAGGGGTGGGTGGGAATGACAGCTGCCCTCCCCCCTTCCCCATCTCCAATCACTTGAGGGGGAATGGTGGTTGCAGGAGCTTGCCTTGCTAGCAAGCTCTGTCCCCTGTGCTTGTCTGGTCAATCAGGGATGTGCTTCCTCTCATTTGGGCAAGCAAATCAGATTGATTTGCTTGTCCTAACAAGCAGGAATGCACATTACCTTGCTTTTTTTAAAAAAAAAAAAAGATGAGAAAAGCTGCGAAGGCTTTTCTGGTGAGTTTTTTGGCCTTTTTTGCCTCCCTCCTTCACAATAGGGAAAAATCACACAGGATGCATTAGGATAGGCAGGATTCTCCTCACATTTCATGAGGAGTTTTTTCACAGTTTGGACAACCTCTAAATCTAGGAATAGTGCAAGGTTAAGGAACATTTCCAGGCCCTGATTTTTCAGGGTACACTCTCTTTCAGTAGGAGTTGAATCCTAACCCAGATTTTCCAGTGATCACAATATAATTTCAGATTGTTTTCCTTGATGCTGCTCATTACTAGACCTAGACAATGGTCAAAGGTACCTTGGCATTTAGTAACAAAAAGAGGCACTTCTATTACTGCCTCTTTTATGCAGTAGGAGGGAAACTGCTCCTAAAAAGGCAGTAACCAGGACCCTTACTCATGGCACCAACTTTGCAGATTTGATTGAGCAAGAGAGTATGGGCTCAGTAAATAGGTGGCAGTTGTGGCTCCAGATACCCCACCCATATTCTTGAGATCTACTGCATCTTTATAGTGATGTACTAAAGCGTTAAATGTAGCTGGGGCTGCTTCTGCAGATGACACAGCACCTTTTCCCTGGAAGACTCTCAAATTCTCCTTGTACATAGTGGCCACTGGACAATGTGAAGCTGTTTTTTTGCCTCCATCTTTCCAAACAGCAAAGTCAAAGAACAACCCAAGTCCACATTTCTTCATCAGGAAAATGACATGTAAACACAACTTTAGACTGGCCCAGACTACTAGCATGGTCTGGTTGGGACGGCAGGGGAATGCACTGGGATTGCAGTTGAGTTGTATAGATGGAATGACTTTCATATTTCCCCTCAGCTGAAAGCAGACTTTTGAAAATGGGGCCAATAGTTCACATAACTGAATATTATTGAACCTCCTCTCCTCCCTCATGTGGAGAAAGATCTACTTCCTCTAATGCTGACATAGATGACCTTAGGTACAGATGCTGCTGAGATCATATTAAGCTGTAATAACACTGTCCAGAGGTTGTAGTAGTTGCTAAGACAAACATCCTTATTACATACTACGTTCCTCCAAAGCCAAAAAATTTAACACCCCATCTCTTGTGCTACTAAGAAATGCTTCTGTTTTCTAAGATGGAGAGTCGCAATGTTTATTCGGCTTGATGTGGCTCAGAGCAGAAATTATGGTAAAAAATTAAAAAGAATAAATTTGGGACCCATGAGCTCATCTTCTGCATCTAGCAGATGAACTCATCCCCCAGAGGCACATTCAGTAAATTAACACTTTTGTCATAAACTGTCAGTTGCCTTTCAGCATATAATGTACGCATTTCATACAAATAGAAAAAAACCCTCCCTCTTTCCACAATTCTGCCTTCCCTGGAAGATCTTCTGACCCTTTTACAGAATACATTAAAAACATTACAATCTGTTTCCAGGGAGGTAGGAGAGGAAAATGTTATATATGACAGCACATTGTTTTAATTATCTATTCTCTAAAAGCACCACAGATACCAATAGATGATTTCCTGCTCACCATTTGGAGAAATAATGGCTATTCTGCATCTTTCAGTGCATTATATCTAACCACATTTTAAGCTTTGAACCCTGCTAAGCCAGCTAATACATGACTACATTGGTGCCACAAACCATGTTATACTGTATTTATAGGGACATTAATAATGATAATGAAAGGCTATTATGAATACCTATTACGGTTTATTAAAACATTATTTAGTGAAGGCAAAGAAACAACATTTCTAGCCAGTCATATTCAAACCCACAACACATACAGAAAAGACAGAGATAAGTCTCTTTACCAATAACTGAGTCACTGTCAAATAAAGAGTTTATAATTTAGTAAATAATTTTTAGATTTAGCAGTACTAAACAAGTAAAAACATTCCACATATCAATTTACTGATGCAGTAACTATTGAACCAGAATTATATTGAAGAAGCACCACATTGCTGCTTTTGTTTAAAAAGTGGATTCCCAGTCTCTCTAGGGAAATCACGTTTTGATAGCAAAGGCAATTCTAGAATACCTTCCAGACTATGAAACGATTAGCCTAAATGGCAACCTTGTGCTCTATTTGCCTAAATTAATATACTCTTGATGCGATGGCTATTGCTGGATCTCCTTTTGGTAATGTTCCAATAATAAGTTTTGCACTGTATAAAAGGATTATTACAATCCAATAAGCAGGTGCTGGGATCAGTGTGTGTCAGACAAACACTTGCTAATCTCCTTTCTTACAGTTCCCAACTGCCAAAGGTGCTCAGTGAAATCTAAATGAAATAGCTGGATACAACCTGGTGGGGAGTAATGTAGGGCTTTGTTTTACCTTCTTCCACAGCTCTGTTGAAACACCTGAAAATCACATTTTATTTCAACCATTGTTAACAGTTCAAAAGGATGGCATTTTAATACTTTTTTTAAGGGAAGGCAATGGCAAATTGGAATATCGAATCAAAATTGCAGAAGTACTTACACTTATGGAGATATGGTTAAGTAGGCAAGCATTTTGTAATTCTGATTTATAGACTGATAACTATCATTGGTGGGCACACTGACTCGGAACTTCACTAAGTTATGCACAAAACTGTCTCAGTCATTATTCAGAATAGAAACTGCAGTCAAGAAATCAGAAGAAGACTAGGACTTGGAAGAGCAGCTATGAAGGAACTACACAAGATCATGAAGTATAAAGATATATTATTGAATACTAAAGTTAGGATTGTCCATGACATCCTAGTTTGAATTTCTATGGATGGTTGTACAAGCTGAACAGTGAAGAAAGCTGATAGGAAGAACATCAGCTCATTTGAAATGTGGTGCTGGAGAAGAGTTCTGCCAGATGAGATCCGTCTATTGACATCGTTAGACAGCTTTAAAAAGGCTGTCAAGATGGATCTCTTCAGGCAGGCTTTTCTGGAATAGCTAATCCCGGCCTCAGGAACCCCCTTTGGAAGTTGATTCTGGAGCTCCTAATTGTTGCTGCTCGCTAGGAAGGGTTTTTAATAACAATTGTATTATATTTGATTTTAATTTGTATTGATTTAATAATGTTTTAAGGGGGGGAAGGGATTTTGAGTTGTTTTATATTATGTATTTTTTACTGTTGTAAGCCGCCCCGATTGTTCGCAGAGGGGCAGGATATAAATAAATATTATTATTATTATTATTATTATTCTACAGATACTGTGGACTGCTAAAAAGACAAATAAATGGGTCCTACAGCAAATCAACCCTGAACTCTTCCTAGAACCCAAGATGAATAAACTGAAACTGTCCCACTTTGGACATATCATGAGAAGACACGACTCACTAGAAAAGATAATAATGCTTGGTAAGGTAGAAGGCAGTAGGAAAAGAAGAAGACTGCATCTGACCTGGATAAATTCAATCAAGGAAGCCACAGCCCTGAGTCTACAAGACCTGAGCAGGGCTGTTGATAACAGCATGACTTTAAGGTCTCTCTCATTTATAGGGTCACTATAACTTGATGGCAATTAACAACAACATGTTAAAACACTGGGCCTTGTTAACAGATGTCCTTTCCAAATACACATGTACGCCTAAGTCCCCCCCCCCATCTTTTAATATGAACCACTTCTATATAGTTGGCCCTCCATATCCATGGATTCTGCATCCATGGATGCAACCAACCACAGCTTGAAAATCCAAAAAGTGAACCTTTGAGTTATTCACCATTCAATATAAGGGATGACATTTTACTACACCATTGTATAAAATGGGACTTGAGCATCCATAGATTTTGATACCTATGGGGGGGGGGGTCCTGTAATCAACCCAGTGGATACTGAGGACTCACTGTACTATTAAATCCACCTAGAGACATTGGTATGATAGGAAGGCCACCACCAGCAGAAACCTGGTTGCTTCCCTTTCTACTGGTTGCCCAGGGAGATGCTGCACTTGAGTGATTGGGCTTCCAAACAAAACATGGTTCCACATAAAATAGCAAAAATTTATGCCTGCACACAGAGAAGTGCCCTCTACATTCCCCATCCCTGACCATTGCTCATGTTGGCTGGAAACTTCCACCAATGAAAAGTGGCACCTTTTTTGACTCTCCAGCATGAAGAATGAACAAAGGATGGGAGGAAGATGGAGCATGCAGTAGTGACCACCGGAAGAGGGACAGGGGTATCCTCCTTCTGATCTGTGCATGAGTTTTTTTAGAACGTCTGATAAAGTATGTGAGTCTTGATGCACGAGACAAATCTGATTTATTGACTCTAAAATAAAAAGGACTATTTATCTCAAATGAAAGGCTATATCCCCTATTCAGTCTCTGGTATTTGCAGATAGGGTTTGCAAAGACAGAAACTTTGGAAAGAAAATACCAGTCAGTAGAGGCAACACTTGAACTAAACCGAGAAGTGTTCTGATTCAGTAAAAGGTAGGTTTGTAGATCCTTACAGCTTATCACAAATCATTCAGCAAGCATTAGATTTCAGAAAGCCTTAGAATATGGGCTTCCCATGCTTAAAATGAAGCATACTTTGCTAAAATAAAGTAGCTTAGGCATTCATATTTCAAACAAAATTAGAACACAGTCCTTTTAAACATCTACCCCCATACTGGAACTAATCAAGCCAGAATTTATTGTACTCAGCCACTAACCATATAATTAGAGAAGACACTAAAACACCCATCTTTTATCACAGGACCAACATTTTTAGTTCTCTTCTTAGCAGTACATTCATCAAATGACCACAGAGATTCTAAAGTGTGTGTACACAACTAGGGGGGTGTTCCCAGTTGAGATTAAGGTGAGGAGACCCTGGCATACATACACTGTATGACACAAGGTACTTTTCAGGACCATCTGAACTCAGACTGTAGCAGTAACCACATCTAAATGTATTCATTGATTTGCCAAAAGTGAAACCAATACATAGGAATAGGTTTGTGCGTGTTGAAGTAGAAAGAAGAGATGTTGTATTGATTAAGTCTCCAGTTTCCTAATGGCATCCACCCATTATTAGGTGGATGATTATCCAACTTTGTACAATGAGCATCTTTCTATTTAGACATCACTGCAAAACAGCAGATTAATCAATTAATCAAACAGTAGTTAGATTAATTTTGTTTTGTTTGAGCCATCTGGAACTGCTGTCCATACAAGTACCTTGTTTCTTAGATCCATTTTCTAGTTTGCAGCACCCTGTAATTTACATTGTATGGGCTGGTATGTAGGGAGGCAGCATATGAGTCATTCTCCTTTCACATTTTGTTTGGAGGCCATTTTCTTGCTACAAGTTTAGCATAGAAAGGTAAATATGGTGTGATCAAGAAAAACTGAGGTACTGGAACCCATTTCTTTAACATTTATAAAGAATCACAAATAAGAGAGGAAACTGTGGCTTATGAAAGATGCTGTGGCTAGCATATAAATGATATCCAACATTTTCACCCGCAAATCAAAAGCCAATAAACTTAAATATTAAATGCAAAATACATACAGACATACCCACGCTAGTTCCACTGATGACTGAGAAGAATGTCATTAAATTTCTTCCACAATTACAGTTCATCAAAATGTTTTAAAAGTATGAAACAGAAGTTTCACAAAGCTCAAAGAATTACTTTGAACCTCACTGGAGATACAAAATACACTTTTAATTTCCACCAGTCTCTCTAAACTTGATGTTCTCCAGATGTTTTGGCCTAGAACTCTCAGCATTCCTCACTGTTGGCCATGCTAGCTGGGTAAATGGGAGTTAAAGTCCAAATCACAAGGAAAGCATGAGACTGGAGAAGGCTGATCTCCTTATTCACATGGTTGCCAGGCAAATTAAAAGATCTGGTTTGGAATGACAAAAAAATCCTTCTCTAGGAACAGCTCTACAAGTCATGCAGAGGCTCAACGGTATTTTCTTCCCCTCCCCATTCCAAAGCAAGCCAATATGAATGAATCCAATTTAAGATAAAATCTTCTTGCACTTAAATTTCATAAATATTTCATGAAAATTATAAAATACATGTTGAAGATTAGGTTGTATAGTTTCTCTATAGCTTGAAAGTTTGCATACTGCTTTTATCATGCTTTCCTTCTCTTAGGACTTTATCAGATGCACTAAATACAGTGTTATAATGATGCCACATAAACACGAAAGGGCATGCATATAGATGATATTGCCCTTTCATGTTTATGTCCTACCCAAAACCTGTACCTTTTTATTGACAGCCGAAGCCATCAATTGATCCCCCGTGGCACTTTAGTGCCGGCATTGCCAGTGTGTGAAACCTTGCTCCATGTAACTCATGTGAATGCAGCATCAATGGCTGGTCTGGTGCGAACACTTCCAGGTGAGATCACGACATCCAGGCAAGTGGCACACTTTTTATGACCCTCCCTGGGTTGATTGTAAGTTTTAAAGTGTGGTCCCGTGCTTTTATAAACTCTGTTCACGTCCTCTTTCATTGCCGGGGAAAGCCTTTGCTAGGATTAGAGATAAGTGTGGTGGGAGAAGGCATTCTTTTGCTGGCATGAAAATGGATTTTTATGCCAGCAAAAGAATGTTTTAAGGGGCATGTCTGATACAGTCCTTACTCTCTAACAGGCTTCAAAAACTATATGAAACCCAGCACCATACTGAAATTTGTGACTAGAAAGGGAATTTTCCATTTGTAAATCAATAATATAAATCAAAACTCCTATTACTATTGGAAGCCTTGTTTGCTGGGCATAACGTCAATTGTTCAAACATTTTACATGTACAGTTGTCCCTTGACATTCGCGGGGGTTAGGTTCCACGGACCCCCGCGAATGTCAAAAAACCGCGAATATTGATTGCCCTCCCCCCACCCTCCCCAGGCCTTCAGGGAGCCTTCCAAGGCTCCGTGAAGGCCTCTGCAACCCTCCCCTTCCCTCCCCAGGCCTTCACGGAGCCTTCCAAGGCTCCGTGAAGGCCTCCCCCCATCCTCCCCCCTCCCTCCCCGGGGCCTTCACGGAGCCTTCAAAGGCTCCGTGAAGGCCTCCGCGGCCTCCCCCCACCCTCCCCAGGCCTTCACGGGGCCTCTGGAGGGTCTCCAAAGGCCCTGTGAACGCCTCCCCGGCCCTCCCCGCTCCTTCCCAGGGCTTTCAAGGGGCCTCCGGAGGCCCCTTTTCGTGGTTTTGGGGGGGCCCGGGGGGCCCTCCCAAAACCGCGAATAATTAAAACCACGAATACTGAGTTCGCGAATGTGGAGGGGCAACTGTAAATATAAGTGCTTCTTTACATCTGCACTTTTGGGTCCTATGAAGCTTAAAACAAACCACCATCAGTATCCTGTTATAACAATGCTTTGCAAACAACTATACAACTATACTATTTGCAAACAACTATACTATTAGTTACTATGGCATATCTAACTAATCTAGAGGTACCTAAACATAGGAAGGCCTTTACTTTGGCACGATGCCATGCCCTCCCCTCAGCTGAAGGTCGATATAGAAAGACCCCTTATTCTGAGAGACCATGTCCCTGTGAGTCAGGTCATATAGAAACAATAAAGCATGTGTTACTTCAATATTTGTACTATAGGGAGATCCATACTAGCCTTATTTCACCTTTATTGTATAAATATCCAGGATGCACAGGACAATGTTATACTTTCCTTCTGCTTTCAGAAATTAATCCCCATACAACATATAATGTTGTTAAATTTTGTGCAACAAAATGATGATCAGTGCCACAGACTAGGCTCAATGAATACTGCTTTGTAGATTGATGGATAGGGTACTCCGTATACTATTTCTTTAAATTTTTAATATCCATTTTATATTCTAAAAAATAAAATATATGTATTTTATTTTCTATACTTTTAATTGTATGTTTTTAATTTTTAAATTGAATTTATCTTATATTCTAGACATATGCATATTTTATTTTCTATGTCTTTAATTGAATGTACCCCACCCTCTTGTGCTGGTCAATGACCATAACAAAAAATTGCTTGTTCATTCATTCATGCAATACAGATCTTAAGATGTTAGGTGCTTTGCCTCCCTCTGCTTTATTTTAGACATCTTTACTCTGTTTGAGTATTGTGTTGGTTATCTGATGTCCCAGACCTAAACTCCCTCATCCACATACACAGAGCTTTGAAATAATGCAGACATGAACAACCCCTATCAAATATTCATTCATTTGAAAAAAAATATTTGCACCCTGCTGTCAAACTTAGAGAAAGGAATGCTGAACATGGGAGATAGTTGTTCTAATGGCAAACAATGTTCTAGAAGCCTCTTTCAGACAAAATGCTTTTAATATGAAAGATTAAACAATTTTAACATTAGCCATTAATCCTCTTTCATTTGAAACTATACTGATAACAATTTTTTGCTTGTCATTCAAATGGTAAGTAATAATTATAGATTTGGGGCTTCCATCCCTGCTTCATTAATAGTAAATTGCATGGAAGTCTGAAACCAGGTCAGATATGATACATCTCAAAATGCAATTTCCATAGCTTTCCATAGTTATGTATAATTAATTACAGAGTTAATAAGGAGAGAATGGTAAAGAAAAGGAGTTTATTCACCCAGGCTACCTCCTTTATCAAATTCCTTTTGTGCAGTTTTCTTTTCTTCTGCAAATCTGGATGACAATAAGACCAGAACTGAATGTATGTATCACTAGCATTAGCACTCTGTGTTTTAAAATGTGTATCTTAATACAGAAATATTGACGGGGAGAGACCCTTTGTATTTGATTGTATAGAAGCTCCACTGATTTCTTTCAATGCATTTAAAGATAAATTTTAAATGGAGAATGCATTCAGTTTTGGTTTTTTTTAATTCTGGAAATCAGAATATTCTGTTTTATGCTGTATGGGCTAAATTAAGCAATCATTCTTTCCTTAACCTTAAGAAGATCCCAGCTTACTTCTATTTGTTCTAAATTTCCTGTTCCAAACTCGAGCGTAAAGTTCAGCAATAATGATAATCAACTAATGTGTGCAAAGAACAGCATATTTTGGAGGTAGATGTTGGCATACTACTTGGGTACATCTTTGCAACTACAGTCTGTTCTCTAAGATGTTTGCTGATAAAATGAGTTACTGCCACATTTCTAGGATATTTTTCTACTTCAGGATTATTAATTGATTTAAAATATTTGTTCCCTGTTTTCTTGTTCATTCAAAGAAGCTGACAGGGAGGTGATGCTTTCCAGTTTGAGACAAAAGGTAGCATTTTTTTTGTCTAAGGCAGCATGTTTTCCTTTTGCTATAATTGCTGAGGAACCCCCTCTGCGTTTCTTTTCTTTAAAAAAAAAATCCCTTTAAGGCTTAAAACAAGCTGGAGGTGGTGAAATAAGCTAAAAGAAATTATACCCCACATGGGTTTCTTAGGGGTGTATGGCTGATTTGCAAACTTTTTTTTTCAGGGGAGTTCCAATATCTGTGGGAGATCAGAAATCATCCTCACACTTTCAGAAGTTGCCCACTCTGATCTCACCACTAGAAAAAAGTTATTACCAGAGTTTGGGGTAATTCCAGTTTGCATAGGTATATAAAAGAATATTTAGGGAGAAACCCTAAGAAAGGGGGAAGAAAATATATACATGCCATAAGGACTTGGTGAAAAGCTGTCTCCCTGAAAAAGGAGTGGGAGAGGGAGTGGAAGGAAGTAACTGGCAAGGGAGGAGAAAAGAAGAAGAAAGATATTGAAAGTATGGAATAATAGATTTGTCTGGACAGGTTATTGCCACATATAGGAGATTTTCAGACGCGATTTTCTGCAGTATATATTCCAAAACAGCTCCGTTGCTGCCGTGCAGCACGGGAGCAGTTTTGGACGACGACGCTCCTCTGCCGAACCCCTCTGTGTCATTTCCGTGACAGAATGGAGGAAGCCGCGTCATATTTCACTCATGGGCAAGAACTGTGAATGAAATATGACGCGGATTCCTCCATTCTGTCACGGAAGTGACACGGAGGGGTTCGGCAGAGGAACGGCATCGTCCAAAACTGTTCCCCTGCCGCGCAGCGGCAACGGAGCTATTTTGGAATATATACTGCGGAAAATCGCATCTGAAACACTCCTAAGAATCTAACTTAACGTGTCCACAGGGACAGAACTGTCTGTAGAAATCAATGGAGAAGTCCAATACATTTATTTAGCAGGAGGGCTCATATATGCCCACCCACCTACCACAGAAGGGTAAGAAATGTAAGGAAGACTGATGTTTTCGAGAATGCCCACCAGAGGAAAAAACGAATGAAAGAAAGGGAATGAAATGGAGAAAGCTTATGCTTATATGGCTGTTTCTTTTTAACATAAGCCACTTTGGAAATGTAATTTGAAGAACACGAACAAATAACTTAATACATGCTCATTTAATGATACCCCCCCCTCGAAGAATGCATTGTGCCCTTAGTCATTTAGAATAGAAATGTTGGGGAACAAGAGCTGTTCTTTAGCTGTGTAAGCACCTGTATTTAAACACAATGTTTTGACTAGCACAAACTAAGGGTTTCCCCTTCACAGCAACTACATAAGTTCTGAGCATCATGTATATAAAGAATCCTATCTAAAGTAATTTAATCAAAGAATGCTACCTTTTAAAAATACTTACATTGTATATGTCAAGTACATGTCTTTTTAGAAGTAAGACCCGCTGAATTTAAGGGCATTAATTTCAAAGTATAATAAAATCTATAGTAGTATTGCAGCCCAAACCATATTTTCAAGGATTCCTAGTGGAAACTACAATACTTCTTAAAAGAAAAAAAATACTTTAAAACCAATTTTATGAATATTTAAACAGCTCAATAATTTCAAAGTAATTATTTCTTTGAAAGCAAAATCATTCACATTTCCATGACTTTCTATGTGAAAGACATGACCGTTTCAATTTCCATATACACAATCCTTTCTCAAAAAACTGAGAACAACAGAAAAATAGAACACGACTAACAAGTATGAGCTCATACAACAGTGCAGTGTTTATTACAACAATGCAACCTTTCCTTCAGAACTATTACATATCTTTCATTTGTCACATGATCAGTCTAGGATTAGATCTATCAGAATTCCTGATGGGCCAGCCTCCAAACATGTCAAAGAATAGTGTAATACAAGACAGCCCATGTGGCAGGCAACAAGTGGGCAGTGTTCCAAACAAAGAACATGGTGGGATGGCACAGCGGCAAGGGTTGGAATTATGTTGCTAAAAGCCCAGAACCTGTACATAAATTGGGGGGGGGGGAATAAGATTCAAACCGTAAATCTGCAGCTCAGGAAAAATAACTTGCACCATGAGCTATATGTAAGTAGATGGTGGGGGGGACCCTTGTCTCTCATACTTTTCTTTCCAGCACTTGGAAATAATTTGTTAAAATTAATCTTATACCCCTTATTCTTTAATTTAAATTTTCTTGTTTTAATTATTAAAATTAGTGATGCTGATTTTTAGCAACAATGTTTTGCATTATTCTAATTTGCTACTTTTAAGGGTAATGGAGGGTTGGTTGTAGTGTTATAATTTTAAAGTGTTTCATAGAATCATAGAATTGCAGAGTTGGAAGAGACCACGAGGGCCATCCAGTCCAACTCCCCTGCCATGCAGGAAATCACAATCAAAGCATCCCCGACAGATGGCAATCCAGCCTCTGTTTAAAGACCTCCAAGGAAGGAGACCCCACCACGCTCCGAGGGAGTGTGTTCCACTGCCGAACAGCTCTTATTGTCAAAAAGTTCCTCCTCATGTTGAGGTGGAATCTCTGTTCCTGGAGCTTGCATCCATTGCTCCGTTTTCCAGTCTCTGGAGCAGCAGAAAACAAGCTTGCTCCATCCTCAACGTGACACTCCTTCAAATACTTAAATAGGGCTATCATATCGCCTCTTAACCGTCTTTTTTCCAGGCTAAACATACCCAGTTCTCTAAGTCTCTCCTCATAAGGCATGGTTTCCAGACCTTTCACCATTTTAGTCGCCCTTCTCTGGACACGCTCCAATTTGTCAATATCCTTTTTGAATTGCGGTGCCCAGAACTGGACACAGTATTCTAGGTGAGGTCTGACCAAGGCAGAATAGAGCGGCACTATTACTTCCCTTGATCTGGACACTATACTTCTATTGATGCAGCCCAAAATCGCATTGGCCTTTTTAGCTGCCGCATCACACTGTTGACTCATGTTCAACTTGTGGTCTACTAGGACTCCTAGATCCCTTTCGCACGTAGTCTCATTCAGCCAGGTCTCCCCCATCCTATATCTATGCATTTCATTTTTTCGCCCTAAGTGCAGTACCTTACATTTCTCCAAATTGAATTTCATATTGTTAGCTTTGGCCCAGCTCTCCAGTTTATCCAGGTCATTTTGAATTTTGATCCTGTCCTCCAGGGTATTAGCTACTCCTCCTAATTTGGTGTCATCTGCAAATTTGATAAGTATGCCCCTAATTCCCTCATCCAAGTCATTGATAAAGATGTTGAATAGCATTGGGCCCAGAACAGAACCCTGTGGCACCCCACTGGTCACATCTTTCCAAGATGAAGAGGAGCCATTGCTGAGCACCCTTTGGGTTTAACCATTAACAGTCCTATTAATTATGAACATGACAAATTGTTTTTATAATTTTCTTTTAATGTTATTACATTGATTTGGTCCATATAAAGTTAATCCATTAGCATGAATGCTGATGCTTCCAAGCTCTGGTTCCTCCTTCCTTGCAGAGAGGAACAAAGTGCTATGTCTGTTCAACTGCTAACTTACTGGAAAAGATATGTATATATGTGTGTGTGTGGACATGTGAAAGTAAACGTTTGCACATATCCAATCACAGGGGCACATTTGTGTAGTAATAAGTGTTACAGATAGGACTTTTTCGGATGGGTTTTATAACGCGAGCAGCCTCGTCCCCATTGCGAGGCTGCTGCGCTGCAGGGTGTCCCTTTCGGATGACGCTCTCCCCTGCCTATACTGTTGCGTAACCGCGGGGATGCTGCAACGTTATATTTGGTGGTTTTCTAATCACGATCAACTTTCGTGATTAGAAAACCGCCAAATATAACGCTGCAGCATCCCCGCGGTTACGCAACAGTATCGGCAGAGGATCAGCAGGGGAGAGTGTCATTCGAAAGGGATGCTCTGCAGCGCAGCAGCCTCGCAATGGGGACGAGGCTGCTCGTGTTATAAAACCCCATCTGAAAAAGTCCATAGAGAGAGAGTGCTAGAGCTTGTAGTCAAACATGTGAAAATAAATTATCTGTGCACATATGTATGAAAGGTGCATACTGGAAATGGGTCATTATATAAAAGCAATGCAACTCCTCCATATTTTTTAAAAATGCTCCCCTTATATACCTTTTTAAAAATGCTGGAAATACCACCTCTAGGCAAAGCACCATCTGTTTCTCTTTCCATTTTACATTTTCAACTGGTATTAAAGTAAAACAAACCAATTTTGACCTTCTTACAAGAGCAGGTTTTTGTCTGCCCTTTGTCTTCCACAAAGACCAAGAGAAAGCAAAACAGAATTTTCCTGTATTGTTACTATTTATTTTAGTCTCACTAGGTTTCTCTCACACACATACAGTCCTTTGCATTTCTGATTCCCAAGGTGCTGTATCATTTCAACAGCCTTTCTTTGAACCCTCACAACCTAATGCATAACACATGTTTGATAGCTAAAAAACTCACCATTAGTTCACTCAAGGTTGAATGACATCAGCTGAACGCTGAATAATGAAACAGCACTACTGTGTTCCTAACCATCTTTAAACATATGTAACAAGCATAAGCATGTGATATTTCCAATACCAGGTTGGTAGTTTTGTGTTGTGTTAACGATCTTACACTACAAACACTTTCAACACATGCTCCTTCAGTTATTTGTTTTTATCTTATTAGATTTCATTTGAGGAACTGTTATAAGACTATTTTTAGTTTAATGGATAAAACTAAAAGAAATAAAGTTTTTGCTTTGTGATGATTAGCAAACTAGTTTTTTCTCCCATTTGTAACAAGAAAAAGAGGTAAACTAAAAAATGTGAACAGAACAACACAATTCTAGTGCTACAAAGGCATCAGAATGAAGATTAAGACAGGGGAAAATGATTCCATGATTATATTTTAGCATAAGACTGAATTTAAGATGTTATTTGGCTAGAAAAGCTGTGCTTAGATTCACTATATAGTTGTTAGATTTGGCTTTTTTAAAAGGTGAGTTAAAGGATAGTTAAATAATTGATCATGATTCAGAATGCGACTTGGCTTTTAAAGTTCCTGTTTGGTGTATGTACTCAGTTTTAATAAACAGATAATTTTTAAAAGAATCTGTCATGACAAGGGAGGCAAGAAGATATCTTTTGCTTTTCAAAAGCATGAAAAAGCATGCTGATATAGATCAAGAAACCAATATCATAAAGTATTTTCAAGCTTTTGGTTAGATATATAAATAGATATGTTTAGACCATCAAAAGGACTTAAACCTAGAACTCTTTCTATATCCATGCCAGGTGGCAGACTGTTTACCATGTTCAATCAGACCTCAGAAATGTTTGGACTAAATGTTTGGACTAAAGCTTCCAAAATCTCCAAGGATTCTGGAAACTGTGGTTCAAACAACTTTCCAGATTCTGCATACAATACAAATCCCAGATTCCTGACCACCTCCTCTAAATTTACTGGTAAAGTATATTGTTATTGATATGTACAGGTATATATAAAGCTGATACTTTATAAAAATTTATGGTAAGACTCAAAAACTGAATTATTTAGAGTCATAGGACTTTATCTGTGGCTTTTCTTCGCAAACGAAGATTCAGGAAGGACTCATCCCGCGCTTTCTGCAAGCGCGCTGATGACTAAAAAGGCCAATCCGAGATAAACAAGTCCGGTTGCAAAAAGCACAGCAGAAGGTCTCCTTGGGTGATGTTTTTGGGTTGTGATTCTTTCTGCATTGTCGTTTCTCTTGAAGACTTGTTTGGCGTGAGTTCTCAAATAAGGCTGCAGCATTGTGGATAGTGCGTCTCCATGCCTCCCGATGTGAGGCCAGGGCGGACCACTGTTGGTGATCAATTTGGCCAAGCCTGAGATGTTGTTTCAGGGAGTCCTTGTATCGCTTTTTTGGAGCGCCCCACAAACAAAATGGTGTCATAATGATGCCACATAAAAGCAAAAGGGTGCGCCTAACAGATGATGTTGTCCTTTCGTGTTTATGTCCTGCCAATAAGCCAATCTATTTTATTGATGGGACAAGCCGTCAACAGATTGGCTGTGTCATTTTTTTTTTTTTTTTTTTTTTTTTGCGAGCATTGCCAGCGTATGAAACCTAGCAGGGTTTTTTTCTTTGTACTTACTCCGTCAATGGCCGGACCAGCCAGAACATTTCCAGGTGAGATTGTGACATCCAAGTAGGGGACACACTTTTTATGACCCTTCCCAGTGTACTTGTAAGTTTTTAAGTGTGTATATGTGCTTTCTGTCACTTTTTATGTGTTATTTTTTGTTTTATTTTTGAATTTCTTGCACCATTTAGGCTCACAAGAATCCACAAGATTTCAAATGAGGAAGTGAACGGGGCTCCATTTACTTCCTCTTCATTCCCGTGGAAGCCTTTGACGGGAGACAAAGGTAAGTCTGGTGGGACACGTTCTTTTGCCGGCATAAAAATGGCTTTAATTATGCTGGCAAAAGAATGTTTTTAGAGGCTCATCTGAAAATGTCCATAGAATCTTAAGGCGAGTAAAAATCCAGATTAGAGTCAGACCACTTTGGCCTGGAAATGTGGGCATGAAATTTGGACTACTCTGGCCCGGATTTCAGCATCACACCTGCAAAAGTCTGAATCTGCACTGGGTTTTTACTTTTACCACCCTTTCAAAGCTGTTACTCATACCTGACTCTGAAATCCAGGAAAAGCGAAGCACCAACGGTAGTTGCCCTCTCTGAAGACAGAATGAGCAGCTAGACTCACAGTGGTGCAGAGTCTAGCTCCCATTCTGACTTCAGAGAGGGCGACTACCACTGGTGCTTTGTCTTCTCAGGGCTCGGAGGGGTGATTGTCTGCCAGAAATGCAAAGTCCCAGTGGTAGTCACCCTCTCTGAAGCCAGAATGGGAGGATAGACACATGATGGCAGGGTGGGCACCTATGCTGTCTTCAGAGAGGGTGATTATCGCTGGCACTTTGCTTTTCCCAGAGCTCAGAGGGGTGATTGTGCACCAGAAAAGCAAAGCCCCAGGAGTAGTCAACCTCTCTGAAGCTGGAATGGGTGGCTAGCTTTGCGATGGCCAGGGGTTCTGACATCAGAGAGAGTGGAGATTATCAAATGCAGCAAAAACCACATCAAAAGATCACTAGAAGAACAGGAGGGGGGACCTTGCCAGACAATAACGTCCTCCAGCAGTCTGGAGGTGTAGCGCAGGAGTCAGTAAGGCATCCCTTTTTATTAGTGGCTTCTCACTGTTAATTCAAAAGGGAAGCTTCTTCCATGGCAGTGCTACGCCCCCGGAACAGCAGAAGGACACGGGCATCTGGTAAGGTCGCCCTTTCTGTTCTTGTAGCAATCTTGTGACAGGGTTGGCAATGTGATTTTTTTGGTGCATTCCCCCACGTCTGATAATCTCCAGACTACTGCTGGGGCTCTGCCTTTGGAATGACTAGTGGCACTGAGGGGAGGAGGGCCTTGTCCTTCCACACACACACCCCAAAAATCCAGTGCAGATGGATTGTTCACATGGCTGTTTTCTTCAGAATGTTCAGCAAACTCTGGAGAAAAATATGAGCTTTCTAAAACCCAAATTAAGGGGGTGCAAATAGGGCCTTACATCATATGTTGCTATCGCACCAAATTTGGGGGAAAGGCTGCACATCATGTAGTATTATTGGGTTGGCTTCAGGGGAAATTCAGGGTTTGTCACTGGTGTAGGCAAGTCCTTAGAATCATAGATCTGGAAGGGCCCTCATGGGCCATTGAGTCCAACCCCCTACTCAATGCCAGATCTCCAGCTAAAGCATCCCCAGCAGGTAGTTGTCCAGCCTCTTTCTGAAGATGCTGGGAGAAGGAGAGCCCACCACCTGTCTAGGGAATTGATTCCATTGCTGAACCACCCTTGCTGTCAAGAAGCTATTTCTAATGTTCAGTTGAAATTTACTCTTCTCTAACGTCATACCATTAAATGTGGTCTTACCCTCTGGGGAAGCAGAGAACAGTTCTGCCCCTTCCTTTTTGTCACAGCCCTTGAGGTATTTAAAGAATGCAATCATGTCACCCCTCAGTCTTCTCTTCACAAAGCTGAATGTGCCCAGCTCCTTCAACCACTCCTCATATGTTTTGTTCTCCATACCTCTTATCATCCTTGTTGGCCTTCTTTGAACCTGCTCCAACTTGTCCATATCCTCAGATATAGCACCCAGAATACACAGTATTCCAGCTAAGGCCTAACTAATGCAGAATATAGTGTGACTATTACTTCCCTTGATTTGGAAACTATGCTTCTATTAATGCAGGCTAAGATAGCATTTACCCTTTTTACTGCAGCATCACAACTGGCTCATGTTCAACTTATGATCAACAATAATACCAAGGTCCTTTTCACAGGTTGTACTGCTGAGCCATGTATCCCCCATCCTAGACCTAGAGCATTTGTTTTTTGTGGCCTAAAGCTAGAATTTTGCATTTGTCTCTATCAAATTTCACTTTATTAATTTCTGCCCAATTTTTAGTTTGTCAAGGGACTTTTTCGGACGAAGAAAAATAACGCAAGCAGCCTCTCCAGTTTGCGAGGCTGCTGCGCTGCAAAGCGCCCCTTTCGTATGACGCTCGCCCCTGCTGGTACTGTTGCGGTACCGCAGGGAGAGCTGAGCGTCATATTTCGTTGATTTTTTACTCACGCAAGTTGATCGTGAGTAAAAATCAATGAAATATGACACTCAGCTCTCCCTGTGGTACTGCAACAGTACCAGCAGGGGTGAGCATCATACGAAAGGGGCGCTTTGCAGCGCAGCAGCCTCGCAAGCTGGAGAGGCTGCTTGCGTTATTTTTCTTCATCCAAAAAAGTCCAAGGTCTATTTTAATTTTGTTCCTATCTTCCAATGTGTTAGCCACTCCTCCCAGTTTTCTGTCATCTGAAAACTTGATAAGGATTCCCTCCACCACATCAACTAAGTCACTGATAGAAATGTTGAAGAGTAATGGCCCTAGGATAGAACCCTGAGGCATTCCACTCAAGACCTCCTTCCAGTTTGAAGCACAGTCATTGATGATGACTCTTTGAGCATGGTTTTCCAACAAGTTATGGATCCATCTGACAGTGTTTCCATCTATTCCACATTTAATCAGTTTGCTAATCAAAATATTATGGGGACCTTATCAAATGCTTTACAGAAATCTAGATAATGACACCCACAGCATTCCCACCATCTACTAGCATTCCCACCCCCACCACACAAGGTGATCTACATCACTCTACCAATTATCTCCCTTTTTAAACTTTTGTATTCTTGTTTTTAAACTGTGTGTATTTAATTGTAATTTTAGTATTGGGTTGGGGGGGTTGAGAAGGGACTAATTTTGAATGTTATTGTGTTCTCATGTGTTTTTATTGTTGTAACCTGCCTGGATTCCTTGTGATTGGGCGGACTATAAATAAATAAATAAGTAAAAATTTAATAATAATAATAATACTAAACTAGGGACCTGATCAAAAAAAATATATGATTAGTTTGGCAGGATTTGTTCTTGCCAAACCCATGTTGGCTCTTACTGATCATTGCATTGTCATCAAGCTACTTGCAAACAAACTCCTGTATAATCTGTTCTAATATTTTTCCTGGTATTGAGGTTAGGCTGACTGGTCTATAGCTTCGTGGATCTTCTTTTTTTGTCTTCTTTTGAAGAGAGGAACAATGTTTGCTTTCTCCAGTCCTTTGGCACCTCACCTGTTCTCCAAGGTTTCTCAAAAATGATGCTATTCTTGCCTCTGAGCATGTTCAAATGAACTCTCATTAGCCAATGAGAAACTAGAGCCAGCACCTGTACACATCCAGGAATGGAAAAAATGAAGCAGAGGAAGTAAGTGGTGCCTCTCTGTTCATATATAAGCTGCAAATATAAAGTCTATTTCTTGTAAATAGTTTTTATTTAAATTAATGGTAGTCACTTCTAAATAAATGTTTAAGCCCAACAAAAGCAAACCCACTGAACCAATGGGATTTATATATGTGTTGATTTAACTTTCAGCAACTGATTCAAATGCCCTACTCTAGGTAGGACTAGCAAATGGATTTAAGCTTTAGAGTTTACAATGGATGTACTAATTTTAGACCATGTTTTGGTAAAAAGGGAAGAGGACAAGGTGGAGAAAGTGGAGATGAAGGCTGGGCCTCATATCAATACCTATTTATTGACTCATACTCAATCCAGTTAGAGAAAGGGTTTAAAAGTGGTCAAAATTTTATCACACATTCATAGTTGACATTACATACTTCATCAAAATTGATCTTAAAATTAAATTAATCTAGAATTAAAATTAACAACATATATTTTTCACTCTTAAAAACAGCAAGAATCAAAGCCAGATTTTAAGAATAAATTAAAATGGTAAGGTTAGTAATATGAGTAACAAATATTTTTGCTTTTAAAGAGTTGGATGTTTTAAAAGAAATTAGAAGGATTTTTTTAAAAAATTCATGCATTACATTGTTCAGAGTTCAGATGAGGCTCATTGTTCTTTGCATTCACTCTATTTCAATGCCTTACCAATATCATGTGACCTGTGGAGATGTCCATGTTGGATTGGACTGGTTCTTCACACCAGGATGAAGTACTGCTACGAGCAGAGGGACTTGGAATGGGTCCATCACTGAACTGTGATGATATGCTGTTAATACGAGAAGTATGAAGAGGCTCTGGGTGATCCGATGATTTTACTGCCATACGCTGACGGCACAGCTCCTAAGAGACAGATAATGGCATACAATTATAACCCAGCATTTAAAGAATCATCTCTTAAAACATGCATCAAAAATATATAGTCTTAATCCTAAATCCAAGCCTGCACTCCTATTAAGACAGGAGGAAACATAAGCCCTGAATTTTTCTGTATGAAGGATTCTAGTAAGTATTTGTAGCTCTATTTCTATAACAGATTTACGATCTAACCTACTTTACTACATACAGTTGGCCATCCATATCCACGGATTCTGCATTCATGGATTCAACTATCCATGGCTTGAAAATATTCCAAATTAAAAAAAAAATCCAAAAAGCAAACCGAGATTTTACCATTTTGTATAAAGGACACCATTTTAGTACATAATTTGTCTGAAGTGATTGGGTGATTCAGAACACATACAAATGCAAATTGAGCTTGGTCAGTCCTTCATCTCTGCTAACTCTGCTTACTTTAAAAGAAACTTTTCTTAAGAGGATATTCCTAAAGGGCTTGCTCCCTGGAATGTTTAATAATTTTTTTTTAATTTTTATACTCAGAACCTCAACAGTACACCATTCTATATAATGGGACTTGTGCATCCACAGATTTGGGTACCCACATGGAGTCCTGGAACCAAACCCCACTGTATACCAATGGCCCACCGTATATCTCATGCAAAATGTGATGTTTCAAAATATAATTAACTTAAAAAGAAGGGTCTTTTCGGGGGGGGGGGAGCTGATACTATAATTGTGCTTTTTAAATGGTTTTTAACTGTTTTAAATTTGTGCATAGTTTACTTAACTATTATGAATTTTTGAACTTTATTATAATCATTTTTTAAGCTGTGCTTTTAAAAATCAATATTATTTACTGCCTTGAAACCATGCTGATAAAAAAGTGCCCCAATCTTCTTATGTTTTAGTGTGTTTGTGTGTGTGTGTGCATTCGCATGCATGCAGGTGTGCTTGCATATGTATGTATATATTTCTGTTTTAGTGTGTGTGTAAGTATATATATATATATATATATATATAGTATGATGACTACAAACCTCCTGTCCCAGAACACTGATTTCAAGACAGATTTAAAATATAGTGCAATGGAAATGGTTTATCATTCTAGACTTCACTGGAATAAATTTAGCAATTTCACTGTTCCAGTTCCTGGATTAGCAAAACCAGACACTTCTGCATATTCTGAGAACAATGAGCAACTAAAAAATGGAATTTTGCCCAAAATATGTACAAATGAGAAATAAGAAACCAAATAATAGACTACATCTTAGAAGTGATACTGGCTAATTTTTTCTTAATTGAAGCCATACAAGCAATCACTTTACACTGCATTTTCAAGAAAAAGAGGAACTGTAATGCAAGCAAAAATGGTATGTACAAATTGTTTATTCACACTTGATACACATGATACAAGACTTGCAGTGGTTTTGAAAACAGCAACTCTAGCTGACTCAAATCTATGTGATTTGGATATGAAATGAATACCTCCAAGCATGCTGTCCCTCCTCTATTAACTGGTCTCCAGCTGATATCATTTTATTTCCATGTCTACAAACACTTGCAACAATGCTTTCTCTAGCTGACTGTAATGAAAATAGCTTACATCAGCAGTTAGGACTTCATGTGACCATCTCGACATCTTCTGAAGGCCCAAAGTTTCCCATCTATTAAAAACAGCCTTATGGTGTCTATGTTTGTTAAAATTTACAGTGTAGGAAAGCTGCTAATTACCACAGAATCTACTTATGGCCAGTTCTACGACAGCTATTTTACAAAGTCAGGGAACCATTTTATAAAGTCAGATGGAAGTGAGTCATTCACTAATTCAATCAAGGTAGCTGGACACTCTTTGCCTTGTAAAACTGGTTTTCCCTCACACCTTTCCTCAAACAATAGAAGATTGCCTGAGATACATCAGTTCCAATGGTTCAGCCATTTGCAATCATTAACACATCTGGAGAATCTATTGTTTAACCCTGGGAAACTCTGGCAAACATTGTATTCCACTACTAATGCCCCTTCAGGAGGAATATCAAGGATAAATATCACCCCAAAACACAACCAAAGTTTTCACAACTTCCTGCATCCCATCATTCTGTCTGTCTGCTGTGCAACCCTCAGAGCTGCATCTGAGTACCTTTTGCTACATGAATCTCTGCTTGTCGAATAGGTATGGTATATAGTCCATCATCCCAAACTCTGTTCCTCTATCCCAATTCTTCCTACTTTATTCGATAGCCTTGTGTGAGTACTTGAAACCTGAGTATTGGTGTTAATGCTTCTGAGATTATTTTTCAATAAAAACCATTTTTATTTTATTTCCTGGCTGTGAGTCTCATCAGTTAGTATTGGTATACATAGGTCAAAAGATCCCGCAGTTACCCTGCCTCTCACTGCCATTTTGAGCTAATTATAATTCCCCATATTGGTATCTGATGCGAGTGGGATTCCCACGAACTTCCTGTAATTTGCATAACATGGATACCCTACTTCCTCAACACCAACATATACATGCATTCTGAAAACTATAGTTGCCAGTCTTCTATTAACTACTAAGCAGCTGTTTCTGTCATTCATGACTGGATTGGATAAGTAGAGGATGGACATGCAGACAGTTTCTTGGCAAATATATGTGTGGAGGGGTCTTTCCCCCTTTGCAATGACTTCAAACCCCTCTAAAATGCCTTTCAAATGAAGGACAAGGCATCATGTAAGTCAGGAGTGGACAATGTATGACCATCAAGTTGATGCTGAACTACAATTCCCATCAGCCCTAGCTAGCGTACCCAATGGTGAAGAATGATGATTCCTGTAGTCCAACAGCACCTTGTGGGCCACAAGATGTCTTCACCAATGTAAGCTATGAGACTGCTGTAGGCAGAATCGTGTATATCTGAATGGTACTCCAGGGTCGATTTCTGAGAATTCCATTTCCATACAGATTGTGCCTATATATGTTGGGAGTCCTCAAAACTCTAACAAATACTTTTATACTGGGATTTTTATTCTGCACCAAGGTAGTGTACAATTCACCCACTTTTGATCAGTTTACCAGGGTGTTTCAACAGAAGACCCATCACACATTGTCTATCAGATAAAGTCCCAATCGTGTTTTCTTAATTACTCTGCTATTCTAGCTACACAGGATACTGAATATTTAAAAAAACAATTCCCTTCTGCATATTAACCTTGACAGATCACAGAATATAATGAAGACTGTTCTTTTTCATACATACTAACAGGAAATTCAATGCCTTTCCTTATGCAGAGCAAAAATATACAAGAGGAATATATTAGTAGAGTTAGGGCAAACTTTGGGAATGGAAAATTCCTCTCTTGCTCTCAAATCCTCAGAGAGAAAACTAGTTTGACCAATCATGTCGACAGACATAACTGTATGAGCGGGCATGGGGAGGGAGGGCAGAAAACTGGGTAATCCATGGCTCACAAGCCAGAATCCTGAGCTGAAGCACTCTAAACTACAACATTTTGTTGCAAGCTCTGCTTCTCAGTCCCATTGCCAGGCAGTTTAAAAGGGCATTTGCAGAAGTTATTGAGCATTTTCCTACTTTTTAGTAAGTACAGGTATTACAAAATATAAGATGCAACAATAAAACAGTATTTAAAAGGCAATGAAATACACAACAGGCCATCCAAATAAAATGGTGACAAAACATAGTTCTGACCTGCTGCCAAAACCATCCCCATGCTACTGCTAGTCACACCTCTTTAAAGGAAACATTCCATAATTAGGGTATCATTAAAAGAGATGGCTGTCTTTCAAGCACATCTCAAAACATGTGCAGGCTATACATTGTTCACTGGGTTTGTGAAACAACTGCCCATTTATGTCATCTGTATTGTTCCTATATAGCAGAAGTACAGCCAGTCAACACTGGGCTCCTTTTAAATGAGGAAATTTGTTCTCTCATTATCCAGTCAACATCGGGAGGAAATCCAGTCTGTCAAGGTTTATTGGACATCAGATCTGCTATATGGACACAGGTGCCAGAAAAAAAATTAGGTTGCTCTATGATACATGTTAACCAAAGCCCATTGATTTTTGTGTGGCAAAGAGTGCTTGCAGAATGCTATGCTTCTAACTAGCCTGCCCATGTTCAAAGTTGTGCTGCAGTCAACATCTCTAACTTCAAAAAGCACTTGAAGGCATAAAATTTTACGTAACCTATTAGTAACTCACAACCAGTGTGACATTTTGAATGGCTCTGATTCTTATCTGGAGGTGAAAAATTTATGTGGGACCACTGGAACATTTTTTCAGAATGGGCAAACAACTGATTGAATACCAAATGTGAGTTACATTTTTACAAAAAGAAAACCTTTCCCTATAAAATTACCACAAGTGAGAATTTATTGGACAGCTCCAATAAATGCTTCACATTATAAAAATCTGACAAGTAAACTGAGGTGTACTCCACAAACAACTGGAATATTTGTTTAAGTTTCTGTCTTTGTTCACAACCTGCTTTGAGTCATGATCATCTGTTTCTACAGCTGGTTTTCTAGTATGGATTATTGGCACTAATGGGGAGAAGGGAATCATTTGAAATTATAATGCATGTTGTTATTGTTGTGCATCTTCAAGTCATTTCCAACTTATGGTGACCCTAAGGAAAACCTATTGTGGGGTTTTCTGAAGCAGAGAGTGTGTGAATTGCCCAAGGTCACCCACTGGTTTTCCATGGCTGAGCAGGGATTCAAACCCTGGTCTCCAGAGTCATAGCCCAATGCTAGCTCCTGATAATGCATATTAGGACAGTTTAATTCCTTGCTGAGAAGTTCACAAACAAGTCAAAAACAGCAGCCTGTGTAAATTAGAATTGTTGTGTGTACTCAAGAAAGCAGAACCAGTTAGCTAGATATAAAACGGGAAGGACAGACAAAACTCCCCAGAAGTACACCACCAACTAGACACACATCATTTTTAAAGCAATACTTACTCATAGAAGATTTTCAGACAGGGGCAAAAATAGTGTCCCCGTCTTGCTATCTCCTCCCCCACTCCCCTCCCGACCCCATAGTGGCACAGTAACAAACAGTTTCACTCCTACCTTGTTCATGTGCCTTCCCTCCCCCTTGGAAGCTCAGGAGTGAATGCATCTAGAACAGAGCTTCATTCACTTCCTAGTTTGAAATCCCAGGCTGTTCTCGTGAGAGGACGAGCATACGGGAAATTCAAAGTTTAAAAGAAAAACGCACACACACACACAAAGTTATACCAAGCACACTTAAAACTTACAACACAAGTAACCCAGGGAGGGTACAAAAAAGTGTGTCACTTACCTGGATGTCCTGATCGCACCCGGAAGTGTTCTGGCATGGACCTCCCACTGATGCTGGCATCACGCCAGCATAATGGGTCAGCTTTTCACTCGCCTGTCATTCAGTTACAGAAACAGAACAGGCGATCTATTCACTACTTAGCCCGTGAATTAAGAGGAACGCTGGCAGAACAGAAGCAGCACAGGAGCATGATGACTTGGACACGACATTGTCTGAAAGGAAAGCCCTTTCGCGATCTCCTGGCGTCATTGTTGTTAGAGGATAATGGAACATTCAGTTAGTAAATTTATGCTGTGAAAGAGCTTGTTTGCAAGCTGCAAACTGGGTGCAGAAGTTCATTTGATTTACTTGAGTGTTGAGATTTATGACTTGACAGTTTAGTTAGGAGGGGGTTTGTTTGTGTTTCTCTGTTTGGGCTTGGGAGAATTGAATATTTAACTTTGCTCTGTATTTTGAATTTATATCCAGTCTTATTTGGAATCTTTATGTAACAAGATGTATTTTACTTGTGCTTGAGTAAAACAGTTCTTTAGAAAAAGTCTGAGTTGTTTCTTTACTCTGATGCTTGGAAGAGAAGACTTTGCTACATTTCTTTTGCTGCCTAAATTTCTGTAGATGCTCAGAGGTTTAGTGTGCCTACCATGACACTTTTCATGCCATATTTACAGTGTCTAATAATTTCCTATGTGTCTAATAATCTCCTTCCATTCTCTCTTCATGAACAGTTTCTACTATTGGAAGACGCATGAATGATCCTTACTTCTACCTCAAGCTTCATAACCTCTTCTGCTGCAGCACAACCAGAGAGTCGTATAATAAGAGCTAAAAGCAACCTCCTGTACCATGTGTGACAGTGAAAGAAAGGGGAATTTGGGGGTGGGGGACAAGGGGAATGGTAGAAACTCTTGCTTTATCTATTTTGTGCTACCTGTTCAGAGAAAAGCCAAAGAAGAGAAGCAGATAGAGAACAAACTGTTTCACAATAATCAATAAGCAAAAAATGCCATTCAAGAAGAAGAAGAAGAAGAAGAAGAAGAAGAAGAAAGCAAGGGAACCTTAATTACTGAAGTGAACTCTCTTGCTATTCCTTTAGGGTGGCCAATAGGTCAACTAGTAGTGGGCAGGGGACTTCTTGTGCCAGCAACAGCAAACCAGTGTCCAACTATAATATATGGAAAAGGTGCATGCTAGCATCTGTTACAAACCAGTTTTGCTCACTGTATGAACATGTAACGTAATTAAAACCAGTGGAAAGTTAAAAATGAGGGGTGTCCATATAGGAATATGATGCAAAGAAAAATACTGTGTTATCCTTAGGGTCAATACCCATCCATTATTTCGTAGTCTGATGGGTAAAATTGCATTCTGCCCAAGATACCTGACCTGAAAAAGCAGCAAACTCAAGGTACAGCATTCTCTATTCAGGATTAATTTATATTACAAATGCAATTTCTCTTCATTTAATGTGGACTGCCAGGTGATCAATTTCACTTATATAGCTCCAGCTCAATGTTTTTGGTTGCTGAAAGCTGAGCAACATTATCTCTTTATGCCTATACAGACCACAACACTCTGCAATGTTCCAGATAGATTATTTGGATCAGAAACTAGCTTAGGTATTTCGGTATTTATTAAGCTGTTTTTAAAATACATTTATATGTAATTAATTATATCCTGCTGCTCTATTTTAACATAGATTGTTTATATTACTTATGTATAGAATGTATATAATTAGTAGAGTATATAAGATTATTTTATTACCTCATGGTTTGTTGACCATAATAAAGGCTCGATGATGATGATGATGATGATGATACTAAGGCTATAATTAAAGTACCTGTATTTTTGGAAAACAAAGAGTATCCTCCCTAACAAATTTTGCATTTAGCTTTGTGAATGCAGCAGAAGTAGTCCAAGGAATTCTCTGCTATATTCAGGGAAATAGTCCCAAAGCTCCCATTGTCTATGTCTGTGCTACTTACACATGTACCAGTTCATGAACCATCAGCTGCCGGGCCATGGTACATTTTCAGAAGAGAAAGAAATAGTTGGAGCCAATGGGCACAAATATGATACTGGTCTCTGGCACCTGAGAGGAAAAATTAGTTCTCCACTTGAAAGAGCCTGAGAAACAACGGTTTATGTTACTTCTGATGCAGATTTAACAACCTTGTCCTAAGGCTACACATCCACCATACTCAATCCTCCAGAAACTTACTTTCAAAACACTGGATGCATCCTACCTTGCTGATCATAGAATCATAGAGTTGGAAGAGGGCATAAGGGCCATCTAATCCACCCCTCTGCCATGTAGGAATACATAATCAAATCATTCCCAGCAGATAGCCATCCAGCCTCTGTTTAAAAACCTCCAAAGAAGGGGACTCCACCACACTCTGAGGACTTTTCAAATAATTGAAAAAACCCACCAGGAGGTTGGGAGAAGAACGGGGCTGTCGTGCTTACACAGCCCAATTTCAGATGATGCAGTCCTCCTTCGTCATCCTCCCTACCTCCTCCCGACCTTCCCCTGTGCTGCTCGCACCACTTTTTATTGATGGAAAATCTCCATGGATAAAAAGTGGTGCGAGCAGCACAGAGGAAGGTCAGGAGGAGGATGGAGGAGGACTGCGTCATCTGAAACGGGGCTGTGTAAGTGCAACAGTCCCATTCTCCCAACCTCCTTGTGGGTTTTTTCAACCATTTGAAAAAGTCCTAAGGCAGCGCATTCCACTGTCCAACAGCTCTTGCCAGCAGGAAGTTCTTTGTAATATTTAGGTGGAATCTCTTTTCCTGTAGTTTGAGTACATTACTCCATGTCTTATTCTCTGGAGCAGCAGAAAGCAAGCTTGCTCCATCCTCAGTATGACATCCCTTCAAATATTTAATATGATATGAGGTCCCCTCACAGAAATCTGTAACAAATGATTGAAGAAGCACTGCTTTAATGAGCTGTAACTTTGATCAAGACTGGATACTCCATTCCACTTTAATACACACATACACACACCACTACCAGTTTCTCCACCCTCTCCCAGTTCACAGACAGGAAGTTTTGCAGAAAGTTCCCTAACACATATAGAACAACGGTATTCTGTGAGACATAATGTATTCTGTACAACTTGTGCGTTGTTCATCATTAATAAGTTGAAATTCCACCTTGACTTACAGTGTATATAGAAGAATGATTCTTTGTTATTTTGAGTTATTATTCAATGGATGGTTGGACACAAGTATTTACTTATAACATAATTTGAAGTTTATGGCTTTGTTTCACATTTTATGGAAACTGTTTCCTAATGGAAAAATATCATTTCATTTCATTTCTTGACATTTACTATCACACACATGTTTAAGACATATATCATCTATAATGGAATATCATATCACTGTGTGGCAAAAGTCACCACCACAAAATATTTAGAAAAATTGTCTGGTACAATGAATACAGATGATTTGAAGTGAGCGTTTACTGTACTTTTGTAAAATAAAAATGAAAACCCTAGGACCTATACAGATCATAGGCATATTTAAAAGATAGAAACAGAACTCTGCTCACCACCATTTTAAAAAAGGGGGGGGAAAGCTAGAGAGTATGCGGAGAGCTAGCTTTGAAAAAATTGTATTTTTTGACAAACTGGAATGCTGAAATGGATTTCTGAAGAATGAACCAGTTTATGCATTTGTCATGCAACACTAAAACAAAATGCAGTCAGTCTTTGGCTCAAGATTAATATCTGTATTTGTTTCAATATGATAGCTTGCCTGCCTTGTTTCTTTGACATGTACAATTAACTGATGCAATAACATAGTTATGGTACAACCTAGTTCACAAATTATAAACAGGAAGTTAATCAGAGCTTTGTTCATGAGATTCACTGGCAGAACAGTACATGACAACGCTACTGTAAGCCACTGCTTCTAAAGTATTCTTTTTCAAAAGCCAGCTGAGGCTTCCCTTAAGCCACAGAGAAAAATTGGATCAGCAAAACCTCCTTTAATTTTAAACAGAAAATGGATGCATGTTCTGTATGTTGGTCAGGTGCTTTTTCATTTGAGCTCCTGCTGCTGACTCTCATGCACAGCCTAAGCTGTCTGCATTTATGACCTGTGTCAGCGCAGGCAGTGTACACACACACACACCTCAGAAAGTAAATCTCATAATCTCAGCAAAGATTTCAAGCTGAGACCAGTTGGATGTGCAGCCTCCATAACACTACAAGTGCCATCTCTTTCAGGATGTCCCTGTTCCATGACAGCAATGTGCTTTTGCTGCCACATGCTTTCACAGCAGATGACAGCCATCAAGTTATCACAAAAGTGTGGAGAAAATGAGAGTAAAAATGGAAGGGGAGGTGAAGAGGAAATGAATCTGTAGAAAACAACCAGTCAGAGTTTAACTGTCTAGTGCCTAGAAAAATCCCATTAAAACTACATGGTTTACTATTAAATTTTTATTATCCATTACAAAGAAGGGGATAGCATGTAAATCAGGTGTAAGGAAAAAATGAATCAAACTCTTGTCCTAATTAACCTTCCCTTACACTCAAAACCTAGGTTCCATGTCAAATAAACTTATTTTCCTTATTCAGACTGACTAAACTAGAGCACAACAGTTTGAACTCATTATAGCCCAACCAAGGTATTTAAGACTAACAGTCTAATATTCAAGCATTCTGGTTTAACAGGTTAGTAGTTCTACAAAAATACTTCTGTAATCTCAGATTATTACTCTAACCCCTGGAATCAATCTTCTCCCCCCTTCCCACCTGCTGCCCACAAATGCAACTCATCATGACTATTTTATAACTGTGGCATAAAATAACAGCAGTTCTTCATGTTCCAACCATATAATCAGTTTCTAAAATAAAATAAAATAAATGTAATTAGTTTCTAAAAAATATAAAATAAATGAGATCTTGACACAGGCAGAAAACAAGATTTTAGCAGCATGGTTTATCTGGTGGGAATCTTACCACTAGAAAGTCAACATGCACTTTTAGTTTAGACTATGTTTCCCTTAAGATGGTGAAATGTTTTTATTCCACTGGTTTTGGGAGGTGACATTTTGAAAATGGGCACAATTGACTTTAAAAATCTCTTATATAAAGACTTCTCAGTGAATGTTATCCTCTTTTATGGCATGTCTTATTCATTCCAACTGTGCTTTCATAGGACAAATTCCTGGTAATCATGCCAATACTGATGTTTTGCATGCTACTCTTAATATACTACATGCTGCATTTTGATACTAGTCTTTTTTCAAAGACTAGTATCAAATGGGAGCACCTTTATCCTCACAACAAGCCTATTCAAGCTTAGAGAGTGATGCCTTGAAGTCACTAAAGAGCTTAATCGGTGTCTCTAGATTTCAATGTAGGCCTTCCTACTCCTTGTTGAATACCCTAATCACCACTATATTAAACAAACAACACTGGCTCTCGAAGTCTAGCACATTATATATTGAGATAAATCCTATAAAGACTGTTATTTTAAAAAAAAAAATAAAACCATAATGTCCACCAAATTCTGGCTCAAATGAACCCAATAGTCCTGGATACCAACTGTAAAGGAATCCATGCTGGATATTTAAGATACACATGTTCAGACTATCATAAAAAATTAATCCTGGAATTTCCAAAGCATAACTTCCCATCATCACACTAGTTAAAAAGACCAGATAACCAGTTTACACAAATTTCCACACAGCAAGAGAAAGAATAAAGCTTTTATGGTTTGCCGCATACAACAGAAGGCATTATGTTATCACACAAATGTGCACATATACATCAGATTATACTGGAAGGTACTACTTCCTGCATTTTTTTACTGTGCACAGGACCACATGTCTTAAACATCACTGACTGCATGTAGTCAAGACTAACTTAAGTCCAACTGTGTTCAATACCTCTACCCTAAGTATTACTAAGGACTTTTCCAAATGGAGTTAAAAAAAAACAAACAAGGAGGTTGGGAGAAGAACGGGGCTGTCGCAGTTACAGAGCCCCATTTCAGACAGCCCCGTCCTCCTCCGTCCTCCTCCCAACCTTCCACCATGCTGTGGGGTGCTGCTTTTTATTGTCAGAGGTTTTCTGTTAATAAAAAGCAGTGCCTGGAGGAAAAAGCATGGAGGAAGCCTGCAGGCACCGCTTTTTATTGATGGAAAACCTCTGTCAATAAAAAGATCGGGAGGACAGAGGAGGACGGGGCTGTCTGAAACGGGGCTCTGAAAGCGCGACAGCCCCATTCTTCTCCCAACCTCCTCGGGTTTTTTTTTACCCCATTTGAAAAAGTCCTAAGTCTTAATCTAACCTGCTGTCCACAGCCTTCTACAAAGTATTTTAAGCTGCCAGACCCATTTGCAAAGGAAATTTACCAAAATACTATTATATATCAAGGAGATAGGATTACATGCAACAATTGTTACATACTTTGCCTGCCTCTCCTCAAGGGACTAATGGTTAGACCCCCTGCAAGAAGCCTCAGATTTGGTCATTAAGTATTTGATTTTGAGGTAAACAATCTTGATACGGGGAATGAGCTATCCATATTGGCCACTTGCCGCCACCATACCCCAGCTTATCTCTGGGTGATAGGAAGTATTGATGAACATTTATAAGGCCCAAGAACATGACTATCACAACAGATGCAATCAATTAGGCTGTTTCTAAAAACTGCATGTAGCACTCAGGGATCTTGGATATACCAAGCCCCCAAGATATTGCCCAGGTAGAACTTCAACAGAGACCTGGACCACAGGCATGCTGATGGTGGACCATCAGCTTGGGACTTTCCACTGTCATTCCCCAGAAGTCCCCAATAACTGAAAGGGCAAGTAAGTACTTCCTACTTAGAAGGTTTGATTTTTTTTTCTTTGTATCATCTTTGCTGCTTAATAAAATCCTTGGCTTCTACCTCACCCATGTGCTTATTCATTGAGAATCTTCTAAAGAACCTTGGTCATTTGACACGACACCATGTCTACAAAGAAGACTGCAGAAATTTCTATTTAATTCATTAGAAACCTGGCCCCTCAAGTCAAAAGGCTTAGGACAGTTGTTTATGGTCATAATTCCTTTCTACTCCATTTTATACCTAAGCCCCCCACAAATGGAGTAGAAAAACACACACAAACCATCTAGGAGGCAGTGTTGAATTAGATGTCTGGGACCAGCAGGACATACCAGGTAGTCCCTGGTCTTCCCATTATATCCAGGCACATAGAAATAGATCACTTTTAATCAAGTTACTTGGAACTGTGACAGGAATTTGCATCTAAGAGATCCCTCCATATGGAGACAAATAATTTAAGAACAAAATGAACATAATGTTCCTGCAACAGAAATACTTTAATCTTCATACTGGATTGTACTGCACTCACCATGAACTGTGCCACAATAACTTGGTTACTGGAGAACATCAGTAGGGGGCAGCATAAGAACATTTTATTTCCCCCTCCCATTTCCAAACCTTAACATTTGAATTTTAGTCACTGCATTTAATTCAAAATTTCCTCAGTTTGTAGTGTTCTTTAGTTGATAGATCTACTAGATGTAATTATGTTCCATTCCCATCATACCGCACATGCCCCCAAATTATTGAGAAGTATTCAGACTTAATTGTAATACGGTTGCTTGCCACTGTAAAGCAAAATGTTTTGTCCATCTAGTGTTTTTTTATGTGTATAATTTTGTGAAATGGCAGCCACTTACAATCAATCCTTTGATGAGCAGCCGCTTACAATCAATCCAGGAACTAAATAAGAGATTGAGATTGCGGAGTGGAAGAGGGAGGCAGGAGAGAAGAGAAATGGATGGCAACCTCCCTTACAAATCTACTTTTCTCACTCAGCTTCATTCTAAGATCAGTCTGAAAGACTCCGAGATGATATAAACAGCTAGAAATGAACAAGAAATTTATTCTGGTGCATGTCAATGCAAAGTTGGCAACTACTGTCTTCTTCACCTACAGTCATTTTCAAGATTTAGCAATCACTGTTTTAAGTAGGGCCCTAGATAACCTAAAGGCACCAGGTTCCATCTGATTTTTGAAGCTAAGCAGGGTTTGCCCTGGTTAGTAATTGGATGGGAGACCACCAATGAATACCAAGCACTGCAAGTTCTATTTCACAGGAAGGAACTAGTAAAACCGCCTCTGAGTATTCCTTGCCTAAGAAAACCCTATGTAATCCTGAGGTCCCCATAAGTCAACAGGCAACTTGAGAGACAGACATACACCATAGAACTCACTGAATACTTAAGTTTCTAGACATGACTGCTCATAGTAGAGCCCAAATAGCAAGCAGTGGATATAACATGCATTCACTTATTATTCCTATGCTCCTAAATCTACCCTGCTCCAGTCATTAGTCACCATGACACAACTTAGTTCCACAGAGCTAGCACACTGACATATATTTACTTAACATCCACATGTACCTCCAAACCATAGAGATGTTCTCCACATAAGGGGTTTTGCCCTCCATGAAAGTGTGACTCTTCCATAAAAACCATAACCTTTCCCTAGAAAGATCCCAAAGAAGTTCCTGCCTCTCTCTTCTAAAAAAAGGTAACATCAGTCTTCTGTTAATTTATTATTTATTTATTTAGGCACTTATATACCACTCTGCAGCCACAAAGGCTCTCAGAGCAGCTTACAAATGAACTACAGATAGATTTCTATCCTATCCTTCTAGTGTCTGTTCTTTACCAAGGACAGTATACAACCTTTTATAATCCCAATGACATTATACATCACCAAAGGAGACCTTCTGCTGTGCTCTCTGCAACCGGACTTGTTTATCTCGGATTGGCCTTTTCAGTCATCAGCGCGCTTGCAGAAAGCGCGGGATGAGTCCTTCCTGAATCTTCGTTTGTGAAGAAAAGCCAGAGAGAGAGATACAAAATAAAAATCAAAGGCTGAAACCACACAGGTGAAACATAACTCTTACATGAAATGGCAGACAAAAGTCTATAGAATGTTTAAAAAAACATGTTTTATCAGTCAGCAAAAGACAGCCAGAAGAGGTGACCATTTCACAGGGCTGGGGAGGGGGCACAGATTCAGAGAAGGCACTGTCTCTTGTTGCCATCAACTGTGTCCCCAATGCAGATGGGTCACAAAACAGGGCCACTCCTCCTGTTCTTTGGTAGTGAGAAGAATGGTATGGGAGGTGGTGTTCCCTCAAGTATCCTAGGCCATAGCTACTAAGGGCTTTAAGTGTTAAGTCTGAGTTATGTTGTTTTAATTCAATGATATTGTATTGTAACATTTTTCATATGGGTTATTTCACATTAAAACATCTTCACATTGAAAAATGCAATGGTGAAAACATGAATTCTGTTGCTGATGACTCACTGAATCAATGGGGATTATATAAATATTGACTTATCATTCAATAATTCATCCAATGGGTCACCTCTAGTTGGGATTACCAACAGTTTTCAGGCCAGATTTGCCACATAAGGATTCCATTGTAATACAAAAGAAATCTGAACCATCTTCGCCACAGACAGAAAGTGTATATTTAAAACTTTCTAAGTGATCAGCCTCTAAAATTTAAAGTGCTGGAGCTTAAGCCAGCCCTCTCTCTTGAAAAAGCTTCCAACGCCAAGATATATAGAGCTTATTGATGACCAATCAATCGGTAAGAAAAGAAATGCTGCACATGGAAGATTATCAGATGTGCAAAATATAGAATTATCACAAAGCCAGGGGATCGTGAAAGGGCATCCTTTTCAGATGACATCATTCTCATCTCATCATGTACCCGTGCTGCTGCCGTTCCACCGGTGCTGCTTTTTATTGACAGGCTAAGCTGTCTATGGATCCCCTGTTCTGTTTCTGTAATGGAATGTCCTGTGTCTGAAAAGGCCCTGTTATGCTGGTGCGATGCCAGCATCAATGGGAGGTCCATGCCAGAACACTTCCGGGTGAAATCAGGACATCAAGGTAAGTAAGTACCCTCTCTGGGTTAGTTGATATGTTTTGAGTGTGTTTTTGTGCTTGCTGTCACTTTTTTCCTTTTATTTTGCTTTTAATTTTTTAATTTCCCACACTCTTGTCTTCTTGCGAGAATGGCTGGGATTTCAAACCAGGAAGTGAATGGAGCTCCATTAGAGCTCCATTCACTCCTGGGCAGCAATGAAGATGCAACCAAGGTAGGTCTGAAACTTTGGGTGATTGTGGCATGACAGGGACAGGAGAGGGGTGGGAAAGGAGATTGTAGGATGGGAAAACTATTTTTGTTCCTGTCTGATAATCTCCCTGGTCACAAGTACTCTGTTATTAATAATTTCCAAGGCTGAATCATCACACTGGAAAAAAGTTCCAGAAGCTAAATCCTGACTACATCTGACTCAAATTAAGCCCCAGGCTTTTGCAAAGGCTAGTTATCATAACCACTTTAGCCTATTCTTTTGATTGTTTAACCCCCTCTCCACTCCATGGAAATCAGATACAACAAAACAATTGCATGAATCAAGGCATGTACAATTGAGATTGCCCAGTGTTCCTGGTCACAAACCCAGGAAAACAAAAATGGTAACATCAGGATGCTTTCTATCTTGGTGAAGCCAAATATGGAGAAATCAGAGAGAACCAGGTATTTGTGATTTCTAGTCCAGGAAAAAGGCTTTTTGGGAAACTGCTTACAAATACTAGCAGAGCTACAATATCATCATGGCCTTTTCCTATCTTGAGTTATTGTGAGCATCTAGAATGTGCCAAGTGGACTGTACAGTCACCTTCATGAATAGAACTTCAAGAGAATTTCCTACCACTGACTTTAGCAGAGTGAAAAGACACATGACTATGAGAACTTGCATCCCATCTGTCTTTTCACTCTTCTATTGCATGCATGCACAGACAATGAAGGTCCTTTTCCTTTGACCTTCTTATTTCTACATGTATTTCACTGTGTTATACTAATGTTTGGGTTATCTCAAATAGATCTTTCTTGATTTTGAAAAGCTCCTTTTCTCAGTTCAACCAACTCCTCACGGAGAGAACAAAACCACAATACTACTTGACCACACAGCAGCAGCAAAATGTGGGTAAACATATTTATTTATTTATTTAAAACATAGTACGGTATCCAGCACAGGCATGCACACTAACTTTGTCCTGCTAATATCTGTGCCCAAATAGGCTTTGTAATCTTCATAATGCTTCAAAAACATGAAGAACCTATGTGAGCAAAGGCAGTAGTAAGACAAAATAGTATACAATATATGCAACAATAGCTCATTATTCCATCCTAAAGTCTCTTAACAAAACAAAACAAATCAACTAGCATCTGTCTGAAACCTAACTGTGTCAACAAGCTGCCAAATGTAAGCTTTAGATATACATCAAGTTACAGGAAATATATTCAGAGGTAGCTGTGCTGGTTATAGCGGCATGAAATTTAGAGTCAATATTGTATATTGGTCTAGAATGGAAACTGCATCAAATAAATTCAGAAATGCTGTATACTATATAATAATCTCTCTAAACCAGACATAGGATAGGAATGTTTGAAATTGGGTAACTCAATCTGTAGAGCCATAGGACACAGAAGGAGAAGAAGAAGAAATTAAAACAAAAAGCCAAGAGGGATGTTAAGAACTACAAACTCAGAATATCTAGCCATCTAATGAAGAAATCTGCTCTTAAATCCTGGATTTCCTCATTGCTGTTGCACACAATGTGAACCGTGCAAAAATAACAGTTCTTGCAGGGTGGGAGTGGGGGTTGGAGAAGAATAAAAGAAACCTCCCAGGTTGTAATTGATGTTCCCAAGCATTCTCTAATTCAGCAGCTCTCTATGTAATTAGGAACACAAGAAATTGCTTCAAAGAACCATGAGATGACCTTGTACTCAAAGGTGTCAGTCAAGCTCAAAAAACTGCCTGCATTACACCCCCACTGTGTTTTGTTTTGCTTTTCATTTTGTTTCATGTTCAAGACACTTTGCATTAGGGAGTCTAGAATGCTACTCCTTTTCGAAGTATGAATCTCAAGTAAGATTTTTGGGCTCTGTTCCCCAAAAGATCTATAAATGGAAAGTGAACAAAAGTCAAAATTCTGACAAAACCACACTGCAAACAATACCCTCACCACATCTTAACTAAACACTTTACCCGCCATCCATTGATATACTGTTCAAATACAGGCTATATTCCTTTCCCCTGTCACTTCCCTTATTTCACTCCAGGGGCTCCTTTCTCTTTATGGACATTCCCAATAACATGCAGTTCATTTCTCCATACTGTCCTTCTAGGAAAACAATTGTTGCTGGAGAGGATCTTCTACAAATTAGTTCAGGATAGCCCTATAGCACTCTAAAATATGGAAGGCAACCTGGTACAATTCTTGATGTTACAATATGGTAGCTTTTAGTAACAAATATAACATTTGATAACAAATATAATCATGTAAATATAATCATCATGCCAAGACATATCCAAACAATATCATCATAAAGGTGGTGAGCAAGTCAAATATATAGCTGAATAATAATACAATGTGAAGAACAATAGTTCACTGTAAGAAGCAGATGAATTTAAGATGAGGATCAAGAAGTACAGTTTCTCCCAGGTAATGTAAACTGTTTCATCATTTCACCCATTCCAGTTACAGTACAAACATAATTGAAGGTGAAGAAATAAGATTATAATTGGGAATTTTGCAGATTTTTGCATAAACTATATAGACTATAATGGGAAGCTGAAGAAGTCATTTCTCAGCTATATACTTGACTTGCTCACGACCTTTACAATGATATTGGTTGGATATGTCTTGGCAACATATGATTGGTTTCTGGAACATTAACAACTATTTTGCATTGCCAATTTCTTTGTAATATTGTATTTGTTAAAAACAGACATTGCTAACCTGCTCTACATGATTATATTTGTCATCAAATGTTATATTTGTTAGTAAAAGCTACAATATTGTAACAGTAAACATCAGGAATTGTACCAGGTTGACTTCCATATCATAGAATCATAGAATCATAGAATCATAGAATTGCAGAGTTGGAAGAGACCACGAGGGCCATCCAGTCCAACCCCCCTGCCACGCAGGAAATCTTGATCAAAGCATCCCCGACAGATGGCCATCCAGCCTCTGTTTAAAGACCTCCAAGGAAGGAGACCCCACCACGCTCCGGGGGAGTGTGTTCCACTGCCGAACAGCTCTTACTGTCAAAAAGTTCCTCCTAATGTTGAGATGGAATCTCTGTTCCTGGAGCTTGCACCCATTGCTCCGTGTTCCAGTCTCTGGAGCAACAGAAAACAAGCTTGCTCCATCCTCAATGTGACATCCCTTCAAATACTTAAACAGGGCTATCATATCGCCTCTTAACCGTCTTTTTTCCAGGCTAAACATACCCAGCTCCCTAAGTCTCTCCTCATAAGGCATCGTTTCCAGACCTTTCACCATTTTAGTTGCCCTTCTCTGGACACGCTTCAATTTGTCAATATCCTTTCTGAATTGTGGTGCCCAGAACTAGACACAGTATTCTAAGTGAGGTCTGACCAAGGCAGAATAGAGTGGCACTATTACTTCCCTTGATCTAGACACTATACTTCTATTGATACAGCCCAAAATCGCATTGGCCTTTTTAGCTGCCGCATCACACTGTTGGCTCATGTTCAACTTGTGGTCTACTAGGACTCCTAGATCCCTTTCGCACGTAGTCTCATTCAGCCAGGTCTCTCCCATCCTATATTTATGCATTTCATTTTTCCGCCCTAAATGCAGTATTTTACATTTCTCCGTATTGAATTTCATATTGTTAGCTTTGGCCCAGCTCCAGTCTATCCAGGTCATTCTGAATTTTGATCCTGTCCTCTAGGGTATTAGCTACTCCTCCCAATTTGGTGTCATCTGCAAATTTGATAAGTATGCCCCTAATTCCCTCATCTAAGTCATTGATGAAGATGTTGAATAGCACTGGGCCCAGGACAGAACCCTGTGGCACCCCACTGGTCACATCTTTCCAAGACGAAGAGGAGCCACTGCTGAGCACCCTTTGGGTTCGGCCAGTCAACCAATTACAAATCCATTGAACAGTTAACTTGTCTAGCCCACATTCTACAAGCTTGTTTGCAAGAATGTCATGGGGAACCTTGTCAAAGGCCTTACTGAAATCAAGGTATGCGATGTCCACAGCATTCCCTTCATCTACCAAGCTGGTAACTTTATCAAAAAAAGAGATCAGATTAGTCTGGCATGACTTGTTTCTCTGAAACCCATGTTGACTTTTTGTGATTATGGCATTGCCTTCTAAGTGTTCACAGACTCTCTGTTTAATGATCTGTTCTAGAATCTTCCCTGGTATTGATGTCAGACTAACTGGACGATAATTGTTGGGATCCTCTTTTTTCCCCTTTTTGAAGATGGGAACAACGTTTGCCCTCCTCCAGTCTGCTGGGACTTCTCCTGTTCTCCAGGAGTTCTCAAATATTATTGCCAATGGCTCTGAGATTATATTTGCCAGCTCTTTTAATACTCTTGGATGTAGTTCATCTGGTCCTGGAGATTTAAATTCATTTAGATTAAGAAGGTATTCCTGTACTACCTCTTTACTTATTTTGAGCTGGATTTCCCCTATTGTGTCCTCTGTTCCATTCTCCTCAGGTTGGTCCTCCTTTTCCTTTTCTGAAAACACTGAGGCAAAGAAGGTGTTGAGTAATTCTGCCTTTTCTCTGTCCCCTGTTAGCATTTTGCCATCTTCTCCACGTAGCGGCCCTATCATTTCCTTCTTCCTCCTTTTGCTGCGGACATACCCAAAAAAACCCTTTTTATTGTTCTTAACCTCCCTAGCAAGCCTGAGCTCATTCTGCGCTTTAGCTTTTCTGACTTTACTCCTACACGTGTTCGCTATCTGTTTGAATTCTTCTTTGGTGATTTCCCCCCTTTTCCATTTCCTATACATGTTCCGTTTAAAACTTAGCTCCATTGAAAGTTCTTTAGTCATCCATCCTGGTTTCTTGAGACACCTCCCATTTTTCTTCCTCAATGGTACTGTTTGAAATTGTGTCTTCCATATCTTCCTTTTGAGAAAGTCCCATCTGTCTTGAGGTCTCTTCTCTTTTAGTATTCCTGACCATGGGATCATCCCCAGTATTTCCCTGAGTTTATTGAAATCAGCTCTCCTAAAGTCAAGAATGCGTGTCTGACTATGCCTGGCTTCTCCTTTCCATTGTATAACAAACTCCAGGAGAACATGATCACTCTCACCTAAGGATCCCACCACTTGCACCGCATTAACCAGGTCGTCTCTGTTGGTTAGGATCAGATCTAAAATAGCTGACCCCCTTGTTGCCATATCTTAGAGAAGATCTTCTAGCTAACTTCTCTACCCACCCACCTCTTTCCTCTTGATCTCTGTATCTGTTTTGTTCTTTTCTCTACATGTTTAATATTTTCAGGTAGATTGTAAAGCCAGCTAGTCAACCACATAGGACACTTGTATTCCAAATAGGCCTAAACACAATACACAGAATTTACAGAAATCATTCTCATGCATCATATAGACCTGTTTTAAAATTAAGATAGGACCGTACCTACTCTGACAAGAACACGTGAAAATGAATTCTGAGAGAAAGATGAAGAGAGAGCATCTGCATTCTGAGATACTATTCTAGCAAAAACAAGCATTATCACCAGGTAAACACTGCTAAGGATTGTTTTGCCATGTCCTGGGAGGGCAGGGACAGTCCTGCCATTAACTTATAAATCTATATTAAAAACCAGTTTGAATACAGTTTCAGAAAGCCAATCAATGGGGCCCTTACACTTCAGAGATGATAAACAATGAACACCAGGAGCTTGTCTAGATGACAAGCTATAATGTGGTTTGCTGCGCATTAACACAAATTCACATCAGTGTTCATTTGTCTCCATGGGCCTTTGGCAAAATTGCTGGTATGCAAAGCTATCTGTGTTTGAAGCTCATACACAGCCATGCCTGCAAAACAAGATGGTAACCAGCAGTGAATTACTCATGTTATTATTCTCCACAAGTTGTCGCCACTTCACAGTATTTTTTTAAAAAACTGTAAATCTAAGGTGCACAAGTGTGACCTTCCACTTAAAAAAGCTGCTTGGTCACCTCAGCACAGCAAAAAAAAGTCTACGATCGGCAATGTGAAACTCCAAAATGGCATTTCCAGCCACTTCATTGCCAGCAAGCTCACACCCCTCAGGCATGTCTGACCAATCAGCTTTCCACTTCTGCTCTTATCTGGGAATGTGCTATCATGCGAATTGGTTGTCCAAATGAGTGGTAATGTGCATTTCTGCATATTAAAAAAAAATTCAGGAAAAGTCTCAAAGGCTTTTCCCTGCACTTTTTGGAGTTTTTGGTCCCTTCCCCTTCTGAATATGGTGAATCACCACAGGATCTCATTGGGACATAAGGTATTCTCCTTGAAGTCTATGAGGAGTATTTACACCATCTGGACAACTACCAGAAGACTTTGTGGTGATTTTTGCCCCTGACTCACATGAGTTCTGGTGCAACAGTTCCGGAGGCTTGACAGCTGCAAACTTCTTTGTCAAGCTGGGCAGACAAGTTCAGCTTCTAAAAGCTGAGTCACAACAGAAGCCAAAGTAGATGGGATTCATCAAACTTTTATGAATCTCCAAAGCAGCACTGAAACCTGGTAGACAAACAAGTCCTGCCTTTCTCAGTTTCCACAGTCAAGTCAGCCATGTATCGTGCAGATGAAGAACAGAAAAGAAATCAGGCCCTGAACAGGCCAAAACAGATCCAGTAGGCATTGACAACAAGAGTGTTCTTGTCACTTGACAGTAACCCTAACTTAGAAAATTCAGACTGAAAGTGTTTTCACAGAAAAATTCAAGATTAAATTTGATTTATGACATTTATATTTTGCAGCTTCTCAGCAGCCAATGTGTTCTAATGTTCAGTTTCAAGTGTTACCCATTGAAGAATGACCTTATGTTTTAAAGAAATATATTATATATAAAGTCTATGGCTGTAACATCAATCGGTCTGCAATCTGAGCTTTGAATTCTAAGTGTGAAAGACAGCATATACTCTTACTCCAACACAAGTTAGGAGATTATCAGATGGCGTAAATATGGCATGACAATGATGCTAGGAGATCGTGAAAGAGCTTCCCTTTCACATGATGTCGTTCACAGTTCATCATGCTCCTGTGCTGATTCTGTTCCCCCAGTGCTCCTTTTAATTCATGGGCTAAGCCGCGAATAGATCACCCATTCTGTTCCTGTCATGGAATGATGGGTGAGTGAAAAGGTGCTCCGTTATGCTGGTGCAATGCCAGTGTCAGTGGGAGGTCTGTTCCAGAACACTTCCGGGTGTGATTGGGACATCCAGGTAAGTGACACCCTTTTTTTGCACCCTCCCTGGATTACTTTGTATTTTTAAAGTGTGTTTTTGTGCTTGCTGTCACTTTTTAAAGTGTATTTTTCCTTTAAACTTTGGATTTCCTGCATGCTTGTCCTCTCACGAGGATTTCAAACCAGGAAGTGAATGCAGCTCCAAGAGAGCTGCATTCACTCCTGGGCTGCCAAGGGGGAGGGAACATTGTGCGATCAAGGTAAAGTGAAACTGTTTGTGTGTGTGTGTGAACGGGGACAGGAGGGGAATGGGAGAGGAGATAGTGCATCGGGATGCTACCGTATTTTTGTCCCCCTCTGAAAATCTCCTTAGACTAACTAGCATGCTCTAACCAAAACAAAAAAACAAAAAAACACCCGATTAATTACCCAGCTTGATGCTATGTTTATGATAAAATAAAATTCCTTCTGCAAAAAAATTTGTCTTTTTTAACCACACACACACACACACACACACACACACAAATGCTAGCGTAAAAGAAAACACCCAAGTCTAAAAATGCTTTTTCCTTCCTTCAGTTCCTGTTGTACAATCTTGGTGAAGCCATTGTACTTGAGTCTAAATAATGACAGCTGAAAAGCAGCAACATTCAGCTACTGAATATAAAATACAAAAGTAAAGGCTTCTTGGCCACTGGAGACCATATTACATTAGAACATGCCTGGGAAGTTTTACCACAACACCTACTCAAAATGTAAAATAAAACATGCAGTTTGAGGGTTGTAAATTTTTAAAATGAGCATCCATATTATTTTATCTGCTTTTTAACATTTTATTACAAAGAAGCACGGAATATCTAAAATAGATAGTGCCCTCTTTCCTTGATCTGCTGAACAGTGGCACCATATAGAGCTTATTCATCTACATAACAGTTCCATCATAAATCCATAATCACAAAAGAACACGCAACCCAAATATTCAGGCTTCTTCTTCCCAGAACTGGCCAGCCTCTGGAAGGTTTATAACCAGACAATGATGGAAACACCCCCCTCCTCATGGTCTATCTTGGCCTTCTAGTATTAAAAAAAGAAGCACAAAAATCAGTGTGTATAGAGCCATTGTACTGTCTATTCTCCTTTATGGATCTGAAACATGGGTCACCTATCACCAACACTTACGACTCCTCGAACGCTTTCATCAGCGCTGTATATGCACAATCCTAAATATACACCGGACTGACTATGTGACGAATGTTGCTGTCCTTGAGCAAGCAGGGATCACCAGCATTGAGGCCATGATACTGAGAACACAGCTGCGCTGAGCAGGGCATGTTTCTAGGATGGAGGACCATTGCCTCCCAAAAATAGTACTCTACGGTGAACTCGCCACAGGTCAGCGTAAGAGGGGCACTCCAAAAAAGCGACACAAGGACTCCCTGAAACAACATCTCAGGCTTGGCAAAATTGATCACCAACAATGGTCCGCCCTGGCCTCACATCGGGAGGCAAGGAGACACACTATCCACAATGCTGCAGCCTTATTTGAGAACTCACGCTGAACAAGTCTTGAAGAAAAATGACAATGCAGAAAGAATCACAACTCAGAAACATCACCCAAGGAGACCTTCTGCTGTGCTTTCTGCAACCGGACTTGTTTATCTCGGATTGGCCTTTTTAGTCATCAGCACGCTTGCAGAAAGCGTGGGATGAGTCCTTCCTAAATCTGCGTTTGCGAAGAAAAGCCAGAGAGAGAGAGAGAGAGAGAGAGAGAGAGAGAGAGAGAGAGAGAGAGAGAGAGAGAGATCTGTGTAGGGAGGCTCCAATGATTTGTCTTTTTTTTTTTACACTCTCCCCTTTCATCCAGTTCTATAAGAGGCTTGCAGTTAAATGACATAAAAGCATACAAATGAATAAAAGCATGTATGAGCTAGAATAAACAAACACGTAAAAGTCTGGAGAGACAAAAAGTACTTTGCCTGATACCAGAAAGGCCAAATTGAAATGCAAGGCTTCTGAGGAGGGTATTCTCAAACTAGGGTGCTGCAATAGTCCTTTCCCCAGCAACCGCCTTTAGGTTGCAAGGGAATTCTAGAAGAGCCATTAAGGATACTCTCCAAAGTATAGAAAGCAGGCAATATTGTCTTCACTTGTGCTTTGGCATATGGGACTTCTTTACTAAACCACAACCAACTTTAAAGGTCAAGAAAGAAACCAGCATTTTGAACTGGAGCTGAAGCCAGCGCAGTTTAGAAAGCATGAACATAGTACAATCATAATTCCTAGTCCCAGCAGTTGATTTTGGAGGCAGGCCCATGTATAATGTATCACCATGGTCACATCATGGATAAAAAAAGGTTGACAGTAAACATATCATCCTAGAAATGGCCTGATCCTTTTAAAAACAACCTCTAGGCATGTGGGCACCACCATTTCTCAAGGCAGTGAATTCTATAAGTGGATTATTCACTCTGGAAGAATCACTGTCCAGAATCACCACCAATTTCATGGGATTAAATTTCTAGCATCAGAAGGGTATGAACAAGGCCTATCCATTCACCTAAAGCAAGTCATGTAAGAGGTAAAGAAAGCTGCTTTTTCTCTGCAGATCCCCCAGCCTTATAATAATTTATTGTCTAGCAAGGGTAATCCATGTGCAGGTTTCTTGAAAATTACCTACATAAGCAGCGTCTGTTTAGGGAAGAGGAAGAGAAATTGCTTCTACATCTAGGCTTCAACCTCATCTAAAAATCCACTTTCACAGAGCCTCCATTGCTTTCCTTCAACTTAGGAGATGGGAAAGCAGTCCAAGCGCTCATTTCGTCACTTCAACCCATCACCTTGTATGGGTATGAAAGGGGATTTTGGAGCTGGTAATGTCAATGCACTTGCATATTTCATTTTCAGTGTTAACAACTGTAGTGGGCCAAAAAGGACATTATACTAAAACATGGACAAGTTAGCAATTGTCCACAAATGAAGCAGGAGAACAATGGACACTTTGAGACAGTGATGCCAGAATCTGTAATTTGTTTCCTAGATCTCCAAATATTTGTTCTTTCAATTTAATTTAAGACTGTTTTCATCCTCTTACTGTATCTTAGTAGTCAAAAGTAGCTAAAAATCCAATTTTAGAGCCCAATCTTTACATAATGGAATCAATGTTTTACTGAAGTTGGAATCAGTTGTTTTTTTCTTAAAAAAAAAAGAAAAAGACAGACATTTTTTCAAAGTAGAAATATTGCTGCTGAAGCAAGCAGAGGGTTCATATTCAGACAAGTGTCTTATGATGGGGAACACAAGAATTAATAGCCACTGGTGGCCTTCTTCTCTTTGTCTTTAAACTTTCCTTCAAATCAGGATATCAGAAGTCCACATTCTCTTTGCCTGCCTGCCTACCTCTCACCACATCTTGGGACAGTAAGTTGAGTTCCAATCAAAATATTTCAGTCAGACAATGCTTATGTGACTCTGTAGCTTTTTAGAATGTATTCACAAAATATTACCAAGTCTAATGCCACTTCTTAATCTTCACAGTTTCTAACACTCCCCCACAAACTATGCTATGCATGTGCATGAACACACATACACATGCACACTACTAATGACTACAGCACTTAACACAGTCTTAGAGAACTTCAGCCCATTATACTGAAGAAATCACAGTCAACTCCCAGATTCTGCCTGGTTAAATTACACCACAGAGGATCCATGGTATCTGCTGGGATTTGATTCCAGGATCCCCTGTGGATACCAAAATCCATGGATGCTCAAGTCCCATTATATACAATGGAGTAGGAAAATGGTATCACTTATATAAAATGGCAAAATCAAGATTTACTTCTTGGAATTTTTTTTTTGGTGGGGGGATATTTTTACGCTGTGGATGGTGGAATCTGTGGGTGCCAAATACAAAGGGCTGACTGTATCTATGAACCTAGCCAGAACTGGAATAGTGTTGAAACTAGAAATCCTCTTTTCCTGAAGATACACCACAGCCTGAATTTACATGTCTTCTGTAAGCACTGGTCAGGGCCATCTCAACAGCATTGTAGGCCCCCGGGCAAAGCAGTGCACTGGGCCCCTACACAACCACTCACAGGAATAAAAATGCAAATTGTCAATAAAATAAACATATGTATTGGTACCTCCAACAAAATCAGTGTAATGACCCTTTCACCAGTATACAGCTTCATTGGGAGCAACATCCCTTCTCATCCAAACTTCAGGATCCCTGATGTGTAAAACAGCAGAAATAAGAACGAAAAAGAAGAGAGGAGAGAAGTGCCTTCCAATGTGGGAAAGGAGTGGGACCCGTCTCCCTAGCGAGCCAGCATCTCCGCCTTGGGCCAATGAGAATGGCGGGAAGAGGAAGAAAGGCGGGGTGTGGGCCTGCTCGTGGCTACATGGGAAGCCGGTCCAGGCAGAGCCGAGGAAGCAGGTCAAGCCTCCCTTTCTCAGCTGCCACTTGGCTTTTCTGCCTCTTCTGGCAAGGTTTCCCCGGTGCTTTCCTTGCTTTGTTCCTCAGCCAGGACTCCCCCTCCAATCACCCGTCCCTCCTCCTCCTCCTCTCTTTTCTCTTTATCTTCCCCATTCTCGCAAATGCAGGCATGCCTACTCTCCGCTACAAGTTTTAATTTTTCTTGTTCTACTGAGTTAGTGGGAGCTTTGAATGTTGAGGCAAGTGATCGGAAAATTAGTGTTAAATTCTGGCCTGTGCATAGATCAGCATGGGGTCCCTATGCTCATGGGGCCCCTGGGCAACTGCCAAGCATGCCCATGAATTAAGACGGCACTGGCACTAGTAAATGTTTTTTATTCAGAATGACTTTATTGGGGATAGGGCAAAATAATTAATATGCTTACCTGCCCTAAACCCTAGAAATTGGATTAGCTTTCTTTAAAAAAAAAAATGAAATGGAGAAGCTTGAGCTACTTACTTTGTGCAAATAGCATGAATCTGCTACCTGTCTCTGACCTGTGCACATGTTCCTTTTTCTTTTTCTAAACAAAATCCCACTAAGCTCCAGTATGGAGCACCTAATTGACCTAATTTAAAGGCTTTTACAGCTAAGTAAAATATCACTGCTGGTTTCCTTTATACAGGTAAGAGAGACAACTCTTACATCATCTGCCTTTCATCCTCCCCAGAATGATGTTATAGCAGCAGCTTGTGCTTATTCCAACTGCAGTATTCTTCACTACAAAGCGATGCAGATATAAACGTATTTTCACATTATACAGAAAAGAGAGTTTGCTGAGATGAGCGGGTAGCCAACGGTGGCAAGTAAAGAGGAAATCAGTGTGGACAAAGAAAGGAAAGGTGACTAATTACGCTGAAATTGTGGAGCAGAACCATGGAAAGCATCTGTCACAGGACTATGCAATTTAAGACTTCAGATAACTGGTCCAGAGTTTGAGTTTTCCACCCACAAATAAGGTTCCTTGCACATACTAAACTAGTTAAGATTCTAACTCAGTCTTCTCCCAAATTTGTATTTCTTTTTTAAATACATAGTGAGCATTGAAATATTCAGACCTCCATTTGAAGCCTGAAGTGCAGGTACTATGAGTCCAACAACAGATACTTCAGGGAGACTCTACAACATATAGGAAGTCATGTGAAAATTGGATAATCAAAGAAATGCAAGAAAATTGTTATTCATTGTCACCTAACAACAATGAATGAAAATGTGCTGGAGAGGTAAACTCAGTTCTATGACATTGCATTTCAGTTACTACCAGTACCTTCTCTCTTTCTTCTCACAACTTTGCTACCTTCTCCCTTCCATATAACGTAGGACATGTGTTGTATGTTACAAATGACTCTTCTCCATTTATAGACATATACAGGCTGTAATTGTTGTACACCTTTGCTGCGTCGTTCATTAACAGCTCCTGAAACAGTCACATAGATAGATAGGCAATTAGCCATTTGTGTCAGAAAGACACAGGTTAAGGGCTTCCAGAAAGCACTGGTGCAGTGAGAGAGAGCAGGGATCTGTCATCTAAGTAGCAGCCATCACATCAAGCATAGAAATCAAACTAACAGCTATTGCAGAATAAAGTCCCAGTGGTTTCTGGCAAAAAGATTCAGAGCCAGAACTGCATGTTGGCTACTCTGACTTGCCTGGAGGAGAGAACAAAGAAGAGTGCCAACACGTCTAGTACCAGCTGCTTTCCCTCCTGTCACACAGTATAGGCCAAATTCAGAAACACAAATCTCTGAATAAGAGAAGTTTCTTTCATGAGCAAAAATCTTCTACAACTGACAAGCAACAAGCTTTCCATGCCAAACTGAGAAGCCAGCCAGAGAAATCTTTGATATAAGATAGTGGAATGTGTTTTGGAAACCAGAAATAGTACCTCAAATTAAGTGACTTTCTTCAGTTCAGTTTCTACTCCCTTTTGTTTTTCTTACAAGACTATCATTTCCTCACAACAAATATTACCCCATAAGACACCCAATAGGCTTGTTGAATATTCAGTAAAAGAAAAGTTGGTTTTGAAAAATTAAAAAAAAAATGAATATTGCAAAACCAAGCTTTGAGTTTAATTACTTTATATATATAGTACAATCTCAGTTGAGAGATGTGCCATCCATAGGGGGTTAGGAACAGACACAGAAGTCTTCTGCTAGCTGAACTCCCTTTACATCAGGATAACCCCCTTCTGCTGGCTGATCTCAGAGATGGGGTCTCAGAGAGATCAGCTAACAGGTGAAGGGGTGAGAAGGGGAAGAGCAAGGGAGGAGCAGAATTATGACAGATGCAAGTCCCCCCTCCCCCAGCGTGGTACAGTGGCCCCTTGGTATCTGCCGGGGTTTGGTTCCAGGACCTCCAGTGGATACCAAAATCCATGGAAGCTCAAATCCCATTATATGCAATGGCATAGTAAAATGGTTTCCCTTACATAAAATAGTGAACAGCAAGATTTCCTTTTTGGATTATTATCTTCTGAATATTTTCAAGCCATGGATTGTTGAATCCGTGGATGCAGAAATCGTGAATACAGTGGGCCAAGTATACAATCACTTTATGGGCACAACATTAGGCCAGGTTGAGTGGTCCCAAGTAATTTCTACTCTACACAAGCTGAGAGAGGTTTAGATTAAATACAACTTTAGATGACCTAGTGTTGGTTTAGCCCTTAGTTAGGATTGCAGTTATGGTCTCCCTGACAACTGACCCACTGTGCAATTTTTTTCTTGTTTTGAAAAATACTATCAAATGTGTGTAGATTTATCTTTGCATTGAGAAATGTTCATTCTTGGGGTTTCCTTTGATGACAACTCTCCTACTAGAAATCTAGAAAACACCAGAGGATAGTAGACACCTACACTCTCAATAGGAGTGGAAATTTTGTCTGTACTACTGTAGAACTGCAAGTCCATTCCCAGGATAGCCTGGAACCCTATAGAATATGTATGAGAAAAATTATAAAATCCACAATGATAGATTCATTTTAATATAGTGGACCCTTGGTCTCCTGGGGTTTAGTTCCAGGCCTACCCATGAATACCAAAAGATGCTCAAGTCCCATTATATATACAGTGGCATAGTAAAATGCCTTGGTGGTGCAGTGGTTAAATGCCAGTACTGCAAGCCACCACATTTCAAGTTCGATTCCAGCGGGCTCCAAGGTTCACTCAGCCTTCCATCCTTTCGTAGGTCGGTAAACTGAGTACCCAGCTTGTGGGGGCAATTAGCTAACACACATTGGAAACTCTTTAATGCAGTGTAGATGTAAATAGCTATTGCTTAAAACAATTTGTAAGCCGCTCTGATAGCCTTGTGGCTAAAGAGCGGGGTATAACTAACTAACTAACTAAAAAATGGTGCACCTTATATAAAATGGCAAAATTAAGATTTGCTTTTTGGATTTTTTTTTGGGGGGGGGAGTATTTTCAAGCCGTGGATGGTGGAATCTGTAGATGCAAAATCCATGGCTACAGAGGGCCAACTCTACATGTCATCCACTTTGGTTTGACCGCCTCCACCAATATACTTGAATCAACATCAGCCTTGGGCACATGCTGTTTTACCAAGTTTGATAAAATAGTTTATGCTCAGATACCCCTTGTAATTTTTAAAAGTAATTAGTCTTCATTTTATGTAAGCACCTAACAATTCACCATTCATTCATACATGTACCTGTATAACATGATACGTTTATTGTCAGGGCTGGTTTAAGGACCCTGTAGCACCTTCAGCTGCAAGGGGGGGGGTCCGTTGTGGGGGCATGGCATAATTCTCCTCCTGCAAAATCATTATTAGTAATAATTTTAATATCCTGTACTGTGAATAGGTTAGGTTAAATTAAGTTTGGGGCCTGCAAAATAAAGCATTGCAGGGGCCCCCAAAATTCCTTAAACTGGCCCTGTTTATTGTAAACTATGATAGAATAAGTATGCGTTCATACTTGCATAATATCACTTTTATAAACCTATAATCTGGCTATTTTAAAATTGCACCTGAGAATAATGTTTCTAAACAATTGAGGTTTTAAAACAAGTCTAAGAAATATAAATTCACTTGAACTGCTGTAACATATTTTGTCATTTTTTTTATCAATGCAAGACATACTTCTGTTTTGAAAGGTAAAATACAAATCAAAACATGATACTATGTACACTGCCCCACCTCACATTGCCTTAAAGCTCTAACTTCATCCTCCTATAGGTATCTCTGTAATGTTTTCCACACACACATGCAATTTTTCAGTGCCATTCATAATACTGAGCTGTTACTTGGGTCTCCTAAGACAGAGCAATTATCTGTGTTGTATGTTACAACTTTAGCTGTTTGAACATCCCAGCTTGTCAGATGTCATTAGTCTCTCCTAACAAAACTGTCTGAACTTACCTGGTGATCTGATACAATTGCAATATGATCCTATTTTCTTCCTTAGCTTACACAGTTTATTAGATTCCAAAAAAGTTGTTTTTGTTCCATTTTAGAACAAGATGATGTTGGCTATAAGCCAAGAGAGATATAAATTTGCTCTGCTCTTACATATTCTGTTAGTTACATGTAGAAATACGGAATTATCTAACCTAAAAAGTAATATATGCATAGAAACATATTAGACAATACAACTGGAAAGACGTTTAAATACAGAAGGACACACACTAACACTGGATGAATAATTCCAAACATTATTTGTTGAAAAATATCTTTAAAATGACAACTTAGAATAAAATTTCGAAGCAAGGGCAAACTATTAAAACTGACAAGAACTTTGCTTTGATTGTGACTTAAGACAACTCAAAGTACTTAAAAGAAAATTGTGTAAGTTATTTTGAGTCACAAACAGACTTCTGTTTCTCTGGAACTTGATAAATCCAACTCCTTGAACAGATGGTGCTTAATGTTTTAATGGAGGAACCTAACAATAGTAGATTCAAAAGCAAAATACCTATTGCCATTAATAGGAAGTTGTTGTTGTGTCTCTTCAAGTCATTTCTGACCTATGGTGACCCTAAGGCAAACCTATCATAGGGTTTTCTGAGGGCTGAGAGTGTGTGACTTAGCCAAAGTCATCCAGTGGGTTTTCATGGCTTAGTGGGGATTCGAATCCTGGTCTCCTGTGTCATAGTCCAGCACTCAAACCACTACAGCACACTGGCTCAACCTTCATTTCTCATGGTCCTAATAGAAGTGAGCACCTTGAACATAGATCTCCAAAGTACTGAGAGGTATATCTAGTTGGAGATACTTGGAGAGATTTCACAGGTGTAATTCACTTCCACAGTCTTCCCCCTACCCCTAGGAATACATAGAGTTGTCCCTCCATATCCACAAATTTGGTATTCACAGATTTAAGTATTCACGGCTTGAAAATATTTTTTAAAAAATAATAATCCAAAAAGCAAACCTTGATTTTGCCATTTTATATAAGGGACACTATTTTGCTATGCCATTGCTTATAATGGGACTTGAGTATTCACAGATTTTGTTATCCACTGTAGGTGTGTGTCTTGGAACCAAACCCCAGCGAATATGAAGGGACAACTGTATGTTCCTCCTTGCTAAAATGTACTGTGTACAAATCCTAAGAGAACTGTATCAGCATAAAGATTAAAAAGGGAGAAACCTAGTGAGTTCAGCATCATTCTACTTTAAAATGATGACTAATTCCATCACTATTTTACTGATAATCACTAGTGGCTTAAGAAATTATGTTCACTTATAAATTTATCTAATTCAAAAACATAACACAAGCAAGGTGACTTGGCTTCATCTTGTCTAACACAATAATCTGCCATGGAGGGGTCAAAAGCCAGAGTATGGTGAGAATCACACACACACACACACAAAAATCTCTTGGAAGAAAACTAGTACAGCATCCCTAAAGAGCAGCAATCATCAATACACACTGCCATTATTAAATTGCTCGCTGATGGCACCAGTGACAATGAAAATATGCACTTACTGGCCATGTTTACACATTGTCCCCCTTGCTTTCCATGCTTGAATGCTCCCCCCACACCGTCCTTTGGGTTATGTACTGGAAGCTGCAAAGCAGGTAAATAAAACCTGCTCAACAATTTAAAGCATCAAGTTTCTGTTAAGGATTTATTTGGTGCTTTGGTCACAAAAATCACAGAGGAAAATGGCACTCACAGCATGCTAAACTGGCTCTGGCTCTACCTACAGCAACCAACACATGAAAAATAATAATAACCAAGAACTACTGTTTTTTTCTTTCGTGAAGGATATATGTTTGTAATGGAGGAAATAAAAATCTCTTTTAATGCCCTGGGCTTCGACACTGATTTAAATCAATTGTTACATGCGTAATTAAGCAAGGATGTGAAAGTATTAAAATGGACACAAAAATAGATGGTGTGTGTCCATGCATGTACCGCATGAAAAGCACATGTGATGATTCACATGCTATTGTATTTCATATAGGCTGTAGAAAGAACTGCTTGTCAAATCAAGCTACACCATTTTTCTTCCCCAAAAGAACAAACATACTTCTATCATGAGCATTTTTTTCCTGAAATCAAAACAGGCAAGACAAACCAAAATTCATGAACCAACTACACCAACCAGCTCTCCATTTCAGAAATACAATTCCAAGTGTTCAAAGTGTTACATAATGCTGCCATTTTATATTGCAAGGGGCGACAACTTGAAAGGTTCTTTGATGGCTGACAGATTTGGTTTGTTTAATTTATTATTAATGAAGTCTTAAATGCTTTGCACCCTATTTGCCAAAAGGAACTGGATCAAGCACACCATACGTGTATGAAATATTTCTGCTAGGAAAAAAAAAAAGAGATAAGGAACAGCTACCGATTGGTGCACAGTAGATTTATGTTTCATAACATTCATTATGCCTCAACAACTATGGGTTACGTGCACAGCATGATTATTACAAAACCTCTTGATGAGATCATGCATACACTGAACTCTGTTGTAGTTTTACCACTGACTTCAACAGGACTGAGGTTTAACCCTAAAATAAAATCTTGAAATAGAAGAGCAAGTATTCTCTCACTAAAAATACATTTTTTTTATTTCTTACATTACCACAGTACAGCAATTATAATCAAAACCTCCAACTGCTGTAAGTGTCATCCTGTGTTCTAGGTAAACAAACATTTTGACCAAAGTCCCGCAAGCTGGATTAGGAGGACAGCTGAATAGCAACAACTTTGGTTTTAAAAGACTGGAAAACATAGAACAAGTATATATGACTAGCCTAATATTTTGAAAGGTATCTGAATGACAATCATTAGCACTGTTTTTTCCCAATTAAATTCACATATCTGATTCTCTATCTTATTCATGTCTTGTGCAAAATATCAACAGAAGTGTGCAGAGGCTGTATTAGCAGATGCATTTGAATACAAATGAATACATGTTTCCCAATTTTAGATGTTCGTTATATGCAGTGTAATGTGCAGCATGTTTATTCAGAAGTACATCTAAGTTCAATGACACTAAGTCTTTCATAACTTTAAGACTGTACCTGAAGACGGGTAAAATGAAGGGCCAGTTTTACCAGTCTACAGGTGCATTCTAGTTGTAGGATTACTTCCACAGCATTTTTTCCCCTGCTGTACCTGGGCTAACCCCAGGCAAAACCAGAAAATTATTACCCATGCCAGCACTTTCTTTATATGATAGAAACACCATTATGCAAACTCCATCTTTCTTATATTCCTTGTAATTCCATAAGTCACCCACATAGCCCCAGGTCAGCAAAGCCACACTAAACAGCAGATCTATTAATCCAAATTTCCAATTATGAAGTTATTTTGAATTATCTCCCCTTGGCTATTTGAACACATAAATTTCTTCTGCACTTGTTTGTTGAAGTGAAGGGAAAGCATCTCTGTTCAGAAAAGATCTCCAAGAGTATATTTGAAATGAACCTAATCTCCCCCTCACATTAGTTACTTTATATCAATACATTCCTTTTTGCATGGTAGCTAAACAAACAGGGCATGTTACTAAACTGCCACCCATGAAATTAGAACAACCTGATTTGGTTTTGCTAAAATCTTGTATTGTGTTTTGTTTGCAACTGAATAAAAACAGATATACATTGACTTCAAGAGCACAAGATCAAATCCTCCATCAAGTTCAAGCCATCCAAAATTCAAGTTAAAAACATGCAACATTCACTCTTGTTACAGCTTGTCCTGGCAAGAACCAATGTGACTATTTGGGCAAAGTTGGGGGAAATCTGGACAATAATCCAAAAATTAGTTAGATGTAGGCTTCAATTCTTTGCTTGCTTACCTGGCAGTAAAACCTCATTTAACCCAGTGGGATTTGATTTTCTACAGCATTTATAGGATAGCAGTGTTACAATTCTATTGCACTGTTTAAAATTCTAAAACAGAGCATGTTACTCAACTACCACCTGGTGAAATTAGAACAGACATTAAATGCAAATCTTTTGTGATTTGGATTTACTACAATTTGGATTCCTTTTGATGCAAGTGAATAAAGACAGATGTACTGTATATTGATTTCAAGAACGGAAGAACCAAGCCCTCCATTCAAATCTGCATTCTCATTCAAACCATCCAAAATTTACCACAGCTGTCCTAACAAGCACTAGGGGTACTATTTAGGTGAAGAAGGGGAAACTCTGAACTACAGACCTAAATTAATGAGATCTAGGTTTCAATCCTATGCTCATTCACCTAGAAGCAAAGCCCAATGAACTCAGTGTTACCTGCTTTTTAGCAAAAATAGTGTTAATTTTTTTAAAAAGTTAAGCATGTCCTATTGATCTTATGTTAGTAATTAAAAAAAAAGATGATATATGGAAATGGAAGAACTGAAGCTTAGATTTCATTTCGCCTCTGGATTAGAGATTCCTATTAAACAAACCAGAGCTCATTATAAAATCAATATCAACTTAACTAGTGTGCCCCAAGAGAAATGGCAAAAAGGTCATTCCCAGAAATTCAAACAATTTTCCTGCTGGAAGAGCATGATTTTAATTACAGATATTATTAATTAGAACTATCACAGGAAAGTGTGTCCTCAAACTTATCACAAATAAGCATGATTTCTCCTAGATTATTAAATTTATATGCACTAAAAAAGCAGGGGAAGATAAGGTATCACTTACAATTTAACATTTTTACATTAAGAATTACTAGATAAAGTTTAGCCACAGAAACAAAACTAGTTCATTATTTACATACATACTACTTTGGTTTCAGAAAAATATGCTTTCATTTCACTGAAAAGTCTCCCTCCTCCGCCTTCTCTCTTTCTTCTTTCTTTCTCCATTGCTACTTAGGTTTTCTCTACTTAGAACTAAACTTGAAAGCTCTTCCTCTGACATGCTAATAACTTGGCACATGTCTGAATTCACCACTGTTGCTAAAAATTGTATAGGGGATGCTGTTTCTCTCCCCGCAAGGAAGAAAGTACAAAGATGAGTTGAAAGAAAGTGTGTGTGAGAGAGTGAGAGTGAGAGAGAGAAAGAGAGAGAGAGAGAGAGAGATTAGACAGGGGAAAGAAAAACCATGCCTTTTGAAATTTTTAAAGCTTCCATATACCAGAATACAGATGCAAGAGCATTTGGTCTTCAGACCACACAATGGTAAAAATTAAACAAAATTAAAGTCTAATTCAAAAGATGTTCTAAATACATAGTATCTATATTCTTATTTTACAGGAATCCTGCAGACACTAGCCAAGTAACAGTAGGATTTGTTCAGCTAGATGATCTTTCATATAGTAGCTGTATACATTTCCATGCAGGCAACAAAAGATACAGACCATTTCTTAGAAACAAACTTTAGTCCTTCAGCAATGTTTTTTTGAACAGCACACATTTTACCCTACTTTGTTTATAACATTTATATCTGCTGCCATTGTTCTCAGAATAAAATAGGTCTCATTTTAACTTCTCAAGTTCCTACAAATTTACCTGCATTATATTTCAGTTCCTCTGAATAATGGGAAAAATTGTCAATGATACAGGTCAGAGGTTCTTTTCATATCCGACCTCCAAGAAGCCAATGATTTAAACAGAGGGACATTTTTAGATAATGGCATGATCCATGCCTCATAAATTGTAACAATTGTTTTTAATACCAACAGTGCAGTGACAAATTCTAGATATGGGTGTTATTTTTTGTTCTGAGGTGCTGCATTGGTAACTGCCTCTTTCAACATTTCTAATTAGAGGCACATTTACAGCAAGCTACAAGAATAGCCAAGATTAATAACTAGCAATAAAAAGCTGTTACAGTCTATCGGGGGAATATTAATGGAGGGACTCCAAGTAAGGCTTTGTTTAAAGGGGGGGGATCCTACCTCAGCTATAAATAAAGAAAAGCACCATTCCCTTGTGTGAGACATAATAAATAATTGTTTAAGTATCTGAGGAAACATAAAGAACTAATGGACTGGACAAGCCAGTCTCTTACCTGATAAGCCGTAGTGGCATCAGAACTGGTATCAGAGCCCAGGCTAGTTAGCTTGTCCTTTAGTTTGTGATGAGAGCCATGGCGCATGCAGTAGATGACCCCAGAAGCCACAAGGACCCCAAAAATGCAAGCAATGGAGAGGAGTGTTAATATGATGAACTTGGTGGTATCTTCCTCTTCTTGGGCACGATGGGGCAAAAGTTGGAGCTTCTTTTTCTATATATATATATTAAAAAAACAGAGAGAGAACCAGGGGAAAAGTGATTAGATCTCTTAAAATTACAGTATTTTTACTTCTTAACTTAAAAGCATTGTGCCACAGAGAGCAGCAAGAGCAGAAACTGAAACACCACCACCTGATTTTCCCCCCAGCAACACTAGAAGAAAACACAACCACACGACAATATTTAAAACTAGCTTCCCACATAAATTGTAGCTGTAGCTCTATGAACACTTACTAAATATCCTAAAGGCACCAGATTTCATCTGCTTTGGAAGGTAAGCAGGGGGTCAGTCCTGGTTAGTACTTAGAACGGAGACCGCCAATGAACATCTAGTGCTATGGGCTATATTTCAGAGGAAGGAACTGGCAAAACCACCTCTGAGTATTCTTTGCCTTTAAAAATCCTATGAAATTTATGAGGTCACCATAAGTCAACAGGTGACTTGAAGGCTCGCGCGCGCGCGCACACACACACACACACACAAGCCCCTCTGAACACAGTGGGTTTTTACTTTTGAGCAGACCTTATAGGACTCTGTTTATTGCTGTTTTTTATCTGTGTCATAACAGATTCTAGTTCTTTGGAATGTGCCATGATAGGATTTCAACATGGAATCCATTCTCAAAGAGGTTTACTGAGAAATAGACCCTACTTAGTTCAATAGTCTTCCCATTGTACTTAACACAGTCCAGATTTCATAGGCAACCCAGTCTTATATATATACAGTATATGTCTCTGTGTTGCTGTGTGCCTTCAAGTTGTTTCTGACTTATGGCAACAATCAAGGCTGAGAATATGTGACTTGCCCAAGGTCACCCAGGTTTTTTTTTTATGGCTGAACAATGCTTCGAACCCTGGTCTCCAGAGCCGTAGTCCAACACTCAAGCTGTTAAGCCACACTGGGTCCTTATACACATTTACCCAAAAATAATTACCATGGAATTTTTGAGACATTCTCCCAAATCTATATAAAGGACAGTAACCTTAAAATAACCTGAAACAATAAACAGGCAAACACTCAACGAACACATTTCTTTTTAAGGAATACCAGGATTTTCACCCACTACTGTAAAAAGACAAATCCTTAAAAACACATACCTTGCCTCACTGTTCACCAAACAGCCAAAGACATAGTTACACTGTTGAAATTATTATAGCAAATATATATTCCAAAAAATATTCCTGATATGTTAGAGCTAGTTTTTCCTCATGACACTTTTTTAATATAAACAAGAGTATCTTCCCCTTCATAAATCATTCTGAAGATCTGTTCAACGGGCTTCTAAAAAAAAAAAATCACTGTTCTCCATTAGCACTTCATTTGATTTTACTTATGAGGGAGGAGAGTTTTGAAACAGCAAGTACAGAACCCATCTCGCTCCCCGAATCAAACGCAATCAGTCCTTCTCTCTTCAGAGGAGGAAGGTAAAAAATGGAAAGGTTTCCCACCTCCTCCGGAGTTGCTTTTTTAAAAAAATAAAATAAAAATGATAGGGTGCGTGAGGACGCGCGTGTGCGCAGCGACAAAAAAGAAAGAGAGAGAGAAATCCTGGCGATGCCTTTGGTTCGTCTCCATGCGCTCCAAAGTTGTCCAATAATTTCCCCTCATTAGCTTCATTATAAGCCATATTAGCAACAATTAAAATCGCAACATGGCTATGAAAAGCCCCGGCATACACGATTGCAGGCTCGCTCATTTGGCCCGCGCTTCACAATTACCAGGGATACGAATGAATGGAAAAGCACGCCCCTGCCTCGGCTCTGGTGGCTACAAGATGAGAACAATTAGCCAAGTCCTCTCCTCCACCGCCTCATTTCGCGGGGCAACCAAATGGATTTCCCCCTCTGAATGCCTGGCCCGGCCTATTCATTCTCTCGCCTCTCTTTAGCACTTTTCTGCTCCTTATTCAGCTTGGCCGCCGCTCAAGTTCCTGCCGGCTAGCCACCGACACAAACGGCTCTTGTGTCAGCCCCGCTCCGGCTCGTTCTTTTTTCTTTCTCCTCTTTCTTTCTTTCTTTCTTTCTTTCTTTCTTTCTTTCTCTCTCTCTCATGCTTTCCCTTTCTCTCTCTCTTAATCACCACCACCACCACCATCCTCATCTTAGACTCGGAAAGGCCACCAAAGCCCCGAGCGCCGCGTCCTGACTAGCTTGCTCTTAAGGAGCCTCCGGGCTGGCTTTCGGGCGGCGGGGCTCTGCCTTCATGGCACGGCAAGGCAGGTCCCGGTAAGCTCGCCTTCCTCCCAGCCTCCGCCGCCTCGTTGCGCAGGAGCAAAGGCGCGAGGCTCGCTGGCGAGAGAACAGGCACCGACTGACGGCAAGCAGGGGGAGGAGGGAGCCGGCGGGCGCGCGCAGCAGTCCCCCTCCCCGCTCACCCGGGAGGGAGGGGGAGGGGGGGCTCCCTCGGCCTGCCGCTCGCGCCACTTTCGCTTTCAAGAGGTTTCGCTTCTGCCTCCTGAGCCAAGCGCAGGAGGGACCCGGCAAGGCCGCTTCCTCCTCAGCCCCGGGGAGGCGTCTTCCCCCGAATCGCCACCTGCCTCTTTTCCAGAGCCCGGCATGGGGAAGCAGGAGAGGCCTCCCTGGCACACAGAACAGGACTGGGCGGGGGGGAAAGGGAAAGAGATGCGCGATCCTCACTTGCAGGAAAGGCACCGAGCCCGGCGCTCCGTCCCCGCCACGCGGTGCCGTTTCTTGTCAGGTTACCGCGAAGGGAAGGGAAGGGAAGGGAAGGGAAGGGAAGGGAAGGGAAGGGAAGGGAGGAGGGCTGGCGGGAGGCCATTTCCCACCAAGTTCGCCCCATAGCTAACCCACGTGCTTGCATGCTACGCTGTAACCCTCTATTCACTTACTCGGGACTCAGCGCCGCGGGACACTTCCCAGGCAGGTTCCCTACTAAAACCCAGGGGTGAAGGCACTATATACCGTAATGGGAAGCTGGTGTCACGGGTTTTAAGGAGCTTTACCTCCGCGTAAGCCTGATTCGGACCGGGTTATAAAGTTATAGAAGCGATCCTAGTGCACCTACCGGGGAGTCAGTCCCCCTTGGATCAGCCTGCACGCCCCACGGGACGGGAGTCGAATTGATCCCCCCCCCCAAGGAAGCGGGGCGCAGGCGAGCAGCTTCTGGGGATCAAGCGCCGTGTCCTTACACGCCGAGATCTCCAAGCGCGTTCCCAGAAGTGGCGATTGCAACCCACAAACCCATTCTATCCGAAAGCCCTGACAACTCTCACTGAAACGAGAGCGTGCTCTGAAGTTCATCAGGGACCCCGCTGAAGAGTGTTTTGGGTAGAGCTCCCGGGAAAGGCAAGGGAAGGCTTGTCTAGCGCACTGCCCAAGGGGACGCGGGTCCCCTAAAGGCCAAGGCAGCCCGCCAACAGTTTTCGAGCCGGGCTGCAAAAGCACGGAAGCTTCGGGAAGACTTGAGGCTTAAAGGCGGGCGTCTGTCCCCCCAACACCCCTCTTTCCTCTCGCCCGCGCTGTTTCCACCCCGCTGGGGGTGGCCGGAGGCGAAAGCGGGGGCTCTTGCCTCTTTAATAGGTGGGTAGAGTCGGGGTCGCCCCCCGGTGAGCCTTCTCAGCCTAGCGGTGGAGGGACCTTTTTGGTAAGCAGGCCAGCCTTGGCGCTGGGCGGGCAGAAGGACCACCCTCCTGGGAACAAAGAGCCGGAGGAGGCCAGGCAGATTTACGCTCAGAGAAGAGGCGTTCGGTTTCGCCCGCGAAGGTTACGCGCGCTTCCTTGGAAATCTCACCGAGTGGCGTTTACTTCCGAGTAACCGTGCATGGGACTAGTGTCCTCCCGTCTCTCTCCCTCTCCATCTCCCCCCCGCCCCCTTTCTTTAAAAGTACGCCCACCTCTGGCTGCCTTGCCTTGCCTCGCCTTTCAAGCGCCTTGGCAAGGAAGGGCTCCTTCTCTCCAGACCTCTCCAACCACTCTTGGCCCTCAGTGCCCGGCCTTTCGCTTCCTGGCAAGCGCCTTCTGCCGCGGCCCTGCCCTCGGGAGAGGGGCGTCAGGGGTCAGCCTCCCAAGCCGGGGAAAGGGCAGGCCCTCTCTTGCGGACGGACAGGACTGGCTGGCCTGTTGGTGGGACTTCAAGGCCTGGCCTTGGCGTTCCCATTAGCATTTCCCTGAAAGGCCCCCTGCGAGGGAGAGCTTTCATCTGCATCTCAATGGGGGCGGCTTGAGAAATGATCTTGCCCCGGCCTGGAGCTCTGGCCTCGGTGGCGGCGTCCTCGCTTGCCTCCCCCCGTCCAGTCCTCAGGCGGCCGGCGCGGCCGGGCCTTAATTGGGCGCGCCACAAAAGGCCCCCAGACACCGGCAGCCAGCGGACCAGCTGCTGCGAGAAAGAGCACCTCGCGCACCCCCCCTTCCGCAGGCAGCTGCGCTCCCAGCAAGGCGGAGGGTTAGTGCTCCCCCAACTTCTAGCCCATCCAGAGGAGCCCACCGCCTCCATCCGGAATGGCTTTCCTGGGAGGTAAGGTCCTTCGGCCTCCCTAGGCGCCCACGACAAAGACAAAGCCAAAGCCACCAGGAGGCCAGCACCAAGGCGAGCTCGTCTTATCTGGCTGTGGCGCTGGGTTTAGTTTGGTTGCCGTGGCCCGAAATGGCCGTCTTTGTTGATACTGTAGCTGATGGCGATGCAAGGAGACCCCTCCGCTTTGAAAGCGCTCTTTTTCAAGGGAGCGCCTGCTGTCCCACAACGGGTAGCTTGGACTGTTCACGCGTTGTTCTGAAGGGCGCCTTTCCCATTTTCGTACCAAAGGAGTCCGTGCGTGGATGCAACGCAATCCTCCTCTTCCTAGTGTATCTATTGATCGAAGAGGTGATTTTAAATCTATGGCTACAATCGTATGCCACTTTCCCTGGGAGCAAGCCCCACTATATTCAATGAGGTTTACATCTGAGCAAACATCTACAGAGTTACAGTGTAAATGCCATTCCTCTTCTGGGTCCATTTAAGGCTCCAATCCCCACACGTGCACAGGAGGAATCCCCCCACCCGCTAACGCCTCGCTTCTGCCCAGCGCAAATAATGCCTAAACTAGACTACAACTAAAACGTCAGTCAAAAACAACAAACCCGGCTAACGGCCGAATCCTATCCATATTTAACTCCGAAGTAAATCCCATTAAGTTCAATGGCCCTCCCAAGTACTCGTGTACAGCATTACAGATTAAAGACGCTTGGGACCGGGCTGTCCATTGATTCTTGCAACATTCAGGAGAGGAGCGCCCACGCATAATATAGAAAGGACTCTAGCTTATATTTAAACGCGTTCTGTATAAGGAAGCTGTCCCTTTGTAAATGATAGGCTTGGTTGTTTGCATGGTTCTGTCATCTCTCTGTTTGTGTGTCCTCAACTCGCCTGGCGACTTCAGAAATATAGTACAGATACCAATTTTGTTTTTGTTTTTTTAAAAAAACGTCATAAAGAAAGCTAGATCTACCACCTTGAGATAGTCTGTACAGTAAACCTTGTTTTAAATCCCATCCCAGCTGCCAGTGTACCGGGGTCTCTGTTTCCCCTCCTCGGGCCTCAGTTTGCCATTATAAAATGGGACTAAAGTGTCCCCGTTCTTTGATTGTTCGGAAAATGAAGGAGCAGTATCCGCTTGGCAAAGAAGTATCTTCTCCACCTGATGAAAATGACAATGATTAAATTATCCTCATGATTCCCCCTCCCCAAATTTGGCTTAAGGTACACGACCCTTAGTAATAAATAAAGGGGTTCTCCTTCATATTTTTGGCTCCAAAGAAATAAACAAACAAACAAAACTTACAAAAAGTCACCCTGCACAGAATTTATAACCGAAAACACTTTAACTCGTACGTTTGACTGCAGTTTATTAAACAGATAAGGCAAAATAGTTTATTTCTCTTGCATCTTTAGTCTAGTACTTTAAAAAAAAAAAGTTTGTTTCCGTACGGATGTATAGAGTTTGCTGTGTGTGTGTGTGTGTGTGTGTGTGTGTTTGTAAGGTCTACTTTGCATAACGATGTCCATCTCTTCACGCCGGACGGGCTATTTGAATGGGGTTTCAAATTGCTTTACTAATTGGAAGTTCATTGTTGAAAAATGAAGATACCAGAAGCCATGTTAGCAAGGCCCTGGGTGCTAAATCACACACACCCCACGTTACAGCACGCACAATGTGAAAGAACTGGGTTGCCAACGTGGTTTAAACGCCCTGCCACAGTTTTGTCAACGGGCTAGTTTTTATCCTAGGCCTTTTACCTCAAGGCCGCACCAAGGGGGGAGGAGGGAGATGAGCCATAAGACTGTGGAGGGGGAGGGTCCAAAACAAGCGCTTAAACACCAGCTATGGAAAACGCCCAATATTTCTTCTGGACGGGCTGTCAAGGGGCGGATACTGGTAACGTGGTGGTTACTGGTAGTTTTTGTAGGAGAGTTTTGAAACATCCAGTTTGTACACTCTTGCCAGAAATGGGCCCGTAACATGGGAATGAGTGGGTAATGCGCGCCGGGACGCGCACACGCATCCAGATATGGGTTTTTATGCGTTAAAATGGTTAAAAATTCTGTTTAATCTTGGAATTAAACCCGGTTTAAGCACACGCATGTTATTTCGCCTGCATAAAGAGAAAATGGCCGAGCCGTGTTGTTGTTGTTTTTTTCAAGCCGGCATTTCTAGTCCTCAGGGTTGGAAGAGAGTTCCCCGCCCCACTGGATGCACCTTCCCAGAGCAGAAAGTGAGGAAGGCGGGATGCTGCGCCAACATTTGGCATCCATTTCTCTTTCTTTTGTACTGCTGTGGTTTACACGTGCGCGCTAGTCCCAGTTAAGGATTCGCTTTCTAGGAGTTGCTGTGGTTCCTCCTCAGTCCGCACCCTCTGTGTCCTGTGCAAACTACTCCCGGTTCTGCCCGGATCGCAGGTAACACATTCGGCTCCTCTTTCGATTTGCATTCCATTAAAAATCCAGATTCAGAGACTCGTTTTAGCTTCAAAGGGAACAATGCAAGCGTGGTAGTAGCTTTCTATGGGGCCGGGTTCTGTTGCTGAAGAAAGAGGCATGCTTTCGGGTTCCACAGAAATCTTCTTCTAGACACTCCAGATTGGAAAGGAAGACACATTGCTGTGTTGTGGTTTGTGGTTGTGGTTTGTTTTTTAGCAACGAGGTTCTTCTCATTCTAAAAGATAAAAGAAATCTTCGGGACTTGAAGGTAGGAGGACTCCTCGAAGCTGGACAGCCTTTATCTCCAATACTTTCAAAGGCGTTAGAAGACCCCTCTCCCTGAATATTCAGGCCGCGTTAATCGTGGGGACACCGTTCAACAGGCCCCAGGGAGATTGAGTGATCCTGCTCCCAAATTTAGCGATATTCCAGCAATGCATCCCAAATTATACTCATTCAGCGGTCTCCTCTGAGCGCTTGATGTCTAATTTCCCGTAGAAAGACCATATTACTAATAGGAAATCTGTGTGTGTGTGTGTGTGTACAGACAGTACTCTAGAAGAGATAGGCAAGTTTTCAAGGGGTTGTAAAAAAATGTCCCGAAATCATGCGATGCACCTCGATATCGCTCAAGGCGAACTAGAAAGCCCCCGCCTCTGTCCTTCCACACTGGCTAGTTACTGGATCAAGAGATTCTTCTCTACCCTTCCCATACACGGTTGTCTGGATGAAGCAGAGTCGATATCGTGGCAGGGCCTTCGCTAGGCCAACCCAAAGGCACAGGAGTTCTTAGTGGCACCCATCATCTTCACCGGAGTGCAGAATTCCCCGATTGGTGGCGCTTATTCGGGATCATTGAGGACTACAAAAGGTACCATCGTGTGTACGTGTCTTTATAGGCAAAGCTGTGTAAAACTGGAGGAATTTGCTATGAAGTTTTCCTCCAGAGAATGGGATTTGAATACAGACCCATCGCTTCTGTTAAACTCCTTACTATCACCGGGTTCTCCTCGAAGTTTCGGTGCCTACGGGTGAGCTCTGGGTGAAAAAAAGAGACCTATGGGCGAGAGTTTAGAAGCAAACCTTCCTTCCTGATGCTGAAGAATCAAAGGAAATCCAAACACAAACTAGGCTTGTCTTGGTGACGTTAATCTGCAGGCTACATTGACTTTACCAGCAATGTCCTTCTCCAAGAGGGACCACCATCCCCCTGGCGAAAACGAGGGGGTGGGTGAGGCTTAGAAGTAAAATAATTGAAATGCTTAAGATCTGTCCCTCCTACAGAAAGTGCAACGTGTAATTATAAAGGAAATGAAACGTTTAACGCATTTTTTTTTAAATACTTGGTTTCCGATTCCAGAATATAGTCCATCTCTCATCCACGCAGGGCAATGGAGGCGCGAGGGGAGGGGGCTCTTCCCCCCCCCGGGAGCTTCACAATCACCTTCCCCTTTGCCTGAGAAGACCCCCTCCCTTCCCCCCCCAACACCGGAAAAACGCGTCTCTTGGATCCAACAATCGGGTCTCAGCCCGGAACTTGAAGCCAGGGTTAATTAGAGGCGCCCTGTCAGACTTGACTCGAGATCGGGGGGAGAGGGAGAAAAAAAATCTTTAAATATGTATGAATTTGACATTTACAGTTGGGTGTCGTTTAAAGCGCAACAATTCTCTCTCCCTTCCTTCCTCCCTCCCTCCCCCCCCCAGCGGTCTATTGCTGGTTCTGTCTGGGGCTGGGATGATGAGGCGAGGGGGGACAAACAGTAGGCGTTGCATAAGAAGCGGGCAGACACAGGCTGCTTCTTCACATGGAGTTTAAGGCTTACCAAACACCCAGATAGGTGATGTTGTTTGTTTCTCAGATAATCATTATGGGGAAAAGGCTCTGAAAAGTAATTACACCCAAGTGTTTCAGAGTTTCTAATGAATATTTCTTCTTCTTTCTTTCTCCATCTTGAAGTAAGCCCCCCCCCCCTTTACTCGTCTAGGATTGTAAGAAGTACTGGCTTAAACTCAAAAAACCAATGCGGATGATAAATGCTGAATAAACGCACGGATTCTAACCCCCAAAGATTTCCTAGCGCACTGAAGCTGACAAGTCACTCAAATATGATTCTACGTTGCCTGATAATTCTGATGAAAGAAGGAAGCCACTTGGTAGCATCTGGAGACATTTGAATTCAACACCCCACCCCACCCCCTCCTATATACACTTCATTGCTCTCTTCCAAAAACCACTTAGAAGACTTGATTTCAAAAAGGCAAGTCTCCAGGAACTGCAAAAGTAAAGCAGCAATACAATCAATCAAAATGTGATACCATCAGGTGCCTTTCCTTCCTAAAGGAGATATATGGTCAAAGAACAGACCACCGTCCCAGCCACACACTTCCTCGAGAGTAAACCCAAGTGCGCTCAGTGGTTGTTTCTTCAGGACGAAAAGTGTGTGAAGGGCTGTAATCCCATGCAGACTGGAAGGTGAAGACACAGATTGCATTCCAAAGCAACAACTGTTTGTGAACTCTTAATGCATGCTCTCATGCAGACGTTAATGCACTTCATATTGAAGCAACTGATACAGATTCCACTTTAAGATACTACTACACATACACACAACTTTAAAGATGTCAATCTTACACATATCAGCTTTAAATAACAATTCCTCTCTCCCGCTTTAAAAATGGATTCTGCAGTTTTAGCAAGCAAACTTTATTAATGGAAATGCTATTCAGCTAAGGATGAAAGAATTTAAGCCTTCAAACTTCAAAAGCTATTGCTAGGTTGAGATAAGGACACACTTGGCTGGCAGTTATTGCAAGCAGCCTTTCTACTTCTGTGAAGAAAAATAAATTTCCATAATTCTTTTTCAAAAATAACTTGGCAGTAGTATTTAGTCCAACATATTGCATCAGAGTTCCTCCCCACAATGCTTTTTTAAAATAATTTTCTGTTGATCATACATTACAATAGATTTGAATACAAATAATAAAGCAAACTAATCATCTCAATATGTAGAGATAGAAAACTTTGGAATATGATTTATCTTAAATTTTTTTTAAAAAAAAAAAAAAACCTTAATGCTATTTTTTAATTGAGAATACACTCCAGAACCTAATAAATGGGAGAAGTCAGGCAGAAATAATCATGTATTAATTCTCTACATTACAAAATCTTTTCAGAAGCTATTATCAGAGCAAGAGGCATTGTGGTTGAGATTCAGGGTGGGAGAAATCCTTTGTGCAACTGAAAGCTATTGTTCCTCTGTGCTGATGAAATTGTACTTGCAAATCTGCCATTCAAGGAGGCCCAAAGAAGGAGGGGGGGCATCCAGAGCAGAAGAAAAGAAATGACAAGAAAATAATTATTCTTGATTATAAACGTGCATTAATATACATTTGGACTCAGCAGGAGTATCTTGTTTTGTGTGTGTGTGTGTGACATTTTAAAAAACAGAAGTGGATGTATTATTTACAACATTATTTTATTAACAATAACTTGATAGCTTACCATATTTTTCAGGGAATTCCATTGAAATCAATGGAGCTTGTTATCACATGGTATGTTTATAAGGATTATATTCTTGACTGGGGCTAAATTAAGAAAAATGTTTGTACTTATAATACCCCTGATGTTTTAGTAAAATATGGAAGGAAACATTTTCCTTCCTCTCGGGATAGAAAAAGTGTATGATAAACATGTTGACTTATTTTGTAAAAGATATTTTAAAGAAAGGGTATGTGCAAATTCATCCCAATTCTTTTAGTTCTTTGGAGTTTTTAAAATTATTTTTAGGATGATACCCAAAACACATTTTTATGGAAGCAAATTAACCCATTACCCACAGCGGAATACACCTCCAAATAAGTTTGCTGAGGATCTGATGAAACCATCTATGTTGATATCTAAGTAAGATGTGTTTAGGCTGTGTGTTGTTTCAGGCCTGATGGTGCAGGTACTGCTTAGACAGAGGCATTCTTGTTTGTTTACTTGCTGCCACATCCTCAACCACAGAAAGAGATCATTTTAATCTCTGATGAGATTCTTTAAGATTAGTAAGAGGTTTAGATGTAAGAGCAAGCATCCTTGTAGCCCTCTGTCTTCCATCAACTCCTCCAATCTTGCTTCAGACTTACTTTTAGCAGATGTCAATTTATCACCTGGAAAACAGTCAATTTAATGCTTTTTTCTTAGAGAGGGAAGGGGGGGGCAGCTGCAGTCAGATGGGAAGGTACTCTCCCCTTCTTTGAGACTCTATCAAGAGGATGGAAAGATTAGACAAAATCGACACACACAAAAGGCAGATGGATTTCTGGGAACTCCAGCTTATTCAAATCACTGAGAAAGGTCATGGCAAGAACCACAGACCTATTCATCTGGAGGGGCACAATGATCCTTCCTCAACCTTCAACCCCACAAAGCATTGGAAGGGGGGCCTGCTCTATACCATTTAGAAGGATTAATATCCCCCAACAATGAAGGATCAGAACCCAGAGATTCAGCCAAGTTTCGGCCATTTCATCATCAATGGGAGACACTTCCCTCTTGTTTCTTAAATGTAAATAAAATCTTGTTTTGTTGTTTAATTAAAGAAAGAGGATAGAAGTGTGGTACACCTACAAACCAGCAGTATTGTTTTTCATGGATGGGTGGGAAAATGGGATGAATGCAGAAGACTTTTCATATTCTTCAGGTATCTTCTAAGGAAAAAAGAAAAGGAAAGAAAAGAAAAAAGGGGGCAAGGGTAGCTATGCACAAAGCATAATCATATATGATATGTACTTTCTGTAAGGATACATATCCTCAAGCTATTTACAATCCTTTTAGGCTAAATAAACTGGATTTTAGGTGAAGTTTAATAGATTTCAGCAGGACTCGATCCATGCACATTTCATCTAAATCCCTCTTAACTGGTGTGTGACTCTTGCTGCCTACACACACTTTCAGTGCATACAAAAATGGGATCGCCATAAGTCATCAGACACTTGAAGGCGCACACACAGACACACAGACACAGAGAGGTTTATTGTGGATAGACAGATAGAGCTCCCTGTCAGATCTTTTCCATCTCACAAAAATATGCACTTATATACAAACACACACACATTCTCTTTCCCAACTAAACATAGGTTGTGTGTCCTTTAATTAATATATACAGTTATACACAGAGATTGCTGACATCTGTTTTCATTGTTTTCTGTCATCTTGTCAATATCCTCATTACCCAACTGTGCTTATTACACTTAAGACCTCTATTGTTAAATGGCCACTAAAAATAAAACAAACATATTCTCATTTTATGCAAGTTTTATAGGATGTTAGATCCACCACTTGTGTTTTCTGTGTTAAACTGTAGCAGAATGGGCTACCTGTCCAAAAACTCGGGATCTCTAAAGTTTTTACATTATTTGTGTGATATATGTTTGTGCCTTCCACAGCCAGCATGGTGTAGTGGTTTGACTGTTGGACTATGATGACTCTGGAGACCAGGGTTTGAATCCCCACTTGGCCATGGAAACTTACTGGGTGACCTTGGGCAAGTCACACTCTCTCAGCCTCAGAAGAAGGCAAAGGGAACCCCCCTCTGAACATATTCCATCAAGCAAACCCTGTGATAGGTTCACCTTAGGGTCTCCATAAGTCAGAAATGACTTGAAGGCACACAACAACACAGTATGTGTCTTCAAGTCACCTGTCAAATTTATGGCAACCCCATGAATTTCAAAGGATTTTCTTAGGCAGGAAATACTCAGATGTGGTTTTGCCAGTTAATTCCTCGGAAATATAGCCCACAGCACGTGGTATTCATTCGTGTCTCCCATCCAGCTTACTAACCAGGGCTGACCCTACTTAAGATCTGGTGCCTTTGCGGGTATTTAAGTGTGATGTACTTTTACAATAAAATACTCTGAATCAAACTTTACATGAAAAACACCAGCACAGAACGTTAACTGATTGAGTGTAAGTTTGAAACCATAGAGTCTCGCCAGGCATTTGTTCTTAAATTCCCATTTTGCTCCTCATACGTCAGCAGCTAAATTTAAGAAATGCTATGAGGACTATAAAATGGGGAGGGGGAAGAATGTGGCCAAACTTCGCTTTCCTTCTTGCGAGTCGCCAAGGCAGGCCTGGGAATGTAGAAAACTCTGCTGAAAGGGCTTAATCTCTCCCCTTTCCATCCTTATCCTCTCAGTATCTCCAGGCTTTGCTAAGAAATGATCAGAACCAAAGTGAGAGTGAAGTCTTTTCTCCTCCTTTGCCTGTCCCCTCCTGGGCTGCGTTGGCCTGTGTAGGAGCTTTGCCTGATTCAGACGTCCCGGAGCGCACACGTGTGCGCTCCGGGACGTCTGAAACAGGCAAAGCTCCTACACAGGCCAATGCAACCCGGGAGGGGAAAGAAAAAGAGAAGAGAAGATTGGGAGGCTAAACAGGCATGCAGGGCTTGCTATAAAAGCAAACCAGAGCCTGCTAGGGCGAGGACATTCACGGCGATGGCAAGTGCCACTACAAGGCCCAGGGTGGGCCAATATCCCTGAAGGACAAGTCCAGTGGTCACAGCATCCTCGCCACGTAAAGGTGAGACTTTTGCACAGGGAAACGGCGGGCTGGTCTCCTGGGAGACTAGGAATAAAGACGAGAAAAGAGAGAAATTTTTCTCTCTTGGCAAAAGAAATCTTTCCTTTTCCCTCGATCCCCCCCCCAAGAGCTGTTGGAAACTCGTAACCGGTCGAAGGAGAAGCGGAAAGCCAGCGCTCGTTTCCCCAGGGTGGGACTGACTTGGGTGGGAGAGGCTGCAAGAGCGGAGGCACTTGGGGGGACCATCAGAGTCGGCGCAAGGGTGGAAAAGTTGTACCCCATCTCTCTCTCTCTCTCTCTCTCTCTCACACACACACACACACACACACGCACTCACAACCATCAGTGCCGGTTTAAGGCACCAGCGGCGTCAGCATCCGTAGGGGGGGCCATCATTGAGGGGGGGGCATAGTACCCCTCCTCCTCCAAAAACATTATCAGTAATAATCTGAATATCCTGTATTGTGAATAGCTTAGCTTAGCTTAGGTTACACTGACATGTGATATAAACATAGCCCCCCCCAAAAAAATAAAGCATTGCGGGGGGGGGGAATTCCTTAAACCGGTCCTGACAACCATGCAGCCCTTTCCCAGCTTCCCTGCTGGTAACCTGCGGGGAGGCGAGGCAGCCCGAGTCGGCGGGCTTTTCTGGCCGAGCAACGACCCAACCCCGAGGGCGAGCCGCTCGCCCAAGCCCGGCGCCCCCTTCCCGCCTCCCGCTTCCTTCGGCAAGAGGCCCGGCCCCGACGCTCGACAAACGGAGGCGCCCCCGCCTTGAGGGCGGCGAGGAACGGGGCTACCTCTGGCTTGCCCGTCCGGCCCCTGGGCTCGTCGTCCTCCCGGCAGCCGGGGCGCCTCCTGCTTGCGCTGAGGGAGCGCGGCCTCTTCGGAAAGGCCAGGGCGGAAGTGTGAGCCCGCGCAGAGGGGCCTTGGGACCCCCTCGCCTCGCTTCAGACACACACACACGGCCTCCGGGAGGGGCGCCTCTCCCTCAGGGAATGAAGGCGCGGAAGCTTTGGAAACGCCAGAGCCTCCCACCCAGCCACCCCCAGCGACGGAGGCGTCCCTTACCTGCCGCCATGCCGTCCCCTTCTCTCAGGGCTCCCACTCTCCAGGGCCAGCAAGCCTCCTCTGGCTCTTCCTCGGGCGCCACACTTGGCTCCTCTCCTCCTGGGCCAGCCCGGTCAGTCCCTCCTGCTCCTCCGGCCGGCTCGGCCAAGCAACACAAAGGCGGGAGGGAGAGAGGGAGGAGACCTGGGCGCCCCCCTCTCCCCCCGGGCCCCTCCGCCTTCCCCTGGGGGCGCCCGGAGGCGGCGCGGCTCTCCATCCCCAGGAGCGCCCAAAGCGCCCGCTCTCCCCGCCGCCCGCCTGGGCTGCTGCGCGCGGCCCCCGCCTTTATACCCACCCGCGCTCCGGCCGGGCCGGCGGCGGCAAAGCACATGGCCCGTCCACCGGTTGCTATAGCGATGCTGCCTCCTCGCCACAGGTTGCTGACAGCAATTGGCTGACGAGGCCCGGGCTCCCCCGAAGAGGCGCGGAATGGACCTCGCCTTTGTCACTCATTTGTAAGAGCGGCTTGGGGTGGCGGCTGTCTCCCTTCACACACACGGCTCCCGCTCCCCAGTAATGGTGGGGTTTTTTTTGGTGCCACTCTTGCCAAATGGAAGCTGAAGGGAGAACAATGAGAGAAGCCTTCTTTTCTCTCGCCTCCCCCCACTCCCTCTCTCTCTCCAGGCTGACAACCTGAAGAAAAATCCATCTATTTGCATGAAAATATAGCGCCCCAAACGACCCAGTCCTCTGTTCTGAGGCGGACTTTTTCCTCAAGAGGAGAAAATATTATGGGGAAATGGAAGCCAACTCGTCTCCACGTCATATACTGACGTGTTTCCAGGTTTTTTCTTAAAAAAAAACCCTTTCAATGCCACTTAAATCAACACGAAAGCCTGTCAGGGGAAGGGGGGGGGAAAGGTTGTTACCAACTGTACTAAAATGACCGCGAGATCTGTTAGAATTCGTGTTTGCAGAAGTATTCAATTGTTGCAGGGGAAACTTCACCTAATTTTATTAGTGTCTAGGGGACTGTTAAATGATTGTAAAGTGCTAGACTAATTTCATTAGTGTTTGGAGAGCGATTAAATAACCAGCTAATACTACTATATAATTGATGATGCAAAGGTCCTAAGCTAAGAGTCATATTCTACCTTGACGTGGGTCTGAACTACAAGTTGCACAACCTTTGTCGGTTTACATGCTGTTTGTTTTATGCTGAATGCAAACTATGGGTCCATCTGGAGTACAACTGTTTACCCTGACAGGCAGCAGTTCTCCAGGGTCTCAGGCAGAAATACTGTAATAGCAGATTTGAGGGGGGAAAACCTGCAAATATTTGCATACAAAACAAATATGCCACTGAGAGCTGTCCTTTCCCCAAATATATGAGCCTCTCCATGATCTGTGATCCACAGGAGAAAGCTTTCTCTGGGTTCCACCACCATCCCATCCAAGCCTGGTGAAGACAATTCTGGCTGGCTGTTCCCAAGCTATGGAGCTCACTTTCCCATTGGCCCCCTCCCTGTTGTCTTTCCACCAATCCACAAAGACCTTTAAAAAAAATTATTTAAGGAAGCTTTTTATTTTTTAGTATGTTGTGACAAATAAAGCTTTTAAGGAGGTTGTATTATTATTATTATTATTATTATTATTATTATTAAAGTGTCTTTTAATGCTGTTTTCATAGAATCATAGAATTATAGAGTTGGAAGAGACCACAAGGGCCATCCAGTCCAACCCCCTGCCATGCAGGAACACATAATCAAATCATTCCAGACAGATGGCCATCCAGCCTCTGTTTAAAAACCTCCAAAAAAGGAGACTCCACCACACGCACAGTGTATTCCACTGCTAAACAGCTCTTACTGCCAGGAAGTTCTTCCTAATGTTTAAGTGGAATCTCTTCTCCTGTAGTTTGAACCCATTACTTTGTGTCCTAGTCTCTGGAGCAGCAGAAAACAAGCTTGCTCCATCCTCAGTATGACATCCCTTCAAATATTTAAATGTGGCTATCATGTCACCTCTCAACCTTCTCTTCTCCAGACTAAACATGCCCAGTTCCCTAAGCTGTTCCTCATAGGGCATGGCTTCCAGACCTTCCATCATCCTGGTCGCCCTGCTCTGGACACACTCCAGCTTCTCAATATCCTTCTTGAATTGTGGTGCCCAGAACTGAACACAGTATTCCAGGTGAGGTCTGACCGAAGCAGAATAGAGTGGTACCATTACTTCCCTTGATCTAGACACTATACTGCTATCAATGCAGCCTAGAATTGCATTGGCTTTTTTAGCTGCTGCATCACACTCATGTTCAGTTTGTGGTCCACTAAGACTCCTAGAATGCTGTCTTTAACTAGTTTCAACTTGTGATTTTTAAATAGAAATAGAGGTGTTACCTATACAAGCCTAAAATTGCAGCAGCTGTGACTTGTCTTAATGGTTTTACAGCCGCCATAAACTTTGCATATCCTCTAGCCAAGATAGTGGCTACAAGTGAATTACTCACGTTTTTTAAATCTACTCCACTGATTTTTTTTTTAAATTCCATGGTGCACACAAGTGATACAAAAAGAGAGAAAAAGATAATACAAATTGTTGTTTTATTGCCTTAGCGATTACTCACTAACGTGAAAATCCAATATGGGGCAGTAGGCCCATATTGTTTAGCAAGCCCCTTACCCCGGGGCTCAACTGGCCAGTAAGGTTTGGCTTCCTCTCATATGAGAAAGCAATTCAAATTGAATTGCTTGTCCTGATGAGCAGGAATGCGCATTCCACTGAGCTTTTTTTTTTTTTTTTTTTTTGCTGCCCCTCTTCGAATTCAACACATTGATGCAGGTTCCCATTAAGACAGAACGTATTCCCAGCAAATTCCATGAGGATTCTTTTGACCATTTAGATGACCTCTTAGTTTGATTTAACTTTTTTATTAATAGTTTTTAAATTATATTGTGCTTTTAAAATGTGGTAAACCACCTTGGAGCCCATGCTGCAAGAAAGGCGGGGTATTACATCACAATAAATAAATAAATAAATAAATAAATAGCCAATATGTCTCGGTCTGTGACCATGTCTCACCCTTCCAGTGCTTAGAGAGAGAATAGAACTAAGTACTCTTTGCTACTGACCTTACGAGTCTATGGAACAGTCTTGTGGATTTCCTTAACAGCCCTTTATTTTCATCCCATCCCCAATTCACACACTACATTCTTCCCTTCTCCACCTACCTTCATCAGTTCACTGCCAGCCACTTTAAACACAGAATGGGATAAATATAAATCTAACTGATACAAGATGTTATCTGGATGTTAACCAAGGCTGGATGTGATATGCAGTTTTAATTCTGTGGCAGTCCACTTACTTGAACTGCACATGTGATTCACAACACAAGCCACAACAATTCAAATGTCTGGCTGTTCTTTGTTTAACAGCAAATAAAGTTCCTATAAATAGTATTGTTCAGATCCCTGGAAACTACCTGGATTTAAGTTGGAGCTTAGGCATTGTGTGTGACCTTGAGCAAGTCATTCTCTCAGCCTTTCTTTCCAAAGAGAAGATTGCTGGGGATGGTTGTGTCCCCAGTCTGAACCTAATTTTTAAAACTGTCCCACACTACCCTTGTATAGTCTCACCAAGCGTTCCTGCACTTCTGAATTGCCCTGCAACTGTGTCTAATGCCTCCTGCAGAGCTTTATAGTGCTCCCCAACCTAACAATGCAGGGGGCTTTGCTCAGTTGCTTTCCTCCCTCTGATCCTGGAAACTGGACCCCAAAGACTCCCATCTCTCCATAAAGGAATGTTCTGCAAAACTATGGAAATCTGATGTCCCTCATTTCTTTCCTTTCAAAGTGCTTTGTGTCTGTCCACATTTAAAGGGCTTCCATTCCTTGTTTTAGAGTCCAGCATAGCAAGAGGCATGGGCCTTTGTCAAAGAGAAGAGAATAATATAAGGACTGTGAAACATTTTCACACAGAATCTAACTTGTCTAATCCTCAACATCTCCAGACACTGAGTTATGTAATTTCATTGTTGTATTCAGGAGGTACAACTCACAGGAAAAGTAAACAGCACTCTCATTATCTGATCACAAATCTATGGATGTCCAGTATGCCACACTGGGGATGTGCTCTTTGGCCTTGGCTATCTCAACAGAGACAAAACTCCCTCCACAATCATAGTCAGACATCAGATTTCTCCATTTCTTACTGCTGGTGCTGACAAGAGAGGGTTAGTTAACATGGGAGTTAAATGTCTAGTCAGCCCTCAGCTAACTGTTTACCCTGAAGTCCAGATATTAAAGGGACCTTTACACACCCATCCCTCCTTAAGGGAACACTTCTACAACCTGCAGTGGTTCAGGAGTGAAGAAAGGAGGGGACAGATCCGCAGGTTAAGCCAAACATCTGTTTGCACAGTGCCTTTGAAAATCTCACAGCTGCAGCAAACAGGAGAAGAAAGGAAGAAAAGAAATGAACCCAGGGAAAGGAGCTCTTGTCAGATGCAGATGACAAGTCTTTGGGAGGCCTCTTTAGTCTCTGGCACTCTTGAAACCACCAAACTCCCCTCCCGCCTCCCCCCTGCTATTGTTTCTCCCCTTTGCTAGACAGCTGGAGATGGCAGGCTCAAGCACAGCAGAGTAAGCTTCTCCCTAACAAGCCATCCGCTCCCCCCTTTGCAGGCCCCCAGCTGCAGGAGGAGGCAGCTAGCTGCTATACTGCCTCCTTAGAACTGCCTCACCCTTCCCTGAAGCTGCCCAAAGCTGCTGCCCATTGAATTCTTTCTCCCCCCTCTCTCTGATTCCCTCTTTCAATGGGAATCCTACCCCAGTATCCTCTAATCTTTCACTAACATCCCCCAGAATAACCCATCTTCTATAACAGCAAACCACTCCAATACAATAGGACATTTCACTTATTCAGCAATAAAACCATTTAAGAGAAAGGATTATTGGGGAATAAGAGGGCAAACCTGACCGAGATCGTCCCAGAATTATTTCTATTAAAAATACCCAAACCCACGCACAACAATGTTGTATATCTTTAATGTTTGAGCTCTGGTTTAAAACCCCCATTTTATAGTTGAGAAATTGAGCAAGTCCCACAATAAGTCTGGAATCTTAACAGATATGTTCCAAATTCAAGTTTAGATGATGATGATGATTACTATTATTGTTGTTGGTGGTTTATTTATATAGCACCATTCATGTACATGGCACTTTACAGAAGGTTACAGAATAAAACAATTATAACTATTCCAATAATATAAAATATTAAAATATGATACTAAAATACAATAGGAGAGAAAAAAATCCACACACATACACATAATGCAGAATAAAACAAAAGAATTAGTACAGGTAGTCAAATATAATAAAGATATAAGCATTACAGTAGGATCCCTGTATCTGCTGGGGATTGGTTCTGGGGCCCCAGGTGAATACTGAAAAACATGGATAACAGCAAACACCATTGAAAACAATGGGATCTCCAGTTTTAAATACCATAGAGTTGCCTTGGAGGACCTAGAAGATGGCTCAAGAGGACACATTTTCTAGGAAGACTGTATGGTAGGTGTGCTGTTTTCTGTCCTGTGGATAATCGAATCAGTGGATAATGAATCAGTGGATATGGGGGTCCTACTGTATTTCAGAATTTCAAAAAGTCTCCAAGAACAAAAAAGATCCCCCCCAAACACTGCAGTTTCTCACTTAATGTCATCAACCAAAATAACACATTTTAACTCAGTGGTAGAGCAAATACTTTGTGTGCAAAAGATCCCAGTGACTTCCTGATCAATAAGTAGGGCTGGGGATGGGTGTGAGGGCACACTAAGCCTAAATCCTGTAGAATTGTTTAAGTCACTATGGTATAGTAGTTTGCGCATTGGACTACGACTCTGGAGACCGGGGTTTGAATTCCCACTTAAGCCATGGAAGCCTACTGGTTGACTTTGGGCAAGTCACATTTTCTCAGCCTCAGAGGAAAGCAAAGGCAACCCGCACTCCTGAACAAATGCTGTGAAGAAAACCCTGTGATAGGTTCAGCTTAGGGTCACTATAAGTCTGAAACAAACACAAAGTACAGGTTGGGATGAGGTAACCTTGGCTCGCCATAGGCTTTAGATGACATCCCCCATTACCCTAGGCTATGCTTTCTTGAATTTCTGGAGAACCAAAGTTTCTAGTTAAATGTCCAGTCTAGTTAAATGTTCTAGAGTAGACAGGAGTTGGCTGGATCAAAGATAAGATTCAAGATGACATATTTTCCTGTGTTTCTACCCAATTGTGTATAGAAGAACCTACAAAAAATGAATTAAAAACCAAGGTGACAGTGATGATAGCATCCAAAATTAGTCATCGTGCAGGTGAGTGTGTGCCTTCAAGTTGCCTGTTGACTACTGGTGGCCCCATGAATTTCATAGGGTTTTCTTAGGGAAGGAATACTCAGAGGAAATTTTGCCAGTTCCTTCTTCTGAAATATAACCTACAGCACCTGGCTGTCTCCCATTCAAATACTAACCAGGGCTGACTCTGCTTAGCTTTCAAGATCAGATGGGATCTGGTGCCTTTAGGGTATTTAGGTCCACTGTGCAGGATTAACCCATTAATCACAGAAACTGGATCAATTCAAACATAACTACTGTATACCTGTTCGGTAGTACTTGCAATGCATATGAGATTTTAGCTGAATAACTTTTTAAAAATAATCAATAAAGTCATTAAGTTTATATTAAAAAGTATTGAAACTTTGCTAGCATAAAGAGTGTTTATGGATATGTAACAAAAACCAAAGTTTTTATTTGACTTAAAAAAAACCCCATAGTCCATCACTTGAGGAAACCATTTAACAGCATTTCTCGTGCAGAAATAAGCAGGCTGCATACAGCTTAAGTGGCACTGAATAGTCTTTCACAGGGGCAGCCTGGATTAAAATCCTATTTTTAAAAATCCATGTTAAATCTACAATTAATGAGTCAATCACTTAATCGCACCAGGCTACTCAACTAATGCTTTGAATCTCACTGAAAGAGAAGCAGAAGGTTTGAATTAACAACATGTGGTGGTCATGCGTGTGTGAGTATGTATATATATACACACACCTGCCCACACCTGCCCAGAGCTAGCAAGTTCATATAGAAATATTTGTCCATATAAGCAAACAGGATTAAAGGGAAAGAAAAGGGCATCACTTTCCAACACTGTAACCAATACCTAGAGATGATAGACTCCCACTGTCCACTCTTTACCTTTGCCTCTCAGACTGCTGTTCCATGAGCAACTGGGAAAGAAGGAACTGCTACATTTTCTACCACAAAACACACACAAATCTTTCCCTTGCCCTCTGTATGACCAAATACCATATGTGCCACTTAAACATCCTTTGAGCCTCTCTCTAGATGTAAAACTGACAAGATTACAAAGCAAAACCATTTGGCGCAGATAACTGAGTTGGAAGGCATGTGGAAAGGCAGGGTCACAAGCCACATAATGAGACTGTATATTCATGTTACAGGATGGGCCAGCCTATGCAATAGGCAAGGGAGGGATCTTTTCCAGCACTATCTAGAATGGTGTATGGCATTTAAAGTGAAGAAAATCACAACTTGAGCATGAAGATAATCTGTACTTGGCAAAGTGGGGGATGAATTCCTTAGAGAGAATAAAAGTATGTAAAAGGTACATGCCTTTAGGCATACAGTAGTTCTGTGCTACTTTTCTCCATATTAGTTTTGCTAACCAAAAGCAAGTACATTGTAACTCTGCCTCTGCCCTCCAACTGCACTTCCCATAGGTTGAAAAGCAGTTTGGAGAGGGCAATTTTCTGTTGAAAAATGCCTGGAGGGGAAAACTCAAGCGGCATCTTCCTATCTGCTCCTCCTTCATTCCGAGTGACAGCTTACCAAGGCTGCTTTGGGTTAAAAACTAACAAACCAACCTTTTGACTCGTAACATCAAGCTGTTGCTATGTGCCTTCAAGTTAACTTCAATTTACAGTGACCCCATCCTAGGATTTTCTTGGCAAGATTTATGCAGAGGTTTGCCACTGGCCTCCTCTGAGGCTGAGAGAGTGTGACTTGCCCAAGGTCACCCAGTGGGTTCCCATGGTTGAGTGTAGATTCGAGCCCTGGCCTCCTAGAGTCCTACTCCAACACTCAAACCACTACATCATGCTTTGACACCCCCCCCATTTTTTTGGAGCATACTCATTCAGAGGACATTGCTGCTGAATGTGTTCACGACTGCAGCTCGTTAGAGTCGGAAAGAGCAGTACTGTACTCGATTTGTTGAATTATATCTAGGTGTCAAAAAAGAGGAATGAATATTATTAATCTACAGCTTGGGGTGCTCAGTGAAAGAAATGCTAGGTTATTCAGTGTTAAATACATAATATTGACAGTCACATAATTATGCAGGAAATTTTTCTCAGTGGCCAATGGCTGTTTTATTAAAAGGCTCCAAGACGGCTTAAACCAATTTGCACCAACAAGATGTAATCTGCAAACCTATGGGGTGTAGGCAGTGCTTCTGCAGTTTAAATTAACAACAAAAAATGCTCATGGATCTTGGAATTCTAATTATAAGGTCTCTGTAGTTCCCCTTAACTTCCATCTAGCCACCTTTAGGCTACCCACTTTTCCTTTGGCATGAAAATTCCTCAGCAATGAGGATGATACTTCTGTCTGCCCAGGGATGCTGATATCAGAAGAGATCTGCTATTTGCTCCATATGATGCTCCCAGATCATGAACTATGGAAATGCTAGTATAAAATATTGTCAGTTTCAAACAAGTTTTATATGCTTTAAAAAAAAACCTGAAGAGCTTTTTTCTTTCTTTACATACTTAGTTGGAAGTAAAATCCAATGGAAGTCAACAAGCCTGACTCATAGGAGGATGACTTCCCCTTTCTTATCCCTACTGACCAAAAGTTTGACAGAGGAGAGAATGCCACTTTGACTATGTCCTCTTTTCAGAGAGATAAACTTAGAAATCTCTGTGACTACTGCAGTGAACTTACAAGTCAGCTATTCTACCCCCTATTCCTCAGACGGGGTCCTTTCTGTATATCAATCCCCAAATCAGGGAAACCTCTGTACACTCAAACTGTATATTCAGCCCACTCCTATACATTATTTTTCTGACATAGTGAGTAAACATGGGACGTGCATTACCTTGTTACCACTCAATTATCCTAGTATATCTGGTCCATTCTGCAGGTCCAGACCTACTGGAACTAACACTTTCTTGTTTTAGGCTGGGAGGATTTCCAACTAGGTGTAGTTGCACATATTCAGGAAAGGGAATGACAGTCCAGTAACCTTTAAAGATTTGTGTAAAGGTTATATAAAGACTGAGTTGAAACTACTTGCCTGTTTTCATGTTTGTAAGCGTCAAAAAGCACCTTCCATTTACAAGCAATTTTCAGCAATCACCAGTAATACAGTATTTTCATATCACTTTGCTGCAGTTCTTTTGAGCACCATATTCTCTCATCTTTGTCCTCAGGTTCATTTGCCTTTACTGTTGATTAATCCAATTGGTTTTGGGGACCCATGCAATTTTTGCTGATTGTATCACAATTTTGTGTCCAATGTACTGGTCTCATGGTCACTCACAAACAAAATCACATGGATAGCCAAGCCAATTGGATTAAATAGCATGAAGCTGAAGACAGCAAGGGTAAAGAAAAGGAGGAAACGGTACTAAGAGAGACAAAGTGTGTGTGTGTGGGGGGGGATGTCCCAAATAGCATTGGAACAGTGCAAATGTTCAGTAAGCTAAGTAGTTCATTCCAGCTGTGTTGGATGTGCTAATTTTATAGTGAATATCAACATTACAGGATATTTGGCATAGCCCTTGGTTCAGATCTTAGTTTCAACTATCAGAGGTAGAGAGGGTAATAATAATGTAATAATAATAATAATAATAATAATAGGGGGTCTTGAGGACATTCCAAATATCAATATTAATTTGGGAAATAATATATTCAGCTTGGCTATGTGAGAGGGCACAACAGATAGTGGGGTCTTTTAACCTATGTATACTGGTAATCAGGAGGAGACGTTAAGCTAGATAGTACAATAATTGATCTTTATTAAAGAAATAATAACAATGTTCATACACACACTCAGGCTTCAAGCATTCACACAAGGCTAGCGAAATATTGGAACAGGAGAACAGAGGAGGGAGTTTGCTTTTGGGTGATACTGTACCAATCTGAGGAGATGAGGTCATGGTAGAAACCAGCAGAATGGGGGGCCTGAAGAAGGAACAGAAATACAGTCTGACATGGAGTCGATAGGAAGATGAACTGTGTGCATTTTAGTGGTGTTTTGGAGGGGTTTATATAATAAATAACTGCTTTCAGGGGATTGGATTTAGAGTGAAAGACAATGCTTCTTGGAGTTGCTCAGGAAAAGACAATGAACACTCCAGATATGCTAATAGTTCTTAATGTGCTAATGCTTTGTGATTGAACAGAGGAAGCAAGATTCTTTGTTCGGGGAAGGGTAGGAGGGTCCTGTTCAGAGATGAGTATCCCAGCTTTGATTGATAGGATTAGCCAGATGTTCAGACACATAGGAATTTGTAATTTGGGCAGCCCCCCTTAAGTGCTTACCTGATTGAGCAGTGTTAGTCTTTGGGATTCCTGGTTGTGGAATTTCCCAGCTTTAATAGCCACACTAAGTGGAGGGCCATATTTGACCTAAGTATTAAATATTGCCAATTTATTATAGACATGGAGAAGGCAGTGTTAGGGCAGATAACAATATGCTAGCACCAATTGTCCTAATTTTATGCTACTGTAACTAGGGGAATGAAATATATTAAGATGAGGCTAAAAAGATTTTTGTAAAGAACTTTCCAGAGATCACAGCTTTGCTGCTATATGAAACAACATTTAACTTCTGCGAGTCCTATTGAAAAAGAGCTTCTAAAGATCTGTGGGCAGCTTACTTAGCAAAAAACACTGCTGTGCACAAACTGTCCATATTAAATACTTGTTTCTTGAACTGCACTCATCACTCCAGCATGGCCCCCTTTCTTCAGCATCACTCTGAGAGACCTTGAAGGAAGAGATGACTGGTTACTAGACTTATGAAAGGAGGGAAGACCTGCCAGGTAGCTATAGCTCTCCTAGATGCTGTTAAAATCAGAAAAGATTGGCATTTATTTATGTATGCTGAAGTGCCAGCATGAACCTATCATTTTGTGCTGAAACACTTCTTGGAGACTAACTCAAATTAAAAAAAACCCAAAAACAATAACTCTGAGCAATCAACAACAATCAAAATAGCAGAAAAGAAACTCAGAGTAAAGCAGCTCCAGAGACCTCAAGTGACATAGCCTTCCCTTGCCAATGAATATTGACAAGGGATGAAATGAGCTTCCCTCAGAAACGAGTTCCATAGCCCCAATGGCAACATCTTGTGTGTCCTTTTATAATGCTTCAGATAGTGAGGAAACCAAAGTGAGGGCCTCCTACTGGAACCTGAGGCTCTGACATTTGACCTAATCTCCTAAAGCAGATGATGACACCAGTTTTGAGGTTCTTTGGTGTCACACAGTGCCATATTTGAAGAAATAGCATTGATTCTATGCAAGTGGATATCAGTATATTTAAATATCTTATCAAGAGAGTCTAAATACATGGAGCATTTATTGCTCATATAGAAAGTTGAAATCCAGCTGTTTGGGGGAAGGGAAGGCCAGTATAACCCTTAAGGAGTTTAACATTGTTTTTGACTGTCAGGTGGTAAATACTCTTCTCTTGCAGACATTTTAAAAAGAGGCTTGTCTCCTTTCTTCTTTTTAATCATGAAGAAATTTAGGTTCATCTAAGATCCTGAGAAGTCAAAGAAATCCCCAGAAGTTTACAGACATTTAATTCCTACAGATTTCAATAAGACTTGGATGCACATATCTTGCTCCAGATTGGTACCATGCTTCTCCTATTAAAGAATCACATTGAATAGCTGTTTCCTTCCTCTTTGCACTCTGCCTTCTGCTGCCTGAGATATTTCATGCTGGCATAAGGGAAGCATATGCAAGCATTGCCTGGGAATGTTTCTGGGATTTGGAGAGGTTATTCTGACAGCTTTACGTCATGTTTTCCTGCATGAATGTATGCTTAAAGCCTTCTCATCTCTAATTCAAGTCATCTCTATCATGTGTCACAATTTGCTATTTGCTAATTCTGCCAATGCTAATCAGGTAAACAAATTTACCTTTTGGTAACCACAGGATACTTAAATTAATAAATCACAGGAGTGGCAAGGAAAGTGATAGCCAATGGCATTCTTCTGGGTTCCTGCAGAGATCTACAAATGAGCCTTCTCTCTGTGCCAGCACACATGCCAAAGCTGTTTTTTTTAAAAAAAAAATTGGACAGTGTTATATTATTTATGAAATGATTAAGTGTGTGTAGAGCATTAGGAACAAAAAAGATGTAAAGTATGACTTGGAAAGGGGGCAATAATTAAAACATGCTTTTAAATTAGTTGCTGGTGGAATATTAATCATTGTCATATTTTAAGAGAGAGTGTAACCGGGCTTTAATGAATGTCAATATTACAATGATGATGATGATGATGATGATGATGATCTCATTCTTAGGAAATATTGTATATCACCTTCGAGGGCAATTGTGCCCTAAAAGGCAGTCTATAAATCAAGTAATAAAATAAATAAACTGTTGTTGTTGTGTGCCTTCAAGTCATTTCCAACTTCTGGTGACCTTAAGGTGAATCTATCATGTTTTTTTCTGGGGCTGAGAGTGTGTGATTTGCCCAAGGTCACCTAGTAGGTTTTCATGACTGAGCGGGGATTCGAACCGCGATCCCCAGAGTCATAGTCCAACACTCAAACCACTAAGCCATGTGCATACCTATATATCTGTGATGCAGATTTTTTTCCAGTTGTCAAAGCCAGAAAGTCACTACATATTGCTGCAAACATTTTCATATATTGTTACTTCTGCAATGTATGAAAATGAAGCAACACTGAAATACTGAAACCTACAGGCATGTGTGTGGTCTGGGTGTGTGTATATAAGTATGTTTGTATATATGTATGAATAAATGAGAAACTGACTAGGAGAAACAATATCAGTTTATATAAAACAAGTGCTGAATTTTTCGTTTTTTGATTAGCATATGTAATTCAAAATTTGACTGACATGCAGTGCAGTCTTATGAACGTTTACTCAATAGTTTGTTTCTCTGTGCTCTGCAGGACAAAGGATTGCAGTTCAAGCTACTCTGTGCATTATAGAATTATAGAATAAACTCTGTGCATTATAGGACATTATAGAATAAACATTATGCCATAATAATACAACAAGTTTTATAGGGCAAAAATGAACCAAATCCTATTAAATTAATCATAGCCAGATACCATATTTAGGTACATCACTCCACACTTCTCTCTCTTTCTCTCTCTCTTTAATGTCAGCAGAAGGACAGCATTTGATCAAGGATCAGTCATGGCTTTGATGTTATGGAGGCCTATGTATCAGAAACCATGATTTCAGCAGATGCTGCAAAACCACTACAAAGAGGTGGGGATGTAAACTTGATACTTGTCAAAGAGTTTACTTTTTCTTTAGGTGTTAGCTCTATCCCTTGGAAACCTGGATTCAAATCCCACGACTTCTCATGGACAAAATCTGGGGCTGCTTGATGTTACTTCTTTCCCTCTGAGTAGGCCTTGGGCTTTTGCACTTCATATCCAATATCATATCCAAAAAGTAAAATAGTTGAATAGCCCCCATGACATCTGTGTCAGTGAAACTTCTAACTGGCCACTATCAGCATTTATCATAAGATACTGCCTTGTTTTTAACCAGATTTTTAAAGGAATCTTTTATAGCTTTAACTTGGGGGGTGGGACTGGGCAAATCTTAAACACAAGTCTGCTCCAGTCTCTTGACACCTATCAATCACAGCAAGTCAGATTCATGATGTGCAGATTTACCTTCTCCCTCTATAAAGCAGCAGATGGGTGGATGACATCTACGTTTCTATTTCATGGTCGTTATTCCTCTCATTAATCTAGTTAGACATTACACAACCATTCTGTTTAAAAATCCAGGAGTCCATGGAACTGTTCCTAAGAGGGCAGACATGTCACAATCTTCTTTGAAGAAAGGATTTGTCATCCTAAAAATATCACACAAAGATGCTGATTTCAGAAGTGCCATTGAGAGATTGACTTTAAAATTAGATGTCAACCATCTTCTCAAGGCTAAATTACTTTTCTTATTCATGCTGGGGTGATATTAGAATCTGACATCCCTTTTGTGTATTTTTCCCACCTCAACTATTAGTAGCTAAAAGTGGAAAGCAGGAGTTTAAGAAGATGAAGAAAAGAGGGAAAAACATTAACATAATAGCTTGGCATACAGTAAATAAACATTTCTTGTTTACTTCCTCCTGTAACACCTCTCAGAAATTGGCATTTAGAGATCATTTTAGATTTTCAGACTGCACAAAACTCCTCCTGAATAAGGAAGAGTTTACAGGTGTGTTGCTACTATTTGGGAAGATATTACAATCTTTCATCGCTCAGCATAGCATAAGAGTTCTGCAGGTGGAACTCTGCTATAGCTCACTGCTCACTACTCTCAGGACTCACGGTTTTGCTGTGACAGTCCCATGAATGGCTATTCTGTGCTGGTGAAGAGCATGGCAGTCAGAAAAGCATCTCGCTATGGCCAGGGCCATTTTAACAGCTTTGTAGTCCCCCGCCCACCGGAAAGCAGCACACTGGGCCCTGCCTACACAACCACTCCCAGGTATAAAAACGTAAATTAATGATAAAATAAACTTATATTTATTGGTATCCCCAACAAAATCAGTGCTTTGACCCTCTCCCTGGTGTACAGCTTCATAGGGAAGTCCCCTCCTGTCCAGACTTCAGAATCCCTGATGTGTAAAACAGCAGAGAAGAATGAAAAAGAAGAGAGGAGAGAAGCACCTTTGAATGTGGGAAAGGAAGGGGAAGCAAAAGCAATGTCTCAGAGGGGTGTCTCTCCAGAGAGTCAGCATCTCTGCCTTGGGCCCATGAGAAGAGCAGAAAGGGGAAGAAAGGAAGGGCATGGATGGGCAGGGAGAGAGTGCAGACAGAAGGGCAACCTTCTGCTGGGGCTGTTTGTGTGTGAGAGAGAGAGGGAGGGAAGAGCTGCTTGATGGCTTGTGGCAATGCAGGCAGCCACTCCAGGGAGAGCCAAGGAGGTGGGTTGAGCCTCCCTTTCTCAGCCACTGCTTGGCTTTTCTGCCTCTCTTGGCAGGGTTTCCCCGGAGCCTCCCTTGCTTTGCTCCTCAGTCAGGACTCCCCCTCCAACTGCCCATACCTCCTCCTCCTCCTCCTCCTCCTCCTCCTCCTCCTCCTCCTCCTCTCTTTTCTGTTTATCTTCCCCATTCCCCATTCTCGTGAATGCAAACATGCCTACTCTCTACTACAACTCGTAATTTTTTCCTCCTTCTACCAAGTTAGTGGGAGATTAGAATGTTAAGGTGGGCAATGAGAAAATTAGTATTAAATTCTGGTCTGTGCATAGATTAGCATGGGCCCCTATGCTCGTGGGACCTCCAGGCAACTACCCAGTGTGCCCGTGCATTAAGACAGCACTGGCTATGGCCCATAGACAGACTCAGACTAATAACATCTTGTGCAGAGATTAGCTGGAGTGTCACCAGATGATGGCATCAGTCTGTATCTCACTCTCCACCAGCCACAGAATGGTCATTCGGGAGATTATTGAAGCAGAACTAAGAGTCCTGGGGGGCTTTGGCCGCTGTGGTGAGAAGAGAAAACCAATTTCTGCAATGACCAAAGAAAGACATGTGCAGGTATAAGGTGGGTGTGCTCTTGTGTATCTTGATAACAGAATGCTGGCCACTGGCTATTAACCAGTTGTAGCAGAGGGTCTTTTAAAGGGGTGTTGTGATGTATTTTTATTCTAATTGTTATGATTTAAATGCTTTTAAACTGTTTTTAATTAGTGGTGTTTTTAATGGGAAGGTTTATTTTTTAAATACAATTCTGTAATTTATTTAATTTTAAAAACATCTGTATTATTTAACCTGAATTTTGTTTTCATATACTATGCATTGTTAATCACCTTAGGTCTCACAGGCAGGCACAGCTCTTGTTGGAAGAAAGGTGACATCTTCAATCAATCAATTCAAATATCTTCCCATTTTAAAATACATAATCTATGTTCCAGATGTGTAAAATTGTCCCCAAAGAAACAAATTACTGTAAGAAGGGTCCTGTGAAATTTTTTTGCTTTTTGTCATGGGTAATTGCTTCAAACCCATTTGTACTTTCCATCTGGTTTCGAAACGGTACATCTTTGAAGTGGCTCTAATTTACATCATCCACTTATGTATGTATGTATGTATGTATTTAATAAAAACAGTTATATAAAATAAACCATGCAATCATGAGGCTTATTTGTTTTTGTTGGCTGTATTTTGGCCTCAGTTTAATTTTCCAACATCCTGTCTTCCCTTTCTATACCACGCTGAGCCAGTGCATGGTAGAAAATATCAGCTTTGTACTACTGGGACATGAACCTCTGACCTTCAGTTATAACATTAAGAATATTAACTAGTCTTAAGTACAAAAAGCAAAATGCATTAATTATTTAAATCCTCATGGAATTATTTTGTCTCTTTGTTTAGCACACCTAAATCTATTACTTGCTTTGGTGTTTCACACCTTTGTGCCAGCTGTTAGATTAAAGAAGGAAGGGAGAAACATAAAAATAGGCATATTTGCAGTCTAAGTCCTTGAATATAAAGTGCACCAAATATTATACAAAATGATCTTTTTCATGTAGTTTCATAAAATGTTTCCATTTTAATATAAAAATGAATAAAGCAATGAGAATAGATTTGGGTTTTCTTGAAGACCATGGTGCTTCATATTATGTTAACCTAGTTGTAGGAGGATCCAAAATGTAGAGCAACTTTTATCTAACAACCATGGGATCTACCATTTACAGAAAGATCAATTAATTTGATCAGAGAAATTTGTTCAGAGATACTACACACAGGTCCCATTAATACCTTCAGATTTATAGAATTTAATATGGACAATCAATTCCCATGTATGATTTTGCATTTGATACTACAATTACTTAATTAATTAATTAACTGAATATCCCACCTTTCCCTCAAAATGGAACCCAAGATGGCAAACAATTCAAGTTAAAACACGATACACTTAAAACAATGATAGTACAAAAGATAAAAATTAAACAATCATATTAAAAACATTAATTTAAAATAGTTAAAAAGTTAAAATAGAATGATAATGATAAAAATATAAACACAACACACCCCAATTAAAAGACCATCTGCAACAGACCATTGTTACCTGCCCAAACACCCCCGGGCCCATATCTGTAATAATTGGCAATATTTAATAATTTGACCAACTGTGGCCTTCCCAGAGTGTGGCCAAGAATGAGGAATACCAAAGACTAGCACTGAGACTCAGTCAGGTATGCACTAAGGAGGGGCCACCCCAATTCCAAAGAAAGGTAACCTTAGGGCAACTTCTTGCTTGAACATCTGACTAATCCCATCAGCCTAAACTGAGATACTCAAGTTTATAAAGAGCAATCTTAGCTCTACCTTCCCCCAAACAAAGAGAGTTGCCAACTGCCACTGCTCCTTTAGAGAGAGGGAAGAACAGGCAGGCACAGCTTCATTGTCCCTAGGCCAAGCAGCTGAGGAAAGGCTCTCTCTCCATCCCAATGGCCATTACTGTGGCCTCTGAGGGAGAGAACAGCAGGCGGCCTCTGCTAGACTTAGAATCATAGAATCATAGACTTGTAGAGTTGGAAGAGACCACAAGGGCCATCCAGTCCAACCCTCTGCCACACAGGAATCTCGATCAAAGCATCCCTGACAGATGGCCATCCAGCTTCTGTTTAAAGACCTCCAAGGAAAGGGACCCCATCATGTTCCGAGGGAGCGTGTTCCACTGTCAAACAGCTCTTACTGTCAGAAAGTTCCTCCTAATGTTGAGGTGGATTCTCTGTTCCTGGAGCTTGCATCCATTGCTCCGTGTTCTAGTCTCTGGAGCAGCAGAAAACAAGCTTGCTCTATCCTCAATGTGACACCCCTTCAAATACTTAAACAGGGCTATCATATCACCCCTTAACCGTCTTTTTTCCAGGCTAAACATATCCAGCTCCCTAAGTCTCTCCTCATAAGGCATGGTTTCCAGACCTTTCACCATTTTAGTCGTCCTTCTCTGGACATCCTCCAATTTGTCAATATCCTTTTTGAATTGTGGTGCCCAGAACTGGACACAGTATTCCAGGCCTGACCAAGGCAGAATAGAGCGGCACTATTACTTCCCTTGATCTAGACACTATACTTCTATTGATGCAGCCCAAAATCGCATTGGCCTTTTTAGCTGCCGCATCACATTGTTGACTCAATTAATCCCTTCCTCAAATGTCATCCCCTTTTCCTTGGGTGTTGTAAGCCTGAGGTCAGGGAACTGTTAAATTAACAGTTCTAAACCACTCATGTAATGCGCCATGTACACTGAGGTCTGTCTATTAAATAATGAGACTGATACAATAACCCATTTTTATTTATATGTATTACAATTCCAATGCTTGTCCCCTTCAATATACTCCCCATTCACACTCACACACTGATTCAGTCTTGTTTTCCACTGGTCGAAGGCATGGAGCAGATCAGTTTCTGTCAGCTGTTTCAATACATCTGCTGTTTTCTTCTTTACTGCATCAATTGATTCAAAACATGTTCCTTTAAGCACCAATTTCACTTTAGGGAAAAGAAAAAAGTCGCATGGTGCTAAATGTGGCGAATATGGAGGATGTTCAAGTGTAGTAATGCGTTTATTGGTCAAAAATTACTTCACAGAAAGTGCTGTGCAAGCAGGCACATTGTATTGATGTACAATGAAACCATTTCCCCAAAGTTCTGGCCTTTTTTTTCTGACTCTTTCTCTCAGCTTTGTCAAAACTTTCTTATAATAATGCTGTTTCACTGTTCTGCCTTCTGGAACCCATTCTGCCAAATTTATGCCCTTGATGTCAACCTCCCTCTGCAATGAGCATGGCTTTGAATGTGCATTTGCTTTGACGTTTCCCCCCCCCCCCATTCTTGGTGAAGATGGTGTTTTCCAGTGCATTGACTGTTATTTTTGTCTCAGGATCATACTGGAAGATCCAAGTTTTATCACAAGTGATGATTTTTTGAAAAGGGTTTGGGTCTGCCTCAAGTTGCCGCAGAATGTCAGAGCAAATTTCCTTGTGGCACTCTTTTTGCTGTGTGGTGTGAGAACCCTAGGGACCATCTTGGCTCAAAGTTTTCTCATGTTGAGATCCTCATGAAAAATTTTCCACACAGTGTTTTTGTCAATGTTCATGGCTTCAGTTATCATTCAGACACTGAGTCGGAGGTCTTCTCGAACAACCTGGCTGATTTTTTTCCACAATTTCTTCAGTTCTTGAAGTGGAAGGTCATCCAGTGCATTCATCATCTTCCACATTCTCACATCCTTCTCTGAATCTTTTGTGCCACCCAAACACATGTGCACAAGACATGCAGTCTTCCCCATAGGCCTCAGTAATCATTTGAAAAGATTCTGTTGATGTTTTGTTCAATTTTACTAAAAATTTCAAATTGAGTTGCTCAACTTTTAAACTTAACATTTTTCTAGCATGTAACAAACAACACAGCTGCTTTAAATGACGACTGACAATTAACTGAATGGCTGACAGTGTTGATGTTTGTCATGCAGGTTCAAGGTCACCACTCAAGCATTTACAATCAGTTTTCCCTGATTTGTCTGAAAGCTAGAAACACAGTCACATTATTTACTAGATAGACCTCTTAAATAGGTGATGATGATAATGATGATGGAAAGAGACCAAAAAGGGAGCCAAACTAGCTTCCAATGGAAGGAATTTCACAGTCTGGGGGCAACCACTGAGAAGGTTCTCCTCCATGTTCTCACCAAACATTCCTAGAGGAAGCTCTCCCCTGAGGATTTTAAAACTCTGGCATGCTCGTAATGAGAGATACAGTCTTTCAGACTGTTTGTACCCAAATCATATTGGGCTTTATAGGTCATAACCAGAACTTTGTGCCTGGGAACAAACTAAGCCAGTGAAACTGTTTCATCAATAGAGTGATATATAACTGACCCCATTCAGCAGTCTGGCCATAGTACTTTAGACCCACTACAGTTTTCAAAGAGTTTCCAAAGGTAGTGCCATACAGACTATGTTACAGTAATCCAAATGCTAAACATTACAGCAATCTAATACTCCTATTACTTCAATAGTCCATAGCACTTCAACAACCCCATAAGAGACTATGGATTCAGAGCAGGTATTTCCTGATTCATAGCTCAGTCTCTTCTTTTACATTAGACAGTGGGCCATCACTTTCAGAGATGGGCAAGATGTATTTGCTTCAAAAAGGAGTGGCTAGACCCTGTGGGTGGGGAACTGAGGGTTGATCATGCACAATAATTTACATGGGAGATGTGGAGCAAAAATCAACCCAATGCAGCTGTAGATTAAGTTGTATCTCTACCCCACGGAATCTTTTCCTCATCAATTTGGTTACTGGGGCAAATACTTTATTTGAAGCATATATCACCCATGTTACAGCTGGAAAGGCTACTATAGCACCTTAAACATTTCAGCAATAAGACTAAGCAGTTATTAGAGTTATAACTGGGCGGGGGGGGGACGACACACAAAGCAAAGGGAGGGAAAAGGAGAAGTGCAGCATCAATTCTTAACATCTTATTCTTTGTTTAAAAACTCCGATGTAATGCAGTGGCAAAAGCTGCAATGCAGCTGGCCATTGTGGGGTTTCTTATCACAACCAGCTGGCATGGAAACAACTCAAAGCGTGGAAGAGCAAAAATGGCTTCTCTCTCATCTCAGTCACTGAAAGAACCTTGCTTCTTATCTCTCACTCTTCTATAAACTGAAGGAATTGTGTGCTGGATTAGATTGCGTGCTGGATGCCAGGTGATGGGGGGGAAAGCCTGATGAAGCTTTCCATCTTTTCCTCTTTGACAACCTAGTAGAGGCTGGTGGCTCCCATGCCGGGTGGGTGGGTGGGAATCCACTTTGGGTTTTAGTCTGAACTTTAAAGGGGCTGTCCAAGTTACTGAACCCTATCCCCCTTCAGCACCTTGGATAGCTACTTCAAACCCCAGATTAAATCCTGAAGCAGATTCATCGCTCCTTAACATGGGAGCCACCATTTGACATTGGTACAGCCGTTACCAAGGTCAGAGAATCAGACATTTTTACAGCTTACCCAAGCTGAGAAGCCTTGTTAGAATATGGCCAACACCTTCTTGGGTTTTGTAGGGGAAGATCTACAATGATGACACAGCTGCTTTGGGCCACTTTGTCCACCACTATTAGTCATCTTGCTGAAGACCTCTGAAGTGTATTTGGATACAGTATGAAAATTACTGTCCTGAGGTAGTTATCCTGAGTTAGAAAGTTTGAGGTATAATACATATATATGGAGATGTACATAACAGAGGTAGTTGTGTATCTTGTGTAACAATGTACCTAGATTCTGTTTCTCAAGAATGAAATATTAGGCAAACTCATAATCAGAGTGGCAGAACTAGGCAAACTCTGAAAATGAAGTAAAGAGTGAAACAGTCTGTTGTTCTTATTCCACAACTACACTTCGATGGGAGCTGCACATTGCCAAATTTGGATTGGCAATTACCCATTTAAGTCCTTAATCTGCCTGCCTGCCTGTGGCTCTGCTGAACAGAGGCTTCTAGGAACTGTAGTCCCAAAAATATATTTTTAAAGTTCTGGGACACAGTCCAGTCATTTGGCCTCTGGTATCCATGTTGGTTGTTGTTGTTGTTATTGTTTATTTATACAGTATAGTGCCATCAATGTACATGGCACTTTACAATACAACAATGAAAAAACAGTGGGTCCTGCCAAAGACCTACAATCTAAAGTATATGTGTATACACATACAGAAGGAAGAAATGATAAAATGTAAAACTATATAATACAATTGCAAAAAACAAAACAAAAAACCCAAACACCAATATAATATAAAACAAACTGACCAATAAACGCAATCATAGAATCATAGAATCATACAAGATTATAAAATAATATAAACTAAAATTTCAAAAGCTTTGGACAACAAAAAAAGTTTTCAATTGAGTTGTCCTGGAAAACAGAAGTGGAGAATATATGGACCTCTGGATATTTTGGACTACAAGTCCCATGATCCATAAATAGTGGCCATATTGGCTGGGGCTTCTTGAAACTGGAATGCAACAACTGGATGACCATAGGTTTCCCATCCCTGCTTCAAAGACTGATTTTTCACTGTAGCCTTAAACTACATCTACCAAACAAGGAACAATCTATCTCTCAGATTTGTTTGATGTATAAAGTAGCTTCTTGTTATTGTTTATATCAGCCACTATCATCTCTCACTGAAAAAGAAGCACACAAAAACAAATCAGGTCCTTGTGAAATCCTAACCAAACACTTTTAATGTCTTTAGTCAGAATGATTTACAGAGCCACAAAATTCTGTGATTAGAGCATTTTATGCAGGTTGTTCGTATTTCACAAGGGCTGTTCTTAATAAGGATTTAAAACCAGCTTAGAACAAACATGAAGAGGCTGGCTTTCCAGAGTCCTTTTCAGCTGGTGATACGCAAACAGTTTTACTCTGACAGCATACTCTACCACAACCCTTCCTTAGTAAATGGACTGACCTATGATTCCCCAGTCAGAAATGAAACCAAAACACCCTTTGCCTTGCGGGGTTCTGGAACTCCAAAACAGGCCCATAGCCAGACATGTTAAGTTTGGGTGGTTTGAGCATAATGAGGATGATCAGCAGTATTCAAAAGTAAGTGAGGTGTAAAGACATGATGTCATTTGACATATTTGGCTCAGCATCAAAGAAATAAATATATGTATGTGCATCTTTATGAAATTAATGGAAAGTCAGTCTCTTCCCTGGGAGAGGAGACGAAAGGGACATGTGAGGGGACCAAGCCGCTATGTGCTTTCTCCCTGGTGGCTATGGACTTATCACTAGATATGTACCATATATAGCAATAATTTCCAAATGGTAATTCCAGAAATATACATTTATTTTATCTGTCTGTTGTTTCATTTGTGGCCCACTTTCAGCCAATTATCCTCACAGCAGTTTACAAGTCAAAATATTTTCAAGGTGAAAATATGTTTATTGCTTAATCCAAAGACCATTGCTATTTTCAATGTGCATTCTGGTCTTTTGCATTAGCTACCATTGTGTACAATAATAGTCATGCTTGGGAGGAAGCTGGAGGGAGCTGTACCATAAGACTATGCAGATCATATGTTGTCTTTTCTTTGAGCAGAAAAACTGCTTTAAAGTTCAAGGCTAATTCAAACTGGATTTTAGAAAGACCAAGTCTTAAAACATTTGCACCAAACTGAGGGATTACACTCTTATCTTACCCTTATAAAAGACTTTGGTTGTTTGCTTTATTTGATGTTTTTATAATGGCGACTCAGAATTTAAAACCAGGTCCTCTGAATGGGTATGTGTAGAGTCCAGTTGCCTATTGTTAAAAGGTAGAATATCTTGTGGTATTGAGAAAAGGATTTGCATAAATTGCTTTTACCTGCTGGCCATCCCAGGTTAATGAAAGTGAAGGGCATATATAAAGGCGAGAGCATCAAGCAGCTTTGTGAGACTAATCTGTTGTAACTCTTTCACTGCCATAAAATCATCCCTGAATTTGTTGAATCCTTCAACACAACCACCGCTTATCTCACTGGAAGCAAAGAGTGGTCTTACTGCTGATTAAACACTCTTTGGGCCTTATTTCAGGGGTTCTTCATGACTTATTGTCAATAAAAGGGTTGGCTAATACAAATGACACTGCACCACCACACATCTGGCCAATGGTATCTACCATTGACAAAAGAGAAGGGATTGAAAGAGATGTAAAAAACAGGAGTAGAATGAACATTCAAAAATATTTGAAAAATGGTTATAAAAATATATTTCTCAAGTGTCGAGAAACCCTCATGAGAAGAATCCTGGATTGACAGTAATATTTGCATATTCTGCACAAAATATTTCAGGACTTATTCTGCACAAAATTCATCCCCTCTCTCTCCCTCTGGCTTTTCTTCACAAACGAAGATTCAGGAAGGACTCATCCCACGCTTCCTGCAAGCGTGATGATGACTAAAAAGGCCAATCCGAGATAAACATGTCCGGTTGCAGAAAGCACAGCAGAAGGTCTCCTTGGGTGATGTTTCCAGGTTGTGATTCTTTCTGCGTTGTCATTTCTCTTCAAGACTTGTTCGGCGTGAGTTCTCAAATAAGGCTGCAGCATGGTGGATAGTGCATCTCCATGCCTCCCGATGTGAAGCCATGGTGGACCATTGTTGGTGATCAATTTGGCCGAGCCTGAGATGTTGTTTCAGGGAGTCCTTGTATCGCTTTTTTGGAGCACCCTTCTAACGCTGACCCATGGCGAGTTCACAGCAGAGTACTATTTTTGGGAGGCAATGGTCCTCCATCCTAGAAACGTGCCCTGCCCAGCACAGCTGTGTTCTCAATATCATGGCCTCAATGCTGATAATCCCTGCTTGCTCAAGGACAGCAACATTCGTCAAAATTCATACAGTCATGTGAAAAAGAAAGTACACCCTCCTTGAATTCTATGGTTTTACATATCAGGACATAATAACCACCATCTGTTCCTTAGCAGGTCTTAAATTAGGTAAATACAACCTCAAATGAACAACAACACCTGATATATTACACCATGTCATGATTTATTCCACAAATAAAGCCAAAATGGAGAAGCCATGTGTGAAAAACTAGGTACACCCTTGTAGCGTCCATTGGAATTAAGATGCTAAGTAGCAGATAGGTGCTGCTAATCAAATGCCCTTGATTAATTGAGAATTAGCAAGTGTGACCACCCCTATAAAAGCCAAAGTTTTAGCAGTTTGCTAGTCTGGAGCATTCAGGTGTGTGTTAACACAATGTCAAGGAGGAAATACATCAGCAATGATCTTAGAGAAGCAATTATTGTTGCCCATCAATCTGGGAAGGGTTATAAGGCAATTTCCAAACATTTTAAAGTCCAATATTCTTCAGTGAGAAACATTATTCAAAAGTGGAAAATATTCAAAACAGTTACCAATCTTTCCAGGAGTGGACGTCCCAGCAAATTTACCCCAAGGTCAGACCGTGCAATGCTCAGAGAAATTGCAAAAACCCAAGAGGTACATCTCAGACTCTACAGGCCTCAGTTAGCATGTTAAATGTTAAAGATCATGACAACACAATTAGAAAAAGACTGAACAAGTGTAGTTTGTTTGGAAGGGTTGCCAGGAGAAAGCCACTTCTCTCAAAAAGAACATGGCAGCATGGTTTAGGTTTGCAAAGTTGCATCTGAACAAACCACAAGACTTCTGGAACAATGTCCTTTGGACAGATTACACCAAATTGGAGATGTTTGGCCATAATGCATAGTGACACATTTGGCGAAAACACAGCATATCAGCACAAATACCTCATACCAACTGTCAAGCATGGTGGTGGAGGGGTGAGGATTTGGGCTTGTTTTGCAGCCACAGGGTCTGGGAACCTTGAAATCATTGAGTTGACCATGAACTCCTCTGTATACCAAAGTATTCTACAGCCAAATGTGAGGCCATCTGTCCAAGCTAAAGCTTGGCCAAAATTGAGTCAAGCAATAGGACAATGATCCCAAGCACACCAGCAAACATTCTAGAACAGAATGGCTGAAAAATAAAAGAATCAAGATGTTGCAATGGTCCAGTCAAAGTCCAGACCTCATCCCGATTGAAATGCTGTGGTGGGACCTTAAGAGAGCTGTGCATAAACATAAACTGTTTATAAAATAAAATAAAATAAAATAAAATAAAATATTTATAAATATTTATAAAATAAGCTGTGCATGCCCACAAACCTCAATGAACTGAAACAATGTTGTAAAGAAGAGTGGGCCAAAATTCCTCCACAATGATGTGAGAGACTGATATAGTCATAGAGAAAATGATTACTTCAACTTATTGCTGCTAAAGGTGGTTCTATAAGCTATTGAATCATAAGGTGTACAGTAGGACCCCTGTATCCATGGGAGATTGCTTCCGGGGGGCCCTGTGGATAGTGAAATCCTCAAATAATAGTGAACGCCATTGAAAATACTGGGCCTTCCAGTTTAAAATACTATAGAGTTGTTAGGAGTTAGAGGCATGAACTTCTTATAAAATGGCCAGCCAACTGAAAAGTTGTCAAGTCATGCTAGCTAAGGCCAAGGTTATAGAACCTGGAGGCCACAGCTGTACACATCATCCCTATGTAAGTCATTATACAAGTTTAAGTGATGAGTGCAAAAAGAAAAAAAGAAAAAAAAGGAAGGTGTGCAAAGTATAGGGTGGTGTGCAAAGGGCTTATACAAGATGTATGGCTCCTAGGTGATTGGAGGAGCCAGTGCCCTGTGACATCTGTGAAACTGTATAAAAAGGAGGCTATGCCCAGAGCTCAGTGTTAGGCTTGCTAAGCTGACTAGACATGGGGCAAGACTAGCTAGAGGATAGAGGGACGCTAGACACTATGTACCAATGTACACTTGGAGAGATGTTGTCTCTTGACCAAGCCTGAAGCTTGATGCTTGGCATAGCAGTGTCTATGTATTGTAACTATTGCAACTGCCATTGAGCTGAAGATAAAGTGCCTCCTATTGTTTGGAAGAAAAACACTCTGTGTGTGAGTATTATTTTGGGGCTGGGTTGCTGCTAAGTCTGCTGGGATATTTTTTGGCTTCTGCCAGGAATTGAGACTCCTATCATCCCCACAACAAGAGTTGTCTTCGAGGACCTAGAAAATGGCTAGAGAGGAAACATTTTCTAGGAAGACTCTATGGTAGCTGTGCTGAAATGGCAGATAATTGAATCAGTGGATAATGAATCAGTGGATATGGGGGTCCTACTGTACTTAGTTTTTCACACATGGCTTCTCCATTTTGGCTTTATTTATGTTGAATAAATCATGACACAGTATAATATGTCATGTGTTGTTGTTCATCTGAGGTTGTATTTACCTAATTTTAAGACCTGCTAAGGAACAGATGATTGGTTTTATGTCCTGCTATGTAAAACCATATAATTCAAGAAGGGTGTACTTTCTTTTTTACATGACGGTACATTTTCCCAAAGAAAGTAGCACACAAAACCCCAACACATGTGAATTTTGTCCAGAATAAGTTGCCAACTGCAGCATTTTCTGTTTACTCTGCAAAAAGTGCTGTTTTCTGCCCAAAAAGCCAAGTGTCAATTTTGTACAGAATAAGTCCTGAACTGTGACTAGAGTTTGCAAACTATACATTTTCAGACTTTCTCGCAGTGAAAAGGAAATGGATGAAATTACTTTGTTCATTCAAGAACAATTAATGAAGAATTGCATCCCTAAAATAGAATAAAGACGGAGCATAACTGGAGCTTATGCTCCTGTGATGTTTCCCAAACATTGTAGATCTCTTTCAGAAGACCACTGTTTAGCTGTTGTCTAGAAATTCATGCTCAGTCTTTAATCCACTGAGGAAACAAGGATATGATATTTTGTTCCTCTTCTTTATTTCCTGATTCTGTCATCTGACCAACTGTCTGCTCTGCCTTGTGTGTGATATACCTGTTGCATGTTCACTGCAGCAGGCATGGAAGGAGAAGGGGCTGCCAGAAATAATTAGGAATTAATAGGAGGAAAATGCTGTAGCTACTTCATAGTGTGTTCCTTGAGGAAGATAAAATTACAGTAGGCATCTCCAAGTTGAGCTATTCATCCTAACCAGTTTCCCAAATTTTAAGTACCATTATGCTGATGCTGTGTTGGTGGATTTTGAAGGCACGATATAAACCTTTTCCAAAACAGTGGTTTCAGTACTTGTATTTTGAATCTATGCTAAATTTTTACTGTAGACAGAGTTGTGACTTTTAGGACAATATGATGCCTCCTTATATTAAGCCCTATATTGATTCCTTCTATCTAATTCTTTATATTGAGCTGTACAACAGGCAGAAGTCCAGCAGTGTGGTCATCCCCACCACGGAGATAAAGTGATGGGAACAGCTACTTTTGATAAGAAACAACACCAGGGAAAACGTATTAACCTTTTCTAGTTTCATGACTATGGAGAGCCTCCATAGTATGAGATGCTTCAAAGAGGTAAGCTGACAGTATGAATGACTTGAGCCCACAGAAGATCTTGACCAGCAAACTTAATGCCTGCCTGCTTCCAAGGCTAGTATACAGTATTTGGTAAAATTGTGATGTTAAGTTACTTCCTGATTACATAACCTGCTGCAACAGCTCCAATATTCCATTCATATATTTCTGTAATACAAATAATGTAAATTAAATGCAAATGTACTAGAAATGTTGCGATACAAATTTTGGACAGATGGCTACCTCTGGCACAAATTAAAGAAAGAAAGGCAGGCACCACATTAAAATGCAATATCTATATCTATATGAATAGGAGAGATGAGAAATAAATTTCACATAGTGATTCAGAATCAGCAACCAAACTTTTGCAGTCTCTCTCTCTATATATATTTGTTTCAATTGCAACCCAACAATAATATTTGTATTCTTCTGTCTGTGTGGCCTGTATGAGATGCTTTTTAATCTTCATTCATCTTTCTGGGCTCATTTATACCTTCAGATTTTTAGCCTTTGGCTTCAAGCTCTTTGTTTGCTTAGCCTTCAGCAGAATGCAGCTTCTCCTGTCCCTCAATCTATAGGGAGTTCTTCTCCTTGCCCAAATGACCTTTCACATTTCTTCCAGCTGCATTTTGTCATAATTTTATAACTGACCCATCCTCCTAAACTGTTTGAATTGTTTACAAACATTTAGTAGCATTTTGGTAACTCAGCCAATGACAGCATGGTCTCACAAGTAAAAACAAACATCTAGGTTATGCAAACACACACACGTATAAAAGTAAATACAGGAAAGAGACAGATGGGTACATACATACTGTGTGGTTAGCATCTTCTCTTGTGGGTTTTATGGTTTTAATAGGTGCATTTTGTTTATGTTAAAAACAGGTTTGATACTCTTCAAATTATGCAATATGTAAACTATGAAATATATAATATACTGTATGTAGAGTGAAAGTCAATGCAGATTTGCATCTCCTGGAGTGCTTCCAGCTCTTAAGGTTCCTTTCAGAACCCTGTGAGTTTTTGTCAAAAATTTAAGGAATCTCATCTTTTCTTTGTTATGTCCCCAAATTTCTGATGTAACCCAACCACAAAATTGAATGATATTGGCTACCTCAAAAACAACACAAAACACGCTTTTAAAAATTATGAAAGACTATTGCCAAGATGATTTCTAGTTAATTTTATTCCAGGAAGTTCTGTTTTATATAATAATAATAATAATAATAATAATAATAACAGGCACAGTTCTTAAAGGATCCAGGCTAGAATTAAATTAAAATTATTATAATAAAAAGGATTTTTATGTGTAAGAGAGATTAATAGAAATCAGGCAATCAGGAGAAATGAAAAAATTAAGATCTCTAGATGATGGAAACAGAAGTTGCTCTATGCTCTGTCATTCTGATCATACAAATATGCGTATGTTTATTTGCAGACAAGCCCCATTGTGTTATCTGGGTTTAGCTTGTAGGTAGGGCAACAGTTTTATTTTATAAAATGAGTACTACCAGAGCTTTAAGCCTACTCATAAATCATACCCCTTTGGTTTGGCAGTCCTTTCATTTGCCATCTTGAGTCCTACAACAGATCAGTGATGTAATTATTGCAATTACTAAGATAATTTACTAATATCACACTTGTCCCATATACTTAGTGTCTGGTTGTAGTTAACCACTGATGGGTAAGTGGGAGCCTCCATGTACTCTCATTAACAAACATATTCTATTTAATCTATTTCTTACCTGCCTTTTTAAAGGACTTTATCACACTACACTGTTATAGTGCTATTATTCCACTTTAACTGCTATGGCTTCCTCCTGTGGAATTCTGGGGTTTGTAGTTTAGTGAAGCCTAAGAGCTCTTTAGCTGAGAGTTCTAAATGCCCCTCCCTAAACTGCCAATCCCAGGATTCCACAGGAGGCAGCCATAGCAGTTAAAGTGGAATAATAGTGCTATAATAGTGTAGTCTGATAATAAATCATAATCTTCCCAGAATAAGAAAAATACAAAAAGTGTATTTTGAAAATTCACCTCTTGTATGAGTAAATGCTGGCCTGAAAAAACATATTATCTTTAGCTTTGTCCTGGTGATTCAAGCCTAAAATGCAAGGTCCAATAATTTTACAATGGTCCCATGGACTTACTCCCTACAGTCTTGAGTTATCAAGAAATAATGCACTCAAGCAGAAAAATACATAATGACATCATCTATAGCAGAAGCATTACATCACATCAAACCTGGCTCTGCAGAAAGGCATCCTGCAGGGAGGATGCTGTTGCCTAGCAACTTCTGAGATGTGATTAACACTTTTTTGAGTTTCTCTCTCTTTCTCTCACACACATATATTCGAGCTGTTTCCCATCTACTCCGTCAGGTCCAAACTAGACATATCATACATATATATCCATCTTTTTTTCTAACATTTTTGGCTTGCTTTTTATTTTAAACCTGAAGCAGCCTCAGGAGGCTACATATTTGATGGGGAGGGAGAACATAACCTTTTCTTCCAGCTGTTTTTTTTTTTTTTTTGCCTCAATTGCCCTCCCCACTGTATCTTCCCCTACAACAGAAAAAGCAAGTGGGTGGGTCAATTCTGAGAGAAAATAAATGGCACAGGGGAAAGAATCAAGAAGCTCTCCACATATTGTTCCTCTGATCAAACTGTCAGTTTTCTAACCTGCTTTTTAAATGAAGCAGAAAAATGCAGGGAAGATAACAGCCAACTGTGCATCGTATCGGAAACTGCAGCTGGTCTAAAATACTGTGGCTAGACTGTTGACCGGGGCTGGTTATAGGGAACATATAAGTGTTATGTGGACATATAATTCCCCTGTTGCAACATATCTATTGGCTGCTAGTTAATTCCAGGCAAAATTCCAAGTGCTGGTTACGACCTATAGATCGCCATACAATTTGGTTCCATGCCATGTGAAAGACTGTATCCTCCCATATAAGCCTGGCCAGGTTTTGAAATCTGTAGAAGAGGTCTTTCTCTCAGTTTTATCTTTTTCAGAGGTAGGTTTAGTGTAGACAAAAGAGAGGGCCTTATTATTGAGATTATAGAACTCCCTCCGACAGGAGGTTAGGCTAGTTCCCTCTCCACTGTCCTGCTGTGGGCAAAGACTCTTCTGTCTACAGAGGCTTTCTGCAACTGTCTGCTTGCTATGACTCACATTTTGTAAGGGATGAACTTAACTTATTATTATTAGCCTCTTGTTTTGTTGGTTTTTTTAAAAAAAACTGCTTTAATTGGTGATTTAACTGTATAATTGGATCATTTTTTTATTTTACATGCAACATTTATTGTGTTCTTATTGGAATATTTTAATTATCTCATAATCTGTCTTGCATCCCAAACCTAGGAGAAAGACAGGATATAAATAAAAGAAACAGACAACACTTGGTCTTCTTGTGTGCCTTCAAGTCATTTCTAATTTATGGTGACCCTGAGGCAAACCTATCACAGGGTTTTCTTGGCAAGATTTGTTCAGAGGGGGGTTGCCTTTGCCTTCCTCTGAGGCTGAGAGAGTGTGTCTTGCCCAAGGTCATCCAGTGGGTTTCCATGGCTGAGCGGGGATTCAAACCCTGGTCTCCAGAGTCATAGTCCAACACTCAGACCACTATACCATGACGGCTCTCACAATTGGTCTTAGCTAAGATTTTAAAGATTTGGTTTTAGCTTGATTTGCTATGACATTTTGTGCAACTGAACAGCTACGTGGGTGACAACTATCAATTCAACATGAGAGTTGTACTATAAATACGAGAAATGTGAAAGTGGAATACTCCATTTCAAAAGGCTGGGTAGTTTTTACAGCAGCAAAAGTGAAGCTCCACTGACTAGCAACTTTCACTTTTGCCTAAGCAATTTAACCTCTGTTACACTTTTCCTTGGGAACTACATGCACCACTATCATTTTACTAAGTTCCAGGGCACAGTCTGAAGGCACATAATGCAGCAACTACATTGACATAAAGCACTCCCGATCTTTATCACTACTGGATGGGAGACCAGCAGGAATCCCACATATGTTACTCCATGATGGAGAAAAGAGCAGATATCAGATAATTAACTACCCAGGTCTCTTTTGGCAGTGAATTCCAAAGTCTGAGCACAGCTACAGGGAAAGGCTAATCATGTGTCCCCACCTTCAGTGCTGAACTGTGTAGAAGCTAGTAAGAACTAGGATTAAGCAAAACAGTGGAGAGGGAGGACAGCAACTATTTTAAACAAGACTTTTAAAGTCATCACTACTGTATGGGATTTTTTTTTTTTTTTAGAAAAACACATTTAGAAATAAATTAGCATATGGAAATGTGCAGCCACCCTTCTTACCCTTTGGCAGTGATGGTGGCCCTGCTAAGATTTCATTTAAACAGTTTCACAGAGGATTATGATTATTGTTCATAAAGCATCTAAAATTGGCTAGGATCCCTTAACATGGTTCTGTTGCCAGAACCCCAGGGAAGTGGGAATATGAGGAGAAGGAGGAAAATGTAGCTGTCTAATTCTTGCAGAGCAGCAGAAATGCAAAGTAACAGAAAGCAAGCAGCAAGAGTACAAAGAAAGAGAAGGAAGTTCAACGTGCTTTGAGAAACAGTGATGCATTTTGAGATGGGAAAGACTCAGATTGGGAAAGATGGCAAACACTTTCAAGATCCCAGTTGTTGTTTCTGAATATCTGCATAGCTCCCTTCTCCCAAATACAAACACACAATTTCAGGCTCTAAAATGAATAAAAGACATTCTAGCAGCTGAAATTTTACACAAATACCCAAAGTGTAGTTCACAAACGCAAAGAAATAATATGATGTTACCAGTCATGCCCCATAAAAACAGTTAAAACAGAGTAAAAATTCTAGATTTTCCCATAAATTACAAACAAATTGGAAAGAATCTATTAATCCAAATTGCTTGCGATTTTATAATTTTTCATAAAAATAAAATAATATGGTGGACTAGAACTGGATTTTGACTTCTATTTAACATTTATTTAGCTCTAAGATTGTGCTAGGTCCCATACACCATGCCACTATTAATATTTCATACCTTAATATTTTTCTGCTTTACTTCAGAAATGCCTGTTCTCATTCCATTGCTAAAAAAAGAATGCAGCAGTAATTTATATGTCAAAGATCAGCTCATGGAGTTCAAGAATAGCTGAAATATCATACGGACTGAGATTTTAATGTTAAAATGTTTACACATTCTGATATAATGGCACAACCACTGTCATGCTTGCAGTTGGAGTCAATAGTAGAACATGGATGTACATTTACAATATTTCTGCACTACCCACTGAAATCAATGGTATGCACATAACTGATCACTTTATCGGTAAAGACCTTTCCCAATAAATTCAGATCCTGAGCCCAAATTCAATTAATATGATAAGTGGGAGACATGTTTACTTCCATACACAAGCATTAAAGGTCACAAACCCGATCTACAGCTAGGACTATGACAGGCAGAAGGAAGAGCCTACTGGATGAGAAACAGTAGTGGGACAGCCATATAAGCCCTATCACCAATTATCACCAAACATGGAACCCAACAGAAAGTGTTTTCTGAAGAGCCAGTTACAGTGCTCTCTCACCAGCATAGTCAATGGCTACAGCAGATGCTGAGAAACAGGTGGCTTCTGCAGCTGGCCCTTTAAGGTTCCCCAAAGGTCAGGAGATGAGTACAACAGGTATAGCACAAGAAGGCCAAAATAATTCCATTGAGCTCCATGTATTATTGGAGCTATCCAAGGTCCTGTAACTCCAGCCTCAGTCTCCCTGCTTGAACTGAGACACCTTCAGTCTGATATGATCTGTGAGCTCCTGCTTGTGGTGTGGAGCAGTAATGGCATGAGCAGTATCCATTCCTATTTATTCAAAAAATTGTTTAATCAACAAAGGAAAACACTGGATCTGACCACATTGAAACAGCAACTATGAAAAGAACTAACATGAAAATTAACCCAAGGAGTATATGTCATAACAGGCATGTTACTCTTGTTGTTATCAACTGCAGTCAAGTTGACTTTGACCCATGAATGAGACATCTTCAAGTCACCCTGTCATCAACAGCCCTGCCCAGGTCTTACAGACTCAGGGATTCCTTGATTGTGTCTATCCATCTGTAATGCTGTCTTCCTTTTTTCCTGCTGCCTTCTACCTTACCAAGCATTATTGTATTTTCAAGTGAGTCACGTCTCCTCATGATTAGGCCAAAGTATGACACTCTCAGTTTAGTCATCTTGGCTTCTAGGGAGAGTTCAGGCTTGATTTGCTCTTTGTTATTGTGTGCTTTCAAGTCATCTCCCACTTATGGAGATTCTAAGGTGAACCAATCACAGGGTTTTCTTGGCAAGATTTGTTCAGAGGGGGTTTGCCATTGCCTTCCCCTGAGGCTGAGAGAGTGTAGCTTGCCCAAGGCCACCCAGCGGGTTTATTTATTTGTCTTTTGAGCAGTCCACAGTATCTGTAGAACTCTATTGTACCAACACATTTAAAATGAGTTGACTTTCTTCTTATCAGCTTACTTCACAGTCCAGCTTTCACAACCATACATAGAAATGGGAAATACAATGGCATGGACAATCTAATTTTAGAATTCAATTATATATCTTTACACTTCAGGATCTTGTCTAGTTCCTTCATAGCTGCTCCTGCCAAGTCCTGGTCTTCTTTTGATTTCCTGACTGCAGTCTCCATTCTGATTAATGGCTGAGCCAGGATATGGAAAATCTTGAACTATTTCAATGTCTTCATTGTCTGCTTTAAAGTTATGTAAATCATCTGTGCTCATTTTTTTTTGTTTTCTTAATGTTCAGCTGTAAACTTGCCTTTGCACTTTCTTCCTTGACGTTCTTCAGCAATCATTCCAAGCCTTTGCTATTTTCTGCTAGTAGTATGGTGTCATCTGCATAACTTACATTGTTGATGTTCCTTCCTCTAATTTTTATGCCTCCTTCCTCTGAGACCAATCCTGCTTTACATATATGTTCAGCATATAAATTAAATAGATAGGGTAACAGAATGAAGCCTTGCTTGCCTCCCTTACCAATTGGAAACCATTCCATTTCTCTGTATTCTGTCCTAACAATAGCCTCCTGTCCTGAGGACCCTAATATCCTAAAAATCTTAAAGGCACAAAATCCCATCTGATTTTGGAAGCTAAGCGGGGTCAGTCCTGATTAGCACTTATATGGGAGAATACCAATAAACACCAGGTGCTGTAGGCTATATTTCAGAGGAAGGAACTGGCAAAATCACCTCTATGGATTCCTTCCCTAAGAAAACCCTATGAAATCCATGGTGTCACCGTAAGTCAACAGGTGACTTGAAGGCGCACACATACATGTTATAAGAGCAATTATTTTTGCACCTGAATGGGAGATTGAGCAGACAACCAAGAACATGGGAAAACATATAGATTCAGTAGAGAAAGCACATTTGGGAATGGTCACATGATGGGTTACCAGTCCAGCACAGACTGATGCATACATGTGCTATGAAGCAGTGCCTCTGCTTTTCAGGGTACTACAGTTGAAAGACCAAACTCTACCCCACAAAAGCACATTCCATATAAGTTACAAAAGCTCCATTCCATCTTAAAAACAATATATAGGTTATGTGACTAATGTCATCACTTTTGTTTCCTTTCTTCCCCTACATTTTTTTTTTCTTTTACTGTCTTTGCCTGATGAAGAAGCCTGTGAGCTAAGCTAGCTAAGCTAGCACAATGAATTTTGTGTCCCTTTGAACTTTAGTTAGCATGCAAGGTAGCATATGCCATTGGCTGTATGAAACAAAAGTGGCTACAGTTTAGGAAAGTGTCATCAAAGTCAGGTGCAATAAGCAATTACAAAAAGATGGGAAAAAATAAAAAAGAGATATAAAAATTAGGTTGAAATCAAGGATCCTCTTGATAATTACCAGCACTTGAAAGATGTGATATATAGCAAGGCAGCTCTGCTTTCTGCCTCATGTCACCTTCTAGGTATGGTGTTACAATTATGGTGTCTGTTGAACTTTGATTACTCATTTGTCTTCCACACAAGTGAAGGTGACATAATGGGCTTATTAAACAGTGTTATATACAGCTCTCTAGGAGGGCTGTAAAACACACACCTGCAGTAATTTTTCTCCAAGTCCAAGGAAAGAGAGGTTGGCGTATGTGACTACTGTCTGGGCTGTACAAAAGGAGCCAGTGCCTAATGAATGCACTGTCCCTGAATACAACACAAGCAGAACAGGGAAGCAGATATGCTTGTGTACTTGTCCTGCATGCTTACTCATCTGTACTCCTAAGCAGATGAGAGAACATGGTCCTAGGGTCAGAGGTGTAAAGTCCTTTTAAAACTACTATTGCATGAGTGCTTTGCCCTGGAGTGAATATATTCTGTGATGGATTCTATTTTATGCACCGCGAGCTCTATCTGACTGTAAGCTAGGAATACAGGCTAACTAGCAGCAGCCATATTAAACAGATGTGAGTGGAAAGCATTCAAGGACATTTACTTGTTACTGACCTTCGCATGTATTACAGCATTTGTTTCCCCTCAGGGTGTTGTTAGGTAAAGGCTCCTTGGGTGGTCAGGACAGGAAGTTTATTTTTTCTTTGCTTAATATGGCTCATGAGTAGAAAAAGCAGCAGCAAAGGCAGGAAGCCTGGACTCATTCAGGAGTACAGTCCAAATGGTCAAAAGGAAGCCTGTTTTTTATTTTTATTTTAATGGAGAGAAAAGCAAATGCTTGCTAGGAGGGGCAGGGCACATTTCCATGCTAGAGTATACACAGGTAGCAGGAACTGAAGGCTAAATACCGTGTGCCAGTTGGAGAAGACAATAACAGTGTCCTGACACAGCATAAAAGGCAGTCAGACATGCCTTTATGAGCTCACTGAGAGCTGAAGGTTCAGGTCTTGGATAAGTTTAGAGCCTCCCACCGGGACTAGCACCACTGAAGAAAAATATGCTTTGTTGTAGGTTTAGTGCTTTGAAGAAGGGGGAAAAGGTTAACATAGTTACATATATGCCTATTTCACAAGGTCATATTGATGCATCCAGGTAAGTCTGCATAGACTTACAGGTAGTAGATTTTGCATAGGTTTGTTCCACGTAAGCATTTCAAGCAAGCAGGATAAGGAGAAACAAAGGAGCAGGCATGCCTGGGAGCAAATGGAGTTCAGAGAGAATCTGGGATCTGGCAATCAGAGACAGGCAATGCTTTGCTATTCACATAGAGTTTGAGTAGGAAAAAACTGCATAGGATTGGACATTAACCAATCATGCAAGGGAGAATGGAAGATGGAGCATGATATGGGGGTCAACAAGGTTATTTGATCCTCCAAGGCACCAAGTCAACAAGGAAGAGGTGGGAGCTGAGGGAACAAGACTTCAACTCCCAGAAGGATCCTGGTTTGAGATGTCATTTGGTTGCAGGTCTGACACAAAGTATTACAAGAGGGAGTAGGTTAGTAAGAGAAGTTCTGGGAGCGAGGGAGCCTCATTAGGGCCATATCAAGTGTTTTGTTGTAGATGTACTTCAGGCTTCCATGATAAACATTCTACCCCTTGAGATATTTTCTAGCCTAAATAATGTCTCATGAAAGGTAAAACAGTAGTGATACCCAGTTTATGATGATTTCAGATTTTTGGTCCATGGGACTTGAACCAGCTTTCCTCTGCAAAATGTGACCTGTGAATGTCTACAGTGGCTGAAGAACATGCACCTGCTGTTTTTACATAGTGTATGCTCTTGAAAACCAAGGACTAATCTAATACCATCTAAAGCTCCATTCAGTTGTCAGTTTTACAGTTGTCCAATCAGCAGGGTCTCTTACCCAAAGTCATGCTGCCCTGCAAAGGAGGAAATCAATGGGGGTTAAAAACGGTCACATGGAGGCTTGGTGTTGATCCATGCTGCCATTAATTTAAGCCATTTGGGAAGGCTTAAAGAGCAAGCTAATTATTTTCTGTTTGCAATTCTAGTGCAGGGCTAATACACAGTGTAGTAGCTAGTCTATAAGGAAATGTAAACCTGTCAGTTGACTGCTAAGTCACCCAGATTATGCAGCAGCTGCAATTAGAAAGTTATTAAGCTAAAGTCTCTTCAACAGAGGTTACATCTGAATGGCTGTGCTGTTAATACAATCCATTAGATTGCTCCCATTTATAGCTGGATTGGAGCACTATCAATTTTTAATAGTATTAGCCAGAACAATAAGCCAGCAAGGCTGTCTAGACTGCTAACCCACAGCTTAATGTTGACTAGGTAAATACATATGATATACTTGTTTTCTTTTAAATCTGCCCAGGACAGCCTCCACTATTCAAGCATGCGCAACTATCAGATTATAGGGATAATTGAGAAGGACCAGCAAAATCCCTCCAATCCAAATTTTTGGGATGCTTAGTTTTCAGTACAAAACCTGGTCTTTTGAAGACCGAAGCCATACCAAACCAAAAACAGCACCACTTGGAACTCTTTGGACTTTATCAGACATGGCAAAAATTGTGGGATTACGATGTCTGGGTAGCACAAACAGCCACAGCTATCACATGATGTCACTGTCATCACGTGGCTATCCTATGCCCCAGCTGCAGAAAAGCCATCACTTTTAATTGATGGGATAAGCTGTCAATAGATGGTCAATACCACTTTTTTTTGTGGTATTGATTACTTGTGAAAACACGCCCTGTTGTAACCACGAGATTACAGCATGAATGAGCGGTCCTCAGTGAGAAGCCTTCGAGTGAGAAGGTGACAACAAAGCACAGGGCACTCTTTTAATGGACTGTCCTCTTTAGTTTGTAAGTTTATATGTTTGTTTCAGTGCTTGTGTGTTCATTTACTTTGTTAATTAAGGGGGTTTAGGAGTTTTAAGCATGCTTGCGTATTCTCATGAGAACCGCCAAAATCTCGCCCATGTCAAGTCACAGAAGTAAACTCTCATTCTTAAAGCGCTAGTGGTTGGCATGCAATAATTTTGTGGCATTTCTTTTGCTTGATTACAGCTATGTGTGATAATAACTGTAATAATGCCATAATGTTTCCACTATCTTCATTCATGGAATTACAATGTTTTTAGACACTAGTTTGATAAAGTCCTTTGTGAGGTTCATGACTTGTAAAACTCAGAATGTATTTGTACTGTACCAGCAAAAAGCAGCTATGATATTTATCACTATAATCCTGGAGAATGCTGAGTCAGCCAGCCACTATATTATTATGGACAGAAAGTAAGAATTTGTTTGTGCAAATTGCAAGTCATTTCCCCATGGTAGTTACTCGATTGCATGTCAGAACTTTGTGGTAAATTCTGGTGGAGGTAAAAATCTGCAAACACATTTTGTGCAACTATACTCTGCAGCAACCATTTCCACAATTATTGAAGCCTCTTTTTTTTAATGTGCCTTTTATGTCTACTACACTTCCTAGCAGGCTTTAGCTTGTGTCTGGATATAACACATGTATTTTGTAGTTCTTCTGCAATTAGCATTTAAAAAAAATTCTGGTACCAAAAAAAAAAAAAAACAAACCCAGATTTCAGGCTACAGCTTTCTGCTAAGGACTTTTTCAAATGGGGGACCCCCCCTCCAGGAGGTTGGGTGAAGAACGGCACTGTCCTGCTTACAGAGTTTCATTTTAGACTGTGCCGTCCTCCTCCCGACCTTCTCCCGTGCTTTCTCCCATGCTTCCTCCATGGTGCAGGTGCTGTCAATAAAAGTGGCACATTTTTCACACCTGCAGCATGAAAGAAGCACAGGGGAAGGTCAGGAGCAGGATGGTGTCATCCAAAACAGAGTGCTGTAAGCATGGCAGCGCTGTTTTTCTCCTGACCTCCTGGGGGGGGGGGTTCCCCCTATTTGAAAAAGTCCTAAATCTGGTGTCTAGTTAGAGTAGCAGAAAATAAAATAGATCAGAATTGCTCTGTATGCCTCATAAGCAGCTTCTCCAAACAAAGTACTTGAAGTTAGCAAAGTAAAAGTTTAAGTACCAAAATGGCACCAGAGTAAAATGTTTTCTACCCCTCTGAAGTTTACAGATTGAACATCACATCATGATAATATGTTCTTTCTTATTTAGTTCCTTAGACCCCATTTTCCATCTTACTTCCTAGCCACTCACTTTCCTTAAGCTTTAATGGTCTTTGACATCTAGTTCATGTGACTGGTCCCCAAACAAGAAAAACAAACATTAAAAGCAAACAAAAATATAGAAAATATATGTTGTTGTGCACTGGAGCTCTGTATCAAATTTAAAATCCAATGTACTCAAGCAATATACTTTGCAAGTATGAAAATGTCAATTTCAAATTTCTCTGGGTTTTTTTAAAAATAAATGCCTGTTAACAATAAGGTAAGATGTACTTTGATTAGTGGGAATGCATTAACCATGAATGTATTTGATGTCAAATATTTATCCTTCTCTTCCAGTAATAGTGGTTTTCATGTTGAATAAATCTGCTCAGCAGCAAAGGCATTTTCAAACATTTCACTCAAATTTTAATTATTTGTTAATCACAATTTTTGATGTAGTAAAACATGGTTCTTCTTTGGTGGGGCGGTGTTCTGTTTTGCTTTGGTGACAGAATATGGAGGAAAAAGCAATTTGAGCTTAGCAGAAATAAATTTAAGTAAGCCCTTATTTACTTTATAGTCTAAAATAATAACAAACAGTAATCTGAATGCTTTAAAATGGATTTTTACAAGATGTTTGAAGCATAATCCCATTAGTGTTAATTGGCATTAATTCAAGGAATGGCTATGGCCTTGAATGTTTATGTCTTCTTTTTTGAAACAAAGGGAAACTGGTATGCGAATTCATAAATAAAGAAGCACCATGGTATTATAAGCCTTGGTCAGCAAACTAATCTTAGCTTTACAGAGCAACTGCTTTGAGATGTTGCCTGGCACAATCTTCAGAGTGGTCTGTCAACTAGAGAACCAGTTGGTTCTTCTCTGGACACAGGAAATGATCTTGCATCTTCCAGTTACTGATCCAGGATAACATAAGCTGATTCTTACTGCTTTTTAAGAGGTAGGTCTTTATTGGATTTTCTTATATTTTCTCTTTAAGTGTGGGACTCAGTGCCTGCAAAACGAAGTACAATTTACTACCCATTTTCTGCTCTTCACAGAGGCGCACAACATCTTGAAAATATGTAGGCCTTTTGGATGACACAAAAACATGATTAGCTGTGAAAATTTTCCATTTCCCTGTGCCTCTTATATATAAAATTATAATATCTCTCTCTCTCTCTCTCTCTCTCTCTCTCTCTCACACACACACACACACACACACGGACACACGGACACACACAGACACACATGGACATACTCTTGTATTGGGGGGGGCAAATAAGTACTGTCCCCCAATAAGTATTTTGCCCCCAAAGAAAATTTTCTTAAGTCCCCAAATATTCCAGAGTCTGAGAGACTGAAAATCATTGAAAATATTCCCACCTTGAATTCTTATATTTGCCTTGGTATCTTTGCCCGCTTCTTTTCTTTGGGTGGCTGTCTAATTGAAGCCACCTCTATATCCTCAGAGGAATGCTGAGGTGCTCCCAACTCTTGAAGAAGAAGGTCATTTTGAGCAGGGGATGTTACCAACCCAATCATGGCCGGGACCAGTTGGGAAACTGGTGTAGAAAGAGAAGTACCATCAGAGATGACTTGTACAGTAGAAGTTATGGGAAGAAGCTGATCCTTCTCCTTATTGCACTTTTTTTTCTTGTATTTGTGCTGCTGGGCCAATGACTCCATCTCGACCTCTAGAGACCAACCAGGAGTGGAAGGACACTGACCATGAGACCTGAGTGTCAGATTTGGGCAGTGAAGTAGTCTTCTTCACCTTTGACAGTATAAAACCCTACACAGCCAAAGAATGCTTAACTGGCAGTCAAGCAGAGGAAGTCAAGGCCAGTACAGGCTACAGTGAAGACAAGCCTGAGATCGGTACAGAGTTCAAGAAGCCTGAAGCTGGTATGGACTTAGAGGAAGAAGCTCCCAACAGATGCTGAACAACAAGGAGATGGCATCTGAGGCCTCAGAGACTGTTCATACAAGAGTGCTTTCAAGCACAACGTTCTATTCCATCTTGCTGGAGGCATGAAAACTCTACAGTGGGCACAAGAGGCAACCATATGAACTTCTCTGAGGCAGAGAAGGCACTTCAAGTGTCCATCCTTCTCTGGGATCTTAGAACCACATGAGATACATTTCTTGAAGGACACTGGGGGACAAAGAGCCCGAAGGGAGAATGCGGTTTGGAACACCAGCACTATTCAATGAAGTTCCAAGCAACAGGAGTCGAGCCCTGTATTGAGAAGGCTAAAATGGCCAAACCTTGACAGAGTCAAAGAAAGTCAGACTGAAGAGAATCAATGAAGCTGAAGAAGGCCAAACTGAAGAAGAAACGCAGTTCCTATAGAAGCTGCTGTAGCGGTGGATGAAAAGGAAATGGTGGTTTTGCGGGAAGGCCCCTATATAGTGGCACTGGAGATGGGCGGGGCTACTGCTAAAAAGCTTATGCAACACTCTAGAAGGTTCCAAAAAATTCACTGCACAGGCGAAGGATGAACCATTTGTGTGAGTCACAGGGACCATGAAGAAAAAGGGGTGCCCAACTTTAATTGCCACTCTTGGGGGGGGGGCTCTCTGTCTGGAAGACAATTAACCCTTTTTTGTCTAGGAAAAAGGAATCCTGGGGGATCTGGAAGGGTTGAGGGGCAACAAAAACAACAACAAAATCCAGGCCTGGGAGGGTGCACGCCTGTTGCTATTATATACAACCATCACCTGCATGGAGAAAAGGTGGGGTGTAAATATAATACATAATGGTGTGCAGGGTTTGTAGAATATGTTGTTAAAAACAACAATAAAAAAGGAACATTTACTGCTTTTCAACTCACATACTAAATGGTTTGGCAGCAATCAATCAGAGTCATACATAATCAATTTGAAAAACTAAGCATGGGAAATGAGGATACGTTTTAGTGAGTAGGAACAGGAGGCAGACTATAATCCTTTTTTGCTTTTCTACTACTAATGCAGTAGGTTTATTTTGAATGAAGGCAGTATGAGCTTAAATTAAATGTCAAATATAATTTAACTTTAAAGCATGAAGTGGCAGAGTGTGCTCATGGAGGAACTGGCAGCCCTCCTGAGTGGTTAATTGCCATCCACCCAATAACAAGCTATAAAAAGATCACTCATTTTCACTAGTGAGCATTCAGTCTACTTGAGGAAAAGTATCTTGCATATTTTTTAAATCAGAAATTGGTCCAGAATCTAGAAATCATTTCTGTATAAAGATATTTTACAACATTAAGGTCTAAGTCCCATCGTTAGTTCAGCTACAATAGAGCTACTAAACCAACGGCTGAATGGTAAGTCAGCACCTCCATAATCCCATTGATTCACTGGGTCTGCTCTAGTTGGGACTATCAATTGGATTTATGCCTATTGTTCTATGTTAGTCTAAATGACTTTAAAATATATTGGAAGATTGCTCTTGCAGGCTGGCTAGCAATAGTGGAAAACAAATCTTCTAAGGAGATTGTGGAGAGGATGGAAAGAAATACAAGTAATGTCACGAATGTATAAATATGCTGATTTTCCCTATTCTTTCAGTGCAAATATAACAGAATTGCACCTACAATGTACAGATCTGTATACAAACAAACAAATGATTATTTTTTTTGCAAAAATAATCCCTTCTTTAAGGTTCTTAATGAGAGTTCATCCATTCTCTTTGAGTCCTGCCTATGTAGTGGGATATTCCTCCCTCCTGCAGCACTCATTTATCAAACAGAGGACAATGCAGCAAATAGCAATATGTCTTTCCTTCCAGTGCTTTCTATATTTGAAACCCATTAAAATATACAGCTAGTTGTACTTTTTTGCACCTTTCCTCTAAGGCTGCCCATCTTTTGATCCTTTATGCCAGCTTTCTCTCCATCACTGATTTTGCTTTCTGAACTTCAGAGCTTTATTTCTCTTCTGCAGTTCTCCATCCTGTACTAATGTTTTGATGACATGTTTTGATGTATTTTCTTTGGCTTTTGTAAATTTCTTTTTGAAACTGGTGACTATAAAGGTAAAAGAGATTAGAGATCAATGTAATTGAAGCCCTTCTCTTAGTACAGTATAGAAATCAGGATCAAAGCTTAAATAAATGTCATGTACCATACATATGAAATATTTAATTCAATCAAGAAGGAAGGAAGGAAGGAAGGAAGGAAGGAAGGAAGGACAAAGCCCAGGGACTAGGTAAATGAATAGCAATGTGTATGGTATAGACCTCTGTGAACTGAGGAAAACCTACAGTTTAACAAATCCTGCTTAATTCTTATTCCATTGCTTCCTCTTTCTTGGTACTAAGGTTGGGCATTCCAGTAGTAAATTAGATAGATAGATAGATAGATAGATAGATCAAATTGTCTGTCTGTCTATTTATCATCTGGTCCAATAATGTTCAAGCATTAATTTTCTGAAGTACAAGACACCCTCACATCATTGAACTGCTATTATAAAGTGATTTAAATTAAAATCTAAGTGATGTGAGCAATTATTTATAACATACAGGCTTATCAAAATATAAACACTGTGTGAACATAGGTCTTCTTTGGACTTTTTTGGACAGGGTTTTGCAACACTAGCAACCTCGTCCCCATTGCAAGGCTGCTGGACTGCAGGGTGTCCCTTTCGGATGACGCTCTCCCCTGCCGATACTGTTGCGTAACTGCTGGGACGCTGCAGTGTTATATTTGGTGGTTTTCTAATCACGAAAGTTGATCATGATTAGAAAAGCGCCAAATATGGTGCTGCAGCATCCCAGCAGTTATGCAACAGTATCGGTAGAGGATCGGCAGGGGAGAGTGTCATCCGAAAGGGACGCCCTGCAGCGCAGCAGCCTCGCAACGGGGACGAGGCTGCTAGCATTGCAAAACCCCGTCTGAAAAAGTCCTTTGGTTTTTTTCTGGCTGTGAGGCCATGTTCTGGAAGAGTTTATTTCTGATGTTTCGCCTGCATAAATCACTGATGATAATCCAGAGTCATACTAGTATTGGCTATGGGGACAGTTGAACTAAGAAACAGAGATCACAGGCAGGTTGTTGAACCAGTCAGCAATTAAGTAGGGGTGCAAACAGGAAGTCTAAGAAGAGTTCAGTCTGCATCTGACTGACAAGTTGCTTATAGAGATATTGTCCACTGTCTCATTTCAATGAGATTGCCTTGCCTAAGAATACACTCTTGTCTTAGCACATCAAGAATTCATAGCCTAGACTGGGTCTGTATTAGGATGCTAACACTGCACTTAGAGAGGCCAGTGGCCTGTACATGCCAATTGGTCGGTGTGGAAGAGTAGGACTTGCCAGAGGCACTGCCTTTCCTGTTCCCAGCTCCTTGGCCTCAGAAGGAAAGGCAAACCAGCTGCAAGCCTCAGTTAAAGCCTCTAAAGTGGGGTATGGCAAGGAGGCCAATAAAATAACACTGAATAGCTCTGAGGGGAAGGAGTTGGAAGGTCGAAGATGCATGACAGGAGAAGGGTTGCAAGTGTGTCCTTTAGACCAGAGTTCTGGGGGAGTGACGAGTAGTGGGAAAAGACGTGGGCAACAGCTGGACTTGGGCAACAGCCTTTCTTGGCTGCCTGACTGGGGAAAGACATCCAAGAGAGTTAGGAGTCTAGAGAGACTTGGAGGGACCTTGGAACAAGCCTTTATACAAATGGGAAAGCCAGACAAGGTGGATATTTACCAGACAAGGTAAATAGTAGACTTGGGTAGCTGAAATGAAACACCCTTTGTGTCCCAGCAGATGCATTCTTGGTTCATTTGTGGTTTTGCCTGCTTCTTGAGTCTCTAACACACCCACCTATCCCTGCTTGGGCTCCTCATCCTGCAACTACTTGCCAAATATCCTACCACGGTCTGTATCCTGAAGCCACTTACTGAAATTTGTGCTGCAGCCATTTTTCTCAGCTGAGGACTCTTTAACCTTAAAATAAAGAGCTTTCTTCCTACCTGAGAGGCTCTAGATGTGCTTGAGAGGGCATGCAAGGGCTGGGTGGATTAATGTACCATTTTCCATGGAGGATACAGCCTCTGTGACAGGTAAAACACAATTTCAAATGATAAATTTAAAAAAGCACAGTTTCAAATGGTAAATTCTTCTTGCTGACCCAATATTTTGTTTATATTGAGTCTAAGGACTAAGCCAGCTTTATAAGACAAAGCAGAGCTCCATCGACCACTTGTATTACCTGCCTAATGCTGAAGTGGTAGTTGCAAAACCACCTGTTAGCCATCTGGAGCAGTGGCAATCAGGCTGACACTAAAGGCAGGTGAGTGGCTTTGGTAAGATATAACGGTACGGAAGGTAACATACTTGATTTTGAGTACTGGAATCCATCGATTCAGGCCACTGGCACCTTCAGTAAATGAAAAAGGTCTGGTTACAGTATAATGTATCTGATTATACTTGCAAGCAATTTTTCAGTGCTTATCTGTATGAAAGTTACAATAGCTACATATATTTCCCAGGAATTATCCTCTGAGTAGGATCCTGAATAATTATTAGCTCCTGATTGTAGACAATTAACTAAGAAAAACTTTACTTACAGCCCTACCCTGTGAAGGTTTATTAGGAAAAATAATACCTATTGTGTGCACTGAGGCTTAATTCTAAATGTAGGATTAACTGGGAGAAAATCTAATTGAACATAATAGGATTTGATTTCTGAATAGTCTTGCATAGGATTGCATATTTTTGTAGGGCAGCATGACTCTTTCCCAGTGCAAATAATCATTTTATCACTTGAAAAGCCATCTTTCTAGCAGCAAATATTTTGTCAGAACCAACTCAAAGGAAACAATTACATTGTCATCGTTTAAAACAAAGTCTAGTGGTGAAAGTGTTCCAGTTTTTGTCCCCTGAATACAAGTCCAAATGCTAGTTGTGTAAAGTCTGACAGCTTGCATATTTTTTAAAGGGAAAAAAATGGTTTATTACCATTTCAGACAAACAAACAAAAAGCCATAAGGCAGTACAGAAAGGATACAGTAAGCCCATAGGGAGCCTATAAAATTTCTATTGCAGTGTATTAGAGAACAGACTTCTGCAGGCTTGATGGAATAGCAACTTTTACTTTTACACATCTTTATACAAACTACTCCCTCATTTTTCCAATGGAGTTGCTCTTGGGAGCAGAAGAATCTCAGCTAAGTATACACTAGTAAGGGGTAATGGGCAGTGTGTCCTTCTCTGGCTTTTACTCACTGCTGGACATGAGCAATAAAAGGAGAATTGGAGCCATGAATCACAAACACTAGTCTCTTAATATTGTCTTTCAAGAACAGGAAAAACAAATACCACTAAGACAAGATGAGTCCCTTGGCTATCAGATACACCTCAAAATCACTAGTCCCCCCCCCCTAAAGAAACAGCATTTCAACAGTAACAAACTCCATACAGACAATTATCCTTGTCCAATAGCTTCAGGGTCCAAGAAGGAGCTCTGAGGAACCTTAAGAAATCAGGGGCTGTTTCCATTCATTTCACTGTTGAAGAATGCTCCAGTACTAAGCATAACTCAACCCTGAAGTAAAAGAAGCAGCTTTGTTTGCACAAATCTATGGATGAATATGCATAAAGAGCCTTGCTGAAGTTTTAATCATGGCATTATATGGATTTTTTCTATCCCACTCTCAGCCTCAGTGAACTCTGTAGGTAATATGTTCCACACTTCCAACATTATGCTGTTGAGGCCTTCTACGATTACTGTACAGTTGTCCCTCCGTATCCCCAGATTTAAGTACTCACGGCTTGAAAATATTATTTAAAAAAAAATCCAGAAAGCAAATCTTGATTTTGCTATCTTATAAAAGGGACATCATTTTGCTATGCTATTGCATATAATAGGACTTGAGTATTCATAGATTTTGGTATCCATGGGGGGTCCTGGAACCAAACCCCAGCAAATATGAAGGGGCAACTGTATATACTCAGTTATAAGTCAATCTCGTGGGTAATTCAAGGTCACGTTTGGGGCCCCAAATTATGGAATTTGTTATGACCCATGGATAAATGGAGAGTAAAACTTAGGGACATGTAATAAAGGATGTAAAGGACAAATCTAAGGAAAATGATGCCAAAGAACTTACAAAATTCTAGCAGGCATAACTGTTCATGTTCACATTAAAGGCTGGATGGATGAGGAGGGACCCAAGTTGCAGCTTTGTGATGTGTGGAATACGTGACTAGGTGTGGGACTAAGAACATGCCCATCACTATTTGTGTTGGGTATGTTCCGCACACATGTAACAAAAGGATGAAGCAAAGAAAATGGTGGCTATGTTAGCAGAGATTCCTGCCTTTAAATTTAATTTGATTATTTTGCTTGATTTTCCAGATCCTGGAAAAGCTGACAAACATACACAAATGTCTTAATCAAAACACTTGAAGCCCAATTCTCCATTGCCAGAATAGCCAAATAAACAGTAGAACTGTTTTTTGATGATTCCATCAGCATAAACATCATCTGCACTATCACAATCTATTGAATCATTATCCAATGCTGATTCATCCTTGTCAGAAGTCAGGAATGACTTCTTCACCATTTCTGGTGGAATTGCATCCCAAGCTTCCTTTACCCATTTTGCTACCAAATCAATGTCTGGCTTCATCAGTTCTTTGGCATCATTTTCCTGTTTAACTTTATCACTAGGCACAGCTTTGTGCCATCTGCCAGACAAGATAGGATGACTGTGAAATGGGTCTTTTCATGAGCAATTGTTTTTACAAGTATGGTCTTCTCACCAACACTTGCTATAGTTTGATTACCAGGCATATCAAAAGTCGTTGGGGTTTTGTCCATATTGCCAATGTTAGCCATATCAATATCATTCTTTTGACTTTGCTTTATAATAAATTTATGGAATGAAAGGACCTTTTCATCCAACTCTTTAGGCACCTTTTGCAAGATCTCTGTTCATTGACAAAGGTGCAAACCATATCTGTTCATGGACCATTTACACCAACCAGCCAATGCTTTAAACTATGTAATACCTTAAGTCACTGAATGTTTTTCTTCTTTTGCCATCAGAAGTACTCTTATCCAAATGCTTGAGCAAGTCACGATGCAGCCATTTTGTCTGCGTTCTATTACCCAGCCATTCAGATCCTTTTCCATTGCATCAAAAGGCACAGGTTTGTGATGCAGTGCTTTCTTTGACTTTGGCATTTCTTGTAGCTCGGTCTCTTTTTTTCTCCAGTCTCTAACAAGTTTTTCATTGATGCCAATTCTCTTGCAGCTATACAATTATTGGATTCCTTTGCATGTTCAATAACTTTCAGTTTGAATGATGCTGTGTAAGAAGCTTTCATTTTCTTTTCAGAACTCATTTTGAAGAGGGTAAGAAGTTATAATTCTATTTTATATTACTATAATAACCATGGGATTGATTGTAGGCTTATCATAGGATTCATTGAAATATTAAACACATCTAAGTGAAGTCCTTAGTACCATAAATAAGGCCTTCCTTTCTGGTGATGATTAACATCTGGTTGCAAGTAATGAAAGTAATGCATGCAGACAAAATGGCTACCAGTACATCATGACTCACTTGAGCATTTGGATAAGGGCACTTCAGATGTCAAAAGAATAAAAACATTCAGCAACCAAAGGTATTGCACAAAAATTAACATGCCTTTTTGTCTTAATAGACTGCTGTTAACTCAGTTCCTGTGGAAACCAGCATTGACCTGTGGATAAGCTGACCCAAGTTTTTAGGGTAAATTTTTAGACTAAAATTTCTCAAGTATATATGGCAATTCTTTCAGTCTGCAAAGGTTTTGCTCTCATAGTCAAACCACTTTGACTTTGGTCTTCATGGCAAAAAAGACCTGTCCCTCAGTGAAAAAATTGTGGGCCATTTTTAATAGAAAGGGACAAATAGAATCATGGAAACTAGCAGTTGCTCTGTCCTTAGACAGGAAGTCCCATGGGAGTCTGTCAGGCAAAAAGTGGTATCTTGTGCTCCCACGTGTAGGAGTAAAGTCAGAAAAGCTAAAGCACAGAATGAGCTCAGGCTTGCTAGAGAGGTTAAGAAAAACAAAAAGGATTTTTTGGGGAGGTATGTCCGCAGCAAAGGAGGAAGAAGGAAATGGTAGGACCACTACGTGGAGAAGATGGCAAAAGGCTAACAGAGGACAGAGAAAAGGCAGAATTATTCAACACCTTCTTTGCCTCAGTGTTTTCAGAAAAGGAAAAGGGTGACCAAACTGAGGATAATGGAACAGAGGACACAATAGGGGAAATCTAGCACAGAATAAGCAAAGAGGTAGTACAGGAATACCTTCTTAATCTAAATGAATTTAAATCTCCAGGACCAGATGAACTACATCCAAGAGTAATAAAACAGCTGGCAAATGTAATATCAGAGCCATTGGCAATAATCTTTGAGAACTCCTGGAGAACAGAAGTCCCAGCAGACTGTAGGAGGGCAAACGTTGTCCCCATCTTAAAAAAGGGGGGAAAAGAGGATCCCAACAATTATCATCCAGTTAGTCTGAGATCAATACCAGGGAAGATTCTAGAGCAGATCATTAAACAGAGAGTCTGTGAACATCTAGAAGGCAATGCCATAATCACAAAAAGTCAACATGGGTTTCAGAGAAACAAGTCATGCCAGATAATCCGATCCATTTTTTTGATAAAATTACCAGCTTGGTAGATGAAGGGAATGCTGTGGATATTGCATACCTTGATTTCAGTTAAGGCCTTTTACAAGGTTCCCCATGATATTCTTGCAAACAAGCTTGTAAAATATGTGCTAGACAAGTTAACTCTTAAATGGATTTGTAATTGGTTGACCGGCCGAACCCAAATGGTGCTCAGCAGTGGCTCCTCTTCTTCTTGGAAGGATGTGACCAGTGGGGTGCCACAGGGTTCTGTCCTGGGTCCAGTGCTATTCAACATCTTTATCAATGACTTGGATGAGGGAATTAGGGACATACTTATCAAATTTGCAGATGACACCAGATTAGGAGAAGTAGCTAATATCCTAGAGCACAGGATCAAAATTCAAAATGACCTGGATAGACTGGAGAGCTGGGCCAAAGCTAACAAAATGAAATTCAATACAGAGAAATGTAAGGTATTGCACTTAGGGCGGAAAATGAAATGCATAGATATAGGATGGGGGAGACCTGTCTGAACGAGACTACGTGCGAAAGGGATCTAGGAGTCCTAGTAGACCACAAGTTGACATGAGTCAGCAGTGTGATGCAGCAGCTAAAAAGGCCAATGCGATTTTGGGCTGCATCAATAGACGTATAGTGTCTAGATCAAGGGAAGTAATAGTGCCGCTCTATTCTGCCTTGGTCAGGCCTCACCTAGAATACCGTGTTCAGTTCTGGGCACCACAATTCAAAAAGGATATTGACAAATCGGAGCGTGTCCAGAGAAGGACGACTAAAATGGTGAAAGGTCTGGAAACCATGTCTTATGAGGAGAGACTTAGGGAGCTGGGTATGTTTAGTGTGGAAAAAAGATGGTTAAGAGGCAATATGATAGACCTGTTTTAAGTATTTGAAGGGGTGTCACGTTGAGGATGGAGCAGGCTTGTTTTCTGCTGCTCCAGAGACTAGAACACGGAACAATGGATGCAAGCTCCAGGAACAGAGATTCCACCTCAACATTAGAAGGAACTTTTTGACAGTAAGAGCTGTTTGGCAGTGGAACACACTCCCTCGGAGCATAATGGGGTCTCCTTCCTTGGAGGTCTTTAAACAGAGGCTGGATGGCCATCTGTCAGGGATGCTTTGATCATGATTTCCTGCATGGCAGGGGCTTGGACTGGATGGCCCTCGTGGTCTCTTCCAGCTCTACAATTCTATGATTCTATAAAGAAGAGGAGCTTCTGTTCACACAGAGGAGATGATCAGGAGTGGCAAATACAGCATTATAACATCTAAATGAGACTGCAAAAGGGCTTTCTTATCACACAACATATGACCCAGTGTTCTGCAAGCATTCTGCTGCTGTCAGGAAGGCATTCTTTTTATTAACAGGAAGAAGCCGCCAATTGATCTGCCATAGTGTTGTTTTTGTGGCTTTGCTTATGTGTGAAAATGTGCCCCATTCTGCTAGTGGGATTCCAGAATGCCAGAACACTTCTGGGTGAGATCAGAATAACTAGATACCATATTCTCTTTTTCTGAACCTCCCCACCTTGTTTGCAAGTTTCCAAGTGTGTTTCAGTGCTTGTGTGTTCACTTTGTTTGGTAATTTAGGCATTTTTGGACTTTTAAGCACGCTTGTGTCATCTTGTGAGAACCGCTGAAATCTCACCCATGGAAAAATGCAGAAGTAAGCAGCGCGAGCAGTCATATTGCTAGATTTCAGGGGTACCTTTTTCTGGTTATTACAGCAGTGTGCGAACAAAAGTGTTATTATGCCAGGATACTTATGCTGTAAAATATAGTGCCAAAAGAACATTTTTAGACCCTCGTCTGATACTCTCCAGAGTTTCTTAGTGCTAGCAAGAACCCAGGAAAATCAGTGTTTAGAATTACATAGAGGGTAACGGGAGAGGGATGTCATCATCAGAAACTGCCCCCTGCCACGGAGCAGCTGCATTCCTCTCCCGACGGCTTCTTCCTTAGTCTCAAAGGTGCTACAAGAATCCCTTGCTTACTGATATTTCAAACTAACATGTATATGTCTTTGAATTCTACCTTTATTAAAACAGGAACTGCTCCAGATATATCATTTACTCAAAAGGAAGTCAACATGAGGGCAGTCAGGGTTAGGTACTTCCCTGCCTCTGTGTTGAAGAAAATGTGGTGATTGACCCTGAACAGTGCAGCAGGATCAGAGTGCCAAGTTATGCTCCTAAGCATATTTATTTGCACATTAGTTTCAGGGAATTCAATGGGACTTCCTTTCAAGTAAATACATGTTTAGGACTGAGGTGCCAAAGCACTGCTGGGGTGAAAGCATTAGGGGACTGGAGAAGATTACAAGGCAGAAAAACACCATTCTCAAGCTATTAAAAGAGCTATTCTCTTTGTTTTTGCAGTAAATAAAACATCATTGGCTCCTTTAAACCATTCATTTGCATGAAAAGATTCATTTGCATTTGTTTATCTAATCCAGAAAGAGCCTACTATAATAGAGCACACTCTCACCCTCAATAAGGCTATTCTTTGGAGCAGAGCAGTGTGCCTTCGGAGCAGCAATGCACTCAAGCTGGATTTTGGCAGTCCTGGGAGTTGCTCCCTAGATGAAATCATTTTGTTTCCTTTATTGTATTTACTACATTTGTTGGTTGACACAGTATAATAATTAGATCAGTGGGAAGCACAATGAATTAAGTGTATGGGCACTGAAATTAGAAGAACCCACTTCTGTTTGTGGGTATCACACATTTTAGAGAACCTTTAAGAACTCAGACATCAGTGGTATCCTCAGTCCTAGCAATTTATGATGCTACATTGAAAAATGTTGGCATGTGCTACAATGGCCCTGTTCAGATGTTCATTTGAATAAATGGAGAGGACTGAACCACAGTAGATTGAGGGTGCATCTACACTGTAGAAATAATGCAGGTAACATCACTTTAAATAGTGTAGCGCCATCCTATGGAATCCTGGGATTTGTACTTTTACATGGTCTTTGGGCTTCTCTGCCAAAGAGTGCTAGGACCTCACAAAACTACAAATCCCAGGATTGTGTAGGTTGGAGCCATGTAAGTTAAAGTGATGTGAAACTGCATTATTTCTACAGTGCAGCTGCACCCTTAGTCTACTGATCTCTATATAGTTCATCATCATGTATGCACTGAGTCTATGCACACATGTGAGTATGTGCCTTCAAGTCACTTGTTGACTTATGGTGACCCCATGGATTATATATGGCGTTCTTAGGCAAGGAATACTTAGAAGTAGTTTTGCCAGTTTCCTCCTCTGAAATATAGCACCTGGTATTTGTTAGCCATCTCCCATCCAAGTAATAAGCACAGCTAACCCTGCTTAGCTTCCAAGATCTGGTGCTTGAAGGATACTTAGGCTGCTATGCACATATACCCGAATATACTGTATATATATCTGGGATCCACCCTCTTCCAGAGATCTAGGTCATGCATGCAGGAATGCATGTATTGAATGTGGGGTCTGCATACCCAGGACCTGTCCATGTGTGGCCTAAGCACTTCAGGTTGGACCCCAATCATCTCCCTGCATGACTTCAAATAGAAAGAGCTGGGATTTTCTTCTGTCATAGAGACCTTCCTGGATAATTCGCAAGGTCTATAAGAAGTTAGTGCCTTACTTCTTAAGAACAGTTATTAAGAGTTAGTCTTGAATATATAAAGCCTTGCTCACTGCATAAAAATGCTGCTGCCACCACCCTGTGGTGTCGCTAAGGCTGGTGTCACCCCACCCCCTGATGGTGGACTTGATCAGATGAGCCCCTTAAAGTGTTCTTTTGCTGGCATTAAAAAAATCCATTTTTATACTTACCTTACTTCCCTGGATTCCCTGGCAATGAAATCCTACGGATTATCACGAGACTTCATCACGCAGGAAATTCAAAAAATAAAACAAAAATATGACAGAAAAACTTTTAAAAAGCATATACACACACTTTAAAGGATCCAAGTATGACCTGGGAAGGGTCATAAAAAGTGCATCACTTACCTGGCTGTCATGATCTCACCCAGATTTATTTGCACCAGACTGGCCATTGACGCTGAATTGATGTGAGTACAATGACGTGAGGTTTCACATGCCCGCAATGCCGGCACTAAAGCACCATCAGGGATCAACTGACAGCTTCAGCCATCAATTAAAAACTACAGGTTTTGGCCTTTACATAAACGCAAAAAGGCGATGTCGTGTGGTATGCATGCCCTTTTGCGTCTATGTGGCATCATTATGACACCATATTTTATGTGTCTGACAAAGTCCAGTGTCACCTGGTGCAGTTCTGCCTCTCCACACACCCCTAGTGCCACTATTGCCACTGCCACGGCTTCATCTTTCTTGCCTTTTGTTGCAGTTTGGGACTCAATTGAAATTCTATCTGCTATAATATTCCTATAAGTCCTTTTTGTTTGCCCATAAAGCAATATGCTATCTGAATATAATGAATATAGGATGATAAACAACTATGCTGTTGAGATACTGACTTGCTGAAGAGGAAGCACGCTTGCTCTGAAGTGACTATCCATGTTATTGTTGACAATTCTTCCTGCTTTTGCAGGAATGAATGGAACCTATTTTCTCAGGTAAAGATTATTCTGTATTACATATTCAGGAAATCTTAATATACTTACAACACAAGAAGGGAAACACAAGAATATACTTACAACATAAGAAGGGAAAGGCTTAACCTTCACATACAAAGGCCCAAGTGTGGAGGAAATGGGAAGACGGTGGATATTATCAGATGTGTTAAGTGGCATTACACAAACACCAGGAGATTGCAAAAGGGCTCCCTTTTCATTCACCCTTCATTATGCACCCATTCTGCTGCCATTCCGCTGATGCTCCTTTTTACTGATGGGCTAAGCCATCAATGGATCCCCTGTTCTATTTCTGTCCCAGATTTCTGTGTGTGCAACAAGGTGCCCTGTTATGCTGGCGAGATCCCAGTATCAATGGGAAGTCCTGCCAGAACACTTCCAGGTGAGATTGGGACATCAAGGTAAGTGACACACTTTTTAAGAGCTTCCCTGGTTTACTTGGAAGTTTTAAAGTGCTTTTTGTAACTTTTTGTGTGTATTTTGGTTTTTATTTTTGAATTTCCCATGCCCCCGTCTTCTCACAAGAATTCACAGGATTTCGATCCAGGAAGTGAAGGGAGCTCCGTTAGAGCTCTGTTCACTCCTGGGATGCATTTTCCATGGAAGAGAAGGTAAGTGTGATGGGGAGGGTGATTGTTTTGGAACAGGGACAGGACAGGGGCTGGAGTGGAGATTGTGGGACAGGAACACTTTTTTTGTTCCTGTCTGATAATCTCCAGTGTTAACCAATGACTACTGTATGTATGGGTAAATTGACACTAATTGAAACCTGCCACTTTTCAGTCCATATTTCACCATAATAGAATGCATCATAGAGGATATAGTTATACTCAAGGCTTCCACGATTTTGCATTGGTGGAATATTTTTTTCAGGCTCCATTTAAAAGAGTTCATTGTTATTGCTAAGCAGTGAGACACCCCCCCCCATTTTATGTGGCTACATTGTGCTATACATGGGTGGCTTAGTATGGATGCAGTTCACATCTAGGATTGCCAGGGCCAGACAGCTTGTCCTTTACATAACTGGTAGGTATACCTCATTACAAGAGGTGTCCCCTATTTGAGGACTGGAAAGCTTTTCCTCTGTATTTTGGGGTGTTGGCCATTCATAAAGAAATGTGTGCACCATTTCTTTAGATTGTTAACTTTATAGAGAAATACATGGCTAAATTAACAGAAATCAATACTTTCATTCAGCATTTAGGAAGAACACAAACTTCTTAACAGCTACTTCCTGATTGTCAAGACACCATGGCATGAATGCTGATTGTCCTTTATTGCTGTTTTGAAAATCTAGCAACAATAGTCACATCTGATTGGTCTGCTTCCAGATATCATCATTCAATCCAAATAATCCCTTTGGTGATGATATTGAACAGGATTTTGTATTGTCTGAAAGCACCAAATTTTCCATCCTTTAATTTGCCCAGTTAATCTCCCACACATCCATATACACATACTTTGAAATCCCAGTGGTATGAATTAAATTAAAAGAAAAGCATACAGCACTCCAGTTGATGTCAGAGATCCCAAGTGTTTTGAGGGAAATCCACTTAAGATTCATATGCTGAATGGACTATGGTGCAGCAGAGAAATCACACAGAGTTAAAGTACAGAAGCTTCAAGCTTCAAACCACTTACTTGGAAGTAATCCACTGACTTTTATAATGCTACTCCAATTCAGCATTAAGTAGTATTGTTGCTTTATTACTTATGGTGATTGGGTTTGTTCTGCTTGCAAGGGAAAAAGAAAAGACACAGGAAGCTTTTCCTTTAATTGCCAGACTTTCTTCAGTAAACAATGCAAAGTGATTAGAGATGTTTTTTGGCATGTATAGGGCAAAGCCACCTAGTGAGAGTTCAAAGAACAAAGCAAATGCTCATTGGAAGAAATTACGCAGCTAACTAAACTTGTACATCTTGGAACCAGCCATTTCTCCAGCATCTTTGCCCATTTATCAATGCACAATTACTGTCACTATTGTGTGGTGTCATTAGGCGTAAGGTTACAAGTGCCAGTTGGAATAAAAAAAAATTGCAGTTATGTTGGCATAATTTTTCATTATCATCTTCATTAACCAGAGCTAGTGGGAGTAAGAGTTTATCCTTGCTCTTGTCATTGTCATGACAACGCTTCCAAAGCTTGTCTGCTGAGAGTCCACCCAATACAAAAAAACACCCCTGAATGTCCTCATTATTCCGCCTCTCACACACTCACCCATGCCAAGGGTGATACGAGTTGCAGAGGGCCCTTGATTTATCCCCTGTGATTTCTCTTGACAGCCTGGTATGGTGTCTCAGCTTAAGGCAATCGGTCTGATTTCACAGTTTAATTACTGCTAATCTGAAGGAGCGTGGCCAATGCTAATGAGCCAGTAGCAATCAAAGCAGTAATGGCTAAACTCACCCTGTTTCATTCTTTCCCCACCTTGAAATAAGCAAGACATTACCCCACCCTGCAGTATATTGAGGAGAGATGAGAAGTCTGATATACAGTATATTATGAAATCATTTCAGGCTGCAATACACATTGTAAAGTATTGCAATTTTGCTCTGCCAAGGAAAGCAGTATTATCTGCTGTTAAAATGCCCTCAGTGTTTTGTGGCACAGACCTTGTAATCACACTGGCCCTAAAATAGTGCACAGTGGCATTCCAGTGAGGTAATTATTAAGGAAATGGCTAAAGACAGTTTTTTTTTTAATGTTGGAAGGCCAGACATGAACACACAAATGTACTGCACATTTCAGGAACTTTGCATCTGACCCTTTGTATTATAAAACTTTTGGCCAGCTTCTGCTATCTTAACTCATATAGGCTTTTAAAACATGAGCAAAGACATGCTGTGCTAAAAATGTCCCAAAGTAACCATCAACAGCTAAAGAGCAGTAGGCATCAGCTTGCAAAACTTGTGCAATGTGCCAAAAAAAAAGGGGGGGGGAGAGAAAGGAGAGTCAAATTAGCCATCAGCAGTAGCCAGATTTCTGCAGAGTTATAGATCTCAGTGCTACAGAGGCAGAATGCTTTCAGCCACTCACATTAATTTTGCCATTAGTTTAATAATAATAATAATAAAATTTATTTATACCCTGCCCCTCTGCTAAAAACTATTGGGGCGGCTTCCAACAATTAAAACATTGTAATAATGACTAAAAGTACCACCCACCCCACCCTCCCCCATAAAAAGATATTAAACAATGTAAAATTAAAACCATCTAACTAAAATCACATTAAAAACAAATATACACAAAATTAAAAAGGCCAGGAAATGCAGCTCCTGAGGCTGGGATCTAATCAGGAAAGGCCTGCTGAAAGAGATCTGTCTTTAGTGCTTTTTAAAAGCTACTTAAGCTCGTCATCTGATGGATCTCGTTTGGCAGGCCATTCCATAAATTGGGGGCGATTACCGAAAAGGCCCTCTGGGAGGTTGCAGACAGCCTAGATTTTTGTGGCTGAAGCACATTCCTCCCAGAGGACCGGAGTGTGCGGGGAGGATTGTATGGGAGGAGGCGGTTCCAAAGATAAGTTGGACCCAAGCCATTTAGGGCTTTAAAGGTTATAAACAACACCTTATACTGGGCCCGGAAACTGATAGGCAGCCCGTGGAGAGATTTCAATACTGGAGTTATATGGTCTCTCCGAGATGTTCCCGAGACCACTCTGGCTGCCATATTTTGTACCAGCTGAAGTTTCCAGACCAAGCACGAGGATAGCCCCATGTAGAACGCATTGCAGAAATCTAGATGAGAGGTTACCAGCACGTGCACCACCGTCTCGAGGTCCCTTACTTACAGGAAAGGGCGCAGCTGGCGTATCAGCTGAAGCTGATAACAAGCGCTCCTGACCGTCGCATCACCTGACTCGTCACCTGAAGCGATGAATCAAGGAATATCCCCAGACTATGAACACAGACCTTAATGGAGAGCGTGACCCTGCCCAGGACTGGAGGTTGCAGCCCAACTCCTGGTTTTGGGGCCGCTACCGTGAGCACCTCCATTTTGTCCGGATTTAATCTCAATCTGTTTTTCCTCATCCAGCCCATTACTGCTTTAAGACAGTCATTAAGAGGAGAGACACCATTGGAATTTGAGGCTGATGATCGGGACAAGGAGAAATAGATCTGGGTGTCATCAGCGTACTGATAACACCCAGCCCCATAACTCCAAACAATCTCACCCAGCGGCTTCATATAGATGTTAAACAGCATCGGGGACAGGATGGTGCCCTGCAGAACAACACAAGTAAGCTCCTTTCTGCTCGAGCAGCTGTCCCCGAGCAGCACCCTCTGGGACCTGTCCGAGAGGAAGGACCGGAACCACTGGAGTACAGTGCCTCCGATTCCTAACCCACTCAGGTGATCCAGGAGGATGCTATGATCTATCGTATCGAAAGCCACTGAGAGGTCTAGAAGCACCAACAGGGATACATTACCCCTGTCGATGCTTAGAGGCAGATCATCGGTCAAGGCATACTAGTTTAGTATCAGTGCAAAATGCTGCTCTTAAGTAGTGATGGAGGAAGAGGGGAACCCACAACCTTATTGGGTGGTGATGCTTAGCAGCAATGGCAGCATGGCCCCGGGGCAGGCTGATGTTGGCACATGGCTGCTGAAAAGCCAGCAGGGCCTAGAGTGGGCTGAGGGTTCTACACATGAATTTTTCTTTCTGAACAGATCATACAGAATGTTCTTGTTCTTTCTCACAGAAGTAGGTCTAAGAGACAGCAGAAAGGTCTGTCTTGTGCAGCAACATGACAAATATTAATTTTTTAAAAAATATTTCCTAGCATGAAGATACAATGGTGGAAGGTTCATCCATTGATTTCTTCCTATTATACAACTGTTAAAGAAGCAGGTGTCCTGATTTGGGGAGGGGGAAATAAAGTGGCAACCACTGGTGCAGCTTGTTGAGTAAGACAACCCAGAGGCTTCAGGTTTATCAACAGATCTCAAGGTAGTAGTATAAGAGGACAAAATAAGGAAAACAGGCACAAGATATTCAGTTCGAAGACAAAGAAAGAGACAGTGCTGAGGTGAATCAAATACTGATCAAGAGGATCATATATGCATTGAAAGGGTGGTTAAAAAATCTGCTTATATGAAAGATTATATTTTTTCTTTGTTGTTTAGAATTACTAAATAATATTGTTATAAATTGTCTCCCTCTTAGGCCTTTTGCACCCAAATCTTCAGAAACCCTGCACTCCCTGAAAGAACTAGAAGTTTCAGGCCATCCCTACAGGCAGTGTACTAGGGCTGAAGTGGAAGGAATGTGAACTGTCATTGTAATGGTTCAGTAATATCGGCATCTCCATTTGGGATATGGTTTCCTTGACAGTAATAGAAATTATTACTCTTCTGCATCTCTTCCTTGTTACAAAAACTCATCCATGTTCCAGTTCCTTCTGCTCAGACAGAATCTACTAAGAGGTTTAGAAGAAAACAGCTTGGCCTCACGTCTTTGCTTCAGCCTGAATCCTGGCAACATGTCTAAGAAGCCATCTGAACTGACTGGAACTGAGATAGAACATACCAATCAGCAAAGAGGTCAAACATTTGGTCATAAATCATTTAGTATATGTCTTGAACACTAGACAGCAGCTAAGACAAGATGTCAGGGAAGCTTGGCCAGTGACTTCTGCCATCTAAAGGGAAAAAAAGGTTGGATAAGATTTTTGAGGTGGATACTTGCTCATTGTTGCTCCTCTCTGGCATGACCTATGTGATATAGCACTGATACAAGAACACCAAATGTCTTGCTTTAGTGTTGGGTTTCTGTACTGTACAATCAATTTTTTTGAGATCCAAACTATGTCTTACTAGTCACTAGGTTTTCAGACTTAGGGATTGTCTAGATGGGCTGTTTACCCCATCTTGCTCCTGTCTTGGAACCCTGCAGTCCAAACAATGCAGGGCTCTTGCCCTGTTTTGCCCCCGGGGAGTCCTGACAATGCCCGGGGCAAAGATGATGGAAGATGGCTTAAAGCCTGTTAAACTATTTCATCAAAATACCCAGGAGAAAACACTTCATTTAGGAAAAAATGGATCGAGCCCATGGGACTGCAGGAGTCTATACTGACACAGCGGCCTGTCTCTACATCCACCACCATAGCTGTTTATGTCACAATCTCCAAAGCTAGGAAGGAGGCCTGCAGCATGCGACTAAGGCTGGTCACATGCAGAGGGCCTTGGTCATATTCTGTGGACCTCCTTCCTGGCTTCTGAGAGTGTGATGCAGATGGCAGTGGCTACAGAAATGGGCTGTGTGTCTGTGTAAACTCCATCCTGTTCCATGCAGATAATGGAGGGGCAAAAGACCTGATCTGGGGCCAGAATATTCTGGCCACTGTAGACAAGCCCTTACTCTCCTCATTTTCCAAATTTTAAAAAGTGACTTGTAAAAAAAGCAACTATTTTTCTGCATGCTGATTAACTAGGACGGTTAATAAAGGGAGCACATTTCAGTTCATTTACGAGTGTCTTTGCATTTGATGTGGCCTCTGAATTAAGATATGGGTATGCCCAAATACCACCCCCTCTTCATTTTGCCCTATCCCCTGATGTTTTTCCAATTTGCAATCCTCATGTGGTCTCCTTCTGTTTCTTCTTTAGTGCCTCCTTCCAATTTTTTAATTTATTACAGTATTTTATTTCTCTCACAGTTTAGCACTAAAGTGCTAAACCCAAATGGTGGCACTGCTGTATTTTTCTTCTCAAAGTAAGACCACCCTCCACCGCACACAATCCCTCTTTTTCGTACACCAGTTTCATTTCACACATACATATGCAGCTTTATGAGGCCCATAAGAGTAAGTAAACTGGCAGTATGTGTGAAGCCTAGATCAGAAAAAAACAGAGCTTGCCAATGAACAGCCAACATTTCCCAAGCTCTTGGTGTAGCCATTATTTCTTTGTCCACAGAAGCTGCTTTATAAAGGCTGAGGAAAAGGAGAAACCTGGAAACTGCACCAATTATTTACTTTTTCTTTCCTCCTCCTACCAGCTACTATGCTAGCTCTAGAATTTATCTGGCTAGAACAGGTAGAGAGAGAAGTGTGCAAATAGTAAAGCAGGAGTAACCACACCCTTCAACTCCACCCCCCAATGTATGGTTTGCTAATCCACCTCCGTTACAACCTCGGTGGATTTAAGCAGACCATGATGGTCTTCTCAAATGGTGTGAAGTCCTTATTCCAGTTGCTGGGCCAACTGCATTTCTTAAGCAAGGTGATCAAATATCAGAGCTGGGGAGCTTCTGTCTCCAGCCCTCTGCAGCAAAGAAAGTGGATTTTCCAAGACATAGCCATGTTACTACATTTCAGCATAAAAGGTTATGCTAATGAAGTGGACTGGAGTCCACGAAAGCTTATAGTAGAAGTTTCTTTTTCTTGGTGTCAAAGGGTGTGTGGAAATGGGGGATGATCTCTCCCTTGAGGGGAAAACTCGCAGTACCACCATTTCATCTTAGCACTTCAAGAGATATTTAAAAAGATAAATTGTAAGGAGGTACCAGGAGAGAACCAGACGGAGACCTTATGAGGCTTGTTAAGCAGAAACACACTTGGAGGATGGGGTAAAAGTGACGGAACACATCTACATCTAGCATCATAACCCATCTAGCATGTCACAAGCAAGATGGTAATCAACAAACTAAAATGTGACATCTTTTTTACTGAGGGCTTATCTAGATGAGAAGATATAATGCAAACTGATGCACATGATCGCAAATTCACAGCAGCCCTAATTTGTCTCTATGGTCTTTTGGCAAAATCTATTGTATGCAAAGCTACCCATGTTTAAGTGCACGCACAGCCATGCCTGCGAATCAAGATGGTGGCTGAGAGTACAATGCATTATTATTCTCGACAGGTGTTGCACTGCACAGTATTTTTTTTTTTGTACTTATAAATCGAAGGTGTGCAAGTGTGACCTTCTGCTTATAAAAAGTTCTTTGGTCACCTCAGCACAGTTAAAAAGCACATACTAGATAATGCAAAAATAAAAAAATGGTGCTTCTGGCCACCTCCTTGCTGGCAAGTCCATCCACCACCCACATGGTGGACCAATCCTCTCCCCACTTTCGGCTTCACTGAGAACGTGCAGTGTCCCAAACTGGATGTCCAGATGTGTGATAATGTGCAAGCCTCAAAAAGCCTCAGGGAAATCCATGAAGGCTTTGCCTGCGCAGTACGTGGAGTTTTTGACCCCCTCTTCTGAATACCGCAAATCTCGTTCACAACATGTTGGGAGAAATGGTATTCTATTCAAATTCTATGAGGGCTATTTTCACTGTCTAAACAACCCCTGAGTTGTTTTTTTTAAAACAACAATAACAGGACAGCATTTGAAGGGGGAAGCAACAAGAAGCACGAAGGAGTGATATTACATAGCATGGGACAAATTGCTCAAAATGATCGGCCTATATATCCAATCAGACTTTACCTTATACTCAGCAACTAAAATAAAGATCCTTCTAACCTTATTAAAATATCTAATCTGTGATGTCATTTGCACAGGTAGGGAGGTCTGTGTGTGTGTGTGTGTGTATGGCTGTCTTGAGGTCCCTTGCTTCTAGGCATGAAGCAAGAGAAAGACTGAAGAGTTTCTTTATAGTAGCAGTTCAACCACAGCATCATTTCATTTTTTTCATTTATAGTCTACCTTTCTGCTTGCACAGGACCCAAGATATGGTTTAAGTACAATTTCTCCACTAGAATTATCCTTGATCTCTTTGAACTGTGTTTGTCATCTGAAAATTCACATCAGCACCAAAAGGCACTGCAGCGTAGAGCTGTTTAATAATATATTAAGTAACTGTACCAGTTACAAAATTATAGTCTGAATCTATGCACATTCCATTTCATTCAAGCAAACTCACTTTCAAGTAAGTGTGCAGAGGACTGCAGCTTCAGGATTAAGCATCCAAGTATGCATGTTCAGTTGTGATTGACAGTCTAGATTATAAATTAGTTTAGCAATGCAAAGAAAGAAAGAAAAAACTGCATAAAGTACTACTACTGTTTTATTACACAAAAACAAAACTTTGCCTACTAATGCATAATATTCATGAACTAAGTAAAAGATTATGTCTTAGCTCACATGTTGACATGGGTTTTGATAAACAACTCCACAGCAACACTAATACTGAACAAATGGAATTATTTCCCCATTCAATGTCATGGTACACAGTTCCTTCCACCAAGGCTGTACCTAACAGTTGGTTATGCTACTTTTCAATTATTAGTTTTATTTTATCTTTTCATATCTATATCACCAGTCGCTTGGTGAACAGAACATATAATTCTGCTGAACCACACTTTTCATATTTATTCAGTTTCTCTCGATATTCATCAAACTCAAAATTACACAATTAGGTCACAGTAGAATTCTGGCTGATAAGAAAAATAAAATTAATTCCCTCAGTCCAAAAGAGAGAGTTTATTAAACAAATTTAATTAAATATTAACAGGAATAACAATCATTTCTGCATAATGCACAAGAGACTGAGATAACCAATGACACAACAGCCTACTAGAAAATGCTAATTAAAATACCTGAACACAGCTAGTCTTATGATGGGGGGAAATTCTTTCAATAAATGCTTATTTTATCTAAGGTATTCACTTTTTTGTTTCTTTATGGAATTAATTTGTAAGCTTCTCTGTCTTAAAATATTAGGAAGGAAATAGTAAAGGAAGACTCAAGATCTGTTTCTTTTCTGGCCTAAAAAAGCATAATGGATTATTATCTATAATAGTAATGTTAGATTCCCTGTTTTTTTTAATCTGCAAGAATTCTAGTGCAATATATAACACAGTCTTTTTACTCAGAAGTAAGTCCCACTATGTTTAATGGGACTTATTCCTATGTAAGCATGGATACAATTGCACCTGTAATCACATAACTGCAGAATACTGCGAGAGACATTACCAACAGGAAGCAGCCAAATAAAATCAATGAAATCTTAAGTACAACATAAGGCAGTTCTTTCATGGGTAAAACAAAGATGTGAAAAGATTTCACAATTCCTATGTAGACCAACATGGAATAAGAATTGTGTACCAATTTTCAGCTTACCCATATAGGTTTGTTAGATTTTTTTAATTAAAGAATTCTAGACCCTCTGTTGATGATTAATGACTTGGTGTCTGCCACCATGAAGAGACTTGAGGGCTCAACTGGCAGGTGGTATTGTGTAGTTGCTGGCCGTGGTGTTTTGTGTAATATGCCAAGATCACTGGATGACACACTGTGAAACAGCACCAGCCCTCAATGTGCTTAGTATATGGCACCACGTGGCAATACATTGCTGTATTTCACATGGACAAGATAAATTACAAGAAATAATTTGTGTAAGAAGAGAATGCCTATTGCATCAGACCAAAGATCTATCTAGCCCAGAATTCTGCATCCAACTTTGGCCAACCAGATTCTTTCAAAACATTATTTTAAATACTGTGACAGACAACATTTACCCTGCATGAGACCTTCATTTTTCCCTTGTGCCCTAACTGCTGCACCCCACCAACTAGCCCTCCCCACATTTCTGCTACTGTAATTTATTTTGTTTTGTGGCCCCAAATGGACTTTTTATAATTCTAACCTACTAAATTTCATGCTTGTAGGAACAACCTTATTGAGAGAGGAACCATAAAATATGGATAGTAGGCAATCTCTTTTTGCTCTAACCTGTTCAGCTTTCTGAGAGGGTCACCATGGAACATATTAGGTTATGTTACAAGAGACTCTTTGTGGTATCTTCCCCAAGACTTTTATTCAGAAGGAACCACAGAGCTGGGAGTCCCAATGTAGGGCCTGGGAGCACTACTGTGCCTATTTACACCTCCCTTGGATCATGCCAGGTTCCCTGCTCTTCCTGAGTTTGTAATCTGCATTGTTTGAACTGGGGGAGTGACATGCTGCAAAATGAAGTGCTGGCCTCCAGATATATTTTAATGTTTGAGATGGTCTTTGGTAACATTTTTGGCAAAGAACAATGGCCAGCAACCATTCACTATGAAACCCAGCTAGGAAAAAGAAAAGGTAAATGAAATTGAAATGGTTAGGAATATCTCAGGAGGTAAAAGGGATAGTGAAGAGTGCTTTGTCTATAGGTACATTATGGGGTGAGAATGCTTCACCTGGGTGGTTTTTGGCTTTTGTTTCCTTTTATTTGCTGCAATGTATTGCGCTTATGTGTGTGTGTGTGTATTGACTTAGTGTGATTTTGTTTTTAGTGTGGGTGGATGTCCCCCCCCCCTCTGTTTCTCTATGTATTACCAGTTTGGATTTGCTGAAAATGGGTACTTTGTTAAGCTTTGTACAGGCTAAGAGTGATTTGGCATTTGGGACTCACACTTCCCTTCTCCAACGTCCTCAGATTCCTGGCTATATTACTTATATTTAAGTCTCATCACTTTGCTTCTCTGAATTGGATGCTGGCTCAGCAAACTGTTGGGAGTGAAGAATAGTTTTGCATTTTGGAGTTTAGACCCTGCCTCTACCTTGAATTTAGGTTCTTCAGCAAGTCACTTTTTCTTTAAGCCTCACTAATTTGCCTGCTGAGAAATGAGTGTTTTGTGACTGGAAATGCCAACTGATACAGACATTTCTCAGGATTCTAATTGTGCTTACTGGTCCAAAAAGGTTGGTGACAAAAACTACGGAATAAGGCAGGAGAGAGCAGTAATCTCTTCTTTGACATGGAAGAGGGGAAAAGAGAGGTGGGGGAGAGAAATTGTATCTTTTTAAATTATTATTTAGTTATTTATACCCCGCTCTTCAGCCACAAAGCTATCAGAGCTGCTTACAAATTGTTTTAAGCAATAGCAATTTACACATCTACCCTGCAAGAAGCAGCTTCCAATGTGTGTTAGCTAATTGCCACCACAAGCCAGGTACTCAACAAATTATCTGTTGATTGGTGTGCCTATTGGTGTATACCTGTGTGAGTGACAGACTGTGTGAGTTAGGGAAGGCTATGTGTATGTTTATGTATGTTGGGATGGGAGGGGGAGAGATGGAAAAAGTTTGGGAGAGAAGGATACCCACTGTCAGTATTCTCTGAGAAGGATGCCACACCCATTCACTGGTTTCTAATTCCTGTTGTTAGTCCTAATGGGTGTAGACCCATTGAATCAATGGGGTTTACCCACATGTTGACCCTCCATTAACAGTTGACTGAACAGGTAGCTGGGACTAACAAACAGGACACAGCCCCTGACATGCTGGCCACAGCAACTTTCAGCTCTAGTGGACAAAATGTTGCCTCCCCACACCATCATTTTAGATCATTCCAATTGTGTATCTTTTATTTACTCACTCAACTGCTTTTAAAAGGGACTACCATGGATTTTGAATAGGGTTTAAGTATATTTTCTTGCATAATTGCATAACTATATATAAATAACACCACCTGGCTGAGAATGGGGGAGAAGGTCCATTGCAAAAGTAAAATTATTGTTTTTAAAAGTGCATGATCATTTCTGGAAAATGAATACAGCATCCAACAATCCTATTCCAACAACATATTTTCCTGCTCCCTACCACATTACAACACATATTGTTGTAAGACACAAAGATTTGGATGATCTGCGATCTTGAATCAAAAGATCAAACTTCTCAGACATAGCTGATGACTTGTTACCTGCCCTGAAATCTCCTCCCCCATATCTATCTGTAATAAATTGGCAATATTTAATAATTAGGTCAAATGTAGCTTTCTTGTAGTGTGGCCATTAAAACATGGGAAATTCCCCAACTAGGTATCCCAAAGACAAACATTGCTCAGTCAGGTATGCACTTAAGAAGAGGCTGCCCAAATTCCAAAGAAATGTTAATTTGCAGGGCAACTGAAGGTGCCTGACACCTGGCAAAAGCTGGGATACTCAAACCTGCAACAAAATCCTCATACCTTTGTCCTTCTGCACATAAAGGAAGTTGCTTCCTCCATTCAGTCACAAAGTATCCAGACATTAAAATGCCATTAACATATCCGGAGTGCCTTGAGCAACTCCAAGAAACATTGTCTTCCACTCTTAATCCCATCCAGAAGGAAGTTATTGACTATAAAAACCCTTCCAAAACTCCACTCAAATGCTCACAGTATGTCCGTCTGTGCAGCCATTCCTGTTCCAGACCCCACTTCTACTGGTTTCTTCCGTGACCTCATCTCTACAGGACAGGTGTCGTATCTCCCACAAACAAGTCCCTTCTCTATTCCTCTATCCCAGTATTTCCTACTTGATTTGCTAACCTTATGTGAACGTTTGAAGCCTGGATGTGTGTGTGAATGTTGTTATTATTGTTTTCTCAAATGAAGATTGATTGTTGTACTATCTACCTTAATGTCTCCTCAGTATGGGTAAACATAGGTCAAAATTTTTTGCTATCTGTTGCCCCATTTCACATAGCCAAGCTGAGTATATAAATTTTTCAAATTAATATTGGTATTTTGAAGATCCCTAGGACCCCCAAGAATTTAAGGTAACAGACTAGGGTACAAACTAGCAATCATATGCAGAATTCAAACTTACAGTTCTTCCATGGGAGTAAGTCCTAATGATTTGAATACGACTTGTTTCTGAGAAGACATGCATAGGATTACATGGCATGACAAAGGCCATCTGACAACTTCATAGCTGACTGTGCAGGGAGCCACCACTTAAACAATGTCAGCAGCCTATATGAATTTAAAAAGAATTGGGAATGGGATTATAACATTTTACAGATCCAAAACCGTTGACTACCATTTGACTTTGCTGGTTTAGGAGACCTGCAACGTTACAAATATTTTTTAAATCCCCTTTTAATAGTTTGAAGGAATCACTTCTCCAGTGGGCATATATTCTTATTAAAACATTTTGACAAAGCTAGCCACAAGAGCTTTTTTTGCAGAGGCAGAAAGAAGCCACAGAGGAGTCAAAGAGCAACCTGCGTGGCAGCTGAAATCTGAGTGCTTCTGGGAATTCATTTTAAAATTTGGAAGAGAGGGGGCAGCTCACATCCTGGATAAGGAGCTGGCAGGCGGGTATCCTTTCAAGTAGTAATTTCTCAAATGATATTCTGCTCACTGGCAAGCTCTGGTGTTATTGAAACTGTATTTCTTGAATTGTTTGAACTGGACCAATTTCTAACCTATAATAAAGCTGCCGCCTTCTGTTATTCTAAAGGCATACTGCTGGTGTTTTTTCCTCCAGGAAAGGGGTGAAATGGCAATGGCCCTGCCTCTCTCTTGAAATAAAGAAATCAGAGAAAATAGACAAGACAAAGAAGGATGAGGTTAGATTCGAGACAAATCTAGATTGTCTAGTAAGGGACAATATCAAGATGGGGGGAGATTGGGCAGTGGTGGTTGGAGGGGGGAAGAGAAGGCTTCAGGCAAACAAACAATAAATGTGCCAGAGATAAAAGAAATAGGAGAACAAAACAGAGTCACATTTCATCTCAGCAACTCTGGATAATTCCCTTTCCTGTTAGAAAAGGTCTTTAAAGGATAACTGTACTAGAGAACTCTCAATTCAACTTGGGTTAGCAGGGCTGGAATGATTAGGAGAATTCTAATACATTTTCATTCATTGCAGTCACTGAAGCCAGAAGCCCATTTGAGCTAGGCTGATATGATACAATTCCTGAACGGTAGAGAAAAGGATATCATCTAATATTGATATCTTCCACCAATTGGCATTGCATAAAATAACAGGAGTCACATGAGGGGTTGGCTTTCATTTTTACAGGTCACCAGATATCAGGCTATCATTTGCTTTAATTCACCAAAATAGGTGAGGCGTGGATTTCAAGCAGAAGTTTCAGTGATGTTCAGTGATTAGAGGGAGTTTAAATTTAGACACCTTTTAAAAGGTCTGACCTTGTGGACTCGGTATAGTAGTCAGTATCTGTAAAATATTACTGGGAAACGCAAGATAGAAAATGAATGCAATTGCAGTTTTGGGCCTTCCACATTACTTGTCCAATTGGCTTATTTCTGTCATAGTGGCTTTTATCTTTTCAGTGGAGGGTCCATCTTGCTATTGTTGTTTTAATGTAAGCTAAATAAAATAAAAACAGATATGTTGTCTGGTCTCTTATATGTGGTTTGTACCCCACATTTCTTAGAATACAAAACCATTGATATACAAACCCATGTGTACTTGGCACACCAAACCCTATGTACACATCCAATAAGCAACTCAATGTACATACCCAATGAGCAACCCAATAAATAATTAAACAAATAATTGTGCATATTTCACAATGCCTGAGAAACCTCCATTTTTTCGGAGCCTGGAAGAGTGACTTTTCTGGATTACAGTCAGCATGAACACATTTTCTTAAGTATAAGCTTATTTACAATTTTATAAACAAAGCCATAATTGGAAGCAACGCTCTTCTTGAATATTTTCTTTTTCATAAAACATGAGAATGTAGACATTTCTTGCTTCTAGTCATACACCACAATGGCTCTTAAAAAGCTCAGTCTATCAGAACCGTGAAAGTTCCAGATATAAAAGACAGATTGGACAATAAACTTATTTACTTGCCCTTGATGGCAGTAGGGTACACTATGTGTATGTTTGATTGGTTACTTTACCAGATTATGAATACAATGTTGTGGTTCCAGGATCTGATATCTTATCAGTGTCATAAGGAGCCATTAGAGAAAATGAAAGCTGGATGCCTGCATCATCTTTATCCTACAGAAAACCATTTGGGAGGTCTGAGCTCAAATATTCTACTTTTGGGGACTTTCTCTTATAGAACATAAAGTATCAGATGTGGCAGACAATCTCATGCTATCATCTATATGGGCAATCACAATTTCTAAATAAAGGATGTTGGCTGAGATTAATGTCAAGAACATGGGATAGGAGAGAATAGTATACAGAGCTGTGAGTGTGTCTGATGGCCAGCAACACAGTAGTTCAATATTTAACAGTATTTATTAGGGCTGTCACATGGAGAAAGAAATCTTAGTCATCTTAGTGCCCAAGAAACCTCTTAGTTATCTTTGCATAATACAAGGCTAATGCTGCACTCTTCAACCTACTGGGCAGTGAGCCGCTGTGACATAAGATGACTTGATGTTTTCACAAAAGCTGTTCCCTTTAACATCTGTCTTCTTCTCAATTCATCTTTCCAGAGATGAAAAAAAAAGAAAAGAAATACCACTAATAGCTTTTCATAACAAGTAGTGATATCAACAGCTGCATTAGAAACTCCAACATTTAATTGTAATGTTAAAAAAACAGCTGCAAAAGAGCAGTCTATTGTTTTCCTGGCAGTAATGGCTATTTTTCAACCAAGAGAGAGGAAGAAACAAATCCTTTCAGTTTGTTAAATCTGTAGTGCGTATAACACCTAAGTAATGCTAATGATGTTAAATTTCAACTCTGACAGCTTGAGTTCCTACCATGCTCCTTGGAATCCTGCTATGTGGAGGAAGTATTGTTGATTTCATCTTGATAACCCTATGCTGGAAGAGGAAAACCAGTCTTTGGAATGGGGAAAAACTGTGACTTCATGCAGTGCATCCCTTTCTGCTAGGGGAGTGCCAAGTTCCTTCCTGGGCAGGCATCCAGTTCCTTTCAGATTTTGAAGCTTGTGCACATTCTTACATAAAGCTGTATCTGTCAGAACCCCTTTTGCTACATACCTACTAAAGGTTCAAGAGTATTGTTTATGACAGGACTATTGTTAGCCCCTTTTTAAATGAGTTTTGAAGCACTGCCATAAAATTCATTTTCTAAGGGGGAATAGGAAAGGTATGAAGTAAGTGGGTAAAGTTTTCCACCCTCTGTTATGATGTCATAATACTGGAATCCAGAGTATTCCAATAGAATTGATCAGCAATAGATTTAAGACAGATGAAAGAAAACACTTGTTCACAACACACAATTGATTTAAGGAATCAAGGCAACAGTATATGTTGATGGGTAATAACGTGCACAGGATGTAGACAAATAAATGGTGCATAGTCCTATCAAGGGCTATTAGTCAAGAGGACTATATGGATTTTCTAGTAGTCTGTTACTAAATAACAATTTTAATAGAGATCAGAAATGGGAGAGACATGTTGCCTTCATGCCTTAGTTTTGGTTCTTCTGAGAGGTATTTGGTTGGCCATTGTAGGAAGGATGATGCTAGGTAAGATGGATCATCAGTCTGGTCCAACAGATTTGTTCTTATGCTATTTAGTCAAAAAAAGTTTGAAGTTTATGATTGAGGACAACATGATCATGTGGAAAAGAGTTATGATTAAAGAAGTGATAGCTTATAAATGCTTGTTTTATTGCTGGAAGCCTTTAGAATGCCACAGCAGACCAAGGGTCTCTGCCCACTTCTTGAGCATTTGAACACTTCTCTGCTTGTTCCTAGAGGTCAACCGCACCAGTCCATGTTTGTATGTGACAGTGCTTATGTAGATGTATGTGTACGTATGCACGCACGCACAAACACACACACACAATATGAAAAGGGCTTTATGAGATTAGGTGATATGAGCAGCAACTGGGAGGGCTAGGTAATAATAGATCATGGCCTTAAACTGTCTTGACTCAAAATATACTTTAAATAAATCACTTAAGATATGCTGGAGACTAAGGTGACTGTGTTGTACTAGTAACAGAGAGCCAAAATCATCTGCGGTGTGAACAATGATATGAAAGTACTTGGATAAATATTCTACAATTAAAAAGCTGGATGTTCTAAAAATTCTAACATTTTGAAAGTGCTTAGTCTTTTTCAGGAAAGATAATCCAGAAAATTAGGATTATGAAAATGTGTGGTAATATTTACTCCTTAGGAGTTCACAAATAGCATTTATTCAACCTTTGACCATAGAAGAGTTTAATACGTTGCAAATATTAGAAAGAGATGTAGCCAAATAATGTCTACTCTAATAGTAGTGCACCATGGCTTCAGGGAGAGATCTTTGACAACTTTGTTGTGGTGTGCCTTCAAGTAATTTTTATGATTTATGGCAATCCTAAGGTGAACCTATCACCAGGTTTTCTTCATAAGATTTGTTCAGAGTGTGTTTTGCCTTTGCCTTCCTCTGAGGCTAAAAGAATGTGACTTGGCCAGTGGGTTTCCATGACCAAGCAGGGATTCAAACCCTGGTTTCTAGAGTTGTAGTCCAATCCTCAAACCACTACACCACGCTGGCTCTCCTTTCACAACTTGTGGTCCTTTTAAAACTTGAAATGACATGGATCATACCTATCATTATCTGAATGCAAAACATATGCCCTGCCACTGAACTATAGAATTTAACCTGGAGTTTATTATATTCTCAAATAGTGGTTGTAATTTTCTTTGGTACTACTAATCCAGTTTTGGACTGGGAATCAAATTTTCTGTGACTCACTGAAGCAAAGAAATGGCTATTGTCCTAAGCCTGAAGTGCTAGCTGGGAATCAGTAGGTTGGGCTCCTAATCTCATGAAAGTTATCATCTGCAGAGTTCTCAACACATATGACATTGGTTTGATGATGGACATGATCACTTCACTAAGTAAAGACCTGTTATATTGACCATTAGTCACTTCAGTAACAACTCTGTCTCAGTCCCACCATTGTCATAGGCCTGTCTGATAAGAACATGGGAAAGGACCTTCTCAGTGGCTCCTCCCATACTCTGGAATTCTGTTCCACAGGAGGCTAGGTTGACCCCTTCTCTGGTCTTCTTCCTCTGGCAAATAAAAACCGTTCTATTGAGACTGACATTTGACAATTCAGTGGTTGTGCAGAAGGATCTTTCAATGAGATCTCTCTCTCTCTCTCTTTCTCTCTGTGTGTGTTCTTATTTTTATCCTTATTCTTACATATTAAAATGGCTTTATGCTGTTTTAAACTGGTGGCATTTTAATGATAGAATAGCTGGCCTCCTGTCCAGTATTTACAATGATGTGCACCAGATATGCAACACTGAAAATAGTGCAATTCATATTTATGGTCATAGCACCATTGCTATGACCACAAATCCCTCCCCCAACCACACCAATCTTAAAAGCCAAGCAGCATATCAACTGAAGGAGTTCTTGTAGGGTGTATGAGTACAAAATATAAAATTTATTAAAGATTCCAGGAAGCTAGCCCCCTTAGGAATATCTTCTTAAGAAAACTTTCTTTCAAAGTAAGCAGAGTTAGCATGGAAGACTACAACCCAGCTCAATTTACATTTATATGTGGTCTAATCACCCAGTCAAGTAGACAAATTAAGGACAACAAAGACGTCTGTTTAAAAATGCATATCAAAAGTTTACTGAAGGTATAGCAATCTTAATCTACATATTCAAAATAAAACTAAGGACTTTTTCGGATGAGTCTTTTACAGCGCAAACAGTCTCGTCACGTTGTGAGGCTGCTGCGCTGCAGAGCGTCCCTTTTGGATGACACTCTCCCCTGCTGGTACTGTTGCGTTACCGCAGGGACACTGCAGCATTATATTCGGCGGTTTTCTAATCATGAAAGTTGATCGTGATTAGAAAACCGCCGAATATAACACTGCAGCGCAGCAGCCTTGCAATGCAACAAGGCTGCTTGCACTGTAAAAGACTCATCCGAAAAAGTCCTAAGACGATTAGGTTCAGGGTAGAAAAACTCACCCAGTCTTGGGAAGTTCAGGTTAGGGTAATCAAACCAGAAGTTTCTAGATATTATAGCAGTAATATCCATATCTTCTCAAATAAAGAGATGATTGTGGGTCAGAAAGAGCTTGCCTCTTTTCTTCATGATCTTTGTAAGTTAGATGCATGTAATGCATGGAGGAAAGGGGAAAAAGAGAGAAGCAGCATCATGGCAAATCTGCAGCAAACCCAAAAGAAAAGGTAACAACACAAAGGATCATAAAACATTTAAATTAGGAGGCCATGTGATGAATGACTCAGTGGTCACCCCATAGCTCCAAATAGCTAAACAGCCTAGGGAAGAGAAAGGGTGGTGGAAACTTGAGCATGCAAGGAATTTCCTAAACTCTCTAAACATGGGGTACAAGAAGAGTGCTACATTTCCCACAGTTCTGAGGCCCTGGTGAATGGGGTGCTGAATTATGATGTATCCACCCTGCTCCTACCAGCAAACCACTGCTGCTGCTTTTCACATCACACTTTGCTGGTGGGAGGGAGTCAGAGAAATCATGGAGAGGGGTCATATTGAGAATGCTCCGTGATGATGGAGCTTTACTGTCATAGCTACATCTGATAATGCAGGGTCTTGGCCATTATTTTTTAAAACATTTTTATTATCAGGATTTTAACTGTATCGTCTTTCAGCTTTGTTATAAGCCACCTTGGGTACCATGTTGAGAAAGGTAGCATATACATAAACAAACAAATAAATGCTCTGATTTGATGAAGGTATGAATCAGAGGCAAAGTGAACAGGAGTATCAATAACTCCTTGGAGTCATATCCATTTCTCTCTTGGAGAAGTATAATTTAACCAATAGCAATGTTATCTCCAGTTAGTGGAGATAACCTGGAAATCCTTTTGTTGACATAAGAAGAGTTGTTATATCAGAATAATAAACCTCAGGTAGTGTCTTCTGAACCTCAACTGTAAATAAGCCCTGTATGTTGTACTGATGGGGCTATTAAGTATCATTATAAGAACTTGGCTTCTCTTCAAGACCACCAAACCATGTCTGGTGAAATGGCTACAGATTTTACTATTAAAAACCACTTAAATCCACACTGCTGTTAATGTATTTAAATGTGAAAATGGTAAATTTGCTAACTGAATAGATGTACATTAATTTAGCATTTGCAGTTTACAACATAATTTATAAAAATATATCCTTATTAACCTCATTTCTCCTAGTTTTCATATTGTAGAAAGTATAGCTCTGCAGATAGATGCTCTCCAATACAAGCAGAAATAGCATGGGACAGAAACACCATCCAAAAATTAGAGTAACTGTATAATCTGGTAATCCATTCCCTGAAAGTTCTTAAAAGAAAGTAGGTGGAAATGAGTAATGGGTACTTAAATTACAAGAAAACTACTGCAAGGGAAAAGAGTGAATATTATCTCATCAAAAAGATGCAGGAAAAATGAAAAACTTAAGAACTCTGAAAGAGTGGAAATATGGAACTGGATTTTGTTTCTAGAACTGAAAATGGAAAGCTGTTAAATGATTTGTATGGAAAGGATTCTCCCAGAAGGCCAAATTTACATTCAGTGCAATTCTGGCACCATCATACTTATCGCTTACTCTTTAACAAAGCATAGGAAAGCAGAAACATAAAATATGGGTTAAAGATACTACATGAATATTAGTGTCTAAAAAAAAGAGGTAACTTGCTTGTATATTTAATCAAATATGTTGGGAAAATTAATTGGGGAGGCGAAGTTGAAGGCTTTCACAGCCAGTATCCATAGATTTTCCTTGGGTTTTTTCCAGGCTGTGAGGCCGTGTTCTTGAAGAGTTTATTTCTGATGTTTCACCTGCATCTGTGGCTGGCATCTTTAGACAATGGTTGGGTAGGAGTGTATATAACCCCCACACAGACTCCTACCCAACCATTCTCTGAAGATGCCAACCACAGATGCAGGTGAAATGTCAGAAATAAACTCTTCCAGAACATGGCCTCACAGCCCAGAAAAAAACCAAGGAAAATCTATAAATTGGGGAGATATTTGCCACACTCCCATTTTCAGAGGCAACAGTCAACAGACAAAATTACTAAGCAAGGGGATAATTTTCAGAGAGTTTATAGAGATCTGTTAGCAAGGCAAAGCTCTATAGCAACCATGGAGTAGCTCTGTCTGAGAACAAGCATGGTGTAGTGGTTTGAGCATTGGACTATTACTCTGGAGACTAGGGTTTGAATCCCCACTTAGCCATACAAAACCCACTGGGCAACCTTGGGCAAGTCATACTCTCTCAGCCTCAGAACCTCTGAACAAATCTTGTCAACAAAACCCTGTGTGTGTGTGTGTGTACAGTGGGCCGTTGGTATATGCTGGTGTTTGGTTCCAGCACCCCCCATGGATACCACGGCGACCCCATGAATTTCATAGGGTTTTCATAGGCAATGAATACTCAGAAGTGGTTTTGCAGTGACTTCCTCTGAAATATAGCCTTCAGCACCTGTTATTCGTTGGCAGTCTCCAATCCAATACTAACCAGGGCTGAACCTGCTTTAGCTTCCAAGTTTAGATGGGATCTGGTGGTGCCTTTACGGTATTTCATAAGTCAGAAATGACTTGAAGGCACACAACGGCATCAATCTATTGATATATTTCTTCCCAGAGTTTAGCAACTGTTGAGAGCATTTTAAGGGCAGGGCAGCCAGAACACACTTTCTGTTGGGGTGGGGCTTTTAAGGCATCTCATGTTCTAAATGTTTTAATGATATTTTAACTGGATAATTAGGCTTGTGAAGAATCCTGTGGTAACTCAGGAGAAAATCCCCCCTTTTCATGGTACTGGTATGCAAAAGTGACAAGGCATGGACATGTGGATATATATTTTGAAATCACGCAAATCAATTTGTGGGCTTTTTTGCAAGATCACAATATTTTCTACCTCTTTTAAATCCAGTATTCCTGTGATCCCAGTCCAGGCTTTTAAGATAGACTCTGTTATCTGTTTTCTAAAAGTACCAAATAAGATAATAAACACTGATAGAATAATAGAGCTCTGCCATAGCAAAAAGCCATACACAGGATGTAACTGAAGTAGTATTTGCTAGAATGTGTAAGAAGAGATATTTCCAAATGGTGAGCCACACATTTTATTCTCCTGTTGTTCTTTTCCTTTTTGTAAGCTCTGAAGTTTTGAAGACATGCAGCTTGAGCTGAGATGGTGTGGTGGTTAGCAAAAGCCATGCCAGCTTGGTTCCATCTTTTTTCCTTTATGCTATCGATAGAGCACAAGCTGATGGAAAAATGAAAAACTGCCCTTCACTGCACAGACAGAAAACACACAGTTTAGCTGAATGTTAAGCTTGCAACATACAGTGCTTGGCTCAGGCAGAGGAAAAAAATGCTACCACCTTTTCTCTGGCTAAAATGCTCCAGATAAGAGCTCAATCTATTTTTTAACGCTAAAACCAAACCAAACCCTACCTCTACAACTCTGTATTCCACTTTTTTTTTTTGTTCTAGCTTCTAATCTACAAAACAAACACTGAGAAAAAGAATGTAATTGATATGGCTACTCATAGCAGAAATGTCCTTGGATGCTTGGTATGTTTTGCAGCTGAGGCTGGTGCAAGTAGTGGGGTCATGCATGCAAGCCCAACTGGGGTTGCAGAACTGGTGAGCGTGTTTATTACATTTATTTTCTCCCCTCCTCACCCCTTCCCTTGTTAACAAACTCTTTCCTGACATCCAGTTGAATTATAGCTTCTCTCAAACTGTATCCCCTACCCTCAAATTCTGAAGCCCTTCAAAATGCTTTTAAAGAAAATGTTCACCTTATGATGTTCACCTTGTTAAATCTTCCTACTCTTGGGAATGAAAACAATACATTAGAATGGTAATCTCAGTTATTTCAAGCTATTTACTGGTTCAAATTGTTGTGTGAGATCCTACAGGATTAGTACTATTGCTTATCAAAAGGCTGATTATTCAAATCCTTGGGAGGCATTTTAGTACACTGGATCAAGACAGACTGTAGCAATCTGAGAAAAGAGAAGTAAAGACAAAGGGAAAGCATTAGCATTGTGGGAATGCAAACAATTCACTGACATGCTGGTTATCATGCCAAAGTCAAGAACTGTTTCTAAATCTGATAAAAGATCATAGATTCCCAGTTGCTGAGGCAGTAAGAAGTATCATTTTATTGTATGGACTGAAAAATCATGCTTCTAGTAACCCGGCTGAGATGAGAAAGGAAAGGGTTGCTTTGCAATCAACCATTGATACCTACCACAGTTTGCAAAGTTAGTTATAAAAATAAGTTAGTTGCAGTTACAGTTCTATGGTCCCGTTTTAGTTACAATTCTGTTTCCATTAAAAAAAAAAAGGTTTCGGTTTCTAATTCAAAAGTAAGTAAATAGCAATTTTTAGATTTTGGGGGGCTGGGGCTTCAGAATCTTGAACAATGTTACAAGATACCCCAAAGTAGTGAGGCCACATACACCCCATAAGTATAAAACTATAATGGTCTTGCACCTCAGAAAGAGTGAAGTTATTCATCTTTAAACTACAATTGCAATGTATTTATGCTTGAGTAATTGCAAGAAAGAATTAATTGCACATAGCTCACTATCTGTAAACAGTTACTTCACATATCTATCATTACTTTCTACCTACTTGGTGCTAAGTCTTGAATTTAGATACCTACAATACAAACAAATACAAAGGAACAAACAGGATTTTCTGATATTCATCAGGGAATAGATGTGGAGGTTTTCTTGTTAATCTCAGAGGGACATATCCTAAAACTCTGTGCTCCAGCATTGGAACAAAAAGGATTCAATCCATAGGTCCACCCAGCGCTACAAATGCAATAGTGTGTAGTGATGTAGCCACACACAGTCCTAGAATCAATTGCTAGAGATTAAGACAAGCTGCTACTGTTCTAATGTGGTTTCTTCATTATAGGATGATGTGTAGGGGCCAGCTTTGTCTGGAATAGACTCAGATGTCTGAGTCCAATTTGACAGAGTTAAAATACTTTTAATAGGAGAAAAAAAATCAAGAGGATATACAGTCTGTTATCGTGGAAACACAACTGTGATGGCACTTTAAAGACTAGCAATTTTTATTCAGCATACTCGTTTGTGGATTGCAGTGATCATTATCAGATGTGTGGCATTATACCTCAGTTTGCAGGTATTTATACACATGCTTTGGTGAATGGGAAATATGGGGGAACTGAAATGCAAAAGGTAGTAACATTACTTTAACAGTGTTTGTTAAAAAACAACAAACCAGTGGTTGGGCAGCAACAATGACATTCTAGCATGAACAAATAGACTAATGCATTTATTGTGATAAAAAAATTCTTTTTTTTGCTATCCAAATTGCCAAAAATTGAGATTCATCTTTAGATGGATTCTAGTAGGTGGAGAACTGTACTCTGCTAGGCCCATAGAGTGGCTCAGGAAAGGGCCTGTTGGCAGCCTAGTAGCTGGTGGGATTGAGCCACATGGGTGCAGAGGCTTAGGCCTTTCCCAGGGCTGGCAGGCCCAGTGCCTAAGGTCTGGTGGCTTGAGGCTTAGAGCTTAACAGGAAGGCAGGCCTTGAGTAAAGAGGGGGACGAGACATGTCTCATTAGCCTTTCAGCCAGGCACAGCTGCTTGGAGCCTTCCAAAGCTTGGTCTTCTTTCTGTGCACGGTAGTTTGGGTGCTTGAGGCTCATTTTTTTTCCTGAAGAGGTGGAAAGTTGGGTCTGGTGTATAGGCCCACTGCAAAGGGCTTTGTCAGGCCTACCAGGGGGTGGACCAAGTTGGGCTTAGCTGTGGGTAGTTGGCATAAAGCATTCGATCCTTCTTTGCTTTAACCTCAAATACCCTGTCCCCTTTCTCAGACACTTTGGGCAATTCAGTATCTTCACTACCTAGGCTTACCAAGTGCTGGAGTTTTGGTTAGTGTCCTATAGAATAGCACTATGGGTTCTAAGAAAGGGGAAAGTGCGGGTAAAGGCAAGCAGTCTGCTAAGAGTCTTGAGTGGACTCCTTCCAAGTTTTGTTTAATTTAGATGCTGCCTTTCTCCCAATGTGGCACCCAAGATGGCTTACCAAAAAAAAAAAAACATTAAAAATCAATACAATTTTAAAAAATTAAAATCACCATTATTAAAACAATTTAAAAATATTTCTTCCTCCTCTGAAGACAAGGTGTTACCTAACATCCTCTTGGCTTGCCTTACTACCCTAGAGCATGGTAGGGTTCAGGGTACTCAGCCATAAGAACCTCTCCTTCGCACACCTAGAAGGGAGACTAGGAGGCATAACACTGCATGACTCATGGATGAGATCCTTAATTGGCTTTCTGCCCTCAAACAAAGCAGATTCCAGTATGGATCCTACAGATTTGATTGAAGTACAGTCAGTTTTGCTCCAACAAGTCAGGAAGGAGGTGAACATAAGTGCTGACAACTCAGAACAGTAATTAGAGGCCACTGGGTCACAGGTCACAATGGAATAGCACTTGAGGATCAGGGGATGACCTTGCGGTCAATGGAGCCAGGCAGTGTCGACTGCCACTCCTGCCCAGTCTTTTTCACCAGCTTGGGGCTGAGGGATGTTCAGGGGATGCTCTGTTTGGGAGTTGGTCAGTTCCTGGCCTCACAGTAACACAGTGTCCATCCAGCAGAGGAGCAGCCAGCTTGGGATGGCCTTACCAAGCTGTACTTGACACAAGCTATACCTCAGAACCCATTAATGCCTTATCATATGGTCACCAGTCTACTCTTCTGGAGGATCACCTGCTCCCAGCTAATAAAAAAGAAATGTGGAAGGGTGAATATGTTCATGTTTTTAAGCTGCTGTAGCGGGAGGCAGATTCTAAAGACAAGGGCACTGATGATAACAAAGAAAAGGAGAAGGTTAGAAAGAAAATGCAGATAGGACTTGAGGACACTGGTTGTCAGGGTTCCTCATTTCTATTAAGCTTCTGGTCAGGACTCAGCCATGGACAGTGGTGTCCATGTTAAAATACACTGATGTTGTATAAAGGGGCTACATGGACTATTGGGGTCCGTGTGGCTTCAGTATGATGAAGACTTTAGGAAGAGTGCCGCAGTTAATTCCTTAACATAGGATGAGCAGTAGCCATCATTGTTGCTGCAAATCATGTCTGCTTTGTTGGGAATTTAGAGTTCAAGGAAAGGAACCCATGCCAAAAAAGGAACCCATGCCAAAAAAGACATGAGTATTTGGTCTGTGGTGGTGAACATCATTTCACAGCATGCAACAGGAGTAGGCCAAGGTGAGGCAGAGAGCAGGACCAGAAGGACAGAAAGTGGAAAGTGGTGTTAGCCAGCCTCCGACAAAAAAGCTTCAGCCCAATTAAAGTTGTCAAAGTTGGATAGGGCATTCCCATGGGCTGCCTTTCAGCTTAGACAATAAAAACCAGAACAGAAGTGTGTGTGTGTGTGTGTGTGTGTGAAGAGTTTACTAAACGTCTTCAATATGGGGAGACATAAGTTTGCCCAGTACTACCAATGGAAACCTTCCTAAAGAAATGGGGGGGGGGTCACAATGGCATTTTCGTTTAGCCCAAAGAGAGTATTCCCCTTACCCAATACCGGTTTCAAAATATAACTAGTAAGGCTTTGAAAAACTTGAGTCTGGCAAAATATCATTTTCGTTTCTGTTCTTTTAAGCTTGGTGCTGCTTCTACTGCAGCCATAATGGGACTGCCTGCCAATGACATTTGAAGGGTTGGCAGATGGAAGTCTGCTACTTGTAAGGGTTATGTTCACCCTCTGCATGATCACAATGTAGCGGAGCTGAATTAGTTCTCTTGTTAACTGTTATTTATTTTTTAGGGCCACAATGGAGTGGATGACTCCATGTGCTCATCTGTGGTCACAGCTACATATTTTGTGTTTCCTGACACCCAGGCAAACTCCAATTGGCAGTGGATTGGGCCTGTCAGTGTATGCAACATCTGCATGACTGGGAAGTGGGGTGTGTGGTGGTGCCATCAGATGGTGCCATTTTTTTTCAGAACAGCAGGACCGAGATGTATCACCCCATAATGGGGAGAGGAAGATTGGGATGAACCTCCCACCTCCACCATAGCCTGCACTAGGGAAGGCCCCACTGGAGGCTAGGGGATTATACAAGTAAATAGTTCTAATAAAGTGTGGCCTTTCACCAGCTATGCAAGGCAAGGGGGAAGACTGGAGTCACTGGTTTTGCCTCTTTATTTCCATCACTGGGTCTTACCTCTTTATTTCCTTTATGAATCCACAAACATCACCATTAAAAATAGACAGTTCTAAACAGCAATAGTTTCACATTATTTGTGGAATCAAACAACCTTTTGACCAAGTCTGGAAATGTGCTGAAATAATCTACATTGATATTTAGCCTGTGGTAAAGTAATTTACTGAATACTTCACCATGAATAAGGATTAGTCACTACACAACAGCAACTCTTAACACTCTTGTTGCATTAAAAAAAGTCAAATGAAAGGCGCATGAATGAACACGCTTCTAAAATGTGAGTTATAAAATGATAGTGTAGTTAGAACTTTGATATGAAAGACTAGAATAAAGGATCATTGGAGAGATTTAATGGTTGACTGTTGATATTACTGCTGAAGATTGAGTCAGCAGCAAACTTTGTTCTCACAATTAACTTAATAACTGAAGAACATTATTGAAAAATCTTCCCCATTGCATTGAATAGCTGGAGAAAGAATATTCTTTTCTATCATTATTTTGTATCTAAAATTCTGTCTCTGCAAAACACATTACATTATTGATTAAGACTCAGAGTGTGCTCAGGAAACTTTACATCACTGATTCCTGTTGGGGAAAAAAAGCACTGCTTTATTTAAAAAAGAGAGAGAGAGGAAAAGGGGGGGGCAGAGTCTAGTGGCAATTTTAAAAATAACAAATTTATTTTAGTATGAACTTTCATGCATTGAAATCAACTATCTCAGATGCATTGACAGAGCACAATATTCAGTACTCAGATATATATGCACCGTTACATAGTTATGGGTGTGGCATGACAGTGAAATGGGATATATAAAAGGAGAGTTGTAAGATGGGTCTTAAACCTTCCAGGGTTGGCTTAGCCTGTTTGCATAGGCTGCAACGATGTCTGCCTTTTCAAAATTAAAAGTATGGAATTCACTGTGGATCTCTCAGCAGTAACATTTGACTTTTCAAAATTAAAAGTATGGAATTCACTGTGGATCTCTCAGCAGTAACATTTGACTTTTCAAGATGACAGCATGCTGTTAACTGTGGCTGAAACCAAGCAACTAGAACATGGGGGATGGGGAGAAACCCAACCTCCCAGAAGAGAGAGAGGTATTCTCGGTCTGTAACTACTACATTCCCTGCAGGAGCTGTTTCCTTTATAGAGATAATAATCCCTTTCTCCTTACTGTGTTGGCACCTTTCCAGAAGCTCAACATGAGCAAAAAACCAATGGAATGCAATGTTTATGGGCTCAAATAATTGCATATTTAAGACACACAAGCAGGTTACAGCTGGGTCTAGCCATATGAGGCTAACCTGCAGCTTTTAATAGCGAAGCAGTTTACTTCCAGTGTGGGTATGGAAAGATAGGTACCAGGCGAACAAGTTGTTTGCATTAACACAGCCACACAAAACACTAAGGGCTTGTTGACACTGCAAGATGAATATAATTTAACACAGAATTTAGTGATTCTGATTTAACCAGCAGCTGTTGGGCACAGGGCTGGTTTAAGGCACCAGTGGCATCAGAATCCGCAGGGGGCCCCATCATTGTGGGCCCCCCCGTAGTAACCTTCCTCCTGCAAAAACATTACTAGTAATAATCTGAATATCCTGTACTGTGAATAGCTAAGGTTGAGTTAGGTTACATTGACCTGAGATAAATATATGCCCCCCCCCAAAATAAAGCATTGCAGGTGCCCCCAAAATTCCTTAAACTGGTCCTGGTTGGGCTCCATCAGTATGCAAAAAGTTTGGGATTCACCATAGGCATCACTTGAAGTTGTGTTTGTATGGGTCATGATGAGTCACAAATTTTCCCAATAAAATGTATTAACAAGATACAAAAGCTAGGAGAAAAGCTTCCTAGGTAATGCCAGTCAGCTATTATATCTGCTGTGTTCTGCAAACAATACTGTGGGATACCATCTATGATCAAAATGAACCTTTAGAGCTCATTTACTTCAAGCAACCAGTGTGTTAATGTTACTTCTGCAACGTGCTAGAGAGAATTCATTTGAGGAAACAAAGCAATAGAAAAATAATCACATTCATTATATATATATTTTGTTCTGGAAGCTAGGGCAGGTGGGAAATAATAAGAGCTCCACACACACATAAACTTAAACATGACCAAAACTTATCTAAATTTTTAAAGGTGGAAGTTGTAAAGGAGGAAAAGAGGGAGTGGTGTCAGGATCGGTAAGAAGTGATAGAAATAAAAAGTAGAGATGACTAATTTGACTAAATTTTCTCAGTAATTTGGTTGCAGTTTACCTTCCAGTGCCGCTGAAGTTCTTCCCACATGCCTTTGAAATCATCCAGGTTAATCTTAGAAAATCAGCAGCATGTGCCTTGAAATGTGCACAGTTCTAACATAACAGGGGCATAGGAGCTCTTCTGAGAAACTAGGCCAATGGACATGGGGGGGGGATACTAGAGGAATTTTGGACAGGGAAGCCTAAAGTTCTCTTTCAGTAACTACTTAAGAAGAATGAATATGGCCAGTGAGGGAGCTGCTGCAGTCACCTGCAACACCTGTGGGATGTTTGTCTTCTTGCTAGAGGAGGTGGGGAGCTATATCTGCAGCAAGTGTAAGTTGGTGGCCTTTGTGGAAGAGAAGGTCAAGCATCTCGAGGACAGGGTATCTACTCTTCTGAATATTAGGGAGTGAGAAATTTTCTTGGAAAGAGTGGAGAAGATCATCCTGAAAGTGGAACACACCAGGGAGGTGTCTATGGAGGGGGCCATTACTCATACACAGGAAATGAATACCTGGAGGAATGTAATACAGAGAAGTAGAAGAACCAGGGATCATTTGGCCAGCTTGAAGCTACAGAATTGATTTGAAGCTCTCTCTCTGTCCAGAGAAGAAGAGGAAGAGCAGCAGTGCCAGGCCTTAGGGAACACACAGGAACCCTTGGTAGATCCAGCACATGAAGTGGCCTCTGCCAAGACTCGAAGGAGGAGGGTGGTGGTGGTAGGGGATCCCCTGCTGCGAGGAACAGAAGCAGTAGTTTGCAGGCCTGACAAAGTGTCTCGGGAGGTATGCTGTCTTCCTGGGGCAAAAATTCAAGATGTAACAGAGGGACTGACAGACTCATCAAGCCTTCTAACCGTTATCCCTTCCTTTTGGTCCATGTGGGAACCAATGATACTGCAAGGCATAGCCTTCAGAAGATTACAAGGGATTATGAGATTTTGGGTAGGAAGCTGAAGAACCTGGATGCACAGGTAGTCATTTCGTCTGTCCTTCCAGTGGAAGGGCATGGCCCAGGAAGGGAGAGAAGACTAATGGAGGTGAGCCTGAATAAGACAAGGTTGATATAGGGAGATAAGATCCTTCAGACAGCTTGGATCCCAGGTGCATAGCAATTTATGGGCCGCAACCAGTGCTTTGAACTGGGCCCAGAAATGAACTGGTAGAAAATGTAACTGTTGCACTAAGGGAGTCATAGGCTTCCTGTAATCTATCACACTCAGTGATCTGGCTGCAGCAATTTGGGCATGACCACTGAAATTTCTGAACACTTTTCAAAGGTAGCACTTTCTGTACAGGAAACAGCATTTTTCTTGCTTTTTTTCTTCATACTGTTGTCTGTGTCAATAAAACCCAAACACAGACTTCTGGGTGAAGAATTAATGGCAGATTATGTTGTCTGCATGGAGTCCATGGCAGAGAAAGCTTTGACAGGGAAAGTAGCCACCTAGGAGGGAGCTCCAGCTGGCAGAAACATCTCTCTGGGTGAGGAGAGAAGTGCAAGGTTGCAAACATAGGCTCGGGAATGTTGCTCCTGATTAAGAGACTGCAGAAACTGTAGCGATCCAAAGCGAGTGGTGGGGGTGGTTGGTCCACAGGTATAATATCAGGCTCAGCCACCAGAGTGTCCTTTAACATCAGGACACTGGACCTGCAAAACCTCACTTTCTTAAGCTTATTTAAACTATAATTTAAAATCAAAAGAGATCTTTCGATCAGCTGTGAAGTTAGTTTCAGTGAGTTGCCTTCTTTTCATGAATAAGAAGAGAGAAGGAGACTATTTGTGAGCTTCAATGCAAACAGCATAATCAGGATTGTGTTTCAAAAAGTTAAGAATGAACAGAGGGTACAGTAAATTTAAAAGTAGAAGATTTTAAAAATGGAAGACTTCTTACTTTGTGCTGATGAAAGTGCTTTTGAGAATATTGAAGCTGCTGGGTGGTGAGATTAGATGTTTGTCAGAAAGTGTTTTGGTTACTTGAAAAGGAACTGACTAAGATAAGATGAAGAAATATTTACTGTGCTGTTGTGAAAGGTTTAAGTTGCTAACTTGTTAGAGAGGCAGCTTAGAATTTTACAATGTAATATTACCACCAAATGGACAAAGAGGAGAACTGCAGATACAAACTTCGAAGAACTATAAAGGGGGAGATTTTACTTTTATTATTGCTTATATAATTGACAGCAACTTTTAATAAGATAACAAGTACTAAAAAACCAGGAAAAACAATGGAAACAAGGAAGATGTCTATGGATCAAATCACAGAAAGGACAAGATCTCCAGAAATGCTACAGAAATTACTGGAAGAGATTAAATTTGTGAGAAGTGATATGGTAAATAAGAAAGGTTTCACTAAAATGAAGAAATAGTTGCAAGAAGATTTGAAAAAAAGAGGTGAAAGAGATTTTAAAAAGCAGTACATCAATGGACTGGTGATATAAAATTAATTACAGTTGCCCCTTCATATTCACTGAGGTTTGGTTCCAGGATCCCCCGTGGATACCAAAATCCATGAATATTCAAGTCCTATTATATGCAGTGGCATAGCAAAATGGTGTCCCTTATATAAGATGGCAAAATCAAGCTTTGCTTTTTGGATTATTATTTTTTAAGAATATTTTCAAGCAGTGTATACTTAAATCCATGGATAACAAATCCATGGATATGGAGGGACAACTGTCATGACAAAGTGGAAATTTTGGAAAACAAAACTGATATCATAAATAAAGAGATGAGGAAAAGTTGGATAACATGGCAATTACTGGAACTGAGGTTTTTTTTTTTTTTTTTAAGATTTAGAGCAATTTTGGAAGATCCTGGATAACATATTAGAGAAAAGATAGTTAAATGACTGGCAGATTTTCTGGAAAAAGAAAAAGAGATTATGAATTCAGAGACTGATAAAATTTATAGAATTAATATATAAGTTGCAATGTTAAGAAATCTTCCTAGGGATGTACTTGTTTATTTTGTAAGAAAAAAGACAAGGGACCAAGTCTGGCACCAGCACTTTGAAACTAGACTGAAGACAGATAGAGATTGGAAGTAATTTTAGTTTTTGTTGTATGTAGGGTAGTTATGTAGTGATAAGAGAGAAACATAGGATTGAGAGTATGAGTGACTTTTGGGGTGATAAAGTAAGTTACGTCTTATGAGATTGTGTAAGTAGATGTTATATGTTGTTAAATTGTTTGTATATATTGTTATTCTGTGTTTTTAAATATGTGTCGCTAACTTAATAAAAATTAATTTTTTTAAAAAAAAAAACTAGACTGAAGATTGACAGTATGGATGTTGTAGTGCTTAAGGAGACTGATTAGAATACTGAGGAAGAGAAAAAACTATTTCTTTCTGACACATAAAGCTTAAACAGAAAAACATTCAGTTTAGATGGGACAAATTGAAGAAGAGAAATGGATGAAATGCAGATGAGACTACAGTAGAATTGCAACAGAGACAACAAGAAGAGGAAGAAGTGGAAGCAGAAGAGAATGTTTTTACATTAGGTGTGGCAGCAATGAAATTGGAGTGGGGGGCTTCTCCTGATAAACATGTTTAAGAGGCTTATTGCACACTGAAGTAAAGTGGCAGGGCATCTGGAAGGTTTTGCATTCCATGCTGCCTTACTGTACGACATTGTTCTTCTGGTATTCTGCCATTCTGATCCTGTGGGAAACGGAGCTAAAATTGCATGTTTTTACTAACGGATTTTTCTAATTAGTAAAAGATGTGGGTTTAATTCCATCTCCCATGGAAACAGAATGGCAGAACACCAGAAGAACGCTGACATCATGTAGTAAAATAGCATGGAAAGTGGAACCTTCTGGCTGCCTTGCTGCTTTACTTTGGTGTGCAATAAGCCTAGAGAGATAGCTGGAATTTTTTAGAACCTAAACTATGTGCGTCTTTAAAAAATCTACTACAGATGTGAAGATACTACTTTGAGAAATCTCATTGTGATTAATTCTCTCTCTTGCTCTCTCTCTTTCTCTTTCTCTGTGCCCCTTCAAGTCACCTGTTGACTTATGGTGACCCCATGAATTACATGGGGTTTTATCAGGCAAGGGATACTCAGAGTTTTGGTTTTGCCAGTTCATTCCTGGAATCTGAAATATAGCCTACATTCTAGAGATATTTACATGACAGAAAAGAATGGTTTCAGATAAAGCTGTTTGAAAAAATATCTGCTACTCCCACCTATCTTCTGAACCTCTTCCTAAACTGTAATGTCCCTTTTTAGACATTCCTCAATGTACAGTATTTCAGAGAACTCAAGCTAATATTTATAATGGCATGCTCATCAGGTCCCCATTATATTCTCCATCTCTTTTTCTGTATGCCCCCGTATAATTCAGTTTTGTGTTTTTTTTTCATTTTGGACATCAGTAAAGTCTCAAGTATTTAAGCAATAATCCTTTGGTTTCCTCAGCTGCATTTAGAATCTGTATAGAATTATAGAATGGATACATCCCATAATTTAGAAAATGGTATGAGAGTAGATTTTTGACACACATTTGACACACATTCTGGACATTTGTTTTCAGGACAGAAAAAATATATTTTCAAAGTCAAAACACCTACATCATGCTTAGACTGCATTCAGGTGTAGCCAACTATGTATTCTTGCTATAGGAATGGGGCTAGGTGACCAACAAACAACTGTATGGCTGATTAGAAGGTCATTCATGTTACATCACCAGTGTATTGGTTTGAAGTCAGCTCTTTTCAGTAAACTAAACAGTTTGCTCAGTTTTCAATGTGTAGTTTGAGGAGATTTTCAGACTACACTGTTATAGTGTTACTATTCCACTTTAACTGCTCTGGTTGCCTCCTGTGGAATTCTGGGGTTTGTAGTTTAGTGAGGCCTAAGAGCTCTCTGGCTGAGAGTTGCAAATACCCCTCCCTAAACTGCAAATCCCATGATTCAACAGGAGGCAGCCATAGCAAATATAGTAGAATAGTAACACTGTGGAGATTATCACACTACAGCGTTATAGTGCTATTATTTCACTTTAACTGCTCTGACTGCCTCCTGTGGAATCCTGGGATTTGCAGTTTAGGGAGGAGCATTTAGAACTCTCAGCCAGAGAGCTCTTAGGCCTCAGTAAACTACAAACCCCAGAATACACAGCATAGCAGTAAAAAGTGGAATAATAGCACTATAACACTGTAGTGTGATAAAGTTGTATAACAGTGTTGTCTGAAAATCTAGTCGTCCCCCTGCTTAGAACCATGGGCCAGAAGAAGCTGCAGAAAAAGAAACTCCATATCTGACTACCCATCCACATGGTCTCAGGCTCATAATCATCTCTGTATCTGAACCATATTTGATTTTACTTTTGTGCTCTTTCTGGCATCCACCCGTCATTCAGAAACATATGAATATGGCTATGTCATTTATAAATAAATTTAACAAAAATCTGTGGGTCTCTCTTTTTAAAACTAGATGCTGTTTTAAAAAGCCCATAGTATAGCATACTGCTGATTAAACAAAACAGATGAAACTGAGCCAGCAGAGAAGGCATAATCCTTCAAGTCCCCTCAGTATGTATTCCCAGGTGAACTGAATGGACTCTAAAGAAAAATGTGTATTTTAATAACTTTTAAATCCCTATTGCTCTGACACTAGCTTCAAAACAAACAGCAAAAGAAGCTTGAGAAAGCACTGTAACCTTTTCAATATTCTTCATTAAACTCTACCATATATGATCCCCAGAGTGAACTGCATCATCAAATCAATGGCACCAAAGCTGGCTCTGATTTATGAAAGACCTCGCCACGCCGTCTTCATATACTATTTATTTAAGCACCAAAATGTCTTACCTATAGATCCTTAAGTAATTACACACTGAGAAGACTCACACAGTGCAGCTTTTCAAGCAAAGGAAGTGGGCATTTCAGAGACAAAAAGACATTTACAATTGAATTCAAGCTTATACTATGGAATTTAGGTACAGTTTGCTTTGTGTGTGTTTTTTAAGGAAACAGAGTAGGTTTGGCAATTTTAAAAAAGGTCCCTTAGGACACCTAGCAAACAATTCAGTGTGAATGTATTTCCACCGCAGTGTGGAATAGGGGAGAATCCTAAGACTGAGGCCATTGCAGCTACATTTTTCTTATACTGTTAACCCCTTTCCCCTCCTTATTTGTTGTCCTGTTCCCCTGCTTTCAACATCCCTTTGTCCTGTCCATCTTACTTAGATTGTAAACTCCACTGGTACAAGACCATGCAACATCTTTGCTCCTCTACAGCATTTAGTTGACATTAAATGTGCATGGCTTTCTTTTAAACTTGATGCTTTAGTTTTTAAATACTTTTTTCAGAGTGGATTAAATAAAATGTTAATCTATGTAAAATATAAACTATTCTGAACATTCAAAGACTGTGCAGAGGATATTCTGTGGCAAAATGGACAAAAGAAGAATTAAACTGAATTTATGAAAACAATTTAATTTCAACATGAGGTGGCATGATACAGGATAGCTGTACTGTATGTACAAATCACCTTTTGCCACCTGTGCAAAACATGTTGACTGGAGTTGACTCCAAATGTAATCATATTTATACCTGAGCCATTAAAATCAAGTCCCATTGATTTCATCGGGTTTATTTATTTATGATGAAACATGGAAACAACTGAATAAACTGTTTGAAATGTTATGCTATTTTTAAAGCAGTAACAACTCTCTTATCACATTTGACTTAAAATATAACTTGACTTAGGCAAATTAAAATGTGTTGCAATATTTTATATGTAATAATCCACAAAAGTATCCACTATGGAAATCTACTAAACAGAGAGAGAGACAGAGAGCATAGTTGATATAGAAACATTTATGTTGTTGATTCGACATTCTTCATTGCCATTACTCCTTCAGGCAAAATATCTCTATTTCACATACCTAGAGGGAAAATACTTATGCCATAAATTTTCCTACGTCTTGTAGGAATGTTCAAACAATTGGCTCTATAAGCATAGACTTCAATCATATCACCTACAAACATGCTCGTCCATCACTTTAGAAACAGCAATAACTCTTTTTTCTCCCATAACTAGAGAAACTACACCATATTTATCAACTTTTTAAAGTGAACTTGCCAATATGTCATTTCCTTGATTAGTTAAAAATGACAGACCCTTTGGTTTAATAGAAAACCAGAACACTATCTGTAATGGACAATTCCTAGAAACTAATCACTTCTAGGAAACGTGGATGCCTTGTAGAAGGCACTACTTTATACTTGGATAAAAAGAAAACTTCTATCAAAAATGTTGACTTGGTTGCCTGTTATTTCCACTTTGTCAGTGTCTTTTTGTTGTCTGAAGCCGCAATTCTTTTTTTAGTTAAACGGACTTGCACTCAGTTGATTTTACATGTAAAATAAAAAGATAAAAAAGCACTCAAGAGGGCTACAGTACATTATGATCCTCAGAATAGTTGAGATTAATTCTGAAGCCTAAGAAGAAGCTTTTGAAAAGCAAATATAGGAATATAGTAGCCCTGCTGAATCAGACCATGCTTCACTGTTACTGTGTTCCTAGTTGCTATGGTAATTGTCACCTGTTAGTCTTTCTTCAGGTTATGGGCCTCTCTTGACTAGGGTAGTCCTTGGATAGCAAACACACAGTCCACCATCAAAGACATACCTGAACCTCGCAGAGTTTATATTTTCTTGACTTAGCTCTCAAGATCTCTGTACCACCTCTGTGTACATGATGAGTTGTAGTATGAAGGGAATATATATCCAATTACAGGCATATCTCAGTTAACGCAGCCACTCATATAAAGCTCCTTAAAAAAAAGTTTTTTTACACCCACTAAGCCTCCATTTTCCTCTTTATCCTCTGTCTAGTTGGACTTTCTTTAGCAGTACCTCTACTGAGAAAATGGTGAAGGAGGGCTGGAGAAACAGACTTTTGGTATTGGGTTGCTGCAGCATGTTGTTGCAGTATGTAATGTACGCAATATCGCTCCATTTCAATCTTCAAGGAGAATCAAGTTCTCAGGAGAATATTCCAACATCTGAGCTGTACTTTTTTTTTGATAAAAATCCAATTTGGCTCCTGTAGGGGCACAGATACCAACTATCAAAGTTTTGACACCTTAGATCTCAACCCCTTTCAGCAGCTATTCTATGATTCACATAGATCAGAACTCCGCTCTTCTTATACATCAAAGCAGAAAAACATTGTCCCAATTTCCAGTTTTTAAGAGTTTCTCATCTTTTTGTCTTATATGTGCCTCCCACAAACATATCATATCTTGTTTCAGTTTCTCTAGATATGAAATATATGTCTTTCATTAATACCTATTACATTTCATATTAAAAACATTAGCTCCATTATTTGGTCTTTTCAGTATGGAGTTCTAAATCCATATCACCTAATCCAGATTGGCCTTTAGCCTCTTCGGTATCTGAAACTTTCCTTCATCTGCAGTTTATTTATCATCTCTTCTTTTCTGATAGTCAGCCAGATTTTCTCAATAAATCTTCAAAAATTCCTTTGCCTTCTGAATCGTATCCAAGCTATATCTTCTTTTGTTGAATCTAAATGATATTCCCTCCAACTTCTCCTATCTAAATGGAATCTCAAATATCTTCAATTTATCAGTTAAAAATGAGTACTATCTTTTATTCAAAATTCTTGTAAGGATATCATTATAAAGAATTAATTCCTCATCATCCATAATCAGCTTACTCAATTGATGCTGTTGAAGTATCAAGTCTCTTGTTTTCCTTTTGGCAAAGTAAATAATCACATCTCTGGGTAATTTATGCTGTCTGGCCACTTTTGAATGTACTCTGATAATCTTGTCAATCTCTAAATTATTTTATTCACTGGTATCTCCAAAAATTCAGCCAGTGAAACAGTAATCCTCCTTGAGATATCTTCATTCTGTTGTTCATTCTGCTGCAGTCCCCTCACTCTCATGCACTTCTCTCTTCCTTTGAGATCCAAAATAGCAAGATCATCTCAAATTTTTCTCTCTTGTTTAGATTTTCCCATTGAATCTTCCAAATACTAAGTTTTGTTCTCCAAAGTCTCCAGCTTCTGATTCATCTGGACCATTTCCCCTTTATCTTCTCCATAGAACTTTTCATTTTCCAAAATTCAGCTCTGAGCTCCTTTCTCATCTACTTAATTTTCCCCACCAGTTGTGCTATGTCCTCATTTGGCCTTTCAGGTTGATCCATAGATGGTCTTCTAGCCCCTTTTGTCGCCATTTGTCTTGTAATCATTCAAATTCCCAATGTAAGCTCGTTAAGATTCGATGTGGCAGCTTTTTGACAGTTAAAACTCTCATTGTAAAATAAATTCCCCAGTCCCTCTTTTTCTCCTCTCCCTACATCTCCTAGTTGTAGTCACCTTCTTCCTCCTTCCTAGTCCCATTCCCTAGACCTCTTTCTCCCTGCTTCCCAATTCTCCTGGCTACAGTTGTCTTCACTCTCCTTTCCTATCCTTCTCTTTCTCTCTCTCACCATCTTTCTCCCTTGTTTCTACTTCTCCTAGACTTATCCAGCCACTGTTTATAGGTCTGATAGAAACATGCCTAGCCCATCATTGTTTTCCTCACCAGGAAAATGTCTGTTTCAGTGGAGATTCTGTACCTGATCTAGAACTCTGATTTTCTAGCATTCTTGCTTGTATAGACAGCCGGTATGTGAACCTTTCTGCTTCAGACTAGTCACTTTTAAAAGAAACCCAGACTGCCCAGTTTGTTTGTTTGTTTTTAAAGTGTTTTTGTTGTGTACCTTCAAGTAATTTCTGACTTATGGTGACCCTAAGGCAAACCCTGTCACAGGGTTTTCTTTGTGAGATTTGGTCAGAGAGGGTTTGCCATTGCCATTCTCTGAGGCTGAGAGAGTGTAACTTGCCCAAGGTCACCTAATGGGTTTCCTTGGCTCAGCTGAGATTTGAACCCCAGGGGTTGTCTAAACAGTGAAATAAAACCTCATAGAATTTGCTGGGAATCCTACCTGTCTAAATGATATCCCACATAAATCCACAGTATTCAGATGGGTCAGGGCCCAAAATGGCAAAAAACAATACAGGAAAAGCCTTTGTGGCTTTTCCCATATTTTTTTTAAAACAATGAGGGGGTGCGCATTCCTGCTCATTAGGACAAGCAATTCACTTTGAATCACTTACCCATACAAGAGGAAGCGCAAAGCTAATTGGCTGGGTGAGCGTGGGGATGGGGCTTGCTAACAGGGCAAGTGCCCACTGCTGCCATGTTGGATTTTTACCTTAGTGAGTAATCGCTAAGGCAATAAAATGGGGTGTTTGGTTTCCCCCCCCCCTGTCCTTTTAGCTCAGAAAATCACTCTATCGCTCCAGCGCACCTTAGACAAAGGTTTGTTTGTTTGTTTGTTTGTTTAGTTCAGTAGTGGCGAATAACTCAGTCACACCTGCCATCTGACATATGAAGCTTATGGGGGCTGCTGGGCAAAAATCAAAGTCAAGGTAAGTCGCTGCTGCTGCAAAATGCCATTACTATGAGGTACTCCATTCCACCCCTCATATAGAAGGGGTGCTAGTATCCCAGAGTCATAGTGCAACACTCAAACCACTACCCCACACCAGCTCTAGCATTAGATCACCCGATTTAAGCAGTGAGGCAGATATGAGAGTGTATTGCAAAAGAACAGGAAGAGGGTACATGAGTTCCACAGGCTGCATGTGACCCATATGAATCTAGATATCATTAATCACATTTAGTAATTCCAAATCTTGTTAAAAACTTCTAGAACTTGTTATATTTAAATATTAAAAAACTGTAAAGAAATGTGCATCAATAACAATCACAATGGCAAAATTTGACTGAATATATTTTTATTATTCTTTATAATTCAGTACTCCATGGCCCAAAAGAAACAGCTATTTTTTTTAAAAAAAATGCATTTAGTTTATGTATTTGGTAGATAAAACTGTCATTGCAGCCTGTCAAATTACCCTGGAGTAAAATTAATGTGAGAACAAAATAAGGGCTTAAGACTTTTATTCATTTTCACACATTTTTTTTAATGCTTTATGCCACACAGCAAAGGACCCTTTTCCAATCCTCCTTTCACCATGGTTTCATTAAGACAGAAATATAAATATAGCTGCAATTGAGAATTTAAGAAAGAGAAAAGATGCCACCAGACTTGGATAATGAAAGGTGATTATTCTCTCCCACACCATATCAACACATCACAGAGAGCAGTTCAGAACATTCTTCCCATTATAACTTAAGAAATGCTGAAATGTAAGAAAGTGAGAACAAAACAAGATTTCAAAATATGGATTAAATTTTAATAAGCAAGAGTAACCAAAACTAAATGCTACAGGAGGACATAAAGAAGCATCTAATCTGTCCCTGGTCTGGATTTATCTTTGCTCTCACATAGGAGTGAGTATCTTGGTTAGCAAAGAAAGAAAGAAAGAAAGAAAGAAAGAAAGAAAGAAAGAAACCATAACCTGTTCCCTGAACTAATAAGTTCAAGAAAAGGATTAGATGTGATATAATTACATCATTTATACTGTATACAACATTTAATTTCCTCCTGTCATGTCACCATCCTAATCATAAACTTAATTGCACCAATTTCATCATGGTGTTTATAAATACAATTTGTCAACAAAGCTTTTTGCTATCCAGCTAAGAAGCTGATGGTGAACTGACCAAGTACATGTGGTTATTTTAAATGTCCACTGTAATGCCATGGGTTTTCATATTATGACTGAATTCTGCCAGCTTAGGATCATACAGCTTGCTAAATTATGTGAAACTTATTAGATAGAATGGAAAAGCTGATACTTTTCAGCTAAACAAATGTTAACATTGGGCTAATAAAAGGACTTTTCCTACATACAATTGTTTGAATAGAAACTCAAATTTTGATGAAAAGTCTTGGCAATGTGAAGAAATTTTCTCCACTTCAGTAATTTCTTTTTTACACTCATGATAAAAGTTTTGCTTATTTATTTATATAGACTTTGGTGACACTGACTTCACTTGCCTTCAGTAGCCAAATCTGATTGTCTATCTAGCATTGTGATGCATGATCAATGACTGGGCAAGATCATTGATATGACTAAACTAAGGAAGAATTGTCATTTGATGGTAGATGCAGGAATAAGGAGACCAGACCCAAATAAAGAGACCACACATATAGCTGGGATATAAAAGGCTGGTTTTATTTAGCTATAACCTATTTACCCCATTCTGAGAGATCTGCATTTGGGGAGCAATGTAGTGTGGAAATTGTTGGGGCAGGAGGCCAACTCCAAGACCCCCTCCCCAACTTCCCTTGGACAAAAACACCTGAACCCCAGGGAGAACTCATAAGCTGGGTTGCTCCCCAGTCAGTCCACATCTGGAAGGCCAACCCAAAGTATCCCCTCAATTTGCATAAATTAAAGGGAGGGGTTTATCCCTCAGGCCAGCCCCAAAGGAGGTCACTTTCCCCACCCCTCAGTTCGCAGGAACTAAAGGGGCAGTTCCAGCTCCCCCCTTCACCTCCAAAAGGGGTGCCAAAGGTGCTCACTGAACTACCAAAATCTCCCCCTCTACCTGCCATAGAAAAGGGGCAAACATCTGCTTAGCCCCTTTCCCCCACCAGATCGTCCAATAGGGACCTCAAATCCCCGTTGCAGATCTCCCAGAAAATTAAATGCCCTACATTGAACAAAAAAACCTCATCAGCCCTATGAAGAGCAGGCTTCTTAAATAATTACAGTAGGATCCCCGTATCTCCAGGGGATTGGTTCCAGGCCCCACCATGGATAACGAAATCCATGGATAATAGTGAACACCATATTACAAGTTTCCTTTGTTAAAGTACCATCCTTTGTCTTGCTCCCAATGAGATGCAGCACATAAGAAATGTATCAACAGATGTTGCTTCTATTCTATTCTTTTGGGTCATATTTTAAAAATATGCTCTTATCTACAGTTTGTATTTCTTAGTGGAACAGGAATAAAATCCAGATTAGTATTTTAATTCAAATGGACCAAAGCCACCTACCTCTTCACTGAAACTCAATGAGGAGCTAAGTGGCTGTTCTGAAAAACAACATGGGGTAGGAGAGCTGGGCAGTGGAAGAGCCTCCCTAGTTCATTTGCTATAATAGTGATGGATGCTCCACAGCCGCATGACAGGCTGTTATTGCAACTTGCTTGACAGCCAGAGTTGAAATTTTGATCTATTAGCCTTTTGTTTCTTTTGTGAAATGCACAAGGAAAGCATCCAGGTAGAATTTTGGCAAACATACCGTATAACACTGAGGGGAGATTCTTGGTGATTTGAGGAATATGTACCCTAATTTGAGGGGTATCTAACCTGAAGCTTAAAAACATCTCTACAGTTACACAACACTACATGTTATATTATCAGCAGAGTACACTTGGAAGTATCGGGAAGTATCATAATAAAACTTCTTTAGTCTTTTGTCCTGTTAGCTCCACCCTGTTTACACTACCAGCAAGTAATGTCAGCATATTCATGTGCCAATTCAGGCCTCTTCAGATCCACAACAGCACTGCTGAAAATGTGCTACCGGTATTTCTTATTTGTATTTTCAAATGACTGGTAGTTCACTTCCCATGTTTAAAAAAAAATGAAAAAAGCCAAATTTTAATAAAGAAGGGTGCATGCTTTATAGAAGAATCACTGCTCCTGAAGGTTTCCCAGAGGAGTATTATTCTCTCTGCCTGGAAGGAAAAAAATAGAATCTATTATATTCTATATATATGGGGCAAGGATACAAAAACCATGTGAGGGGTTCATTTGTTCCAAGGGCCATGTATGGCTCACCTCTAGTTTACACAGACTGTTAGTAGTTCTCCAGGATTTCTACCATTACCTTGCTGTACACTAAGGAAACACGTCTGTAGTTTTTCAGAGACCAATAATGTATGGGGATATAATTGATAAATGCACTCTGCTTAATTCAATAGTTTCTTCCAGCATGTTCAGACAAGGCCTTTATCATGTTATGGCCTTCCCCTTTCACTGAATTTATGGGGTCTTTGGGTAGCAACGTCTTCCAGTGGTAACCTTACCACAAGAAATTTGTTAACAAGGAAAAAAAAAATGGATTTGGCAGTGTGAGGAACCTTCCATCTGGAAATGGCCATATACATTTTTTTACATGTATATTATAATTTAATCTATTCTTAGCAGTAAAATAGCATTTTCTTTAAGCATTTAATAATTTCTTATCCATCACCAGTGGCAGCTGGTGGCTCCCATGTCTGTGGAGCAGTGAATCCATTCCAGGTTTTATCCAAAGCTTTACATGAGCTATCTAAGGTAATGAACCCCAGCTTCAAAATAGGTTCAACACCGTGGACAGCTCCTTTATCGCTATCAAAAACTTCAGGTGGATTCACCATGCTACTGACATAGGAGCTACCACTGCTCAAAACATAGTTAATATCCAAAAGTTGAAGTAAGACTAAGACTCAGAGCTTTATCACACTACCCTGTTATAGCACTATTATTCCACTTTAACTGCTATGGCTGCCTCCTGTGGAATTCTGGGGTTTGTAGTTTAGTGAAGCCTAAGAGCTCTCTGGCTGAGAATGCTAAATTCCCTTCCTTAAACTGCAAATCCCTGGATTCCACAGGAGGCAGACAGAGCAGTTAAAGTGGAATAGTAATGCTGAAACAGTGTAGTGCAATAAGCATCAAAGGAGATTATCAGATGTGCCAATTATCCCAGGACAGGGACGACAGGAGATCGTTAAAAGGCTTTTTCTTCAGACGACGTCATCCCTGTCCTGTCCTGGTCCCATTCTGCTTTCATTCACCCCCTCTCCATCTTATTAATGATTTAAATTGTTAATAGAGCACCCGTTCAGTCTCTGTGACAGAATTACGGGCGACTGAAAAGGTGCCCTGTTATGCTGGTGCAATGCCAGCTGCGGTGGGAGGTCCCTCCAGAAGACTTCCAGGTGAGAACGGGACAAGGAGGTAAGTGACACCCCCTTTCCCTCTCCCCAGTTACTTGTAATTTTTATAGTGTGTTTTGGGGCTTGGTTTTCTTTTTTAACATTTGGTTGGGTTTTTATTTTTAAATTTCCTACATGATTGTTCTCCCGCGAGAATGGGCGGGATTTGTTTTACGGGTTGTGAATGCAGCTTTACAACAGCTGCATTCATTCATGGCCAGCAGAAGGGAGGGGGAGCAGTTTCTATCTCACCATAAGGTAGGGGTGAGAAAACTTTTTCTTTTAATTGTTACAGGGACGGGAGTGGGGCAGGAGTGGGTCGGGTGGGGGGTACCATGACAGGGATGGTTTCTGAGGGCCCATCTGATAATCTCTTTAGTGTTATGAACTGTTATAGCTAAGAATCTATTTTCTTAGATGCATAATGTGCAAAATGAATTCCAGTTTGTAGAGTTTAAGCCAGGTAGTATTAAAACATTGGAGCTGAACCAAAATTTCTTCTGCCCCTTTTCTGAAAAGTTGGGAAACGTTCTTTCAATTGCGGGGGAGGGAATTGAACAGGAGCAAACTGTTCACCTCAATTATCAGTTAAAGTGATTGCACTCTCCCCTACTCCTAAGTACCAATTATTTATTCTTATTCTTACTTAGTAGACACCAGTGGAAGGGCAGTAAGCATTGCTCCTTTCCCTCTGAATGTGGTTTCATGATGAGATCACATTTGGAAGCCAAATCAGGATGAGGGAAACATGCAATGGGATCTTAGAAAAACAGGAAGCACAATCTCTGACACTATTCGTATTATATAGCCAATGGCTGCCCAAAACCAAAAAAGGAAACAAGGATGTGGTTCTATGATCATTTCCCTTCCAGATCCTGTTTGAGCAAAAGACATTTTGAAAAGAACTTTTGGTTTAGCTAAAACAAAAACACTAAAACACTTAAAATAAGTTTTACTATTTTTGTTGTTGTTGTTCAATAGGGATGTTGTGCTAGAGTTCTTTCCAGTGTTACCCATATGTACATTTCAAGAAGTGAGAAATATTTATGCATAGTGAACTGTATGAAGAATTGCTAAAAGAAGCAGTTGTGGTTTTAAGAACCAAAAACTATCAATACAATTGGTTAAAATATCTACGTATTTAATACGTATTTCCCAGCTGATAGAAAAGATGCTTTTCATCTTTTGTTGAAGCACTATTTATGCTGTATTCATGTTGCAGACAGACAGTATAATCTCCTTTCTGTGCAACTGACAGCACACAGAGATGCTCAGTGTAAAGCTCAATGATGTACAAGGAATTTGTCTGCTATGAGATAACTGGTCCCTTTCTTAACCCTCTTCTGATGGATTGTGAGAGGCAGGCAAAATAACAATCTGCTGCCTGCCTGATATGTCATTTCTGAGCTCTAAAAAGAGGAGGACCCAGATGTTATAAAAGGTGAAATCATTTATTTAGAGGAAAAAAGTAGGAGAAGGGATACACACGCGCATGGAATACCAAATGAATAAGATTTTCCTTGAAATTGTGCATTTGCATGGCCATTAATGTTAGCAACTTTTGCGTGCCTAATTTTAGATCTCTAAAATTAAAGAAAAACATCACAAATCCTTCTCTGAAAATTCAGAAACAGCAAGGATGCTGCGCCCACCTCTGTGAACTATAGCATCCTTTGTCACTTAGCCATAGCATAGGCTTTTTTCTCCTGAAGAAAGCTGATAGAAAGAAAATCAACTCATTTGAGATGTGGTGCTGGAGAAGAGTGCTGCAGATACCATGGATGACCAAAAAGACAAATCAATGGGTCCTAGAGCAAATCAAGTCTGAACTCTCCCTGGAAGCCAATATGACTAAATTGAGGCTGTTGTACTACAGCCACATCATGAGTAGGCATGACTCAATAGAAAAGACAATAATGCTAGAAAAGGTGGAGGGCAGTAGAAAGAGAGGAAGGCCATATACCGGATAGATAGAGTCAATCAAGGAGGCCACAGCCCAGAGCCTGCAAGACCTGAGCAGAGCAACTGAGGACAGGAGGTCTTGGAGATCTCATTCATAGGATCGCCATGAGTCGAATTTGACTTGAAGGCAGTTAACAACAACATCAGTGAACATGTGATTCATGAAAAAAGGACATGTTTTTCTCTCACCAGTAAGAAATCAAAACAAATATAATTCTGGGATGGATGAAACAAAACCTGATGTATTGAAAAGCCTGATCCCTGTCAACTCTCAGTTTAAACACTACATATTAGCTGTTATTTCTATGACAAAGAGTGCTGTATTCTGTTGTTGTACATGTTGCATGTGGTTGCTTTTGCAAAACCTGAAAGAGTTAATCTAGAGACCTTTCTCCAGTTACTCTAGGTAAATATGACAAGTTACATCAAATGTATCTTATTCTCCACAGGAGTTCTGCCTCATTGCGGTTTCAAAACTTGAATTACAAGACATAATTCTTGCAGCATTTGCATATGTTAGATTTGCACACTCAAGGGATTTTTTGTTTCTATATTTCTCATCCATCTCTAGTATTAAAGGATCCTAGCCACATTCTGAGGGGCTTCAATACAATATTGTAATACAGACTTCCTCACTCTAGATACCATAACTCCACCCCATGGATACAGTTTCATGACAAAATCATGCTGGGGCTTTTCTACATTGTCATTAAATGTCCATTCTCTCATGGTTTTCCCAGAGGACAAGTATGAGCCTCCTGAGTCTGAGGATAGCAAGGAACTAGTTGCACCTCAAGACCCAGGACCCTCAGGGGTAATAGGAAATATACTCCTGGACAAAGGGACCATGACCTCAGCATTGGAAGAGGGGGGTGGACCACCTCCTGGTCAATGGAAGCAACTCCATGTGAAAAAATAATCTTAGCTCAAGGCTCCCAGAAAGAGTGCTTAGCTCCAGGCGAGGTCTCCTTGGAAGTAAGGGCATTCCCCTTTTCCATTTCCAACCTCCTTCACATGACTTTTGGGGTTACAAACCTACCAGCTCCCACTCTCCTGGATACCAATGTCCTTAGGGTGTTCTGTCTCCCCTAACCATGGTATGGCTAGTTCTTGAGAGAACATTTCACACAAAGAAGCACAAACCTTCCTCTCAGTCTACAAGTCCATGTTTGACTATACAAGCACCCCCTATCTTTGTTCTAAAGTAGAAGCAGAGCCTGGTCCAGCAACAGACTATTCAGAATGTTGCTAGGTTTTTTTTTCCTGATCTAATGCAATTTCAGATACTGACTCCAGCAACAGGTACCATAGATGCATGGGAATAAGTTTCCATAAATATTCTCAAAACAACTTAGCCTGATTCCCCCCCCCCTCACAATAACGAGGCTGCAGCCTCATCTGGGACCCCAGTCCCTGATAAAGCTTATAATTCCTCTAGCATATTAGCCTGTGATCTATATTTCCTAAAATGGGAAGATATGGATAGGCAAAGAAGGTTGGATCCTGAGTTTGTACAGTGCAAAAAAAAAAGGGCGGGGGGGAGCACTAGGTATTTTTCCTCTCACACAAGAACAAAAGACAAAGCCCTAATGGAGTTGCATTCTAATATAGACAACCTAACGGGAGTGTCTTGGTGTTTTGAGTCACATGTTCTTAACAAGGGCAAGTTTTTAAAATTTGAATGACATATTATGAGCAAGCATGGTTGATATGTATTAGACGGGGCCACCACTAGATCTCATATTTTGGCCCTGATATCTCAGGGCCTGGGATACTCCTGATCTAGCAACCCTATGAATTGCCAAATCCAAACAAGAACCAAAGAAACATACAAATCCAAAATCCTTTTGCCTTGCCCTTTTATTTTCTTAATGGTGCATCTGTACAGGTGTACTCAGAGGTTTCTCAGCACATACAGTAATCCTGTTTTTTTCAGGGCTCTCAACTGCAAAAGAACCTACACAAACTGAGTTGTACATGTTTACAGCTGTAGTCACTTTTTAAAATGGACATATGAATGCACTTCGAGAGCAAGGTCTGCTGCTACTCCATTCTCCCACCTCCAATGTGCTTATTCCCTACTTTTTTAAGGTCTGAAGAGAGTTTATATCAATTTGGTCATAGGAATCAAACCTTGATGAGGGAAGATACATGCCCAATATATGAAACAATTTTTCCAAGCAAGAACGGAAATCTGTTCATTTAATTGTCTCATTTTAAGAAAGAAATTGGACTATACTACAAGAAAAACCCGAAGTTGAGCTTGTCTCATGCTAAAGAGAATGGACTACAGAAAAGTGACCTGTCCAAGAGCTTAGTAGTCCTACTGAAACAAGTGAGAACAGTGCCAGAGGATAGAAAAGCTATTTATTTTGATGGGACTTGAGCAGGTTAACCCCAAGGGGTTTGTGACACATGAAAACTATTCCCACATCATCTTCTTCCCCTGAAATGTGTTTCTGTCATGTCTTATCAGAGTATGAACTCCTTGGGACAAGTGTAGGGATTATTTCTGGGCTCCAACTCTGCCCCAATAAATATGACTAAACACGTCTATTGGCAGAAGGTTCAATATCTATCCTCTGTACTTGAAATGTACTGTATTGAACCATAAGCAAGCACCTGAAAATTACTTCTTGTGCTTGTTGCAAGGGAAAGAGAAGGAGGATAGACTCTTAACTGGAAATTGAGCTGAGCTCTCCAGAAGATTATCCAGCCACACTATATATACTTCTTATAAGTGAACAAAATGACAAGGAGAATTAGTGATAGTGCCACTTCTCAAAAGAGTGGGGTTTCAAACAGTGAATTTTCAAAAGTTCCTTTTGTGTCTGATCTGCTTTCCCAAAATTTCAAAAGGTCCGCTATTACATTTTAAAATGTCCATGACACATCCCTGAACTTACATTGGCAAGCATATTGCTGGGAAGAACTAAAGGCAATAAAATTGTAATGGCTGTCTGATCCGATAGGAATGCACAGCAACATCCAAGTGGTACAAAGAAGTATACAAAATGTCATACCACTCCCTTCTTTCCATTCTACACACAAAGCCAAATGGATCAACAGTTAAATCTTACTTCAACATTGGCCACAGGTCCTCCATCACACCTGAGGAAACAGGCTAGTTTAGAGGGCACATACAACTCAGTCCTCCCATATGCTGCTGTTGCTGCTTTTCCTTGTTCCCACACTGTACAAATGTCTCGAATTTGCACTTGTCCCTCTTTTTCACCAGCTCTTAAAATGTCCCAGTTTCTATCTCCTCTCCCTCTTTCCCCCTTTTTCCTCCACATACTTCAACTGGTGCAAACTGTGTTCAAAATGCAAAAGTAATTTGCACTCAGATATCTTAACAAGGGGAAGAAGAGAGAAAGGGGTAGAATATTGTCCTCCCCAGTAGGCTAAGGGAAAAGCAAACTGCTACAGGCTCTCCTAGCTTGTGTGTTTTTCCTCATTTATAACTTTTGTCTTGTTAGTTACACTCTGATGTTGCTTGGTCATATGTGTCCCAGGTTTCATCTGTGAAATGTTGGAAGGTATGCCGTCCTCATGTTTTTTATGGGGGGAACTATGTGTCATTGTCCCATGAACAATAAAACAGCTAATCGATTGCTCTCCTGCAGATTCCACCCTGTTAGGAACTCACAATAAGATTTGGCTCCATTTTCTTCCAGGAAGGACTGGCAGAAATTGCCATCATTGTCTTAGGTAGGAACATCACCTGGTTTGGTGGGTCACAAACCTGACTGTGCTGCCATCTTTACTGCTTCCCTGTCTCTAAGCCTCTGTCCCCAAGAATCAGTACATGAACATGCACATATGAAAGAAAATATAAACAACAAAACCAGAGTTTGGGCCCAACGTACCCGTTTTTATCTGTGCAATGTTGGAGTGTATGTGTTCCACAGTATCTGTCACTGGAGGCAGCTGCCTCACTCATGGTCTGCTGACTCATATTGAATAACCACCACTCCCTGAAGCTAGGACCTGCCCTTAGTCAGTTCTTCCACTATCTTGGAGTCCTATGAATGTGACCCTAACCTTCATGATGAAAGAAAGGAAGCAGTGGTTAAATGCCAGTACTGCAAGCCACCACGTTGCAAGTTTGATTCCAGCGGGCTCCAAGGTTCACTCAGCCTTCCATCCTTTCCTAGGTCGGTAAATTGAGTACCCAGCTTGTGGGGGCAATTAGCTAACACACATTGGAAACTATTTAATGCAGTGTAGATGTGTAAATAGCTATTGCTTAAAACAATTTGTAAGCCGCTCTGATAGCCTTGTGGCTGAAGAGCAGGGTATAATGAACTAACTACCGGTAAATAAAAATAAATAAAAAATAAATAAATAAAAAATAAATTTAAATGCAATAAAATAAAGGATATAGAAGTAAATAGCAACGAACATCTATGTTGCTGAGCCCTGGTGGCACAGTGGTTAAATTCCAGTACTGCAAGTCACCACGTTGCAAGTTTGATTCCAGAGGGCTCCAAGGTTCACTCAGCCTTCCATTCTTTTGTAGGTCAGTAAAGTGAGTACCCGGCTTATGGGGGCAATTAGCTAACACACATTGGAAACTGCTTAATACAGTATAAATGTGTAAATTGCTATTGCTTAAAAACAATTTGTAAGCCACTCTGATAGCCTTGTGGCTGAAGAGCAGGGTATAAATAACTAACTAAATAAAAAAATAGTATCTCAAGACTCCTATAGTGTTACAACCTTGTCTTTTAAAATTTTTGCCCAGTTAACTAGGCCAGTTTAGCAGTAAGAGTTATTATTATGTAGATTTCTAGGCTACAAAATAGACTATGCTTTTACTGCACCAAGAGTTAGACAAAGTACAAAATATTCAAAGCCCTCCAGATTCTTGTGATGGAAGTACACAATAGTATCACAGTCACATGTGAAATATTCCTGTCAGAATGGTACCACATTTTTAATATTTTCCCATTCAGACTCTCTGCATGTAGAAAGGAGTGGCAGAGGCACTAATCTTTAATCTAAACATATATATTCTGATTTCAGAATGTTTTCTGCCCTTCCTTAGAATTCCACTGAGATCCTCTTCAAACTGAGATCCTATTTTGAGACCATTGGGATAACAAGCTAAGGTTGCCACAATTGCTCACGTTGGAAGGAGGCCGATCAAAACCTTTGAGATAGGTCCCCAAAAGTACCTTCAGGATGAAAACCTGGCTGTAATTCCAAAAAAGAAATCACTGATGAAAGGCTGTTATGCTGGTATTCTTTAAAAGAAGTATTATTTCGCCAAGCTGAAGCAAGTCAGTCTTTGAACTTTTTCAGATGGTCTATTTATTCCATGGGAGGCATGGAACAGTGTCAAGAAAAAGCCTCCCTTTCAGATGATGTTGCCCCTTTTCCATTCCTCCTCCATCCTCATTCCGGTTTCTCCCATGATATTCTAATCACAGGGAAATATCGTTAGTAGACCACCCGTTCCATTTCTGTCACAGAATCAGGGTGGTCTGAAAGATGCCCCATTCCTCTCCTGCAGTGACAGCAGTGACAACAGTGACTGTTCTGAACACTTCCAGGCACAGATCAGGACATCCAAGTAAGTGCACCCTTTCCCACCCTCTCTGGGTTACTTGGTTTTTGTGTGTGTTTTTTGTGCTTGGTGTACTTTTTATGCCTCGATAGTTTGAGCAGTCGGATTTTGCTCCTTTTTTCTTGTACAGGGTGATGATGACTGCATCTTGGAGGTCTGATGGCAGTTCCCATTTTTCCCAGCAATTCACAAGGAATTCGTGGAATTTTTCGTGGAGTGCATGACCTCCGTGTTTCCAAACTTCAGGTGGGATTCCATCAATCCCAGCTGCCTTGCCATTTTTGTTCTGCATGTCTCGGAGTTTTTGTTGTAGTTTACTACATGTGAGGCGGAAAGCTGCTTTTCTTACATGGCAGGTTGGCTGGGCGAGGTATGCCTGGTGAGCAGTTCTCTTCTTTGCCAACAGCTCCTGGATCTCTTGGTTGTTTTCATCAAACCAGTCTTGATTTTTCTTGTGGGAGATTCCGAGGGATTCTTCTGCAGACTGGAGGATACTGTTTTTGATATGTTGCCAAAGCACTGTAGGAGAAGGATCTGTAGGATGGTCTTCAAGTTTTGTTTCTAGATTTGCCTGGAAGTTGTCTCTCATGGTAGCTTGTTGAAGATTGTTGACTTGGAGTCTCTTCTTTAAGATGCCACCCCTCTTAGGTTTGAACTTAAGATGAAGATTTAGTTTACATCTGATGAGGCGATGGTCTGTTTGGCATTCTGCACTGGGCAAGGATACTCCTGAACAGATTAGTTCCTGCTATTGCAGAAGAACTTCTCCCTGAAAGCCAATGTGGCTTCAGAGCCAATAGGAGCACTACAGACATGGTATTTGCCCTTAGACAACTGCAAGAAAAATGTAGGGAGCAGAACAAGGGTCTCTATGTAACATTTGTCAACCTCACCAAAGCCTTCGACACTGTAAGTAAAAAGGTCTGTGGCAGATCCTGGAAAGACTAGGATGTCCCCCCAAATTCCTTAAAATGATTATCTTGCTACACGAGGGCCAGCGTGGTCAAGTCAGATATGGCGATGCTCTTTCAGAGCCCTTTCTAATAACTAATGGAGTGAAGCAAGGTTGTGTTCTTGCACCAACTTTATTTACAATCTTCTTTAGCATGATGCTCCAAAGGGCTATGGCAGAGCTTGAAGAAGATGACGGCATCTATATACATTACCGTACTGATGGTAGCTTGTTTAACTTAAGCCGCCTGAGGGCTCACACTAAGACTCTAAACTATCTAGTCCGTGAGCTGCTCTTCGCCGATGATGCTGCCCTTGTGGCCCACACAGAAGCAGCTCTGCAGCGCCTAACATCCTGCTTCGCAACAGCTGCAGAGCTGTTTGGGCTGGAAGTCAACCTGAAGAAAACAGAAGTTCTTTACCAGCCCGCACCACAGGACGAACACCTCCATCCCCACATTGCCATCGGCAAATCTGTGCTCAATCCATTCAGCAGTTCACCTACCTGGGAAGCATCATCTCCTCAGATGCCAAGATTGACAAAGAGATCGATCACAGATTAGCAAAGGGATATAGTGCATTTGGAAGACTTCACAAAAGAGTCTGGAGCAATAAACACCTGAGGCAAAGCACAAAAATCAGTGTGTATAGAGCCATTGTACTGTCTATCCTCCTTTATGGATCTGAAACATGGGTCACCTATCGCCACCACCTACGACTCCTCGAGCGCTTTCATCAGCGCTGTCTACACACAATCTTAAATATACACTGGACTGAGTATGTGACGAATCTTGCTGTCCTTGAGCAAGCAGGGATCACCAGTATTGAGGCCATGATATTGAGAACGCAGCTGCGGTGGGCATGGCATGTTTCTAGGATGGAGGACCATCGCCTCCCAAAAATATTACTCTACGGTGAACTCACCGTGGGTCAGCGTAAGAGGGGCGCTCCAAAAAAGCAATACAAAGACTCCCTGAAACAACATCTCAGGCTCGGCCAAATTGATCACCAACAGTGGTCCTCCCTGGCCTCACATCGGGAGGCATGGAGACGCACTATCCACAATGCTGCAGCCTTATTTGAGAACTCACGCCGAACAAGTCTTGAAGAGAAACGACAACGCAGAAAGAATCACAAGCCAAAAACATCAGCCAAGGAGACCTTCTGCTGTGCTTTTTGCAACTGGACTTGTTTATCTCGGATTGGCCTTTTTAGTCATCAGCGCGCTTGCAGAAAGCGCGGGATGTGTCCTTCCTGAATCTTCGTTTGCGAAGAAAAGCCAGAACTTTTTAAATGTATTTTTGGACTTTTATTTTTGAATTTCCCTCACATCGTTCTCTTGTGAGAACATGCGAGATTTGCTTTCTGGGTCGTAAATGCAGCCTTACGATCGCTGCATTTACTCCTGGAGAGCAAGGGGAGGGGGAGGAAGTTCCTGCCATGGAATCAAGGTAAGTGTGTGAACGTTTTTACCTTATTCTGCAGCAGGGATGGGAATGGAGGTGGCGGGGCAGGAATGGGGCATTTGGCCCCATCTGAAAAAGTCCTTAGTCTATCTGTGCAATACATGCATGACTATACTGTAACTGTGATGTTTCATGTGTGCTTATATTTCCTTTGCCTCTGTACTGTAAGTTGTAAATGTAGAAGTGAGCAAAGTGTGTTGTCTTTGCATTTGGTTTTTGTTTTTTTACAACAAGCTTTTGCTCTTTTGCTTTTGCTTCCAGTGTAAGGTTATGTTTAACATGAAACATATCATTTTTTTTAAAAAACTATGGTTTTACATAACATTTGTTTTTTTTTGGCTGTAGGCATGTGTAAGCATGTTTGGCTGTGAGCACAGGTGTGAATTTACTGTTGGCAGCAGAGTAGGGGACACCTACGTGGCCTTGATCTAGTTCTGGATTAGAACAGCTAACAAAACATTAAGGAGATTTTCAGACGGGGAAATTATTCCCTGGGGAGATTGGGACAGAATTGTTTCTGTCCCAGAAGCAGTGCTGCGTTTCACACGCCCACTTCTCTCTCCTGACCTTCCGTCATCCTGATGCTATGCTCATTCTATTTCTTTTTATTTAACAACGAACTCTTGTTAATAAAATATCACAGAAGGTACCGGCAGAGAAATAGAACAAGCACAGCATCAGGATGACGGGAGATCGGGAGAGGGAAGTGGGCGTGCGCAACATGGTGCTGCTTCCAGGACAGAAACAATTCTGTCCCGATATCCCCGGGGAATAATTTCCCCGTCTGAAAATTGCCTAAGACTCTGCAACTAAGAATATAATTTATTCCAGTTTGCAGTATCCAGATTTAGCCTCCCTGAAAATCGTGAATTTAGGCAGATATAGGTGACAAAGGATTGCAGCTGATGTCTCCAGGTACTATGATACAAATAATCAGAGGAGTTCCCAGTTTCATACTAGCGTTAAAGCCACAGTGACACTTGGATTAAATTTAATATTATTTTGATTAAACCTGTATTTCAGCTAAAACCTGAGTGTAGCATTTTATCTATTTATGGGATTCAAAAAAGCTTTAAAGGATTTACAAGATATTCATAATGCATTCTATAAACCAAAATGAAAACTACAGTGCAGCTCTATATATTTTCACTCATTGAATATACTCATTCATTTCAATGAGGCTTCCTTAGCAGTAAGTGGCTATACGATTGCAACCATACTAGTCTAAAATAATACAATACTGTATTTCACAATGAACTTTTTTTACAATTAGTACTCAACTTTTGGCTTTCTGAATCGCAGAATCAAAAAGACTCCATGCTTCCAGAAGGGAAAAAATGAGAACACTAATACAGAAAAAGATTCCCCATGTCTCAGGTAAATACAGTATGTCCTCTCAAGGCCAATGTGCAGATAAATTGTATCAGCTGCAAAACCAAATCCACAGGAATAGTATTGGGAATAAGCATTTCTCTTCCAACCTCTTCTACTTCCGTCATTTACCATACACAGTTCTATGAAAGAAAAAGGATACATACAGAAGTTATTCTGTAGCTATAATAATCAAGGAAACAGGACCAAGCATACAGCAGATAACACATGGTGTTAGACAAAAGACACATGAAGGGACACTGATACTATGCTACTTTCATTGTCAGTAACAACAGAGATTGACTTCAATCAATCTTTAAATTAATTTTGCATTTTAAAAACTGCAACAGCCTCTGCACTGGGTGCAGTGTCAACTCTTTCATCTTGATTACTTATTATATGTTAAACCATTTAGTCACACTTCCCACTGTGCAGTGATTGAGTTCATAGACACAAACACACTGGTCACAAACACAATGAAAGGAATCCTTTTACTCTTTCAGATATATGTATAATGAAATGGAAATTTGAAAATAATTTTAAATTGCATTTCTCTGTGTGGGAGAGACTATGTTTGTATTGTAAACTACTTTGATAAAATTCCTTTTGTTAAGTGGTATATAACTTTGTAAGATCAATAAACAAAAAGAATACAATAAAGCTGCTGCAAATATTTGAATACTGATCACCAGATGCAAATATGAGTTCTAATGTCCATCCAATTAGCGGAGATCAAAGTTACATGGGGCCTTGCCATCTTTGTAAGTTGATCAACTTCCAGCATACCTTCAGACAATTTAAATACAAGCCAGCCCTCCTTATCCATGGGTTCAGCATCCACAGTTTCAACCAACCATAGCTCAAAAATATTTGGGGGCGGGGGATTCCAAAAAGCAAACCTTGCTGTTCATTATTTTAGATGCGGGTTGCCATTTTACTATGCCATTGTATAGAATGGGACTTGAACATCCACAGATTTTGGTATCTACAGGGAGTCCTGGAACCAAACTGCAGTAGATACTGAGGGCCCACTGTAATCAGAATGATACTTTTTCTAGTAGCTGAAGCAGCTGATTTTAAACTAGCAGAATATGTGGACCATGCCACATCTGTAATCATGTGCATTGCTTTTTCCACTGATGGTTCCACCACAGCTATTTCCTTTCAGTTCTGTGCACCAGACTGGAATTTGTGACACAAGGCAAGGAATCTCTTATTTGCTAAAATCTCCCATTTATTGGTTTAAAGTGTACTAAGTCACACTAACAAATAACATTAAATATAACCTGTGCATCTCTCAGTATTGGCCATTTTATTTGGTAAATAGCTAATGTGCATTCTGTGCACATTTGACCCATTGGGCATCTGGGGAAAAAAAACCCTGAATGGTTCATAGATTGGCATGGGCAAGAACATCTGAACTCATAATATTGTCATGCCAGAGAATTTCAAAGATTAGCAGCTTGGTCTGCATCCCACTGCCTGTGTTTGAACAAATTTGTACAGCAACATCTTTCCCTTGATGGTAAGCTTTGCTCTAGGAAGATTTCAAAGTATGAATGTACAAAGTGATAGTACTTATAATTATTCAAATCTTCCTTTCCTCTTTAATTGCTTACTATGATGTAAAATTAGCCGGCTTTATTGCTGATCTACTTCAGAAGGCATATTGTTTAGAATTACCATGGAGTATTGCAACTCTGGTAAAAAGTAGGCTGTGAATGGGACGGGCTGTCTGAAGTAACTTCCTTACCTGGGTTACAGAGAACTTGCTAAATGAAGTTGGAGTGGGTGGATTAATTTCCCCTACCTCTGTTTTTCTGGGTTTCTTTTTGGTGCAACAACAGGTGAGTCCTGGGTGTGAGGTGGGAAGGTGGAACTGCATGAATAATTTTGTGATCAGGTATGGTTTCTTTAGAGATTCACCCAGAAACAGTTGAGACAACAGGTTTGTTTTATACAGTAAGTTCAAGCTGTTGTTTCTATTGACTGTTTGCTTTTGCTTTTGCTTTTTTTTTAACTATGGCTCTAGCCACCATACAGCTATGATCATTCACTTTTTATTTTATTTTGTTTTGGCCTCCCTGTTCTGCTTTTTTTACTGTTATTATTGAATGATGGTGCAGTTCTACCTCTCAGTTTGGTCACCTTCTGGAAACCTGGTCATGTGCTTTTTACCCAAGTGGACAATATAGCATGGCAATTATGGGACGGAAATTGTGGGTTTTTAAACTCCACTCCCATCTTAAGGTAAGGGTGGTTTTTGATGGAATACTTTTGATTCTGGAATGTATTTGTGTCACTTTTGGTAGAACATTTCTGATTCTGTAACAGGGTAAAAAGTGCTGAGTGTGACATCAATGTTCTGTGGGGGATGTGTTTATGAATAACATCTAACAGATCTTCCAGTGCTTCTAGATCACAGTATTTAGCACAGATTTCATTAGTCTTGCTGAAAATATCACTCAAACTCCTTTTTGAAAGGAGGTTTGGAAGAAATGAAAAGGGATAGCAGTTAGGAACAGGTAGAACACACCATAGGAGGGAATGTTTACATTTAACTTGTAAATTGCAACAAGAATCCTAGGGGTTGTCTAGACAGTGAAAATAATCTTCATAGAATTTGCAACGAATACCTTTTGTCCCAATGAGATCTAAAGGAGATCCGTGCTTGCCTGGTATTTGGCCCATTAAAGAAAATGGGACTTCCTTACCCCAAATGGGGGCCAATTGGACTAGACTAGGGACATTTTCGGACGGGGTTTTGTAACGGAAGCAGCCTCATCCCCGTTGCGAGGTTGCTGTGCTGCAGGGGGTCCATTTTGGATGATGCTGTGCCCGCGCTGATACTGTTGCGGAAGTGCTGGGAGGCTGCAGCGCCATATTTGGAAATTTCCTAATCACGATCAACTTCCGTGATTAGAAAATCACCAAATATGGCGCTGCAGCCTCCCAGCACTTCTGCAACAGTATCGGCAGGGGAGAGCATCATCTGAAATGGGGACGATGCTGCTTCTGTTACAAAACCCCATCTGAAAAAGTCGTAGAAAATATGGCCTAACTAGATATAAGACTATGATGCAAATATACTGTTTTTGTATGTTAACACTATCAAAGCCTATGTTTTATTTTCACTCTTCCATCCCTCTAGTGAAATGCTATGTAGCAAATGATGTAGCTATTGGAATTAGGGTGTAGTATCTGTTAGCTTGGGAGGTAAGGTACACAATGGGTCCATTAATAGGCCTATGTTTTGAGTTAGCAAGGAGGGGTCAAAATTTGAATCTGGGGTCCAAATTTCCTTGCTTTGCAGGGGTATTTGATATTGACCTTGTATCTAATTATTTGGGAATTTATTAAGCTACAAATCATTAATAATGCTTTTCTTACTTAGGTGGTTTAATGGAAAAAGTAAGAGTGGTGGCTTCCCTATGAACACTGGAAATGATGGCTCAAAAACTCTTACAAAACTAAATTCCCAATTACAAGGAAAAATCCTTTTTAAAAAATGGATTAAAGTAAGCCACTATCAAGCCATGAGGTTATGTCATTGTCTTGAAGAGTATTGATCATTAACTCTGCATCATGAGGGTCACAGACTGGTCCACATTGTTAACCTACTTCTAAAAATGACTGCTACAGAACAATCTGTAACACTGTTCTCATAACTATAGCTAATGATTTATGCAACAATGGAAATGAGGCAGAAAAATGATTCATACCTAAATTTTGCCTTCTGCTCTAAAACTTATCACACTGATGTCTCAAGCTTCCTTCTGGCTAGATTAAAAGGAAATGTAGTTGCCCTCTCTCAGGTTCCATCTTCACCCCAGTCTCTTACTTGCTCTTATAAATGTATTGCATACATTCCAAACAAATCAGACATTCTATTAAGTTTACTACCATTCTATTCAGGTTTTTAAAATTGTAATGTTTTTAATGTACAGGATGCCTTGGGTCACAGTTTTGAACAAAAGGCAGCACGTAATTGCTGCTGCTGACAACAACAACAACAATAACAACAACAATAATAATACCACCACCAGGAAAGCTGGAAGCTTAGGAAAGACAGCAAAGGGTAATACCCAGCTTCTTTGTGAGCCACTGAGGAGCCTGCACCGGGAGCCGGCTTATATGCCGGCCCCGGCACAGGCTCCCCACGTCATCCGGCTGCGCCAGAAGTGCGGCTGGAAGTCCCTCCTGCACCCCTGCTGCAAGCCAATCGGGGCGAGGGAAGCTCTCCCTGACTGGCCAGGCCTTTCCGCCTCTCGCGGCTGCCAGGGATTCCAGGAAGAGGATGGCCCCAGCAATAGCGGCCTCCACTCCAGCATGCAGTTGCAGGGGGCGCTCCCAAAGGGAGGATACCACGTGGAGGGTGCTGGCTGGGCTGCAACAAGGCCCACCGTCAAGCCGGTAATCCCCCTTGTAGTCCAGTGGTATTCAACATAGTGATCCATGTACCAGTGCTTGTCCATGAGCCATTGGCTGCTCATCCCAGACTGGTCTCCCACATTAGATAGCTTGAACAGCATTGTTTTCAACAATGTACATGGGGAGAAGGCTAATTGAGTTTTTGCTTATATAACCATAAAGTATCAAAGCAAACAAAGATACATTCTTGTGGATGTAGAGACAATGAGGGTTACACAAACATCTGATGTGGACTATCTTATTGAATAGCACAATCTCATCCTATCTTATCCACTAGCAAAATATCACACATGTATGCATTATCACCTGTATAACTGGAAAATCCAACAGCTCACTATGCTCCTCTATAAGTGGTGTGTTGGATTTATGCCACTGAGTTCATCTCAAAATATTTTCAATTCAGAACCATGAAAGTACGGATAGACTTCTCTGAGAAAACGAAGACATTTCTTGGGTGATGGAGATTTCCTCTACATTCTTGGTGTGGATGTCGCTTGCACCTTGACAGGGCCCCCTTTTTAACAATAACTTTCTTTCTCTTCAAAATAACACTTGAAGTGTGAAATCATATAGGAAGAGCTGACACTATGCTCCTTTCCCATTCTAGTATTTTCCATTTTTGGAGAGTGGTGGTGGTGGTGTGCAAAGGACTTCTTTATGTAGGGAAAAATTCTCAAAGGGATCCCTGACTTTTTATGATATCATGTGAAGACAGTTCATGCTTTGGTTCATGTGTGCATGTGTGTGTGCTTTCAAGTTGCTTGCCAGCTTTTCAGTTGTTGGTTTGTCATAGGGCTTTCCTAGGCAAGGAATACTAACAGGTGCCCAACACCTTACACAAGTTAGTACATTTCTCAAAGATTGACTGTCCACCAATCTGGTCTAGTAGCATAAAATAATACTGGTACACCTGGGGAGACACCAACTTGTGAGTTTTCTTCTGGTGATATGGTTCTTGACATTCAAGACTCCCATATTTCATTACAGATACTCCAGTTTTTCTTGCCATCAGGTTCTGTCTTCCCTGATTCATGCTACAGTATAAAATGCTTCTATGGATCATTTCTTCTGTTCTTCCTATTCGAGAACAATAATCTTATACTAGAAACTGATGTAAAAGTGAACTATTTCAACGTGACTCTAATCTTGAGAGAAGCATGAAATTAAAGGCCTACACAATACTTGTTTATCCATAATTGGCTCTAGTGTGGAATGCAGTTTCAGGGACATGTACTTCTAAAAATTTATGGTATTATCATTACTGAAGAAACAGCAAGGTCAGATGTTTAGGTAGAACGATTAGAAAAGAACATTTATGCTGAATTAACGGTACTAGGAATTATGATGGAACACATTTTCCATTCCTAAGAACTGAACGTTGCTATGTGATCCTAAAATCTAGTTGGTCCTGAGGACACTCAGTGGATTCATTATATCAGAGGAGGTGGTAAATATTAGCAGTATAAAAAAAAAACACTAAAAAGAAGGGATGGCTAAATAAATTTTTCAGCAAAATAATGCATTTTTATATCCTAAAGAAAGGCCATTTCTCTGCCCTTTCTGTGCACAGAACATTACCGTTTCATTTGATAATGACCTATCAACCCATTCTTTGATTAAAGGTAGCTGCTTTTGATTACAATCAATGAATCATTAATTTGTACTCAGCTACAAAACAGTTGGATCCGATCTATTATTCATTCCTGAAACAAATTCTATTTAGACTTGAGTTTTGAATTTTCCTAAAGCTTTTGCTCTCTTGGCTATTAATAATTTTGTTTTGAAGTTCACTCTCTGAGACTCTTCCTTTGTTATGCTGAAACTCTGAAATAATGCATTCAGCTGCTGCCCTGATCAGTGCATCCATCTCCCTGGCTGTATGTCTAACATGGCCGATTTAGGCTTCTGACACTCATGTGATGCTCTTTTGATTCTTTTAAAATCCCCAGCATCTCTGTCCAGTATAAAATAAGCTGCATCCATAGGACTGATGCACTTTAGTGTGTCAATTAATTTGGTGAATTGGTGGTGCACTATCTAACCAAATATCTCTAAATAATGATAAAAAATGCATAAAATAGAACCAACCGGATCAGTTCCTCACTGAATTTGATTTATTTATCTTTCATTATTCTCTTAATATTGAAAAAGCCTTGCTGTTGCTGTAGTCTATCTCATGTTGTATATGCACGTCTCAAAATATGTGGTAAAATGCTTGAAAATTTGTTGTTAGAGGCCATGAAACTGAAACTCCAAAGTTTATAGTTGCAAGAGGCTCATAACCTTGATCTAACCTAAACTACATGTGATCAATATTTTAAAACATTTCATAATCAAAATGTAAAATGGTGGAATAGGAGAATTAGTTTCCTAAATGGAATTTTTATACCCTGACTCGCTGACTCCTGCAAGTCTTCTAAGATTAAATCCTAAATCTGGTGTAACTGAGAAGAAAACAGTGTGCTAATGGAGTGCCATTGCTTTTCTTTTCCAGCATACTTATTTTTGTGGTCCCTAGGCAAGTTACTGCTTGTACAAGTCATTGTCTTGCCAGTTGTGCAATTGAAATCTGCACTGCATCCCCCTACCGCTCTTGTGTGTAGTCCAGAACAAGATATCCATGAGCACAATGTTATTTGAGTATGTGGAATGACACTATTAAATTCTAAGTTTCTAAAGCTATTTCTTTCAGAGATTGCTACAAGTTTTAATACAAGACATAAAAAAGCATTTTCCTCTTATCAATAGCTCTACCCACACATTACAGAAATAAGCTCAATGGTGTAAGTTGGATCTAGTGCAAGCTAGTCTAGTTCACAAATGTTCAATGTTATTAGCCGGCATATATGACACCTTGCTTGATAGACACACAATGACTGAGCTTGAAATGAAGCCAGTGATCAATACATGCTGGCTTACTATCAGCAGCTACTACCACAACATAAGATATTTGACAGGAAGCAAAGAAGTTAATGTAAATTGTAAAGTGTCAAAATGCCCTGCTATTAGCCCCGTGTGTGCTAAGAGTGCTAGACTGATGCCTATAATTTAGAAGGCTGCTTAATGCATTCTCACCAAACTGCAAAGAAACTTCTTGAAAACATTCTGCCAGACTATCAACGTATGTGATTAATAGAAAAGTTTTTTTGGTTGTGTGTGTGTGTGTGTGTGTGTGTGTGTTTTACTACTGATCTATAATTGGTAACAATGGCAACATGCTTCTGCCTAATTGTAGTTAAGATGCCTATTGCTCCTTCAGACATCACAGGTATTACTATGGTTCATCTTGGCTTCTCAGCTGGCAGCTTTATCGCAAATGGCACAGTGTTCCATGCAGTCAGAATAAGGGAGAGAGAAAGGACATTATCAGACTAGTGTATAAAAATGCTGTAATTCTGCGAATGAGGAAAACGGAAACTAGTGGCATTATTACACTTATTATCACATGTCGCTGTAATTGCAGAAATGAACACCATGAAATTATTGCACGACCATCACTAACACTTTAAGAATGGGACTTTACTTCCGTGATTTAGCATGGGTGAGATTTTGGCTGTTCTCACAAAAAGACGCGAGCGCACTTAAAAACAACAAAAACCTCTTAATTTATAAAGTAAATGAACAGACAAACAGTTAAACAAACCTAAAAATGTGCCAACCAACCAGGAGAATTCATACAAAGAGTGTCCTATGCATGGTTTTCCCATTGTCACCTGGGTATTTTCTCACTGGCAACAGGGGGGCATGAACGAGGACCGCTCATTCATGCTGTGATCTCATGATTACAGCAGGATGTGTTTTCGCATGCTCTTCAATACCATGAAAAAAGCGATACTAAGAGCTATTGACGGCTTGTCCCATCAATTAAAAGAGACACCTTATTCATGGCTGGAGCGCAGGATGAATATGCAAGCATGAGAATGTTGTGCGATAGAAGGACCCATTTGCACTAATCGTGATGTCATTTTCACACAATTTTTGCCGCATCTGATAAAGTCCAAAGACAGGGGGAACATCACAAGCATAACCCTGTCTGGCATAGAAGTGGGCCTTCTTTAAACAAGTACATCTCAGTGGCTAAAGATGGGAGATAACAGCAGACCCTTTTCCCTATTTAAAGGAAGCAGTGCTAGTCCACGTAAGTGAGATTATAATCAGTTTTCTGCAACTGACAGCTTTTCCTGGGCATATAAAAAGAGGGGTTCAGCCAGTACATCACTCCAGAGCCCAGAGAGCCAAGGAGGGGCCCATGAATTTCTGATGTTCCCGTCCCCACCCCCCAAAAAAAATCTCACAGCCCCCTTCCATTGCATTATTTTGTAAAGTTAGCAAACATGATGTTCTTCAGATATTTTCTTGGCTTTTTACCAGGACCTGTCTATTTTCCCCATGAAATGAATGGATCATTTCACCCTGTGAAATGGGGTGTCTTTACTTAGGAGATTTTCAGATGCGATTTTCGGCAGGATATAATCCAAAACAGCTCCGTTGCTGCCACGCAGCAGGGGAGCAGTTTTGGACGATGCCGTCCCTCTGCTGAACCCCTCCGTGTCACTTCTGTGACAGAATGGAGGATACCACATCGTATTTCACTCACGGGCAACAATTGTGAATGAAATACGACGCAGTTTCCTTCATTCTTTCATGGAAGTGACACGGAGAGGTTTGGCAGAGGGACGGTGTTGTCCGAAATTGCTTCCCTGCCGCGCAGCAGCAACAGAGCTGTTTTGGAATATAGCCTGCCGAAAATCGCGTCTGAAAATCTCCTTAGACTTCTGAATTCTGATTGTTGATCATAACTCACATTGACATTGTAATGAGGAAGGCCATTATATAACATATATCTACTATGTCTTTCAGGTCCAAACATTAATTTAGAAAGTATCCTCACAAATCAGGATGTGTATTCCCACTGGCAGGGGATTGAACTGGAAGGCCCTTGTAGTCTCTTCCAACTCTATAATCCCATGATTCTATGACAGGAAAGGACAAAAAGATTTCAAGAGGTGCCCTCTTCCCGGGCCTGAAAGCAGTCTTGTTCCACAATGCAATATTTATCTCAGAGGTCCTGCCTAGAATGCTAGTGTGATGCCAACTGATATGTTAACATTTTATAAATTATCCCTTCTTTGCAATGCCACTAGGCAATAGCATGAAAGAGATGGAGTCCCATCTACTCAAAATGCAAGATTATGGAAATCACATAGGAGTGCAACAAACTGACATTAATTTTTTTTTAAATTAAAACAAAGGCAAAGGAAAAAGTGGATATAATTTGATGGAAGGGTCTAATGACTGTATCTTTTGCTTGTACCATCACACATCAGATGCTGCCATACTCAATACATGGAAGAATATAAGATTCAATAACTACTGTGCTACACCAGATCTAAGTTACGTGTAGTCCAACTTTCTCTCTCCAAAAATAGTCAACCAGGCACCACCTTCAAGAAACTGACAAGCAGAACACAATGGTGACAGCCATTCCTTGTGCTTTGCCTCCAGCAATTGGTTACGAGAGGCCTTGGAAAAGAATAGCCATTTAGCTAATATGACTAATTTACACTGACAGATTTTACTTACTTATTGGAGAACTTCCATCCATCCCTTACAGAACACATACACTACTCAATTAAAACCAGTAATTAAATATCAGACTGCCAAAACAGCAATAAAATAATAAAAACAAACAGATACAACAGAAACTCATTAATTAGAACAAATGGCTACATGAACACCAAAGTCTTCACTTATATGGTGAAATGCTGTCAAAGAGGTACCAACATGCTGTGACAAGACAAAGAATTCCATAAACATGGTGACCTCAGCAATCATGCTTCCACCATAGCTAAAGAAAGTTTGCCTGGTGGGCCCTGGGGAGTGGGGTCTCCTCTCACAAATAGACCTTAATTCCTCAATTAAGTCTTTCCAATAAAGAGAAGAACATTAATGGGCTCCTCCTTGTTTCTGCAGGCTTTTACAGGGCCCGACTATATCAGGGATCAATCTTAGGGCACTAGCAGACTAGTATGAAACTACACAGTCCCAAAGATATCCTAGACTTAAATCTATTAGGTTTCTAAAGGTTCACCACCAACACTTTAAATTGTGCCTGGAAGCAAAGTGGCAACCAGTACTGCTATTCTATAAATTGGTAGCCACTGTGTAACATGGTCATATAAGCATGCTTCCTCCAGCATTCTTATTGCTCAATTTTGGACAACTGCAACACCTAAAAACTCTGCAAACAGTCTCAGAGTACATTGCAATGTATATGTAACAAAGGCATATGTCACACTTCTAGGAGTGATCTTGTCAGGAAAAGATACAAAGGGCACACTGTTCTAAGAGACTTACTGCATGACAAAATAAAGTGGCAGTGCAGCCAGAAGGTATGGGCTTCTGTGCTGTCTTACTGCATGATGTCATTGTACTGTTTCAGTCCCATGGGAGACCAAGGTAAAACCTTGTCTTTTTGCTAACCGGAAAAAAATCAGCAAAAAAATACGGTTTTACCTCAGTCTCCCATGGGACCAGAATGGCAGAACACTGGAAGAATGATGACATCATGTGTTAAGGCAGTACGGAAAGCAGAACCTTCTGGCTGCCTTGCCACTTTACTTCAGTGTGAGGAAAGCCTCTAAGGCAACAAAGCTACAGCCACCAGCTCAATATTCATGTATAAAGCTGAGACCAGGACCACTGCCATACCGTGAAACTGATTCTTCAGGAGGAGTACTGTTCCATTTAAAATAGGCTGAATACCTATTCAAGTATCTTTTTGTCTGGATTAAGATTCTGCTTACACTATAAACCTTCATCCAGCCTATTACTGCCTCAGGATTGCTAATTTAGAATCTCAACATCTTCCCTGGTAAGATATGAAAAGGGAAAATAAAACTGCATATCATCCACATATGGTGACAAAACACTCCAGGTTCTTCTGCAAGCTCTCCTGGTAGTTTCATGTAGATGTGTTTTTGTTTTTGTTTTGTTTTTTTAAAAAAAAAACTCCCACAGGGGACAAAATCAAGCTTTGACATGTTTGAGACACCAATGGCCAGGATACAGAGCAAAAATACCCCAACATCACCAAACTACTCTCATTGAAACTGTCTTATTCTTTTAAAAATCCCTCTAAGCTACTGGTCATGACTACATTTTGTGGTAGTGAGGTCTGTAAGTGAATTATAGATTATGGGGCTGTATCCCAATGTAGGCATATGTTAAATTATAAGTAGGGCTGGATCAAATATGGATGTCTGTCATCTTGTGGGTGAACAGAGTCAGCTCTGATCATGAGGCACATCTTTAATAGGAGAAAGGATGAATCTAGAGAATTCTGGTGGTGAAGAATATTAGATATGGCTTCTAAAGTGATATAGAGTGTTGACTCCCTCCCTTAGACTCTAGCTTACATGTATTTCCATATTAAAGAAGAATTATACTTTCTGCGAAGTTAAGAATTCAAAATATCACTGAACTGTTTTGGAAACCATGGCCAAAAGGGTTAGAGTGGGGATATCCAGGATCTCAGAACATTTAAAACAACAACAACATGTGACAATCCTGTCTTAAGCAAAAGTTATTTCTTTGTAGTACCTAGGCATATAACACAAACTATGCAATGACATCCAAAGACTTAGGTCCCCATAAAAGAAAGCAGTTTTGATTGTTCTGTGCTAGTTCAATAGAAAAATAACTATATTACTAAATGATATTTAGCTGTAACGGATTTTGAAAGGAAGAATAAATTCAGTGGTTCAAGGTTCTTTTATTTTCTTAACAGGAAAGCTATGCAACTTAGTAGACTTATTGCAAAGTGACAAAGGAAATGATGAGAAAAAACTGTATTATGTGCTCAAAACACCTTTAGAAAACAGAATGACTGAACAGAGCTGCACAGTGGTTCAGCTATAATGGACTGTGGCTTCAAAGACTACATATGCTGTGTAAATGTCAGATTTCCATTACTGGCAGCATGAGGTCTTTGCAACAGAGTTGTTTCTATTAAGACTTCACGTCACCATTTGCTCTAATTACTGCTAAAATATCATCCACCGTGGCAGGTATCTTCAGCCTATAAACACATCTCAAGGTAGACTCATGTACAAAAATGGTTATTGATGGTGGTTGTGTAACCAGAGGGAGGGAGTACGAAAGGCTTGCAGTAACAAGACGGGGTGCAGGTTCACACAACCCATGGTCCAGAACATGCTGTTTCACACAGACCCTGGCTGAAGTACAATCTGTTGACAACTCTAGTGGCATCACCAAACAGTTCAATCACTTTAATACAGCAAACGCTTGCAGCTAAACTGATCTTATTGGTCAATGTATGGTATTTTCCAGTAGCAGAAAGGAGCCAGATGGTCACACACAGCACTCTCTCTCCACCATTTCTCCCACAGAAAAAGATAGAGGATCTAAGGTCTTATCTTTTGCAGAACCATCAAAACAGAGGACCAAACCAGATGTCTCAGTGTTTATTAAACATACACTTGCTGGTGGCTTGCCTATAGAATGGTTTATAAAAATGGAGGGATTAGCTTTCAACAAAAAAGAACATGAGTAAACAGGTTGAATCTCCCCCTCTCCCTGGACTCCATATCTTTATTTCATTTTTTCCTTTTTCTGGCTTACTTCTGGTGGCAGGGCAGAGTTGAGCTGAAGAAAATGCCTGGCAGCTGAGGAGCAGCTAAGAAGGGGAAGGGAGCAGCTTTCTCTCTCCCTCCGACCAACCAGACAACTCCCCCCCCCCCCATTCATTTATTTTACTGTTAAAACTTAACCATTATTTATAGTCAAATCAACAAGTACAAGTTTCATAACCTTTGTTTGGCCCACAGTTCTCCCTCTTCCAGGCCATATTTTCTACAGGTTAATCAGTGGAGGGGCAAAGCCCTTTAATTTATCAATGAATTTCCCTCAGAATATTCTCCAGCAAGGTTTTCCCTGAATAACAACTATCTGCTCGACTGTGACTATTCTCATGTGGACCCACATCCAAACAGAACATGTTTCAAACCATGATAAACACCACTCTGTTCTCCTACTGAAATCCAAAAGAGATTACAGAGCATTCAAAGAAGCTGGTGGGCATGACACCAATCAGCTCACTGACACTCCTTTTCAAATCCATTACCCAGCAGCCTTACATATATATGGACATGGGAAAGAAAGAAAAAAGAACCATATTAGACTGCAAAGGGAATATGAAAGAAGGTGATGATGCTAATGTGTGTGTGTCCTGTGTATTAATTTCTTTGTTTTAAATTTTTATTTACATCCCAACTGGCAAACTCCCTTAGGGTGCTTTACAAATGTGTGTGTGTGTGTGTGTGTATACACAGTATATATTAAAGAAGATTTTCTCCCCAATAAAAACAAATAAATCAGTACAGTACATAATATGTGGCCTTGGAGGGACAGCTTTGTAGCAAGCAAAGAAATCTGATAGCTTCCAGATAAATGATTCTAAATGACCCAACCAAGACTCTTTCTGAGCCTTGAAACTGACATGGTGTCTTGGATATAATTAATTATCCATACCCACACTCCATCCATTCTTATAGCTTAAAACAATATACTTGTAAGAAGCAGCAACAACTACTGGAAAATATTTTCATGTTCTTTTTTTTCCTTCTTCTTCTTCTTCTTCTTTTTTTTTTTTTTTGTATTCTCAGTTCTTGTACTCTATATATTTTGAGCAAAACGATGATCCTATTTCTACCCTTCTTGCCCCTTTTCCACTCACAGCCAGAGTAAATACTAAGGGGGAAAAACACTTTAAAAATGTTTTTAATGAGCTGACAGTTGCACATGTTCTTCCATGAGATGTGTTTGTTTATCTTTGGGTTGTGATGTATGGCCAATATGCCATATATAGCAGTTTGTGTGTGCATGCAAACAACCTAGAGATTTACATTTTTTGTTCCTCAAGTAGTAATAAAAGCAATTGGGAGCCATAAAAGATGAAAGGCGGGAAGAAGCAGCCTTGAAAAATAGGATTCTGATAATTGCAAACAGCAGGGAGGGGTACTGGCCAGGACACTGAAAAGAAATATCTCTTCAGTACCTTTTCTATAACTGGGACAAGATAAGCAATATGACACAGCAGCATTTCCAGACTAATGGGGAGGGAAAGCAGAATGAAGTTTTGGTTTTTTTAAAAAGAGGGGGATACATTAATTTTATTATAGATTATACATAAAAGGGGGAGGGGAATCCATAAATGTTCACATGACAGTTTGGGATTTTACTGCTAACAGACAATTGTATTAATCATTGCAATAGCTGGTGTCTTAGCAAAACATCTTCACAGTATAAAAGAAAGCAACACTAGTTCTTGTTTATAAAGTCTGTTGTGGTAACTTGGCTGTTACTGGAACATCTTAAACCAATTCTGAATGGGGGGATGTGCTATAACAACTGTGCAGGGATATCCTAAGTGGACCCCCTTTGTGGCTCAAATTGTGCTGGGAAAGAAAAGATACAAGCAATTGTATAGATTATGGTTGTATGAATTTTCTGCCATTTTGATCTTTGCATACTGTGGGGATTTATGGTTTTTTAAAAATGCTACGGGCACCCTTACCTTGAGCTGTAATTGCCTTGCCAACTGTGAGAATCATCCACAAGCACTCATTTTAAAAAGTCAGCTTTTTTGTTCTTTATATTTTTCTTTTGTACATATATGTTGTTGCACTGATTCTTGAGACAGGGAGGAGGTGAAGATGACAGCACACTCTGGATTGTTGCCCACCAAAGTATGTGAGGTTACTACCTAAGATGATGACAATTTCTGCCAGTCCTCCTTTGAAGAAACTGGAGCCAAATCTTATTGTGAATTCCTGACAGGGTGGAAGCGGCAGGAGGGCAATCGGTTAGCTGTTCTATTGTTCACTGGGCAACGTTTCTCCACACATAATGAAAGCTAAAAATCATGATGACTGCATACCCTTCAATGTTTCACAGATAAAAATTGGGATGCATGTGGCCAAGCAACATCAGAGAGATGGTCAAGATGGCAATCATTATAAATTAGGAAGAACATACAAGCTAGAAGTGGCTGCAGCAGTTTGCCTTTGCCTTAATCTACTGAGAAGAGCAATATTCCACACACTCTTCTCTTCATCCCCCTGCTACATTAACTGGGTACAAACTACTTTTGCACCTTGAACACAGTTTGCAACAATTGGAACAAGCTAATACCAGGTGCTAGGCCATATTTCAGAAGCAAGAATTGGCAAAACCACCTCTGAGTATTCCTTGCCTAAGAAAACTCTGTGGAATTAATGGGGCTACCATAAGTCAACAGGTGACTTGACAAACATGTACACACACACACACACACACACACACGGATGATGGGGAAAAGTGGGAGCAGGAGAACGTAACTGGGACGTTTTAAAATCAACTGAAAAAGTGGGATGGGATAGGATTAATTGGAACTGTTGCTCCCAAATCAGGACACTAGGAGGGTATGCAATTGCCTTCTAAATGAGGGGCATTTGTGATTGAGAATGCTACCTGTATAGGCACACAACAAGTACATAAGCCTGGGATATCTAGACATAAATTACTAACAAAAGATCATTTTCAAAAGCAAGAGATTCCTCACTGCATATTCACACACTGCATGTCAAACTAATTTATATGGTGAGTGAAAAGGTTGAACATGCTTTCTTATAAGTTTCCATTAAAAAAGAACTGTTTGTTTTAACTGAGAATCAGTCATTTTGTGTTCAGCTGATATGGCTCCTACAGATTAGAAGGAAAGATTAGCCATCTTCTGAATAAACATTACATATTTTGTGCTCTCCAATCTTCTATACATCAAAAAGAAATAATTAGCAGATAATAAACATTGATCAAGGAACATTTTAAAAATAAAGACATTTTCAGGGTTTGTAAAAAAAAAAAAAAGGGGGGTTGCAGTGGAACAGCGGTTTGTACCAATAAACCCTTGATGGCATTGGGAACCTCTGAAGAATTGAAAAGTGTGTTCAGAAGTCCAGAGTGGGGAATGTCCTCTAAGTTTATGAGAGATTTTAAAGAACGAAGCTCTTCTGAAAATCCAACACCATGTAGTTCATCCAAAAAGTCAAAAGGAAAGGAAGAATAGGTATATTTTTGGCTTCAGTAAGCTAATGAATTTTGCCATTTTTAAGTGGAATTTAATCTTCCAGATCTTCAAAATATTACTGATGTTTTTCAAAAGGAGGCTTTGGCAATAAGAACAAGAATCACAGAGGAAGTTATGTATCCTTATTTTCAGAAATGAACACACCCACCCTGCTGATTCTAATATTCCTTAGACATGCTTGAGTGTTTACTTCATTGCCTTTTGAGTGTGGTCATCTCATGTAGAATGTAAGGTGAGAAAGAGCTCTTGCTGTGGCTCAGTGACCCATCCTTCTATTGGATATACAACTGGATATACACCTGATGTATATCAGTGTAGGTCTCTGCCCTCCTCCAACTTAAGGTTCATCCGAAAGTCTAAAAAGTCTCTGGAAGTATTGCTTCCAGAGCTAACACACATTGGAAACTGTTTAATACAGTGTAAATGTGTAAATAGCTATTGCTTAAAACAATTTGTAAGCCGCTCTAATAGCCTTGTGGCTGAAGAGCGGGGTATAAATAACTAACTAAATAAAATAAAAAATAAATTCCAGTTCTTTTCATTTTGGTTTTACCTGCATATCCCCAAGTTTGCATCCAAACTCTTTCTTGAAATATCCTGGGATTCCTTCCCTTCCCCTCCTTTGTGTTCCTCCCACTAATCACATGTCACATCTAGACTCATGCAATATTCCAGAAATTGATTTTTATCCATTTCCATTAAGACTTCTTTATCGTTATTTAGGCATTAAAGTCAAAGCACTAAAGTCTTTTAGCAATATTATACTCATTAAAAATTAGCATTTTGTTTTGGTCCAAACATTCCTCTTTTCCTCACTTGATGTCTGTTGAGACTTTATCAGACAAGTCAAATAACGGCATCATAAGGACATCTAATGATCGTGAAAGGGAGCGTACCAGATGACGTTGTCCTTTTGTGATCATGTCCTGTCAAAAAGCAGTACTTTTTATTGAAGTATCAAGCCGTCAATTGATCGCCTGTAGTGATTTGTTGCTGGCATTGCCGGCGTTTTAATCCACATGCCATTGTACTCAAGTGAATACAGCGTCACTGGGCAAACACTTCTGGGTGTGATCGGGCAGCCAGGTCGGGGATGCTTTTTTTAATGACAACCTCCCCATGTACTTGGAACTTTTTAAATGTGTTTTTGTGCTTTGCTGAACTTTTTGTGTCTTTGTTTTGTGTGTTTTTTAAATTTCCCGCACAAGTGTCTTCTCATAAGATTCAGTGAGATTACAACCGTGGAAATAAACGGAGCTCCATTTGTGCTCCATTACCGCCAGGGAAGCCTCATGGACCCTGCTCAAGGTAAGTGTGGTGATGGGTGTGTGTGTTCTTCTGCCAGCATAAAAATGGCACAATTTATGCTGGCAAAAGAACGTTAAGGGGATGCTGGTTTGATAAAGTCCCTGGAAACAATAGTTGTGTTTACTGGCAGTGGCCATCTGAACTAGTTCTGGGATAATATGAACAGACAGCCAAGTAGAGATACATTTCATTTCAGAAAGTACCGGGTTAATTTAAACTGACCTGGGAAGTAGGAACCAAAAAGTCCATAGTAATGTCAGGAGTTCCCAGGAAATATACTCCAGGATGAAGTAAATGTCATATGGATCTCCAAAATAAAACTGGCTTCTACAGGAGGAAAACCTGAGACTTTTAGAGATTTTTTTTTGCCCATCTGGAGGGACTCTTACTTTTGCTTTTATACTGATATCACCTTTGCTATCATCCAAGGTACATAAGAGAGGCATGACTCTCATGCAATTGTGAGGTACTGTACTGCTTTTCACTGTAAAAGGTTATAGCAAGAGCTGCAGAGCAGGATAATGCTTCTCACTGGCCTAACCTTTATTGGTGATGATAAGAAAGCAGGCCATTCAACTTCAAAGACTTGTTCTTTGGGGTGGAGAAATGTACAAACATAGAACAGAAAAGATGAATGGATTATTTTTGTGTGTGTGCATGCACACACACACTTCAAGCTGTTAGCTTGTTTAAGAATATTATTTGTCTCACCTCTTTTATTTCATTGTCCTTGCTATCTTGATTTATTTCATTGTCACCCACCACCCTGGTTTTCTCAAAACAAAAAAGAAGCCAACATTGCTGTCAAGCCCAGCTATCTAGAAGTCTTGCAATATATTTCCTCTATATTTATTATTCTGTGAGATGCAGAATAACAACAATGCTTGTGATTATAATAGAAACTGTGATAAAAATATGACCTAGAAATGTATTTTTGCTCTCATATTTACTACTTGGTTATAAGCTTTTATTGCAAGTCTTAATTGAGACTAATAACTCTCCCCTTCTCTCGCTGGCCTGCTGTGAGAATGCTACAGTATACACAGTGCTTGTACTTCCCTCTACTGTTAATGTGGAGACTGCATCCTCAATGTATTACAGAGCAGACAAGCATATGGCCCTGAAGTAACTGTACACAGGGCCGGCTTAACCAGTCTGCCAAACCAGCATTTGCGGGGGACCCACCCAGCCAGGGGCCCCACCCGTCCTAACTCTCCTCCTGCAAAAATCTCCTGCTGGCTTAAAAAAACCAGCCCAAATAGAAAGCAAAACTGATTCTGGAGGGAGTTTGCTGTTCATTCGCCCCCTCCTGCCAGAATCATTGTCAAAAGGCCAGCCAGCCAGGTGTGTCGGAGAGGGTGAGTGTGAGAAGGGGGGCAAGGCATCTCTTTCCTCTCTCTTCAGAAAGGGCTTCTTTCTTTCTTTCTCTCTCCCCTCTTTCTCACTTTTTATCCCCCATCTCTCCCTCCCTCCCTCCTTCCTTCCTTTCTTTCTTTCTTTCTTTCTTTCTTTCTTTCTTTCTTTCTGACTTTCTCTCTCCCTCTCCCTCTCTCTCCTTCCTTCCTTCCTTCCTTAAACACACCAGTATCCCATTAGTGCTATGTGAGAGGCATTGGCCTAGAGCAGTGGTTCTTAACCTTTTCTTTACCAGGGACCACCTTTAAATATCTTTTGTTGTCCCAAGACTTAACTCAAGATTAAAACCCTAATAACTTTAACAATAATAGCTAATAATAGTAACTAACAACAACAACAATACAATTACACCATCCATTAAACTTCCCCTCAGAGGCACTCTTGCTTCTTCCTGCAAGTTTGTGGCTGGAGTGGATTGAATGGCAATGTGCAGGCCAAGCCAGCCAGCCAGCCTTTGCCTTGGTTCCTGTCACGTGGCTGCTCCACTGCAGGTAGGAGGTGGGCCAAGCAGCCTTCAAGCCTTTGTGGACCCCCTGTGAGGACATTGTGGACCCTAGAGAATGCTGGAAAAGGAACAATGCAACCAGACCTTGAAAAGGGTGCTGGCAGGGGGATTCTGGGAGGTGTAATCCAAGAGTAACTTTCCCAGGCTCTGAATGCAACCTAGAATCATAGGGCTGGAAGGGACCCCAACAGCCATCCCATCCAATCGGCTTCTGTCCTGCGGGAACACACCATCAAAGCCCTCACGACAGATGGCCATCCAGCCTCTGCTTTAAAACCTCCAAAGAAGAAGACTCCACCACACGCCAAGGCAGTGTATTCCACTTCCAAACAGCTTTTCCTGTCAGGAGGTTCTTCCTAATATTCAGGTGGAATCTCTTTTCCTGTAGGTGTGAACCCATTGCTCCATGTCCTAGTTTCTGAAGCAGCAGAAAATAAGCCTGGTCCATCCTCAGTATGACATCCCTTCAAATATTTAAACATGGCTATTATGTCACCTCTCAACCTTCTCTTCTCCAGGCTAAGCATACCCAGCTCCCTAAGCTGCTCCTCATAGGGCATCATGGCTTCCAGACCTCCCATCATCCTTCTCAGTATTTTTCTTGAATTGTTGTGCCCAGAACAGAACGGTATTCCAGGTGAGGTCTGACCAGAGCAGCATACAGTGGCAATATTACTTCCCTTGATCTATACTCTATACTCCTATTAAATGCAGCCTAGAATCACATTGGCATTTTTTGCTGCTGCATCACACTGCTAACTCATGTTTAGCTTGCAGTCCACTCTTTTTTTTTTTTGAGGAAATCTAAACCATTACGTTAATTGCTAATTAACAAAAAATATTATGTTAGTGCCTATAATATAGTTTTTAAACTAAATTATTGGTGGCAAATTATGTAATACAGTAGGCCCCCCTTATCCACTGGGGATTGGTTCTGTGCGGGCAAGGATTCTGAAAGCTGTGGATGATAGTGAATGTCATTGAAAATAATGGGAATTCTGGTTTAAAATACCATAGAGTTGCCTTGGAGGGCCTAGAAAATGTCTAGGGAGGACACATTTTCTAGGAAGACTTTATGGTAGGTGTGCTGTTTTGTATCCCCTGGCTAATGAATCTGTGGATACAGAGGTCCTACTGTAATCTGAACATCCTGTACTGTGAATAGGTTAGGTTACATTGACCTGAGATAAACATATGGGCCCCCCAAAACAAAGCATTGCAGGGGGCCCGAAAATTCCTTAAACCAGCCCTGACTGTACATACTTGAATACAGAATAAATAAGTAACAAACAGGGGACTGAGTGGTCATGTCAGCCTATTCTAATTCTCTTTCAGTTTTGACTAGAAAACTGATGCTTCCATATGCTGAAAATTAGTATATCAGCACTATTCCTAAATTGTGCCTTAATAATGTGTATGTACTGTATAATTATAGAAAGGATTATATCTCTCTGGGCTTTCATAAGTATAAATATCAAATTGAACTGCTTTTCTCGGGCATCTGTCTAGAGGACAGCAAAGATTCTTATGGAGCAGAACTCCACTAGGATATATTTTCTTACTCTGGAAACCACAAAAATTCTTATAGAACAGGAATTACGTAGAATGGAATGTGATTCAACTTAAAATATGTAAGCAGGACTGGTTAATTACCATCCCATTCTATAAATTCCATGTCACTAAATATGGTAGTCAGATAGCCTGATCCAGTATTTGGATACTGAGGACATGTTAACACTATAAAATAGACTTAAATTAGTATTACAAAATTATATACACAAAGATCAAAATGGTTTTCTTCCAAAAAGACAAAGAAGAGATAATACCAGGGCAGATAAATGTAATAAAATACCTAATTATTATAATGAAATTAAAGGGCCGTTAATCTTTTTAGATTCAGAAAAAGCTTTTGATAAATTAAATTGGCAATTCGTATTAGAAACAATAAAGGAAATGGAATAAGGAGAAAAATTCTGTGGTTGGATACAAGCAATATATTCTAGCCAAAATGCAAGGTTAATAATTAATGGCCAAACAACAGAAGCAATAAAAATTGAAAAAGGCACAAGACAGGGGTGTCCCTTATCACCATTATTATTTCTATTGGCATTACAAATTCTAAACTCGGAAATAAGGAGGGAGGAAGAAATTAGGGAATTAAAATTAGAAAAGAGGAATATAAATGAAAGGCTTTTGCCAATGACTTAGTTATAATGCTAGAAGACCCTGTAAAAAGCATAGATCCTATGTTACAAAAAATGGAAGAATTTGGAAAATCTGCAGGCTTTAGAATAAATAGAGATAAAACAAAAATTCTGACAAAAAATATGGATAGAGCAGAAAAAGAGGAATTAGGGGAAAAAATCAGGATTTGAAATTGTTAAGATGGTAAAATATTTACATTTTTTTTTTAGCAGTCCATGGTTTCCTAGAACTCTTTTCCAGCACCACATTTCAAATAAGTTGATTTTCTTCTTATCAGCTTGCTTCACTGTCCAGCATTCACAACCATACATAGAAATCCTAACTTTAGTATTCAATTATATACCTTTACACTTCAGGATCCTGTCTAGTTCCCTTATAGTTACCCTTCACAGTCCTAGCTTTCTTCTGATTTCTTGACTGCTGTCTCCACTCTGATTAATGACTGAGCCAGGATATGGAAAATCTTGAACTATTTTAATGTATTGGGCATAGATCTCTTGAAATATAAGTATACACAGAGCACTGAAATACTGCTATGCTACAATATTAAATTCATACCCCTCAATATATATTTATCTGGTACTACCCTGCAGTACAGTGCCTTACAATGTTCAGTAAATAAATAAATATCAAGAGTACACCATGTCTAGTTTCAAGTCTACGGACTTTTTCGGACAAGTAAAATGCAGCGCAAGCAGCCTCGCCACGTTGCAAGGCTGCAGCGCTGCACGGCGTCCCTTTCGGATGACGCCCGTCCCTGCCGGTACTGTTGCAGTACCGCAGGGACATTTGAGTGTAATATTTTGATGATTTTTACTCGTTGATCATGAGTAAAAATCGCCAAAATATTACACTCAAATGTCCCTGCGGTACCGCAACAGTACCAGCAGGGACGGGCGTCATCCGAAAGGGACGCCCTGCAGCGCTGCAGCCTCGCAACGTGGCGAGGCTGCTTGCGCTGCATTTTACTTGTCCGAAAAAGTCCTACTTCTAAATAGCTACTCTTTTCCGAAATAACAAAGTGCCCTTGTTTTCCTAATCACTCAGATAACTGTGTAATTTACTGCACATTCTCACAACCATCAGACTTCCAATCTGGGTATACTGGTGTACTGACATCATGTAAAGAATTCAGGGCCAGTTGGCTTTGCTGTGAGACTGGTTCCTGAGTGCTGCCAACAAGGCATAGAAAGCTCTTTTACTCATGACATCAGGGTAGGGGCATCCATAGCTGTCCATGCTATCATGCCAGGAATGGTCATAAGAATAGGTCTTTAATCAGTACAGGCATGAATTTTCCTTCCAGTACTTCCTATGGCCTTCCTTATTCCTGTGAATTTCTCCCTTGACTAAATTCTGGCACAATTAAATATATCATCTGCTTAAGGAAAGTTTCTTAAAAAGACAGCCAACAAAAATGAGTCTTTAATTCTGAGTCATCTTCCTGCAAAACAACAGATAACATAAAATGTATTCAGCAAGGCCTAAACCTGTTCCAGGCCAAGAATTCTTGACTGTTTTGTAGCCAAATAGCATATACTGAAAAAGAGGAAGATTTAACAGCGGTGACACTCTATTTTATGTGTGTAAATATATGCTACCAAGCTGGCTGTATGCTAGACACATAGCTGGGTAAGATACATAAAAATTTAATTCTTCATACCACTAACCTCCAAACGATGGTTTAAAGTGGGTTGGCAAACCTGGTAGTCAGCATTAATCATAATTACCTCATTTGTAGATAATGGGCAAACAAAAGCTAGAAGAAAGTGAGAAAGTGTAGAAGAAATCAGTTTGCAAATCCAGAACATATTACTCATCCTTCAAATCATGGTCTGGCGTTAACATGGAGCTAGTAAAGCACATTACATTATCTCTGGTTTGGGTGCAAAAATATGAGCGAGGTTTGCAAACAGGACACTGAAGCAACTTGCCTTCTCCCCAATGACACTGTCCTCCAGTGTCCAATGTCTCCACATTCAGTGTCATGTTCCAAAGGGAAGCCTATGTATGCAAAGTTGTATGAGCACAGATTCTCCCAAGTTGGTTAGTCTGTGCAAATTGTAGGGCTAAATCATCACCTGAAGACTGAAAAGAAAGTCTGACTTTGGCCCTGAAAAAGATGATAACCTTGGGGCCAGGCAGGCCTCTCCAGGAAAAGTATTCCATAAGTGGGTGGAAGGTGCAAAAGTGGCCTCCAAATGTTGCTGATCTCTGAAAACCCTTCAAAGCTAGACAGCCTGACCAGTGGTATCTCATGCTCAATTGACAGTAGAGCATCAATAGCAGGTGAAAGGTTCCTTACCCCCTGTTCCAAACAGTAATTTTTGTGAAGCCAAGGATCTTTATTCTGCTAAAAGGATCCATTCATCTTATTCCAGAATGAAATATGATATATTACTTTAGGCAAATTTATAATACTATAAACCATAATATATAATTATATTACAGGGTATTTGTTCTGTAAATTAACTTAATAAAATTATGAGGCTTTCAAAAATTGTATTAATTTTGATAATTTTTCACACTAGAATTTCTTTTAGAAAGTGCACCTTTGTGGTATCCACTAAACATACTTTAAAGGATTAATACGATATAATGGTAGTTTTGTGAGTTTGTGACTCCATAGCTCTCAGGAGATTATCAGATGACTTAAAAAATGCAGGAGAGGGGACAACAAGAGATTGCCAAAGGGCTCTCTTATCAGACAATGTCGTCCCTGTCTCGTCCTGCTCCTGTGCCCCCTCTGTTCCATCTGCTTTTTTAAAGATTCCACATTCCATTTCTGTAACGAAATCACAGGCTTGTGAACCTGCGCCCCGTTTCTGTGGCGCGATGCCAGCCATGGGGGGAGGTCCCTGCCAAACACTTCTGGGTGCGATCGGGACATCCAGGTAAGTGACACCCTTCCCCCCCCTCCCCACGTTACTTGCATTTTTTAAAACTTTGTTTTTGTGCTTGCTGTCACTTTTCTTTTACTTTTAAAAAAATTTCTCCCACACTCATTCTCTCACAAGAATGGCCTGGGAGTCATTTCTGTCATACTCCAAAGGTAGGTCTGAATTTTTAAAAAAAGTGTAACAGGGATGGGAGTGGGGCTGGAAACAGCTAGCAAGACAGGGATGCTATATATGGTCCCCATCAGAAAATTTCCTCAGAGGTCATGTGGGCTGAAAATATGAAATAGCCCTGATCTTGCTTTTCTGTTGCCATTCTCCAACCTTTCTGGGTAGGACATCTTTGCTTTCATCAACTTCAGAACAAGGAGACATTATGTAGATGCAATAAAGTATAAAACTTCAACTCCTTAATTTCTAGTTATCCAACAACTTTTAAAGACACAGGATCCCTCCTGCTTATTCATTTATTTATGTATTTATTGGCAGCTATACCAGTCACCAGCAATCTCCTTATGCAAGTGGCAAATTTATTGCTCTGTCCCTTTTCACACCTCCCACAAGTGTGGAAAGACCAGTGGAGATTTTTCTTCATCTCTGTCTTTCCCAAGAGGTGGATAATTCTTTTTGGAACCCATTCCATCACATGTTATTCTATCCTACTCAGATAATGAAACATATAAGAAGAGTAGTTTCCTGATGTCCCAGTAGATATTCTTTCTCTCAGCAGGAAACAGAAATACCACAGAGTGGCTGGACTCCATGGAGCAAGCTGCTAAATCTTTTTAAGAACAGTAACAAAACATGTGCCCTTAGAAAATATAAGCACACATGATGTTATTGAAAGCAACTTTTAAAAATATATGCTCCTAATAACCTTCACTCATTCTGTTTTAATAAGAGCAACAGTTCCCACCACCATCCCCGAAATGTATTCTTTTCCAGTGGAGAGACGATGAATTCTTAAGTTTGGAAACCCAAATGAGATCTATTTAAAAGAAGCCAAAACTACAAGACTTTTATGTTAAATTACTGAAAAAGATGCCTACAGAAAAACATACAGGTTTTACCAGTGATTTTATAAACTCTCAGCATTTGTGCAGTTGCTTGAAAGGCAGCATTTCCATATCAAACAAATCTTGGCATAGAATCTTTCCTGCAAAACACAAAAGGCCATAAATGCACCTATTTGGTATAGATCTTGTACATAATAGAAGATTACTTTTATCAGCTGTTAAGCTGCCTTTTCAGTACAAATGCCAAGGACCTTAGATGATGTTGCTAATTGGAATACTGCACAGGAAGCATCTCGTCAAGCCCACTGATGCTTTGTACTCGTCACACTATCAAGATGATGTTACTGATCCTCCAACATTTGTTCTAGAAAATTTCAAGCTTTTCTACCCTTCTACAATATGCCAGATTGATAACATGGAGGATCTTTCCCCCTTCAACACTATTGATGTGCAGGATTGTAGCTGGGTGCTGGTGCTGGTGATATGAGGGCACTGGATCCACAAATAAGAATTCTGCCTCACCACTGAAATTTTCCTTCAGTCCCCAAATTTCTAGCTTTGAAGAGAGTGAGACACAGGTGTGAAAGCTTATATCTGCTGTGTTCACACTGCATTTGTAACTTCATATGCCCCCTTTCTTTGGATGCTTAAACTGTATTTCAAAATATTCAAATGAAGTTTTAAGTTACTGCAACACTAGAGCAGAAAATTTCATGGAGGTGGTGGTGACACAAATTTTTATTTGAAAGGGACAATGCCTTCATTTTGTTCCCCCTGCTAGTTACAACCCTGTGGATGTGACAGAGGAGTTTAGGAGCAATCAGGAAAAAAGGGAGGCCCCAAAGCTTTACCAAACAAGCAAAAACATCAGAGATGGGAAGGAACTAGATCAACACCATACAGAAGTGCATTTAACCAGTGATATCAGGAGGCCCAGCAAGTCACTGCTAGACAGTCAGCATCTATGCATCAATAAACCACTGATCAGCTCCCTAGTGCCTTGCATGTGACTTCTTAATGCCCATTAGCTGTCTTCCACCTTGTTCAGTACTAATATGGCATCCAGTTGAAATAATGCTAGGTCTTGTGAGATCATCATTGAGCACCCAACATCCTGTGACATTGTGTGATGTGACTGCAAAAGTAGATCAGCTTCTTTTCATCAGAACTAGCAGAGAAGTGGAGGAGTGCCATAACAAGGATTGAATCTGGAAATAAAGCTGACCAAAACTGTGGAGGATGTGGTGCTAGCAAAGTACAGTCTGGCATGGAACAGGGTCGAGAAAGGGGCTCCCATTCTGATGATGTCGACCCCTTCCATCCTGCTCCCGTCCTGCTCCTGGGGTATTCTATTCACAATGAAACATCGTGAATAGAACACCCCTTCTGTGTCTGTCATGGAATCAGGCATATGGGAAAAGGAGCCCCATCCCTGTTCCAAGATGACAGGCATGGGGGAGGAGGTCTGTGCTGAGCACTTCCAGCCATGAACGGGACATCCAGGTAAGTGGCACCCTTCCCCCCCCCACTGGGTTATTTGTGTTTTTTTAAATTTATTTTTGCATTTTCTTTCTTGCTTTGACAGCTAGGGGGTTATTTTTTAATTTCCCTCCCTCCTATTCTCTCGTGAGAATGAGCGGGATTTGAGCCAGCCAGTCGTAAAGGGAGCGTTACGACAGCTGCATTTACAGCCGGCCAGCAAGAAGGGAGGGAGCCCATTCCTGCAGCAGAATGGAGGTAAGTGTACAAACATTTACCTCCATTCCATTGCAGGAACAGGAGAGGAGGTGGTGGGGCAGTAATGGGGCATTTTGGTCCCATATGAAAATCTCAGTCTCAAAGAAGATGGCTAACCAAAAGTTGTGTTTGATCACTCTGTCTTCTACCCTTCTGCATATAGACCTTGGATGAATGATCATCCAAGATAAAAACTCTAGAATATGTTTAGGGCAGGAGTTCCCAACTTTTCTGTGTCATCAGGAGAATGGCAGGTTATTAAAATCAACCAGCCTTTACCAAAACAAAAAAAACCCAAGATGCTTGGGATTTTGAGAGCATGGGCTCTTTCACATTACAGAATTATAGCACTATGATTCCATTGTAACTGGATTATTTAGAATTCTTAGCTAGGGAGCTCTAGTGCCTCGCAGGATCCACAGGATTTAACTGCCATGACAGTTAAAGTGGAATTCTAATGCTATAATGGTATATTGTAAAACCGTTCAGTCCATTCAGTCCATTCAGTAAAACCGTTCAGACTGCTTAAGTCCGTTCAGCAGTTCATAGATCATAGAATCATAGAATCATAGAATTGCAGAGTTGGAAGAGACCACGAGGGCCATCCAGTCCAACCCCCCTGCCACACAGGAAATCTTGATCAAAGCATCCCCGACAGATGGCCATCCAGCCTCTGTTTAAAGACCTCCAAGGAAGGAGACCCCACCACGCTCCGAGGGAGTGTGTTCCACTGCCGAACAGCTCTTACTGTCAAAAAGTTCCTCCTCATGTTGAGGTGGAATCTCTGTTCCTGGAGCTTGCACCCATTGCTCCGTGTTCCAGTCTCTGGAGCAGCAGAAAACAAGCCTGCTCCATCCTCAGCGTGACATCCCTTCAAATACTTAAACAGGGCTATCATATCGCCTCTTAACCGTCTTTTTTCCAGGCTAAACATACCCAGCTCCCTAAGTCTCTCCTCATAAGGCATCGTTTCCAGACCTTTCACCATTTTAGTTGCCCTTCTCTGGACACGCTCCAATTTGTCAATGTCCTTTCTGAATTGTGGTGCCCAGAACTGGACACAGTATTCTAAGTGAGGTCTGACCAAGGCAGAATAGAGTGGCACTATTACTTCCCTTGATCTAGACACTATACTTCTATTGATACAGCCCAAAATTGCATTGGCCTTTTTAGCTGCCGCATCACACTGTTGGCTCATGTTCAACTTGTGGTCTACTAGGACTCCTAGATCCCTTTCGCACGTAGTCTCATTCAGCCAGGTCTCTCCCATCCTATATTTATGCATTTCATTTTTCCGCCCTAAATGCAGTACTTTACATTTCTCCGTATTGAATTTCATTTTGTTAGCTTTGGCCCAGCTCTCCAGTCTATCCAGGTCATTCTGAATTTTGATCCTGTCCTCTAGGGTATTAGCTACTCCTCCCAATTTGGTGTCATCTGCAAATTCACCTACCTGGGAAGCATCCTCTCCTCAGATGCCAAGATTGACAAAGAGATCGATCACAGATTAGCAAAGGCATATAGCGCATTTGGAAGACTTTACAAAAGAGTCTGGAGTAATAAACACCTGAGGCGAAGCACAAAAATCAGTGTGTATAGAGCCATTGTACTGTCTATTCTCTTTTATGGGTCTGAAACATGGGTCATCTATCGCCAACACTTACGACTCCTCGAACGCTTTCATCAGCGCTGTATATGCACAATCCTAAATATACTGACTATGTGACGAATGTTGCTGTCCTTGAGCAAGCAGGGATCACCAGCATTGAGGCCATGATATTGAGAACACAGCTGCACTGGGCAGGGCATGTTTCTAGGATGGAGGACATCGCCTCCCAAAAATAGTACTCTACAGTGAACTCGCCACGGGTCAGCATAAGAGGGGCACTCCAAAAAAGCGATACAAGGACTCCCTGAAAGAACATCTCAGGCTCGGCCAAATTGATCACCCACAATGGTCCGCCCTGGCCTCACATTGGGAGGCATGGAGACGCAATATCCACAATGCTGCAGCCTTATTTGAGAACTCACGACGAACAAGTCTTGAAGAAAAATGACAACACAGAAAGAATCACGACCTGAAAACATCACCCAAGGAGACCTTCTGCTGTGCTTTCTGCAACCAGACATGTTTATCTCAGATTGGTCTTTTTAGTCATCAACGCGCTTGCAGAAAGCGCAGGATGAATCCTTCCTGAATCTTTGTTTGGGAAGAAAAGCCAGAGAGAGAGAGAGAGAGAGAGAGAGAGAGAGTAAAAGGGCCCAGTACTGTGGAGACTCTCAAATTAGGTATTAGGAGGGGCTTGCCTATCATTCACCTGGGATCATAGCTATCTAAAACAAGCATCTCCATGCAGGCAAACTAAAAGGCTAAAAGAAAAGGAACTCACCCAAGAACTTCAAGTACAAGACAGAGTGGGATCTGCTTTATGAACCACTCTTTTGAATCCACTCTTTTGAACTCTTATACCCACTTAATAGGATGCAAATTGATGAAGCTTAGAAAACAGTAATTTACCAAAACCAAGTACAAGGCAGAGTGGGGCCTGATCCTTCAGTGCCAAGTTACATATTTCCTCCCACAAAGCACAAAAAATTATACATTTCACAGAAGACAAACTGGTGATATAGAGTGAAAGGCACCAATTAAAAGAAGCAAATCTCCAACTATCCACCCCAAAAACCCAGCTAACACATGCATATGTACACACACTCCACAAGCAACCTCACCACACAGAGAAAAGGCAAAACACCCTCCCGCAGTTACCACTGCCTCCTTCAGCTGGTCTGGATACTCCTCTTCACCATTCTACACTGTACAACAAACCACACCATTCCCCAGTGTATGCTTTTTCTTGACAGGTGCCATGCTTCAGAACAAAGCAGTGGACTTCAGCCACTCACTATTTCTACTTTCTAAGACTACTTCTAGGGCCCTGCTTCTTCATTTTGTAGTAATGATTAGCCTTCTAGCTATTCTAAAAAAATAAATTAAAAATCAGCACAGACAAGGAGTCTGCATTAGCACATTAGTGCCCACAGAGACCACAATGAGAATCCCAAATTGAGATCACTGCTGGAATGTTCCCTGGGAGAGGCATATAAAACACATCTTCTTCCATAACTACCAAAATGAATGAAGATCTTCAGCCAGCTTCATGTGTTGCCTTTTTCTATACACTACCTCCAACAGTTAAAAGAGAAAAACAGATGACAGATAGTAGTGAGAAAAGGTCCTCTTGCTTTGTAAGAGTGGGCAGAATGAGTAGAAACACAATGTGAGTGAGCACTGGGACAAAGAGAACACCCACAAAGAAAAATGGGATGAAGCAGGTGAGGGAAAGAAAAGGAGCACTGGGCAACTGAAAGGGTACTTTGCAAAGCTAGATACTACTAGTAGTACCACATAAATACATTTAGCTCATCAACTTTTCCTGCAAATCATCATAATTTATCAAATTCCAAGCCCAGTATCATCTGCTCAAATTTGAGCCCAACAGGCTCTTTTCCCTGTAAGCAACTTTAGACTTAGTTGGCTTTTGTTTATCAGATCATAATTTACTTCAAAGCAATTGTAGAGTTAATCTGACAGCTACATAGGAAGTAACTGTTCTCACAAGTGATTTTCAATTAAATGATTACATTCACAACATCAACTTCAGCCCCACCTCCTACATTCCACCAGTTGCTGTGGCTACAAGAGAGTATTTGGTCTCTTCACAGCACACAAAATGCAGGGGGTAAGTGACTTCAAAATTCCAGGATAAGGAGATTGCTCCCTGTGTAAACTCCCTTCTGATGTCATCACCATGACTTAAATTTAAAAGGCATACATTATTCAGAGGGGCTTCATTATTCCTCAGCTATAATTTACCCACTTCATAGCTAGTTAACAAGTCATATCCTTTCTTTCTGAAGTCAAATCAAAACTCTCCAGATTTAAGGATAAAATTAGATCTACAGGTCAGAACACACTAGATTTTTCTAAAGGGAAAAAAAGTGCCTTCTTCCCATGAAATTGAAGCTTTTCAAAAGGGAGGTTAACTTTCCCCTGCCAATTCAGATGTAAATAACCACATGAAGCTGCTCCTTTTTAAACTCAGAAAATGACACAGGGTAAGAGCCTCCCCTCCCACCCTGCAACACTTCCCAGCACCATGGCCACATCCAGTCCCCCCTCACTCCACAGCTATTTTGGTTTTTTTTTTTTAAATGTGAAGACCTCCATCTTGGATCTTTCACTGTCTCACCTAATTTGATCCAAATCTCTACATTAATTAGACTACTAGATACCTTAAAGTGAGCATGGGTGATAAGTAGTCAACTTTCAGCATTCTTCACTACTTGCTATGGTAGTGAGCGCTGCTGAGAGTTCAGTAGATCTCATACCATCTCATCTTCAGGACTCAGTTTACCCAGCCCTTTGACAGTGAATGTCAAAGAAAATAATAATGTTAGACAAAATTTTATATAAAACAACGTTATACAAAACACTGAACATTTTAGCTGGTTCGCCCTCAATGAAAGAGAGAGCAGCACTGGAACCCAAGTGAAGGAAAGGAAGCTGTGGGTGAGCAAAGGGACATAGTAACATCAGTGAACAGGAGGAAGGGAATGGGAGTGTGGGTAGCTGGCATCAGAAGAAGCCACAGGTGAAATGTAAGACCTCCAGTGATGGGTCCTGGGGTTGGAAACAGAGACTGGAGAAGATCAGCCGACTGTGGCCTCAGCTGCCCAGAGGAAGAAGGAGGAGAAGCAACAGTATCAACATGGCAAGTAACTCTCCCAATTATTCTTCAACTCCTCTGCCTCTCAGGGTTTTTCAAGGAAAACTCCAGGCTGGCCCAGATTGGCTGCTGAGGGGCATGTGATGTGGGAGCAGAGTAGCCTCTGGGTAGATGTCAAAGAGTAAAGTCATGCAGGAGGCCAGAGGGATGCGGTGCCGGTTGTGGTTTGGAGTGACTCAGCTTTCCTCAAGGACTCAAGGAACCTTGATGGAACATGCGAGCTTCCAGGGCTTGGCAAAAAACAAACAAACAAACAAATCATGAGGGCCCAAATCCCCTCTTGGCAGCCTGGGGTGAAATAATCTCCCAATACAGTAGTTTCAACAGACTGCTGCTTCTGTTGTTATAGCTGAAACCATTTATTGTTTTACATTGTAGACTAATGGACTAACCTGTTTGTCCTACGAAGCAAGCAAAAGGACACTGCTGGCCAGTGATAGCACATAACACAATGAAAAGATCAGCAGATGCATAAGATGCTGGTATTGTAACTGATTTTAAAAGCTACTGTAATTGTGTTCCCAGACAGATCTAGGGTCAGAGTTAGGACTTTATCAGACCACCCGCCATTAATGTTTCTTTCCCACCATATTTTTATACATTTTTTTTCCTTGCAAAAGAACCCTTCCTATCAGACCTACTTTAAGGTAGTGTGAAAAGGCAGTCCCAGCATTGACCGAGCATGAACAGAGTTCTGTTCACTTCCACTCTCATGATCTTGCAGATTCTCACAAGAAGATGTGAGCATAGTAAATTTAAAAAATATATCAAAGGAAAGACCAAAAATGTATACACAAGCACAGAAACACACTTTAAAACTTAAAAGTGAACTGGGGTGGTTCATAAAAAGAGCGTCCCCTACTTGTTTTTCATTATCTTACCTGGAAGTGTTCCGCCCATTGACACTCTATTCACATGAGCACAATGGCGCAAGGTTTCAAATGCCAGCAATACTGGCAACAAAGCACGATGGGAGACCTATTGACAGCTTGGCCCGGCAATAAAACAGAACAGCTTTTTGACAAGACAAAATTGCAAAAGGACATCATCATCTGATATGTGCCCTTTCATGTTCATTAGGCATTGTTATGATGCCATATTTGCACATCTGATAAAGTCCTTAGCATCTGAGTTTCTTCCAAGATATGGTGCCTGTGCTGGTGTATCTGCTATGTGGCCCATTGTTGCACATGAGTAAAAAGTTTAGATAAGGAGAAGTCTACAGTGGTCATACCATCTGTAAGCACTCAACTTTACTTCTACTTCTCAAACTTTAGTAACAGAACATTAAGATTCTACTTTATATCCCATTCATGACAAGGAAGGAAGGCAAACAGAATACAGCCTACCATTGAAACCTACCATATTACATTTTAAGCAATAAGGAAAATCTATTCTGATCTTGAAAAAGGAGCTAACATTGGGTGCGGCTATACGATCATAAAAAAATCCGTATGGGGGGCAAAAAATACGAACAGCCTGTCGTTTGTATGCATACGAACCGGCTATACGATTTTTAAGCCCCCTAAGCTCCGTATGACTCCCTCTTCCCGAAGCTGGCTGGAGTGAGCAAGCCAAGCGGCAGTTTTAAATCTCCCGCCGCTTTTTTTTTTTTTAAAAGGTTCCTGGTTTGCGGACAGTTGGTTTTCTGTATTTACAATATAAAATAAAAATAAACAAACATATTAATTCACGGACTTACCGGACGCTCGCTAGCCGGGAAACCAACATGGCGGCCGCTCCCAATTCCCCTCCGTGCTAGCCCTGCCCCCTCTACTCAGCCAGCCAATCAGATTACCCTTCCTGTTTGTATGTGTGCGAATGGACCATACAGACCCGTCAGCAATCCGAACGGCATACGGATTTCTTTTCGCGATCCACTTTCCCTCCCGAATGCCGCGTGTGTGTATTTCAGGGTGGAAAACCGGCCCCTCCTCTTTTGCATTCGTGTGCATCTGAACGGCCATTTGTACCGAAGCGCGAACTTCCGCACGCCGTACGTATTATTTAAATCGTGTAGACGGGACCATTGTTTAGATAGTGTACGCTAACAAGAGCTTGTGCCAATACTTCCATAAGGACACAAGAAAAGTTCTGCTGGATCAGACCAAAGGCCCATCTACCGTAGCTTAACCTTTTTCCCATAGTGGTCAATAAGATGGTTATGGAAAGCCCTCAAGCTGTGGATGAAGAAAATAGTCTTTCTGCTGTAGTTTTCCAGCAACTATTATTCACAGACAGGCTGCCTTTGATCTTGCAGGTAGCTGTAAAATGCCTGGAGTCTTTTTTTCTTTTTCTTTCTTTTTTCTTATTTAGAAAAAGGTGTTCAAGAAATGGAAGATAATGATAACAGCAACATAGCTGTCAAAACTAATATCCATTGATATTATTTCATCTTTCGGAAATTTGGCTTTTCCAATTTTAAAGCCATCTAAGTTGGAGGCCATCACCATATCCTCTGGTAGGAAATTCAATAAATTATCTGCTGTTTCCTTTAGTCTACCCTCAAAATTGGCTGGTGATCTCAGGATGTAAAATTAAGAAGTAGGTTTCCTCTGTTTCCTCGTAAGTGCTCCTAAAGCCCTAACCAGTTGATCCAAATTGCTTGCTACTTGAGACCACTGACTTTCTTGCAAAACCAACCTGAAGGCCTTAGATGAACTGAAATAGTTTACCAAGTTATTTGTTTAGTGCAAGAATGGGAATCATGTCACACACATCCCAATGTTATTGAGCTGTAATTTCCAGCAGCTTAGCCAACATAGAAAATGGTGAGGAATGCTGGGAGCTGCAGTCCAACAACATCTGGAGTGCTGCATGATACCTGACCCTGGTTTAGTAACTTGTATTGCAAGAGGAAGCAAGAGGTGAGTAATACAGGAGTCATGTCACTTAGGAATTTAGAATGGACCCTCATGACCTGCAGTTAAGTGTATTTATATGTGTCACAAAGTCCTGCTAAGACAAATAGCACATCTGTTAGGAAATCCTTGGCGGGTTTCAGGACATGTCCAGGTCTGGGATATCCCTCCCCCCCCAAAAAAAAACCCTGGCTCTCGAGAGGAAGGACTCAGCAGCCTGAAGTGCTCCACTCTGCAGAAGAGACAACTGGGTAAACATCATTAAGTAACTCCAAATATTGGTTCTAACAAAATTTCTAAAATGATTTGACCAGACTTTCTCATCTGTTCTGATACCCAAACAGGATAGCATATCTTGAAAAGGAGATTATACTTCTTGAAGAAGAGACAATACATGTGGTTGTTTTCTGTTAGCTTGTTGATTCCCCATACCACCCCTCCATTGGATGGTGACAAGATTTGCATATATATATATATATATATATGAGCATTCCATACAGGCTGAAATTTAACCTGCCAATAAACGCTGTTGAAATCATTGAGACGTCACTTCTAAGTTAAATAAACAGGCCATTCTTCTGTCAAGAATTTTAAAATAGCATGCCTCCATTGATTTCTATAATCTCTAAAATCAGTATATTATGTTATGAAGGATATATAACAGGATCTTTTTTTAAGGAAGTGAAGGAAACATGGTTTGTGCTCAGTGTTAGATCCTTGCTATGCTTGTAGCATTTTTGGAGTGCTAATGATAATGAGTACGCTTTGAAGGAGCAGATGCTGAATTTAAATAAAGAAGTGGAGTACTTTTCTTGTGACAATGAATCACACATTAAGTGTAGCATAGGTTTGCCACCCTGCCAAGAAAGGCTCAAAAAGAAAACTAGTAAATTATGATGATGTATGTGCATGTGTGTGAGAGAGTGAGTGTTCCACGTCTTTCAAATATCTTACAAATCAGGAATTTTAGCCAAGCAATTTTGGCTAAAGCATAGAAATGACAGAATGTACACTGCTTCAGTTTTTAGAAGGTTCTATTAGCTCACATATTCATTATTATTCACTCTGAAATAAAACTTTCTATGAATGGTTAAAAGCAAAAGAGCAGAAGGTAAAGGAAATATAATTACTAGAAGTAAACCTTGTATCCTTGAGAGGAATACTCAGGCAGATGTAGTTGAGAGAAAATTGCACAATTACACAATCTCCATCTGAGCTGTAAATAAGAGATTTCATACTCTCCACAATTTAAGATAAAAGAGAATGTCACATTATAAAAACAAGACACTTAAGCAGCTCTAGATAGGGCCATATTCTTAGAGGCATATATTTAATTTATGCAATACCCCAAATTACTGGTTAATGCAAACATAAAAATGAACTGCTAGAAATTCTGATTATATCAGTGACCTTCTCAAGCCAGTTAAAACTGGCATTTCAGCTAGGAGAGTCTGTATTTTCTGGCCTGAGAAACTTTGCCTTGATCTCATGTATTATTCAACAGTAAGCAGGACAATGAATGAAACAGACTTTTAAAAGTGAGAGGATATTTTTTAAAAGGGGGGGGGGATACTATGGAAAAGTAATGGTTACTCAGTTTCCCCCTACAATTGATGGAAGAATTGCACCTTTTACAGAGCTGGAGATGTTCTTACTTGTTATTACAGGAACACCTTCAATTTTGCACATTTCTCCATGCTGACTTGCTGTCCACAGGGTGCTATCGCATATGGTACAATGTGGCTTCTCCCCCTCCTTACAAAAAGTCACAGTACAAGCTCTGACAAGACACCACTGTATGATTAAACCTTAAAGGAAGTTTTTGGGTTTTTTTTTTTAAATCAAAGTTCAGCAAAAGATATCTAGATTAGAGTTTCACAAATGCTTGGATATATTAATTGGATGGCTCACTCAGAATATAGAAAGTGTACACAGCATTTCATCTATATTAATTTGCCTAAAACCAGATACACTATTATAAATCACATTACTCAGTGATTTCATTATCAAGGCTGAAAATCAGTGTCCTCAAAAGTACAATTATGACACAAATACTTTTCTTAATGTTACATAGAGATTTACATTTGGTTTTTAAATTTCATATTTACTATTTAAAACTATGTGCTAGAGTAATTTTAAACTTTAAAAGCAAGCCATCTATGAGTTGAAAAGTACAGGTTGAAACTATCAAATACAGTAGCAGATTGTATGCTGTTCTAGGCAAAAATCATATCCTTTCATTCCTGTACAACACAGAATTTACTCTTCTTTGTGTCTAGGCTGAACTATTACTTTCAAAGAAATACTTTGGGCATCTCACAAATGTAGCTTTTTGTAGCCAAGCTGTCTTATTAGAATTAATTGAATGCCTTACATGTACCGTTATAGTTTATCATGGTCAAAATAGATTTCAGCATATCAATGAAATTTACTCAGTGCTGTGAAATATCTGTTCCCCTCCTTTAACACTAGAAACTAACATTTCCTGCATTTTTATTCACTCCATCTCACTTGCTGCCCAGGACATACCACCTGCCATTTTGGCAAATTTTCCTTTCTGTGACAGAGCACATGGCCTGACACTTCAGAAAGTAAAAATAAAGTGACAGATACAGCTCTACTGTTGCAGTTTTTCTCTGATATTACCACATGGTTTATTTGTATTAATAAAATGCCTACTCTTTCCACAACACTGTATAGCATAATAGGCAAAATAATATCAGAAAATAAAACTGATTTGCAAGGGGGGAAATGCAGTCTTCCATTCATAAATCTTTATGAAAATGGAAATACTGGATCACATTTAAGATACAAATGTACAATGTTTGGAGTGAAGCACACTGTACAAATCTAATCTAATGTTTCCTCCCAATATATTTGGACAAAAACAATGGATAAATGGTGTATACAGCACACAGTCTGCTGTTGAGGCCCAAACATGCAGCCTGATGAATTCTTTAACTCATCATAACTTCTATGTCCATAAATTTTTACCTTTCAGATTCTGTTAAGTTGCTACACCATTGGCTGGGATGGCGTCAAAATGGTTAATCATATTTGGCCAATTTCAGTTCAACAGAAAGGAGGTCATACTGGTTATTACCTGCTATGTTACTACTCCAGAGTAACTGGTGAACATTGTCCTCCTAACAGAAGCTTGCTTGAGCTTCTTTGGACATTTTGTATATTTATAGATGTGCTGCATTAATATGAGAGGACATGACATGATGGTGGTGAGAGTTTATATTTTCATACAGGCACACACAACTTTATAAATAAAATGACTAAGCTGGAATAACTGAGTGGCTGGCAGTAGAAGAAGGGCTGGGGAAATGTGACAACTTCAACTAAGCTAACGGACAGGAAATCACTTGATTTGGTCTCTACGCATCTTTAAAATCATGCTCTGTGAACATTGTTATGACAGTGAAAACAAGTTTTTCCCCCTGTAAAATTAAATGTCACTCTTGATAGCATAATATCAGAAACATCATCCTTCCAAGTCCACACCAATACGTTACACAGAAAATTAAACTCTCTCTGTTTATTGAGTGGATAATGCAGTCTTCAAATGTGTGAGAACCCCTGCTAGGTGAGAAATTAAAAAAGGGAGTGCTATAAAGTCTAATGGTATGTATGAAATACAGAAAAAAAGGTAACTTAATTGGTAATCAGAAGAAATCATAAAACTAATCATGCAATTAGTGTATTAAAAAGCTAGCATATGAGGTGTGTATAATTACCAGAAAACAAAGCCGTGGTGGTCTCTAGCATTAATGAATTAACAATTGTGTTAGGTGGAGGAAGAGGAAGAAAGGAAGGAAGGGTGTTGTAAAGAGGCTACCTAGATTTACAGGCAGGTTTTAAACTCATGTAATATATTTCTTCATTTTAGATACAAAAACATGCACAGATACATACTACTGTGAATTACAAATGCCATTAAGTATTTTATAATGAGCATGTCTATGGTAGGCACAGTACTTGCTAAAATTGCAATAGGTATTCCTGATGCAAATAAAATTTGACTTGATTTGAAAAAAGTCATTAAAAAATCTGAAATCATTGGACCCTGCAATGTTCCAAAATGCCAATTCTGCCAGAAGCTGGTTGTGTTGTTCTTGTGCAGATGGTTTGAGTGGACTGCATACTCTTAAAAGCCAGGTTATGACACTATTAAGCCCTTTCCAAGTGTTTTTCAAAAATACAAAGAATGTCTATGGTAACTCATGGCAAGCTCTGCCCCCAATATGTAACTTCATTTCAAAATATGAAAAATCCCCCCATATCTGCAAGTGTACACACAGGCTGTCAGGCTGTTTCTATGCATGTGAAGACTTTGCTTTTCCAAGGATTGTGGTTAAATACATTAAAAGGGTTGGATCAAAACCTAGCACATACAGCTGGACTGGTACAAGTGAACCTGTCCCCAAACTTCACCCCATGGCAGCCAGTCCACTCCCATTAAAATGCAACATGGAGGGTCAAGCGTAGATTATACTACAATGGGAAATTCAAAAAAACTATGGCAGAGATATATTCTGTATGCAGAACTCCACTCATGGAAGTAACTCCACTATTTTTCAGGGGAGACACCCATCTTTTTCAGCACCCCTACCCATTCATCAAGGATATCAACCCTCTGTGTAGTATTTGTGTGTGTGTGTGTGATTGGAGAGACTGTTGTGGGGAGAAAGGAATGGAGAAATTAGTTGCAAATGTGATGTTAGGTGGAAATTTTGCCATTGTCACCTGCTTTTTCTAATTTGCTCAGTTAATTGATTTACAAAGTAAACCTTCCTTGAGATTTTTTTAAAAAAATATGCCAGCATTTGGAGATGATATACAGGAGTGTGTTGATTGAGAGACATTGGGAAGGAATATATTCTTGGGATGAGAAGTGGAAGCTTGGATTTGAAAAAGGTTCTTCAGCAGCTGGTGGATTCCAGTGTTGGGAGTGAGGAGCAAAAGAGACTGCATGGGGCAAACAGCTTTGCCCATGGTGAGAGAAAGAAATGAACTAAGCACTGGAAGGTACTTGAGAAACAACCTGCTACTAACCTCCAGCCCACCAAAGGGGGGAGACAAGAGAAGAAACACTTGTAGATGCCGTTCAAAACAAGAGAACAGAGACTGTTTGCCAAGAATGTATGCAATGTTTTTCTGGAAGCCTAATTTACATACTGTAATGCAATCTCCCTACTTGAGCTTTTTTGCTTACCAGAATCAGAAAAGCTTTCTTGTTCCTGGCTTGTGGGAATGGGTTTACTGAAGGCTGCATAGGACTACTTGTGTGTGTCTCCATGAAACAGGAATATGAGCGCAGCACAACATTTGCATAGTTCTAGTGAAAAGTGTTAACATGTTTTCCTGAAGAAAGAAACAAAGCAAGTTCACCTCCTCCAGACCTCTCCCTCTCTAGCCTTGGAAGTGAGAACAAAGGTAGCACCTAAAAAGAAAGAAGCCCAAACAAAAGAGCTCCAGCAGCAGTAGAAACAAATCATCAAAACATGCATCTTAGAAATGATGTATAACCTTGCAGTTCACTCAGTTAATGAATGTTAAAATGCATCTTAAAAAAAAAGAGAACATATGCCTTCAGAGTCAGTAATGCTCATTATTAATTTGCTGATTATCTAAAGTAAGATAATAACGTCTTGATTTCTTTAAAGGTGTGGAAGAAACTGAAAGACCCTACAGACCTATGCTTTGATGGCAGGTCATGCATAAGTGTTCTAAAACAGTGGTTCTTACCTATGGTCAAGGGAGCCCCCAGGGGTCTGTGATATCCTCACAGAGGGTCCTTGAAGGCTTGAAGGCTGCATGGCCACATGACAGTATCCAAGGAAAAGGTAGGCAGGCTGGCTGGGCCTGTGCATTGCCATTCAACCTTCTCCAGCCACAAACTTGCAGAAAGAAGCAGAAGAAGTCTTCCCTCCCTCTCTAGTTCTTCTGAAGGAAGGTTTAATGGATGGTGCAGTGTTGTTATTATTATCAGATATTATTGTTGTTGCTCTTATTGGGGTTTTAAATCTTGAGTTCAGTCTTGGGGGACCATGGCAACAAAAGATATTTAAAGGGGGTCCCTGGTAAAGAAAAGGTTAAGAGCCATTGCTCTAAAGGATTTAAAATGAACCCTACATTAAGAAAAAATGTTGGGGAAAATACCTATATACCACAGAACCAAGTTTACAATCTAGGTCATTTCTCAGCCTGGTCAGTCCCTGGATGTTAGACTGTGTGGAAGAACCAGGTAAACCTCTCCGAATTTCCCAAAAGAAGAGTGAAGAATTTACACGGTTGCTCCAGCTTCTGTGTAGTTATGGCTCATGCCAATTTCCATGTTACCTTCTCCAAAAACAAGAATGGCAGATGCTGTGCTTCTGCCCTTTTTGTGGCAACTTTTTATTGTGCTTATTATTCACAGATGGTACAGTTTTGTGTTTCAATCCTGCCACCTTCTGAAAATGTGTGCCTTTCCCCCATTTCAACAGCAAGAATGGCAATTATAGGGTTAATATTGGCTTTATTTATTTTTTTCTAACCCTCCTCTAGAGCTGGACTAGCTTTTGACAGAACACTTCTGATTGCAGAATGTGTTTCCATAGGAAAAATCTTTGACCAACACCCTGTGGGAGGCTCATTTATGAGTTACAACTTGTAGTATGCAGGATCTGCTTCTTTATGAGATAGGCTAAAATGGCAATAGGAATTTCCTCTTTGTGAGTGGGTGTGATTTCCATAGAGCTCTAGATACCACTGGAAGGAGATGATCTGCTTTGTCTAAGGGTTGTCTACATGGGCAAAAAAACAAAAACAAAAAACTGTACTTATTTGCAGCACAGTTAAACGTGACATTTTCAATAATGCACATTTTCACCAGGGTTTCTGCAGGAAACTCAGGATGTGTAAGATTTGCAGTTTGCTCTGCATTTAAGGGGAAAACCCAGATTTTTGGCCACGTGGCAGCTGAGAATAGGGTTTGGATCAAAGCTGGGTGGGACTTCCGATGGAGGGGACTCAATTCTGGCACTTTTTAAATTCTAATTTGTATTTTTCAATTGTGTGCATATATGGATAAGTTTATCTCCACTTACCTGGTAATACAGTACTCTGGGACCACATTTTCATATATGAGCCAACGGGGCTGGGGAGGGGGATGGAGCAGCCCACAAGCAACCTAAAAGCACAGTGTCATGGAACACTGTGACTATCTTCCTTTTGGTGACAATCCACAAATATCGTAGCTTTGGGGGAATATAGCTCCAAATATAATGTTTTGCTTTAAACTGAGCATCTTTTCTGTTGTGGATATTCATGTAATAAAGAGTAGAGCTATGTGACAGATCAAGCCAAATCACAAATACAACTGACCTAGATGGGATCCAGATTGCATCACATCAGATCAGTCTGAAGTGATTTGGACTGATTTAGTGAGCTGGACGTCAAGCTGAGTAAAAAGAAAGCAAGAAGTGTGGTACCCAAATATTGCAAACCAGCATCATATAAAGACAAATCAGGGTGGCGAAAGAAGAGGTGCAGAGCTAGATATTGCTACTGCACAGCTCTACTTTCCAATCTGGGGCAAGGGTCATGCCAACACCCTCCAATCACAGTTGGCTGGGTGCTCTCTCTCTCTCTCAAACACACACACGTTATTTTGTGTTCTTCTGCCAGTTATCTGCTAGCCATGGGTGTATTTTTAAAAGAGCTTTCTTGGAGTGAGGTGGCAGTTTGCGTTTACTTCATCCTACTAGCATTCAATCTTTCTTTCTTAATCCTATTGCAACCCAATCCTAATATTTTGTACTCTTTTAATTTGTTGCTTACTCAAGTGATTCCATTGTGGTGGTGGTATACGGTGTGGTATTTCCTTTATTTCCTAAATTTTAAAGTTGAGTTCAACATGGGTTGTTTGGTTTATTTGTATCATCTTTCTCTATTTTTTTCTCGTGTGTCTTCGGACTTTTTCAAACTGGGTAAAAAAAAACCAAGGAGGCTGGGAGAAAAATGGGGCTGTCGTGCTTACATACCTACCTGCCTGGAATTTGGCAAATTTAATAATTTCTGATGGGGTCACTGTGTTGCACCTATGTGAAAGCTTATGGCAGAAAGTTTCCCAATGCAAGTCAATGGAAGAAGCAATTATTCAGATTTTCAAACTTTGATGTGGATTTGTTCAGGATCAGGGTGGATCAGACCAAAAAGAACTTGGGCCAGTTTGGATTCCTGAACCAAAGAGGGAAGAATGCTTGCATGGGACTAATAATTAGGCAGTGCTAAGTCTCTTTCTCTCTGGCTTTTCTTCGCAAACGAAGATTCAGAAAGGACTCATCCTGCGCTTTCTGCAAGCGCGCTGATGACTGAAAAGGCCAATCCGAGATAAACATGTCCGGTTGCAGAAAGCACAGCAGAAGGTCTCCTTAGGTGATGCTTCCGGGTTGTGATTCTTTCTGTGTTGTCATTTCTCTTCAAGACTTGTTCGGCGTGAGTTCTCAAATAAGGCTGCAGCATTGTGGATAGTGTGTCTCCAAGCCTCCCGATGTGAGGCCATGGCGGACCATTGTTGGTGATCATTTGGTCGAGCCTGAGATGTTGTTTCAGGGAGTCCTTGTATCACTTTTTTGGAGTGCCCCTCTTACGCTGACCTGTGGCGAGTTCACCATAGAGTACTATTTTTGGGAGGCAATGGTCCTCCATCCTAGAAACGTGCCCTGCAGTGCTAAGTACTGAAGAAGGAAAGCATTTGTTTTGTTTTGTTTTGTTTTGTTTTGTTTTGTTTTGCAAGTGAGGTGGTTTTAAAGCCAGGGAACCTATCTCCACACACCCCACTTCCTGCTGGCACCAGGGCTCACTGGCTCTGTGATGAAGGTGTTTGTATGTGTATTGCACTTGTGCAACATTGATGCATCCAAAAGTGAGGGATGAGGTAGGGAGAAAGATGGTGGGTACATGCATTTCATCCCTTTGTGTCATTTGGAGAAAATCAGGAGACGAGCACCAACACTTCAACTCATGAGGCTATGTAATAGCAGCATAGGGCCTTTGTGGGTGTGATGAACCTCCCTGAGGGCTGATGCTAAGCTTTCCACAAGGCCCAGTAGCATCACAGAGCTGTAGTTGCATGTAGTTTGTAGTTTCATGTGGTATTTAGAATTCTCTGTCATGGAGCTCTAATGGCTCTCCAAACTTCAAATCCCAGGACTCCACATAGGATAGAGCCATGAGAGCTACTGTGGAATCAAGTGCTCTAACAGTGTAGTGTGAAATGGCCCTTGGGTTTCATATTGCATGACAAAGATGTCTTATTGTGGAAGTGGAGGTCAAATCATGGTGTGACTCCTTAGGGTCCTGGCCTAAATGCAAAGCATGTCACCTATCTCATTAATTCTGCTTGGAGCACATTAGCCATATCCAACAGTCAGTGTGCTCCAGTAACTGGGTTTCTGCAAAGAAGTATATGAAGAGGACCCAAATACAAAGCCTCCACTGTGCTGTGAAGCACAGGAACCTTGAGCATGCCACCTTCTTGATGTAATATACTTCACCAGGTAGTTTTGAATTCCTTGGAAGAAATAAATGATACACATATAAATAAACAATACCCATTATAATTGAAGACATAGGAGCCCTTTAAAATCAAACAGAGTCAATTTAGAATACAGCTATATGATCTCAGGTCACACTGGAGCACTGAAATCTAATCCAGCAGCTAACACAAAGGGTTCCAGCCACAACACTCTTGGCAGCTTGCTTCCAGGCAGCCTCCCCACCCCCCTCTCTCTCTGTGTATGTGTGTGATGATTCAAAGGTGTTCAATGGACAGAGGGTGGGCTTTGTGTGTATGCACATGAAACAAAGCAAATTATTTTTCCTTCCTGTATTTACCACTGGAGTACTTAATCCAGGAGAAAACAGTACATAGAGATGTGTAGTTTGAAGGTTAGTATTTTGTTTTGTTTTACACCTCTTCACAGCTTGTTCTATTAATTACTGAATATTTGGGAGTGTCTTTTACTGGTTTCTATTTATCTCACTTATTGGGGTAATATAGATGAAAACACTAAAAACTGCAAGTGGACTATGCCCAACAGACCTTCAGAGCAACCTCTAAGACCAGCTAAGGCTGTGCTGCCATCTGCAGGAGGTTGGGAGGCTTCTTTTTACTGCTGCTTCTGTAAGGACATTGTTCCCCATCTCTGTCTATAAAACACCTTCAGATCATCTGCTATCCATACACACATGGGGCAACACAGCTTGGAAGCAGTCTTCCAAGAGATTTGTGTCTGGAATGGTTTGTGTGACCAGCTGACCAAGATTTCAGAGTTCCAGTGTATGCTTGTAGTGAAAGGACCCTACCTACAACTTGGATTCACCAACAGATAGAGCTACTCTACTGTGAATAAAAACAGTAGCTCAATTCATATAAAATTTTCAATTAAGTAGTGTACAGTGGTGCTATTTATATGATGCACAGAAAGACAGGATGTCTAATATGTATGCATATATGGGTTTTGGTTAACTCAAAGGTCACATTCTTCTTCCATTCCCCCCCCCCCTAATCCAGATTAAACAACAATTTCTTTTAATCTGCTCAATTATCTTGATGGGGGCTCATTCCAAATTTGGAAAGAATCCACTTTGGTAGCTGCCTCAGGTATTAGAAGAAGACAGGTGCTTTGGAAAAGTCAAAACATATGAATCCAATTTCTCTCACCCTTCCAGGATTTTTCTAAAATATCTTCCTATTTACAAGAAAAAAAAAATCTATAAATCCATCCCCTTGTTATTGTACAGTGCACCCTGATGCCCCTCCCCACTGTCTAACCTTAGACGATAAACTGTTCCATTTGCTTGTCAAAGTGACATGTCTAGTGATGCTGTGCAACTATTTATTTACAGTATATATACGTACTATAAATAAGCTGCACAGCATCGCTAGACATGTCACTTTGACAAGCAAATATGTTATATTTATAGTATTTATAGTATTTATATCCAAGAGTCTAAATACCTTAAAGGCACCAGATCCTGTCTGATCTTGGAAACTAAGCAGCGTCAGCCATGGTTAGTACTTGGATAGGAGGCCTCCAATGAATACAAGGTACTGTAGGCTATATTTCAGAGGAAGGAACTAGCAAAACCACTTCTGATATTCCTTGCCAAAGAAAACCCTATGAAATGCATGGGTTTGCCATAAGTATACAGGTGACTTGAAGGCACACATACACACACATTTATATCCAGCCCTTCACCCCAAAAACCTTGCAGGGTGGGTCACAAAATACATATTAAGACAGTACTGTTACTACTAATAAGTAGTACTTATTATACAGTTGAGTTCACAGGACTGAAGCACCAGGATTTTTTTATTAGGAGAAATCTGCTACCCACTCAGGCTTCCCTGTTACCTCTATGGTGAATTGCAATCATTCCCAGCAACAATTTGTTATGATGAGGACTAGCATCACAAAATTTATCACTGAATCACTACTCAAAACACTATCTATCTATCTATCTATCTATCTATCTATCTATGTCTTGGGTATGTTTCCTTTCCCAGTGTGCTGACTGGCTGCTTAAGAAACAGAAATTGGAAGTCAATGCAGTTGTACACGAGTGAGTACATGTGGAATCCAAGGTGAACATCAGTCTGGCCAGCATCTGTTGCACTATTCGCTTGCAAACACTCTTTAAGACAGCCCCATATAGAGTGTACTGCAACTGTTGAATCATAAAATAATTAAGGCATGGCTAAATGCTTCACTAGGAAGGGACACAACTGGTGCTTGAGCTCCAGCTGGGAAAAAGTACTTCAGGAAGGCATCAGTCAAGTACTCCAGTTGGGCAAAACAAAGCAAACAAACAAACAAAAAAACAAAAACAACCAAAAAACACAATTGCAGTTGGGCAAAAGAACAGCCACAAGAACAACAGTGTCAATTCTCAGAGAACATGTGAGTGACCTTGGAAGGTTCAGCACATGGAAAGGCTCCTGCCAATACCCAGGGGAGATGTGTGGGGTGGTAGGGGATTCCCCGCTAAGGGGAACAGAAGCAGTGGTTTGCAGGTCTGACAGGATGCCTTTCCAGGAGTGCTGTATCCCTGGAGCAAAAATCCATGATGTAACAGAGAGACTGACAAGACTTATCAAGACCACTGACCATTGTGCCTTTCTTTTGGTCCATGTGGGAACCAATGACACTGCAAATCATAGCCTTCATGATATCATAAGGGATTATGAGGATCTGGGCAGGAAGCTGAAGAACTTTGATCCACAGGTTGTAATTTTGTCTCACCTTCCAATTAGGGACATGGCTTGGTAAGGGAGAGAAGAACAGTGGAGCTAAACAATTGGCTCCATAAATGCTGCCACCAGGAACAATTTGGCTTCTTAGACCATGGTCTGTGGTTTCATGAAGATGGACTAACGGCAACTGTTGGATTGTTCCTCACAGAAGTTGGTAGGGACACTTTGCTAAAAGTCTTACAACCCTGATCAGGAGGACTTTAAACTGAGTTATATGCAGGAAGGAGACAGTATTCTTAAGGGCAGGAGTTCATCAAGTGCTGGAGATAATAGCCCAAATGTTATAGAAAGAACTGGGTGAATAGTACAAAAACCTAAAAATGGGAATGGGAAAAAAAAAACCTAAATAAGCAGGTAGGGGAATGACCTATGGTTTTAGATTTCTGTAGACTAACGCACAGAGCACGAGAAATAAACAAGATAAATTCAAACTCTTAACACAGCAAAGCAAATATGATATAACAGGCATCACTGAACCTTGGTGGGATGAGTCTCATTATTGGAATGGGTAACTGAAGGGTATAACCTATTTCAGAGAAACAGACCTAACAGGAAAAGAGGAGGATCACCATTATATGTCAAGGATGTTTATACCTGTGAAGAGATCCATTTAAATCCTGGAAGCCAGGTTGAGAGCATCTGGGTAAAAATCAAGGGGGAGAAAACAACAATAATGTCATTGTGGCAATCTACTACAGACCCCCAAGTAAGAATACAGACTTGGATGATGCCTTTCTGGAACAGATGATCAAACATTCAAAAAGGAGAGATGTACTAGTAATGGGAAATTTCACCTACCCTGATATTGGAAGTCAAACTCTGCCAAGAATGTAAGGTCCAACAAATTCCTCACTTGCCTTGCAGACAATTTCATTGTCCAAAAGGGAATCCTCTATTTTAGAACTGATCCTAATCAACAGTGATGGCCTGGTTAATGGGGTGGAAGAGGCAGGATCCTTAGGTGGGAATGACCATGTTCTCCTGGAGTTTGTGATACAGTGGAAAGGGGAAACCAAACACAGTCAGACACTTCTAGACAAGGAATTGATAGGACCACTCTATAAAGAAGAGGGCAAAGTGCAAACAGGAGACAGAGAAAAGGCAATACTGCTCAACACCTTCTTTTGGGAGAAAACTGAGGCAAAGAAGGTGTTGAGCAGTATTGCTTTTTCTCTTGGGAAAAGAGGAGAACAGTGCTCAACTTGGGGAAAATGGAGCAGATGATGTATAGGAGAAATGCAGCACAGAACAGGTAAAGAGGTGGTTCAGGAATATCTGACTACTCAAAATAAACTGATTCATGTTTGCACATTGCATTTAGCGGTCCCTATGTAAACTTGTCCACAGCTGCATGGTACGCGGTAATCTCGTGCGGCTGTGAGAGGGCCGCTTTTATCCTTTGCTGAACGTAGCATTTCTTGGATTTTCTTGGTTAGTCTGTAGATCATTCAGAGGTTGTGTTTCCTAATCAGTTTCCCTATTCTGTCTGTGACTCCTTTGATGTATGGTAAAAATACCTTTGCTTTGGCTGGCTGTTTTTCTTCATTCCTGTGGTTTATTCTGGGTCTGGCCACTTTTCTGATGTATTTTCAACCAAGTAGAATATAAATTATAAATTTAATATAAATTAAATAAATAAAAATAATATGAAGTCTGACCAACTAACCAATACAATTATATTCAAGGTGATCATATACCACTAACCCGGCAATTTAAGAGCAAGCCATTTGTTTCCTGATGCTTTCAGCTATTGTAATTACCTTGCACAGTTGCAACGAGAGGAGAACAAACATTAGACAGAGACTGAAGTCTAGAAAGAAATCATTTAAATTTTGCAACCAAAATGAATTGAGGCTGGCAGCCACAAAATAAGGAAAAATATAACAGTTTTAAATCTGTAAATCTCCTCTATGCAGCAAGGGACTGCACAAACACAGAGTATGGGGAATAGGTAACCACATCTTAAAGCATATTACCACTATACAAAGTTATAGGGGGGACTGGGGGGAAAGTGGTGAGAAAAATAATATTCATAATGTTCAAACTGCATTAAATTAGGTTAACCACAGCAAATGCTATAATAAGCTTCACAGTACAGATCTGGTGCCAAACAGAGGATGCCTAATCCATTGGATAAGTTGCTGAATTGAACACCCATGTGTCTGTCTCAGTTTGGTATCAACATTTATTGGAGTAGCTTTCTTTCATGTTCTTGTGTCATCCTTTCCTCTCTGGCAGGGCTGTAAAATCTTCAAGGTAATCACTGTCTTTTTGCATCTTGATAGTACTTAGAACAATGAGATCCAGGAGGAGTTGCAACGAGATAAATCTGTCATATCCTTCAAGTGAATGTGTCTCTTAACAGGCTGTTCCACAAGTTTTTGCTTTGCAATAAAGAATAACAGGTCCCACTGCTGTCCAGCTCAGAACTAGGTCAGCAACCATCAGGTGAGAAGAATTCAGTGGAGAGTTTCTTGTGGCTGTCGTGAATAGAATTTGCCAAGGTGAGAGCACTTAAATCATGTCGCACAGACACCTCTCCTAGTCTTGCTGTGCTTTTTTGAATGGCACACCCTGCTGTCAGAGCTGGCTTCTGTGCTAAAGAAGGGGAGAAAGTCAATAGCAATCTGTATTGAGCATGAAACAGCCAAAGCAGAATTCCTTAGTGGCTTCAATGAGTAAGCAGACAGACCTGGAAACTTTTTAAATGGTTCATGAACATTATATATCAGGGTAAGACTTCCTTTCCTCAATAATATCCTGCAGAGTTCCTTCTTTTAACTACAGCTGGTGAATGATTCTGAGTTCCTTTCGAATATTTCTCACTTCACCACTTCATGACATGATGGGATTTCAATACCAGGTGTAACAGAATCTTCCTAATGTCCTGGTTCTTACTATTGTGCTACTTGTACACTGCATGAGGACTTGAGACCAAAAAGAGGGAGAGGGAACTGAGCTGGAGCCTTCAGATGCTTGGAAAGACTAAAGTAGCACACATTCCAGCTTCTCGGATGTCAATCCAGAGTTAACAAAATGGTAGTACTGTTTGCTGTAGCAGGAGTGAAATAACATCAAAAATGGACAAGAATGTGATTGTTACAGCAATGATGCTCACTGACTATGCAATTGAACTTATGATCCCATTGCTGCTTTGAATCTCATTCGGGAGAAAAGCAGGATATATATCAAATAAATAAATAAATTGAATGCTTGGGATATGACTTCTGGTTTGGAATAATACACTTGGAGTGTGTGTATGCACCTTCAAGTTCATATGTTTTTTTTTTTAAGGCAAGGAATACTCAGAGGTGGTTTTGACAGTTCCTTCCTCTGAAATATAGCCTACAGCGCCTGGTATTTGTTGGCAGACTCCCATCCAAGTGCTAACCAGGGCTTGCCCTGATTAGTTTCTGAAATCAGACAGGACCAAAGACCTTTAGGGAATATAGGCACATTCAATAAAACTCAAGAATCTTAAAACTGAAAGGTTTCTTAGGCAAAGTAAGCTACGCTGCATAATGTAAAGGACAAAATAAATGACACAGAAACATTTAACAAATATAAGCAGTATGAACTAATTATTCTGAAAACAAGTATACCCTATGCCTTAAAACAGGGGTGTGGAACATTAAGACATTATCACATTAGCCTCATGTCTTGCAGCAATCATGTTATTAAAGAAAACAGGAACATACCGGTTGTAAAACATTTATTATCACATTTCTCTTCATTCACACAACTGTTCTCCTTTGGCAACCTCCTGGTGCTATTCCAAAGCAGGCTGATTCCATGCTGCTTTGGAATACTGAGGAAGGGGAGAGAAGAGGAGAATCAGGCCCCCACATGACTGCAGATATCCCGGAACTGAGGCAGCAGCAGAACAATAGTGATATTGACAAATATTGATGGAATTTTCCCATCAGTTGAAAGGGATGCAACAGTAACAACTAGAATGCGAAACAACAGCAGGATAGCCATGATGTCATCTGATAAGTAATGGCAAATGCATTTCCATCCCACTGAAATTCCACTTTAGCATCCTATGTGATAAAGGCCTTAGTCTCTGAGACTAAACCTGGCCCTCTTAAAATTGCAGTCTGGCCCTCTGTGCTTCCTCAGAAGAGTTTTACCAGTTTTAAAATATTAAAATGCATATCTTAAAGCTAAATTATTGTCAGTAAGAACTTTAAACAAAAATATGCTGGCGTTTTGTTTTGTTTTTTGTTCCCTAACCATGTACCCACCCCACCTCAGAACTCTCTGAAACTGAATTTAGCCCTTATGCTGAATGTGGTGCTACACCTTGCTTTAAAATGCAAATAGTACTTGGAAAGCAGCAAGATTAATCTCCCATGCAAGCAAAGTGATGTTCAAAATTCTACAACAAAGATTTTTACAATACATGGAGTGAGAAATGCCAGATGTCCAAGCAGATTCAGAAGAGGAAGAGGCACAAGGGATCATATTGCAAACATACATTGGATAATGGAGTGCATCAAAGAATTTCATTAAAAAATCACCCTGTGCTTTATAGATTATAGCAAAGCCTTTGATTGTGTAGATCATGAAAAACTATGGATCACTCTTAAATAAATGGGTGTACCACAACATTTGATTATCCTAATGTGTAACCTGTACTCAGGACAAGAGACCACCGTTAGTCAGGCAAGCAGCATTTTATCACCCTATCTGTGTAACATGAACACTGAATATATCATATGCAAAACTGAATTAGACCCTGAGAAGGTGTGAAAACTGGAGGAAGGAACATCAGCAAATTAAGAAAAGCAGATGAAACCATGCTACTAGCAAAACACAGAGACTTAGAATGACTACTGAAGAAAGTCAAGGAAGGAAGTGCAAAGGCAGGTTTACAGTTGAACATTAAGAAAACAAAAATAATGGCCATAGATGATTTTACAGTAGAGTAGACAATGAAGACATTGAGATTGTGAAAGATTTTCTATAAGTACTTGGAAGGGAGAACACCAACAACACCATCAGAGGACAGAACTGGCAAAACAACCTCTGAATATTCCTTGCCAAAGAAAATCCTATGAAATTCATGGGGTCACCATAAATCAACAGGTAACTTGAAGGCACATACACACACATATAATTCGCATCCTACATTAGAGCACTATTTCACTCAGTCAGCAGAAAAATGAAGAGAAAAATCAAGTCACGTGTCCTGTCTTGGAAGCCACCCAGGAGCAGATATTCAGGAAAGTCTGCCAGGAGGGTGAATCAGGAGCTTACCAACTGGTGTGTACAGTTATCAGAGTCTAGAAAGTATACAGTTATCAGAGTCTGGGCAGTCCAGGTCAGTAGGGTAAAGCTGTAGATCCAAGGTGTCAGTTTGAGGGAGTATTGAGTAGCAAGGCCAGTCCACAAAGCAGAGTCCAGAAGTCTTAGAAACATGACCCAGGAATTTAAGAGGCAAGAAGGTTGATTCCTTTAGAAAGTGTGGTTGTCAGCAACAACCTGCTAAAAGTGAAGCTGGAATATTTATGATCTAGAATCCTCCCTCAGTTGTTGGCTGATTAACATGCATTTTCTATAAATACGCTCTGAACAAAGCAAGCCCTCCTTTTCCTGTCTATGTTCAATTGCAGTAGGTATCATATGGTTTGTATCTGTGTCTTGTGGCTGCTGGGGAGAATCTCTCTGCCTTTCCATTTCCCTATCAGGATCTGCCCCTCAATCCTGAGAGCTAAGCCTGACATCCTCTTTGTCTGCCTTGCTGTCTGTGTCGTAATCCAGACCTGGGAGGAAGGCATGACATCAAAAAATGAAATCAATTTTTAAAAGTGTACAAGGTATAATAATGTGAAATTACTGAGGCATAAATCCACAGAGTGGCAAAAACCATCTGGTGCATTCAGTACTTACATGTAATGTCTGAGAGACAGAACAAAATACTGCATTTATCAGAAAATGTGTCATTGAACCACTCTTCAGATAATTATCACCATTTACTTTCAGGCATCCTTTCAGAAACTCCCTTCAGTCATTAACTATCATGTTAATCTAACCTGACCCTTTTACTAAAGTCAAAATTTGGAGATATGGTGACTATAGGAAACTGTCTTTCTACCATAGGTCCTTGCACTAAAACTCAGTGCAAGGGTGTTTTGTATACTGTAAAAAATAATTATATATTTTAAAGCATTACCTGTTGTTTTAACATGTAAGAAATTATGTTTTTCTCTAAACAATAAATGTTGCTAGGCAAATAATGTTATTTAATAGCATGTCACAAAAGTTTGCTATGTTTTGAGTTACAAGGATTTATCTAAAATGTGTAAACATTTTATCATGGGCCATTTTTCAAAGTGTGAAGTGCATACTGTCAAAATACTGCCTGCTGTGTTTACATTATACACACACCTACACACCCACATCATATCCATATGTGCATAGATAGATAGACAGTATAATAAACAGCTCATTACAGAAAGTACTCACAATTGCCCATGTATGTACTTATACCACTATAGAAGGTACAAATATACTAGATGCATAACTCTAGTAGTGTACTAGAAGATACTTCTATAATGGTCATGTTTTTCTCAAGTACAGTTAAGGAAAGTTCTGTCTGGCAGAACAACCTAAAAAACATACAGAAGAATATTAACTACTGTATATTGATAATATAATTATATTCCCATTTTATTCCTTTGTGATTGAACCTATTGGAGAAGATGGTCTCGGATTATATTTTTCCACATTTTTTTTAATTATGTAGAAATGAATTCATGAAATTTAGCAGCCAAGATACACTGAATAGAATGTCTGCAGATGAGATCCCATTTGGCTGAAGTTCCAGGCAGTAGAGGATAGACTCTACTGGAAGTAATGAGACATTTATAAGATGTCACCCTGTTAAAATCACTTCTAAAATGAGCATCTTTTGTCCTATTTATTCAAAATTCAGCAGGTGTGATGACCTGGGGAAAAGTACAATTCCATGAGAACAGAAAAACACAAACATTAAAAGTAGCAGACATCAGGACAAGTCTTCATTTGTAGCAAAAGAAAAACAGGGAGAAGACATGATGATAAAATTATGGTTACATGAAATTAATGTCGTTTTTAAAATGAACATGGATATTACCAATTATAGTATTATAATAGTTTTATACTATTAATAGTATTAAATAATATCAAGTTAAAATCATATCAATAATAATTTTTAATCGTAACTATAAAAGAAGTAGTAAAAATAGTCACTGCAGCTTACAAGTGCCATACATTGCTTCTACAGAATATGCAGTTAACCAGCACCCGCCCCTTTTCATTGTTTCTTCATCATGGTCTCTGTGAATCACACAAATGGGTTTCACGTATGCGCAGAAATAGCATTTGGAATCTTCTGGAGCAGTCAGTTAGAACTTTTGGTGATAGCCCCCCCCACCCCGTCCCCAAGGTATAAATACCGGGTGCCCGCCAAGTGCCTCCGTTCTTTTCTGTCTGCCGTGACGGCAGCAACAGAAGTTCTTGCGCAGCAGTTTCGATTCTTCAAACTTTTCTTCTATGTCGACTTCAAGAGATGTTTGGTGTGTAGGCGAAGATCTTGAGTGCGGGTGGGCACTGGAAATGCCTCTGTTACCTTGGTGAAGTTCATATTCCTTCTCCCTTCATTCACTGCAAGGCATTCACCCCTCAGGCTTGCAAGAGTTGGCAATCTCATCTGAAGGCCGTGCTCTATGAAAAATTGCTTCAGTCAACACAGGCTTCTCTTTCAATGTTGAGGAACCTTGACAAGGAGAAGAGTGCTCCTGGCACTTCATGAGCCACAACCTCCAAGGATCAACAGTCATCAAAAGACCTTCCAGCTCCTTGTTCAACGATGGTGTCAAAAACATACAAAAACGCTAAGGGTGAAGTAGCTGTGGAACCCTCAACTTTTAAGCATGCAAAGAGTGCGGTGGCTGCCCACTCTCCTTCGACTATTGATATGTGTCATGACTCCCTGTCTCAGTCACACTCCAGTCCTGCTGGCAAGCCTCCAATGCCTGGAAAGTCTCTCGAAAAAGAGCTGTCTCAGGGCACCAAGAAGCATAAGAAGGTCAGAGTGGAGCATTCAGAAAGTCCACTTCTCCCACCACTCACTCTGATGTCAATGGCTAGGCCTCTTCCACCAGCAGTAACCCCCGTTGTGACCCCAACTGCTGCTCGGGGTTCAGCTGCTGGGGAAAATCCAACCACTGTGGAGCCTCTGAAGATTGTGCAGATCAGTCCCCAGGACTCCACTTCACAGCAGCCAGAGGACACTTCTTGCTCCACACAACCTGTAGTGGTGGTCAATATCCCAGATAAGCCTGCTCCTGTACGGGTCCCTTTGCCACAAGGGGTGCCTATCAACCTTCAAAGAGAGAAGTCTACTTCCTAAGGAGCTCACACTGGTCTGCCACACAAACACTCAAGACCCCCTTCTTGGGAACTGTCTTCCGCCTCAGATTTTTCTCAAGCTCACTTGGATACCTCCATGTGGCTAGGGTTGTCACCTGAGTCTTTGGTTGACGATGAAGCTGCCTCTCCAACTGACAATGTTGCTTGGTTTTCTGAGTGGATTGTTCACATGGCTCATGCCTTGAACCTTAAGATTCATCGTCCAGAGGATGTCTGTTGGTGACATCTACAAATGGATTCAGTGAAGAGTCCCCACCCCGCTGTCCATCTCATTGCTTCCTCGGTGCTTAAGATGGCTAGACATTCTTGGGAAAACCTGTCCTCCATTCCACCCACTTCTGGACAGGCTGTACAGAATCCTTGATCCTCAACTGGATTTGCTTTCTCACCATCCCAAGCTGAATTCCATTGTTGTTGAGGCTTTGCAGTCAAAAATGCAGCACAAGCCTCATACGACTCTAGTGGACAAGGAGAGTAGAAAGCTTGATGAGATGCCCAAGAAGTTCTATGCCTCTGCTGGCCCCAGGATCTGGATTGGCAACTATTCAGCTTACATGGGCGGATACCAACAACTACTCTTGGAGAAACTGTCGGAGGAAGATAAGCAGATGGTGACGGCACTATATAACGAGGCACAGTCACTGGCTGGACATCAGCTGAATTCTTCTACCCATTTTGTTGGACTCTGCCACTAAAACTCTAGCTGGGGCTGTTGAGCTTCAAGCACACATGTGGTTTCATTCCTCTGGTTTGTTGTTACAGGCACTTTAGACCATCGAGGACATCCCTTTCAATGAAGCCAGCCTCTTCCACCAAGAGACTGCCAATAAACTTGAGCTGACCCAAAAAAGGAGAACCATGGCGAGGAAGTTTGGAATTCCTTCTCAGACCTGTTATCAGCTGAAATCTCAATACTGGCCCTTCTACCCATCCTCGTCTCAATGCTCGATGAGTCTGGCTCATGTGTGACGTTCCTCTTCAAATCAGTCTGCTCCTGCTTTACCACTCAGGGGTCCTTTCCCTCGCTACAAACAGCCGGCCAAAAAGAAGCCTGCAGACATGGGCAAACGTCGGCTTTGACTCCCAGCAGGATATTCCTCCTTCTCCCTCCACTGGCCCGTACTTTGGGCAGATGCTCTCTACCTGACAGTCCATCACAACAGACTCCTGGGTCTTAGACATTGTCCGTCATGGATATGCCATTGAGTTTGAAAGCCGCCCACCTACAGATTTCCTGTCTGTTAACCCATCTTCCAAGGTTCTCATACAAAAGATCACCACCTTACTAGAAAAGGGGGCTATAGGACCCATTCCCTCTTCTGCACAGCACCTAGGTTTCTATTCCCACTACTTCACTGTTGAAAAGAAGAATGGAGGCCTGCACCCCATTCTGGACTTGAGAGGGCTCAATGCTTATATTCGCCCAAAGAAGTTCCAGATGGTGACAATGCCAATGATCCTCCCATTATTGCAGAATGGGGACTGGATGGCGATCCTCAATCTCAAGGACACCTATTTCCACAATGGAATTTGAAAATACTATCGCCGTTACCTATATAATAATAATTAATAATAATAAAAATTTATTTCTATCCCGCCCCTCTGCAGCGCAATCGGGGCGGCTTACAATATAAAAACTCCATAGTCCCAGTACCCTAGCCCACCCACCCTTAAAATAATATTAAACTATAAAAGATTAAAAACATACAATAAATTAAAAATATATAAATTAGAAAAAGATTAAAACATACAATAGTGTTTGTTTGTTTTTTTAAATCTGATTACAGCTCAGGGAGGACAGCCGAGTACCTGTCCTTCTGCATTGGAGGAAGATCCTACAGGTTCCAAGTTTTGCCTTTTGGGCTCTCCACTGCCTCACGCATCTTCACAAAGTACGTAGCAGTGGTCACTGCCTGGCTACAACAGTGAGAGATCCAGGCCTACCCGTACTTAGAGGATTGGCTGCTGGTCACTTCTACTCATGAGAAGCTCCTCACAGATGTCGACTACACTCTTATGCTGTTGGCCTCTCTTGGCCTTGTGGTAAACTATGAAAAGTCTTCCCTTGAGCCATCCCAAAGAGTGCTCTTCATCTGCAAGCTCCTCAAAACCACCCTCTCAAGGGCTTTTCTTCTGGAAGAGTGTTACTGGCACCTGCTCAACCCCCTTCACCTTTGTCTCAATAGAAAGTGAGTGAGGGCCCATCTCATTCAAGTCCTTCTTGGGTTCATGGGGTCTACAATGGTGATGACACCATATGCCAGGCTCTACATGCATCCTCTCCAGTTCCGGTTTGTCCGTGAATTTGACCTGCTCTGGGATCAGCAGTCCAAGTTCCTCCTCCTCCTCCTCCTGAGCAGGGTTCAAAGATCTCTCTTGTGGTGGACCAACCCCAGGTTCTTGTGGGCATGCCTTTCCATGAAGCCAAGCCCCAGAAGACCCTGACCAAGATGCCTCACTCCATGGCTGTCCCACACTCAGGGTCTTTCTGTAAAGGATCTCTGGTCACCCATCAAGAAGAAATATCATATCAACGTTCTCGAGATGCTGGCGGTGGAGAAGGCCCTTTGAGCATTTGTAAAGTTATTCAAGAACCGTGTCGTCCAGCTGCTCATGGACAACACAACGGTCATGTATTACTTGAAGAAGCAAGGGGGAATGAGATCCTGTACCCTCACCTTGCTCACTCTCCAGATTTGGCACAGGTGCCTATTAAAACACATTTCCACCTCAGTGATATACTTTCCAAGCACAGAGAACACAGTGGCCGACACTCTGAGTCATTTGACCCTTGCCTGTCACTTTGGTGCCCCCTGTCCTGTCTTTGCCAACTGGGGGATAGCCCAGATCTACCTACTTGCACCAGCAGAGAACACCAGGTGGCTGGAGTTCAGCTCCTGGATTCCTCATCCTCAGTCCAAAGGAGACTCCTCTTCAGAGGAGATGCCAGAGAAGGGCATCTCCTTTCCCTCTTTCCACTGTTCCGGTTTATTTCTAAAGTCCTGGTCAAGCTCTGAGCTGAACATGGCTGGGCCATCCTCATCACCCCATGGTGGCTTTGCCAACCATGGTTTGCAACTCTCCTCTCACTGTCTCGATGGGAGTACAGGTGTCTTCCCCTGAGATCTGACCTTCTCTCCACCCAGATCTTGAGACACTGAATCTCATGGTGTGGAAGCTTCTCCTTTGACAGTCCTGCCTGAAAGGATTCAAGGAGTCGTGGATGCTGCTTATTGGCCATCCACTGCCCACTCCTACTCTTACCATTGGCAGCAGTTTGTCTGGTTCCTTAGCACTTTGGATGGCTGCTTGGATCAAGCTGGAATAGAGACATCCTTGAGTTCCTGATGGCTTTGTCAGATGCCAGCCTCTCAATGTCCACTGTCAAAGTCTACTTGGTGGCAATTTCCCATTGTTTCATTCTTTCAGGTTGCCAGTCCTGTTTCCTGCACCCGGTGGTGAAATGGTTCCTTAAAGGGTACAAAAACCTCCACCCACCAGGCTTGGGCTCCACTTCACCTTGGGATCTCCGACTGGTTCTCAAGCAACTGTGTCAACCCCCATTCGAACCCTCCTCTTCCTGTGCTCCACACTTGCTTGTATGGAAGACTGCCTTTTTGGTCGCCATCACCTCTGTGCATTGAGCAGGAGAATTGTGTGCCCTTTGGGTAGACCAGCCCTATCTCCACTTACATGTCAACAAAGCTGTTCTACAACCCGATGTCTCTTTCCTGCCGAACATTGTGTCTCCCTTCCACTTGAATCAGGACATTGTTCTGCCTGCTTTCTGTGAGAATCCTGTCATCAAATCCAAAAGGGATCTCCACTTGCTTGACGTTCATAGAGCTTTGGCTTGCTTTTTGGACCAGACTGTTTCTTCTCCCTGCTCCACAAGACTGTTTGTTTGCTATTCTGGGAGCAAACTGGGACTCCCTGTGTCTCCTCAGAGACTTTCCAAGAGGGTGGTTTCTACCATCCACCTTGCCTATGAGCTCACCTGGGTTAACCCCCCTCCTAGGGTTCGTGGACATTCCACCAGGATGGTTGTGTCTTCCTCTGCTTTTCTAGTGGGAGTCTCCCTGATGGATGTGTGCAGGGCTGCTCTGCGGTCACAGCCCATGACTTTTGTTTCTCATTACTGAGCTGACACTCACTCTAGGTCTGATGCCTCTTTCAGCAGGGCTGTTCTCGTGTCATGTATGTCACAAGCTGATACCTAAGCTTTGCCTGTTCTATGTGTTGCACTTTTACCAATGGCATCTTGTTGTCAGGAGTTTTTGAATCCACATTCTGTTCTGTAGTTAATTGTTTATGGATCTCTTTTTTTATATTATTTTATTTATACAAATTATTATACATCTTATACCATTTCAAAGTACATCAAACATAAACTTATACTTCTATACTTTAAAAAACCTGACTTCCTCTGTAAAGTCGCTCAGAGTTTCATTCTTCTAGTTTTCTTACCCTGTCTTTCATTCATCCTTAGTCCTACTTTCCTACTGTCATCCAATAGTTTGTTACTCTCTTTTCCCACCTTTCACCATGGGACTAGACATTTCAATAATACAGAAGTAACCTCAAAAGAGATCCGTAAACAATAATATGAGTGTTTATGGATCTCTTTTGAGGTTATTTCTGTATTATTGAAATGTCTAGTCCCATGCCTATACCATGCTGTTATGTAGACTATATCTATTCTATTTATATCTATTCTATTTATTCTATTCTATTGCTTGCCTGCACTGTCACCTTATGTGGTGCACATGTGGGTTGATATGTACTATGTGCTGTTGTACATATTTATTTCCTTAAAAAGTTTACATGCTTGTCCTTCTACTGAAATTCACCTCACAATATACCTCATGTTTGAATTTGCACCTTATCCTGTGTCTGGTGTCTTATTTCATGGGGTACTGCTACTCCTTCAGGTATGGTGATGCCTGACACTCCCACCACCGTTGAGGTGTAGCTTGCTAGTCTCCCATTTGTGTGATCCACAGAGACCACGATGGAGAAGAACTGGTTACTTACCTGTAACTATAGTACTTCAAATGGCCATCTGTAAAATCACACAAACCCGCCATCCTCCCTCGTGTGTCCTGTCATTTTTCTTGGTTTCCATCAATGTTGCTAGGCAGTGGACATGGAAGTGAGACACTTGCTGGGCACCAGGTATTTATACCCTGGGGATAGTGGGCGGGGCTACCTCCAAAAGTTCTAACTGACTGCTCTAGAAGATTCTGAATGCTGTTTCTGCACATGCGCAAAACCCATTTATGTGATTTCACATATGACCCCTCAAAGAACTATAGTTACAGGTAAGTAACCAGTTCTTCCCAAGACAATTGTGCTGAGCCTTCTAGAATTCAAAACCCTTCCTGCCTCTACTTTACATTTTCCAAAGCCCTTCACATCTGCATGATAGGTAGTAATTTGACAGGTAACAGAGCTGGATCTATACACATTGGAGGAGCTACTACATCTTTAGCCATGGGAGTCAGTATTGAAGGGAAGAGATTGTTTGGTGGAGCTGGATCTAGGCACGATGGAGTGTCTTACTGCTACTTCATCTCCCTCTGACAGTTTCAGTAGTCCATTGTGGTCAGATTAAAGCCTTAAACTACTTCCAGGTGTGTCTAAAATCCTAATCTTTTCCAAGACATAGGAGTGTAATTTAAGAACTCCAGCTGGTGACAAGGCTGCAGGTCATAAACTCACACTTCTCATAAGGGCTTTGTGGTGTCTTTGTAAGAACCTATACAAATGTACTACATATTCTGTTGCCCTCAGTGAGGATTGGTTCACTAAGAACAACTGTAGTGATAACCCTGGCTAAAGTAATTATGGCAAACAAAAGTACACAGAGTCCTGAATGTGATAATGTACATGACAAAGACATGTGGTGATAAAGTCTCCAGCATCAAGGAACCATTCTGAGGTGAAATGAAGTGCTAAGTCACTAAGTATAATTGTACATCCTATAACCTGCAATGCTACACATGATTAACAAATCACTCTACTTGAACAATTGTCGAATTAAGAGGTCAGATGAGTCTGGATGAGAAGCATAGGTTGGCCAAGTGAGAGCTATTACAGAGTGATTATTTTTATGGCTAATGTCTCTCTGGTAATGCTGATTGCACAGAAGTTTCTTTTTGGTTGATTTTATACTAGGCATTAAATGCTGATCACATTGTTTCTAGCTACAAGCAAAGAACTTCAGGGCACTTAATAAAATCTCAAATAAATTACCTCATGGGCACTATTCTTTTTTGTTTCTAGTGAAGCTGCATTTTAATCTTCTGTTCTCTAACCACAACTTAAGGAACTTTGAGAGATATGGGATCATGAAGTAGCAAGACTTGGCTTCTACCAGCTAAAATTAGTTAGGGACATAGGGGCACATGTGATACAAAAGCCTATGGCCAGGAGTTCTACATTCTTTTGCAAAAGGTTAGCAGTCAGCTTAACAGTAAAATCACAGAATATAGAGTTGGAAGAGACCACAAAGGCAATGCAGTCCAGCTCCCTGCCATGCAGAAATACATAATGAAAGCACTCCTGACAGATGGCCCTCTAGCCTCTGTTTAAAAACCTCCAAAGAAGGAGACTCCATCACACTCCGAGGCAGTGTGTTCCACTGTAGAACAGCTCTTACCCTCAGGAAGTTCTTCCCAATGTTTATGTGGAATCTCTTTTCTTGTAGTTTAAATTCATTGCTCCGCATCCCAGTCCCTAGTAGCCCTGTGTGGGAAGTGAATTGGATCAGGACTTCAGAGCTTGGACTGGAGGTAGTTAAAACCCCATGGTTTCCTCTGCTAAAATACCTTCCCCAAATCCATTACTTGCCATGGAGTACGTATATACAATTGGAGCTCTGTCTCTATGGAACCAATATCTGTGGTTTTAATAATCTGTAGACACAAAATAGGGGACACATACCATAGTGTTTCACTGGAAAATGCCTAGAGAGATGTTCATTCTAGGAATCTTCTAGGTCCTCCAATGCAACTCTGATATGTTTTTTACCAAAAGTCCTTCATTTTAATGGGTTTCACTGTTATCTGTGGTTTCCGGTATCCATGGTAAGTCTGGGAACCAGGGGTTTAACTGTATGCCTTTAATAGTTGATACCAGCCAGACCAGTGAAGGGTTAATCACTAGCCTTCCAATTATTCCAATTATTCTTCTAATATAAAACAAGTTTTATTTTGGAAGTAACAAAATGATTAAGAATGGTGGAACATAATATGCTTAGTTATATATGTAAATTTTAATGCTGATGGGCATTATGTTTATCTTGGCACTTTTAGATGGAGAGTGGCTTTGGAAAAGAAGAAATATGTGAATTAGCAATATATTTGCTGTACAATAAATGCCTCTGATATCTGGGGGGCAAGGTGACTGGCAGAACAGAATGTCCTTGGATACTCATTCCAAACTACAGACAGTAAATAGCATTTCCTGAACTCCTGACAGCATTAAAGGGACTTCACTTAGGCAAACCTTTTTGATTTCAATTAATTTGCAGTGGTAAAATGATCTAGGCAGGGATTTTTTTTTAAAAAAAAGTGTTCATAAAATAACGAAGAGAGATTACACTGTAAACTGTACAAAAACAAAGAAAGAATTTGTTTATTTTTAGATGTGATATCACAAGCAAGTAATCACAGATCCTTAACACAGGGTGAGCAAACAGGACAAAAAAGAAAGCTTCCATTAATCACAGTGGAGGCACGTTTGCTCTTCTTGGAAACTGTGTCACTAGAAGAGTAACCCTTGTGCTACTATTACCGAAGTGTGTGGGGGGGGGTAGTTCTGTTTGAACGTATTTGCCATTCCTGGCCTTAGTGAATGGATGGTAGGTAATCCACAAGATTTCTTTATTCACCCAGAGGGTGGTAAAGTTGTTTGTGGTTTCTTCAACCAAAGTTTGTGGTTTCTTCAACCTAAATCATCAATCCTTATTAACATAAGCATAGAGAGCAGAGTATTTTAGCCACACACTCTATATAACAGCCATGTTTTTCCATTCTCTAAATGGTCGTCAAGAAGGAAGGAATCTTGTGGCACCTTTAAATTAACTCATTTATTTCATTTGTTTCAATTAGCATTAGTCTTAAAGGGACCACCTTCCTTCTTTTTGTGAAGGCAGAATAACACAGCTATCTCTCTGAAAATACAGTAGTCTAACGACTTTTTCAACTGGGGTGGGGGGAAATCCCAAGGAGGTCAGGAGAAGAATGGTGCTGTCCCGCTTATAGTGCTCTGTTTCAGATGGTGCCGACCTCCTCCTGACCTTCCCCTGTGCTTCGTCTGCAGGTGCCGCTTTTTATTGACGGCATCTGCAGCACGGAGGAAGCACGGGGGGCCTGCAGCATGGAGGAAACATGGGGGAAGGTTGGGAGGAGGACGGTGTCATCCAAAACAGAGCACTGTAAGCGCAACAGCCATGTTTTTCCATTCTCGTCATTCTTCTCCTGACCTCAGGGTTTTTTTTCCCCCCATTTGAAAAAGTCCTAACTGGTTAAACTCCTCTTCTGTGCCAGCTTTTCACTTGGCACCTAGATCAAATGAGTGTTGGGGCCAATTAGGACCCCAAGGAGAGGGCATTCCACAATTGGGGTGTCACAGCTGAGAAGGCCCTCTCCCATGTCCTCACACACCATGCTGCCCTCATGAGTGGGACATAGATGAGGGGCCTGTTGGGAACACTGTTCCTTTACACAATGTTAAAGTACTTTGTATGGCTGGGAAGGGTGTGTAACACCAGGTGTTAGCCCTGTGTAATCACCACTGTATATCAGAGTGCTAAGACCCAGAGTTTGTGTGGGTTGTTGTAGTAGTGGATTTTAGTAGTAGTAGGTTGGAGTGATGTGAGTTGTAGTGAGTGAGTTACTGTGTATATTTACTGAGAGTAGTGAGTTAACTATATTTGCATCATATCAGACTGCTGGAGAAAGTCAAAGGTGGGTTTGTATCTTATATATATTCTGCAACAAGAAGATAAAGAGCCTCCAAGGACTTTGGAAGAGCCCAACTTGTGTCTGTGCTTCATTTCAAGGTTGGTCAGTGTCATATTTTCAAAACTGCTAGAGGGTTCTGTGCTACTACACTCTGATGTTATTAGCTACTGTTGGGGGCAAGCATCTCAGACAGTGCTGTGAGTTGGCTTCTCAGTGGGCCTAGTTTTTGCATTTGTTGCTGCATGCTTTGCAGGATTTAAAAGAGAGCCAACAGGGCTTCCCAGCAGAGCTCATTTCTTTAGTTGCCACATATCAGGAGCAACACTCCCTCAACTATCAAGGTCCCAGGCGATTTAGGGGTTTAAATACCATCACAAGTCCCTTGAATTCAGAGCAGAAATGTATTGGGAGGCAGCACAATTCTTTTAAGATCATTATATGCTGTCTATATGATATTCCAATCAGCAGTCTGGCTGCATTCAGCTTTCGGGTCTTCTTCAAGGGCAGCCCCAGACAAAGTGTTACTGCAAGCCAATATATGTTAATAATAACATGGGTCTTGACAGATGTATTTGGACATGTGAAGGACTGAATTTAGGACATTTTACATGCCATCTTCTCCTATTAAACTATGCCATCTATTGCCCCACACTGTGACACAAATTGTTCTATTCCAAGATAGGACTGCATGAAAAAAATAACTTCCTTTGCCTGACATACCACAGAAAGAGTTTGGAAATGAATTGAATAAAGCTGACACCTGGAGTGGGAGGACAGTGTTACAATTAAGAAAACCATTAATGTGGGACAAGAAGAAAAGTCATAAAAGGGTCATAATGACTTGTTTATATCCCGGCAGGACATTTTTTTTTTAAGTGTTCATTCTCTCAAACATTGTGAGCCACTTTAAAAAAAACCTTTAAACCCTTCATTCAACCAGCTGTGATTCAAAACCAATCTAGAAGAACCTAAAGTGGTAGCAATAGTTAAAAAATAGAAGGTAGGAGCAGCAGCAACCCACCCACCCCAGCTAAAACCCTACGCTATACTTGTATACTATAAATCTATGCCACCCTTCTTCAGAACACCAGCATTGGGTAACCAAGTATGTCCATGCTCGCTGTTTCCACTATCGCAGCAAATTTAAGACACTGATTAATAGTTAAGGAATGTGTAACTGTAATTACACTTGTGGAACTCTATTTACACAACTGTGGACTGAAGATGGGCATTATTCAATGGACAAAAAAGTACAACCATACGCATAATAGAACTTATACAAACACCAGAACAATGCTAGCCAATCTATTGTGCAGAAAGCTAAAATAAACAAAATCTATTAGTATTGTTGGGAAAGCTTAAAAATTCACCTGGTTTGGATTGATTTTTATCACCACTGTATACAACACTGTATGTATACCTCACTAGACATGATGACTGTACAGAAATATGGTAATACATCACTAACACAAAAACAAACACACATACGACTTTCAGAAATACCAAATGATATGATTGAAATGTCATGCTTGTAGGATAGGGAAAAGACAAGAAGGACCCCATAAGTCCATAATGCAGCTCGCAGAGGCAACCAAACTTATAAATGGCTTTATTGCTACAAAGAGTTACACATTGAAAAATTCTCCAACATAGACTGTATAATAGCCTGTAGTATGGGTAGGAAGAGTGTTACCAGTGACAGCAGAAGCACCAGTTGTCAGAGGTCAAGGGGGCTTCCTTTCTGAAGAAATTGGCTATTTTGGGCCAATGTGGCAGGATCTATGGATAGCTATTTCCACAAACAACAACTTTAGAGAACTCCTGCAAAATATCTGGCTACAACTAGCAAATTTAGAATTAAACACCTGCGTGCCAGACACCTGTACACTGGAGCTGCTGAGCCATCTGCTATACACACCACATGTTTTTACTTTATTACTTTTTTTTTAGATTGGGTTGTCAAGGGAAATCATTAGAAAGTGAAAGTCTCTGAAAAAGATTCTAGACATCGATGCCAGCACAGGCTGTACACAAAGAGATGCCAGGCCTACAAATAGATGTTCCCTATCATTTTTTCATGTTGAGTCTGTTCATTTATCAATAATCTATTTGTATGATAACCTGAATGATAAGGGGTAGCTAGGCTGGAAACATGGCACAATGATAAAAAAAAAATGGCCCATCAAATAGTTCTTTAAACTAATTAAAACTGCTTTGCATTGAATATCTATCAATATATCCCATATATAAACCAGCAGCCTAAAGACCCATAAAAAGAACCACATAGGATCAAACCAAAAACCTATCTAGTCAAGCTATTTGAGATCTATCTGTTCCCACAGTGGACAGATAGATACCTCTGGGAAGCCCACAAGCAACAGTACAATCAGTTTTCCGTGGGTTTTTTTCGGGCTGTGAGGCCATGTGCTGGAAGAGTTTATTTCTGACATTTTGCCTGTATCTGTGGCTGGCATCTTCAGAGAATGCTTGGGTAGGAGTGGATGCTGGCCGTGAAAGCCTTCCACTTCAAACAGTACAATCATTTTCCCAACTAACTAGAACTGAGAAGCACAATGCCTCTGATACTGGATGTACTATATAGACTGTCTGTCTTGTAGTATTAAATCCCAGAGTTTGGCTGTGTTCTGTGTGAAGTACTTTTAGTTTGTTATGAATCTCTACCACTCAGCTTCAGTGAACAACTCATGTTCTAGTACATTCTGCACTACACATAATTTGATAACCTCAATCATGTTTCCCTAATTTGCCTTATTTCTAACCCAAAGTGATCCAAACATTTTTTTTCTTGTTGTTAAGTACCTCTGAGTAGATTTTGACTCATGATGACCTCCAAGACCTCCTGTCCTCAACTGCTCTTCTCAGGTCCTGCAGGCTCAGGGCTGTGGCCTCCTTGGTTGAGTCTATCTATTAGGTATGTGGTCTTCCTCTCTTTCTACTGCCCTCCACCTCCACGTTGTAACCATTCCTAATAGACTAATTGTTCCAGTTCCTTACTTTTCCTCTGCTTTCTTCATGGGATTCAGTGTGTTAGATTGTTGGGAAATGTTTGCTGCTGATTGGCTGGAGAAAGAGTGTGAGGGACAATTTATTGCAAGTGGATGCACATTTTCCCCGTTCACAGTGAAGTTGTCTTCACATTTCTGCACCTATTCACATCCATTCTCATTCAGTCAGATTGAGCGGAGACATGCACTCATAAAGGGCAATTGAGCGAAGATGTACAGCGATCTGAATTTAGACAGCCACATGTCCGAAAATGCGCATCTATGCACATTTTCCAGGAAGCTTCAGGGGAAACCATGAATCCTTTTCCTGTGCGGTTTGTGGAGATTTTAGCCCCCCTGTCTCCAAATACTATGAATCGCGTTTGGAGAGATCATATTCTCTGCAAATTATATGAGGAGTATTTTCATTGTGTAGACAAGTTCTGAGATGGCTAAAAATGTAGATGAAAAATGATAATTGGAAGGAGAGTTTAAGACTCTAAGGTGGGTAGGAGTAGAGGGCAGACTGACCAGGGGTATTTCTGTATTTCTGAAGTGATCTGGTATTTCTGAAGTGATCTGTAGTGAAGTGATCTGTATTTCTGAAGTGAAGTGATCTGTATTTCTGAAGTGATCTGGTAAAACATAAAGAGTTTAAAAAATGAACGTGTTTCTAGTCAACTTGTTTGATTTAATTATTTAATAACATTTGTTTCTCAAACCACACCTGCCTGTTTGATCTAGCTATCAAGGGCTTTGTCAAAGCAGTAAAGGAAAAAATATATTAGGAAAATGTAGTAGCAGACTACATAGCCTCTAATAGCCACAATAAGCTGCAACGGCTACAGCTAGGGCTCTTTATTACTAGATTCACAGCTGTTCTTCAAAAGTCCCAGTTTCCAGGTCCTGATGCCTGTTTGCCGTATAGGACCATAGAGTTGGAAGAGACCACAAGGGCCATCTAGTCGAAACCCCTTCCATGCGGGAACACAATCAAAGCACCTCCAACAGATGGCCATCCAGCCTCTGTTTAAAAACCTCCAAAGAAGGAGACTCCATCATACTCTGAGGCAGTGCATTCCATTTCCGAACAGCTCTTACTATCAGGAAATTCTTCCTAATGTTTAGGTGGAATCTCTTTTCCTCTACTGTAGTTTGTTGCTTGCTATAGTCACAATTCTTTGTACTCATTTAGCTCAGCAGGAGGGAGCCTGCCCTTAGAGGAGGAGAGGAGAAGGTGGAGTTTTGACCTCCCAGAAAGGCCAGGGCAAAAGAAAAGGAGGAGGTACTGCAGCCATTCAGAGTTTTCACAGCTTTTACAGATTGTGTGACTCTAATAGCTTTTTATGGTAAGCCAAATAAATAAATATATACATACATACATACATCTCTCTGGTTTTTCTTCGCAAACGAAGATTCAAGAAGGACTCATCCCACGCTTTCTGCAAGCGCGCTGATGACTAATGATGATTTTTCTGGTGGAGCGCAGCGTGCACAGAACTGGCCTCACCCTTTAAACCAGAGATTCATCTGCCGTGGCCTTGCAAGCATGGACGTGGCAGTGAGGTCCTCGGGCCGTAGGTTTGATTAGAGTTTCTTTCTCTTAGATGGTTGACCTTACAGGGTTCGACGAGCACCATCTGCCCGGGTTTGGGATTAGAGTTTTCCTTCTCCTAGGACGGTTGCCACAAGGCTAGAGAGCCCATCCTGCCCTTTGATGCTCTTTGTCAGACCCTTCGGTTTTGACCTGTCTGGCATGGGAGACCCTACCAGTGGCTATTATGCCACCGCCAGCATAGCTCAAAACATCATTAGGGTACGCAAGCCTCTCTCCCACGACAAGGGGGCGTCAATGGAGAGGATACATACATAAATACAACACAACACAAAGGTAATCCTTTCAATCACAAAACCCATAGAATTTTGCATCAGGCTCTTTCAACCTCTCTCTCTCACACACAAAGATACACAGATTTCCCCCTTTAATAGATTTTAGATTCACCTCATCTCTAATTTTCCCCAAATAGGGTTCAATATCACACAGAAGTAGTCTTGATTTGAAAAGAAAATTCTCACTTACAGTTCTGCCTGTAGATGTGTTTGTCTTTGAGTTTTGAATAAATCTCATATTTTAAGGCTTAAATTTTACTGGTTATCTCCTCCCCCACTCCCTTCCTTTTGATTTATTACACTCTTCCGGCATCACTAGGCTGGTGTCACCCCTCTCTCCATCAGTGTTACATGGCCTTTCTGCACCCCCTAGTGCCACCACTGGAAATCTCTATGTGCTTGTGTTGCACAGTGTCATAAGAAAGAAACTGTACCTTGTAGAGGTCTAGCAGTGTGAGAGATTTAGGACTTTATCAGATGCAGCAAAAATTGTGGGATTACGACTTCATGGTAGCATGAACGGGACCTGCCATTGCACAATGTCACCATCTTCACATGGTTCACATGGTTCTAATTGATAGGACAAGCCATCAATAGATCATCAATAGCGCTTTTTTTGCAGTATTGAGGGTGTGCGAAACCATGTCCCATTGCAATCGCAAGATTACAGTGTAAATGGGCAGTCCTTAGCAAGAAAACTTCCAGGTGAGAATGCAAAAAGGAAGCATAGGACACTCTTTTTAAGAACTGTCCTGTTTAGTTTCAACATTTTTAGGTTTGTTTCAGTCCTTGTGTGTTCATTTACTCTGTTAATTAAGATGTTTTTGGAGTTTTAAGTACACTCACATATTCTTGTGAGAACTGCCCAAATCTTGCCCATGTTAAATCACGATTACAATGACATGTGATAATAAGTGTTATAATGCCACAATGTTTCCGCTATGCTCATTCATGGAACTACAGTGTTTCTAGATGCTTGTCTGATATCGTCCTTAGTTGCTACTGACTTTGGAAGAGTCTTCAGTAGGGCAATACTCTCTTCACGTTAACAATGTGAAACATTCTAAAAGGCCACTGGAATGCATGGATTTCATTATGACGATCATGTTCCCCTCCCCAACTATATGTTTCTTAACTAATCTCATTCCATTTATTTACTAGAGCTAAAAGTGTTGTACATTATTTTCTGCCATCTCCAACCACCCTCCCACCCCCATTTTCATCCTAGCAAGAGCCCTATGAATTGTTTTAGGCTAAAAAGCTATGAATGGAAGATATGGGATTACCAATAAGAGGTAGAAAAGTAAATTGAGTTATTGCTAAAGTTGCTCTCGTGCTCTTCTGGAATAGACTTAGGTGCAAAGGTTATGGCAGGGTTTTCACAATAACTGGAATGTTTTGGCAACAACTTGTAAGTGAAAAAGGATGGAAATGGATACAGGGAGGGAAGATGGACTAAAATGGATGATAGAATTTACAGTCCAAAGCAAATTCCAGAGGCTATCCATATTATTGCACAGAGAGAGGTGTGGCGGTCTACCCTTTTTCGTTATTATTCTACTTCTCTAATTTCATGGTAGTCCTGAAAGAAAATCTGATGCACAGTCCATAGATTCTCTTCTGGCATCCAATTTAGAACTGGACACTGTTAAAGGGATCAGAGGCCTCTCAGTCCTGTGCGAAATAACAAGAAAGCCAAGGTTTAGGCAGGTGGATTCCAACCACTGCAGTAATTTAATTGTTGAATGGAAGGGAGGTATAGGAAGTGCCATGGAACTCACTGCTCAGGAAAAACATGAGGTAGTCCTCAACATGTTGGAACCTGGGACAGAATTTTAAAAATTACCAATTAACTCCTCTGGTGGCAGCCTTCTATAGGGGAAAGAGTGCTTACCTGTGGAATTCATCACTAGAATGTTGTATGTAAAACCAACATTTATGTTTGTGTATATAGTGAGTAACCTCTCATGAAGTAACACTCATCCTCCACAGGAGGAGGAGTCCGGCAATGGGGCCTCTGTGTTGTACCCCCCCCCAAAGTGTTGTTGCATTGCTTGTGGTGCTCTTTGAAGCTAAAGAGCTTAAACTCTCACTCAAGACTCAAATGCTTCGGCTGGTTTCCCAGCTACAATTGGTAGGGTATAATTTGGTTCATGTTCCGGTAACCTCCCAATTGGATTACTTTAATGTGTGGTCTGTGGGAGAGCCCTGAAGACAATCTGAAAGAATCAAGTAGTCCAGAATGCCACAAGAAAACTGAAAGAAGCTCCTCTTGCATACAGTGACCTGTAACCTATGAAAGTGTACCACTTGGGTCTAGACTGTCTGAATGATTGTGTCTTCTATATGAGGCCTGAGTGAGTTTGAGCTTTCTAGCTTTCTACTGCTCTCAGCAACTTTGACTGGTATGTTTGGTGAAAAAGAGGACCTTCTCGATAGCAGTGTCCTGTTTGTGGGAATGGAACTCATTCCTATTTGAGGCTAGGTTGACCTCCTCTCTGCTGTCCTTCCTCAGGAAGGCTAAAACCTATTTAAACAGGTTTGGGGAAAAATACATTTTAAAAAAATGTACACAGACTTTTGGCCATTAACTGGTTATTGCAGAAGGGCCTTTTAATGGAGTAGGTGCTGATGACTTCCTCATCTACAGACACTTGCCCCTCTCAACGTCTGTTTGTAGCGATGGGGTTCAGAAATTGCACATGCACTAGATCCTATCCTAAATGGGTACTTGTACTGGAGTGCTGGCAACCTCAGGTCTCCTTGCAGAGCATGGCCCAAACCCCATCGCTACAAACAGACGTTGAGAGATTTCCTGCATGGCAGGGGATTGGACTGGATGGCTCTTGTGGTCTCTTCCAACTCTACAATTCTATGATTCTATGATTCTAGGGCTAAAGCAATGATATTTACAGTTATATATTTAGGAGGAGCAAAAGGGATATATTTCTATATTGCATTTGCATTTATTTTACATTTTTGGTTTACGGCTTTAAGATTGCATCCGAATGTTGCAATACTACTGAGCAGCAAAGGCAGAAAAATCCTGAAATCAAGTCCTGCACTGGTACCTCATTGGATTCATGGAATGTTTGTGACAGTGTGTATGTGTCAACATTTAATATAAAATTTGTTGTGTTGCTGTTAATATCAACATACATGCACACACTTAAACTGTGGTTGTGTTTGCAGTATCGAATTATAGTTGGCACCAAAGAATCCAGAAAGAGGTACCTCATCAGTTACTATACTGATTGCATCTCACTTTAAGACTCCTGAACTCACCCAATAGTTTCATAAAGATGCTGAAGAAGATAGGGGATAAGCAATGCCTTTGTGGGTCTTGATAGCTCAAATGGCATAGGATCAAAAAACACTTTCCAATGCCACTTTTTGAAACTTACAATGCAATTCTAATTCAAAGATACACTGTCTGTAGGGGATTCAGTTTAGGCACAAGCCCCTTGTGTCAGCAGAAATCTCCTCCTGAGAATCTCAAGAGATCTGCTGATAGAATCTACCAGTAGAAGAGTGCAAACAAGTGGCAAAAAAAGGGGGCAGAACAAGGGAAAAGACAAATTAAAACTCCCAGCTTCAGCTGGCCTAGGGTTAATTTGCTGGCCAACTTGACTGTGTTTTAACTCTGTAGGTTATATTCTGCACAACCTCTGTATCATCACATCCCACAAGCATACCACCTTAGTGCTTTGCCAATTTCACTGCCTCCAAGCCATTTCTAGTCCTATTCAAAATTCTAGCTTTCACCTTTGGTATCAGGAAGATCACCTGTCTCCAACCTGGCTGGATCAAACCTCCTGTTAGTTGTAGTTAAAGGTTATTATCAGCCAGTCTTGACTGAGGTTCATGCTAATAATAACCATATATTATTTCATGTGACATAGTCAGTCCAGAGTACCAGCACTGAGGCCATGATATTAAGAACACAGCTGCGCTGGGCAGGGCATGTTTCTAGGATGGAGGACCATCGCCTCACAAAAATAGTACTCTACAGTGAACTCGCCATGCGTCAGTATAAGAGGGGCACTACAAAAAAGCGATAGAAGGATTCCCTGAAACAACATCTCAGGCTCGGCCAAACTGATCACCAACAATGGTCTGCCCTGGCCTCACATCAGGAGGCATGGAGACGCACTATCCACAATGCTGCAGCCTTATTTGAGAATTCACGCCGAACAAGTCTTGAAGAGAAATGACAACGCAGAAAGAATCACAACCCGGAAACATCACCCAAGGAGACCTTCTGCTGTGCTTTCTGCAACCGGACTTGTTTATCTCAGATTGGCCTTTTCTGTCATCAGCGCACTTGCAGAATGCTCAGGATGAGTCCTTCCTGAATCTTCGTTTGCGAAGAAAAGCCAGAGAGAGATCGCACGTGAATAATCATTCATAATCACTGGGGCATATAATTATTAAGAATGTTACGTCTGTTTTAAAGACAACCCAGAATGCAGTATTTCTCAAAATTGATATATAACACGTATACAATATAATGCTTCTTATAATCTTTTTTTTTTAAAAAACTGATTCCCTAGTCAACTGACTGCACTAGAAAAAAGAATATGAAAGGATGCAGTGATTCAGGATCTCGCTGAGTCTGTGCATGAGTGCAAAAATGCACAAATATAAACAAAACACCCCAAAGCGACATATTGCAGTTATCCTTCCATTTTTAAATCATCCATATTTCATTAAGCATCTTGCTGAATGTCTTCTGATTTATGGTAATTGTCAACAAATGGAGGATGGGGAAGAAGAAGCCACAAATAATTTTAACTGTATGCTTACATGGGATCTGCCAAAGATTTATTTATGCATCTTCCTGTTATTGATTTAAATACCTATACTCCCAGAAGAAAATTCTTGAAAATTTCATATTTGTTCTCTCTCTCTCTTTCTTGCTGTCTCTCTCTCTTGCTGCACACATAGTAGTAGAAGTGTTTGTGTGTGTTTTGTGTATGAATTGTCTGCAGTAACAGATGCCAGCAGCAGCATCTGATGCACTGGCCACCTCTAGTGTTATCCCAGCATGTTCATGGCCTGAAGGACTTGGAGTGGGACTAATTTCCATATCAAACCCAATTTAGATGAAACATCTTGGTTTAAAAAAAGAGAGAGGGAGCGCCAGTGCATCAATAGCCCCTTGATTAGATTTTTATCTCCTGAGCAGACAAATATGAATATTTATTACCATGAATGCAGATTTTTTTTGCTCTTTCCATTGCTCTGATCTTGAATATTATCCACAGCTAATTTTTATGAAAATTTGGGCAACATAATGTTTTCACATAAACTGACAGTTCTTGAGATAATCCCATTATTGTTTGGTGGGAAAATGACAGTTTCCACTTATTCATGTGTTAACGAGGGATTAAGTATTGTTTTTCAACGCCATAATCTAAGATAGACTGGAAATTAAAATTTGAACATTGCATAGGAGAGAAGAGCTTTTGTGCACCAGAATTTGTTTGCATTCTCTTTAGGGGAATCTATAAATTAACAGTTTAGCTAGCAGCATCTTTTATCTCCCAGCTGAAAATGGCATTATGGAAACATCAATAAAATAAATTCATTATCTTTCCTGCAAGTGCTCACATGCACACACATACACACCCAAAACACACATGATGACATATCACAAAGAAGAGAAAGTAAAACAGATCACAATGTCTTTGACTTTGACTCTGACTGGGACAGGCCAAGAATATTCATGCAGATATGATTGGTTTTTATCCTCTAGCTAGAAGAATTATTTTCATATAATTATGAACACATTGGCTACATGATCCAAAACATAATTATTTGGAAATAAGGCCTTTGAAAGGAACAAGACTTATTTAGCAGGTACAGTGTATCCAAACAAGGTATTGCTTATCAGAGGGCCAAATTTTTTTGTTTTGTTTTGGAAAATCCAGTTGTAGAATCCACAATTCAAACTGCACTTATGGCCACAATACCCCCCACCATTCCCTTTTCATGTACCATACCTATCAATTCCTTATATTAATAAATGAGACATGTTCCACACAGATGGAATACTTCTAGTAAAAATGTATAAAGGTTGTATACCCAGTAAGTGTTAAGGCATCTTTTATGGAATTATGCTTTGGTGGAAGAGGTACACATGACATGGCTAAATCTGCCTTCTCCAAGAAACGGTGCAGCTGGCATGCTGCTGATGCTGCACAAAGAAGCTCCTAGCCACTGTTACATTCTAACTGGCAGATTGTTTTTCCCTGGCATAATTTTTGAAGGCAAGGGCCTAAAGTTTTTGTGCATATTATTTTGTCCAGTGAAGCTTACATTGATAATGCTGTGTCTTCATTGGACAAAGGCAACAGTAGAGAGTTTATGTGCATATGATAACATGTTACAAAAACTCATGAAACATCTCTCTCACTTTGTAGAAATCATTATACAAGACTAAGGTCTTGTCTATATGAGGGCAGGGGGAATATGAACACATTTGAAAAGGCAGGCATTCGCAACTATGTGACCTGTCTTCATGATCAAAAGAGCTGCCTTAAACTCCACATCATCCCTAGCCAAGATGGCAGCTGCAAATGATCTACTTGTGATTTTAAATCTACTGCTGCCAATTGTTTTTTTTTTTTTTTAAAAAAAACAGTTTTCCATAGTGCACACAAATAAAGGGGGGGGAAAGAGTATAAGATCATTGTTTGATCAACTTACTGGACCCTCACTTAGCTAAAAATCTAACATGGCAACCACAGGCTCTTTCCCTTTTTGCTAGCCCCTCCCTCTCCCCATCCAGCCAATCAGAGTGTGCTAACTGTTCATATCTGTGTGAATGCAAGTATTCAAATGATCGCACATTTGTATGTCATACGGAGCTTTTTTAAAATCTGTACGAAGCCCCAGATGTGATGTACATTGGACTTTGCAGTGGATTTGCCTGCCCCCTTCCAAATGACATATTTGTGCACATGTCCATATGAATGGATCACGTTCCGTTTGTAGTTTTTGGACCGTATAGATAAGCCCTAAATGTTTCTGATGTTTGGTGGAGCCTACCTAGGTGACAGACTGTCCCAAACTGTGCTAAACCATAATGTGTTGTTGCAAACTGTAGTTTTGAATTATGAACAGCTTCTGTGCTAGGCTTTAAGCACACTTTGATTTTGAGGACTTCATTGCTTTTAGTGGGATATTTGTGCTTAAAACTCAATAGTGCTGCAGAGCCCGAAGACAAACAGCAACTTGTATTAACATATGTTACATGTATTGATTCTTTTAAAGTTTAAAAATAGAAAAAGGATATGTGCATTCCTACATTCACAAAGCATACCCTCTTTCTTTCATTTATACGATGCTGAATAAAAATTGAATTACTGTGGCTACCATAGCAACTGCTCAATCACTTCACATTTCTGCTAGTTTAAAATCACATATACTACTTCCATGCAGAGGAATTCATGAGTCAACATGACATTTCACTACTGTGATTTTTACACTGTTTCAAGGGTCCAACATGTATAAGAATAAACCAATAGCTCTCTCTGATTTTCAGGACCTATTTATAACATTTCATCACTACAGTCCCCTGTCATTTTCTTATACAAAATGTACAGAAAACAGATGTAAGGATATCGAAATCAGAAGATAAGATAAGAGATTACAGGAGACAACCAGTTTCAGAACTGAAGCTGCGACCTGTCAGTCATAAGTCAAAATACTTCTTCTGTGCAGTATTCAAGAGGGATAAACACTTTGATAAATGACAGAGACAATTGCACTGGATGGGCGTGTGATTAGCTTTAATCATAGAACAGTCATCCTGGAAATCATTGTCACATTTGTGTTTAAAATAAAGATAATATATGTAGTGTTTGCAGGATTGGAGCAAATGTTTCAATATGCTATTTTATGATTGACTCCACACCCTCTGAATAATCTAAAGAAGTTCACTAGGTTTGAACCACTTCAGTCATCTCACCACCTTAATCATAGAATCATAGAATCATAGAACTGCAGAGTTGGAAGAGACCACGAGGGCCATCCAGTCCAACCCCCCTGCCATGCAGGAAATCTTGATCAAAGCATCCCCGACAGATGGCCATCCAGCCTCTGTTTAAAGACCTCCAAGGAAGGAGACCGCACCACGCTCCGAGGGAGTGTGTTCCACTGCCGAACAGCTCTTACTGTCAAAAAGTTCCTCCTCATGTTGAGGTGGAATCTCTGTTCCTGGAGCTTGCACCCATTGCTCCGTGTTCCAGTCTCTGGAGCAGCAGAAAACAAGCCTGCTCCATCCTCAGCGTGACATCCCTTCAAATACTTAAACAGGGCTATCATATCGCCTCTAAACCGTCTTTTTTCCATGCTAAACATACCCAGCTCCCTAAGTCTCTCCTCATAAGGCATGGTTTCCAGACCTTTCACCATTTTAGTTGCCCTTCTCTGGACACGCTCCAATTTGTCAATATCCTTTCTGAATTGTGGTGCCCAGAACTGGACACAGTATTCTAAGTGAGGTCTGACCAAGGCAGAATAGAGTGGCACTATTACTTCCCTTGATCTAGACACTATACTTCTATTGATACAGCCCAAAATTGCATTGGCCTTTTTAGCTGCCGCATCACACTGTTGGTTCATGTTCAACTTGTGGTCTACTAGGACTCCTAGATCCCTTTCGCACGTAGTCTCATTCAGCCAGGTCTCTCCCATCCTATATTTATGCATTTCATTTTTCCGCCCTAAATGCAGTACTTTACATTTCTCCGTATTGAATTTCATTTTGTTAGCTTTGGGCCAGCTCTCCAGTCTAACAAAATGAAATTCAATACAGAGAAATGTAAAGTACTGCATTTAGGGCGGAAAAATGACTGACTGAGACTAACACAGCAATCCTTTACCTGGGAGTAAATCCCACTCAGATTTACTGCACAGGCATTTCCAATGACAGAACATAGACAACTAGATGATATGATTGCCACATGACTGTCTAACCTGGTGTTTCTTTTAAAAATATTAACCAAGGTAGGAAGAAATCCAGACTGGGACTGCAATATGAAAATCAGAACTATAACTTGCTCCCAAAGGTGCCACTGCAGTAAACAGCACTGCTGGAGGCAAAACACATTCAGGGTATGTAGTTTTTTTCCAGAGGGAAAATGACATAGTTGAAAGGGTCAGTACTCATGTATTGGGAAAAGTAAGAGACAGTATTATTATTGTTAGCATTTTATTTATTTATATTCTGCCTTTCTTCCAATAATGAGACTCAAGGTGGCTAACAACATAGTTTAAAAAAATAAAAATAAAAAACAATACAAAATGCATTAAAAGACTATATACAAATTTTGGGGGGGGAAAACTTAAAAACAGCACCACACAGCATTAAAAGGCCAAGGTAAGCCTTGTTGTTGTGTGCCTTCAAGTTGTTTCCAACTTATGGTGGCCCTAATGCAACCCTATCACAAGGGTTTCTTGGAAAGATTTGTTCAGAGTAGGTTTGCCTTTGCCTTCCTAGTAAGCCTGATGGCAGAAAAATGTTTTGACTTGCTAATGGAATGAGAGCAAGGGACTTTGAAACTCCCTCCCTACTCCCCCCATCTTGGTCTCTATAGGGAAGGAGTTCCAAAATCTGGGAGCTGCTAATGAGAAGGTCCTCTCCCTTATTACCACCAAGCAAGCCTGAGAAAGTGGTAAGACAGAGAGAAGGGCTTCTCCAGACAATTTTAGAGCTTTAATGGGCACATACAGGGAGATACAGTCCTTCAAATAACCTGGACCCAAGCCATATAGGGCTTTATAGGTCAAAACCAGCACTTTGAATTGTGCCTGGGAATGGATCAGCAGCCAACAGAGCTGTTGCAACAAGAGAGTTGTATGCTCCCTGTAAACAGCCCCAGTGAACAACCTGGCTGACGCTCTTTGAGCCAGCTGAAGTTTCTGAGCACTTTTCAAAGGCATCCTCACATAGATCACACTGCAGTTACCCAAACAGGATGTAACCAAGGCATGTACCACTATGGCCAGTGTTACTCAAATTTCTAAGGTCCATGTAAAATTCCACATGCATCTACCAAATATCAATATTTCTATGGGGAATTTTCAATTAGCTCAAATGTGGCAGCAAGAGGCCAGGTAAAGGCAGGATCTTTGTACTCACTGAGAAGACTCACAGTCATGAAATAAAATAAAGGCTTTTTATTGAAAAACAATCAAGGGAATGCATGCATACATACATACACTCAGGCTTCAAATACTCACACAAGGCTATCGAAGAAAGTAGGAAGTATTGAGATAGATGAATAGAGTTCAGGATGGTGAGTTATACTGTACCTGTCCAACAAGCAGAAATTCATGTAGAAGCTGCATCCCGTAGTGGCACAAACTGACAGAGTGACGGGAGGAAGGGAAGCTGTACACACTTTGGTGATGTTTTAGGGTGATATTTATATTTTATATTACCCCTGAAAGTGTGAGTTTGAGTGAAATACAACATGTGCCAGAGTTTCCCAGGGTTAAACAATGGATTCTCCGGATGTGTTAACAATCGCTAATGGCTGAAACATCAAAACTGATGGGTCTCAGGCAAACCTCTATTGTTTTAGGACAGGTGAGAGGAAAGACCAATTTTGCAGGAAAGGAGTGTCCAACTACCTTGATAGGATTATTGAATGATTCATTTCTATGTACATCCAGGAGAATTAGCCCATTTCCTCCCAAACTCACCAGTTCAAAGGGGGTTCACTTAATCCTTACCCAGGTGTGTCTTTTAGGAATTTGAGCAGACTACTTCCTTAGGTTTTCTGAGCGAACTTTGATTCCTTGTACTTGGGAGTCCCTTGTTTACTACCAACCATGTGGAGTGCCAATAATAAGCCAATTTATGAAATAGAGCCAATTAATGAATTATTAAAAGAGTGAGAGCTGTCAGGGCAGGTAACACCAGATCCAGCTTCTCCAGGAACTGGCACAATTGGCACACTAACTTTAACTGTGCAAAAATACTCCTGGTCACTGCTGAAACCTGGGCCTCCAGGCTCAGAGATGAATCCAGGAGAACTCCCAAATGGCAAACCTATGTTTTCAGGGGGAGTGTAACCCTGTCTAACACAGGCTGAATCCCTATTCCCAGATTTGTGGATATCTCCAGCAGAATAAACCGTCGGCAAGGCAGAACCATAAATATGCTTAGGAGATTTTCAGATGGTCTAAATATGGCATTATGATGATGCCAGGAGATTGCTAAAGGGCTTCTGTTTCAGATGATGTCATTCCCATGTCACCATGCTCCCATTCGGCTGTCATTATGCCAGCACTTCTTTTTATTCACGGACTAAGCCGTAAATGGATCCCCGTTCCATTTCTGTAACTGAACGTCCTGCAACTGAAAAAGTGCCCGTTTCTGTGGTGCAATGCCAGTGTCAATGGGAGGTCTGTGCCAGAACACTTCCAGGTGAGATCAGGACATCAAGGTAAGTGACACACTTTTTATGGCCCTCCATGGGTTACTTGTTATGTTTTCAGTGTGTTTTGGGGCTTGCTGTCACGTTTTTTACTTTGTTTTCCTTTTTAATGTTTGAATTTCCTGCACGCTCATCCTCTCACAAGAACAGCCGGGATTTCAAACCGTTCGAGCGCCATTCACTCCTGGGCTGCTGGGCAAGCACGGCAAAGGCAGGTGTGTAAGTTTTCAGTCTCATGCCAGGACAGGGATGGGAGAGGGGCGGGAGAGGAGATTGTGAGACAGGAATGCTTTCTTTGTTCCCGTCTGAAAATCTCCTTAGTCTTCTTTGTAAAGCAGGCAAAACTAGTTTTACTTACAAATTACTTGTTCATAATCAAATACATGGTCTTATGGAAGAGAGGGGAAAAGAAGAAAATGGCTGCAGGTTAGATTGCTACAGGAAGAGAGCAGGTATGGTAAAAGCAAACAGGAAGTAAAGCACAGAAACTAACAATTATTAACTAAAAGCATGCAAAGATTGTTGACTCTAATATTGTATGCTGTGGTCCTTTTCTGAATTCCCCCCCTCCAATGACTGCTGTTTCTAAAAGAAAATGAAATGTGATAGATTATTATGTGGCAAATATTGTCTAGTTCTGGTTTGACAGTCTTATCCTACATAGCATAAGTCCTGCTATATTCAGTGAAATTTACTTTACAATTATATGTAAAACAATTTCAGTCCTTTTGTTGTTGCTGCTGCTGAGATTAAAACAGTCTATACAAATTTCTAATAAATAAATAATACTTAAAAACTCTCTCTGTGTGTACAGTATGTGCCTTCAAGTCACTGTCACCTTATGGTGATCCCATGAATTTTGTAAGATTTTCTTAGGCAAGGAATACTGGGTGGTGGTTTTACTGGTTCTCAGCATTCTTCTAGCTTTTAGTTACATTTTTTAGTTTTGTTTTATTTTTCCTAGTTTATAGAAGCTTTAAATTAAAGCAGATTATTATTAGCTAAGGCTACAAGATGGGGAAATATTAACGTCTTTTCTAAACAATGAGTTGCAACTAAAAGTGATTTGATTTTAGAGATACACTTTTACTACTGTTAGACAGAGGAGATTTTCAGACCTGCCAAAATGCCTGTTTGCCGCGCGAGCAGCCTCCCGAGACTGCTGCGCGGCAAGGGTCTACTTCGGACGACGCTGTGCCTCTCGCGAAACCGTCCGTGTCACTTCCGTGAAGCTTCGGACGGCTCAGCGCCATATTTCAATCACGGAGGTTGCCCGAGATTGAAATATGGTGCTGAGTCGTCCGAAGCTTCACGGAAGTGACACGGACGGTTTCGTGAGAGGCACAGCGTCGTCCGAAGTAGACCCTTGCCGCGAAGCAGTGTCGGGAGGCTGCTCGCGCGGCAAACAGGCATTTTGGCAGGTCTGAAAATCTCCAGTGTTCCTAATTTTCACTAGTCTTCCATGGTCATTCCCATCACCTCTAGAAATTCTGAACCTGAAATTTGGGAGACCCTTCAGAAAAGAATGGGATCATGCTGTGAAAGTGGTAAGTTTGAGGGATCATTGAAAATTGGGTGCCTTGATCTGAACAAATGAAAATGCAAGCCAAAAGTAAACAGATGTGTTAAAACAGCAACACTTAACCAAACTAACCGCTTGTCTAGACTGACGATTTGTGCCACATGGTACTGCAGCGTTTAATGTCCCTTCTTGATGCTGACAGCTTATTAAAATGTTATAATTAAAAATACAACCATTCATATGTTTATTACCCAGACCATTCAGATTGCTGCCAAGAATGTAATCTCAACTCTTAACAGCGCAAAGCTGATTGTACGGCAGCCTTCCTCAACTGTTTTTCTCTAGATGTTACATGTTACATCACATAGTCTCATAACCTAACTCAATATTCTTTGATCCTATGTGAGGAGAGGTGTGTGAACTTGAAGAAAGTTCTAATTGGCAGGTAACATTATGAAAGGAAAAGGTAGAAAGCCATTGTGTAGAGTGGTGAAAAGACCACAGTAATTGTTCCTGAAGGGAGAAAGGAATAAGGTAAAAGGTGTAATCATACAAGTAAGAGCAAGAACCATCAACAACCATCTGGGGGATTCTGGGAGTTACAGTCCAACACATCTGGAGGATACCATATGCTTTGAATAGCAGTGGATGGCACAGGTTGATCTAAATCAAATCAAGGATAGGAAACTATGGCCTTCCATATGTTTCTGAATGGCAAATCCCATAATTCCTAGCAGACTACTTCTAATCTAAATTGTCACCACCAGTGTGGGTTGATCACTTCTATCTGAAGCATATTCCTGTGCTCACATTGATGTAGCAGTATTGGGAGAAATTTGGACCATCTAGATCATTCCTAGTTTTTACTGGAATGTGTGAAGGTTGTGATCTCATGGGGCTCAACATAATAAGGCACCATTGTGTGATTGTGAATACTTAATTACCATTTGTGCTGCTGTTTCTAATTTTGTTTGAGCTTGTGCAACAGAACAGCATTTTACCCTGATATGTTTTCACAATTATCTGTTATGCCTCAGATTTCCTCCTTTAATTACATCAGTCAGATAATAATCTGACAGTCTGTCTCCAGGAGGCATATACTCAATTGTAGAAATTTTCCTGCTATATCCTTCTAGCACACATGTCAATTCAGTTAAGGTCTGAGAAGCACTCCTATTGACTTCAATAAAATTAGAATTATATCTGAGAAGTTGCTAACCTATTTAAATGTTTGAGGGTTAATTACTTTTCACACTACCCCCAATCCTAAACACATTATCAGAAAAAAGTGCTATTGATTTCAGCTGAATTTACCTCCAAGTAAGTTTCCTTAGGATTGCTGCTTAAAATTTGCATTCTTAGATGTATATGTCAGTAATTAATTTACTAAAAATATGGATCTTCCCTTTCACACAGAAAAAGTGTGTGGGCATGAGGGAAATGCTATAACTTTAGCCCTTTGGTTATTCTTCATTTCTAACTATATTTTAAATGTACAATATATGCATATCTGCATATGTTAAATTCACATTTTAAGAATATGTATGTATGAAATGTATACGTAAAGCAAGAGCAGACTTTCATGTCTATCTCTTTGTTCATTTATTTTTATTATCTATACCCTACTTTTACAAAAAAATCAAAGTGGTTGACACATAGGATTAAGATTTACTAACAATAAGAATAAATGTGAAACACAGCAGCATTAAAAGCAGCCAAAACCAGATAGTCTACTTAAAAGCCTCTATACAGAAAAAAAGGGTCTTTGAAAGTCCCGGGTTTTGTTTCTGTACAAACTGATTTTGTTTTGGAGATCTACATGATGTTTTCCGTGTCCCAGAATATTTTCAGGGAACTTCCAGAACTACCAAGGATGTTTCATTCCCCCTCCCCAGGTAAGTTTAAATTAACCCAGTATTTCCAAAAATAAAATGTAGTTCTCCATGGCTTTCTGTTTCTGCTTTACTAGAACTAGCTAAATTGGCACCACCAAGCAACATAGCAATTTTTTTCAGGACTTAGATTTAACAGAGATCAAATGAGGGAAAGAGGAATGCTAACAATAAAAGAAAATGACTCTGATACTTAACTAGTGTAATATTGCTAAAGCATGTTAACTTTTTGACTATAAGTCCTGAATAGTAATTTAAAAGAGTTTGGTGGAAATTGATGAAAGGCAATTTCTGAAGCATTGCCTGAGTCTAGATGTGGTACATGATCAGTGGGAGCAGGTGGAGGAAGAACACAAGGGAGTGTAGAGTGTGGGAAACCTTGGCTATTTCATGAAAAATTTGGATGCAAAATCATGAATATGCAAGTAAAAGCAAAACAAAAAGAACTGGAAAGTCTTGACATTGTCAGAGTTTTCCCCCCTTTCTGGATAAGCTCTAGGACAGGAATAAACACTGATCTTACTCCCTACCCCTTTATAGTAGGTGTATGGACGAACACAACCATCCCCACATTGCCATCGGCAACTCTGTGCTTAAGTCCGTTCAGCAGTTCACCTACCTGGGAAGCATCATCTCCTCAGATGCCAAGATTGACAAAGAGATCAATCACAGATTAGCAAAGGCACATAACACATTTGGAAGGCTTTACAAAAGAGTCTGGAGTAATAAACACCTGAGGCGAAACACAAAAATCAGTGTGTATAGAGCCATTGTACCGTCTATTCTTCTTTATGGGTCTGAAACATGGGTCACCTATCACCACCACTTATGACTCCTCGAACGCTTCCATCAGTGCTGTTTACGCACGATCCTAAATATGCACTGGCCTGACTATGTGGCAAATGTTGCTGTCCTTGAGCAAGCAGGGATCACCAGCATTGAGGCCATGATATTGAGAACACAGCTGCACTGGGCTGGGCACGTTTCTAGGATGGGGGACCATTGCCTCCCCAAAATTGTACTCTACGGTGAACTCGCCATGGGTCAGCGTAAGAGGGGCGCTCCAAAAAAGCAAAACAAGGACTCCCTGAAACAACATCTCAGACTCGGCCAAATTGATCACCAACAATGGTCCGCCCTGGCCTCACATCAGGAGGCATGGAGACACACTATCCACAATGCTGCAGCCTTATTTGAGAACTCACGCCGAACAAGTCTTGAAGAGAAACGACAACGCAGAAAGAATCACAACCCGGTAACATCACCCAAGGAAACCTTCTGCTGTGCTTTCTGCAACCGGACTTGTTTATCTTGGATTGGCCTTTTTAGTCATCAGCGCACTTGCAGAAAACATGGGATGTTTTCCTGAATCTTCATTTGTAAAGAAAAGCCAGAGAGAAATGGGATATATCAGACTCACAAAAGGCAATGGTCTCAGTATGAAGCCCTAGTCAGAATGGCTCTGTCTTTACATGGGGAGGTTGTTTGACTTCTCCAGTCAAACATAGCCCTGCATGTAGTCCAGCTATGGTATGCAATCTGAGCTTTAACAATATTAGAAGTGCTTCTAGATATATCTCTGATACAGACATTCCTTGCTTTTTGATGACTAATTTTTTGATGTCCCACACTTTTGACCTATCTAAATTATAGCTATAAATCATACTTTCGATGTTTAGTCTTCTCTTCTATCATTCCTTCTCCTCTTGGCTTCTTCCTGTAGGGAACTTGAGGGAGTTACGGAGGCTGGTTTGTGAGTATGTTCATGTGCTAGGTGCAAACATCTCAGTTGACTTGGCACCTCCCCCCCCCCGCCATGTCTCACATGCATGGTTCACACTTTCATCATTCTTTCTCCTTTCACTTTCTTCCTGTAGTGGGAATTACTTGTGCTATGGTTGCAAAGTCTTTCAGTCGAATCGGCATATTTCCCCCCTTCTCTCAGTCAATTTGGCATCAGTTTTGTTCGTTTAGTCTGTGTTCAGTTATATGGTGCGTCTTAGATTGTGGGCAGTGCATCTCTTACAATATTACTATATAATATTGCTTATAATACACTACTTGATATATAAATAATATACATCTGTGTTTTTTGTATCTGCAGGGGAACTCTCCACATTTGTGGGTTAAGCATTTGAGGATTTGATTATTTGTGGATTACTAAATATGTTTTCTCTAGGCATTTTCTATGTCCAGTGGAAGTTGACTGTAGAATTGCACTGGAAGACCTACAAATGCATTTTCTATGTCCAGTGGAAGTTGACTGTAGAATTGCACTGGAAGACCTACAAATGCCTAGAGGAGTATTCTTTCTAGGAATCTCTAGGTCCTCCAGTGCAACTCTATAGTCAACATCTGGTGGAAACATACCATATAATTGTGCTGGAGGACCTACAAGTACCTAGAGAAGTGATTTCTCAGGTTAAAAAAACATAGACACTATCTCCACAACTATGACCAGTCACCCCTAATCTTTCAGATTCAGAGCTGTCAACATCAATAGCAACATCAATCCCTATAAGATCTCCATCAAAGTCCCCTTCTAGAAAAAGAATGAGATTGAAGTTTCCAGTGATCAGGCTCAACTATTGCCTTCCAACTTTGTTTAATAAAATGCCATCGTTCATCTATGTACGCAAGAATCACAATATTTAAGGTAAGCTTTTGTTCAATTTATTCTACTTCTGTATATATAGTGTGTGCTATTTAGCTTTCCTATGCCTTCACAAGTGATATATAGAGCATTACAGTATTTACATTTTCCAGCTGCCCAAATGCATTTGCAAGCTAAAAACCACTTTTTTGTATATACTAATGTATCATTAAGAAGCCCATTTCTTGTGCCTGCTTAGTTTCTCTCTGTGTGTCCCTTTCTCACATATTTTTTCCCCTTTTGGTCCCATGTTCTAGGCTGTGCTATAACAGGAATAGAGATGACTGTTCCACTTCACTCTGAAGATGGTCTTTCAGAGACTTACTACATTTCTCAGCACCTACAGATAAAGAATATTGCCTGGGCTACAGTTTAAGAGAGACTGTGATGTTTACCCCTCTGTATTTATAGGATGAATCAATTTCTGAAGAAGTGGTACATGTGGCTTAGAATTAACCACAATTAATACGGTTAATACCAGAATCTGCAATCCATGATAGCTCGCTGCAGGTTCTGTCAGATTATGCCATCTTTATTAATTAATAGCACAGGTTTTGCTTAGTGAAAAATGATAATGACTTAGAGGAATGTTTTGTTTATACTACAAATATAAATCTCTACAAAAGTACACACAAATAGAAAGTACTTCACTAAAAGTCTCATTGGTACATTGAAAGACAAGATACCCTAAAATTATCTCAGTGGATTCTGAGATGAAACAGAACTTCAATGAAGCCAGGTGGGAATAATCAGACACATCAATTGCTTTGTTCATCTTATGGGATTTTGCTCTCAACATATGACAAAGCTAGAAAGTATATTTCTTAAAGGCCACAAAGCTTTGCTCATATAGTTGGTGGAATATGATACTGTATTATGACAGATGCAACAGTCTAATAAGAAGAATTTTAAAAAGCCCTTAGGATGATTAACACGGTTCACCTACAAACATCCAGGAGGCTGAGGATTTCACAAAAAAATAAATCAAAGGTTTTAGATGAGATGTACTGTAGACACTTACCTCCCCCATACCGATCTGCACAATTTTCAGTCCTGTTGTTTTTTCAAGCATGTCTTTGTTGTCAGCTGTTGGAAAAATTAAGAATGACAACATTAAAGTAAATTGGGATTGGGATGAGTTTGCAACATATACTTTTATCAGTCCCTTAACATTCCCAAGATGCCAGATATTTTGTCTCATCCATCCTCACATAATTCACATAAGATGGATCAATGTTATTTCCATTTTACAAAGGACAAACTGAGGAAGAGAAATAGCAATGTCTCTATAGTCAATCAATAAATCCACAGTTGAGCATGTGTTTGGACCTAGAATCAAGTTCTTGGGTAAACCAGATTAGACACTATATAGTAATAAATTAAACAATAAAAGGCTTAATTTATCCATTGTTTTACCTCACTAAATCAGCTGCTGGATTGCATAGGTTTGTTAGTGATAGGGTTGCCAGATGAAATAAGGGGCAGGGCTGCTGTCCCTTTAATGGTTGTATAAAAGATGGAATTTCAGCAGAAGTTATCATTGAAAGAGGCAGGAACTCTGTTTTATATTGTCCGGATAATATCCCTTTAGGTGCAGAGAGAAAATGTTGGAGCAACAGACCACTCTGATAGCACAGCTGAAATGGGTGTGTGCACAGCTGTGGCTAGGCAGAAGGTGACTAGCCAGACACTTCTATAAAGATACACTCTGTATGAGTTACTGTTATGGGCTGCTGTCGAGGAGTGTTGGATGTCTGGAAAATTGCTGTTGGGGCTCAGTTACACAACTGTTTTTATCACGGGGAGAAGCGAGATTTTCTCATCCCAAGTTCATCCGTTGTTGTTTACACAATTTGTCATGGGATGAAGAATATCCCGGGATTGTTGTTTACACGACAACCTTTTCCGTGACAAAAGTAAGATCCCGAGACATACTATCCTGTTTGGTTTTTGTTGTTGTTTACACGGGAAAAGGTTCTGGGATTTATTTATTTTTTAGCTGTCAGTCAAGGATGCGATTACTCATTTTTTTCACAGACTTGGTGACATATTTCCTGTGGAGTTTCCCACCATGAGCGATGCTATTGGCTGCCACAAATGTTTGCTCAAGCTTCTGCACTGGTCAGAGAAGAAAGGTGAAGGCAACCCCTCTGCACAATTCCTGGGGGGAGAAAAACCTGATGGGCCTGTATTAGGGTGTCCAGCTCCATTTACACTGAATAATATGGCTGTAAATCCACAGAGGAAGGAACTTGCACAGCCACCTAAGAAAACCAGTTGAAATTCATTGGGTTGCAATAAATCGATAGGCAGCTTGAAAGCACACATACACACACACACAAGGCTTCATGCAGCTGGGTGGAAAGGCTTTCCTTTCACCAGAAAGGGGAGGGGTACAGGGACAGGCTTTCATATTAGTTGTGAGGTTGTCAGTGCACAAAAGGATGGGTGAGCCCTCCTTCTCTGAACTCTCTGGCTGCCCCTGCCCACCTCAATTTCCGGCCATCACCTACTCCCGAGATATTTTGTCCTGACCTGTTCACATATCCAATTTTCCACAACCTCCCAAGACACTTTTTTAAAACATGGGACAAACTGAGGGACAGAAAGTCACGCTCCTTGGAAGATACATGGTGGTCCCCCTTTCTGAAAAGCTTGAGATCATCACGATGAACATGTGAACAACCAGGGTTCATCACTATTTCCTCTCACAACATTTTCATCATGTAAACAGCCCCCTGGATTCATTATTGAGGTTTGCTGGATATGTTCTGTGTTTGTTTTGTACTAGAACTGAAGATAAAGCCTCCAGAAATTATTGGAAGGACCTCACTACTTGTAAATCTTCTTACTGTGGGTGAAAGTGGGTCAGAGCAGTGATAAAGCCTGCTAGCTGAAGTCTTTGTTTTTCAAGCCCTATTCTGTTGTGCATTATCTGCTGTTAGGCTACTCCTGGGTTGTTCGTCCCCAGGCAGTGCCAGGTAACTTTCAGTGAGCCTACACTGAGCAACCCTAGTTGATGATCTTGGGATCTGCCATAGATTGAACAACACAATTAAAAAAAATGTTTGTGTCAACCAGGGATTCTAGTAAGATTTCCAGCCTGTTCTGCATTGGGCTGAGGCATGATCAACTTTCGTGCTTAAAAATCAACAAAATATGACGCTCAACTCTCCCCGCGGTATCGCAACAGTACCAGCAGGGGCAAGCGTCATCTGAAACCGACACTCTGCAGCGCAGCAGCCTCAAAACGCGACGAGGCTGCTTGCATTATATTTCATGCATCCGAAAAAGTGTTACATCCCCATTTAGTTCTTGTGTCAGAATTAAGTCATAGGCATAGTTTCAAAAATGTTTTTTTTTTCCTTCTGTGCTTCTAAATATACTAAAGAGCTTTCCTGGACAGCAGCCTAGAAGTGTAGATTGATAGATAATTCAATTCAGTATTGCTATTTAGTTATTTATATAGTGCTTCATGCATTCAAAGAGTCAACTAACATCATTCTATTTATTTATCTTTACAATTCCTCAGAGAGATAGCTAAGTAAATATTATTAAATCCCCTTTGTACAAAGAGAGGGGCAAACTGAGGCAGGAACGTGACTCAGCAATCCTTGGCTATTCAGAATCAATGCTGGAGTAGGGATTAAGATGCAAGCTTTGTTGAGAGAATGGTTTCAAACTGTAAGCCTATGGATGCTTTCATGTGCTCTGTTACATGCATGAGCATTTTCATCTGCACCAGCAATCACGTTGGCTTAGTTCTATATGTTAAAAATCTAACATTGTTTTCATACACTAGAATTACTGTGATGAAGGTGTCCTCAAATTCCATTGGTTTCAAACATAAAATTGAAATATGAAGGAGAGTCTTCTAATTTTTAGGGCACATCTGAGGTGAGAATTGCCTGTTCCAATATGCAACAAAAGAGAATATCCAAATGTACTATATTATAAAGCAAAATACTGTTACAGGAATGTGTTCTATTTACAGTTATTAAATGAATGCGAAAATAACTGCAAATTGTTTTCTATATGGTGTTGCAAATCAAAGAAAGCTTTGGATGATGATGATGATGATGATGATGATGATTACTGTTATTACTTTAACAGTCAGACCCCCATATCAGTGGGGGTTCAGTTCCCGGACTTACCATGAATACCAGAAACTGCAGATAACAGCAAACCCTATTAAAGTAAAAACTTCCAATAAAAATATACCATAGAGTTGCACCGGAGGACCTAGAAGATGCCTAGAAAGGATGCCTCTCTAGGCATTTTCAAGCACAACTCTATGGTATGTGTTCTTATTTTGTATCCCACAGATAACTGAAACCACAGTATTTCATTTGTTTATATAACACCTTTTCCCCAATATTGCGATTCAGTCTGGCTTACAGAAGTTAAAAATCAATTGACACAGTGAAACCACTTACAAAGTCATAAATAAAAACATACAAAGAGTTATTATTAAAATGCAATTAAGTTATCCATAGAAATTAAGAGCCATTAAAACAAGTCCACCGAATTATTAAGATATATTAGAATCAGCAAAACAGCATGCCATTAAAAGTCAAAGCACACAGTTTCTGAAAACCTGTCAGAAGAAAAATATTCTCACTTGCCACTGGAAGGACAGCAGGGAGGGAGCCATCCCTATGATTAGCATACCAAAGCCTGGGAGCAGCCACTGAGAAGGCCCTTAGAATATTATAAAAAATGCACAGAATCTGAAGATGTGTAATGAAATTCTCATTTTTGCTAAATTACCTCTCTAATTGTTTAAATCTGGGTTGGGCAAATTCAGACTGCAGTGTTTAAAATGCCCTTGTCACTCACCTCTAAGGACTTTGGCATTAGTATATTGAAGTGGCAGTACATAGTTTTACCCACTAACCTGTTAGTGCAGATTTATGAATGTTCTTGCTACTTAGAAGTTGAAACAACTGCCAGTAAAGAAGGTCAAGCTACTTCGTAGAGCTATATGATCCTGTTGAGTGAGTTCTGTTTCTCCTGCACTCATTATGGCTTATAAATAAATGTTGTGTATGAGAGAAAAATGTATGCACTGGTGTCTGAATAATGCATATGAGTAGGCTCTGTATACTGATTAGAGTAAATGGACAGAGACACCATTATACTTAAGAATATGTCAGTACTGTACGTTCATACATGTCTCTGCTCATAATACATCTAATATGAAAACAATTATACACACCTTTAAAATTTGAGCATTAAAACATCTTTCTCTTCCAGTTCCATTTTTACTTCACATTTTCTATATAAACCTAAATACTATGTTAGTTCTTCATAGAATCATAGAGTTGGAAGAGCATCTCTGTGTGTGTGTGCACACGGGGAGGGGGCCTTGGGGAGGGCCGCAGGGGGAACGGTGTATGCTATACTGGGTATATAGCTAGTTTATCTTTGATTTCCTGCATCACAAAGCTCACTTAATATCCTTCTCACTTTGGTTTCAGCTTATGTCAACTTCATGGCTAAACAGAGATTTTCCATGTCCAAACCCAATATTCTATGGTTCTGTATTGAGCGATTTCTTTGGATTAAAAATCAGAAGCTGAAATCTAAATGAAAGCAAGGCCAGAATCCTGTTGATGCCTTATGCCAGTGTAACAGTGCATTGTTGTTGTTGTTATTGTTATGTGCCTTCAGGACATTTCTGACTCATAATGACCCTAAGGCAAACCTATCAGAGTTTTCTTGGCAAGATTTGTTCAGAGGGATTTGCCACGATCTTCCTCTGAGGCTGAGTATGACTTGCCCAAGATCACCCAGTCGGTGTCCATAGCCAAACGGATATTTGAACCCGGTCTTCGGAGTCTTGGTCCAATGCTCAAACTGCTATACCACACTGGCTCTCCAACACTCCATTACACTAGCATAAGTCACTTTTGTAGAACAGTGCTTAGCGCAACAAGGGGATGGCAGAGAAAGCCATGTTCCATCACCAGAGAAACCTGCCCTTGTTCCTGAGTAGCTCTTCCTTGACTGCTTTTATTGTAGTCCCTCCACTCTACCTGTTGCTACAGTGCCATTGTACCTTTGCTGCTGCACCACCTATGCCAATATAATTATGCAGCCAAAGTGCTGCAAAAATAGGCAAACCTGATTTATTTAACTTTTGTTCTTGTCATGTGACTTGAAGTCAACTTTGATTATGGCAACCTATTCTTAGGGTTTTCTTTGCAAGATAACCCTATTCAGAGGAGGGTTGCCATTGCCTTCCTCTAAGACTGAGAGAGTATGACTTGCCCAAGGTCACCCAGTGGGTTTCCATGGTTGAGTGAAGATTTGAATTCTGGTCTCCTAGAGTCTATAAGGAGAATATCAGATGCAGCAAAAACCGCATCAAAAGAACATGAGGATAACAGATATGGGTGACATTATCAGGCAATGACATCCTTCAGTGTTCTGGGGCCGTAGCATGGGCATGAATAAGGCATCCCTTTTTATTGATGGCTTAGCCCTGTCAACAAAAAAATGAGGCCTCATCCGTGCCAGCACTACGCCCCGGGAATGGCTGAGGATGCAGGTGTCTAATAATGTCGCCCTTTCTGTTATCATCGCATTCCTCTGACGCAGTTTGGGATGCAGTTTTTTGATGTGTTTCCCCACATCTGATAATCTCCTAACAATCAAACCACTACACCATGCTTGCTTTCTACATTGTTTTAATACACCACACTGACTCTCTTTATTTTTGTTGCATGATGAGCTGAACTGCTCTCTCCAAGTTTCTTTCTCTTCCAGTGCCAAATAAGTCTTGGAATATAATTATTTATAAAATTCATACCAAAAGAAGAATACTACACCCACCCAAGAAATCTGTACTAAAGCATTTTCCTTAATTATGGAAAATGTAACAGTGCAACGCAAACATTGTCAGGAAAGATGCAAGAAATGTGAGCTGCTATTTTAAGAAAAGGCAATGAACAACATATGAACCCTTTTTAAAAAATCTCCCCATGAGACAAAAAGAGTTTCCTCATACACAAAAAGAAGTCCATTAAAATTGCATTCAGTAGATGAAGGATATGCAAATTACCTGAAGAAGTGGAACCCTATAATGTTCTCAAAATTCAGCAATGGTCTATTTAATTAGTATTTTAATTTATCAGAATAATTCTTTGCACTTGACAATTCCATATAATTAATCACGTAGCTATAGTGGAATAACATCTCCTGCTCTCTTTATACCAGCTATTTTAACCTGAAAGTATCTGTAGAAGTCTCTTCTGTGATCTAAATTACAATGGGGACAACTTAATGGCTTTGCTCTATTAAGCAGCACGACTAGAGGGTTACTGAGAGAGGTGCAGTTGCCACAGCTCAGGACCTTGATTCCCTAAAGGAGATGTGGGGCACTTCCTCAACAACATAATTTATTTCTATGGTAGTGAAAGTGGCTGGAAGAAAGAAACCATTTTCTGGCAAAAATGGCTGAAACCCTTAAAACCATTTACATCACAACAGATGACAGATTTCTGGTGGGACTGCTTCCAAAAATTAAAAAGAAACAAATCAGCAAAAACAACCATCTTCTGTCACCTTGTAAAGTGACTAAAACATTTGTTTGGGCATGAAACCTTCTACCAAAATTAATGTGTTAGTCTCTAAGGTGCCCCAAGTGTCTTTGTAATTTTTGCTTCAAAAAGGAAGAATGAGAATTCTTCAGTGGTTAGTGCAAATATAATTTAAAAGTTTGGCCCCATCTATGTTTTGTTGTCGTTATTGTTGTTTGAAGCAACAGCAACAACAGCAATACTTGTTTGTTACCTCCAAGCCTACCAGAGTTCCTGAGGCAATGCACATCAAATAAAATAATTGTTTTATTTTTTTAAAAAAAATCACAAATTAGAACAGTACCAAAAGCCAACACTAATTTTAATGACGAAGGATGTATGAAGCAATGGAATCTTGTCTGTCCACCAGAAACTCAGGAGGGATACAACCAACCTGAATTCTCTTGGGAGTTCCACCACTGAGATCCCACTACAGAGAAAGTCCTGTCACACATACTCATCAACCTAACCTCTTGAGGTGTTGGGACATGCAAAAGGGACACCACTGAGGATCACAGATTCCAGGCAGGCTCATATGGAGGAAGAAGTCTTTTGGGCAGTATTTCACTAGAAGCCATTTAGAACTTTGTATAGCAAAACCAGAACCATTAAATGAGCTCAGGAGCAAACTAGAAACCAGTGCAGTTTTCACAAAACTGGTGACATGCTGTCTTTATAGTGCACATAAGACCACAGTCTAGCCTCTGCATTTTGCATTAGCTATAGTTTCTGAACACTTTCTAAGGACACTCCCATGAACTACAGTGTACTACAGTGGTCCATTCAGAAGGTAATTAAGGCATGAACCACTGTGACCAAATCTATATTCCCTGTGAAGGAGTACTTAGGGATCAGGCAGGCTCTTACTTCCTACATCCAATCCCTCACCATATCCCCTGAATGTGATTCAGGACTTCTGCAATATGTTTGGTATTAACTGTAAAAGGCAGATAAAGCTGGACATCACCAGTAGTGTAGTGGTGAGACCAAACCCCCAGACTCTAGCTGTCCTCCCCCAGTAGTCTCATGTAGATTTTAATAAACACAGGGGACACTACTGAACCATACAGAATGCTTTAGGGTAATGGCCACAAGATGTAACAGTAGCCTCACAGCATCACCTTTGGGAACAAAGCCAGGATCACTGCAAAATGAAGTCTCATAGCAGCCAGATGGCCCTGAAGAATACTGTAATACTGAATGCCACTCAATAGGTCAGCAGAACAGGAGGGAAACACTCTCCCTGTCCAGCTCCCAACATAGAACATTCACCAAGACAATGAAAGGCTGATTCTGTCCCCAAAACTATGCCTAAATCCATATCGGAATGGAACCAAGTAATCTGTTTCATCCAAGAAAGCCTGAAGTAGTGTTGCTACCACTTGCTCTCAGACCTCATTTTTAAATGTGAAGGTTATAAACTGAAAGATAGTTATCAAGGGTACTGGGGTGCAGTGACATTTTCTTCAACAGAGGTCTTGTTTCAAAGAAGTATTCACAACCACCATCATCCAACTGGCCACCTTTCTTCTGGCTACTCTATAATCAGTCAGAACATATGTGGGTCTAGTAAGTGGTTTACCTCACTTCTCCAAGAACCTCATCCATATAATCAGATCAGAGAAATTGATACAGTACTTACTCCTCAAAAATTGGATTCTTCAATTGCCTCTTCAGAATCTACCCTAAATTTGGAGCCCAAGTCAGAACTGAGCCAAGCAATTTTCTCTGTAAAATGTTTTGCAAATTCATTGCTGTGGGTTTCTGAGAGCCCCTTCTCAAGAACCTGAGGTCTAGCATGCAATGGCCCCTTAACCTCAAACAACTCATCTAAACAAGACTGTGTTGATGCAAAGGGGCAGCAAAGAATAGCTTATTTACTACCCTTACTATGACCACTAGGTTCTAAAATGGTCCCTAATCTATGTTTGATTAAAATCATTAGAAGACTGTCTCTATTTATTTATTCCTATTTTTCTCACAAGGCTATGCCATTCATTCATTTGCATCTCTCCCAGCATTAAATCCATTCATTTTAGCATCTGGAGATGCTTTAGTATTTGTTAACCACAGCAACAATGCATCATTAGATAGGTTTGGGGTACTAAACACTCTCAGTCATGGTGCCAAACAGGACTTTTCTGCCAGACCTCTTAATCTGTCACAAAAATTTCACTTAAGTACTGCTGACTTACTTGTTTGCTTAAGACTATAGTGGAATTCATATTCTTTACTGTAATGGTGAAAAATAGGGTCAGAAAGGAGAGAAAGAAATCATTGACATTTCAGTATCCTTTGGGCATTTACCTTGTATGAGAAGCTGAAATGTTAGGCTTATTTGCTCCTTCGGAATAAATAGCTGGCAGTTGTATAGCACAGTTTATTTCATAGGAGGATCTAAAACTGCTTGACAAACAAAACCTAAGTTTTCATGTTGAACAACATCTGGTAGTAAATGTATTTAAATTTTTTTTACACCATTCCTTAGCCAAAAAGACTCCCACAGCAGTTCACATACAATCAATAAAAACAAGACAGTCCTCGCCTGCAGGCTTGCAATTTAAAAAGACATGTCACAAAGGGAAAGGGGGATGGGAAAAAAAGAGAAAGAAAAGGAAAGTGTGTTTCAGGAGGGCTCATGGAATGGTTCAGCCACGATGTCATCTAGGTCTGCCTCATTCTACCTACCAGCGGTGGCAGCAGAGAAAGAAAGGAAGAGGCATGGTTCCACTTTCTATATAGAGTAATATGAGTTTGCCTTGCTAATCTTAAATAAATAAAATACAAATACATCTGTGCAAGTAAGCTGAATGGGGGAAAAACAATTATTCAGGTAATTTTTAAAAAATGGACATTGGGTTGGATCCAGTTGTGTGCCTTCATTTCTGACTTATGGCGATCCTCACACAAACCTATCATGGGGTTTTCTTGGTGAGATTTGTTCAGAGGGGGGTCTGCCTTTGCTCTCCTCTGAGGCTAAGAGAATGTGACTTGACAAAGTCACCCAATGGGTTTCTATGGCTGAGCATATGGTCTCCAGAGTCATAGTCCATCACTCAAGCCACTACACCACACGGGCTCTCACATTGGATCCAGACTTCATCCTAATTAGAGTAGATCACTGAAAACACTAAGTCCCATGGATTCCAACAGATTTGAATTGATTTGTTTTTCTATAGCCATAGGTGGCACAGAGAAGGGCAAAGAGAGAAAGATTTCCCCAGCAAATAGCTTACCTTCCCCTCCAGCCCCAGATTGTTGGCATCTATGAGTACTTGAAGGAAAGGCACTTTTCCCATGCTCCTATCCCAAAACTGACTTTCGCTTCTCTGTATCACCCCAACCTAATTTTGTTTTTGGTCCTGTTAAAGCATAAGCAAAAGCAGGCAAGCTCCAGAAACCCCTAGGATGTTGAAATTGGTCTAATTAGCTTGTTGGCCAAATCAGTTGAGGAACAGAAAAAATGAATTACGCCATTATAAGCACACAGCTAGCAGAAAAAACTAGGAGACAAGGTACAGGGAAAGAAAGCACAGCTGCAGACCTGACCCCATCTCTGCCTAAATCCATGGCTAGCCCTATTAATTCCCTAGCAAATTGTCATAGTCACAGGCACTATAGATGATTGTATTTCTGTACCACTGCTTTGTTTCCCCCACCTTCTCATTTCTTTTGGATTTGCACATTTGGTTCGTGCTTTATTACCAATTTTAATGCCATACTAGAGAGATTAATAATTTAAAAAACATTACAAACACACTATATGTTACAGACATTGAAGTGACAATGTGGCTGACTTAAATGGTCAGGCGCAACACTGAAATGCTTCCTTTTTCCATATCCAAAGGGATTATTTGTCAAAGATGAGGCCAAAAGGTTGCAGAGGAAAGCTATCTTCAACCCTCCTTTTTCATTCAAAGGTAGGGAAATATGCAAGACCTTTATCGCTCACTTATCTCTTTTCTAATCTCTGGCAAACCTCCAGTAAAAACGGTGGCACAAAAAGGCTAAGCTGCACAGTAATAATAGTGACAGCCTTGTAAATGTTATGTCAAATCCAATTTTCAAGTCATTTTTCAAGTGATTTTAATTAGATATTGTTTCAATCTCTCTTGCATTAATACAATTTTTCATAGCAATGTTTCAGCTTCCAATCTGTTGAAAGGATCCCCCTCCCAACTGTATCTTGATGCCTTGAGTAATTTAAAATGGGATTTTTATTTACAGCAATTTTCAGTGCACTGATCCCACAAAGGCCACTACACCCAGTAAAACTGACACAGGAAAGGCAGAATTAAGGCTTCGTTTGCTGATCTCAGTGGAGCTTGTAATTTTGCCTCTCATAGCTCATCTAGAGACATGACAAGCCAGCTACAGTACAGTAAAGGCTAGAATTTTATAATAAAGGATTGGTATCCCTATTTTCACAGTAAGATTTTACTGCAATTAAAAAGATGATTTCACCTTGTTAAAGAAACCTTAGTAGACTAGTGATATTAATTAATGAACTAAATAGTATTTTTCTCTTTTTAGGTAATGACTGCATAAGGTTCCTCCAGCACCATCTTATAAGAAGCATTCCCCTTTGTGGGATAAGGGAGGGAAAGCCTCTTCTAAGATGTTGCGTGCCATATGCATTTTTGCATATACAGCTGCCCCTTCCCATTCACAGATTTGGCATTCACGGTTTTAAGTATTCACGGCTTGAAAATATTCTTTAAAAAATAATAATCCAAAAAGCAAACCTTTGGCTTTTTGCCATCTTATATAAGGGACACGATTTTGCTATGCCATTGCATATAATGGGACTTGAGTATTCACGGATTTGGGTATTCACAGGGGGTCCTGGAACCAAACCCCAGCGAATGTGAAGGGAAAACTGTATTAGTATTGTGTATGGGTGAACATGTACATGCATGAACACACACAGACACACACACACACCTTTAACCTTCCAGGAGATGCCATACATGTTTTAAATAAAAATAAATATACAGTAATTAGTACATCTTTGTTCCATCTGCCAATTAATCAGGAGTACCTCTCTAAAAAATACGAAAATATTTTTTTCAGGATTAGATTAACCAATTAATGAGGCCATTTCCATAATTTTAATATAAAATTCACCATTCTTATTGCTCTTATACAGACTTGAGCAGTGGCAGCATTAGGTGGGTGCGGAGAAGCCAAACCACACCATGTGACACTGTTGGGGGGTGACACCAGCTTTAGTGAATCATAGAATCATCTCTCTCTCCGGCTTTTCTTCACAAATGAAGATTCAGGAAGGACTCATCCCGCGCTTTCTGCAAGCGCGCTGATGACTAAAAAGGCCAATCCGAGATAAACAAGTCCAGCTTCAGAAAGCACAGCAGAAGGTCTCCTTGGGTGATGTTTCCGGGTTGTGATTCTTTCTGCGTTGTCGTTTCTCTTCTAGACTTGTTCGGTGTGAATTCTCAAATAACGCTGCAGTATTGTGGATTGTGCATCTCCATGCCTCCCAATGTGAGGCCAGGACGGACCATTGTTGGTGATCAATTTGGCCAAACCTGAGATGTTGTTTCAGGGAGTCCTTGTACCACTTTTTTGGAGTGCCCTCTTACGCTGACCTGTGGTGAGTTCACCGTAGAGTAGTTCACCGTAGATTTTTGGGAGGTGATGGTCCTCCATCCTAGAAACGTGCCCTGCCCAGCGCAGCTGTGTTCTCAATATCATGGCCTCAATGCTGGTGATCCCTGCTTGCTCAAGGATAGCAACATTCGTCACATATTCAGTCCAGTGTATATTTAGGATTGTGCGTACACAGCGCTGATGAAAGCGTTCAAGGAGTCGTAAGTGTTGGCGATAAGTGGCCCATGTTTCAGACCCATAAAGAAGAATAGACAATACCATGGCTCTATACACACTAATTTTTGTGCTTTGCCTCAGATGTTTATTACTCCAGACTCTTTTGTAAAGTCTTCCAAATGCGCTATATGCCTTTGCTAATCTGTGATTGATCTCTTTGTCAATCTTGGCATCTGTGGAGATGATGCTTCCCAGGTAGGTGAACTGCTGAATGGACTTAAGCACAGATTTGCCAACGGCAATGTGGGGATGGTGGTGTTCGTCCTGTGGTGCAGGCTGGTAAAAGACGTCCATTTTCTTCAGGTTGACTTCCAGCCCAAACAGCTCTGCAGCTGTTGCGAAGCAGGATGTTAGGCAGAGTTGCTTCTGTGTGGGCAACAAGGGCAGCATCATCAGCGAAGAGCAGCTCGCGAACTAAATAGTTTAGAGTCTTAGGACTTTTTTGGACGAAGAAAAATAATGCAAGCAGCCTCTCCAGCTTGCGAGGCTGCTGCACTGCAAAGCGCCCCTTTCGTATGATGCTTGCCCCTGCTGGTACTGTTGTGGTACTGCAGGGAGAGCTGAGCATCATATTTCGTTGATTTTTTACTCACGAAAGTTGATCGTTAGTAAAAATCAACAAAATATGATGCTCAGCTCTCCCTGCTTTACCGCAACAGTACTGGCAGGGGCGAGCGTCATACGAAAGGGGCACTTTGCAGCGCAGCAGCCTCGCAAGCTAGAGAGGCTGCTTGCGTTATTTTTCTTCGTCCGAAAAAGTCCTTTGTGCGAGCCCTCAGACAGCTTAAGTTAAACAAGCTACCATCAGTACGGTAACGTATATAGATGCTGTCTTCTTCTTTGTGCTCTGCCGTAGCCCTTTGGAGCATCATGCTGAAGAAGATAGTAAATAAAGTTGAGTTGGAAGAAACCACAAGGTTTCCAACCTCCTGCCATGCAGGAATACACAATCAAAGCATTCCCGATAGATGGTCATCCAGCCTCTGTTTAAAAACCTCCAAAGAAGGAGACTCCAGATGCCACAGGAGTTAGGATATATCCGATGCGGCAAAAATCGCAGGATGGCAACATAAGGATAGTGGGAATGGGCCCTGCTATTGCACAACATTGTCATCTTCGCATTACTACTCCATGCTCCAGCTGCAAAAAAGGCGTTCTTTCTCATTCAAGGGACAAGACAATAGATTGTCAATAGTGCTCTTTTCATGCTATTGACTGCGTGCAAAACCGTGTCCCATTGTAATTGCAAGATTACAGTATGAATGGGTGGTTCTCAGAGAGAAAACTTCAGGATAAGAACACAAGAACAAAGCACAGGACACTCTTTTCATTTATTTATTTTAGATACTAGTCTGATAATGTCCAAAGGCAGAAACTGTAAGTAACATTACACAAGCATCAATCAAGCCTTCTTGGTGGCTGTTCCCAGACTTTGAACTCCTTCCCTAGGGAGGCTAGGATTTCTCCTCCTTGCTCTCCTTCTGCAAACATGTTAAAACTTTCCTATTCCATCAGGCTTTTAGGCATTTATTGTTTTGTGGTTTTGTTTATGCGGCTGGGTTTTTGTCTGTTTTTATTATTTTTTAATTTTATTCTATCTTTTAATGAATTTTAATTAGCTTTAACTTTATAGATTTTGTAATTGGTTTTTAAATAACACACACACATATTTACTCATACTTTTGTATGTTTTTATGGTTTTACTGATTGTAATTTTTAGGACTCCTTGAGTCCCAATACCATGGAAAAGGCATGAATAACATGATAGTGGCTGTGGTTTGCTTCGCATGTGTTCATATATGGATGTTGTCAAAGAGGTGGAAACTATGCCAGAAGAAAATAGCACATACACCAAGAAATCTTCTCAAATCATAAATTATTAATTCAAGGGAAGGAGAAACAACAATATAACTTTGTCCGTTTTGTTAAAAGGGGACACTCACAGTGCCAGAGGTCTCCAGCTCTGGGAGCTTGCTTCATCTTATACATATGGTTTCTTGAAAAAACATAGGTAACTCAATAATCTATGTATAAGCAAATATTTGTTGCTGATTAATGAAGTTCTGCTCCTGCTCTTCTACTGGGATTACCCATGGATTTATGCCTACATGGTACCTAAGACTGGGACATTATTTCTTAAATCTTTCTGCTGGATTTCCATCTCTACAGTTGAATATGTACCAGCCAAGCTTCTGTGAATGAGATTTCTACAAGGCAATTTGAAGCCTACTATGATTGATGCCCTGGTGGTTCAGTGGTTAAATGCCAGTACTGAAGTCACCATGTTGCAAGTTCAATTCCAAAAGGGCTCCAAGGTTCACTCAGCCATCCATCCTTTCGTAGGTTGGTAAAATGAGTGCCCGGCTTGTGGGGGCAATTAGCTAACACACATTGTCTTCCCTTCAGTTCTGATTTTTGTTTGTTTTTGAAAGTTGCATGACTCTTTTATTTTGAGTCTTTTATTTTATTTTTATTTTACTGGTTTTCTTCTCTCTACCTCATTTTTTTAAATTTACTAATCATCTGTGTATGTATTTGTGTGAGGGCTGCACAGGACCATAGAAAAGAGAAGGTAGCTTGTAGCAGTCCTAGTGGGAGATATTTACTGGCTGCTTACTTTGAGTTTTTCTGCAGAGCAGTGTTTGTCCACATTAACAATGCAATCATAACACATATCTCTTCAGAGGTACCCCAACAAGTTCAGTGGACTTACTCCTAAGTAAATGTGTTCAAGGTTGTAGCCTGAGACATTTCAAAACATGATTGGAAATCATGAGTTCCTTGATATTTATTTATTTATTTATTTATACCCTGCTCTTCAGCCACAAGGCTATCAGAGCGGCTTACAAATTGTTTTAAGCAATAGCAAATTTACACATCTACACTGCATTAAGCAGTTTTCAATGTGTGTTAGCTAATTTATCAGAATTGTCTTTTTCCAACTATATTTTTCTTAACTAATTTCATTCCATTTATCTCCAGGAGTTAAATGTATTGCACATCATTGTCCACCACCCTCATCCACCTACAAAGTCCTATTTGTATCTCCCCAACTACCCTAGGCATTTTCTAGGTCCCCCAGTACAGTTTTATGGTATGATTCTGCCATAAGTTGACCACAGAGTTGTGCTGGAGGACACAGAGATTCCCAGAGAGAATACTTCTCTAGGAATTTGTAGGTCCTCCAGTGTGATTCTATTGTATGCTTCTGCCAGAAGTGGATGACAGAATTGTGCTGGAGGACCTACAAATATTCTCTCTAGGAATCTCTAGGTGAGATTCCTAGAGCATGACTCTATGATCAACATCTGGGGGCCGTTTACACGATGAAAATGTCCTGGGAAGAATTCGTGTCGATCCCTGGCAGTTTACATGTACATCGGGTTGGGTATGTGATTTTCGGAAGGGGGGCCACCTTTTATCCCTCAACCTGCGGGACTCCCAGTCCCGCAGTTTGTGCCGGTTTTTAAAAAAAGTCACTGGAGGATTCGGAAAATCGGAAATGTAAACAGCGTGGGACAAAAAGTCTCGGTACTGGGATGACCGGAAATGGTGACTGGGGGCGGGCTTAGAGCTCAGGGACCAGAAAAGGAGGGGTCAGTCACCCGTTCAACAGATCCAGCCTCACCAGCTGAAAACAAAGGCATCCCTTCCAGCTGCATGAAGGTTGATGTGTGTGTGTGCGCGCGCAAATGTACTCAATCACCTTTTTAAATGGATTTCTACACTGCATGCTACAGAGAGATCGTGGTGGGCAGATCCTCCCTGGTTCTGAACAGAGAGATCGTGGTGGACGGGCACAGTAAAATATTCCAGACTCTGAGCGAATGAACATCCCTTAAATTCCCCCTCTCTGTGTCTGTGTGTTTCAAAACAGCCTGTTTGTAGCTGGTTTGAAGCATGAACTCTGCAGCTAATCTGTGTTGTAAGGGTTAACATTTTACAGAGGCAAGGGGAATACGATGCCTCCCCTCCCATCCCCCTCACTCGGCTTGATTTCAAATGGAAAGCACTCTTTCGTTCCTGCGTCTGAGCGAAAGATCTCAGTCTGGATCTTTAAAAATGCTTTCTGCTTCTTCATAAAGGGTTAACATTTTAAAGAAGTGAGGGGAATACCAAACCTCTGCCCCCCTGTCTCCCCCTCCCAGCCAGCCAATAGCAGCGCTCGTGGCACGGAACTTTGAAAGAAGTGCGTCACCGAGGTTGTGAAAACACGAGTAATCGCATCTTTGATTGACAGCCCAAAAAAAAAATAGAACCTAAAAAAACCCCGGAACTTTGGACGTGTAAATATCAGTCACGGGATCACCTGGGATATCCAGATCAGTGACATAAATCGTATAAACAGCGAGGGTTGGATTCGTGATCAGAAAATCGCGGTAAGCACCATGACAATTTCTGTCGTGTAACTGGCACCCTGGTGAAAGCATAACACAGAATTATGCTGGAGGACCTACAAATGCCTAGAAAATTGTTCTCTAGGGTTTTGAAAAATAGCAGGCCTATGTTCACATTTTTTCCACTTTTGGGGGAGTCCTTTGTTCCTAATCTTCATGAAAATTGAGGGCCAAGGGCCGACCATACTTAGCTAATACATAATACATAATACTTCCCTATTAGATTTTTTAAAAAACAAACAAACACAAAATTGTTATAGGAAATGCTTCCTCTGTGCATGCCCCATTTACTTGCTGGACATGCCAGATTGCTTCTTCTCAGAAGAAGTGAAGGAGGTGAAAGTGCAGCCAGAGCAATATGGCTGATGGCCAAGACATCTCAAAAGGATGAGGTGCTGCTCTTGTCCAATGAGCTATGAGATTTTCTAACCTGGTTCAGCCTAGTTTCCACTGGCACTTAATCCATCCATGACTGCAGTGTATGAGTAGAAGCAGTACTTCCATCTGCCCACCACACGGAGAGATGCCTCCACTGGCCACATACAGAATGTCCTGCAAATATCCTGGTTCAGTGAGCACAGCCTCACAGACTGAACAAAGATATGCAACAATGCAATGAACAGATTGAGCCAAGGAACTAGTCTTTATTTATAATTGTTAGATGTGTATATTTCTCTTCCAAGGAATGTAAGGCAGTAAATGTAACCTCTGCCTATCTGGATCCTATGGGGATTGGATATAATAAATCTTGCAGAGACTAAAAGTGAAAAACACGTATTTAGTTGATTTAGCTGGAACCACAATTAAACAGAACGATACAGAAATAGCTCATATAGAGCTAAATGCCTAAATTCTGTTTAAACAAACAAACAGTGCAACCATCATTCCGTTTAAGTTCATGGACAAAATTAGATAATTTTGCTGGAAAACACTGTAGCCAGCCAGTCCAAATGTTCCTCTACTCCAACAAGGTTTAGGACTTTGCACACAGCTTTAGTCCCCAAACTGTAGAACAACCACATCACAAGACACACAAAACTGCAGCTTGAAGGACAAAAATCCTTAAACAAGGTGACAGGAGCCCACTGTTGTTATTATTTAGCTACCCAGAAAAACAAGCACAATCTTTCCCTTTCAGCTCTCCCCTGGGGGATGACTCTACCCCTACAGGGCTAAAGCAACATTTCATGGAGATTATATACACAGAGGTTTTCCAGCTCTGCCCCGTTTCATGGATGAGACTGTATGTGGATCAATGTAGTCTGAACAAAAATATAAAAAGTGAGTGGGAGTCTAATTACCTCTTTCTCTGCAAAAACAGTTAAGACTTCTTTTTTTCTGATTAACATCCTGCATTCTTCAAGTATTTTTGGATATGCCAATGCTTTTAAACAGGGAAGAAGGACTGCTGAAAAATCTGTGTGTTTCTATTCACACCCTAAAAAAAGACTAAGTGATTTAAAAAAAATAACACTAGCAGCTAATCTATCTATCTATCCATCTAGGTAAGTAGGTAGGTAGATCTCACATCTAAGATTAGAGGAAGTAACCTTGAAGATACGAAAGACCCTTACTAAAGTCTGCCAGTTTCATTTTTCAAGAAACAGATCTCGTATTTTTTGAAAGCCCAGCTGCTGATATTTCAAATGCAAAATTATTCTGTTCAAAGGCTGTTCAATCAGCACCTCAACAATACAACTGGTCTATGTCTCTTTGCTTCTTATTTTTATAGCTTGCATATATTACTTCTTTAGGGAGATCAATTATGTATCCAGCTGATAGCATGTGCTTCAGAATGCACTAGACTTGCTTCTCAAACTGAAGCTTTTTTTTAAAAAAAAACCTCACCCAGTAATGAACAACACATTTCAATATTGTATTTAGGCATTGATCTGTTCCATGCCAAAAAAAGAAAAGAAAAAAGGTCCATTTTCCATTTTCCGGGTCCATTTCAGTAATAAACTAGGCTTATGTTTGCTATTCATCTGCAGGTATGTTTATTGATGCCCTCTTGGCACAAACAGAATCATCCAGAGTTGGGAAAACATTTGCAATATTTCAACTGGCTGGTTTACTAAATCATGAGTTACACAGTTAATGCACAAAGCCACCCACTTGCAAAATCTATTTGCCATTCCCCCAGAAAGAGAACAAAAATATTTATTTGCAGCAATGCCCCTAGTAACAAGATCTGCCATAAAGCTTTTGGATGAAAATGAAGATGAGTTGCAGTAACTTAAATGTTTTTCCAAATATCATATGATATTTCTCCACTTTCCTACAATTTCCCCTTAATAAAGAATTAAAAGGGGTGAAGTCAAAAGGATTTATGGCAAATAAGCAGGTAATAAAAAATTCAGTGTAAATGTCTTGCATTTGACAAAAACAAAACAAAGCAAAACACATGACCTTGTTTTTCAGTATTACAGTTTGTAAGCAATTGTATATGAAACTACCCTATTCACATGCTGATGGTTTGTCCACAGAACCCCTTCTTCATTTCACTGATTTCAGTGGGCTTTGAAATAAGAGTTTTGAGTCAGGAAAAGAGACATTGCTTTCAGGTGCGACATAGCTTCCCATGGGAGGTGAAATTGTGGAACCATCACACACACACACACATTTAAATTTTGTTTCCATTTATGTCTCAACAAACAATTATTAAGGGGAGCAAGGACTAATGGAAAATAGATCCAGCCTTTAGGATAATTCCCTTGTTTTTGCTTATTGCAGTTGGAGAGTATTCCCCTCTTTGCTCCCCCACTGGTGTGACAAGAGCTCCCCCTCCTGTTTTGAATTAACTTCAATCACTGCTTATTGCTATAACCTTCAACTGGATTATGGTTCACCTGCAACAGAAAGTCCACCACACGTGGATTTTGCTGGGCATCCAAATGGGAATCAGCAATTACTTCCTTTCCAAATGAACCATTTCTGTAATAAAAAGTTTTATATATAAACCTTAAACTGTGCTTCTGTGAACATTTGTTACAGAAATAAGGGCTGGGGGTGGGGGAGAACTGCATAGCATTCTTTTCTGTTTTTGGCCAAACAGGAGTATCTGGTGCAACAGACAGACTGATATAAAACAAAGACACCAGTGGAAATGGCCATGACTATTCATTCCACCAGCCCACTGGTGGGAGGAAAATCTCCTTCATACCCCTCGCTCAATTGTCACCACTGATATCCTGTCCAGAAGGCTGAAACAGGAAGATGAGATGGTAAGCAAGGTAATTGGACCAACAAGATGACTTGTTGTTTTTTTACTCTTTCTTCTCCACGGCCTTTTCCTTTTGTGTCTTAAAAAAAAAAAAAGATTTTAAACCAGCAGGTAGGAGCAGTCTGGTTTTTATTATTAGACTTTTGCCTCAGGAACAGTATAAACTATTTTAAATAAATAAATATGTATAAGAATTGGTCAGTTAGGACATAATGCCAAACTAGATTTAGCACTAGGGCTGCTGCCACACTGCAGAAACAATGCTGTTTCACATCACTTTAACTATCATGCCTCTATCCTACAGAATCCTGGGGTTTGTAGTTTGTTGTGGCACCAGAGCTCTCTCACAGAGAAGACTAAATATCTTACTAAGCTACAAATCGCAGAATTCCATAGCATTGAGCCATGGCAGTTAAAGTGATATCAAATGGGATTATTTCTGCATTGTGGCAGCAGCCTAGGAATAAACCATGAGCATACATTGTCTCTCTTAGAATCATAGACTTGAAAGAGATGACAAGAGCCATCTAGTCCAACCCCCCTGCCAGGGAGCACATTCCACTGCCAAATAGCTCTTACTGTCAGGAAGTTCTTCCTAATGGTTAGGTGGAATCTCTTTTCCTGTAGTTTGAGTTCATTGCTTCATGTCCTTGTCTCTGGAGCAGCAGAAAACAAGCTCACTCCATCCTCCTTCTTTATGCATCTAATTACAATGGATTATTTCCTAGCTTGATCAAGTTATATTCTATCACTACTTCCAAATCAGCATTTTATGGCTCACACTCATCTCCCTCCAAATCAAGTTTTCAATTCATGGTTTGAAACAATTTGTAATCCTGGTTTGAAGAAAAAACATAACCATTGTTTTCTGGTCCAGATATAATGATATAGTTTTGATCTAATCTGGAAGCAAAAAATTAAGCTAGACAGTGTGAGATGGGTGAGAAGGGAAGTGGTTAGGGGGGAAAGGGAAGACAAGAACATATGAGTTTCATTGCTATATCATAACATCCATTCCTATACATGGGGACCAGCTCTAAAGACCTTGATTCAGCTGTAATTGCAGATGAGACGCTGTAGGTAACAATTGATGGTTCCATGTTAGATCCATATCCCAACACACATAAAAAGATTCATTTAATGACTTAGACAGAGGTCACGTGCACACTGTGTGATCATTTTATTTCTGAATGCAATCACACATATGGATTGTTCAGTATGCGTTTAATTCATATATTTGTTTTATAATTTGGTTTTCAAGTTGTTTCTCTAAGCAGATAGCTATTAATAAAAAGATTTGTGCCCCAATCCAAGTTTAGTAATGTCTAAAAATTTATGCATGGCTAGTTAGATCAGAATGTGGATGAGGATGCACTCCTAGAAGTCATGTGGATAAATGACATCTGTATTTTGTGTCTGGTTTACAGCCAGAGTTCCTGCTCCAGCAAGTGATAAGCATGTGGAAGCTTTTCTCCCTATCTGGATTGGGGCAAAAGAAGTTAAAATTAAACATTAATGAGAATCTAGAAAACCTTATAACATAGGGGGCAAAAATCAAGACAAATATAGTTCAGAATCACTTACAAGCTGGCAGTTGATGAAGGAAGCTCTTAGCTAAGAAAGTACAGGCTATAAGTAGTTTAATTAGTCTTTAAGAAGCTTCAGATCTCTTCATCTTTCAGTATTATATATCCACACCTACAGTTTGCTTACCCCAGTACTGTAATAAATCTCTGGATCAGCCATAAAAGCATCAATCATGTATGAAGTATGTATTCTTCCAACCAGTGGGGATGTATACTATTATCCCATAACCCTCATCTTACAGTTTTCTTACGTTTCTAAAATATTTATGTCAAGCACTGTACTAAATTATAGCAATTAAAACCACAGTGATATTTTATTAATATTTTATCAGAAATGTTACTTAATTGGAATTTCCCTGGTGCCATTCTTGTTAATTTGCAGTATGGAGCAAATGTGTGGTAGGTAGCAATATATAGTCCATTTCTGATCCCACCATATCCTTCTATGCAGAGTGTGTGTGTATATATAATGTTACTGTAATGAACCATGTAAACACATATGCTGATTTGCCTGTAGACAGTATGAGAAAAGAAATGTGCATTGTGGACTTTCAGATGAGTGGTCTGATCACAGATATTCTATGGGACACTGTTGGTCTGTTCGAAATACTGAATTTGTCAGTGGTGAAACCCTGGTATGCACTTCTGCTGCATGTGCCAAATGATTTTGCACCATGTCTCTATATTAGCTAAGTGGTACATTTGTTAAACAATACAGGTGAGGTGGAGCTGCTGCTGTGATCCTCCCAGAGCCAGTTTCAGACAAGCAGTGGTAGATCTAAATTCTATTATTATCCCCAAGCAGAGTGTACCCACTATATCAGTTTTAAATTGGTAAGTCAACAGTAGCATAAGTTCCACTGATTCAATATATGTACTTTAGGATTCTAAAGCAGAATTACTATCCATATGAGCATGCAGTTTCTCTCTGCACCTGGCTTCCAATGGCCACCATTGTATTTATTTATTTACTTTAGGATTCTAAAAGCCTAAAGTAGGATGGGTCTAAAAATAAGATTCTGGCCACAGTAGCAGCTTAAACAACCAAGGAGGCTGGGTGTCTTGCCCCATAAGCCTGATGAAGGTGTGGAATCAGAGGAGGAGGAGAACATGGCAGGGAATGGCCCTAGGGACCCTGGCATAGGTTTATCTACACCTGTGCCAGCAGGGAACCCTGCCAACCTAGAGGCTTGAGCAGAGGAAGAGCCCGGTCCAAGTGGGTTGGCATCAGTCCCAGCAGAGAGTCCTGCCCATTCAGATAAGGATGAAGAAGAAGAGAGGGACTTACCTCCACCATTGTATACATAGCAGCAAGCTCAAAAGGAAGCTCAAAGGAAGTCTCTGAGATTTTATGAGAAAAACCTGCTTGTTAAGAAACACCTGACAAAGCCTTAATTGTTTTATATATGCTCGGAGAGGCAATGGAGGCTTTGTCAGAGCTCAACTGATCTTCCTGGTGAAAGCTTCCTGCTGGATTTGGTGCCTGGATTCCAGTTATCTTGACTTCTGTTACCTTGACTCATGCTTTGACCTTGGACTGTCCCTGACTACTCTGCTGCCTGCCCCTGTTGACCCTCGGACTGCTTTGGACCATGCTGACTGATTGCCGTCAGCCTCTGACCTTTTGGACTTGTTTACCTTCCTGTGAGCTAATTAACAGTTGGCTCCCTTCCCAGACTAGTGCTGTTTATACTTTGCTGGTACCTAGTTGCTTTCTGGACACTGGGTTTAAGTTTTCTACCAAGGAATGAAACAACACCCTTGTTTTCCCTCTTTCCCTGCAAAAATAAAAAAGACACAAAGAGATGTGGCATGTGGTGATGTACTGTGATACTGCAAACTACAATGTAGCACACAGTTGTTCACCTTTTTATTAGAGTGTATATATGTGACATGACAAATACTAAAAATTAAACCAAGTGGAATCCATTTAACTCCCCATGAAACAAAGAAGAGTAACAAATGGTTTAGAAGGAGCTTGCTTTTGTTATCATTTGTGCTCAGTTTTCACTTATTTGTGGGGATGGGGAAATGACCATCTCTGATATGAAGGTTCTCTTAGCTGTGGCCTCTTGATGGCCATAATTTTATTTACTTTCCCAGAATGACCTCTGCTTGTGCCATTCATGGGCATGGGTGTGTGTGTGACACAGATGACACCGGTGGGCACCACCTTTTGTGGGGTAGCTCACATTTTATCTTTCTAAAATATCCTGGAATGACACAACATCTTGGATATTTGGTGGAAGCAATGGTGGCTGCTAAGAGGCAGTTAATGAAATCACGTTTTGCCACAGCCAGTGCCAAACATAACACTAAAATAAAAGTAGTAGGGAATGCAATAAAATCAGGAATCTATCAATTGCAGCTGAGCTTGATAACCAATAATAATTTATATTAAGTTTCAGAGAGAGTGCTTTTCTCTTTCCAACTGAGCAGCACAGCTTTCCCCCTCTTGCCCTAATGTAAGATCAAAGCCTTTAAAAATGGTGAAATGGCTTTCCCCTAGGCCTGTGTTCCTTTTAAAGAAAGGAACCTGATAGAATTGCAAGCACGTGGTGCACAATAAAAAAAAGACTCCCTCTTCTTCTCCAAACTTTTCTCCCATGTCTTGCCCCAGACTTCTTCACAAAAATATTTTCCCACACAGTGTTCCAACTCACTTGCCACAATACTAGTGTGACATTGTCCTCATTAAAAAATGTAACATGTGCTTAGGGTGTTAAGCCAACTCTGTTTCTTGCTCCCACTATACACAGGTGTCAGTCATGCCCGAGTCCTGAGCATAGAGCAACTACGACCCATTATCAACCCAAGGACAAAATTATAGTATTTTTTTTTACCAAGTCCATAAGAAATATGCCAAGATTGCTAGATCTGTGCATACTGTATTAAGATTTGAAGTATTATTACATTCTGCAGTACAAAGCAGAATATCCCACAACAAATCTAGGCACAACACATTCAACATGTATTGCTACTATCAACTATTCAGGTATTTATTTACAGTATTTAAAAGTAATAATGAGAGATTTGATGTTTCTCATCTTCTGAACTTTTGCTGTGATTATGCAAGCACGCACTACAGGTAATGCACCAATGATTAAACAGAACTGTTTGTGACTTTACTTCCTGTTATTGATCAGGAGGCGTCTTTGATTTTAAAGAAATGTTCCATAAGACAAAAAGTGTTTGCAAACTAATTGTGAATAGTGCAATACCTATAAAGCGACAAATAACCAGAAGCAGGTGAAAGGCCCTCCCTCCATCCCAACTGCCACCACCCTGCCTTGGAGGGAGATAAGAAGAGGCAGGCAGAACTCCATCAGGCCTGGGCCCAGAAGCAGGTGAAAGGCCCTCCCTCCATCCCAACTGCCACTGCCCTGCCTTGGAGGGACAGAAGAAGAAGCAGACAGAACTCCATCAGGCCTGGGCCCAGAAGCAGATGGAAGGCCCTCCATCCATCCAAACTGCCACCGCCCTGCCTTGGAGGGAGAGAAGAAGAAGCAGGCAGAACTCCATCAGGCCTGGGTCCAGAAGCAGATGAAAGGCCCTCCCTCCATCCCAACTGCCACCACCCTGCCTTGGAGGGAGAGAAGAAGAGGCAGGCAGAACTCCATCAGGCCTGTGCCCAGAAGCACATGAAAGGCCCTCCCTCCAGCCCAACTGTCACTTCTCTGCCCTTGGAGGGAGAGAAGAACCAGCAGTATATGCTGGATTTATCCCTACCCCCACTGCCATTCCCTTTTCCTTATGTGTTGTGTCTTATTTAGATTGTAAGCCTGAGGGCAGGGAACTGTTAAATTGACTATTTGTAAGCCACTCTGATAGCCTTTGTGGCTGAAGAGCGGGGTATAAATAAATAAACAAAATATAGTAAACACAATCCTTCCCACTACAGAAGTCCATTGTAGGGACCCATCTAAATGATGAAAATACCCCTTGTGGAATTTGCTGGGAATCCTACCTATCTAAATGGGATCTAGCACCAATCCACACTATTCAGAAGAAGAGGGCCCCCAAATGGCAAAAACAACATGGTAAAAGCCTTCACAGATTTCCCCATACTTTTTCAAAAACCATGAGGGGGTGTGCATTCCTGTTCATTTGGACTACTGAACACCAAAAATTTGAAGGGAAGCACAAAACTGATTGGCTGGGTGAGAGAGGGCATGGGGCTTGCAAGGCAAGTGCCTACTGTCACCATGTTGGATTTTTGCCTTAGTGATTGCTCGCTAAGGTGATAAAACAGGATGAATATTTCCTGTTTTGCTTCCCTATAAAATTGGAAAATCACTCTATCACACCGTGCACCTTGAGATGACTTTTTAAAAAAATAAACTGGTGGTGAAGAACTAACGTGAGTAAGTCACTCACAGCTGCCATCAGGAATTTGAGGCTTATATATAGGGGCTTCCGAGACCAGAAAAACTGTTTAGACATGTTGCTGCTGCTGCGAGCTGCCAATACTATGAGTACTTTGGAATTTTTTTCCCCCTCGTGTAGATGGGCCCTAGGTTTCCTTACTCTCTTTGCATCGACCCTCTCCCTTTGTGTGTGTGTGTGTGTGTGTTGTTTGAAAATGAGCCCCTGAGCATGCTGCAAAGCGTGTTTTTTCTTCCCAGACAGTAGCTAAGAATCAGGCAAGCAGGGAGAGGCAAAGGTATACGGCCAGGAATATATCCTGGCATGAAAGGCAAGTGCAGATAAAGGCCAAGAATGAGACAGCAAGAATTTTAAAATGTCATAAGCACCTCTCAGTCAAAGAGTCAGTTGGTAGATTGTAGGATTAGTGTTTCATCAGTAGAATGTAAAATACGGTATCTTCTACCTCACCCACACCACAAATGTAGAACCTTAAATTTTTCTGAACATTTCTGTATCTACCATCTATAACTGACATAGGCATAGTTTGGAAATGCAATTCTGTAAATGCAGATCTCAGAGGGGTAAAGGTAAGCATTGATCAAGATTTCCTGCGTGGCAGGGGGTTGGACTGGATGGCCCTCATGGTCTCTTCCAACTCTACAATTCTATGATTCTATGTAAATATTGAGCTCCTATGTAATTTGACTTCAATAGGTGGTACCAATGGGAAAAAATTTGAAGACTTAATTGAAGCTAAGTCTTGATCGTTATTCAACTTATAAATCCAGTCCCTCAGCCTGTTTTTAACTCCAGGAAAAACAAAAATATATGTTGAGAGAATTTTAGAAGTTAATAAGTCTTGGACTAACTTAGCCCACCTAGCTTCCATTGTTCAACTAAACAAAGCTTAGGGAGGCAGTCCTCTAACATGTCCAGAATCGTCTTATAATACAAGAAGGCTGCCATCTCAGTCCTAGCTTTTACAGATACCATGCCTGTTTCTGTTTTGAGGAATGCAGCAGGAGTCACCGGAGGTACTGCCAACACATACCTCAAAAAATTGTTCTGACAAACTCCAGGTCGATGTGAAGTCAAAGGCTTTCATGGCCAGCATCCAGACATTTTCCTTGGGTTTTTTTCTGGGCTGTGAGGCCATGTTCTGGAATAGTTTATTTCTGACATTTTGCCTGCATCTGTAGCTGGCATCTTCAGAGAATGGTTGGGTAGGAGTATGTGTGGAGTTTATATATTGTGAACCCCTGTTGGGGAGTACAGTATATGTAAATTTGTGTAATTGAATGGTTAGTTTCTGGGTATAAAAATAGAAGGATGATTAGTGTCTGGCTAATGGTTGATTGATGGACCATTATCTGCTGGAAATCCCCCTGTCCCAGGGTGGAATTCCTTTGTAAGTGTTGAGTTTTGATTCTATTGTTTTTCAAAACTAGAAGCCAGATTTTGTTTACTTTTAGGGTTTCTTCTTTGCTGTTGAAGTTGTCCAGGTGTTTGTGGATTTCAATAGCTTCTCTGTGCATTCTGACATGATAGTTGTTGGCCTGGTCCAGAATTTCTGTGTTTTTAAATAGCATTTTGTGTCCAGGTTGGTTTATAACATGTTCTGCTACTGCTGATTTTTCTGGCTGGCCCAGTCTGCAGATTCTCTCATGTTCCTTGATTTCTGTTTGCATACTGTGTTTAGTGGTCTCTATGTAAACTTGTCCACAGCTGCATGGTATGTGGTAAGCCCCTGCAGCTGTGAGAGGGTCTCTTTTGTCCTTTGCTGAGTATAGCATTTCTTGGATCTTCTTGGTTGGTCTGTAGATCATTTGGAAGTTGTGTTTCCTCATCAGTTTCCTTATTCTGTCTGTGACTCCTTTGATGTATGGTAAAAATACCTTCCCTTTGGGTGGCTGTTTTTCTTCCAGGTCATTCAAATTATTATGATTTATCCCCCAGATCTCAATACCATCTTGCATTTGAGCAACTACTTTTCCTAAAAACACTTTCAATGCTGGACTACCTCCTCTAGAAAAGAAGAATTTCAATATAGCATGCGCTGACCTCTGTGCTATTATTTTAATATTTTGTAGCTGAGTCTTCCAAGAATTTTTCCCATCAAAATACACCCCCAAATACTTAAAGGAGGGAATCTGTTCTATCCAATTTCCACCCAAATTCCAATTAAATTTAGATGAATGTTTGCCAAAGACAATAACCTTAGATTTATCATAGTTTATTCTAAGTTGTTCTGTTTGACAAAATTCATAGAGTTTATTTAGACATCTCTTCATCCCAATTTTGTTCATAGATAATAATACAATATCACCAGCATCTATATGTATAATTCTCTTGGGTATGTTGCCTTTCCCAGTATGCTGACTGGCTGCTCAGGACACACACCCTACGAATCACCACCCACATGCAAATTCCCACTCCACCTCAAAATCGATTCCTGCCACTCATTTTGTGGCCCAGATTCCTGCAACTCAATCAGCAGCCCAGATTATGACCCAGACAGTTAATTGGCAGTGGGCTCCCAGCGATGGGATCCAGGCAGTCTACTGGCAACAGTGGAATGATGCTGCTGCTCCCACTGCAATGGGACCCAGGCAGTCAACCGGCAGTGGTAGTGGCAGCAGCGGCAGGGCTACAGAGTGAGTCACCCTCAGAAATTCCCCAAAAAGTGTGGAATGCTGATAAGGGAAGGAGGAATTTAAATCTACAGGCCTACCTTACAGGGTTTTGTGAGGTCTTCTGGGAATTTTGGGGGGAGTTTTTTAACAGCATATGATACATCAGGTACAGCTAGTATATTAGAATTACAGTTTGACTATTTCCTATTGAGGGAGGAAAGTGACCAGGACAATTTAACTCCATTGGAATTACAATATTGTTAATATAAAGATTGAACAGGAGGGGTGCTAACAAGAAGCCTTGTCTGACTCCCTTTGTTGTATGAATTTCTACCATCAACCTCCCATCTGTGCTACTCTTTACCCTCATGGTTCTATTGGTGTATATCTCCTTAATTAGGAGTAACAGCCTCTTATCGATATTAGTCCTCGCAAGCTTATCTTACAAACAATTTCTGTTAATTATATCAAAAGCAGAGGAGAAATAAATGAAAGCAGTAAAAAGCCATTTGAAAGGACCATTAGTGTATTTATGAATCAAATGATGTAACACAAAAATCTGGTCCACTGTACTATGGCCTTTCCTGAATCCAGTTTGTTCCTGATATCGAATATTATTTTCCTCTACCCAGCTTATGAACTTCTGTAGGAGGAAGCAGCTGTAAATCTTAGAACTGATATCCAATAAACAAATGGGCTGATAATTCTGAGGGTTTGATTTATCTCCTTTCTTAAAAATTGGGAAGATTATGCTCTGTTTCCACCCCAAAGGAAAAATGACTGTAGAGTTTATATGGGAAAATAGTTTTGCTAGCAGAGGGGCCAACCATTCAAGATTGTTCTTATAAACCTCTGCTGGAATTATATCCTCACCAGGTTTGCTCACTTCTTTGCTCACTGAGACTGGGGACCATTCTGGTAATGCCATTAACAAAGCCTGGTTAGTACTTGAACTGTCACTGCTACTATCCATATCACTTTCATAACATTGGTAAAATAAGTACACCAAGTTTTGGATGAAATGCAAGTGTCTCACATGGGATTAGAACCCGTGTCTGATATTGAAATCAAATTCCAAAACTGTCTTTCTTTCCTTTCCAAGGCTGCCAACCCGAACTCCTTCCACTGAGCTATCATAAAAGTCCTTTTTTCTTTCTTAACTGATCCTTATAAATTAATTGACAGGAAGCCAGTTCTTCTAAACCAGCTTTCAACTGCAACTGCTTTTACCCTCCTGGTTAGATGAGCCAGATTCTTTTTGGCTTGCCTACATTCATTATCATACCACCCCATTTTGCCAGAGCTCATTCTAGATTGACGGGCCATTCTAGTTAAAAGTGGCCTTAGGGCTACAAAAATAGTCATAACACCTTCTACAGGGTCTAGGTTTCCTTTGACTATGTTCTGATGCACATCCAAAAGGTAAGAACTATTCAGATGGATTTGGATGGAAAGTTCAACAGAAGGAGATCACTTTGAGTGTTTCCCCATAATTATTGTTCCCTCAGCCAGATCAGTAGGTGAAGAGGGAAGTAGAGAAACTAATATAGAAATTGACAGAAGTATAGGGAAATGATCACTTTCTGGGCTGTCTAAAATATTATAGCTCATCCTGTGGGACAGTAATTTTGAACAGCAGAAGATGTAATCAATAACACTACGTACTCTGCTATTAAGAAATGTAAAATATCCATTGGAATTATCCAAAAGACTGCCATGAAGGCATGTCAACCTCAGGCCCGACATTAACTCAAATAACTTCCTACCTTCTTTATTTACCACTTTGTCCAAAGAAAGATGATCAGGTAAAAAAAAACCTCATTGCCATCCAGGGCAAAACCATTTTCCTTTTCATTAGGACCAGAACCAACACAAGCATTAAAATCACCACACATTACTAAGGATATCGTGTCTCGCAAATATTCAGAACTTCTTCCAATTCATTCCAAAAAATCTTGAGCTCCCAGATTTATCAGGAGGACAGTATACATTAAAACAAATTAGAGCATCAATATCTGACCCCCAATTACTACTTAACAATACAGCCAAAATAAAGTTGCATTTAGACTGATAAATTATTTCAGACACAACATTGAAACTAAAGTAGCTACACCTCCCCTGGCTCCTCCCTTCTTATAAAGCTTTGTTACAGAGAGCAAAAAAGTATTAACCCTTATAACAAAGAAATTGATGTATCTAATATCCAGATTTCCTGAAGACATAAAATGCCAAATAATGAGAGAAATTTTCTAGATTCTTGGTCTGTGGTCTTACTCTGCCACCCTACAATATTCCAAGATAAAATGGAAAAGGAAAACCATAATTCTGAACTGTCCAGTCATGGAAGGTGCAATAATTGGCTCTTTGTAGTAAAAGAAGTATCTTGAATTTCTCCTAAGCATTTCTTAGTCCTTTCCCCTCTTCTCAGATTAGGAAAGTTCTCTAAGTTCTTATTAAAGTTGTGTCTGAATCGAACCTGTTTATATCTGGGTTGGGTATTCCTACCATGAGTTTCATGGGGGATTGATGGATTGAGCTGCTAAACTGGAAAGTGGCTCTATCTGGTACCCATAGCCCTTCAAGGAAACAGGGATGTTGGTTGGGTAGGTTACATAAGAAGGCATGGCTTTACTACCAATGCTGCCATTATTTGAGTATTCCTTACCCGTATGGGCCCATGTGGGCTGATCAGAAGCAAGGTGGGAAATTTCAAGTGTATCATTTGGCAGAACTCCCATAGCTGTTTTGCTTGGCAGGGTCATGCCCTGCCTATCCCAATCCAGCAAGAATTTGCCTACGTGCCCCCAAAATCACATTCATTGCTGAGGGAGATAGCCTGCAGTTCGATGAAAGCCAAGTTGTCAAGTTCTTGATTAAATTGATTAGGCTGTGCTGGAGTAGGAGCAGGAGCTATTGTCAAAATCCCTGTCTCAGTTAAGCCCCTTTAGACCTGAATGTTAGCCTTGAGGTCAGAGAGTTCCCTTTTAAAGCTATTCAGGGTCTGGAAAACTCTCTCCTTTGTTTGGGCTCCAAAAAAGCATTGAACCTGAAGACAATCATACACTTCTGCGAGGATTTCTTGCTCTGCCTTTACTATATCCTTACTTGAAGACTTTGGTTGTTGTGCTGGGTTTGAGCTTGAGTTAAACAAAGGAGTGTGATAAACAGAAGGCATTAAATAAGGATTTTCATGTGTACATTCTGGATCTGGTGACCAATTCCCCAGCTGTTCTTGATAATATAAATCTACTAAAACTTCCAGCTGATCTTTAGTAACATTATTGTTTGCTAAAGATACAAAGTTTAGTGCTTCTCGTGCAGTAGAAGTAGAGGTAATGTTGACCTTACTTAAAGGACATTTTCAGGCGGCCCTTACTGCACAAGCAGCCTCCAGAGCAGTAACAAGGCTGCTGCGTGGCAGGGGGTCCTTTTCGGATGCCGCCGTCCCTCTTCCTGTGACCATTCGTGGCACGTATGTGAAATTTTGGAAGCAGCCGCATCATATTTCAATCACGGAAGTTGCCCGTGATTGAAATATGATGCGGCCGCTTCCAAAGCTTCATGCTAAGGAACAGATTATTGTTATTATGTTCTGATATGTAAAACCATAGAATTCAAACTCCCACAGAAAGCTAGGTTGGTCCCCCTCTCTACGCTCTTTTTGCCAACAGACAAAGACATTTCTGTTTACCCAGATCTTTGAGTGATAACAGTCTGTTGCTGATGGTTTTTTTAATGGGGAGGATGTTGTATTGTTTTTGCGTTTTTATCATTATTGTTAGGTTTTAACTACCTTTTAAAAACTCCTTTAAATTAATGTTTTTAATGTATTTTTTAAAAACTGTACTATCCATAGGTTTTTTAAAAAAATTATCATCATGTAACAAGTGCACAATAAAAAGCACAACAAATTAACAAGAAACAACAAATAAAGATGGAAGATACAGTAGTTTAAGAATTACATCCTATCACAACTTCAGGTAAGCATGAAGAACCATGCCAGAATCTCACTAGGCATCTAAAAGAGGGGAAGATTCCATAGTCAATACATCTGCCCAGAACATTCGATGACATGCTGGAGGCTGAAACAAATCCAAAGTCATGTTTATGTATTCAAGAAAGATAAACCAATCTTCCTGGAACATGGAGAGTTGTTTTTTCCATTATGAAAGCTCATAGTATATGTACGTTTCCCCAACAATTTAGGCCTGCCACCCATGAACAGATCTTGGATTCAATAGAAGCCATAAGTTTTCCAGATTTTGAGTAGAAGACAAGAGCAAGCTATATGGAAGTTAACTGTATTTTGTCTTAACTCAACTTTGAGAACCACGTTGGGTCTCATATTAGGAGAAAGACATGTTCTAAAATAAATAAAACTCCAGAATCCATAAATTCTGGAGAAAGTTCTAAGAGAGCTATGAAGTACACATTCCATTCTCACATCTGGCCCTTGCAGTAGTCTGAAGCCTACTGCTATTTTCTGCCCATACTGAAATGAAAAGGGAAACAATACTGGTTGTAGCTCTTGATTGCAATACACCCTAAGAATCTGCATTGAAAATAAATGAATACAATAATAAAATATGAGATATAAATATAAATTATAAATAAACATATACTAATTAATGTTCTTAATATAATAAATCAGTATGGAAGTGCATACCCCATTTTGTCATCTGCAGTTAATGACAATCCTATTGTGCATTTAACAATTGTTGCAAAGCAAAAGCAAAAGCTTTCCATGATAGATTACTACTTTTTTGTCAAGTACAATCAATATCATGAAATGTAGGCAGAATGCATTATGTTGGATGAACCCTATTATTCCAGGCTGTAAGAGAGTAGTGTATTTCAAAAAGTCTATAGCAAAAACATTTCCCCCAACTTTTTGACATTATTTTGCAACAGCAATATTAAAGTTGAAGAAAGGTAAAATTCTGATGGATCAGTACAAATCTGTCTCTCTAAATATTTTTAATGCACAGTTTGATCTCCAGTTGTTCAAAGTGAAGTTTCTCATTTGTTATTGAATGGAAAGTATTTTAGACAGAAGAGGAGAGTAGCATCAAAGGAGTAACAACTGTTTTGATGGCACAGATTGTATGTCCTGATTTCATATTTCTGAAGGCTACTGTTATCTTTAGCAGATTCAGTGCAGGACTTTTTTAAAAAAAACTGGATGGTACCAAGTAATTTAAAGCCCTATCTTTACCGAACTATAATCTCTGTGTGGTCTATTATTAGGATGTTATCACCAAGCATAGATGAGCAGTTTAGAAGCAGTAGCAGATATTATACATCATACAGGTCATTTGGGTTGAAGACTCTTTCCCCTCTAAAGACATATTATGGAAGCTATATAAAAAATATACAAAAGATGATGATCAAAAGTACAGTTTCAAAATGAGGATTTTGTAAAAATACATTGACTATCCTGTATGACCTTTTATCTCCATTGTAAAAAAAACCCATTAGTAACCTCTTTTCATTTCTGATTATCATCATAATGATTTTTGGTTATGAAGTTATATAGCAACTAATTCAGATACAGATTCTAATCCTTCTTCAGGGCTTCTTTTTATTTTTTTAAAAGGTGGCTCACATCTTCTTTCTTTCTTTTTTATTATTAAACTACCATGAAGTATTACAGACTTTCAAAAGGCTTTCAAAGAAGCTAAAGGCTTTATTGCAATAACTAGGTTCCTGGTTCTATGTTTAAAATAGTTAAATAATAATCAATAGGAACTATTAAAATTAAATAATTTATAAAAAGCCTTTTTAAAGCAGGTACAGTATCCAGCAAATGGTGACTATTTACTATGAATATTCTCTATGCAGAATTTTTATCCTAATTTTCAATTTATATATCTGGATTATATTGGATGAATTTTGGTAGATTGTATGAGCTTTTTTTCAAGAAAATGAATGCTCATGCTATCAAGTGTAACTACAGTTGTCCCTTCATATTCGCTGGGGTTTGGTTCCAGGACTCCCTGTGGATACCAAAATCCGTGAATACTCAAGTCCCATTATATGCAATGGCATAACAAAATGGTGTCCCTTATATAAGATAGGAAAATCAAGGTTTGCTTTTTGGATTATTATTTTTTTTAAGAATATTTTCAAGCCATGAATACTTAAATCTGTGGATATCAAATCCGTGGATACAGAGGGACAACGGTACTTTTAAAGTCTAAGCCCACCCACCACCACCCCCAGCTGCCCTCCCATCATGAATTTTTAGGTTGCACCAGTGCTGGAAAATGGTTGTATAATTGGCAGGAGGAAAGGCATTACTGTACAGTTGGGATAGTATAAAAAGATGTGGGGAGTTGGAGGCAGACAATGCTACTAGCTTGCTTATGCTACTAGCCATAGGCATTTTAATGACTTTGGCTCCTAATCATAATTGGACAGCCTGAAAACCTAAAAATACTATCTGCCATTATTGCTAGATATGGGTCATTTGGCATTCATGGAGGAGTTGCACATACTCTTTGTTTGCTTATATACTCCTTTCTACCTGACTTTCATCTGAACTGTTCTGTACCATCTGGCTTATACTGCCTGCACAGCTGTTCTTGTGACATGCACACACAGGAAGTAAAAACTAGAAGCTGTCATAGCATTGTGCTGTGTCTTCATTGATAGGAAACCACAGAGAAGTGGATAATTTGTAAATGCATTCATAGAATCATAGAGTTAGAAGAGACCATAAGGGGCATCTAGTCCAACCCCCTGCCATTCAGGAATACACAAAGCATTCCCGACAGATAGCCATCCAGCCTCGGTTTAAAAACCTCCAAAGAAGGAGACTCCACCACACTCTGAGGTAGCACATTCCACTGCTGAACAGCTCTTACTGTTACAGCATTCCCATCCAGATAATATCCAGGCAATACAAACATGGATGCTGCTATTAAACTTCTAAAGCAGTAAAGTAGAATATTGGGTGGGTGGATCAAATTAATACCAAACAGTTTGTACATTCAAAATATTCCACTTTACTTTATATGTAAAAGCGTGACATAATCTTAGGAATTTCCACCCAATATAAGAACCAAAATTACTTAGGGTGACACTAGAACATGGGGCTGCAAGGAACATCTGTAGATTGCGTTCATCCACCCCACTCCAGAACCTACCTTTAAGATTAACTTATGTTATGATACCACTTTTATTGTATGCTTTCTCACTGTTAGTTCATATATGGAGAAATGGACAGCATGATGATGTCACATCATGTTACAGAAGGGAATGTGATATGGAATTCTCGTTCTGATAGCAAGCCTGTATGTTCATGACACATTCTTTGTTCTCAATTGTCTATAGAGAGTTTCATTGCTGCTACCACTACCCTCAGAACTGCCATTATTTCACATCTGCCATGGGGAGGTTCTTCAACCATTAATGACCCACAACAACCTTGATCAGCCCAATATCCTTCAGTTGTTTTGGAGTCGGCCCTAGTCAGCATGGCCAACCAGGTGGGTAATGATATCAATTGTACTTCAAAACACCTGGAGGGCTCAGTCTGGGAAAGACTGATATATGAGATCAGGTGAGAGATATCCATGGGGAAGCAGTACTGCTGAGGATGAAAGGTATTATGATATTGAATAAGCATCTAGAACATCTAAACACCTACAGTGATTGCTGAACATAGGCATTTTAATGTATCTGTATACATATACACCTGTATAATGTATCTGTTAACATTTTCATATTTTCATTGCTATCTTGTTCTTCTCTGGATTCTCATCAGGAAAAAGGCTTGTTCTTTTCTTACACTCATTTTGCATTTCCTATTTTGCAATTTTATCCTACACCCATTTCCAAAACCAGACAAAAATCCATAAATTAGGCTTATTTTTTAAAGTTTTATTTATTTATTAGTTATTTATACCCCGCTCTTCAGCTACAAGGCTATCAGTATGGCTTACAAATTGTTTTAAGCAATAGCAATTTACACATCTACACGGCATTAAGCAGTTTCCAATTTGTGTTAGCTAATAAATTAGGCTTCCATAGAATGCTTGTGGCCTGTGCCTCTGCCAAGGGTTATCACAATCATACTGCTGTTTCTATAGACAGCCCATGAGGCAGTGTAATTATCAAAGCTCCTCATTCTCCCTACTACAACAGATATGGTGCAAGATAAGAGGATGGCTCTAGCAGCAGGGAAAAACAGTGTGGTACTTAGTAATGTTACTGAAAGTCACAATCAATTAATTGGCATGATTAATGGATCAGTTCATTAATTGCAGATTAGTACTGAAATTTAAATCACAAACTACCTGGGTAAAAAATTGGCTTCTGTGTCACTCCAGCATTATTTTGAACAATCTGAGTGCATGTCTTGATTCAGAAACCAAAGTGATTAGTTATTCACTGATCTGAATATTTCAGACTCATTAGGTTACAAAAAATTGGTAAGATTTCAACATCTACAGTACATGTTAAAGTCCAGTTACCTATGAGTATATTACAGTAACAGTTGTTTGGCTTTCTACTGGTGCACTTCTAGTTCATAGGCCAGGTCTGTTCAGCGTCACCACTGTCCCATCTGAGTTGACAGTGTGACATAGAAGATATGCAATAGTGTCATCTGGTTTCAGGTTGCAAGTGAAGATTTGTAAAGGAGGATAATCGGACTTCCAGAGACACTGCCTTCCACAGCTGATCTTTCAACTGAAGAAGCCTGGTGTTACACATTTGCTCTAGGACATGTGTATCTGACAACTGTCTGCATCTGATTTCTTGTCCTGAGAATTCTTCCCTTAGGAATAATACATGATTGGGGAATTAATCTGGGTCCTGCTGCAGCTCCTGTGCACAGATACCGTAACTGGCACAGCTGGCTCATAAACCACCTGTATTAGCTAAATTACAGGAACTAGCACATGCAACTTAGAATGCATATTCTAGATATGGAGGACTGACATAATGGTTTTAGTAAGAAAATTAGTTACACTTTTAAAAAGGATAATATCTTAACAGAAAGGCCAAAGATGCATGATTTCATGAATGTTTATGATTATGTACAAGTCAGAAGGCTATCCAAAACAAGGCTGTTTCATGTTATTTTGCTATCTGTGGCACAGAAATGAATTCTCCCACACATAGCCAGTGTTCATAATACAGAACTACATCAGCTAAACAGGAATAGAAAGGTTAAAAATTAAAGCTCCTGCATCCTTGATTCTGCTCTTTGGAGAAGCAAAAGGGACACGAAATCGAGAAGCAGAAAAAAACCAGGCTGTGCCTCAATATTTTTCTTTTCTTTTCTTTTCTTTTTAGTTTTCAGAAAGGAAGACATTTTATCAGTTTCCCTTCTTCATTTCTTTTATCTTACCTTTGCAAAGGTGCTTCCAGAGACAGCTTTGATTCTGCAGTTGCCCTGCCCCTTTCACAGAAATTTATAGGTGACCCTGATGACAGCTTTTTCCAGTAGTAATCCTCCCATCATGTTTTCCCTCCATCTTTTAATTTTTTTAAAAAAAAAAAAGTTAAAGAGTTTTAAAAGTTAAAGAAGAAAACACAGGACAATTTCACAATGGCTTTTAACTAACAGTGATCAGAGGCCTCCAACTGGAATCACTCACAGCTGCTAAATACCATATTTTGGAGTCCCCCTCTTCCATATATAATGAAATAAGGCTCTTAGCATGCCTTAAAAAGTCAATTTTCTTATAAATACTGAACTACTCTACAGCTGTTTTAAATTCCATGTTTAATTTGGGCTCATTTACACATCACTTTTCAATGCCATGTAAGTCTCCTCAGATTATAACACACCACTAATTTTCTTCAAGTCCTGATATAGCATCATACTAATATAAAATGGCACAAACATACACTCAGTCACTTTCCCTTCTTCTTGGTACCAATGGCATACTCAGGATCCCAGATCCACTCATCCTTTCAGTCACCCCCCTTTTATCTCCACTATAGGAATCTCTTTCCTGCTTCAAGTCCCCAGTTCTCACTGTTCTTTGCTTGTGCTGAGGAGCAGCATTCCATGAAAAGAATGCCACAATGTTTATTCTGTCTTTTGCAGTAGCAGCATTAAATAAAAATGCTTTCAAAGCTCTATCTTGAGCAGCTGCCTACACTCTCCTAATAGCGAGGCCAGCCCTAGAAACTGTATACCACTCCTGAAACAACATTCCATCTGTCAAAAAAAAAAAAAAAAAAGCATTTAGGCAAGTTGTTGTTACAAAAACAGAGTGCAAATAACAACAATTATTTCCCTGGACTTTCATTCTCTGTTCATGATGCATCTCACTTCTTAATCCCTCTTCAGATTTTAATGGCATGACTCCAGTAACTCTCTGCTTGCCAATAGGCAGTACTAGATGTTATAGATGGGAAATGATTACTAATATTCTTGCCTGGTCAGAATAACTAGAAGTAGACTAAAGTAATGCCATAGTAATAGTTGATCTATTTCTTTTTTCAGACATTTTAAAATGATTATTTACTAATGATACTTAATTTTATTATAAGTAAAGAACTGGGTATGAAAAGGAATCTGGCTGGAAGGTCCCATCAATGAAAAGTGATGCCTTACTAATGGCTGCAGCACAAGATCAGAATGCGATGAGGATGACATCATCTGAAACCGGGTCCCATTTGTGGGACAGTAACATCGTCCTGGCATTCTGCTCTTGTATTTTTTGGATGCATCTGATAATCACTTCAGAGAAGAGCTGCTGCCAGTAATGGATTGGGTGTGGATGAACAAATTCAGTCTTAGCCAGAGAAGGCAGAGGTGTTTCTGGTCAGTTGAAAGGCAAATCAGGGAAAACTGTTTTCACCTGTGCTGGACAGGGTTATACTCCCTCTGAAATCTAGCTTGAGTGTACTCCTGAAGTACCAAGGTTTCAGCAGTGGCCAGGAGTGAGTCTGCATAGTTAAAACTAGTGTGCCAGCTGTGCCAACTCCTGCAGATGTTAGATGTGGCTACAGTGACACATGTCTTGATTACATCCTATTTGGATTACTGTAATACACCATATGTGGGGCTTGCTTTTGGAAACTTCAGCAGGCCCAAAATGCTACAGCCAGGTGTGGTCCCAGGCTGTTGGTTTATTCTGCTCCCTTCTTGGAATCATAGAATCATAGAGTTGGAAGAGACCACAAGAACCATTCAGTCCAACTCCCTGCTATGCAGGAATAGACAACCAAAAAAACCCCGACAGATGGCCACCCAGCCTCTGTTTAAAAACCTCCAAAGAAGGAGACTCTACCACACTACGAGGCAGTGCATTCCACTGCCAAACCACTCTTACTGTCAGGAAGTTCTTCCTAATGTTTAGGAAGAATCTCTTTTCCTGCAGCTTGAATTCATTGCTCCAAGTCCTAGCCACCTGGAGTCCCATTCTGGGAGAAAAGCAGCATATAAATTAAATAAGTAAATAAATAAATTAGTCTCCAGAGCAATAGAAAACAAGCTTGCTCCATCCTCAATATGACATCCCTTCTAATATTTAAACATGACCATCATATCACCTCTTCATCTTCTCTTCTCCAGGCTAAACATACTGAGCTCCCTAAGCCACTCCTCATAGGGCATGGCTTCTAGGCCTTTCACCATTTAGGTCACCCTCTTCTGTGTGTGGGGGGGGGGTGGCAGCCAATCATCCAACATGGCATTCGTGTAATCCTTCTACTCCAGTAGGCCTGGATTAAAAAGCATATTGGGAGACATCTAAGCCATGGTTATCTTAAGCAGAATTGTGTCCCTGTATGTCCGCTGTCAAAAGGGCTATGGATCAGTCCATAGTGGACTTTTATCCACTGGCTAAAAGTCCTCAGCTTGATCCAGCAGGCCTTGAGAAAGAGGCCTGACTTGGAATTCTTGTAAGTCTGGGAAAGGAGGTACGGTAAGGGGGATGAGAAGTTGTTGGATGACCATCCACTACTTGACCACTTAGAAAAGCTCAGAGAATCTCTGGTTAAGGATTTACAGAAGGATAGGGCAACAGCTTTAGAACCCATTGATTCTAAATTTACCAATCTCACTAGCAGCAAATTGAAGATCAGCTAATGAGGCCCATAAGATGAGCTCTATCAATGCTCAACACCTCCGTGAGCTAGAACGGTAAAATGACCTCTTGACCACAAAGGTTGAGGATCTCGAGAATTGCTCTCTCTCTCTCTCTCTCTGACTTTTCTTCGCAAACAAAGATTCAGGAAGGATTCATCCTGTGGTTTCTGCAAGCACACTGATGACTAAAAATCTCAATCCAAGATAAAAAAAAGTCCGGTTGCAGAAAGCACAGCAGAAGGTCTCCTTGGGTGCTGTTTCCGGATTGGGATTCTTTCTGCATTGTCGTTTCTCTTCAAGACTTGTTCGGCGTGAGTTCTCAAATAAGGCTGCAGCATTGTAGATAGTGCGTCTCCATGCCTCCCGATGTGAGGCCAGGGCGGATCATTGTTGGTGATCAATTTGGTTGAGCCTGAGATGTTGTTTCAGAGAGTCCTTGTATCGCTTTTTTGGAGTGCCCTCTTACGCTGACCCGTGGCGAGTTCACCATAGAGTACTATTTTTGTGAGGCGATGGTCCTCCATCCCAGAAACATGCCCTGCCCAGCTCAGCTGTGTTCTCAATATCATGGCCTCAATGCTGGTGATCCCTGCTTGCTCAACATTCGTCACATAGTCAGTCCAGTGTATATTTAGGATTGTGCGTATACAGCGCTGATGAAAGTGTTTGAGGAGTTGTAGGTGGTGGCGATAGGTGACCCATGTTTCAGACCCATAAAGGAGAATAGACAGTAGGGAAACAGCACTAAATGCTAGTAAAGCATGCAGGCCACACTACTAGGTCCAGTAAAGGTATGGTTTCAATCTAGATCTCCAAGGCCATAATCATCCCCCTGATCTCTTGGGAGATTACCAGATGAGCCTAATAAACCGGGACAGGGACACCACAGTATTGTGAAAGGATTTCCCTTTCAGACAACGTCGTCCCTGTCCAGTTCTGCTCCTGTTCTGCCCTGTTCTTTTCCCATTTTTTTTCATTCATGGCTTAAGCTGTTAATAGATCCGCCGTTCTGTTTCTGTAATGGAACAACAATTGTGTAAAAAAGGTGCCCATTATGTTGGTGCAATGCCAGCGTTAGTGGGAGGTCTGGAGTGCCCAAACACTTCTGGATGCCTCCCTTAAGCTTAACAGGCCTCCGCTGCTGCCAGGATCACCCTCCCATCACTTCTTGATCGTCCCCCCAATCGCCCCTTCCCATTGCTGTCTGATCACCCCCCGATCGCCCCCTCCCATCACTACCTGATCGCCCCCCAATCACCCCCTCCCATCAGTCCCCGATCACCCCCTCCCATTGCTGCCCAATTGCCCCCCAAGTGCCCCCTCCCATCACTGCCCAATCGCCTTCCCAATCACCCCTCCCACTACTGCCTGATCACCCCCCCAATCGCCCTCTCCCATCACTGCCTGATCACCCCCACAATCACCCCTTGATCACCTCCCCGATCATCCCCCCCCATTGCTCTCCTGATCGCTGCCAGCCTGTACCTTTAACTTCCCAGCAATCCTCTTCTTGTGAGAGCAGCTGGGATTACAAACCAGGAAGTGGAAGGAGATTGCAAGACAGGAACGTTTTTTTTGTTCCCATCTGATAATCTCCTTGGTCTACACTGGTGTTCCCTTCCAGGAAAAAATGGCCACCATTTTCCATTGACAACAAAGGTCTTGTAGTGTTGACAGTAATGTTTATGGAATAAAAAGAACACACCATATATGAATCTTCTGTCTTTATGGATGGAAATGTTATGAATAGAATATCATAACTATTGCCTAAAGGCAGAGTCTCACTAGGTCATTGTTAATTCCCATGTTTTGTGTGGAAGTGATTGATTGTTCATATTTTAAACAATGTTTCACGGATTGTATCTAATATGACACATGACTTATTGCTATGAAAATGAATTACATACAAGACAATTGGTGGTGCTGCATTAACAATGGCATTCTCTGGAACCGTATATAACCTATAACGTGATCTTTTGGGCTGCATAAAAGTATAGACTCGCATACACCATCCTGTTTAAATCAAAACTGCTATCAGTTTCTCATTTTGTCACAAGATCCAGATCTGTACATCAGAACTGATTACATCATGTACTAAATGCTTCAACATGTTCTACCAATATATTCATTTGCCCTTTTTTTTTTTTTTCCAGGCTGCAAATGCCCTCCCAGACAACAGCCCCCTACAGCCAAAAAATTTTCTGCAGTGGGCCAAACTGTCTTCCTATCTTAACCAGATCAGCTTTGATCTCAGCTTTTTTGTTTTCATGAGATATGTTTGCCTAGGGTCCAGCTGACATCATCACAGTAAACAAAGCAAGCATTTAGACTAAATGTGTTGGAAATGCTGAGTTGAAGTACTTTTAGGGAGACAAATGGTTGGTTTTCAGAAATTATTTCAATGTCTAGCTCTTCTGAAGAGGACATATTTTCAAAAATGCCCTTTATTTGGGAACACAGAGGGGCAAACAATTTTTCCCAAGTACCAGCTCTGAATTAGCTGTTCAAGCTGATCATTTGCAATGCACTAGCAAGATTTTGAATTTATTTCAGAAACTCATGGTTTACAATGGCCAAAGAAAAGATGAATGAATTTAACCCCTTAGTCATACCAACCACAAAGGCACAGAAAACACAGCTTTAATCATAATCCTTCTTGGTTTGAATTAAAATATTAAACATTAAAAACCAGGGCTGAGAATTATATACTGAGAATTAGGAGCATAATAGATTCAATGTACAGACTAATTCCAATTTTTGGCAGTATCACTAGTTATCAGAGAACAGAGAATGCACCACACAAACAAGATCTCTTTCTGTTAGGCATAAAATGCCACAAGAATCTTTATTGTTTTTAGAGAAAATGGACTAACACAGCTACCCCTATGAAAATTTCCTTGGCAGCTAAGAGAAGCGCCCAATTTATGCAATATATGAAGCCTATTTCATCACCTTCTACATTGCCTATTGAGTCAGGTGACCTAGGAAGTGACAATGAAAAGCACTATTAGAATTCCATATTTTAATCAATGTCAAGAAAGGTTCCAAGTGAGAGGAAATCTGCTGCTGCTGCCAGGATAAAAAGCTAAGTATTTGAACTTAATTTGATATTTTATATCCAGCAGCCTAAAAAGCATTCAGTTAACTAAAGGCCAAGTGATACTCTGGCAGAAGGAAATTAGAAGACTATGCAGGTATAGAGGGGACTTTTAGTCCTGCTAATGTGAAGTGCTGTGAACCATACAATTCCAATTTTCAGCCTTCCAGTTCAGTATTCATGTAGATCTTTTTTGCAGTGCACTGGAAGAAAAGATGCAAAAGTCACAGTTATACACGGGCCTCTTTCCCATGGTAGTAGACTTCAAAGGAAAAGGTTTACAGATCTACTTACAGGTGGTTAGGATCGATTTAAGAGCATGTGGAGGCACTGGGCCTTGACTGACCTCACCGATTAATCATGCGGTTTCATTTCTGCAGCTCTGGAAATCTTTGATCTGCCCCTCTCACCTTCACAAATCTCATGTCCAGTTGACCAAGCAGCACATGGAAATAGACTGTCAGCAACTGGGTCTATAAAAATTCTTAATCATTGGATGATTTCTTCATCTGATGTGCACAATACACTATAACATATGTACATGCAGAACAGGCCACTGGAATTCTTTCAAAGAGGAAATGTTTCTCTTGAGAGTAAATCATGCTTTTTATTTGTTTTATATGGAGATGATGAATTGCAATGCATCTATATTCCTCCATCCATGAGGCTGCTTGAAATTTTCACAATCAAAAGCCAGAATACAACAGGAATCAGACTTGAGGTATATATACCATTAGGAGTCTGACTTTCTAATTGTTGTAATGAAGCCCTTGAAGTCACATATGAGTACAGTCGTCCCTCCCTATTTGCAGGAGTTAGGGGTGGAGCACCACCATGAAAGTGAAAAAAACATCAATTAAAAGAGTATGCAAAAAAGACATTAAAAGCCTGGCTCGACTTACACAAGGTCAGTATGATACCTTTGTCCGTCATGGTGCTGCTTCTGCTTTTGAGGTTTCTCTGCCATGACGGGGTGGGAGGGTGAGAATGGGCTTCTTTCAGGCTCCCCTAGCATAGATTAAGCCCTGGCATGGACTCTTGGTGTGGGTGAACAGGGCTTCTTTCAGGCTTCCCCAGCATGGATTAAGCCCTGGCATGGACTCTCCAGGGCAGAATGTGGTTGGGCTGGATGGCCCTTGGGGTCTCTTCCAACTCTGTGATTCTAGGATTGTGTCTTACTGCATGGCAGAATGGGGCTGGACTAGATGGCCCTTGGGGTCTCTTCCAACTCTAGGATTTGAGGATTGTGTCTTCCTGCATGGCAGAATGGGGTTGGACTAGATGGCCCTTGGGGTCTCTTCCAACTCTAATGATTCTATGATTCTATCATGTGTATTCCTGCAGGGCAGAAGGGGGTTGGACTGGATGGCCCTCGGGTTCTCTTCCAACTCTTTTTTTAGTTATTTATACCCCGCTCTTCAGCCACAAGGCTATCAGAGCAGCTTACAAATTGTTTTAAGCAATAGCTATTTACACATCTACACTGCATTAAGCAGTTTCCAATGTGTGTTAGCTAATTGCCCCACAAGCTGGGTACTCAATTTACCAACCTACGAAAGGATGGAAGGCTGAGTGAACCTTGGAGCCCTCTGGAATCGAACTTGCAATGTGGTGACTTGCAGTGCTGGCATTTAACCACTGCATCACTAGGGCTCCAATGGTTTGATGAGTCTATCATGCATGTTCTTGCAGGGCAGAAGTGGCTTGGACTGGATGGCCCTCGGGGTCTCTTCCAACTCTAGGATTCTAAGATTGTGTCTTCCTGTATGGCAGAATGGGAGGTTGCAGGAAGGAGCACATACCACAGATTAAGCTCGGGCATGGACTCTTGGAGCTTGCTCTCTGCCCATAAGAGCTTTTCCTTTCATGGAAGACATAGCAATATCCTGTTCTTTCCTGCAACCTCTCCCAGCAGAGAGCAAGCTCCAAGAGTCCATGCCAGGGCTTAATCCATGCCCAGAGAGCCTGAAAGAAGCCCCATCACCCTCTGCTTTCCCTGATGCAGTGGAAAGCCTTTCCTCTGCCAGCAGGAAGTAGGCCCAGAGAGTTTAATCAAATCCCGAATACACAAAACCACGAAAGGGAAATACGCAATAGGAAGGGACAACTGTACTTCTGGTGCAAAGAAAAGTGATTCACATCACATCAGGAGCAATATCTCTCACAGGTTTGTTATTAATAAGAAAGTGTTTTACACATTGGAAATAGGAAGGGGGAGGGGGCAGAATTAAATGTGCTTCCATGCAAAAACACACTCACCAGCTTTTGTAGGATCTGAACTTTTTCTGATAATTGCTAATGATTACTGTTTGAAAAGCAAAGCATAATTCAGGGAAACTGCCAACGTATTTTCTATTTCAGTCCACAACACACACACACACACACACACACAACCCAGACAGAATTTGATGTGGAAAGCCAGATGGAATGGGCTATGGGTCTTCCATTTAATCCCCAACTTCCCTGCCAGATGTTGACTCTTTGAATCTTAAAAAAAAAAAAAAAAGAGTACACAATAGCATTACCAAACCACTCCTCTCTTTCAGGGGAACTAGGCTAAACTGCAGGTGACAGTGGCACTGAAAGAGATTTTGCTGAGAGACCTCTGATTTCTCTGTGCATATGCAAAATTTTAAGAGGTGCTCAGTTCCTTCTTAGGAAATTAGAAGATTATGCTAAAGGAGAGATAACAACAAAAAAGAAATTCCAATGACTGAGTTAGGTGCCTACCCAGTCTAAGGGTGTAAATCTTTGTTTATTTCATCCTTGCATACAAGAATGAGTGATTACTGAGTTTTCTCCTCACTAGTATGAGAGATGCTGCTTAGTTCTCAATCACCATTCATACTTTGGGATGCATTTCAGGAGAATTTTTTGCACAGAAACATCTGGGGATTTTCCATGCAGAAACTGGGTTTTCTCCACAGAAAACTTTTCCCGGGGGCACAAATGTGGACTGTATTTCTACACAAATGAATTGTCCTGAAAAATGTCCTGAACCCTGAAGCATTTAGTGTCTGCCTTTTTCTCAGCAATGTGTATTGAGTGTCAGGTCATTCTTTTTTTGGTCAAATACACAAAAGGTAACAACTATTTTTCACATCACTAAACCATACAGTTCAGGTTCCATTCCCTGGCCCTCTCTATATACTCATTTGATGACAATGGTCAATGACATATCATGTTGGGCAGAGAGGGGAAACAGACACAGCTGGTTGTTGAAAAACTCCAAACTCTTTTCCTGGTTTCCTTACTTTCCGAACTAGCAAAGAATACCATAACTGAGCCTATTCAAAACTCTAGCTGTTTCAAAACGTACCTTAAGTATTGCATGTGTACAAGCATGCCAATGAGACTATAAGGACTGAGTTCACTTGAAGAGGTATATTGTGCAGTGAGTAGGGTTCTGAGGAACTGCAGATAAACAGAAGAAAACTGTCCCCCTTTGGAAGCACTGAAAGAGTGATCAGACAGGTGGGAAGAGATTCAGCTGAAGACAGAACCACAGAGGCCTAGGGCATACAGGAGGTGAACCTGCTTTCCCTCCTCAATGCAAGGAGCTAGACATTAAGAGTGCCTTGAACGACATGGACTTTAATGTCAATAGAATCACAGAATCAGAGTTGGAAGAGACCAGAAGGGTCATCAGGTCCAACCCCCTGCCATGCAGAAATACACAATCAAATCATCCCCAACAGATAGCCATCCAGCTTCTGTTTAAAAACCTCCAAAGAAGGAGGCTCCACCACACTCCGAGGCAGTGTTCCAAACAGCTCTTACTGTCAGGAAGTTCTTGCTAATGTTTAGGTGAAATTTCTTTTCCTGTAGTTTGAACCCATTGCGCAATGGGTGTCCGGAGCAGCAGAAAACAAGCTTGCCCCATTCTCAGTATGACATCCCTTCAAATATTTAAATATGGTTATCATGTCATGCCTAGCTCCCTAAGCTGCTCCTCATAAAGCATGGCTTCCAGACCTCCCACCATCCTGGTCACCCTCCTCTGGACACACGCCAGCTTGTCAATATCCTTCTTGAATTGTGGTGCCCAGAACTGGACACAGTATTCCAGGTGAGGTCTGACCAAAGCAGAATAGTGTGGCACTATTACTTCCCCTGATCTCGACACTATACTCCTATTAATGCAGCCTACAATCGCCTTGGCTTTTTTAGCCGTTGCATAACAATGCTCACTCATGTTCAGCTTGTGGTCCACTAAGACTCCTAGATACCTTTTGCATGTACTACCATCAAGCCAGGTGTCACCCATCCTGTATCCGTGCATTTCATTTTTACTGCTCAAGTGTAGTATCCTACATTTCTCCCTGTTGAAGTTCATTTTGTTAGTTTTGGCCCAGCTTTCTCATCTGTTGAGGTCATTTTGGATTCTGATTCTGTCCTCTGGGATGTTAGCTACCCCTCCTAATTTGGTGTCATCTCCAAACTTGACAAGCATACCATCTGTTCCCTCATCCAAGATAAAGATGTCAAATAGTGCTGGGCCCAGGACAGAACCCTGTGGCACCCTACTAGTCACTTTTCTCCAGGATGAAGAGGAGTCATTGGTGACTACCCTTTGGGTTTGGTTGGTCAATCAATTACAAATCCATCTAACAGTTGCATTGTCTAGCCCACAGGTTACTAACTTTTTTGCAAGAATATCATGGGGGACCTTGACAAAAGCCTTACTAAAATCAAGATACACTACATCCACAGTATTCCCTTCATCTATCAAGTTTGTAACTTTATCAAAAAAAAAAAAAGAGAGAGAGAGAGAGAGATACGATTAGTCTGGCATGATTTGTTTTTGAGAAATCCATGTTGACTTTAGTGATCACGTCATTCCTTTCTAAGTGCTTACAGCCTATCTGTTTAATTATCTGCTCTAGAATCTTTCCTAGTACTGCTGTTAGGCTGACTGGGCAGCAATTATTTAGGTCTTCTCCCCCCCACACCCGTTTTTAAAAATGGGGACAACATTTGCCCTCTTCCAGTCTGCTGGGACCTCTCCTGTTCTCCAGGAATTCTCAAAGATTATTGACAGTAGTTCTGAGATTACTTCTGCCAGTTCTTTTAATACCCTTGGATGAAGTTCATCTGGCCCTGGAAACTTGAACTCATTTATACTGGCCAGGTATTCCTGAACTACCTCTTTACCAATTCTATGCTGAACCCTGAACTCTGAAGCATTTCCCCTACTGTATTTCCCCTGCTTCCCCTGTATCATCTGCTCCATTTTCCCCAAGTTGAGCACTGTTCTCCATTTGGGAGAAGACTGAAGCGAAGAAGGTGTTAAGTAGTTCTGCCTTTAAGAACTACTTTAAGTTCTGCCAATAAGGTAGATACAATGTAAAAAAAAAATGAAGACAAGAAAAAAGAGTAAAGCTCTTTGTTGTTTCAGGTCAATCTCACCATAATATTAATTTCCTGACAAAGGAGGCTTGAAGGAGCAAATAATTATGATTTCTTGTTACTGCTAATTAGATTTCACTTACCTTTCCTATTTAGTTGCTCCAGGCACGTAATGTCATTTATTTGAAATTATCTTGCTGTACTACTTCATATATATCAATAAATTATCACACTTAATTAAGCTCACATAGTTATGGGTTTCTTTTTAAAAAATAAATAACTGAGACTTTGGAGGCTTTGTACATGGGCTAGAAAAAGTATCATTTGCCTGTTTGGCAGACAGATTGGATATAATGTGGCAGCTGCATTTTGGTTCACAATACAGTATATGCATTTCCCATTGGGGGTGGGGGTGTTAAAATTAAAGATTACCTTTCATTTTCTGCACATAAATGGTTGAAGAACAAGTATACCAGAGAAAACATGCTTCAGTTCCTGATACAGAGAAGTACATTTAATGTGTATGGTTGGACCCCCAGATGGAGAAATGGTAAAAAATGTGATAATAAGGTTGGCAATTACTGGTATTTTTTTGTAAGTAGTTTTGAAATAGGAATGACCCTGCAATTAGCATTCTCTTCTGTTTAGAAGTACAAATTGAACATAACTTCCCTTCCTATTTGTTTTAATGTGAGCAAGACTTCTGTAGGTAAGATGTTAATGTTTGTTAATATAAATTTACAAACCTTTCACAGTTTTTTGGTAAAAGGTCATCACACATGCACACTTGCCTTTGCTACAGAATGATTATTTTTTTAACAGCATGTAATGTATGTAATGTAATGAAATATCAAAAGGTATTTCATCATTTCTGTACATAAGAACAATGTAAGAAGTTCATTGCATTATACTATTTTGATTCTCATTCTCTTCAAAATTTCATACACATTGGTTTTACACATTGTCCAGTGGGTCAGATATTAAGTCAGACCCTAATGGAATCCTCTCTGTATGTGTGGCATATTAGTTCATTACTTTAAGCACCCATGTAGGAACTTCACAAACAATTTCAATTGTTAATGATATATTTATTTAGTTAATGATATGTTTATGTATTACTGGTCTAACCTGTTCATTGTCAAGGTAATCAGCATAATAATCATTCATCTCTTTATGAAATTCATGTCCATCATTCTCTGAACTCAAGCCAAGTTAGGGAACATGCATGTATTAGAACCTCCCCCCCTGCCATGAGAACCTTTTTTTCATGGTAGAGAAAGCCTGGTTCACCCTGAAGAGAATGCCCTGGCTCCCTCTGAGGGGGCATCAAAAGCAGATAGAGAAAGTATATCTCACCCTGAAGAACAAACAGCCTGCTACCCAGTAATGGACAATTCAGACAACATGCCACCTTCTTTCTCTCAATGCAGGAGGGAGAAATGCCACACCCAGCTTTGTTTAAATACTAAACGTTGACCTAATTACCTGCTGACAAGGCTCAGCTAGCCTTGAAGGATCTGGCTATAAATATCCCAGAGTTCTCCCAGCTTCAGTGCTGACAACTGTTTATCGTAGCTGTTTGCATGCTTCCTGTGTTCTTGCTTTGCCTTGGCTTTGGACTGCCTTCATTCTCTGGACTGTTACATCAACCCTTTGCTGACCAAGTACCTGAACCTCAGACTCAAAACAGTACAAACACCTTTTTCCTACTGAAGCTCAAATCATGATTGACAGTTTCTTTCATTCCTTAAAAGCTGTAAAATGTTTCCCATACAATCATTGTGGATGGAAATACTGTAATGTTTGAAAATAATAGAAACATAGTTTTTAAAAAGAGAGAGAGGGAGGGAGGGAGGGAGTGTTTCTTGGGAGTAGGGAAACCCCTGACAACGAGAATCCTAGACTGATGAGAATCTTTGTAGTTCAAGACTTAGTCTGTGTAAAATTTGCACATGGGTTTCTTTGTGCAGAAAACAAAATTACATTAAAAGTTTCCAACTACAGCATTTTGTGCATACAAAACAATATTTCCATGCAGAAATATTAGATTCTACATAGAAAACACTTTCTTGTGCCGAAAATGTTTTCTATTAACACACACACACACACACATACACAAATTTTGCCCAAGCCTTTGATTGTGTAGATTGGGTTGGACTGGATGGCCCTTGTGGTCTATTCCAATTCTATTATTCTATTCTCAGGAAAATTGCTCTTAAAGAAATGAGTATGCCACAACATTTGATTATCCTGATGTATAAACTGTGTAAAATGGTCAGGACAGAATATCGAGAAATGGAATGGTTGCCAATTGGTCGAGGTTGCATTTTATCATCCTATCTGTTTAACTTATATGGTGAACATATCATACATGTTTTAAATTTTTTTCTTCTAATTTATATATATTTTAATTAATGCATGTTTTTAATCCTTTGTAATTTAATATTATTTTAAGGGGTGGGTGGGCTAGGGTATTGTGACTATGGGGTTTTTATATTGTAAGCCGCCCCGATTGCGTTGCAGAGGGGCGGGATATAAATAAAATTTTATTATTTATTATTATTATAAATCAGGAATAGATTTGGTGGAAGGAGGCATGAAAACTGGAGGAAGGAATATCAACAATTTAAGCTATGCAGATGACACCATACTACTAGCAGAAAATAGCAAATACTTCCAACAATTACTGAAGAATGTCAAAGAAGAAAGTACAAAGGCAGGTTTACAGTTGAACATTTAGAAAACAAACATAATGGCCATAGATTATTTATATAACTTTAAAGCAGATGATGAAAACATTGAAATAGTTCAAGATTTTCTATACCTTGGTTCAGTCATTAATCAGAATGGAGACTATAGTCAAGAAAACAGAAGAAGAGTCAGACTTGAAAGTGCAGCTATGAAGGAAGTAGACAAGATCCTGTAGCATTAAGTATATTTAGGTTAAGACTGTCCACACCATCGTATTTCCCATTTCTAAGTATGGTTGTGAAAGCTGGAGAGTGATGAAAGCTGAAAATCAACCGAACTGAAATATGGTGCTGGAAAAGAGATCTATGGATACCATGGACTATTAAAAACAGAATTAAATAGGTCTTAGAGCAAATCAAGCCTGAACTCTCTCTAGAAACAAAGATGACTAAACTGAGACTGTTGTACTTTGGACATATCATGAGAAGACATAACTCCCTAGAAAAGACAATAATACTTTGTAAGGTGGAAGGCAGTAGGAAAAGAGGAAGACCCCATTCCCAATGGATAGACTCAATCAAGTAAGCAACAACCCTGAATCTGCAAGATCAGAGCAGGGCTGTTGATGATAGGAAGCCTTGGGGACCTCTCATTCATTGTTGTTGTGTGCCTTCAAGTTGTTTCTGACTTATGATGACTCTATGGTAAACATATCATGGGTTTTCTTGGCAATATTTGTTCAGAGAGGGGTTTGCCTTTGCCTTCCTCTGAGTGGAGAGAGTGTGACTTACCCAAAGTCACCCGGTAATCAGTGGCATTGTAGTCTAAAAAGGAGTTCCATGGGTGAGCAAGGATTTAAACCCTGGTCTCCAGGGTCATAGTCCATTGCTCAAACCACTACACCATGCTGGCTCATTCATAGGATCTCCATAAGTTGAAATTGACTTGACAGCAGTTAACAACAGTAATAAAGTCCCAAAAGCCTAACACTTTGAAAACTCCACTATTTTTTGAAGACTTTCTCATAGTGGGAGAAAAATGCTAAAATTATCCATTCTTTCATTCAAAAACAAACTTAGTGAAGAATTACATCTCTAAAAGGCTTTCCATTATATGATGTGACAGTGCAATTAAACCAAGTTGTATTCAGTGGGGTTTAACTTCCATTTACATGTAAGTGTACACAAAACTGTAGTCTTAATGGTATTTTGCAATTTTTAGTAGATACTGCATCAAAAAGGCCAGTGTCACTCCGCCTCCCAACAGTGTCACCTGGTGCGATTTGGGCTCTCTGCACCCCTTAATGCCACCACTAATTAGTACATTAAGAACAGAGTACATAGGATTAGATTAATGGTTTGTCTAGCATTCTTTTTCATCACCACTGGCCAACCAGGTGCTCCAGGGAAAAACAGAGTTTGAACAAGTTAGTCTTTGGAACTAAAACTTCAAAAATCACTAAAGTAGCATGATCAATGGAGTTGTAGTCCAAAAAGGTAAGTTTTTCAAGTCATGTTGCTTCTACAGGTGTCAACACATACAAACATTTTAAAGGCAATAAAGAAAATCTTTAGTTTTTTTGTGGGTTTTTTTTTCTGGGCTGTGAGGCCATGTTCTAGAAGAGTTTATTTATTCCTGACAGTTTGCCTGCATCTGTGGCTGGCATCTTCAGAGAATTCAGGCAAAACTCTTCTAGAACACAGCTTCACAGCCTGGGGAAAAAACCATGGAAAACCTTTGGATGCTGGCCATGAAAGCCTTCAACTTCACAAAGAAAATCTTGGTTATTCTTTGAAAAATATTTTCCCCAAAATAGAATTCTTTCTCTCTGAAGACCTGATTAACGACTGACCACTTTAAAGCAGTATTTGAAGCTGGCTACTAGGTCCTAGGAGTAAGATCATAGCAGACAAAATAGCTTTCAGCATATATTTTTTAAAAAAATCATATTAACCGGAAATGCAGGGTATTGCCAGGGCAGTCTAGAGTATTGCCCCCTACTCTAGATATTTCCATGAAGCATGAGTCATTTATGTTCCATAGATTTTCCTTGGTTTTTTTCTGGGCTGTGAGGCCGTGTTCTGGAATAGTTTCTTTCTGACATTTCACCTGCATCTGTGGCAGACATTTCTCTGAGGATGCCAGCCATGAAAGCCTTCGCATTTATGTTCCTCTTTAAAACAACAATTAAAAGATCTAATGGATGGAAGATCAGACTAACCTCTTTGCCCAGAGAAATTGCTTGATGTCATAGCATCAAATGCAAAAATCAGAATGAATCTACTTCATTCCCAAAGCATAGCATGATGAAAAGCGAATGTTCCTTACTAACCTCCCTCTCTTACTTTTTGTCCCCACCTTCTCTCACTTTGCAAATAGTCTTTGTACACAGTACTAAGTGATACAGAAACAGAAGAATCAAAACTCTGGATTCAAATAGGCATTTGTAAAGTCTCTCTTGCACAAACAGCAATTATAGGGATGGGGTAAAATGTCTCTCTTTGATAGAGCCTTGTGGAGTCTGTCTATCGCTTTTGCTTATTAAATGAATTGTCAGCTAGGAAAATCAATGAATGGAGCTTTTCCATAAGGAGCACCAACTGTCAAGTAAATGTTTGTGTTGCTGTAAAGAAAAATGGTGAGTTGAAAGTTATATGACCAGTTATATGACTATTTCAATGGGTAATCTGCTGTTTTAAGATTTTTAAAACTCTAACACCAGTTCTACAATACCTTAAAAAAATCTGAATTCTTTCTCCTCACATCGCCACATACATATCTTAGGACTCTGTCACTTTGCAAGTTAACTTGCACTCTGAATTGAACAGGTAGCATTGTTAAAAACTTGGAAATTATGATCTGCAATATATGAAAATATTAAATTAAAACATATTTAGCAATATTTTTTGGCTATAAGAGAGAAAATGTGTTTTTGTAAAGATTCTTTTGTTCCTGGTGTGTTACTATAAGAAGGAATACAAGTATTGGAGATTGTCTTTACATCTAATGAGAGGCAGAATATGCTATAATATTTTAATTTTATTGGTTACTCAATCAATTACCCAGATGGAAGATTAAGTAACTAAATAATTCTTAACTGATTGACTTAAAAGTGCTGAACTTCCATTACATTGCATCCAATACAGTATAACTATATTAAGAAAAAAATTAGGAAAACTGTAATGGCATCTTCAAATACCTAGCTTGTAATCAGAAGTACATGTAAGATTAGAAAAAAAATATCATATAGTTGATATTTAAAACAATTGTTTTTAAAATGAGGAAGAATAATTAATCTTGTATACTCTGAGTAGCAATAGGCTTGAGGCATATTTCAGTTTCTTCTTTTGTGATCTAAATTAAGAGTCTTTCAGCATTTTTTTCTTTTAAGGTAAACACCGAATGGCACATTTATACTTAGATCTGCCATTTATACTCGTTTAAACAAAAAAAAAATGTTAAAAACTCTCCTTTTTAGGTTTGAAGGATATGAAATGCATGACATGCAGTCTCCTGAGTCCTGAACAGTTTGTCAAGGAGCTCAGACTTTCACCATTGATTAGCCAATAGTGGAACAAATGACATAGCGTATACAATAAGCCTTGTCCTTTCAGACAGTGTCACTTAGTGACTTAATGCAGGAACAGATAGGAACTGAAAGAAATCACTCACTTATTTAAGACATTCAAATTAATCTTCTGTTTTCTAGTCATAAAGTAATAGACTTAATGGTCAATTTATTTGGACAGTGCTAAACGACTTTGCAAACCTAGTATGTGGGTTGAACTCTAAGGACATTATCAGACTAGTGTGTAAAAATGCTGCAATTCTGCGAGTGAGGAAAGCAGAAACGCCATGGCATTATTACACTTACTATCACATGTCACTGTAACTGCATGAAACAACCACCATGGGATTATTGCACAATGACCACTAGCGCTTTAAGAACGGGAGTTTACTTCCATGATTTAACATGGGCAAGATTTTGGTGGTTCTCATGAGAAGACACGAGTGCGCATAAAACTCCAAAAACACCTTAAATAACAAAGTAAATGAACACACAAGCACTGAAACAAACCTAAAAACATTGAAACTAAAGGGGACAGTTCATAAAAAGAGTGTTCTGTGCTTCGTTTTTGTGTTCTCACCTGGAAGTTTTCTCACTTGAGGACCGCCCATTCATGCTGTAATCTCACAATTACGATGGGATGTGGTTTCACACACACTCAATACCATGAAACAAATCAATATTAATGATCTATTGATTACTTGCCCCATCAATTAAAAGCAATGCCTTATTCACAGCTGGGCCACAGAGTAACCACACAAAGATGAGGACATCATGCAATAGCCGCACCCATTCGCACTACCATGACGTAGTAATCCCACAATTTTTGCCATGTCTGATAAAGTCTCAAATCTGTGAGCATAAGTATAGTCCCAGTATGGGGAATCTTTAGCCCTGTCAGCACTGATAACCTATTACTTCCATCACGTCTCACCACTGGCCAAGTTGGCTAGCAATGATGGAAGTTGGAATTCAACAATATCCGGAGGGTTACAAGGTCCTTAGCCCTGTCCTAGTCCATCTAAATCCATAGGCCTAGTGTATATATTCATTTTATACACACCACACACACACACACACACACAATTTCGAGTTATATGCATAGTTATTATAGGGATTTAAACCACTTCTCACAGCATTCAGGAATAACAAATTTCACATAGCGTTATATTCAATTTATAAACATTATATTCTGTTTTTGGTTCCTAATCAGACCTAGATTTGTTTACATTATTCTGTTTGTGTCCTTCCAGACTTCAGATTCCTCAAGTTCTGAACTTTTTCTATGGACACATATTTGCAACCTCTTTCTCAGGAAAAGATCTTTGTCCATACTGTTTTATTTGGAAATTATCCTGCTTCCTATATCTCCCAGATGTTCTACATATAAAAAAGATCTACTAGGTGTTGTCTAAAAGGTGAAAATAGTCAACATGGAATTCTCTGGGAATACAGCATGTCTAAATGGGATCCTGTATCAATCAGAAGGAAGGGGGCCCAAAATGGCAAAGACACCACAAGAAAAGCCTTCGCGGCTTTTCCTGTTGATTTTTAAAAACAGTGAAGGGGTGTGCATTCCTGCTCATTGGGACAAGTGATTCAATATGAATCACTTTCCCTTATAAGAGGAAATGCAAAGCTGACTGGCCAGGTGAGTGCAAGGGGTGGGGCTTGATAACAGGGCAATCACTTGCTGCCATCATGCTGGATTTTCACCTTAGTGAGTGATCGCTAAGGTGATAAAACTGGGTATTTTTTGTTTTGCTGCCCCGTTAAACCAAAAAATCACTCTAGCACCCTAGCGCACCTTAGACGTGTTTTTTTTAAAAAAAAAATTGGTGGCAGTGAAGTTCTAACGTGAGTAAATCACTCACGGCTACCATCATGCATGCAAAGCTTCTGGGGCCAAAAACACCATTTAGGCAAGTTGCTGCTGCTGCAAAATGCCATTACTGCAAGGCACTCAATTCCCCCCTCCCCCCTGCTCATATAGAAGGGGCCTACACCTACATTTAAAAAAGATCTACTAGTCTTTTGGATCTAACTCTGAAAAGATTTCAATAGCATTCCAGAATGTTAAATACTGAGTGTTCATACTGTCTGTCATCTTCTCTCACTCATATTAATAGTAATGTTTATACTGTCTAGCTCTGGCCCTAAGTTAACTCATTATAGAGTTGCAGTGCAGCAACCTGGAGATACCTGCTGTACCTTTTGATTCTCAATGTAACATGACACCAGGTAGCTGCAGTATCTACCGCCTTGTTTTCCATGTCTTCCTGTTCTCTAGCACAAGTGGAGTCATATTATAGGAAACCTGAGACAAGAAGATGCAAAGACATTTCTATACATGTCTAGATCACATGTGTCTGCATGTGAATGGGAGGAAACAAATTAGTACAGGGTCCTTTCTTCTTTCTTTCTCGCCAACAAATCCAAACCATGTACAAATTACGTTCAGGTTAGGAAAGACATAGCTGTCCAAGAAAGCAGCTATATGCCAGCAAAGTCTGGAAAGGTGGCCAGCTGATAATGAGCACACCAGAATGCAAAATACAGTCAAACAAGGATTTAGTCAATAACACAGTCCAGAATAGTCAAGGGCTTACAGTAGACAGCGTGAATCCAAACAAGTCTGTGAGTTAGTAGGAAACAGGCAGCAGAGTAGTCAAGAACAGTCCAAGGTCAAGGCAGCAGGGATCAAGGCAATTGAAGGCAGCAGGAAGCTTTTTCCAAGATCAGTTAATCTCTGACAAAGCCTCCATCGCCTCTCACAGCATATATAAAGCAATTAAGGCTTTGCCAGGTGTTTCTTAATGAGCAGGTTTTTCTCATAAAGTTTCAGAGATCTCCTTTGAGCTTCCTTTTGAGCTTGCTGCTGGGTATACGATGGTGGGCGTAAGTCCCTCTCGTCTTCTTCTTCAGCCTTATCTGAACTGGCAGGACTCTCTGCTGGGACTGATGCCAACCCACTCAGACTAGACTCTTCCTCTGCTTAAGCCTCTAGGTTGGCAGAGTTTCCTGCTGGCACGGGTGTACATAAACCTGTGCCAGGGTCCCTAGGGCCATTCCCTGCCATGTCATCCTCCTCCTCCTCCTCTGATTCCATACCCTCATCAGGCTCACGGGGCATGGCAATAGCAGAGGTGAAGTAGGGGTAACTCTAATCTATAAAAGGGTTATAATTATAATGCGATCAGATGTCTATTTTCTAGAATCCTCATATACTATACATAGGTGGCCTCCATGGAATGACCCCTTTTATAGATTAGGGTTACCTCTACCCCTGCCTTAAAAGGTAAGGTGTGTATGTATGAATACAATGCTTGAAATAGCAATAAGATTATAGGATTGGACTACAGCTATTTACAAAGCTAACTTTTCTATGGCAGCCACTTTCAAATTATTAAAAATAACTATATGTCAAAGAGTCTGCCTCCCCATATCAGTTGCTGGTTGAGCAATGGGTGATATAAGTTAGAGTATAGGCTGTTATATATCTGCCTCTTCAGTGCCACAAATTATTCAACTTTCTTTAATGATCTGCTAAACAATTTTAAATGGAATTTGCTTTTAACACCACACTTTAACATTTGTCTACACATCATCAGATTATAGTGTTGATTGTCAGGAATACATGATGTCCTTAAAAATGTTATGAACCCAGTTAGACTTGTTCATTTCCACCACCCCCACTATTTGCTCAATTAGACTGCAATATTGGGTCAAACACAGAACCTCAGTGGTTTAAAGATGTCTGATGGAAACATGCTTTTGAAGGGACACTATTAGGAATGGATTAAGCAAATATCACTATGATATAAAATAATTCTTTGACTAAACTAACCCAGAAACTTTTAGTTTTCAGGGACAAAAGGCTAGACTTAAGTGTCTGAACTACATATAATTTTAAAATGCATCTGATTGGAAAAGATTAGAAATACTGCATTTTAATGTATGCTTCATATTCTTCTATACCAGTCACTAAATTTTACTACAATCACATAGAGTATATAGATAGACAGATTATATCTTTTCAACTTCATTCCCTGAAGCTCATAGTGAACAAGAGTTACAGCCAGAAGTGGAGCCTTAATTTGGTCTTGGTTTCCCTATCTTTATCAATGTTTTCTTCTGGTATATTTTTTGCTCAGTATGTGCAATTATTTCCTTTATTTAGAGAAGAATTAAATGATTCAGCCAAATTTCTAATCTCTTTCCACTCGTCTCACCCCACCTCCTTATTTTCCCAGAAAATGTACTAGCAGCTTTCTCATTATATATCAATTTACAACTAAAAAATCAGGAACAGATCAATGCAAATCTTCTGCATCTTGCAAGTTATAACACATCTTTCGTCACTCTCAGGCAAAGTGGAGAACGTTATGCAGAGCATGTGGTCTGCTTTCACAAATAATTTCTATGGAAAACAGCAGTCAGGCAGTAATACAAACCCAAGGTGACCTCATTACTGGAATTTGTTCCAGTTGTCATTAGACATATCACACCATGTCAGTCAAATGGGGAAAGAAATAAGAGATACTGACACGTAGCACCAGTGATTAGAGATGAAGAGAAGTATGTATAGAGTTTAAGTTTCAGCCATTCTGATCTGTCTGTAGCATCTTTGTTGCTCTACTTTTTCCAGCTCCCTGCCACCACCTTATTAGTTTTTCTCCTTCATAACAGAAACACATACACACACTCCCAACATGCCAGGGGGAGTCAGTTATCACATATGGGATAGCACCTCTTCTTAACCAAAGGCAAGGTCAAGTTGCTAGGATACCAAGAGGACGAGCTACCTAGTTTCCTAGACCGAGGCCTGTCTGGATAGCACATTAACAGGCTTTTCTTGGAACCTGAATCGAACAGAAAGAAAGAAGAACCAGACATTTTTTATCTCCATTTCTTTTCCTTAGCTACAGATATGATGATGAGGAATAATTATGCACAGAGAAAGAGAAAAGAGAAACAACAGCACACTTTTGAAATCCCCTTTTAACTTAAAAGCCACACTGAAACAAATCTGTTAGCATATGCTATTTAAAAAGAGGCATCATTTTTGACATTATCAAAAGGAGATTTCTGGCTTGACCATCTTCTCACTGTTGTCAAGTTCTCTGTACACAACATGCCCGACAAGACTTGTGTGTGTTAGTTATGTATTAGCTAACACACATTGGAAACTACTTGGGAGAGTGCATAGCACACTATAAACGTGGGGTAGATGTGTAGGTGCTATTGCTTAACAATTTGTAAGCTGGTCTGAGAGCCTTTGTGGCTGAAGAGCAGGGTATAAATAGCTAAATAAATAAATAAATAAATTTCCTATGCAAAATTGCTTGGTTGAACTGGAATCCTGCCTGGCACAGGATAGAGGGTTAGCCACTTCAGGGGTTTTTAAGGAATGCCTTTCTAGCTACATCCTTGTCTTAACATTCAAAATGAAAGGAGATGAACAATGTGACTGCATTAATGATCACCACTGGAGCATCAGGATGGAATGCTGATTAAACTGATGGACATGAATGATTACCTTCAGGCAGAGTTCTATTTGCCAGTGTAATATCATGCAACTGAGAAACAATGCCATATGGAAAAAGAAACCACACTGATAGGGAATGCCAATTCTGAGTCAGGGTGAACAGCTCAACATTTTTATCTTTTCTTAGTCAAAAATTACCATAATTTCTCCCATCTCGACCAAGTGAGCCTTATTCAGCAAAATGATGCAGAATTCTGAGACAATGCAAGATTATGAAATATAAGAAACCGAGAAGGGTGAACTAAGCTTAAGAAGCTTATCTCCCCCTCTCCATACTCCTGAATCACACAAAATTGACTCCAAAGTCAATTTTATTTTGAGGAAAAGATCTGCTTGCCCTCCTCCCCAAATGCTAATGCCTCTGCATGCCACCCACTGGAATCTGGCTGAAACCATTGGCAAAGTCTTTTCTAGCTTCCCTTTAAGTAGATCCCACTCAAGGCTGAAACTCCAGGGTTACCTGAAATCTCTGTCTCTCCCACCCCTAATCTCACATATGGATGTTCACCCAGACAATCTCATTAGTTTACTCTTTCTAGATACATCCTTCTTAAATTCTTGGCTCTGGTCCAGAACACCTGGTTAGTTTGTCCTCCTTTTCTTTGTGCTGTTCCAGTTAGAAATATAGCACTCTCTAGCTCTGTTCCAGGAAAGTGTAAACAATCCTCAGGAGAGGTAATCTCTTTCACCTCCAAATCTAATTTGCATAGGATATTTTCTCTGTTCATTGGCAGCTTCTTTCACTTACTCCCTGCTCTCTCTGATGTGCATCTGCGGGGCACAGGGAAAGATCATAAAAGGAAAACACCGCTCAACCTGGGCAAAATGGAGCAGATGATGAGTAGGGAGAATGTCGCACAGAGGTGAAGAGGTAGTAAAGCAATACCTGGTTACTCTAAATGAATTCAAGTCTCTGGGGTCAGATGAACTGCGTCCAAGTGTATGAAAAGAACTGGCAGAAGTAATCTCAGAACCACTGTCAATAATCTTTGAGAATTCCTGAAGAACAGGAGAAGTCCCAGCAGACTGGAGGAGTGCAAATGTCATCCCCATCTTCAAAAAGGGGGGTGAAGAAGACCCAAACAATTACCACATAGTTAGCCTGACATCAATACCAATAAAGATTCTAGAGCAGATAATTAAACAGACAGGCTGTAAGCACTTAGAAAGGAATGACATGTTCATGAAAAGTCAACAAGGGTTTCTCAAAAACAAGACATGCCAGACTAATCTTATCTCTTATCTATATAGAGTTACAAGCTTGGTAGATGAAGGGAATGCTGTGCATGTAGCATATCTTGGGGTTGTCTAAATGGTGACAATACTCATAGAATTCAAGGAGAATACAATTTGTCTAAATGGCATCCCACATCAATCTACTGTATTTGGAAGGGGAGGGCCAAAACTGCCAAAAACTCTGCAGGAAAAGCCTTCGTGGCTTTTCCTGTATTTTTTTAAAAAAAGCTCTATGGGGAATGCACAATTCTACTCATTGGGAAACTGATTTGCTTTAATTCGCATTCCTGATACGAGCAGAAGTGGAAATTTGATTGGTCTGATGTGCACAGGGGTGGGGCTTGCTTTCAAGGCAAGCACCTGGAATTGTCATGTTGGACTTTCGCCATAGCAATTGTGCGCTGAGGTGATGAAACAGCCTTCTCCTCCCCACCATTTATTTAGGTGTAATATTGCACTTTCACAGCTTAGATATGCTTTAAAAAATATTGTTTGCCTGCTGCAACTAGTGACAATAAAAACATAAGTAATTCACTCGCGCCCACCATCTTGATTCGCAGGCATGCCCTTTGGAACAGTGAAAGCGAATAGCTTGATATGCCTGCAATCTTGCTAAAAAAACCTGTTAAGAGAAATAGAAGCTGCTTCAAATTGGCTTTAATGTACATCCATCCACATTTTTCCCCTCGTATAGGCAAGCCCCTTGATTTTATTTAGGCCTTTAACAAAGTCCCCCATGATATTCTTGCAACCAAGCCAGTATAATGTGAGCTACACAGTACCACTGCTAGGTGTATTTGTAATTGGTCGACTGACCAACCCCAAAGGGTGCTCACCAATGGTCCTCTTCATTCTGGAGAGAAGTGACTAGAGGGATGCCACAGGGTTCTGTCCTGGGCCCAATGCTATTCAGCATCTTTATCAATGACTTGGATGATGGAATAGAGGGCATTCTTATCAAATTTGCAAATGACACCCAGTTAGGAGGGATAGCTAATACCCCAGAGGACAGGATCAGAATTCAAAATAATCATAACAAATTACAGAGCTTGGCCAAAACTAATAAAATGAATTCCAACAGGGAGAAATGAAAGGTACACCAGTCTACTTGGCTTCAGTTGCATTGTTATACAACAAGCCTCAGAGGGTTGTGCTTAGGGCTCTACCTATTAAGCCATTAAAGAGAGAGAGAGAGAGAGAGAGAGAGAGAGAGAGAGAGAGAGAAATGCAGTCTCATTCTACCATATACAAACATATTATTTAAATGTGTGGTGAATCATTCAAGATTTCTTAAAATTTCAACTACTGAAAGCAATTTTTAGAATGTGAGCAATGATGAATTAACAATGGAGTTGAGGGGTAAGAGTTGATATGATTCAAACAAGTTGAATATAGCTCAGACTTCCTAATGGTTTTCTTTTTAACAGCTAGATCTTGCTGCAGCCATCCAAGCCTTTGGGAGTATATGCAAACCAGAATATTTGCAATTGGCCTTGAGCAATATACCTTTTGCATGACACCATTCTCCCCGTAGTTTTGAACGTGCTGTAAGTCTTCACTAACTAAACCTCTGAGAGATCTTTGAAATAGAACCAGCAGTAAACCAATCAAAATTGTTATAAAATTTAGATATAACAGCACGATCCAAATGGTGAAAGTTAAAATGGTAAAACCCTAGCCTATTGAGTAATGGGGGAAGTGGAGAAGATCTTCAAGAACAGCAATAAGTACAGATTTCACTTCAAAAAAACAGAAATAAGGGTACACAAAAAGTGGCAGGCAACCTGATGCCCTTCAGTTGTTTGGACTATAACTTGCATGATTCCTGATCGTTAGCCTGGATAGCTAGGGATGATGATGGGAGCAGTAATTCAAAACTAGGATCTAGCATCCTAAGGAAGAAATGGTTGGAAGGCAGGTGAGCACTTGGTGACAGGCATTTTTATATTATTTCTCTCAACCCCTGTTGGCTTAATTAAATGGTGGAAATTGGAAGAGAAAGGCCCATGGCCAGTTTAGATAACACTCTTTCAAAATGCCGGGTCAGTTTGTAGTATCACCAACTTTCTGTATTCCCCCTTTGACATGATGTCATTAGCCTTGCTAAACTCTTAACAAGAGACACAAAGCCAAGAAATAAAACGGAACACTGTGAGAATACTGTGAAATAGACCCTCACTACACAAGACTTTATTATCTTTTTTCATACTGAAGTTATGGAAAGTAAGCTGGGCTAAGAGAAGTTTACTAGTCCTGGTCTGGTTTCAAAATGGAATATCAGGTCTTCATCTGCCAGCATTCTGTGCATAATTAATTGATTAACTGAAAGATCTGTCTTTCAATCTCATGATCCTCAAGGTAACAAAACCAAAAGGCACACAATCTAACAAACCTTAGTCTCCTGGCTGATTGATGGGCTCAAAATGTGCCTTCATTCAGTTATGCAGTACCAAAGCAACTTAGTGGTTCTTTTTTAGCCTACTAAACAACCTAGCTGAACTAAGAAAAAAATGGTCCTAATGGTCTTATCACTGATCAAATCTACACTTGTGTGTTAGCTAAGATGAACTGTACTGACCAGTATATTTTAATGAGTAGATCTAGGGCTATTTAGGAAAAGAGATTATAAGAACTACAAAATTTTCCTTGAGGGGTTCTCTTTGAAAGCATTTTCCCTTCTTCTCTTGTCTGACATCCTTACAACACACCCTCTTTCTGGGACACTGGAGTGATGGATGAATTTACTCTAACCCAGGAACGAGTAGCTGGGGGAAAACAAACAAGCAAGTAAAGTGAGAAAACTAAGCAATATTCCTGTTATGAAAGTAATACATTTAGCCATGTCCAGGCCTGTGTAATCCTCACGGATTCTTTACTACAATATTGCTGTATCTAAAAGCATTCTGAGACCATTGTACAGAAATGTGAACAGATTTGATTTCAAAATGCTACAATGAACCAACACATGAGCAGTTTAATAACTTCAAATTCACAGGGGACATTCACCCACCTGAATACACCTGTGTCTCCTGCTAAAGTTTTTCAGAATGTATTTTCAACAGATCTTACAAAAAAGGAAGGTCATGCGGGACTGTCCTTCAACAGGTAAGTAAGCAAGATAAAGCCCCTTTTTCATACCTTCCAATTGTCCCAATTTGGCAGAGACAATCCTGATTAATCATCTATTGTCCCACTTTATTTCAGCTGCTTCTAAAATGTCCCAGCTTCTGTCTCCATCTGGGCTTACTTCAATTGCTGCAAACTGAGTTCAGAGTTTTTCCTTGATTTCCTGATTCCAGGGAAAGTTGCCTGTTTCCCTTATTCTCTACCAGCCTTCCTTACATGTGATGGATCAAGTTTCCATGATACCATAAAACTGATTTTATATTAAGGAGGAAAAAGTCTTCATCAAAAAAGATCACAAATATCAGAAATACACACTATGTGAAGGAGGTTAGGAAAGGCTCTTGTAGCTCAGAAGTGGCCAACCAGCTGTTTTGAGTCCCATTTGGGTGAAAGACAGGACATAAATCAAATAAATAAATCAGATAAATTATGCAAATGTTTGCATTGCTTGTCAATCACAAGGGAGAAAGCAAGAAAATACTGTTATTGTGGAAAGGTGAGACATATCTATAAAGGAATGATCAATTCTTCTTCAAAAAGACAGAATTAAACTCCAACAGCAACCACATGAGATGAATATTCATCCCAGAATTACTGACAACAGTCTCACTTCATGAAACCCAACTTCCTTTGAAGGGACCACCCAAGAGCAATGTCTTATTCAGATGTATGCATTATTCATATATATTGACATATATTTATTTTCATTAGGGGCTCTTTCACACTACTTAATTATAGCACTATGATTCCAATCAAACTGACATAATTTAATTATATGGAATCCTGGGATTTGCAGTTTATAATGGGACATCCAGAATTCTCAGCTAGAGAGCTCTCGTACCTCACCAGACTACAACCCCCAGGATTCCATAGGATGTAGGAATGTATAATGTTCTGTCTTTACCCAACTGAAGGAAGGGACTTCATGGATAGAAGATCCAGATTTTTTTTAACTGAAGATCAGATTCAGCACAGTAGCACATCGTTTGCTAGAACTGAAGATACAACATAGGTTTCAGTTTTAAGAGCCCTTCACACCCGCTCCTAGAGGTTTGCTCACATATACTTTCCCACACAACACCAGACAGTACCAAGTGTGCATCCAGACCTGCTGTCCCCGATAGATGATGTCAAGACGTTTGGCAAGGTTGTTCATCGTATGGCAGCCTTATTGAGACTAACGGTCATCCAACCAGACATTCAGGTAGACAACCTGATCTTCTAAGATCTTCAGCGGCAGGCACCTCCACTACCTTCAATTCCTATTTCGCCCTTCCTTATGCAGATAGTCAAAGCATCCTCGGCTACCCCATCTTCAGTACTGCCTACTTCTAGGAGATTGGAGCACCTCTATCGAGTATCTGACGATGCAGCCCAATGGGTACATGGGTACATGCAGCTCACATAGGGTACATTCATCCCCGACAGATCAGGAAGGTAAAAAACTCAATGCGATTGGCAGGAAGCTCTATTCCTCAGCCTGCCTGCTGATGAAGATAGCCACATACAGTGCGTGTATGGGGGCGTACCAACAACACCTGTGGGACACTATATTGCCTTATTTGGACAAGGTGCTTGAGCAAGACCTCAGGCTGGTACACACCATGAGGGATGACGGCCTTACTCTAGCAAATTACCAGAGGCAAGTGGCCAAGCCATGGCAGTCTGTGCTGGCAAATTCTTAGCGAGTGCGGTGGTGGTCCACAGGCACATGTGGTTGCCGTCTTCAGGCCTTTCACACACAGCCAGATCAGTGATCAAGGATCTTCCCTTCGACGAGGCCAGCCTCTTCCATGCAGACATGGATACCAAGCTTGAGTACACACATAAGATGAGAACTACAGCAAAACGCTTTGGCATCCTTCTGCCAGTGCAGAGTTTGAGGTCGCGCTTATTTGGAAGGCAGTTTCATCCTTCCTTTCACAGGAGGTATAGTCCCGCATCACAGCGCTTTCAACATGCTTCCTCAACATACCCTCAACATCATAGGGTATGTTCCCAAATGTGTCCAAGAGCAAGTCTCAGTTCCAGAAGAAAAAGCCAGATATGGCAAAACAGCGGGTTTGACTCCCTCCCTCTACACCCCCCACCGGGTTCTAAACTTCACACCACCTTCCATTCTTGGTGCACCATCAGCTCAGACTACTGGGTCCTGAAAATCATCCTCAAAGGATACTTTATAGAATTCGACCACCTACCCCCCTTCAGGGGTCTATAGAACTATGCCTCCTTCTACTCTACTGGAAGAGGTTGCCACCCTGTTCAAAAAAGGGCCATAGAACCTATTCCTCAGCATCAGAAAGGGGAGTCCTTCTTCTCCCGCTACTTTCTAGTCAACAAGAAAGACAACGGGCTACGCCCCATCTTGGACTTACAAGACGTAAATCATTATATTACCCCCAAGTGGTTCAAAAGGGTAACTCATTCCTCTATCCTTCCATTCCTCCAGATGAGAGACTGGTTCGCCACTATCAACCTTCGCGATGCCTACTTCCACATCGCTATAGCACCACCACACAGGTGTTTCCTCACATTCGTCATTGGTTCCCGCATGTTCCATTTCAAAGCCCTCCCATTTGGGCTGTATACAGCCCCGAGAGTCTTTACTAAATGTGTGGCAGCAATGGTAGTGCACCTCAGACTGAGCTGAGTGGTGATATTCCCGTACCTCAACGACTGGCTAATAATGGCACCATTCAGGGAGAAGGTGGCCAAGGACGTCGACTCGACCCTCTCATTGCTAGACGAACTAGGTTTTATAGTCAACCTTGAGAAGTCCCACCTAGAACCATCACAACTTGCCAGGTTCACTGGGGCCCAACTAGATGCTACGTCGGGTTGAGCGCTTCTCCCAGAAGAAAAGATTCCACCACTGCATTACCCACAGGAGAGTGACAGCTTATCCAGTGCATCTTGGGCTATATGGCCTCCACCACAGTAGTTATGCCCCTCGCCAGGTTACAAATGAGGCCCCTGCAAGCTTGGTTCCTCCAAAAGTTCAATCTGCTGCTAGACAGCCCTTTCAAGATTCTATCCATGCCCAGACCAGTACTCAGGGCACTGGGCTGGTGGACTCAACCAGAGATGGTTTGCTGTGGACTACCTTTTGCACCACCTCATCCTACCAGATCGATGACTATGGATGCATCACTGACAGGCGGGGTGCCCATTCGCACAATCTATCCATTCACAGGTGGTGGTCAGACATGGAATCCCAGTTGTACTTCAATGCCTTGGAACTGCTGGCAGTGTTCAAAGCACTGAAGGCCTTCAAACTGTCTCTCCAGGGTCAGGTAGTACAGGTTGTTTCAGACAATACCACCACTGTCTTTTATATCAACAAGCAGAGAGGGACCAGATCACGAACGCTCCTAGATCTAACAATCCAAATGTGGGATTGATGCGGCGCATGACAGATTTCCCTAACTGCGATTCATCTGGCAGGGAGCCAAAATGACATTACAGATGTGCTCAGTCTGTCTCAAATCAGCAATCATGAGTGGTCCCTGGCATCACACATCTTGGCAATAATATTCGTGGACTGGGGAGACCCGCCCATAGATCTATTTGTGACCAGGGAGAATACAAAGTGTCATCTGTACTGTTTTAACTTGCTGTTGTTTTGATCCTGTTGTACGCCACCCTGGTTGCCAAGCAGAGGGACGGGTTAAAAATAAATTATTATTATTATTATTATTATTATTACTACTACTACTGTTTGAGACAGCAATGCTTGCAGAGGAAGCTGGGGGATGCGTTTCTCTTCAAATGGACCAAAGTCTGTCTCTACGCCTTTCCCCCATTCCCATTGCTCTCCAGGGTAGTGACAAAACTGTATCAGGACAAAGCGGACTGCATACTAATAATCCCCAGCAGTGGCCCAGACAGCCGTGGTTCTCCCCCTGCTCCTACTATCCTACTATCCTATCTGTTAGGATGCTCTGTCACTGCAGGGCGGCCAGACACTCCACCTGGACTTGGACACAATCAAACCAATGGCACGGCTAATCAGCCCTTAGCAGCCTTGTTGGATAAGGCTAGAAATATCATGCAGGCCACCAAGTGCCTGTCTACTCAGAAAGCATACAATTACAAGTGGCAGAAGTTCTGCCAATTTCTGAACGGTAAGGCAATTCCACCCAACAGGGCTACGGTGCTACTTCTGCTGGACTTTCTTGCCACCTTGTCAGTAAAAGGCCTCTCTCTTTCCTCCATAAGAACCTATGTAGCTGCAGCATCTTGGCATTTTCAACGCCTAGGGATGCAGTCATGTTTCAGGGATCCATTGGTTCGTAACTTCCTCCAGGGATATAGAAATTTACATCTACCAGTAATGGTTCCAATCACCAGTTGGGACCTACCATTAGTCCTGAAGGCCCTTTCTGGAGGCCCCTTTGAGCCAATGGACAAGTGTTAACTATGCCTCCTCTCTTTCAAGACAGCTTTCCTGAGGGCCATCACCTCGGTGAGGAGAGCAAGCAAAATATGCACTCTTAGGGTTGATCCCCCCCCATACACAGTTTCTTCAGGACAAAGTCATCCTCAGGCCAGACGTGACATTTCTCCCTAAGGTTGTGTCCTCTTTCCATTTGAATCAAGACATAGTTCTACCAACCTCCTGCCCACTATCAACCAGCAAGCAAGATGGCCCTCGTCACCCTCTCGATGTCAGACTGGCCTTGGAGCTATATATAGACAGGACAGTGTGCTTCTGCTTTTCCAATAGACTCTTTGTGTGTTACTCTGGCACAGACAAGGGCCCACCGGTGTCTTCACAATGATTCTCCAAGTGGGTGGCTTCCACCATTTCTCTTTCTTATCAAGTGATGGGAGAACTGCTTCTGGCACAATACGCAGCCATTCTACCAGAGCGACAGCTACCTCAGCAGCATTCCTGCAGGGGGTTCCCCTCCCAGACATTTGCAGGGCATTCACGTGGGCTGCACCGCTCACATTTGTGAAGAAATATAAGCTAGACTCTGCCCTGAAAGATGGCTCAGCCTTGGGAAGGGCAGTACTATCGTCCTCAGTCACCTGTGGCTGGCAAGTTTTAATCCATTATGCTCTTTAATACAATATATTGTTTCTTATGAATCTTGTCTTGTCTTTATTTATTGGTGTTAGGACACCCCCTCCTCCTGGTGTCTCTGAGCTTGCTAATCTACCCATTGTGTGCATTCACAGAGACCACGAAGAAGAAGAATGGGTTACTTCTCTGTAACTATAGTTCTTCGAGTGGTCTTCTGTGAATTCACAAAAACCCACCCTCCTCCCCTCTGGTGTCCTACCTCTCACAGTGTTTTTTAGTACGCAGCTATCAGGAACTGAGCAGTTGGTGAGGGGTAGGGGCTTATATGGGCCAGGGGTGAAGTGGGGGGAAAAGCTACCATCCAAAAGTTTGAATAGAGGTTTCTGGAAGTTTCTGAAGTGCTCTGTACAGGTACAGGATTAACCCATTGTGTGAATTCACAGAAAACCACTTGAAGAACTATAGTTACAAGTAAGTAACCCCTTCTTTCCGTGATAACCTTGGTTTCCACTGAGCTCCAGTCTGCACCTTAATACCCCTCCCAACACACAACCTCATTTCAACATGGCAACAGAGTGGCTAAGCAAGCCAACAAATGTCACAGAGAAACCTAACCTAAATGCTTCTCTGACAGAATGGCAGTTAAAATGGAATAATAGCACTATGATTGTATAGTGTGAAAGGGCCCTAGGAATTTGATAGGAAACATACTCCACACCATATGGAACCTACATTTATAAGAGACAAATTTGTACAACAAATTTATATTAAACAGAATGTGGGTATGTAGGGCAGAGAGAAAAAAATATGGGGCTGATCAAACTGTGGCTAATCCTTATCATAGTATTCCTACAGTATATGCAGTGATAATGTCAGGGTTCAAATTCATATCTATCACACAAAGACCACTCACAACCAAGATTATAATTCATAAACTGTTTGTAACTGAAACCATACTAATATCCATATCCAAAGGCAATTTTTATAGGGCAGTTACACAGGTTACTGTTTTCTCCTGAATAGATTTTGTGTCCTATCATTTCAGTTCATGCATTTCATACAGCCCACATAATAATATTTACTTGATCCAGATTTAAGGTAGATCCATGGAAAAAACCAACACTTAAGATACTAATGAGTCTATTTAATATGAAGTTAAAGGCTTTGATGGCCGGTATCCATAGGTTTTCCATGGGCTTTTTTCCAGGCTGTGAGGCCGTGTTCTGGAAGAGTTTATTCCTGACATTTCACCTTCTCTGAAGATGCCAGCCACAGATGCAGGTGAAACGTCAGGAATAAACTCTTCCAGAACACGGCCTCACAGCCCAGAAAAAAAAACATGGAAAATCTGTTTATTTATTTCTTATATTTTTATCCATCCTTTCCTCCAATGGTGGTCAAGGTGGCATACATGGGTAACATGAGTACATGACCTTTTTGTGGGAAATGACAGTGTAATACAATGTAATACTGACACCTCTACGGAAGTTATGTCTTCCTCCTAAAGATGGAGCTACACTAGTCTGCTCTAGAAGCTATCTGGCTGAAAAACTGATAGAAACCCTGGGGGAACAGAGAAACACAAACCAACCCCCAATATCCCAAATAGTCCTGATGCTCGCTAATCTACTTCTAACTGTTTCAGAGAATCTAGGGGCAACATATAAAATGTATCTTAATTTTTTCCAAGCACTGCTACCTTAAAAAGAAGCAATTTTATACTTATAGAAAGCCTGAATGATGGAATTTAAATCTGTCATGATTTTTCCCTTCACTCTCAAGATAAATTATCTTTATTTGGCCAGAAGTCTTGGTTTAATTATATCTATGTGTGTAATTGTGTGTAATTCTGTGTGTGTGTGTGTGTGTTCAGATGCACTTATTTTTATTAAAGCACTCAAAAGCCTTCTTCACTTTCCTACCAGTAGAAATCCATAACAAATTAATAGGAAACAGCCTGAATAATTACTCTTAATGAGAGACGTAGGAGGCTGATGAGAATAGCAGCACACTGAAACATCATCGGGAAGATCTTACACCTTGCCTTTTTTCCATGCCTCATTGGAACTAAGAATCTCCTCACTATTTCTTCCTTTCTACAGCCCTGTATATCCCTCCCTTCCTGAGGACTATTTGTGTGGCAGGAAGTAACTGGTATGAGTCTCTATCCTAATTTGCTGAAGGTGTTCACCTGCTACTTCAAGACCAGGCTGAACAGTTCTTGAGCTTGTCTTCCCTGAAGGGAAGTCAGAACAACTTGATTTATTGCTGTCAAAGAAAAGGCTGCCAAGCTGTTGGCACTGAAATCAAACCTGTGGATCTGTCATACTCTTTTTTGCTGCTTCAGTTCACAGGGAAATACTATAACTGCTTCCTATCCATTCACCACTAAACAGAACCAATGTCTGAGGTTTGGAATGTGTTTTTAAATCAGGCTCCCTGCTGTGGCATGTCACATTCTTTTTGGTTCTTCCTCCACGTTACCCATGTGGACATATACGGATAAAGATGCTTGGGCCTCACTTACCAATTCACATGGGGACAGAAACGGTTAGGGTACTCCAGTACTTTGCCAACACATAAGATGTTAAAAATTTGTACATATATGATTACCATTACTAGCAGCTTCTCCCAATCATAGGCACGTTATTAGAAGTCAAGGCCAATTCTGCCCTCCAGTCAAAGATTGTGTTCAATTAGTGAAGAGCAAGTAGCTTTTGAAATTCTATGAATCTCTCAGAGAACTATTTTCTGAATAACCCTATGTTGTACCTGCAAATACTTGAAACAGAGATATTTGTCCATCAAAAATCTGACATAGAATCTGAAAATAAGTTTTCACTACTCTGATAAGTTGAATTTAGGGATTTTCAGGGTCATATAAATCTTTATAATATTTCTTAAATAAAATAACTATATAATCAGTTTGAGTTACTACCATCCTTCTCTATTTGATTTATCAAGTTATTTCACTATTTTCCTTTTAGCTGGGCTGCTAGCAGTTTACCAAATTTATTACCGGTTTTTTAAAAAAACTTGTTTCAGGAAAACTAACAATTTCTCAACTTGATCATACTTTAACATACCAAACAGATTCATCACTGACTTATTTCTTGTTATCTTTTTTTTTTTGTCTCATTTCTGCGAAAATAGCCTATTAAAGTTAATTCTGTGTTCAAGTTTTCTTCTTTACAATTGATTTTTCCAAAAGGTAATTCGATCAGTGTTTGGGGCATACTGTATATGCAATATGGCTTTAAACTTTTTTTAAAAAAAGAAACTGAATCCAATGCTGTATTGCCACTCTGGTTCTTTTATCTAGCTTGAAAAAACAATTTATTTTTAACCTCCAATAACTACTTCTAGCTCTCTTTAAAACACACACAGTGGTTCAAAGTTTCCTCAAAATCATTAGCTCTAAACCATATTTTTCATCATCCTTTTAAACATATAAGTTTCACACAACAATTAGGCAAATTGATACACTTTTCCTCTTCACCACTCTTGCACATTTCATTTGTTTACAAGGCAAGTTCAGAGCCTTTAGAGTAACTGGGGGGAAAAAAAGTTATATCTTGTGTTGTTGTTGTTATTATTATTGCTTCCTCTCTTCCTTTTCCCTTCCTTTTATTTACAGATTTTAACCTGTCTTAATTTAACCTGTCAGATTGTTTAATATTGCTTTAATCTGTTTTAATTATTTTTTTACTATGAAATAAAAAAGCAAAGTTTTCAATTAAAGTTCCCTCCTTTCAGTGTGTCTCTTATTTTTATGATTGTACCATTCTGTAATCATCTCCTGGATGTGCATCTTTGTTGGTCCCACTGCATCTTAAAAAGCATACTTCCTGCATAATCCTTGTAATTTATATTTAATCACTTTGTTTTTAACTTCAAAACCTTTAATGGTATGTACTAATTTTGTAATCTTTTCTTAATCTTTTGAACCATCTATTTATCCTTTTCCTGTTTCAGTTTCTGCAGTTTCCTTTCAGTCTCTTTCCATCTGTCCTCTATTTCTCTTCATTTGCTCTCAATTAGCATTCAGAGCATTTTCTACCATTTTCTTTTTTAAATTATTCAATGTTCAAATTCTTGTGACTCTTTGGTAATAGTAGTTCTATATCTTTTATTAACACTCTTCTTTGCAAGTATTCCTTATCTTCCACTTTGGACTTCTTCGGATGAAGAAAAATAACGCAAGCAGCCTCTCCAGCTTGCGAGGCTGCTGCGCTGCAAAGCGCCCCTTTCGTATGACGCTCGCCCCTGCCGGTACTGTTGCAGTACCACAGGGAGAGCTGAGCGTCATATTTCGTTGATTTTTACTCACGATCAACTTTCGTGAGTAAAAAATCAACGAAATATGACTCTCAGCTCTCCCTGCGGTACCGCAACAGTACCAGCAGGGGCGAGCGTCATACGAAAGGGGAGCTTTGCAGCGCAGCAAACTCACAAGCTGGAGAGGCTGCTTGCGTTATTTTTCTTCATCCGAAAAAGTCCTTAATCTATTTTTTTCCTGGCCTTTTATCCTTCTTAGGAGGGATATTGAAATGATCTGTTATTTTTCCAATAGAAGAGCTATCAACCATATGTTTAGCCAGAGGTATCAACAAGTAGCTATAATATAGCTGAATGCAAAAATGCGACACCAAAATCTCATAACTAAACTTCACTCATTAGCAAATAATAATAAAGCCTTGAGATAAGAGTACATTTATAAAGCTTCAAACAGAGTAACATATAATTCATTCAATAATTAGGAAAGAGTGATCAGTCACTCTGATTGTTCTTTAATCCATAGCAAATTCATTTACAATGGTAAAGTTATAATCATTCAAGGAGAAAAGAAAAAAGAAAAAACCTTAGCTTGGCATGCTTCTAATCAGCATTTCTGAATGTTAGCAATAAATAGAATAAATCACTGCTCTGGAAAAATCTAAAAGTGCAAATTCATGCTGTAAAAATATTCCAGACAGTTAAACCTTATCATTTCAGTGTGTACAAACCAATATTATATTAATTTCTTATCTCATCCCATCTCATACGACCTCAAGTAAGATTCCATGTGTGTACTCAAAGACATTTAGTTCTATTAATGGGGTTAGATTCATGAGAAGTCCTGTTAGTGAGAAGTCCTGTAGTTCAGCTTGGCTCAACTCTGTTCTGTCCCTCCTGGCACACAGAGGAGCTCAGTCCTACAGAGGTGTGGGTGGGTGGGTACATTTTGGAGATAGGTTGTTCTCTCATGTGCCTTAGCTGCAAATGGGACTAAACAGATGTTCACAAGAAGACACAACTTACTACACTAGGGCTCTTTCACACTACACAATGATAGTGCCAATGATTCCACTTTACCTATCATGGATGCATCCTATGGAATTATGTGTTTTGCAGTTTAGGGAAGGGTATTTAGAATTCCCAGACAGAGAGTTCTAGTGCTTCAATAGATTACTAACTCCAGGATTCCACAGTATGTCACCATGGCAGTTAAAGTGGAAGTATGCTATAACTATGTAGTGTGAAAAGGCTTCAACTGTATGGTGTATACAATTTAATAGCAATAGCAATAGTATTTATATTTCTGTAATGCTTATTAGTGCAAAGCACTCCCTAAGCAGTTTGCAATGTGTTCGCTAATTGCCCCCAACAAGCTGGGTACTCATTTTACCAACCTATGAAAGGATGGAAGGATGAGTCAACCTTGGAACCCTGTAGGATTGAACTCACAACATTGTGGCTGCAGTACTGGCATTTAACCACTGTGCCACCAGAGCTCCCAATTTAAGGCCTATCTGCACTAGCTTTTAGCAGTCGCAGCATTATTTTCTAAATACCCATGGACTAATTGGCCTTAAAAACATCAGTTCATTTAAAATAGTGGGGTTAAAGAATTATTTGGATTCTAGTGTCTAGCCAGACACTTCCATTTCAAAAGATTTTTGAAAGCCATTTTAGATGCAAAGTTTCATCAACTCTTGTACAAGGAAAGCATTTAGTTTCTCAGTGCTTAGTTATTCCTGAAATACTCAAAAGACAACTTGCATAATATTGTGAAACTAATCTAAAAGGTAGGAAGGCAAACTCATACAAATAAAATGTCCAATTAAATGTTTTTAATACCCTGAAAGCCATAATGGAAAGTTTCCTCAAGGCTCAACTTCACAAGCTTCTTCTTAACAGCTTCACAAGTATCGACTGTACATTTGTATCCCTGCATGGTGGGGGATTGTTGGACTAGATGTCCCTTGTGGTGCCTTCCAGCTCTATGATTCTATGACTGTATAGAGCATGCAGAAAGCCCACCCATCAAAAAAAAAAAATTAACAAAGACACTGAAGTATCGTCTTGCTCACAGTTTGGTAAGCTCACACCTTTTAAATCAACCATAATAGCCCAACTCCTGAGAACTTCAAAATGAAATTAGTGGTATTAGTATTATTTACTGTCCATCTCTTCTTTTACTGTCTCTCTTCCTTGAATATATAAAATACATGTTATAAGAACAGTATATAAGAACAGTGTCACTCTGCCAAACCAGCTATTTACACAGACAGGTAGGCCCTTGTTCTACTAGCAACTTTCTACCTATAGAAAACAGCAGATTGATGAGCACAGGAGAAAACAACAACATACTTTCCCTAAGCATCATGGCTTGAAAGTCGATCAAACCCCTGAGCCACCTGTCCATTGCTCTTTAATAGCAACAAGAAAAGAGACATGTTCAACATGTTCACAGAATCAAGATGTGTTCCTTGAAATAACATAACAAGCTGGATGCTAGTATTAACTGTAATATTACAGGAACAGAAAATTAACAGTGCATTGTTCTCTTAAAGACAACTCAAAATTAGGATGCCCCATCCCTATATTCCAAGGGTGGGGGAAATGCAGTTTAATGGCTGCATGCACCTCTGGCTATATCTGCATATCTTAAGCCCCCACACATACACCCAAGAGTTTCTTTTTTGGGGGGAAAAAAGCAGAGAGAATTTCTATTCCTTGAAGCTATTAGAGCTACAATTCACCTTTTAAATATGTTGCAGGTCCTTTTAACACACACACACTGTTTTTCAAAAGCAGAATTTGCCCATCTCTCCTCTATTGCATTACCTTTGGAGAAAACCTTGCAGTATATCTGTGCCAGGAAACATGTAATAAAATCAATTAAGTTATCAATATCTGTGTACCATCTAAATCCTGTAAACAAATTTCCACAGAGAAAAAAATTGACAAAAGCCTACAGACAACTTTACAGTTATATACCTTTAAAGATATATAAGTATATATAGTTAATTTTTAAGTAGATGTTCTGATGCAAAGAGATGTTATTCACTTGTCCACGTAAACACAATGTATGATATAGTATTATCATGCTTTGCATCACTGAGAGCAATAGTCTAACATCTAAATTAATGAACCTATAGTTCAGTTAGAAAACTTTGATTACTGAAGAGTCTAAAAGTATGAAATAAGTGAATAGACCTATAGTAGTTAAGTCCTGAGAATGAAAAGAGAGGGATATCTGTATGTGTGTACACACACAGAGACTGCCTTTGTTCAGTAAATACTAGCTTCCAAAAACTCCTATAGCAACACCGTGTGAGACATCTAACGTCCATGCAATAGCTACCTTTTGAGATTTTGATAAATCCCCTAAGTATAATTACTAATTTTTCTCACTGAAAAGAAAGTGAGAACATTCTAACAGGAGTGTGAAAGGCTAACAAGCTGGAAGTCTTTTGAGGCAACAGCAGCATGCCGCGATTTCTTGAGTTTGTGGAATTGGTACTAGGTCCAGAAGGCACCAACAGGGTCTCTCCTTTTACACATTCCCTTCAACTATTGCTATAGTTAAGACCTCATTCCAGCTGAGGAGAGGGAACTGCAATGCCAGAGTTCCGTTCATTGGGACCATTAAATTGTAGATATAGGAAATTTTCTGTAATGCAAGGAAGAATGAAATTTAACTTGAAAGCTAATGCTTCATTCTTTTTTTCAAGTTCTCAGATTTGGGTGATGAGAGCTTCTGTGCTTCTAAGACAAAACACCCTGCAGCCATACTGATATTACATGCAAAGTGTAGGTGAAGTGTGTGTCTTTAAACATTAGGGATGATCTAGAAGAGATTAGTTTTTTATTATGGTTTTGGAGGCCATGAAAACCTATGGCAAAGTTCTCTTCCACAGACCCTACTATTTAACCAGAATTCCTACATAAGCAGTTAGGAGAATAGGAGACAATTATTCTGAATAATGTGTTAACCTAATAAGATTTTACTGTGTAACCAAACAAATTTCAGTGACAACAGGAACAAGATAAGGTCAACCAAAGTAAAAATGGCAATTTGCTTCAAAGGATCTTGACCATAGTCATTATATTAAATATAATAATCCACCACATGTATTGCCACAAGTTTTCTTGTCAATCGTTGAGACCGGTGGCCTGTAGGTAACACATTTGTCTTGATCCTACAATGCATATATTTTATTATTTATTTTATATAGCCATTTTCACTTTGCATATGCTAATATAATTGTCGAATATATATTTTGACTTTCGTTCAGCCTACATAGAACAGTGAAATCGATAATGATTTTCAATGCAACATACACAGAGCTACTGAGATCTTACTATACTGCCTCTTGAGGAACTATGTTGGCACAGGCTGATATCTCAGTGCCAATAAAGCCAGAAGAGAATTAAAAGTAGATTATGGGAGCAATTTTTGAATGCAGTTGGGTATTATTTCAATGTATTTATAGAATAAATGGAGTTCTGAAATCTGAATGACAACCAAGTTTTGCTGCATGTTTGGTTCATAGAGATTGTCTTAAATCCAATTGCTAGTTCAAACTACAACAGACCTATTGAATCCATGGAAGTTACCTATTGACTTCCCAAGTTCCCACTGATTCAATGGATCTACTCTAGAGTTCCTATGTTGTGTAACTTCCTTCAAACATTCTGCCTATAGCTCATGAAGTTGCAATGATGTCTACACAAATAAAAAATAAACTATATATACTTCCTTTCCTGATTTGAATCTACTCCTTTAAGATTCTCAACATACTTTACTCCCCCTTGCATGTATCTAAACATGCCTGGCTCATTAAGTATCTAGTGAGGAGAATTTGGTATAGGATGAAGAAATGAAGCAGGAAAACAACTCATCAAATTTTGTGAGGGCAACAGTTTGTTCATTGCAAACACATTCTTCTGGTAACCAGATGGACAATTATATATGTGGATATTTCCTGAAGGCCAAGATAGACTTCATAATTGAAAGGATGTTACCTGCCCTGATACCCCACTTTTTTTCAATAATTCATCAATTGGCTATATTTCATAAATTGGCTTATTATTGGCACTCCACATGGTTGGTAGTAGACCAGGACTGCCAAGTACAAAAAATCAAGGTTTGCTCAGAAAACCTAAGGAAGTAGCCAGCTCAAATTACCAAAAGTCATGCCTGGAAAAGGGTTAAGTGGTCCCCCTTGGACTGGTGAGTTAGGAAGGAAATGGGCTAATTCTCCTGGACTTACACAGAAGTTACTCATTCAATAATCCAATCAAGGTAGCTGGATACTCATTGCCTTGCAAAACAGGTTCTTCCTCTCACCTGTCCTATAATAATAGAGAGTTGCCTCACACCCATCAGCTTTAATACCTTAGACATTAGCCATCATTAACACATCTGGAGAAATCATCGTCTAATCCTAAGAAACTTCTGGCAGACACTGTACTCCACTCAAAGCACCCCTTCAGGGGGAATATCAAATATAAATATCACCCCAAAACACCACCGAAGTGTGCTATGTTTCCAAGAGGCTGTTACTCTGTTGGCTTGCTGGGTTACCTGGTGCTTCCAGCCATTCCTCTCCTCTGCATGAATCTCTGCTCGTCGGCCAGGTATAGTATAGCCCATCATCTTGAACTCTATCTCTCTATCCCAATACTTCCTACTTTCTTCAATAGCCTTGTGTGAGTGCTTGAAGACTCTGTGTGTGTGTGTGTGTGTGTGCGCGCGCATTCCCTAATTATTTTTCAATAAAAACCATTTTTATTTTATCCCCTGGCTTGGAATCTCATCAATGAATTGGTCAAAAGATCCTGCCATTACCCAGATTCTCACTGCCACATTTGAACTAATTAAAAATTCCCCACAGAAATACTGATTTTTGGTAGACAAACATGGAATTTCCACACACCTCGGCAACTTGGGTAACAAGGATAAGATAGGGAAGCTCTATTCTCCCTGCAAAAACAAGACCAGTAGCAGATTGTGGCACAGACTATGAATTGCTAATATCAAAAATCAGAGAAAATCTGAAGAACTACACTGAGTCAATCACCATGCCAAAATACAACCTAATACCGGTACCCCTATAAAATTCAAAGACCATGTTAAAAAAGTGTAACACAAAGAAATACAGTTGTCCCTCCATATCCACGGATTTGATATCCATGGATTTAAGTATTCATGGCTTGAAAATATTCTTTTAAAAAAATAATCCAAAAAGCAAACCTTGATTTTGCCATCTTATAGAAGGGATTCCATTTTGCTATGCCATTGCATATAATAGGACTTGAGTATTCATGGATTTTGGTATCCACAGTGGGTCCTGGAACCAAACCCCAATGAATATGAAGGGACAACTGTACAATACAAAAAAAAAAAATTGCAAGCCTAATAGAGTGGGAGCCAGAAAAATTCTGGACCATACCCAGGGACATTGTCAAGGAGGAATGCAAAAAGACACTATCTTCAGCCAAAAAGAAAGAAAAGCCCAATTGGATGACTGGTGAAACTTTTCAACAGTTAAGGGCAGGTGAAAAGCAAACGTAAAAGGTGCCAGAAATAAGGTCAGATCCTAAATTGTTCAGCAAACTCTTTGTAGGGATAAAGAGAACTATTATAATAATCATTGCAAAGAATAGGAGGAGAACAACAAGAAAGATAGAATGGAAGACCTCTTTCTCACGATTTAAGAAATCAAAGAAAAATTCAAACCAAGAGTGGGGTTGCTATATGATCAACAGATGAACACACTAAATAATCAAGAAACAACTAAAAGATGTTGGAAACAATACACTGGAGAATTATATAAAAGAGATGAAGGGATGCCAGAGTCATTCAAGAAAGAATTGTTTGTCAATGAATCCATAATTTTAGAAAAGGAAGTGAAAGTTCCTCTCCAAGTGCTTGAGAGAGAGAGAAACAACACCAGAAATAGATGGCATGCCAATCCAGATACCGTATTTAAAGCTGCAGAGACAAAATCAATTCAAATTCTAAATAAAATTTGCCAACAAATATGGAAAACAAATCAATGTCCCATTGATTTGAAATGCTCAAAATGCATTCAAACCCTCAAGAAAGGGAACATCTGGGATTGCACTAACTATAGGACCATTGCATTAATCTCCCATATAAGAAAAATTATGCACAAAATTTTACAGCAAAGACTTTTACCATGTATGGAGTAAGAAATGCCAGATGCCCAAGCTGGGTTCAGAAAAGGAAGAGCATCTAGGTATAATATTTCAGACAAATGCTGGCTAGTACAGTACACCAAAGCATTTCAGAAGAAAATCAGTCTTGATTATAGCAAGCCCTTTCGCTGTAAATCACAAAAAAACTATGACTCACTCTAAAAGAAATGGGTGTGCCACAACATTTGAGACCACTGTCAGGACAGAAAATGGAGGAAAATAATGTTTTCCAATTGACATGGGGCCCAGGTAATTTTATTACCATTGTTTAACTTATATGCAGAACATGTCATCCAGAGAGCTGGATTAGACTTAGAGGCATAGGAAATGGAGGAAGAAACATCAGCAATTTAAGATATGCACATAAAATCATACTACAAGCAGCAAATAGCAAAGACTTGAAATGATTACTGAGAAGTTAAGGAAGAAAGTGCGAAAGCAGGTTTACGAGTGAACATTAAGAAAACAAAAAATAACGACCACAGATAATTTACATCACTATAAGGTAGATGACGAAGATATCAAAATAGTTAAAGATGTTCTATAGCTCAGTCATAAATCAAAATGGAGACTATAGTCAAGATATAAGAAGACAACCCTATTAGATTATTGTAATGCATTCTACATGGGGCTGCTTTTGAAGAGTGTTTGGAAACTTCAGCTGGTAAAAAGAGCTGCAGCCAGATAGCTAATGGGTGCTGGTTCTAGGGCGCACACAACACCCTTGTTGCAACAGCTCCACTGGCTACTAGTTTGTTTCTGGGCACAATTTAAAGTGCTGGTTTTGACCTATAAAGCCCTATATAACTCAGGCCCAGGCTATTTGAAAGACTGTATCTTCTCATATGAGCCTGCCTAAGCTTTAAGATCATCACAGGCATGGTTGGTAGGAATTCAGGAGAAGGTCTCTCTGTGGCTGTTCTCACACATTGAAACTCTGTCCCTAGGAAAGCTAGGATGGCATCTTCTTTGTTGTCCTTTGGCAGGAGGTTAAGACCTTTCTTTTCCAGAAAGCCGCCTTGAGTCCCTATATTGGGACTCCAATTAGATTAAATAGCCTTTAACAAGAAAAGGTCTTTTTTAAGTGCTGTATTCTTTTTAACCTTTGCTTTAAGGTAAGATTTTAAATTGTTTTAATTCTGTTATTATTTAATACTATTTTAATCTTAAGTTTGTATGTTTTTAACTATATGTGTTTTTATTGTATATTCTGCCTTTTTGTAAGCTGCCTTGAGTTCCAGTCTGGGAGAAAGGGGAAATATAAATAAAATGATGATGGATGAAAAGTGAGGACTTGGAAGGGCAGCTATGAAAGAACTAGACAAGATCCTCAAGTGTAAAGATATATCATTGAATGCCAAAATCAGAAACATCCATGGCATAGTGTTTCTGACAAGACTGCATTAATAACAGGGTGTCTGGGAGGTCTCTCATTCATAGGGTTGCCATATGTCAAACACAACAACTATACTCAAAATCTCACATTCTCTCAGGAGCTTCCATAAGGAGTACTAAATTGTTGTATTTTCACAAAAATCAACAGGACTGAGGAAACCCATGGAACTTGGGAAATATTGCTTTCTGCTCTATCTGTACTAACCTTAGTCCATAAATACTGTTCCATAAGGTTAACTGAGCTGCAGATCTCTCAACAACTCCTGAGGATAGAGCTGCAGTTCGGAAACAGATGGTAGGGTTAAATAGTCTCATCTGGTAGGACTTATGACTCTGCCCTTTTCCACTTTATTTCCCTGCAGAATAATACATGACCATATAGTGACAAGCATGCTTTCTGCAATGTTCACAGAGTGCAGCAGACCCACAGGCATACCTCTTAAACACACAGATTCCTCATCTCTATACCAAGATGTCTGGCACTCCTTTAATGATAGCCATCTTTCTACAGGGTGGCTTGTCAACCCCTAAATCTTGGGAGATTCACTGAAAGGTTGTGATTAGTAATAATGCCTAGCATTTACAGCGCAACTTAGAGTATTCAAAGTACTTCATTAATATTGTCTCAGTAAACTCTACAATAACCTCATAAGGAAGGTATTATTTATTCACATATTGCAAAAAGAGGGAAAGAGGGCTTGAAAAATGGTGGTTTTCCTAATTCCTGCACACAGTCTAGCTGGTTCAATTGATATTTTTTTTAAGCAGTTCCACTTGCTTTTGCTTTGTGTCCACTGTCCTCAGCTATAGTTTTTATTGTTTTTTGCTATATTTGTTTTAAAGATAGACTCTAAATGGTGATCCCCCAAAGAGCAGCTTATAAGATTTCTAAATAAAAACTTGCTTTATGGGGCAAAAGAACATTGGTCATCTATCCAGCACTCTCTACACTGGCTGATAATGGCTCCCCTGGGACTCAGGCTGCTAAGACATCACAATCATGTTAGTGTAGGAAACACAAACATACCCATTTGGGGACAGTCATTTTCACACAGCTCTTCAAAAGTTCCATGGTGCTGCAAGGCTCTGTCTTTTGCACACCAGCCCCCATAACTCAGTCTTCATGCCCTATGTATGCCCTTTCCACCATCCCTTTTGGTCTGAATTTTCCCCATTTTTTTTCAGTTCAATTGTGCAATAAAAGCAATAGATTAAGTAAAAAATAAAAATAAAATAAAATAAAATTTTAAAAGAAAAGAAAAATAGCCTGCTTGGAAATAGTGAGGGGGAGGGGAGAGGGGAAGAGAAGCAGAATCATAGCCACTCACACTACATGGTTGCCTGCATATCAGAACGTCAGCAGGAAGAACTTATCACACGTGAATCAATAGTGGTAGAGTAATGAGACTGGGAAGCATTGCTGGGTTTTGCCCATCAATGAAAAGAAATGCTCCATGAATGGATGGAAAATGAAGCAGTTATAGGACAGATACATGTTGCGTGATAAGGAACAGCCAAAGATGCTATTATCCTGCTGTAATTCTGCTTTGGCAGCCTCATATGATAAAGTCCTCAGCCAGGAGTGAATTGCTTTATTCCTGATGTTTTACCTGCATCTGTGGCTGGCAACATGAAATCACTAGGGGGAAATCTTCAGAGAAGATGCCAGCCTCAGATGCAGGCAAAACGTCAGGAATAAACTCTTCCAGAACACAGCCTCACAGCCTGGAGAAAAAAAAGCAACCACAGAAAATCCCTTCTCATTGCTTTCATTTTCCCCCCATGACCCTGCTCTGGGCAAAGAAAAAAGGAGCTAGCATTATTGTTTTAACCTAATAATGTCTTTCTTTTCCTATTTACTCAAATCCAGAACCTGGAACATTAGGTCTAATTAACTGATAATGTTAAATGCTAGAAATTGGAAAAGCAATTCACTAGTATTAACACTACTAAATGAATTTGTTTAACTTTTTAAGTTATTGTTGAACAAGTCAAAATATTGGTGTGGGGATAGACCATGGAATGTACAGAGAATAGCATGGAGGTTGTCACTGTTCATCTTAGGGAAACACATTTTGTTACTGCCTCCTTTGAAGAGTCTTCCTTTGTCCTTTTAACATTGTCTTTCTTCAGTCTGGATTTTTTCCACACAGGGACTAATAAAAGTGTTGTCTGGTAATGGTGAGAGTCTACAACCTCTGGAAACTGTTGGATTGGGGACGGCTGTCCCAAAACATGGGATCTCATCTTATAACTTCTTCAATTCACTTTGTCACTCATTGTATCTCTCTTTTCTTTCCATTCCTACCAACATTCATTCAGGTCATTCACTCTTCAAATGCCTTGTTTATTAAAGATTAATAAGGAGTCATTTATTTCAGTTAGAAGGCACTGGTCTACCACAAGTACACAGTAAGTGGATAGTTACAAAATGTGGTCAGTGAAATCAAGAGTGGAGAATTCTTTGTCTGAAATTTTGAGCTTCAGAGCATTTTGTATAATGGACTCACCAAATCCTCTCTGCCTCCTCACAATCAAGATGTGTGGTCTGCAAAGATCAATGATTAGCACGGGTTTTGCATGCAGGAGCCAGAGATCCCAAATTCTGTCTTGGACATCTTTGGTTCTATGTATGGTTGTGAAAGCTGGAGAGTGAAGAAAGCTGATAGGAAGAAAATCAACTCAACTGAAATGTGTCTCTAGAGAAGAGTTCTACAGATACCATGGACTGCCAAAAAGACAAATAAATGGGTCCTAGAGCAAATCAAGCCTGAACTCTCCCTAGAAGTCAAGATGACTAAACTAAGACTGCCGTACTTTGGACATACAGTGACCCATTGGTATCCAGTGGGGTTTGGTTCCAGGACCCTCCTCACCTACTGATACCAAAATCCATGGATGCTCAAGTCCCACTATATACAATGGTATAGTAAAATGGTATCCCTTATATAAAATGGCAAAATCAAGGTTTGCTTTTTGGATATATAAGTTGGTAGAATATTTTCAACCCATGGATGGTTGAATCCATGGATTCTGAAACTGTGGGTAAGGAGGGCAGACTGCTTCAGAAGATATCTCAGGAAAGGCATTCTGTGCAACATTTACTATGATTTTATGTATTTCTAGTGACTGGAGCAATGTAGAATTTAAAGAAACTGAAAATATGCATTTAAAGATTTTAAGATCTACAGTATATAGAAAATATTGTCCATTTTTGTTTGAACCTGAGACTTGTATGTATCTGGAAAAGGATGTTGATGGTGTTAACACAGATGCTATATACCATTATTTACACTGTATCTCATTTCAATGCCCAAATCTTGTGCCAATCCGCAATGAAACCTGTGGCTGAAATTAGCTGCGCCAATGAGATGTTCAGAAGCATTCTGCAAAGGAAGTTAACCTGGAAACAACATGCTTACACAGAAACCAGTCTCTGTGAGTTGGCTGTGAAATTTCCTTGCAATGTGCTCTGGAAGAGCTAAAGGTTTTTTGAAGAAAATAATTTGCAACATTCTTTGGAGGATGTAGAGTTAGCTGCTCAGGACAGGAAAAGCCACAAATGGTAATGTCAACAACCAAAAAGATCCTAGATTTTGTAAACCCTTAGCATAAACGTGGCAACATTTGCAAGAGAATCTCTTCAGCTGATTTAAGGCATATGGAGGAACATACAGTTGGTATCACACCACTGTGCCAGGATACACTATGCCAGGGTACAGTTTCCTAGAAAAGAATAGTCATCGCAGGATGTACCATGACAGGAATGTGGTAAGAGAAAAACTGTTAAGTGATACAAATATGGATGAAATATCACTGCTTTTAAAAGTGTTCCCTAAAGAGGCACCTCTGTATGAGATCTCATATTCCCACCCTTGGCAACTACTGACTGATACTGAAAGAATTTGACCATTAACAGCAGGTAACCTCCAATTTCATAACTAAACCAAAATTTAAGATTATACGAAGCATGCCACTGAATTACGTTTGACTTACAGCAAAATTGCCTCAGGTAAGTAAATACAAATCCATACCGAACAATAAAATTTTATTTAATGAATCATATATATACCCTATCCTATGAGGGCACTGGATAACTAGGAAATTTCTCAGAGAGAAGGGGGGAAATTCCCAATTCCCTTCTTGAAACAGATGCTCATAAGTGGAAGCTGATTGCATGGCAGTGTTCCTATCTAGGTTTAATTTTCAAAAAGGAGCTGTTGTGTAGATACACAAAAACTACCCTCTTATGACTTGGGTTCCCCGCCCCCATCCCTCTCTCTTTTGATAGAACATTTTCTGCTTTAGTCTCATGTAATCAAAAGGGAGAAGGAATCATTAAGGACTCCAGACAGAAAACCCACACTGAGGGTTTATGTTCACTCTACAAAGTATACAACTGGTGATTTATTTTGTGTTTATGAGAGGCAGGGAACAGCAATTGGATAACATGGTCCTTAGCTTGGGACACACACCCCAGGCTGTGGTGAAACATGACCTTTTTAGCTATCTAGCGCACAACACTGAGGGAGCAAATATAACATCTTGACCTTTTTCCAATACATATCACTAAAATAACTGTGGGGCAAATGTCTTCCTCTCACATTCACCCATCACCCAGCTACAATCCATGGAATGTAATAAGCAGCAGAACTATTAAATGATTCAGTCTGGGGGAACAGAAAAGGAAAAGAGGCATTGTGACAAGGGTCCCTAGTGCTTCTTGTAGCACTAGCCCTTGAACCTTGGCATGATGAACATAGGAACAGTGCCCAAGAATTTCAACATGCAGCACACACACACACACCTCCTTAAATTGCATCTCTCCTTAAATGGTTCCTTGTGACAGCCCTAGTCTTTGGAATGGCGTCTGTGTAAGCACAGCTGGTTGATAAGGTCAGAGAGAGTTTCAGAAACTCCTAGCAGCACAGAGAGGCTCTACAACCAGACATGGTTTATCCCAGATACTGTTGATCTCTCCTGATTTTCTTAGATCATATTCTGAGCTAAGCTGACATTCATTAACTACCCATGCATCATGATCTTCCCCGATCTATCAGCCTTGAAACTCTTGGACGCAACAGTTTTCAAGCAAAAGTAGCTCCATGGAGGAGGTGAGCACATTCCTCTGGCCCACCCCATTAAACCTGCTGGCACCAGATCTGCATGCCAATCCCTGAACTCAAGAGGATATCTTTGCCAATGGACTCTGAGGAGCACGAAATCTGTGCTTAACTTCTCTGGGCAAGTCCTCACAGTTCAAAATTTCACAACCTAAATGGAATGAACAGTTGTACCAAAGAACACTAAGTCTTAATTCAATAGGGATGTTGCAGTCCTCAAAATATGCACTTCAGTCTTGGTTCACCACTTTTCTCTGGTGGTTGCAGCAAGCAAACAACACTGAGGCAATCTGTTTCTCTTGCTCTCAGAAGCAAGATTGCTAACCATGATTCTGAACATTTTGATCTTACATTTGTGGAGCAGGTTCAGCTTGGCAATGAAGATTACTATGGATAAGGCATATGCAGTCCCAACCCCTCTCCCCTTCCCCTTGAACATGTTCCCTTCCAGGTCAACAAAAGCATTGCATACTCCTGGTGCAGAAAAAAAGGTGAGATCTCAAAGAAAGTTGCAATGGCTGTTGAGAATTCCTCCCCCACTCCCAAAAGGCTACTGTGGGCATTCCCAAGGGCCATAAAAGCTTTTTCTCCCTGTGCTTGTAGTGAGTACTGTATACTGTACAGCAGAATAAGAAAGAAGAGGGTGAGATTAGAACTCCATTGGTCCATCCCTTGGCTCCCTTGATCTCCCTCATGGTGTCCAGAGCCTGTCAGAAAACTTGGCCAACATCCCTGGATCCATCTCACCACTGGAAATTCAGAGAAAGTAGAATATAGTGCAACCTTTCTTGTGAATACTATAATGGAGCAATAGAGTTACACCAGTAAAAGTGAAAACAGAGAGACATTATTCAAATTGTTTGAAAATACATTCTTTGCTTTGAAAACGAATATCTCAGAATGTATTGAACGTCTGTTGAAATTACTGCTGCTGCTACATTTTGGAATGTATAGCAGTTTCATGTTTAGAAAGAAGATCCTTTACTCTGCATCATGCTGGTTACTCAAGAACAATAGTAAGGATGATTACTATATTCTAAACCAAAGTACAGAATTAAACTGTTATATTATGCTCTTAAGTGTGGCAGGCTAGAGACAGTCATATATCAAGACATGACCCAGAAAAGTATCATGGAATTCTTGTGTCCTTCCCTGCTTACTTTTGATTCAGGAGACTACGGCATTGGTGATTTAATTCCTAGAGGCTGTTCTGAGGAGCAAGTATTCAAAGGCACACAAGGACTCCTACAGGCAACTAACTGTATTGTTTGTTACAGATCTAAGGGGAACATCACTGAAACTAGGGGGGGGGGGAATCTTTCCACAGCTGCTACCATAGCACTTGAAGTTAAAGAGACTTCTCTTTACATATATGACAATTCATAGTTGTGGGTACTCTGGAAAATGCAGTAAATAGCAAACAAAAGAGGGCCCTTATAATTTTTTCTGCTAGATACCTTTGAGTCTTGTTTTGCTCTAGACTAATACATATAAATTATATTTTCTAGAGATTGTTTCATCTGTTTTTGATCTCATTATCCAAATGAAGAAGCAGTAAGCATTTTTCCAAAGAAAAGTTTAAACTAAAGGAACAGTTAGGATGTGTCTAGGAAAGGCAATTTTCAAGATTGAATGTAGTCATTCAAAGCACCTGGATTTACTTCCACATAAAAATGTATATGGTATTTATTAGTAAGATGTGGTTACATAACCTGTAGCAATATTGAGGACAAAATAGGGTATGCCATACACATTAAGGCTAATGGAAGGGAATTCAGAGGTCTCTGACAGTGAAAGAAAACAGCAGTCCTTCTTTGTTACAAAGTAAAGTACTTTATGATAACGTAATTGGGTTTTGGTATCTTGAAAGACAGCAAGGATTCTAAGGAGATTTTCAGATGGGGCTTATATTGCGGGGCAGGCAGGGAACAGGGTCGAGAAAGGGGCTGTCGTTCAGATGACTTCAACCCCTTCCGTCCTGCTCCCGGGATATTCTGTTCACGATGAAACATCGTGAATAGAACACCCCTTATGTGCCTGACACGGAATCAGGGACATGGGAAACGGAGCCCCATCCCTGTTCCACAATGACAGGCACGGGGGAGGAGCTCCATGTCGAGCACTTCCAGCCACCAACAGGACAGCCAGGTAAGTGCCACCCTTCACCCCTCCCCAGGTTCCTATTTTATTTTATTTTATTTTATTTTATTTTATTTTATTTCTGTCTTTGACAGCTGGGGGGGTTACTTTGAATTTCCCTCCCGCTCGTTCTCTCATGAGAACAAGCGGGATTTCCCCAGCCGGCAAGGAGGCAGTAGGCCCATTCTTGCAGCAGAATGGAGGTAAGTGTGCAAACATTTACCTCCATTCCATTGCAGGAATGGGAGAGGAGGAGGTGGGCCAGCAATGGGGCATTTTGGCCCCATCTGAAAATCTCCTAAGAGTAAGGACTTTTTTGGATGCAAAGAAAGTAACGCAAGCAGCCTCGTCAGCTTGCGAGGCTGCTGCTCTGCAAAACGTAAGTTTCGTATGATGCTCGCCCCTGCCGGTACTGTTGCATTACCGCGGGGAAAGTAGAGCATCATATTTCGTTGATTTTTACTCATGATCAACTTTCATGAGTAAAAATCAACGAAATATGACGCTCAACTCTCCCCGCGGTAACGCAACAGTACCGGCAGGGGCGAGCGTCATACGAAACTGACGCTTTGCAGCACAGCAGCCTCGCAAGCTGAGAAGGCTGCTTGCATTACTTTCTTCGCGTCCGAAAAAGTCCTAAGTCAGCTTACTCTTTTAATTTTCACACACATCCTCCATACAAAGCATACATATCCAGATTTCTCAGTAAAACAAAGATATTCATGAAAATATACCCATGCCTGATTTTTTTAAAAAATTGGGCTTGGGTCCATTTCAATGTGGGTTCAAGTCTCACCCCTCTTCTTGATGTATTGAATACCCTTATTCAAGTTAGCATCATTTTGGCATCTATTTCTTATCAGCAAAGCTATGAATGATAGTGAAAGGGCTGTTCTAAGGACAAATATGATGCAGATTATAAAGCAGGTTCATGCAGTATATATTATTTGTCATAACAGGATTTACTTTTAAAAACTCAAAATATATGAGAATCACATTATCTATAATTTTCCTCCTCTTCTACTGTGTCATGAATTGTAAAACTGTCAAATACAAGAAATCAAAACTGAGCTGTCTTTGGTATAATATTGTTGGACTGTGTTTTTTAAGGTCAGTGCAGCTTATGGTAATGAATATGGAAAGGTTACTATTGTTTTCTTTTGCTGATTCTCCGCTACCCCAAATGTAAAGAACAAAAAGGTCACTAAGCAATGTTCCTAAACTAGTTTAGAATTTCCTAATCTATCAGTAAGATAAATAAAGGGAAGGTTAATAGCATAAACCCTAAACACCAGAAAATAAGATTACAAAGGAACCTTCTTTAGGTGACTAGAAGAATATATTCCTTACAGAAAAGGAAATATTGATCACCACATAAATATTTATAAATGTAAGAAAAAATCATGAACTAAAAGCAATAGATCACTTAGGAACTTACCAAAAGTCAGTGAAGCAATGCTACTTCTACAGTTTTCTTGCAGTCCTATTGTAACTGAAATGGAGGCAGGGGAATTTGAAGACTTAAGACTGCATTATTATTTTTTCCTGAATGAATGCAACCTGCAGCTTTGGGGAAAACAGACTGCTTACTTTTAACTGATGTTCTTGAGTAGTTATCTGTACCTTCACACATAGGGGTCTGCATCTGCACATAACAGTCCCTGAGAACATGCAAGCATACTCAGAGTTTTTGGTAGTTTCCCTGGCTCCGTCTCCTGAAAGTGGCTGAACCAGAAGCAATTTCCTCGATTTAGTACATTGTCCAACACAGCAGTAGATTGGAAATCTCATCCACTGGATGTGCCACTGAGGGGAGGAGAACAGGCTGTATGAATGCACAAATAATCACTTGAAGAGCATAAATTATAAGTAAGCAACCTGGGCTTTTTCCCCCTTCATGGTCTCTGTGCATCACACACATAGGAAATGTGTAACAAGTTTACCTGATAGTCAGGCATAAGGCACATCAGGACAGCCCTGACAAAAGGAATGCCTTACAAAAGCTCACATCAGATCTCACTCTCTAGTCTAATATGTAGAGAATAATGAACCCAGAAGGTTGCAACCATGTGGCAGCTTTGCAAATATTCTGTAAGGAACGTCCACAAAGGATAGCTGTTGAGGCTGCAACTCCTCTCATGGAGTGACTGAGAATGTGTTCTGGTAATGGCAATTTGGCCAGCTTTTAAGGCAAGAAAATAGTATTTGCCACCCATTTAGTTAAAGTTTAAGAAGCCTGTTTCCTCTTCTTTAAGCCAGCGTAATGAACAAACAATCTTTGTGTTTGCCAAAATGATTCTGTACAGTCCTTCCAGAATGCTAATGCCCTTTCTACATCTAAAGTGTGAAGGAAGTGTTTGTTCCAAGGCAGGCATTCTATCTGGGAAAAACACAGGTAAAATTATGTCCTACAACACGTGGAAGGAGATGCCTACTTTAGGCAGAAATGTGATGTCTGACTTGAAGACTACTTTTTCTTTGTGCCAAAGTAGGGAGGGTTCATCAGTCTTGGGTGCACACAACTCATAGTCCCATCTTGCCTCTCTCTCTCTTTCTCTCTGGCTTTTCTTCACAAACAAAGATTCAGGAAGGACTCATTCCGTGCTTTCTGCAAGTGCGCTGATAACTAAAAAGGCCAATCTGAGATAAACAAGTCCAGTTGCAGAAAGCACAGAAGAAGGTCTCCTTGGGTGATGTTTCTGGGTTGTGATTTTTTCTGTGTTGTTATTTCTCTTCAAGACTTGTTCGGCGTTAGTTCTCAAATAAGGCTGCAGGATTGTGGATCGTGCATCTCCATGCCTCCCGATGAGAGGCCAGGGCAAACCATTGTTCGTGATCAATTTGGCCGAGCCTGAGATGTTGTTTCAGGGAGTCCTTGTATCACTTTTTTGGAGCGCCCCTCTTACACTGACCCATGGTGAGTTCACTGTAGAATACTATTTTGGGGAGGCAAAGGTCCTCCATCCTAGCAATAGTGATAGCAAGGATATATATGACTTTGTAAGATAATAGCTCTAGGGAATATGTTGCAAGAGGTTCAAAGGATGGTTTGGCCAGCTGTGAAAGAACGTCTTACAGGCTCCATGCTGGAGGACAAGTAGGAATAAAGGATGAAGTTCTCTCATTAATCTCTTTTCCTCTAGCATAAAGAACAAGGACATGGAACGATGTGTGAAGAAGATGAACAAATTTACTGCAGTCAGATAAACTTTGATAGATACTAGGGACAATATTTTGCCAATCAAGGAAATTATGAGAGAGAAAAGGTGGTACAGTAAACATTGAAAGGGTTAAACACTCCTATCTAGCAAATTTGGTATAAGTAGACCACTTTGTATTTGTCGGTAGCTTTCTGGATCCCATCCAAATATGGGATGTCCTTTGGAGGCCAAGAGGCTCCAAACTGGAGAAGAGTCTTTAGTTCCTTTGGAAGAGGAGGAGGCTGTAGGTAACCACAGAAGGTTACAGGAGAGAGAGAAATAAATTCTGTGCATTGTTTGTGCTTCATGACGGACAGCATCCAATGATCTTTGGTGATGGCTTATCATTTACCTGAAAAATGAACTACAGTTGTCCCTTCACATTAGCTGGGGTTTGGTTCCAGGACCCCCTGTGAATACCCAAATCCATGAATACTCAAGTCCCATTATATGCAATGGCATAGCAAAATGGTGTCCCTTATATAAGATGGCCTCTCCATTGATGCCCCCCTGTCGTGGGAGAGAGGCTTGCGTACCCTAATGATGTTTTGAGCTATGCTGGCGGTGGCATAATAGCCACCGGTAGGGTCTCCCATGTGCTAGCTAAGGTTGATGGGAGTGGCAGCCCAACAACATCTGGAAAGCCACACAATTCCCACTCCTGGTTTAAAATTTAGATACAGCACAATATAAAAACTGAAGGGTCTGACAAAGAGCGTCAAAGGGCAGGATGGGCTCTCTAGCCTTATGGCAATCGTCCTAGGAGAAGGAAAACTCTAATCCCAAACCCGGGCAGATGGTGCTCGTCCAACCCTGTAAGGTCAACCATCTAAGAGAAGGAAACTCTAACCAAAACTACGACCCAAGGACCTTGCTGCTACCGTTCATGCTTGCAAGGCCAGCAGATGAACCTTTGGTTTAAAGGGTGAGGCCAATTCTGTGCACGCTGCGCACCACCAGAAAAATCCATTGCACAGGCTCGAAGGACAAATCCAGTTCCAAAAAAGCCCTGTAGCGATAGGCAAGGGACAAAATGGCAGGTGTAAAGATGCACTGGAAGCCGCAGACCCAACCCTGCAGGGAGGCGATTCAGGACTGGTCACTCGAGGCTGACCCGGGAGATGACAGTCTTGTTCGGCAGCATCCTGAACGACCAAGCAGCCTTTTTTAAGGAGAGCACTGCTTGCTCCATATGGAGAGGGGCCTAGAAAAGGTGGCCTAACGAAAGCTCATCCCCATCTACCTGGTTGGCTAGCCACGGCCAACAGGAATCTTCTGATGCAGTCAAACCAAGGCAAAGAAACAAAGGCACACACCGGCGGCCAAAGGTGTAAATAAACTGACGCTTGCATGCTGGAACATCAGAACCATGCGAGACTCTGCAGATAGTGGACGGCCTGAGCGTCATTCTACCCTAATAGCCCATGAACTATCATGACTTAATATAGACATCGCTGCTCTTAGTGAAGTTCGTCTCCATGAGGAAGGCAGCCTTAAAGAACATGGCGCCGGCTACACACTTTATTGGTCTGGCAAACCCAAAACAGAAAAACATCTTTCAGGAGTAGGCTTTATGATTAAAAACTCCATTGCCTCCAAACTCAAAACCTTGCCAACAGGAAACTCTGATCGCATTATTTTCTTACGCCTCCCACATGTTCTTCTCTTTAGTGTATATGCCCAACTATGCAAGCCGACCCTGTAGAGAAAGACAAATTCTACACAGACCTATGCCAACTCATACAAAAAGTCCCTGTAGAAGATAAAATTATTATCCTTGGTGCCTTCAATGCCAGAGTTGCAAAGAACTCTGAAGCCTGGAAAGGTGTCTTACGCAAGCATGATGTTGGAAATTTCAATGATAACGGACGCCTCCTGCTAGAGTTCTGTGCAGAACAACAGCTGATTATTACAAACACAATCTTTCAGCAGAAAGATAGCTTGAAGACAACCTGGATGCATCCCTGATCCAAACATTGGCACCTCATTGACTATGTTCTAGTCCACCAGAGAAACATTCACAATGCCCATCATACCCGAGTGATGCCCAGTGCAGAATGCCAGACAGATCATCACCTCGTCAGATGTAAACTAAATCTTCATCGTAAGTTCAAACCTAAGAGGGGTTGCATCTTAAAGAAGAGACTCCAAGTCAACAATCTTCAACAAGCTTGGATCAGGGATGCACCATGAGAGACAACTTCCAGGCAAATCTGCAGACAAAACTTGAAGACCATCCTACAGATCCTTCTCCCACAGTGCTTTGGCAACATATCAAAAACAGTATCCTGCAGTCTGCGGAAGAATCCCTCAGGTTCTCCCACAAGAAAAATCAAGACTGGTTTGATGAAAAAAACCAAGAGATCAAGGAGCTGTTGGCAAAGAAGAGAACTGCTCATCAGGCATACCTCGCCCAGCCAACTTGCCATGTAAGAAAAGCAGCTTTCCGCCTCACATGTAGTAAACTTCAACAAAAACTCTGAGATATGCAGAACAAGTGGTGGATCAATATAGCAGAAAAGACACAATGCTGTGCAGATCTGGGTCTGCAGATCTCATAGAGGATTTTATGAAGCTCTTAAAACAGTGTTTGGACCTACTTATCAGGTCCAAAGCTCCTTATACAGTACAGATGGTCAAACATTAATTACTGATAAAGCCTCCATCCTGAATCAATGGGCTGAACATTTTCAAAGTCTCTTTAGTGTCAACCGAGTAGTCCAAGGCTCAGGTATCCAATATATGATACAAAAACCGATGAAAAATGAATTGGACATAGCTCCCACTTTGGAAGAGACCCTTAAGGCCCTACAGCAGATGAAAAATGGCAAGGCCGCTGGGATTGATGGAATCCCACCTGAAGTTTGGAAACACAGAGGTCATGTACTCCATGCTAAATTCCACAAACTCCTTGTGAATTGCTGGGGAAAAGGGGAACTGCCATCAGATCTCCGAGATGCAGTCATCATCACCCTGTACAAGAAAAAAGGAGCAAAATCCGATTGCTCAAACTATCGAGGCATAACACTGCTCTCTATTGCTGGAAAAATCCTTGCAAGGATACTCCTGAACAGATTAGTTCCTGCTATTGCAGAAGAACTTCTTCCTGAAAGCCAATGTAGCTTCAGAGCCAATAGGAGTACTACAGATATGGTATTTGCCCTTAGAGAACTGCAAGAAAAATGTAGAGAGCAGAACAAGGGTCTCTATGTAACATTTGTCGACCTCACCAAAGCCTTCGACACTGTGAGTAGAAAAGGTCTGTGGCAGATCCTGGAAAGTGTAGGATTTCCCCCCAAATTCCTTAAAATGATTATCCTGCTACACGAGGGCCAGCACGGTCAAGTCAGATATGGCGATACTCTTTCGGAGCCATTTCTAATAACTAATGGAGTGAAGCAAGGTTGTGTTCTTGCTCCAACTTTATTTACAATCTTCTTTAGCACGATGCTCCAAAGGGCTACAGCAGAGCTTGAAGAAGATGACGACATCTATATATGTTACCATACTGATGGTAGCTTGTTTAACTTAAGCCGTCTGAGGGCTCACAATAAGAATCAAAACTATCTAGTCCATGAGCTGCTCTTCGCTGATGATGCTGCCCTTGTTGCCCACACAGAAGCAGCTCTGCAGCGCCTAACATCATGCTTTGCAACAGCTGCAGAGTCAACCTGAAGAAAACGGAAGTTCTTTACCAGCCTGCACCACAGGACGAACACCACCATCCCCACATTGCTGTCGGCAACTCTGTGCTCAAGTCCATTCAGGAGTTCACCTACCTGGGAAGCATCATCTCCTCAGATGCCAAGATTGACAAAGAGATCGATCACAGATTGGCAAAGGCATATAGCGCATTTGGAAAACTTCACAAAAGAGTCTGGAGTAATAAACACCTGAGGCGAAGCACAAAAATCAGTGTGTATAGAGCCATTGTACTGTCTATTCTCCTTTATGAGTCTGAAACATGGGTCACCTATCGCCACCACCTACAACTCCTCGAACGCTTTCATCAGCGATGTCTACGCACAATCCTAAATATACACTGGACTGACTATGTGACGAATGTTGCTGTCCTTGAGCAAGCAGGGATCACCAGCATTGAGGCCATGATATTGAGAACACAGCTGCGCTGGGCAGGGCATGTTTCTAGGATGGAGGACCATTGCCTCCCCAAAATAGTAATCTATGGTGAACTCGCAACGGGTCAGCGTAAGAGGGGCACTCCAAAAAAGTGATACAAGGACTCCCTGAAACAACGGAGATTTTCGGATGCTTCTTTCAGCCTCTTGCCGCGCAAGCAGCCTCCGGCGCAGTAATGAGGCTGCCACGCGGCAAGGGGTCCATTTTGGACAACGCCGTCTCTCTCGGTGTTGTCCGTGACTGTTGCGGCTAGCATTGGAGGTGGCCGCGCTATTTTTTACTTACGGACAACTTCTGAGTGAAAAACAGTGCGGCCGCCTCCAATGCTAGCCACAACAGTCACGGACAACGCCGAGAGAGAAACGACGTCGTCCAAAATGGACACCTTGCCGCGCAGCAGCCTCATTACTGCACCGGAGGCTGCTTGCACGGCAAGAGGCTGAAAGAGGCGTCCAAAAATTTCCAACATCTCAGGCTCGGCCAAATTGATCACCAACATTGGTCCACCCTGGCCTCACATTGGGAGGCATGGAGACGCACAATCCACAATGCTGCAGCCTTATTTGAGAACTCATGCCAAACAAGTCTTGAACAGAAACGACAACACAGAAAGAATCGCAACCCGGAAACATCACCCAAGGAGACCTTCTTCTGTGCTTTCTGCAACTGGACTTGTTTATCTCGGATTGGCCTTTTTAGTCATCAGCGCACTTGCAGAAAGCGCGGTATGTGTCCTTCCTGAATCTTCGTTTGCAAAGAAAAGCCAGAGAGAGAGAGAGAGAGAGAGAGAAGATGGCAAAATCAAGGTTTGGTTTTTGGATTTTTTTTTTTTAAGAATATTTTCAAGCCAAGAATACTTAAATCTGTGAATGCCAAATCCATGAATATGGAGGGAAAACTGTAGATAGTTTGAAAAAAGGGAGTGGTGTGAATGGGGAATCAGAAGTACAGTTGCCCCTCCACATTCGCGAACTCAGCATTCGCGGTTTTAATTATTCGCGGTTTTGGGAGGCCCCCCCCGGGCCCCCCCAAAACCGCGAAAAGGGGCCTCCGGAGGCCCCTTGAAAGCCCTGGGAAGGAGCGGGGAGGCATTCACAGGGCTTTTGGAGACCCTCCAGAGGCCCCGTGAAGGCCTGGGGTGGGTGGGGGGAGGCCCCGGAGAGGGAGGGGGGAGGCCTTCATGGAGCCTTGGAAGGCTCCGTGAAGGTCTGGGGAGGCCGCGGACGCCTTCACGAAGCCTTGAAAGGCTCCATGAAGGCCCCAGGGAGGGAGGGAGGAGTTTGGGGGGAGGCCTTCATGGAGCCTTGGACGGCTCCGTGAAGGCCTGGGGAGGGTGGGGGGAGGCCACGGGGGCCTTCACGGAGCCTTGGAAGGCTCTGTGAAGGCCACGGGGAGGGAGGGGGAGGAGGGGGAGGCCTTCCCGGAGCCTTGGAAGGCTCCGTGAAGGCCCCGGGGAGGGAGGGTGGAGTATGGGGGGAGGCCTTCATGGAGCCTTGGAAAGCTCCGCGAAGTCCTGGGGAGGGTGGGGGGAGTCCGCGGGGGCCTTCACAGAGCCTTCGAAGGCTCCGTGAAGGCCCCGGGAGGGGAGGGTGGAGGGTGGGGGGAGGCCTTCACGGAGCCTTGGAAGGCTCCGTGAAGGCCTGGGGAGGGTGGGGGGAGGCCGCGGAGGCCTTCACGGAGCCTTGGAAGGCTCCGTGAAGGCCCCGGGGAGGGAGGGGGGAGGGTTGCAGAGGCCTTCACAGAGCCTTGGAAGGCTCCGTGAAGGCCTGGGGAGGGTGGGGGGAGAGCAATCAATATTCACGGTTTTTTGACATTCACGGGGGTCCGTGGAACCTAACCCCCGCAAATGTCAAGGGACAACTGTATAATAAATAGTGAGGTGGGTGGTAGCAGTAGGATGAGAAGACGCTGTCCCATGAAAATCATTTGGAGAAATATCTTTGTTTCACAGGAGCAGAAGAGGATGAACATTTATTTGTAGAGTAATATAAAGACTGAGGCCAGGAACAGTACAGACAGATGGAGGATGAAAAAGATGCTGTGACTCCGATACTCCTGGCCGTGTTAGATAGTTTGTGATCTGGATCATTTTTTTCATCTGTTTTAACATTAAACAAGGAAAGGCAATCAAATGCTGTATCTTATACTTCACTATGGGCATCTCAGTTTAGAGCAGTAGCCCTCACTCATGAGTGCCTCCCGAAGGAGATGGCTCCAACAAGTTATTTTAAAGTATAGTTTGTTGAGTTAATCTGAGCATTGACAACGTTCCCTGCCTCAGCAAAGAAAAACCTAGCAAACTCTTTCTTATCTTGGGGTAGCAAGATCTTGGGGTGATACATGAGATATGTCACTTTGTCCTACAGAAATATTTGTCATGGTACTAAAAAGCCCCACTGGTTCACAGTCTTTAGGGAGAAGGCAGACAGTACAATTCCTGCTCATATTGTCAAACTTATACCCTTCTTTCTCAAATGGTGATGATGATGATGATGATTGATGATGATGATGATTTTGTCTGATGAGGATGCTATGATTCTGATTCCTGTTAAGAAAGTGTTGTTTTCTATGCAAATAACCCACGGGTGAATTTTTCACAGAATGCATCCCAATTACAGCTTCTTCTGCAAAAGAAACAATATTTATGCATAGAAATACCATTTCCTGTGCAGAATATAGTTTTCTATACAAAACAATCGTATGAAAATTTCATGGAAAATAAGTCCCATACTGCAAAGATTCTTATGAGTGCAGTATTCTTCTTTGTCGGGGTTAAAATAAAATAAAATAAAATAAATGTTTTTCAGCATTTTTTTTATACTTCCATCCCTAGTATTTGTACATCCCAAAGTGTTTCCGGAAATTATTCTGTGAAGAAATACATATGGCTTTTTGCATGATAATTGGGGGACAGAGTCACAAAAAAGACCTGTTTCCAGGCACCACCATGTGGGGTTTTTGCTATTATCCATGCAAAATCCAGCAATCTAGCACAACAAAAAGTCTGCACACAAAAATTGCACAACACAAATTCCTATACAAAAAATTGCAAAAAAAAAAAAGAAGAAAAGAAATAGGCACACAGTTTTCTTGTGCAATATTGTTTTTTTTTCCCCATGCAAGGTTTTTTTTGGGGGGGGGGGTTCATACAAGATTGTTTGTTTCTTTGTTTTTGGCTTTTTGCTACCACCAAAAAACTAAGCTTTCAAGAAGGTTCCAAGGGACTGATCTGCACAGATGCAAACCCATAAGTTTGATGCATGGAAACCATGAAAAAGAAGTAAAAATCCTCTCTTTAGACTTGGAATTAGTAGTGAAAAGTTAATATGAACAGCTTCTACTGTTTTTGCTGCAATTCTAAACAAAGTTAGAGAAGTTAGTGAAGCATTACCATAAAAAAGGACCAGGTATGGCAATGGAATTATGATTTTTGCTGAGCTCTTGCTCATCATGTGTGATTAGTAAATATGCCCTAAATGAGACAACTCTTCCATTTTTAATTGCCTAAGGGAGAAGGTCTATCAGACAGGATTGAATCTAGCACCACTCTTTTCTGAAATTAAGTCTAGCAAAAATTACATTCTGATGCTCCTAGCCTAGTGGTGTAGCAAACAACTATGTGATTAAGAAACATTCTAGTAAATCATATTTTTTTCCACCAGAAAAAGCCACTGTCCCACTGTAAATCCCATATGGGTTCCAGTCAGTCATGCAGATCGAGGGGGTTTATAAAGTGGCATAGTCTACTAGTCATAGAATCATAGAATCATAGAGTTGGAAGAGACCACAATGGCCATCCCGTACAACCCCCTGCCATTCAGGTATAAACAATCAAAGCATTTTCAACAGATAGCCATCCAGCCTCTGTTTAAAGACCTCCAAAGAAGGAGACTTCACCACACTACAAGGCAGTGCATTCCACTGCCAAACAGCTCTTACTGTCAGGAAGTTCTTCCTGATGTTTAGATGGAATTTCTTTTCCTTTAGTTCACTTTAGTTTGAGTCCATTGCTCCATGACCTAGTCTCTGGAGCAGCAGAAAACAAGCTTGCCCCATCCTCAGTATGGCATCCCTTCAAATATTTAAACATGGCTATCATGTCCCCTCTTAACCTTCTTTTCCCCGACTAAACATACTCAGCTCCCTAAGCTGGTCCTCCTGAATTAATCTTGTTGAAATGAGTGAGACATTTACAAGAGCATATTAGATGCAGAAAGCAGTAATACATTGCCCACACTACATGGACTGATAGAACTCAAACATTGTGTTTAATCCGCTTCCTGTTGTTGTTGTTGTGTGCCTTCAGGTCATTTCCAACTTACTGCAACCCTAAAGTGAACCTATCACAACGTTTTCTTGGCAAGGTTAATCTAGAGGGGGGTTGCCTTTGCCTCCCTCTGAGTCTGACAGAGTGATTTGCCCATGGTCACTCAGTGGGTTTCTGCAGCCAAGTGGGGATTTGAACCCTGGTCTCCAGAGTCATAGTCCAATATCCATATCACTGAATCATGCTGGCTCTCTGCCTAATTCAGAAGAACCTGCAACAACCCTTAGAAAAAACACCACCAAACCTCTATACTCAAAAGGCAACATTAGTGGTGATATATGGATATAGTGGTGGTATATGGATATATAGTGGTGGTATATGGATTTCCCAATTTGGAAAATTTTCAGCTGCTTCTTGGGTGAGCCTACTGTGAGTCAAGTAATACTTGGGTGAGCTTACTGAAGTCTACTGTCTCTCCAGTTGGGGCATTTTGACTTATCACTTTGGTGCATTACTGTGGATTCATCACTAATTTAATTCTCAAAGGATGCAATGAGGGATTTTACCAATTTTCGTCCAGTTTTTGAAGACTATTTGCCATTCCAAACCTATTCACAAGTGGGTTTTTTTCCTCAGAAAACATCACTTGCTTGTTTGTTGCACAGAGAATGTTGCTTTCTGTGCAAAAAATTGAACAAATGCTGAGGCTTAACCTTTTTGGCATTTAATGCCAGCTTGATTGAATTTACTCTGTGTATCAAAAGTTGGAGCGAAAAGACCCAGTGGACTGAGGAACCAATACCTGTTTAGAGGCTTTGAGTTTTCTGTAATTCCAATGTTGGTACTCTGAGACAGGGCCTTCCACTTTGCACTATATGTTCCACTCCATTTCTCATTGACGCAGATGGGGCTACCACTACCAGGTATCAATTTATCACAACTGTGCATGCAGAGATTTCCTACGGGAATTTACAGAAATGGGAAGTGGAGAACTGGCACTGATTCCTTCAGGACTGGGATGATTACATCTATAAAAGTCTAAGACCAACATTTGGTCCCTGGAACAATGGTGATTCTGTCTTTATAGTCTACACTTGAATTGGTAGTCTGTCTCTAATGTTTTGTTTTTTCAGTTTAGTTGCAACTAGTACCAATTTAGTGTAGATCTGCTTTGGACAATGGCTTCAATAGAAAACTCTGAAATATGGTCAAGGGTCTCAAATCAGGCTAGCCAAAATCCACAAAACAGCAATACTTTTATTGGGCCAACCAAAAATGTACAGAATATATCATGCAAGCTTTTGAAGCTCCACTGGCTTCTTCATTGTTTTTGTGGATTTTGGACATGGTTGTGTTTTGCTGTATGGCCAACGTGTCTATCCTGGATATGTTTTCCAAATCAGGCTATTTGTGCGGCTATACGATCATAAAAAAATTCGTATGGGGGGCAAAAAATACGAACAGCCTGTCGTTCGTATGCATACGAACCGGCTATACGATTTTTAAGCCCCCTAAACTCCGTATGACTCCCTCTTCCCAAAGCTGGCTGGAGCAAGCAAGCCAAGCGGCAGTTTTAAATCTCCCGCCGCTTTTTTTTTTTTAAAGGCTCCTGGTTTGTGGACATTCGGTTTTCTGTATTTACAATATAAAATAAAAATAAATAAACATATAAATTCACGGACTTACCAGACACTCGCTAGCCAGGAAACCAACATGGCGGCCGCTCCCAATTTCCCTCCGTGCTAGCCCCGCCCCCTCTACTCGGCCAGCCAATCTGATTACCCTGCCTGTTCATATGTGTGCGAATGGACCGTACAGACCCGTCAGCCATCCGAACGGCGTACGGATTTCTCTTCGTGATCCGCTTTCCTTCCCGAATTCCGCGTGTGCGTATTTCAGGGTGGAAAACCGGGGCCCCCCTCTTTTGCATTCGTGTGCATCCGAACGGCCGTTTGTACGGAAGTGCGAACTTTCGCACGCCGTACGTATTATTTAAATCGTGTAGATGGGACCTATGTATCATTTGGCTTGGGCAGAAAAGCATGTAATAGACTATTTGGTCACATGCTGGAGAAGAAACATCTAGCTTGCTAAATAATGTTCAGTGATAGGACCTTAGCCTCTCCTTGACAACATTTCATGACTGAATTTGTAACTGCAACAGTCTACTGACATCCATCTAATCTCATCTGGTATATTGGAGGGGTGGAAATGGAACAGTGTCATTTTTATTAAAAGAGGTTGATGGTACATAGGGAAAAATGTCCATAGAATACGGCACTCCTTTGTGGCCACCAGTGGTTGTGAGATAATTGGAACATAAACATTTCTAACAAACAACCTGACATCAACAGGTTGAACTGCCATTGCCTCAAACAGGAGCAGTAACAGTTCACTGATATATGGAACTGCTTCAATATCAATGGCTTGATAAACTGGAGAGATATCTTCCTCCTATGGTACTTGGGCTCTGGAGAGGGATAACAATCAAAATTCAGGTAAGATATGATATCACAAAACATCATGGAGCAAGCTTTAACACAGCCTGGGGAATCAGAATTCTTGAATGTGCTCACTTCAAAGGACAGCATGGCATCTATATTTCTTAGTCAAGTAGGCATAAGTGGTCAAAATTGGTACATACTATTTGCTGTTTTGACCCATCCTGTGTTCCCCAAATCTCCAGAAAAAAATCTGGTTTCTCTGTAAACTGGTAGGCAATCTGATCCTACCCCTGAGCAGTTAAATGTATGGAAGGCATGGATATTAGTTATAAACTGTTTAAAACCAAGTTCTGTTTCATGTTTTGGCTTTCTTCCCACCCATCTTTCTTACTATAAGCACAAAGAGTATTGGCAAACCAATATGTTCCTCAGACTACTGAAGCTGTCAAAAACTTTATCCCATTTGGTAGGGTAAATATCCAGTCATTTTGCTACAGTGAAACACACAGTCTGATTGATCCAAAATTTGTGTGCCATCTTGAATCACATACACTGCTAATTTAAATCATAGTTCAGTGGCCTGATGCTATTGCCAGCAATATATAGCACAACATCACAACTGGACAGAAATTGCTGTGAATGCTGATGAAATTTTCAGAAGGCCAAGTGTATTCTTCACAAAATTATCTGATTTTTGAGAAACTGTGGGAGAGAGATAAAAAAAAATCAGCAGGGAAGAGAAAGGGGGAATTGAGCATATTTTTTAAAACACAAGGCAAACATCATGTCACATTCAATTGGCAATGTTCAAACAGAACCAAAATATTATCAACAGATGACAAGACACCCAATGAAGCAAACAAATGTTTCTAAAATAAAATCCCTGGCCTAATTTGACTTATAGCTATAGATGTATTTTACATAAAATGCCATCAAGTAAGTTTCCCTTCCCCTGCAAGGCTTAATCTTGATTGACAACCCCTGAGAAAGCTGTACATTTTTGCCTATTTATGCAACATAAATTACAAGATATAAAAGTCTTCACAGTGACATCATAAAAACTGTAACAGTGTTAAAACAATATTGGGAAATCCCATAATCAATCCACCACAGAATAGGGCCTGAACTAGTCATAATGCATAGAACCCAGTAGGTTAATTCAGAATCAACAGGGTTTGCTTTTTTTAAAATTTTGCTTTGTGTTGCAACCTATTCATATGGAAGGGGGGAATGTTGCAGCTCACACTGCATTCTGTGATCTGTCCTTCGTTATGCTGCATTTCCTTTAAAAAACTGCTTTGCCACCCCTACACACACACAAGCGTATATCCGAAAAGGGGGGAAAAGAGAGTATAAAAGCTTTTGTGAAGGATAGACATCTCTTACTGACTTCTTGCTCAGTGTCCCAGTCTTTCTCTTTAATTAAATAATGCTTCTTTATTTTTATTTCTATTTTTTAAAAAATGCATCTGCCTCACTGCAGCCGTGCAGTTATTCACTTATGTAGAAACCTTGACTAAACTTGGCCCTTCTGTCTCCTTGCTGCATCAGGATACTTGCAGGTATATAGATGCATGTGATCAACTGCATTTCTTTGAGTAACATCAACATTTATTTAAGAAAGAAGGTCTTGATTTCTTTGTAAGGGAAGAAATAAAATGCTAGAGGTATGCTGGGCTGGATTTATCCAAAGCAAGCTTTTTCTTTATCACCAGGAAGTGGAAAATCAACATAATTTAATTTTTTTCAGAGATAACACATTCATTCTTTCCTCCACTGCATATCACTCTTTTAATTAGAATGAGAACTCAGACTGGAAAATTTAAACCTAGACAACTGAACTAAGAAAGTTAGGAATGTGTCCTTTAAAGTGCTTTCCATTTGAATTATCCAGAGAGAAGCTGTGATATCTGGACCTGAGGGGGAAACAGGCATCTTGGTACTACAAATTGCCATTTCTAGTCTATGTAGCAAAGAATGACAATTAAAAAAAATCTTTAGCTACAATGGTAGAGTTTAGGATCTAATCACTTAGCTGCTGCCTCTGACCACAGTGGTGCAATAATACTATCCAGCTGAGTTAGTCTCTGAAGATCATTAGAAATGAGTACCAATAAACATATACACCACCATCAGATTAGCAGACAAACTGGTAACCATGGCAACTATGGGTCAAGAGAGCTTGCCTGCATTCAACATTAATTTTAAAAAAAAATCCCCCAGTCTCCTTGGAGTCAGTCCTGTGAAACACAAGTGCTTGCAGCTCTCTAATCTGTGGCTGCCTTTGAAAACCCATCCAGCATACGCTGAAGCTGAGCCAATTAACTTTAACAGAATTGGAGGAATTGCAGAGAATCTGGCAAGCCTGTGTTTACCAATTAGCCCCCACCTCACTCCCCTTGCAATCCAAATCTTGCACACCATGCAACAAAATAAAACAGTGATGTTAAATATGAAACTGTTAATTGCATTTTCAGACACACACAGCTACAAGGTGAAACTAATCATACACATGATAACTGAGTTTTGCCACCTACAGTGCCTCAGTACTGCAGCTCACTAATCTGTTTTAAAACAGGCCCTGAAAGACTCTCTCTCTCTCTCTCTCTCTGTGTGTGTGTGTGTCCATTTTTGGTCAGAAAATTAGACCTTTGTGCACACTCTGTAAGGCTAAAACTCTATAAAAATAAACTCTGCATCAATGATGTTAGTAATTTTAACAACCAAGTTCGCAGCCAAGATTACCAGATTGTGATTCCCCTTTAAAGAAAAATATAAAATGGCTGAATAAATATTGTTGTACATAAAACAAAACAAAAAATACATAATGGAAACAGCATAGTCACCAAAACACATCCTTATTTTTAGCACTTTTTGACTAAGCGAAATATAGATGTCTTGATATAAATATATACACATTATAAGAACTACACAGAAGTCTAAAGATGCTTGTATTGCATGCTAATAATTCAGAAAATCTATTGATTATCTAAAGGATTTGCAAGTATATCAGCCTTTCATGTCTAAGACCCTGAGGTCCTACTTTGCTAGTTTAAACTAATTTTGGCTTCTGGATTATTGCTCAAAATCATACTAAGATAGTGACATACAAGTATCTATATGAATGAGATCTGATGTTAAAGTCAAAGAGACTGATGTTTGACAAAGTGGAGGAAGGGAGAAGAATTAATTAACCTATTCTATTATACATTTTTACTTCCCATCATATATATTACACACATGAATTTATATAATTTTAAATAGATGTTCTATTTCCCTTTCCCCCATAATAAAATGCTCAGATATCCAAAACTAGAAATACAATATTGCATTTTCAGTTCCATGAAAAATATTGATTCATAGTATACTGAAAATGGGAATTTTTAATAAACTGGCATTGCCGAATTCAAATCTACATAGGGAATTTCTCAAATTATTGAACTGAACTATACTTCTGGATACCATGGCAACCAAAACCTTTTTTTAGAGGTCAGAAATATATAGGGATGTAGGCTTCTGTTAGACAGCCATTGGTCCAACATTTTAATATTGCTTTTTATTGTGAAACAAAAGTCACCGGACAGCCACACAAAATCTACTTTTGCATATTCCTTAACTCACAGTACAGTCCTAAGGGTGGGTGTGATTGCTGCATAAAGAGAGCCATAAGGTGGCTACTTTTGGATTCTAGCACTAGATCCACAGCATATATGAGATGTCACATTATTTCAATCCCACACACAATATTCATAATATGAGGTTTCTATTTCTTCTTGAAGACTATGTATAAGATTATGTAAAAAAGCAGGTATGAAATACGAATACCCTGCCCTGAGTGATACAAGGCACTTATACTTAAAGGGGGGAATTCTTTGGGTACCTCTTTGGAGCCATTTAAGGATGGGAGGGAGGAATGTCTATTTTTTAGCATCTGCCCTTCAATATCATTGGTTCAACCTTTAAGCTGAACATATTGCTGGCCATTTTGGCAAGATGTGTTTCAAAACAGGGGGAAGGAGATGGTGGTACTCATGGAGCAGCTACCAAAGAGAAGTAAAAGGAAAGACTATCACTGGGAAAGGATTACAATAGGGCATTGGTTGCCACAAGAATGTTTCCCACTTCTAATAGCCCATATAACCACAACGATAGTATCACTAGCTTGGAAATGCTACTGGGGAATGTCAGTTTGGTGAATAGAAAACAGTTTGGCATTCTGGATCCTGGATGAGCATGCCAACCTGACCTGTATCACAGAAACCTGGCTGGATGAAGTTTAGTGTGGGGGTGGGGATAGGAATGGAGGAAATAATCTCTCTCATTTTTCTGACCAGGCTTCTCTGTGCAGTGGCATGTAAGACCTCTGGGAGGATGGATAGAGTTGTCCCTCTCATCGAGTGGAGCTGAACCAGCCCCCTTGTTTTCTAGCGAGCTGCTAGTAATGATACAAGTGAGACAGTGATCAGAGCAAGGTGGGAAACCTAAAATGAGTTTGACCAAACATAGGCTTGAGCCTCTTTGAAGGCCTGCTCTGAGGGCCATCAAAAAACCCCAAAACCTTCTTGTCACCACTGCATCTGCAAACAGTCATCTAGTTGAACTGTTTCAAGTGGTTGGGAGGCTATGGGGGCTACAAAACCATTAAGACAGTTCACAGCTGCTGCATTGCTACTACTGCAGAGCAATCTATTCCCCACCCTCGTATAGACAATCCCTGTATTTTAATAATAACATTTTGTGTGGTTTTACTTTGTGTTTCTATTCTGTATTTGTTTTAATTTTTGTAAGTTGCCTTGAATCCTAGTTGTCTTAAAAGGTGACATGTAAGTGAATAAATGGTGGTGGTGGTGGTGGTGGTGGTGGTGGTGATGATGATAGAGTCACCAATCTGACAAAATATCTTACTTCTGAGATGTCCCAAAGGGAGATATAAGAATTTAAATACTGCCCTACAGCTCTGTATTTTGCTTGACTGTTCACTATCTGTTGATCTTATCTGTTAACCCAATTGTTGTGTGAAACATCAAGTATGCCTTGCTGATGTCCTCTGATAACCTCTCTGCCCTCTGTGCCTAGTCCAGGTTTAAACCTCCTTCTCACCACAGGAGATCACTGTGGGGAACTTGAGGCTGCTCACTATCTGTTGATCTTATCCGTTAACCCAATTGTTGTGTGAAACATCAAGTATGAATGGGGGAAATCTTCAGAATCTCTTTTCAATTCAAGGATTAAGCTACTTTAGAAACATGCAAAATGTTTTTAAAGTCAGGTTGAGATTATTCAGATTTTCCTTTCCTCAAAGCAGAACATTTTTTCAAATATCACTTTGTGCTAAGGACCTCTGGCTTTCACATCTCTGTTTAGAAATTAACTGCTGCTGTACCTCAGGGTCAAATAGTTCATGTTGTCATTGCCTAGCTGGTGCTGGTGCAAAATATTGTCCTAATACTTTTAGGACACATGTGTATGAGAGATTGTTGAATGACATCAGGTTGACAGTGGCCTGAATCATAAAACTTTCATTTTCATTTCCAACATACATAAAACATTACACTGAAGCGTTGTGCCTAATGTAACAAACAAGCAGGCTTCTAGCTCACAGACATCACATCCTGTCCCATGCCTCACGGTCTAACTAGTCACAGTACCAGGTTTATCTCATCCCCTTCAACTGCCCCAATTTTGCAGTGACTCTATCATCTTACTTTGTCAGCTGCTTTAAAAAAGTCCCAGTTTCTCTTTTCTTCTTCCACTTTACCCCTTTGTACTCATATTATTTCAACTGCTGCAAACTGAGGACTTTATCAGATGCACTAAATACAGCATCATAACAACGCCCTATAAATGCAAAAGGAAGCGTATATCAGACAATGACATCCTTTCGCGTTTATGTATTGGCAATAAGGTGTTCTATTTTATTGATGGCCCAAGCCATCAATAGATTGGCTGTGGCACTTTTTTGCCTGCATTGCCTGCATTTGAAACCTGGCACCTGTTTTTCCCTCATGAATACAGTGTCCATGGCCAGTCCGGCCAGAACATTCTGGATGAGATCATGACATCCAGGTAGGTGACAGTCTTTTTATGAACCTCCCTGGTTTACTTGTAATTTTTAAAGTGTGTTTATGTGCTTTTTGTAACTTTGTGTGTGTGTGTGTGTGTGTTTTTAATTTCCCTGTGCTCCGATCTTCTAACGAGAATCCACGAGATTTCACTCCAGGAAGTGAATGGAGTTCTGTTCACTGCTCCATCATTTCTGGGGCTGCCTTTGGACAGGATGAAACGTAAGTGTGGTAAAGGGGGTTCTTTTGCCAGCATAAAAATATCACAAATTATGCCGGTGAAAGAACAGAAAAGGAGGGTGATCCAATAAAGTCTTGAGTTCAAAGTCCAAAAGTTATTTACACTCAGCAAGGAAGAGAGGAGATGAGTGGGTAGATTTTTGCCCTTCCCAGTAGGCTTAGGAAGAAGCAAATTGCTGCAGCCTCTTCTAGATCTTGTGTGTGCTTCCTAATTAATAACTTTTGTCATATTGACCAAATTCGGTTGTTGCCTGGCCACACTTGTCTTGATTTCCATCTATGAAATGTTGGAGGGTATGTTATATGTATCAGGTATCTCTAATAGGTTTATCTAAACTGGGAATCTTCTAAAGCTATGATCAATGTGCTGAGAATATATAAAGAGCCAAGCTGAATCCAGACAAAGGGCTATCCAGTCAATGCCCCATTTGCACCACAATAAAAATGTAGCTTACTCTGATTGTAAGCATCAAATGGTACATGACATTCATTCCCTCTCTCAAAGCAGTCTCAGATCTTTTCATTGTTTGAGGGTTTTAACTCAGGATATAATGAACACAGTCTTAGGAGATTTTCAGATGGGCTCAATATTCCGTGGCAGGCACGGAACAGGGTTGAGAAACGGTCTCCCTTTCAGGCGACATCGACCCATTCCATCCTGCTCCCGTCCTGCCCCCGTGCTGCTCACGGAATATTCTATTCATGATGAAACATTGTGAACAGACCACCCATTCCGTGTCTGTCACAGAATCAGGTTTGGGAAAAGGAGCCTCGTTCCCATTGCGAGATGACAGCCGTGGGGGGGGGAAGGTCCTTTCCCAGCACTTCTGAGAATGATCGGGACACCCAGGTAATTGGCACCCTTTTCCTCCCCTCCCTGGGTTACTTGTATTTTTTTCCTGTGTTTTTGTGCTTTGTTTTCAGATTTATTTATTTATTATTTTTAAATTTGCCACGTGCCCGTTCTCTCATGAGAATGGGCAGGATTTCATTTGCCAGTCGTAAATACAGCCTTGCAATGGCTGCATTTACAACCGGCCAGTGAGGGGAGAGGGAAGACGTTCCTGCCACGGAATGAAGGTAAGTGTGCAAACATTTTTCTTCTATTCCACAGCAGGAACAGGAATGGAGGTGGCAGGGCAGGAACGGGGTATTTGGTCCCATCTGAAAATGTCCTTAATCTGAGCTTTTAATATAACTCAGGACTTTCTTTATATTTTTTTCCTGTGTTTCATATCACAAATCAGAAGTATGTATGATGTATAGACTTCATACCATACCTACCATACCTCCCTACAAGATTCCGTAACTGGACATATTGGACACTTTCGGAGTCACATTAGCTTAGTCAGACTGGGAGGCAGTCAGAGGTCACAATGACCTGAGACGTGTCTAGGAATATAATGGTGGGAAAACCCAAGTTAGGATTATGCAGAAAGCAGCCGTAATGGTTTTATGCTAACAACCCAGTCATTAAGGGCCATATGCTAATCCTTTCTCCCAGCCCTGGGCATTTCAGGCAATAATTTAATCATGCAGACAAGTGACAATTCTTCATTCCATACCTTATGGAAATCTCACCTGTCACCTCCTCTTGTCCAGCCATGTGAGTTTGTCGCAAGACCATCAATGCTCTATCTCTCTGCAATTAAAGCAATCAGTTGAGTTTCTGTTTCTTTTGTTTATTGCACGGGAAATCCATCCAGGCTTTGTTATAACCAGCACATCCCTCCAAGGCACAGAAAGGGGTATAAGTATCATACCCCAACAATAGCAGTGGGTGCCACAGTGTACAGACTCAGACACTCTCTTTCTTGGTGCACCACAGATTGGAACCTCCTGTGCCTCCCCCAGACCCTGTCTGAGTATCTTTGCTGTACATAACTCTCTCCTCCTCAAGACTGGCAACTGTCACCTAACTTCCTGGACTTCTCTCTCTCTCTATCCAACCCTTCTGCCTTACTCTGCTATAGCCTTGTATGGTCCATAAGAATATATGTTGTGTATGTTAGTTTACTTTCTGTACTATTCCAATAAAATACTTTATTTACTTTAACTGGAGCCTACTCTACAGTTAGTACTGGTATACATAGGTGGAAAGATACCCAAAGGTACCCTTTTCTCACTGGCCTCCTACTTGAGCTAATAATTACCCCAAATATTAAAGGAGGTCTGTAACTGTAGAACTGACCAGGGAGGGGGAAAGATTCGTACTATTTTTCCCCATGTCATTCCATTTGTCTACACATATTTACACAGTTCTGTACCATAATCTAAAAGACCATAACTCAGTGGCATGGCATGTGGCTTGCATAGAGTTTTTGCTAGGTTTAGTCTTCTGGTTTTAAAAGAATGTGATAGGAGGTGATGCGACAGACTTCTTTGTGATACTCTGGAAAGCCACAACCAGAATAGACAAAAACGCATGCAACACACATATAAGTTGACCCAGCATAAGACACATTCTTATATTATATTTCTCACCTCTAATAGTTGCAATATAATACAACCTTAATGTACATAGAGCTGAGAATTAAGTTGACTTCTCATGTTATGTATTTGCAATATGCTATTTGTTTAAAGGACTTTAAGCAGTAATGGGCATGACAAGATCAGATTATCAATGTGAGAAGCTAATACAAAACAGCCCCAGAGTACAGCAATAATTACATGACTGGGTTTTATGGAGTAATGTAATGCAACCAGTAATTTAAATCCAGAACGGAATTCCCCTTTCCACCCCCCACTTCATTTTATTCTCCACTGTCTTTACTGTCCTATTGCCTTTGTGAACAGAAGGAGTGATTATTATTGACAATTTATATGGCATTTCGATGTCAATAGCATTTTGAGGGGAAAGCTTCTTTCAAAAGATTCTGTGCTGCTATAAAGCAAGTTTAACTGCTTCAGTATGCCAAATGCATATCATGCTGTGAGCCATCACAGCAGTACACTAGTATTGATTTAGATAGAGACCAGAGGACTGGCAAAGATAGACAAGGCACAGTATGCTTTCTAATGCTTATGCATTATTTATCTTTTGTAGTTTCATCTAAAGTTAGTGCACATATAGATTTTTAAAATGTCAGAATTCATATTCTATAGGTAGTATAGCTATAGCAAATAAGATACAGGCATCATACAACTTGCCTGAAAAACAGTTCTGAATGTTACCTTGGGTTTTTCTTGAGTAATGTTTTTTTAGAAGAAGCTAGTGTCCTACTGTAAAACCCAACCAAAACAGAACAAGATTTTTTTTATCATCATCATCATCATCATCACCACTAGTAGTCATCATTGTTGACATAGTAGCAGTACTAAATAATTGAAGCTGGTAGAGTTAAGGAAAGGGTGGGGGAAGAGGTAAAGACAAGAGGAAAATGAATTCAAGCTAAAATTACTGGAAAAATCATGCCCCCCAAACAGTATTCTATTTTTAAAATGAGAAGAAATCTATCTTCAGATTTAAAAAAATGAATAAATGAGCAGTTAGAGGGAGTAAACCTGGCTACTTCTCTGACAGGGAAATGCACATTTTCTGGTAAACAATATAGGTGAGCATGAAACTAAGGACTTTATCAGACCACCGCCCATTAATGTTCTTTTGCTGGCATATTTTGCTGCATTTTTATGCCAGCAAACCCCACTACCACCAGACCTACCACTAGCAGCATCAATGAGGCAGCCCAACAGTAACAGAGCATGAATGGAGCTCTGTTTATTTCTGGGGTTGAGAATTAGCTGATTCTTGCAAGAAGACATGAGCACAGCAAATTAAAAAAAAATAAGCAAGATAAACAAATAAAATGTACACAAAATCACAAAAACACACTTAAATCGTCCCAAGTAAACTGGGGGGGGGGAGTCATAAAAAGAGCATCCCCTACCTGACTGTCTCAATCTCACCTGAAAGTGTTCTGCCAATTGATGCTGTATTCACTGAGCACAATGGTGAGGAGTTTCAAACACCGGCAATGCCAGCAAAAAAGCACCACAGGAGATCAATTGATGGCTTGGCCTGTCAATAAAAAGGAATGGGTTTTGGACAATATATGATCGCAAAAGGTATGTGCGCCCTTTTACGATCATTAGGCGTCATTATGATGCCATATTTACCTGGTCTGATAAAGTCCTAACTGTATTCTGCTGCCCTACAGAGATGCGGCATGTTCACCTTCAAGTAGGTAACCATCCATGTTATAGGTAGTAAGCCAGCTTTGCCTCCACCAAAAGTTGTGTTCACATTCAATGCTTAATTTTTCATCATAGAAGTTCAGTGTGGCCATGTACAAAGTGAAAGGGGAGCATCTAGACAGATCACCAAATTTTCAAATTACACATATATAGGTTTTTGTGGTTTTTTTCCGGGCTATGAGGCTGTGTCCTGGAAGAGTTTATTCCTGATGTTTTGCCTGCATCTGTGATTGGTATCTTCAGAGAATGGTGGTGTAGAGGGTGTGTGGGGTTTATATACTGTGAGTCCCTTTTGGAGAAGATATGTACCTTTGTGTATTTGAATGGCTAGTTTCTGAGTTCCTGGGGGGAGATATGCAAGGAGGATTAGTGTCTATTTAGCTAATGGTCCATTGTCTGCTGGGAATCCCCCTGACCCTGAGTGGAGTTCATCTGCATGTGCTGAGTTTTGATTGTGGTGTTTTTCATGACTGGTAGCCAAATTTTGTTTACTTTTAGGGTTTTCTCCTTCCTGTTGAAGTTGTCCAGGTGTCTGTGAATTTCAATAGCTTCCCTGTGCATTTTGACATGATAGATGTTAGCCTGGTGCATAGGGATCACTAGATGCAGTGTGCAAACACGAATCAAGGAACATGAGAGACACTGCAGACTGGGCCAGCCAGAAAAATCAGCAGTAGCAGAACACGTGATAAACCAACCTGGACACAAAATGTTATTTGAAACACCAAAATTTTGGACAAGGCCAACACCTATCATGTCAGAATGCACAGGGAAGCTATTGAAATTCATAAACACCTGGAAAACTTCAATAGGAAAGAAGAAACCCTAAAAGTTAAAAAAATTGGCCACCAGTCATGAAAAACACCAAAATCAAAACTCAACACTTGCAAATGAACTCCACCCAGGGACAGGGGGTTCCTAGCAGACAATGGACCATGAGCCAAAAAGACACTAATCCCCCTTGCATATCTCCCCCCAGGAACTAGCCATCCAAATACACAAAAGTACAGATCTTCTCCAAAAGGGACTCACAGTCTATAAACCCCACACACACCCTATGCCACCCTTCTCTGAAGATGCCAGTCTGTATAGTTTTTTTCATCATGGCCTATAGGTTGGGGGGCTTGAAACAGCCATTGGGGTCTGCTTACCACCTCTGGGTTGTACTTTGCCACCTAAATTTATATCCTAGCTGTCTATGATAAACTATAGTTTAGAAATAAAAATATGTACCATAAGTCTCTGTGTGTAACAGAGAGTGAGTGTAATGGGGTGGGGGAGGAATACCATCAAATGCAAGAACATTAGAAAAAAGGGAGAACCTCTGAATTTCTGGATTTACCATTTTAAAACCTCATGCTCAGCCCAGGAGATAACAAATAGCATCAGTCATCCACTCTGCAATATTTCATCCTCTCTGTTTATATCTGCCACCCTGAGTATAGCTTTCTTTTATTCAGAGCAATTGAAGCAGGTGGAAGCTGGAACATCATGCCATAATATTCAAATATTTCTGTTTTGTTAGTCAAAACAGTTAGAGTGGCTTCGGCTTTGGCAAGTTGTTGCCACTCCCATACAAGAAGAGAGGCAGAAGGAGATTGTACCTTTCCTTTTGAATAGAGTGCAATGAAGCAAACATTTTCCATCACATTTTTTTTCCTTAAGAAGGGAAACTGTTCAAGAAACATCCAATTATATATGTTCCACATCAACCTTTAAAGTCTTAAAATATTAAAATATTGTTAATGCATGAACAGAGAAAGTGATGCCTACTTTTCACTTTAGAGAATATAGATAAAAGGCAGGCATAGAGCGGGGTTTTTTCTCTCTCTTGGACCCCCTTCAGCCAGCTGCTTGTGCGTTCCAGACACTGTTTCATCTCAACTGGAGGTGACGATTCATTTGTTAAAGAAAAGAGGTTAAGAGGTACTAAATAAAGTTGACAGATAGTTTCATAACATAAACTATTCTGAAAAAGAAATATGCAGATGACAAAGATGATGACACTGTTTACAGTTACACTATTTAAAATGTATTAATTAAACTCAGAGCCAAACTACAAAAGGGAGAGGTTCTTTGAAGCCCAAGTTTTGAATTCCACAGGAAGCTTTGAAGTTTCTTAGCTGCCTTTGTTTCTCACTCATAATACATGAGGACACTATGAAACAGCAAAGCTTTAACTTTCAAGAGGCCATTATCTATTGGTTCCACCATTAATGAGAAACCAAATTTCAAGCTGAAGAGCAAGAGAAAGAGTTATGTACCATTTGAAACACAAGCAGGACTCTGATTATCTAGCAAACTTCATTTTCACTAGAGGCTATTTTCAGATATGTGATTTTATTACAAGGACTAGCAGTGTTGCATGAGTTGGTGTTCCTGACTGCCCCACAAAATCTTCCCTTTCCCAGTTTCAGATGGATGAAGTTTATGAGGGGAAATTCACATGTAAACAAGTAGAGGAATCAAAACCAGTGTAAAAATTCCCAGAGAAAGCACAAAGAGACAACTAGAACAGTTTGTACATTTCTTCTATTTCATCTATTTTTCAAGAGATAATTCTCATTTTTGCTCTTTCAAGAAAACTAGCCAAAAAAGCTACATGCAGCAGGTAGCTAAAACATAACTTAAGTTCACGTATTTTTCCATTCCAGTGTCATCCATATTATTGTTTTTGTGGCCTAATTTTTCTTAAAAAGAGATCCATGCATTTAATATAGTCATTCATTATATTTATTTAACATTCTTGTTGACTTTTTCACTTTAAAGTGAAGTATAACTCTGAAAAGGAAACTGAAATATAAATGGACCTTTACAGGAGATTACATATGTGGGGGGATGCGCCAAAAACCGTGTTCCCAGCTGAGTCAAAATGTCACTACTGAACAGAAAGGGTGACCTTAACAGATGCCCACGTCCTTCAGCTGTTCCGGGGGCGTAGTGCTGCCACAGACAAGGCTTCCTTTGCATTGATGGGGACAAACCACTAATAAAAAGGGATGCCTTACTGACACTCAGACTATGCCCCGGAACACTGGAGGACAATGTTATCTGATGATCCCGCCCCTTCCTGTTCTCCAAGTGATCTTTTGACATGGTTTTTGCTGCATCTGATAATCTCCACAGACACACAGTGAAACCATAAAGAAAAAAGATAATAGAAAGGGACAGAAAGAGAGACTGAGAGAGAAACAGGGTGAGAACCGTGTTTTCACATTTTGGAGAACGCTGCCACTAAATACATATAGCTCAGGTACTTTGGACAATGACAGCCTGTGGAAAAGTAAAGCTATGTGTTTAAACTAAGTACTATACTGGAATCTCTAGATTCATTATTATAGAAAAGAGCTTTAACAGCACTATCATGTTGGGGCAGGTAGCAATTTGAAGCATTAGAATCCCAGCAAGTGCCCAAATGGAAGAGATTCCTTTAGTCATTTGTAATGGTGATGGCAAGTTAACAGTATTTTTGAAGTTTCTGGGGGGTGGTTTACACGGGCAAATATTCCCCTAAATATACCGCTAAGATAGCTCATAGTTCCCACGGATCGCAGCACAGAATCGCCTCATTCAGAAGGGGGGAAGGTAAAACACCCAAATATAGCGTGGCAGGGCATGTCGCTATTTTTGCCGGTATATTTGCAATGTAGTGCTTTATTTGCAGTGTAAACTAGCATTCCGCTAAGGGTTAAAGCAGAGCTGCATTGTGATTGGTTGATGATGCAGGGGTGGGCTCAAAAGAGGGGCAGGGAGGAAGGAAAGACTGTAGCGTTTAGAGGAAACTTGCAAAAATCCTGTCTGCTATTTTGCAAGCCAGTTTTCAAACAAAAAGGATTCCCAGCTATTTTCATTCAGGGAGCATTCCTTCTCACCTTCTCTGCTGTTTCAAAAGTATGTAAAACTTTTTTCCTGTGCATGGGGGAGGGAGAGAAACGATTTCACGAAGGGCTGTAGCAAGCTGAACTGCTCTTCCCCCCCCCCCTCTCTCTGGCTTTCCTGTATTTGGAAGGAAATGCTGTTTCAAGCAAGGAATAAAACTTTCTAAGCTGTTCAGCACGGAGTTGGGGCCAGGGCAGGCATTCCTATGGCATTCCTTTCCCTCTCCAATGCTTGGCCATGCCCCCACCACATTTGGCTGTGGGAACGCCACAAAATATAGCTGTGTAAACAATTACCGTATAAACTACCCACCACTGATGCGTGAAAGCACTACAGCGCAACTTAACGCAATAAAACCTTCCATGTAAACCAGCCCTGGGAGATCCTAATAATCAGTGAAGATGCACCTAACTGCTGTGTTTAACTGTCCCATTGTAAAGAAGTACAGTGGGGGCTCCTTGGGAGCTCAACTGGCCCTAACACTGACCTCGTTTGGAACCAAGTTTGACTCTTCACCCACACTTTTGAGGCCAGTGACCGTAACCTCTGGGTTGTGGATTTCTGCATATTGTTTTAAATTGCTTTTAAATTATTCAATGTTGTTTTATTGCCTGAGATCACTGGATAATATTGTAATAAATAAAGTATGGCTAAGGATCCTGATTTTTCCTATTTGTTGTCTTCTTAATTTTGTTTGGATTTTTATCCTCCTTATGATTTTATACCATATATGCATTGGGTAACCTCATATTGCTTCCAGTATGGAACAAAGTCAGATAGGAGTCAACATTGCTTATATATTCTAGTTGCAAATATTGATATTTCATTTCTCTAATAGGCAGTATTTCTGCTTCATGGAAGGATATGTTGCAATCAAACTGGTTTAAAATGGTGAAGGGGAAATTTGCTCAGTTTGAGGTTCAAGAATGCAGGTATGGTGAATTGAAGACAGCAGTGTATTTAATGCCATAGTGCTGGTCAAGGTGTTAGCAAAACAGTTGAGCAATCTGGTTCTGAAGAAAATATATACCATACAATTTATAGCAGCTTTGGAAAGTTTGCCTAGCAACAGCATTAAACATATAGCAAAACATAGGAGAATACTGAGATACATTATCCAATCAAGAAGCAGCAGTCATGAAGCCCTAATTACCAAGCAAGCAAATATTTAATTTGCTTCTCCTTGAGATTCATAAGAGCTTAACAACTCTGCAGCCTCTATAGTTTTCCTTGATTTAGGATACCTTTTCTTTAGCATTGTTCTACCTTGTTTTGACACTATGGTCTTCCTCTGGCCTTCAAAAACAACCTCCAATATAACGCAAACACTTATTTCTGCAGTTTTGTCCTGCTGAAAAATGCTGAATGGATCCCCAACTCTCCGTCTCTGTTATGCTCAAACAGCCCTATTAAGCCCTTGTAAAGCACCATAGTGCTTGTAAAGGCAAGAACAGGCTAAAACAGTGTAAATGCAATGTCAAGATAAATAACAGTGGTACAAGAGAAAGTTTTTTTTGTTAACTGCCATCAAGTCAACTTTGACTTATGTTAATCTTATGAATGGCAGACCTCAGAGTCACCCTATCCTCAACAGCTCTGCTCAGGTCTTGCAGACTCAGGGCTGTGGTTTCCTTGATTGAGTCTATCCATCTGGAATGCGGCCTTTCTCTTTTCCTACTGCCTTCTACCTTACCAAGTATTATTGTCTTTTCTAATGAGTCATGTTTTTTTCATGACATGGCCAAAGTACGACAGTCTCAGTTTAGTCATCTTGGTTTCTAGGTCTTCACTTCTTAGACAGAGGACTACTGACTACAGATGGGCTGCACCTCACGAAGATTGGGAAGAATGTCTTTGGTAGTAGGACTGCAAGCCTGACTGAGAGGTTCACACTAAATCATTGGGGGTGCGGGGAGAGATGATAGCTCAAATGTCAGTCCAAAGGCAAGCTCTAAACACAAGGATCTGAATTCTAGAGAAAAAGCTGAGGGAGAGAAAGAGATCCACAGAAAAACTGACAGTAAATTAAAAGGTGAGAACAAACAAAGCTTCAAATGTCTATACCCCAGTGCACAGAGTTTGGAAATCAAACAATGTGAGCTTGAAATCCTACTGCAGGAAGGTAAATATGACTTCATAGGCATAACTGGTGGGATGACTCCCATGATTGGAATATTACAATTGAAGGGTATAACCTATTCACAAAGATAGATGTGACAGAAAAGAAGGGATATTAACATTATGGATATCAGACCAGGCAAATATGGCATCATAAGGATGCAGAATGATTGCGAAAGGGTGTGCATACCAGACGATGTCGCACTTTCATGATCATGTATTGTGAAAAACCCGTTCCTTTTTATTGATTGGCTTTTTCTTCGCAAACGAAGATTCAGGAAGGACTCATCCCACGCTTTCTGCAAGCGCGCTGATGACTAAAAAGGCCAATCTCAGATAAACAAGTCCGGTTGCAGAAAGCACAGCAGAAGGTCTCCTTGGGTGATGTTTCTGGGTTGTGATTCTTTCTGCGTTGTCATTTATCTTCAAGACTTGTTTGGCGTGAGTTCTCAAATAAGGCTGCAGCATTGTGGATAGTGCGTTTCCATGCCTCCCGATGTGAGGCCAGGGCGGACCACTGTTGGTGATCAATTTGGCCGAGCCTGAGATGTTGTTTCAGGGAGTCCTTGTATTGTTTTTTTGGAGCGCCCCTCTTATGCTGACCTGTGGCGAGTTCACCATAGAATACTATTTTTGGGAGGTGATGGTCCTCCATTGACAGCCCAAGCCATCAATTGATCTCCCGTGGCAATCTGAATCCTCGCACCATTGTACTCATGTGTATGCAGCATCAATGGGCAAACACTTCCAGGTGAGGTCACGACTGCCAGGTAAGGGATGCTCTCTTTATGACCCACCTTCCCCAGTGTAGGTGAGACATTAAAAGTGTGTTTTACTGCTTTGCTGTAGTTTTTGTGTCTTTATTTTGTTTTTATGTTTGAATTTCCTGCACTAGTGTCTTCTCGTGAGAATTTGTGAGATTTCAACCCTAGAAGCATACGGAGCTCCATTTGTGCTCCGTTACTGCTGGGGAAGCCTCATTGATGCTGCTCAAGGTAAATTGGGGGGGTCTTTTGACAGCATAAAAATGACACAATTTATGCCAGCAAAAGAACATTAAGGGGGGTGTCTAATAAAGTCCTATATGTCAAAGACAAATTCAGTTGTACAGAAATGATCAGAGTGAACCAGAGTAGACCAGTTGAGAGCATTTGGGGGAAAATAAATAGAGAAATATATAAATTCAGCATCATAGTAGGAGTTTACTACAGGCCATCAAACCAAGAAGAGCTGGTGGTTTTCAAAAACAAATCGCAAAAATCTCTAAGATGTAAGAATTAGTAGTTATGGAGGACTTCAATTATCCTGATATCTGCTGGGACACTAAATCTGCTAAGCATGGGCTTTCCAACAAATTCCTGATGTACCTTGCAGATAATTTCTTATTTCAAAAGGTAGAGGAAGGAATAAGGGGATTGGCAACCCTGGACGTGATCCTGACCAATAGGGAAGAGTTAGTCACTGGAATCAAAGTAGTCAATACTTTAGGGGGAAGTGACCATGTAATGCTAAAATTTGCAATTGTGGGACAGGGCAAAGAAGAATATAGACAAACATGGATTTCAGGAAAGCTGATTTTAACAAGTTCAAGGAATTACTGGGTGGAATCCCATAGCTAGACGTTCTAAAGGGAAAAGACACCCAGCAAGCGTGGGAGTTCTTGAGGAATGAGTTGCCAAAAACACAATCACAAGCAATCCCATGGGGAAAAAAATGGCAAACATCTGAAAAGCCAATGTAGCTGCACAGCAAACTCAAGGAGGAAGTGAAAAGAAAAAGTAGTATATACAGTATACAGAATGGAAGGAAGGACAAATCATTAGGAAAAAGTACAGATGTGCTCTTGCAGGAACAGTATAACAAAAGCTATAGCTCAAAAGGAGCTGAAACTGGCTCGGCAAGCAAAGAACAACAAAAAGGACTTTTCAGATACATTCGAGGCAAGAGAATGACCAAGGAGACATTGGGGCCACTGTACAATAAGGATAACAAAATGCTTACAGATCACAATGAAAAGACAGACCTACTCAATACCTATTTTGCTTCCCCCCCCAAAAAATAGAACTGTATACTTCCATGCAGCAGCAGAGACTTTGGCAAGAGATCTCGATCAAAAATCAAGATTGATATGGATTTAGTCAGGAATCACCTAGCTAACCCAAGCAAGTTCACATCTGCAGGGCCAGACAAACTGTGTCCAAAGTACTGAAGGAAATTGATGATGTACTCTCTTAACCCGTTGCCATCATTTCTGAGAAATCTTGGAGAATAGATGAGGTGTCAAACAACTGGAAAAAGGCAAACATTGTCCCATTCTTCAAAAAAGGCAGAGGAGGATCCAGGAAACTAAAGATGGGTCAGCCTAACCTCAATACCAGGGGGGAAAAAAATATTAGAACAGATTATACAGGATTCTGTCTGCAAGTATCTTGATGACAATGCAGTTATCAATAGGAGCCAAAATAGGTTTATACCAGGAAAAGCATTAGAACATATTATACAGGAGTTTGTCTGCAAGTAGCTTGATGACAATGCAATAATCAGTAGGAGCCAACATGGGTTTGGCAAGAACAAATCCTTCCAAACTGATATTACAGCTTTTTTTAAATCAGGTCACTGGTTTAGTAGATGGTGGGAATGCTACTGATGTGATTATCTGGATTTCAGCAAAGTAGTTGATAAGGTCCTCCATAATAGTTTGATTAGCAAACTGATTAAATGTTGAATAGTTGAGAACACTGACAGATGGATACATAACGGTTGGAAAACCATACTCAAAGATCATCATCATCAATGGCTATACTTCAAACTGGAAGGAGGTCTCAAGTGGAATGCCTCAGGGTTCTATCCTAGGGCTATTACTCATCAACATTTTTATCAATGACTTAGATGACAGGATGGAGGGTGAGGTGGCTAATACATTGGAAGATAGGAACAGGACCTAGAAAAACTAGAAATTAATAACATGAAATACAACATACACAAACACAAAATTCTACATTTAGGCCATAAAAACCAAATGCACAGGTATAGGATGGGGAATACGGAGATTTTCAGACCTGCCAAAATGCCCGTTTGCCGCTTCGGACGGCTCAGCACCATATTTCAATCACGGAGGTTGCCCGAGATTGAAATATGGCGCTGAGTCGTCCGAAGCTTCACGGAAGTGACACGGACGGTTTCGCAAGAGGCACAGCGTCGTCCGAAGTAGACCTTTGCCGCGCAGCAGTGTCGGGAGGCTGCTCGTGCGGCAAACAGGCATTTTGGCAGGTCTGAAAATCTCCTACATGTGTTACTTGAAATCCTGGAGGGGGAGCCAGGATTTCTAACACACTAATATTAAGATGGGGAATTAATACACTCAACTGGGCAATGCGAGAAGTGGGTAATGGCAGGACCTTTTAGACCTATATATACCAGTACTAAGGAGGAGACTCTAAGCCAAAAGGTACAATTAAATGATCTTTATTGGAAAATGATATCACAGCACTCAGGCAAACACTCAGGCTTCAAGCACTCATGCAAGGCTAACGAAAATAGCAGGAAGGATTTGGATAGAGGAATAGAGTGAGGGGATGATGGGTGATATAACACCTGTTCTGTGGAGCAGAGATTCCTGCAGCAGAGGCTCAGAGTTGTATTTGGAGGGTCTAGCATCAAACTGACAGCATGAATGTAGAAGGATGGACTGCAGACAATTTGGTGGTGTTTTAGGGTGATATTTATATGAAATAGTTCCCCTTACAGTAATAGGAGTTGTGGGTGAAATACAATGGTCCTCGGAGGTTCTTACGCTAGAACAAAGGGTACTCCAGAAGAATGATTATCATTAATGATTGATACTTTGGAATTGAATAAGAAACAAGCAAGGTCTATTGTTGGAGGGGAAAGGAGAGGAAAATCCCATTTACAAGTGAAAATGCTGCCATCCATGTGATAGACTGGCCCTTTCTCTTCCTCTAGGAAGGGAAGGCTCCCAGCCTTTTTGTACAATCTGAAGACACACTTCCCCAGGATTCCTCTAATCTAAAAGTCCCTGGAGATCGAATCTCCGGTTGTCTGCCACCACCCACTGTTAGAAAGTTCTTGAATCCCAGTCAGTGGGAACTGGGACAACTCTCTGGCTAACAGTTAATCATTTACTCTGTTGGGGATTCCTACCCCCCCCCCTTCTCTTATCCCCCAGGGAAGAGACAAGATAGCTGACCAAAAGAAGGTGCGTGAGACAAGCTTGTATAGAAAGAAAGTAGACTTTATTTTAGTTCCAAATGCTTAAGGCTAGCATGGAGGGAAATCACGCCTCCAGGATTTCAGCTTAGGTTTAGAAAGAATACATTCAGTCATAGTACCAAAATTAAATCATAAAAAATAATGCAAACTAGCTAGACTTGTTCCCTAAGCTAAGATAATCATAACTTACAATTCTGATGTCCATGCAATCAGTTCATTTCCCAGTTGGGATGGCTAAGCCAGGCTCATCCTAGCTGGCCTGGCTGGCTCTGGAGATGGAAGTTCAGAGTCCTTTTGAATGGAAGTCTTGCCTTAGACTTCAGATATCATTTAGGCCCCTTTGATGTTATTAGGCCCATGAGGGAGGTCAGCTTCCCCCAATCTCCATTATCACAGTCTAGCATCTTTCTACAAAGGTATGTGTCTCTCCATCTGGCCCCAGCCATGTGGCTCAAGCATGTGGCCCAGAACAAAGGGATTCAGAAAACTTAAAAGTCTTTGTGGTCAGATTTGATTGGTTTTGCATTGCCAAATCTGATTGGCTCTCCAGCCAGGTGATGTGATGTCATGTTTAGGAAATGAGGGTGCACCCTCTCTACAATACTGTTGCTATGGAAAGCAAAGAGTAGAATTTTCCAGTTGCTGTGACCTATAGATTTTGTAGATGATGGCTGGTCATTCCATCATGACAAAAGCCATAAGGGTCTCTGCTATTTCTGAGTGGATTAGTGACTGACTTACTTCCAGGTGTTGAGCCTTACTTGAGAGTGTTTGGTTTGTTTGGGAATTTCCACAGGCCTTTCCTTTGGTGCATACATGAATCCCACCCTGGTATTAGGGGGTCCCCGGTATACCTGTAAACACATGGATGGCCACCTTAGCCAAATTATTAAATATAGCCAATTATCTGATATTCCAATATGGGGGTTGTCAGGGTATGTAACACGTGGCTTATCAGTACTACTTGTGAAAAGGACCTTGGGATTATTGTTGATCATAAGTTGAACATGAGCCATTAGCCTGCATTAATAGAAGCATAGTTTCTAACTCTAGGGAAATAATAGTCCCACTATGTTCTGCCCTGATCAATCCTCATCTGGAGTACTGCGTTCAGGTCTGGGCACCTCATTTTAAGAAGCATATAGACAAGTTGGAGCTGGTTCAGACAAAGGCAACGAGGATGATAAGGGGTATGGAAAACGAAACATATGAGGAGAGGTTGGAGGAGCTGGGCATGTTGAGCTTGATGAAGAGAAAACTGAGGGGTGACATGATTGCACTCTTTAAATATCTCAAAGGCTGTCACAAAGAGGTGGGGGGCAGCCTGTTATCTGCTGGCCCTGAAGGTAGGACCAGGTCTAATCTAATGGTTTGAAGTTACAAAAGAGCAGATTTCAACTGAAAATAAGAACTTTTTGTCAGTAAGAGCATTTTGACAACAGAACCAATTGCCCAGAGAGATGGTGGAGTTTCCTTCTCTGGACATCTTCAAACAGAGGCTGGATGGCTACTTGCTTTAATTGAAGATCTTCCATTGAGCAGGGGATTGGACTCAAAGGCCCATGAGGCCCCTTCCAGCTCTATGATTCTCTGAATATCCATGATAAGATGGTCATGTAAACATGTAGGTCATCAAGGTTTCAAGCCCCACCCAGACCTTGTATGAACATAGTCCAGTGTAACAAACTTTAGGTTACTTTTTAATATAAATAACAGAAAAAAACATGAACAAGGAACTCAATATATTTGCAGTAATTCTTAAAGAGGATCAATTAATTGGCAAAGTAGTGTTAAAAATTTTCATAAAATGATTCCCTCTGCTTCCTCTTGAAATTATGTTAAATGAAACAACATGAGATTTTCAACCAAAACATGACAGCAAGTTAGGCAGATTTAATTCTCAAGCATATTTCATGTAGAAAGAGAGAGAGAGAGAGAGAGAGAAAGAAAGAAAGAAAGAAAGAAAGCTAGCTAGCTGTATGGGGCAAACAAAACTGTTTTTTATTTGTTTAAAAAGTATTTGAAGGGGTGTCACATTGAGGATGGCGCAGGCTTGTTTTCTGCTGCTCCAGAGGCTGGAACACGGAGCAATGGATGCAAGCTCCAGGAACAGAGATTCCACCTCAACATTAGGAGGAACTTTTTGACAGTCAGAGCTGTTTGGCAGTGGAACACACTCCCTCGGAGCGTGGTGGGGTCTCCTTCCTTGGAGGTCTTTAAACAGAGGCTGGATGGCCATTTGTCGGGGATGCTTTGATCGTGATTTCCAGCGTGGCAGAGGGTTGGACTGGATGGCCCTCGTGGTCTCTTCCAACTCTGCAATTCTATGATTCTATGATTCTAACCCTACAGAAATTTGAGGTAGCAGACTCCTGGTTCTACAAAAGATTCCAGAGCCACTATGCTTCTAGCAAAGTTATAAAATTCAGTCTTCTTGTAGATTTAGTTCCTTCAACATCAGATTCAAACATTTTAGAGGCTCAAGTTCAACATGGATTTGGTTAGTCAATCCGAGATATCAGAAGAGGTTCCAGTTTAAAACATGGCTTACAGCAAATATTCTGCTTTCTTGTAGACATTTGTCTTATAAGCAATTCTTATTATCATCCTTGAGTCCAATACCATTTAAGTTTAATACCATTCATTTTGTCGTTGTCGTCATCATCATCATCATCCTTGATGTTTTAGCAAATACAGTAGTTCTATCTGGTGTCTGTTTATTTACTGGCAAAATGCTCTTATATGGCCAGTGGTATGGGGGATCTAGTGTTAATTCTGTACTTGACACTGAATTTATTTTGATTCAGTGAGTAGAATTTTAAAATATCAGTCCACCATTGGAATACTGTCAGTCATCAAAATGGATCCCCTCTCCCCCTGAAACCCTTCACACAAGAGCAGATTATAGGAGGATGGGAAGGAGAAGCTGCTATCAGTAGAAATCTGCTCACCCAAAGTTGAATTGAAACTTGTGACAACAAATGTTCTTTGAATCTTAGTGGCACTGAGTACTACTAAGAGACTAACATGTATCAGAAGAAGGAATTGCAAGTAGGAGGAAAGCATGGAATAGGATGGCATTTTTCACACAACTGGGAATTCCAATTTTGTTGGTACCTACTGTTCTCCTACTAGCTGCTACTTGGTACAAAGGCAAGTTGTTAGTTTGGAAAAGCAAGTATTTAACACTGTGCCATTGACAACAAGCTAACACTTAGTGCAGGGCTGTATTTCTCTGATCTTTCCCGCTGCTATTTTGCAAGTCTGTGAATCTTGAAAATGCAGGATTTCAAGTCCTTTCAGTCATGGAGGATCTATTCCCCCCATCAAACCCCTCCTCTGCTTGGTCTCTGCTTGGGAGGCCACACCCCCACACCTTTGCCATGTCTGGACCATAAAGTGAAATAGTAAACAAAGGAACGGAATCCCCCATACATTGTGTAAACTGACTGGCACTGCTGCGAAAAAGCGCTAAAGCGCAATTTGCCACAATAAAATCTGCCATGTAAATGCAACCCAGAATTGCAGCCCAGGTAAAGACTGGTACTTCCTTTGTTCATCTCTACTGCATCATTTTCAAAGATCAATCTTTGAAACTGGAACTGGAATTCTTTATATTTTTGTATTAGATTGAATATAAAACATTGATTATAAAATGTCTCAGTTGGTAAGTTATCATCATTTCCCACTTTCCTACCCCCACTGCTCTTTTTTGTTTAAATGAAGCTCATAGAGGAATAAACATTAAAAAAAATCCAATACGTATATTACAGTGATAGAGTAGTATGCCTCCTTGTAAATTGACATGTAAAAATACATTTGGTATCATAAACAAATAGACAAGTTGCCCATCTTCAACAAACAGATTTTCATGCATAAGCTAATTCAAAAGCACAAAAGCTTATATTTAAATTCTTCTTAATGTCTACCTGAATAAAGATAGCGAGGAGGCAAAAAAGGTAACGTTACTCATGCATGAAGTGAGAGAATGAATATAGACATTTGTCTCTCTTTGTCTCTGAAGAAAAACTATTGACAAGAGATTTCCCCCATCTGCATATGCAGCTGTCACGTCAGATTAGCTCATCAGGTAATGGAAATTTGGCCTCTGATCCAGAAAAGGTCCCTTTGCACAGAAGAATTGAGACTGTTTCAAAGAGATTGTATTATCTTAGACAGCAGGATTAAATTAATATGGGAATGACTGCTACTGGAGGAACTTTTTTGTTAAATATTTCCTAATGGTTATTATGCAAAGCATCCACTTCTCATAAGTGATCTTATGTGACATTTGCTCAGTGCTTTTTGACCTTCTTCAGAAAGTATGGAAAAACAATATAAAGTACAATATACCTGAGGGAGAAAAATACAGACAGCAGAAGGTATTACAAAAATACTTTGTACAATGCCAGTTTTTATTCAAATATGTTGGTAAGCAACAGTTGTCCAATGTTACTCAGGCTATTAGAGGTCAAACAAGAGAGGAATGGGGCTTCAAGTATACTAATAATATTTCACTGTCTGGCCTAAACATCATGTTCTAGATGGAATGTCATGCCCTTCAACTGTCCCAGTTTGACAAGCACTGTCCCAATTAATTCTCTGTTGTCCCACTTTTTCAGCTCCTTTTCAAATGTCTGCATTTCTCTCTCTCTTCTTCCCACTTTCCCCATTTGTCCTCAGCTTACTTCCATTGCTGGAAACTGGTTCAAAGTGCAAAAGCAGTTTGCACCCCATTAACTCAGCAAGGGAAAAAGGAGCAGCAGGGGTAGAATCCTGCCCTTCCCAGTGGGCGCAGGAAAAACAAACTGAAGCAGCCTCTGCTAGCTTGTGTGTTCTTTCTCATTTATAACTTTTCCCATCTTAGCCATACTCTGATGCTCTTTGGTCACACATGTCTAAGTTTTCACCTGTGAAATGTTAGAAGGTATGGGTTATATAAAGGGTCTCACACAGAGATCTGTCTTCTCTGTTCAAGTGAATGAGAAAGTTATCCCAAAAACTATATCCACAGGACATACAAACCCCAGTCCCTAATTTTAATTTTCCCCCAAAATAAGCCAATATGTGAATCTGATCTATGTGAGGGGAGAGAGAGAGAGAGAGCCAGCTAGCCAGCCACTGGAACTCTCTCTCTGGCTTTTCTTCGCAAACGAAGATTCAGGAAGGACTCATCCCGCGCCTTCTGCAAGCGCGCTGATGACTAAAAAGGCCAATCCGAGATAAACAAGTCCGGTAAAGAATCCCCTAACTCGGTGGTTCTCAAACTTTGGTACTCCAGGTGTTTTGCACTTCAACCAGTAGAACCCATGAGGACTGGCCAAGCTGGCTGGGGCTTCTGGAACTTGAAATGCAAAACACCTGGAAGATCAAAGTTTGAGAAACAGTGCATTCACCCATAGCAAATGAACTGGGTGTTTCATATTAAGAATTCACAAAACCCAAACATTTTATCTGTGGCAATAGATATGCACTTATTATTATATTGATGCATATTAAGCTGTTTCCCTTATATAGTATATAATATTACATTTATATCATATATGTTATCTGAAAATAGAAGTATATTGTCTAGATCAAGGGAAGTAATAGTGCCACTCTATTCTGCTTTGGTCAGACCTCACCTGGATAACTAGGTCCAGTTCTGGGCACCACAATTCCAGAAGGATACAGACATCTGGAACGTGTCCAGAGGAGGATGACCAAAATGGTGAAAGATCTGGAAGCCGTGCCTTATGAGGAGTGGGTTAGGGAGCTGGGTATATTTAGCCTGGAGAAGAGAAGGTTAAGAGGTGACATGATAGCCGTGTATAAATATTTGAAGAGATGCCATACTGAGGATGGAGCAAGCTTGTTTTCTGCTGCTCTGGAGACTAGGACATGGAGCAATGGACTCGAACTACAGGAAAAGAGATTCCACCTAAACATTAGGAAGAACTTCCTGATGGCATGAATTGTTGGAGAATGGAACGCGCTGCCTCAGAGTGTGGTGGAGTCTCCTTCTTCGGAGGTTTTTATGCAGAGGCTAGATGGCCAGCTGTCAGGAATGCTTTGATAGTGTATTTCTGCAGGGTGGGGGGTTGGACTGGATGGCTCTTGTGGTCTCTTCCAACTCTTCCAATGGTTCTATGATTCTATGACAAGATATGCAATATGCAGAAGTATCTTTCATATATGAGATATATTTCTGCATATTACATTATCCATCCTTTGCCAGATTACATATTTGAAAGCATTTTAATTATCACTGAGGGCAAAGGAAACATATGCAATTTCCCCACACTGAATGTATGGAGTTCCTAAGAAATATGTTCCTCTTTCTAAAGAAACTAGCTGATGCTCCCTATCCTGCTGAAACTGTTAGTTATTTTCCTCATCAGTGCTGTATGACAAGACTTACAGTCCAAATGCACTTTTTCTCTCAAACCTAGTTGTGTCAGAATGTGTATCAGAATGCACACCATCACATACCAGGAGTAAAATCACATCTAAGAGTGCATTGAGATGTTAATTTGAGTGTAAATGTCAATGCACTGTGTGTACATCATCAGGCTGTACATTCAAAAGTGCATCTCAATATATACCCCTATCCACATTTTGCCTCACTAGTCAACTGGTTGTGAGTGGATTTATACGAGAAAATGTCATCCTGGAGCCCTTATCAAAGGGGATTCATTCCCTTTACTCAACAATTTCTCCCTTAATGACATTTCACACTCTTTGAAAAATGGCTGAGTGAATTTTCAAAAAGGGAGATACATTTACAGGGGATTAAATTGGTCATAAAATGGACCTCTCCCCACTTTGGCTTAGTGATCAATGACAGTCGGCATAATAAATTTCCATTACTGGTGAGATTTTTGCTTCCCTAGTATGATCAAATGGGAACAGGAATTACTACTGCCATGCAGACTATCAGTATTTGTTGTATCTTGCAATCCAAATCTATTTGTATATGTAAATCTCTTTTAAATCAATGGGATTTCTTTTCAAGTGTGTTTATGATTCCTGGCCTAGAACTCAAAAGTAAAGTGCTGTTATGCAGAATTAGCAGAGCATATGCAGAACTCTATATTCTGTGCAAAACAAAAACAACAACAATGATGATGATAATGATGACGTTTATTTATAATACCCTTTTCACCAAAGGGTGGAACATTTACATATATAATCAAGAACATGGACAATAAAACATAGCACTCTTACCCTAATAGCGTCTCCTCGAATTTTGGGGGAATCATAGCTCAAAAGGAGGTCTATGAGAGGAGGGTAACTTAGAAGATCTTTTCACCTACACATACCAGTACTAACTGTAGAGAGCACTTCAGTTAAAGCTAAACAAAGTATTTCATTAGAATTAATATTAGAGATAAACTATCGTACAAGAACATACACTCTAAGGACTTTTTCAGACAGGACTTACTGCGCAAGAAGACTCCGGAACAGTTACGACACTGTCGCGTGGCAGGGGGTCCGTTTTGGACGACACCGTCCCTCTCTCAGTCTCATCCGTGACTATTCCAGGTATGATTGAAGGCAGCCGCGCTATTTTTTACTCACGGACAACAAAAAGTCCTAAGAACTATACAAGGCTATTGAAGAGAACGGCTGAAGGGTTGGATAGAGAAAAAATTCAGGGGAGGAGGGTGATAGTTACCAGCCTTGGAGAAAGAGGTCTGCACAGCAGAGGGAACTCAGACAGCATCTGAGGGTGACACAGGTGAATCCAGTCTGTTGAGAAAAAGAATGGCCAAGAATCCTTTGCCTACAGATCTTAAATTCCTAGATGATACATACCATGCTAGATGAGCTGCCAGGAACTGGGGGAAGATAGAGAGCAGAACCTTAAATGCCAAAAACAAAAGTTTAAAATGGGCCCAGGTCCAAACTGGTAGCCAGTGAAGGGATCTACAAGGAGAAGAAAGGTGTGAATATTTGGAGATATTTAAACAACCTTGACAGCACTGTTCTGGATTAAAACCAGAGGAAGAAGAAAGCAGGAAGGCAAACCCGCCAGTAGACTATTACAATAATCCAGACATGAGATAACCAAAGCCTGGACAAGCAGATAGGTAGTCTCAGTGGTCAAAAACCTATGGATCCTACGGATATTCAAAAGATGGCAACTGCATGCCTTTGCATTTGCCTAGAAAAAGGGGCGCAGAGACAAACAATCATCCAGCAGGACTCCAATGGTCCTGGCAAATGAGACAGGAACCAATGTGCAAATAAAAATAAATCACCCAGGGAATCCGGATTTGACATCAATGATACCTTAATTCTGCAGTTGGCATAATTTATGTAAATATGCATTATTTTTGGCATAACATATTGTTTTGGAACTTTACATAATTTATTCTGGTTTTGTGAATCATCTGGGGCATTTAGACAGAAGCCCTACTACTATAATCTCTTAAAACTCTGGTTTCTGAGATTTCACCAGACACTGCTTGTACACTTTTCAGCATATTCTACAGCTACAAAAGTAAAATTCTCAAGAAGCTAGGTTCTGCATTTCCCCCCTATAGTCACACAGATTTGAGGCATATACACAGCCTTAATGTATTTATCCTAAATAAATCCAGTTTGTCATACATCCTAGGTGAATTTATCCCAGATAAATATATTACTGAGGCAAGATGTAACTTCTCCCATCATGACCTAAACTGCTCACAGTTTTGAACTAGGGTGGCATAGGACATTGGACTTTTTTCAGATGCGTAAAAAGTGCTGCAGAGGGCTTGGGAGAGGTACGCGCCTGTTTCGTGGCAGGGGGCCAGTTTCTGACGCTGCCATCCCTCTTGTATTACCCTCCATGTTCCTTCCATGTCACATGGAAGGAAAAGGTGCCACTTTTTACTCATGTAAGTTTTTCGTGAATAAAAAGTGGCGCCTTTTCCTTCCATGCGACACAGAAGGAACACGGAGGGTAACCCGAGAGGGATGGCGTCATCAGAAACTGGCCCCCTGCCACAAAACAAGCACGTACCTCTCCCGAGCCCTCTGCAGCACTTTTTACGTGTCTGGAAAAGTCCATTATCACATGAGATTGTAATCGTGCGATTACAATGGGATGGTAGCATGAATGGGCTCCCATTATTGCATGTCATTGTGTTCCCGTGCTTAGGCCATGCTCCACCCATTCATCAGGCACCACTTTTAATTAATAATAATAATAATAATAATAATAACAATAATGGGTGGCTTACAACATTGAAATATACATACAACTCCTCCATCCCACCCATCCCTTAAAATACAATTAAATGATTAAACATTTAAAACACAATAAATACTAAAAATACTCAAAACAGCACAATAAAAAGCTGGATGGGATCGGACTAGTTAAGATGGCCGAGTATCTATTCAGGAAAGGCCTGCCGGAAGAGATCCATCTTAAGAGCTTTTTAAAAGCTATTTAAGGTGGTAATATGACAGATCTCCTCTAGCAGGCCATTCCATAATCTGGGAGCAATAGCTGAAAAGGTCCTCTGGGAGGTCAATGAGAGCCTAGTTTTTAAAGGTTGCAACAGATTCCTCCCAGAGGACTTGAGCGCACGGGAAGGATTATATGGAAGGAGGCGGTCCCAAAGATAGGTCCTCTTTTCCACCTCCCCTTTCCCAATGAGAATACATACTTCAACTTCCAGGGAAATGTGAAGAGGACCAACAGGGCGCTGTTTTAATGAACTGTTGCTGTTGCTTGGTATACTTTTATGTTTGTTTAAATGTTTATTTGTGAAGTTCTTCCATTATGTATTTGATTTTGGTGTGTTTAAGCTAAGTTACGTCTTCTCTTGAGAAAAGCCAAAATCTCATCCATGCAAAATCGAGGGAGTAAGAGAAAATTTTTCTTAAAAGGACATGTGCTGTCATTAGAAGGCAATGCGAAGACAAGTATTACTATAGCATGAGCTGAAATCCCATTCTTAAACCGCTAGTGGTGGTCGTGTGATAATTACTGTAATAATGTCACTATGTTTCTGCTTTGCTCAGTAATGGAATTATATCATTTTTAGATGCTTGTCTGATAAAGTCCATAGTGTAATCCTGCTGTGAGTCATGAATGAGGTGTCAGGCAACAGTTTGGAATAGGCAGCATTCCACAAAAGAATATCTACTGCCTACAATCTACCATCACTACTATACTACCATTGCATTCCACACAGTGGGAGCACACTTCCACAATAAGCTGCCATCAGCATTCAGACCAAAATGCAGTGCCAGCACCATGTTTGCAAGCAAGCACTAACTGTGAAGTTGAAGGCTTTCACAGCCAGCATCCATAGATTTTCTTTGGTTTTTTTCCAGGCTGTGAGGCCATGTTCTGGAAGAGTTTATTTCTTATGTTTCACCTGCATCTGTGGCTGGCATCTTCAGAGAAACCAACTGCTGTGGTCTCTAGATTCCAGAATGCTCAGTTCCTCATTCAAAGAGAAGAACTGGGGAGGAGATGTTCAGGAAGAACATATCTGATACTACCACTGTCTTACAATGGCAGGAAACAATATTTAAAGGGTAAACCACTGAAGTTTAAACTTCAATGTTTTACAGAAGTTTAAACTTTCCATATTTTTAAGCTTTATATAATATTTAGTGTACAAAAAAATTAGCATCAGTGCAGACACTCCCTTTAGAAAAGAAACCCTAGCAAGGAAGCTCCCCTCCGTTTGGTGCAGCCGTAGGAGAGGGAGCCTTATTTGCTGGCAGTGAAGGGTGCAATGAGGCCCTGGACAATGACATGCTGGTCCATGTTCCAGCAACAAGAAGTGAGGGGTGGAGGCAGAGACTATTTAACCCCTGCTGCCCCTCGCTCCTGCCTCTTTGAATCTCGGCAACCCACCCTCCTGCCACTGAAATAGTGTGATAATGGTTGCTTTGGGGCCGGGTAGGAATTTTCCTTCCTTTTCTTGGGAGGGGAGTTGTCTATCCCACACTATGGAAACGGCATATGGGAAAATTAGCTTTGGTGGTGCCTAATATAGGTCAAATTCCATACCCTCGGCAGGAAAGGGGGAGGCGTCACTTTTGGTGTGCACCTTGGCACTGATTTTGGTGAAGGTAGAATCTGGAATGGCCTACTATAGGTCGTGTGACTTAGGGAAGTGAAGGAGACTCACCTTGGGGTTGGCCTGAAGGATAATCCCTCACCTTAATCCATGTGGCTTGGGTGAGGGACTTTTGGGTTGACCTTCCAGATGTGGGCTGGCTGGAGAGCAACTTCATTTCTTTGAGTTCCTCTCCAGGGCTCAGGTGTTTGCCCAGGGAAGCTGGGGAGTATCAGTCTCGGATAGATGATCTGCCCCAGCTGCTCACACACTAGGTTGCCTCCTGAGGATATTAAATAGGTAGGGGTAAATAAAGCCCTTTTATTTCACCCAATTTTCTCTGTGTGTTCTCTTTTAAATTTTTAAATTTAATTTACTTTTTTCCCTGAATCAGTCAGCAAATTGTGTATGCAGTAGGAAAAATATTTTTAGATGTTATGCCAGTATATGGGGAAAGGGGGAAGGAAAAGAAAAAGGCAGCAGGCAAATACATTGGATATTTCAAGAGCTGCAGTGCCTTGAGATAGCTCTGAAAATGACTGCAGTTGCCTCCAGATTTCTGTTCCTTAGCCCAATGACTGAGCCAACCTTGGCCTAAATCAGAAAGTTTTTGTCTAACATGGTAACAGTTAAAATGGTGGGCACTCCTTACTTAATTTTAAGGTCATGTACAGGTGGCTCCAGGTTAGCAGTTCTGAAATATTGACTCTGCACATTAGAGCTTTCACATTCATACTACAGCTGAAAATGGGAAACTTGTTCCTTTATGTTTTAGAACTCTCTGTGGTGATTCAGAATATCTGAAATCTGAAGGGCCACGGGAGATTCATAGTTGCACCCATGATGATCCCTATTAGTCCAAAACAGGCACAGTTTATGCAAAACAACGGTGCCATTTTTCTGGCAGTTGGCTGTGGCATTTTTCTGTCAGTTTACTCTACATATACCTGAAACTAATTTAGAGGGACCTGTTCTCTGGACCCCTTTTAAAACTGAATCCAATTGACTTAATGAACTCATGAAATCCGTGGACTTATATTTGGCTACATCATACCCAAACTATGTAGAAAGAATAGCTTGTGGATGAGGAATGCACCTGTCTAACCAAAATGTTCTTTATTATTAGTGTTTTTAAAATAAAAAAGCCAAATTAATGAATAATAAATTAGATTTTTAAACTGAACTGATATTAGAATCCACTTTAAGTCACCCTTTTTCTATAAAATCATGTCACAGCTCATAAGGATCTTCTGAGAATAACAACTTATTGATTTAATTACAGATTAAAAAAGGCAAAACTGTCTTCTGTTAAAAACATGAGAAATCACGACCTAAAAAATTAAAATAGAAAGAGCTTGGGAAAATGACAAAGTCTTCTCTCAAAGACAGTCAATTAGTTTGTCATTTTCTCCTTCTTGAAAAGGTGGCTCTCAGGGTGGGATTGTAAATGAATTTGCCAAATTTATTCATGGAAAGTGTGCTTATTTTTTTATGGTATATGAAACCATTTTATAACTGCAGACACAGAAGCAGTTATATATATGGGCTTGAGTCCAAGTACTCCTTGTAAGGCATTTCTGTTTATATACAAGGTTATTTTTCTGAATTTCCCCCTCTGATGGAGCTCCCTGTGCACTATATACTGAATTATTCTGTCACAGTGATATTCTGGAGTCTCTTCTCAGTTGTTTCATGTATTTACAGTTATATAAACTTCAACAATTGCTTGTCTCCTGTCAGAAGACTCCTGTCACTCCTACCTTGCACATCCACCTCTTTCAAGTTGCTTCCCCACCTAAAAGGCCCACACTCCTGAACTGGCTTCTCGGAGTCCTCTTTCCAAAAAGTAATGATCTTTTAAAGGGATATCACAACATGCATCAACCCAGAAGGTTCCTAGGACTTTAGGAATGGCTTTAAAGGGAATCTAAGGGTGGCAGGAAGAAAGGGGAAGTGCAAGAGTACATTTCTTATTCTTTTACCCTGGGAATTCTTTCTTATTTCAACAGAATACTGTATACCTTATGCAAATTAAACATGCACTATTTTCAATATCCTTCTGAAAGTTCATATGGCAAAAATGTCTAAGTTGACAATGGTCTCTTGCTAGATAAACACAGGAAGTGTGTGCCTGTTTTCAAACGCAGTGCTCAAACCTGAATCTCTTAAACTGATAATTTAAAGAGTGCAGAATAACTCTCACTATCAGACGTCATCTCAATGTGCAATCTATGCCAACCTGAACCATTAGGGTTGAATGCATATGCTTCCATTCTGAAGGAAGTGAAGAAAAAGCATGAAAAGATGCAGCAAATAATATGAGAGGTGATGGATCAAAGTTACCAACAACTTACACCATTCCCATTAACTGCAGCTCAGTCACCCAGGTCTTAAGCTAGCTTTGAGGTTCTTTCTTTAGTGAGGAAGCAACACCCTCACACATACAACTAAGGATCCTGCTTGATGCCCCAGTGCTCCAAAGAAGAGATCTATAATAGTTGTGACAAACCTAAATTTCACATATTGGGGGGAAAGGTCTAAATACTAGTGAAGTGATTACAACAAGGAAGGCAACAAGATCAGTTATATCCCTGGGTAAAATTTCTACCTAGCCCCGCCAACCAGTGTCTAACACTTAATCCATAGTTCACAAGTAATATCCTTCATGCAGAAGCAGTGGCATTAGGAAAAGAGGGCAGGTAGGTGAGGTAGATAGGCTGCAAGGACAAACTGTAGAGGTCCTGACCCTTTTCCTGCCTTAAATGGACCAGTGAAAAGAATTTCCTCTGAGACTGGCCAGCTAAACTGTGCAAAAAAGCTGATAGTACCAACTAAAGACAGCAAGAATGTTCATGTTATTATTTTTTATCCCAGTGTTTATCCCAATGTTTAAGGGGAATTATTCTGTGGGGGGAAATGTGGGTGCATACGACCGCACCCCCATTTTCTACTTCCTGAGCAGAAAACTTATTTTCTGCACAAAATCCCCAAGGCTTTGCACAAAAAGCAGGGCTTTTGTATAAAAAACACAAAACAATTATGTAATTTTTCTCTGCTGAACAATTACTCTGCAACAATTTGGGCCATTCAAATACAGTGAGACTACTATGATAGACTATTCATTTTCTGCTGCAGCAAAGAGAAAATGACCAGGATTATTCATCCCTACATGCAAAGACAAAATAGTTGAGGATTTCTATCCCTAGTGCCAGTCACCAAAGCACATAGCATTCAGCTTTAACCTGCTCCAAGGATGTCCTATGATGAAATCAGGGACCCCAGCTTGTAACTGAAAGTTGCTCACCTGTTTCAGTGTGACAGGCCCCTGGTTATTAGACACCATTACTAAGCACCATGCCAGCCATTAATGTCAGCACTATTTTAAATCACAGAAATTATTGTTCTAGATTTACTATTCTCTGAGAACTACATAGATCACAACCATGTCTGACATGGTCAGCTCCTATTTCTTATAATGAAAACAAAAGGATTTTTAAGTAATAGCTGCACATATTGCCTTTTTTCAGGTTCTCATTACCTCAGGAAAAATAATTAATTGGGAGTACAGAGAATTATTTTACATCAGGTCCACCTTTATGTACTTTACAATTATAATGAGGCAGGTGTGTATATAGTGAAAAAGAAGAAATAATGGCACAATCCACCTTTAGTGTTACAGTATCTTACACACACTTCCGCCTATTAATTTCCCTATGCTATGCAGAGAGGAACATGCACACTAATGTCACCCATCCAGTGATCTCCACTAACCTAGGGCAGACATTGTTCATATTGTTAAGATGTCGTGGTGGTGGTGGTAGTGGTAGTGGTAGTGATGAGGTGTGTACCTTCATTTCCCTACTGGGTGCAAGGGAACTGGCATCCATCCAGGGGTGTAGTGAGACAATTTTCACTGCGAGGCAGAAACAAAAATTGGGGAGGTGGAAAGGCTGAGGGATTGGTCACTATAAAAGAGGTTTGGGGGGGGGTATTTTCATAGGTAATGACAAAAATAAATCCCAATTAATGTATTTTAATTCGAAACTATGTTGTGAGGCTTACAAGAAAACAAACCAATTTAAAATACAATATTTTACATATGCTAAGTAGTTGTGTAAATGAAATAGTAACTAGGAAGTCAAACAATATTGTGCATCTTACTCTAATGATCTGAACTTTTGAGTCTAATTTGCCATGACTTCTCTGCAAAGATTTTCCTTGGTTTTTTTCTGGTCTGTGATGCCGTGTTCTGGAAGAGTTTCTTTCTGAATGGTGAAAGGTCTGGAAACCATGCCTTATGAGGAGAGACTTAGGGAGCTGGGTATGTTTAGCCTGGAAAAAAGACGGGTAAGAGGTGATATGATAGCCCTGTTTAAGTATTTGAAGGAGTGTCACATTGAGGATGGAGCAAGCTTGTTTTCTGTTGCTCCAGAGATTGGAACACGGAGCAATGGATGCAAGCTCCAGGAACAGAGATTCCACCTCAACATTAGGAGGAACTTTTTGACAGTCAGAGCTGTTTGGCAGTGGAACGCACTCCCTCAGAGCGTGGTGGGGTCTCCTTCCTTGGAGGTCTTTAAACAGAGGCTGGATGGCCATCTGTTGGGGATGCTTTGATCATGATTTCCTGCATGGCAGGGGGTTGGACTGGATGGCCCTCGTGGTCTCTTCCAACTCTGCAATTCTATGATTCTATGATGTTTCGCCTGCATCTGTGGCTGGCATCTTCAGAGAATGGTTTGGTAGGAGTGTGTGTGGAGTTTATATACTGTGAACCCCTGTTGGGGAAGATATGTACATTTGTATATTTGAATGGGTAGTTTCTGGGTTTAGATATGCAAGGAGGATTAGTGTCTATTTGGGTGAATGCTGTTCAGGTGGTTCAGGAATGAGACTAAATCTTCTTCTCCGTGGCTCCAAATGGTGAAAGTATCATCCATATATCGGAACCATGTTGTGGGCTTTTTTGGTGCTGTTTCCAGGGCATGCTTTTCAAAATGTTCCATGTAAAACACCTGGACAACTTAAACAGGAAAGAAGAAACCCTAAAAGTAAACAAAATCTGGCTTCCAGTTTTGAAAAACAATAGAATCAAAACTGAACACTTGCAAATGAATTCCACCCAGAGACAGGGGTATTTCCAGCAGATAATGGGCTATCAACCAACCATTAGCCAAACAGACACTTTCCTCCTTGCATATCTAAACCCAGAAACTATCCATTTAAATACACAAATTTACATATCCTCCCCAACAGGGGTTCACAGTATATAAACTCCACACACACTCCTACCGAACCATTCTCTGAAGATGCCAGCCTCTGAAGAGGCAGGCGAAACATCAGAAGTAAACTCTTCCAGAACACAGCTTCGCAGCCCAGAAAAAAACCAAGGAAAATCTATGGATGCTGGCCGTGAAAGCCTTCGACTTCACACTTCTCTGCAACTTATGGAGAAAGTGTTCACTTGAAATTCCTTCAAATATTTTACTTTGAAAAGCCAGGTTTACTAAATTTGTTTTTGTTTGTTGAAGTATTGGTAGTCAGCACATGTGTCAAAGATGAAAAGTCTGGTTTTATCTAGCACAATACCTAAAATGATCTGCAAACCTTACAGTGTAGAGGTTTCTTAAGAGAAAGACTGTACTCTGCCTATGAATGGGATTTTAGTCCTCAAAGGACAGAGACAGAAACATACCTATCTTTAAGGAAATAACTCTTTTAACCATTCATGGAGAGGAAAAAGTGTAATCCTACTTCTTTTGGTTTCAGTCTCATTGAAACAAAGGGTGGGGCTGCCACTATTTGCATTAACTTTCCCTTAGACTACAGCTAAACTGTTCATTTTAACTCCCTTAAACTACAGTTTAAACTACAAGCCGTCGTCTTTCCCATCATCATGTACAGAAGTGAGAGCTGGACAGTATATAAAGCTGATAAGAGAATCAACTCATTTGAAATGTGGTGTTGGAGAACAGTGCTGAGGGTACCATGGATGGCCAAAGTGATACAACAGAACTGAGCCTGGCAGCAAAAGGTCATGTCTAGAACCAATCATGACACAAGCACATTAAACAATAAATATTTCTAATATGTTAATGTGCTATATTATTTTCATATACTCAGTCTCCTCTCATAGTACCCCACAGCAGGGACTGGAAATGCAGAAAGGATCCATTTAGCCTCAGCCCCTCACATTGATCTCTTTGCTTCTCCCTCTTAAATAACCCATTACATGCACTTAATATAGCATTATTTTCATACAAAAGACTAAAAACATCAACTTCGCCCCAATTCAGATCCGGTCATGTAGATGCAATCTTCAACTTGCCCTTTTCTCCCCCTCAAAAACTGAATTCATACTTTTTTAAAAAATTAATAATATGTATTCTCTCCAATATCCCTTCTTCATCCCAATCAATCCACATTCTGCTTTATGATATTTTTTCATTTAATCATTAACCTCTAACATACACTCACTCAGTTTCTTCACTGTCTCAGACACCAGGCTGTACAATCTCCATCCATCTCTGTTGCAATACCTCTTCCATCATCACATTCACATCACACTTTGGACTTTATTAGACTAGCATCTAAAAAAGCTGTAATTCCACGACAGAGGAAAGTAGTAACATAGTGGCATGATTACAGTAATTATCGCATGTTGCTATAATCACGCAATACTACTGCCACAGAATTATCACACAACCACCACTAGCGGTTTAAGAACAGGATTTCAGCTCACACTATAGTAACACTTGTCTTCGCATTGCCTTCTAGTGACAGAGTATTGATGCCTCCTGCTGGTCAGTGCATGCACCTTTAAGAAAAAAATTACTTACTTCCATGATTTTGCATGGGCATGATTTCAGCTGTTCTTGTGAGAAGACACAACTTTACTCTAAAACACTAAAAACAAATAAATAACCAAAGAAATTCACAAATAAACACTTAAACAAACATTAAAAGGTACCAAGAAAAGGCAACAGTTAATTAAAAGAGCGTCCTGTAGATCCTCTTTACATTCTCCCCATGAAGTTTAATTATATGTTCTCATTGGGAAAGGGGAGGGGGAGAAGAGGACCGCCCATTCACACTGGAATCACGCAATTACAGTGAGGCGTGATTATCACATGCTCGTCAATACCACAAAAGGAGCAATATCGAGGGCTATTGACAGCTTTGCCCATTAATTAAAAATTAATTGATGGGCAATTAACAGGTTTAGCATGCATGGACCATGACGTCGTGTGATAATGGGAACCTGTGTGTGATACTATCACATTGTAATTCTGCTATTTCAGCCCCATCTGATAAAGTCCTTTTTCTTCACCTGGTACTTCCCATAGTTAAATTAATATCCATATAATTTTATAAAGATCCCACTCCCCAGTTTCCATCTGTGATTCCAGTGCTTTTTGTGAGGTATTTCTCACACTCTCTCCTGAATCCAGTGTCTGTGGACCTCTGGCTTTCTGAGGCTCTCCTCCACCTGGCCTGTATGGAACCAGCCAGCACAGCATATAGCAGCCAGAGCCAACCCATGTAAACACAGGGCTTCATCTGCTCACTTGTGCTCACTGCACTGCTTGCCTCATAAACATGCTCTGCTTTCCTTTCTTCTACTGATGGTTATTCCCTCATTGGCTGGCATTCACACATGCACTGAAAACATCTAAATCAGTCTAACACTTGCTGCACGCAGTCTCCTTGCAGAGCTCAACACAAGTTTTTCCCCTTTTGAGAGCTGCCCCCTGCTGAGCCACGGAGTGATTTGCAAAGATAAACAGCTGCAGGACAGGGAGCTTCAATTGACCTCACCAAGCTTTATAAACTCCCAAGTGTTGCCTTTTATCCCTTGTTTGTTCAGGACAGTGGGCATAGACTGGAATTTCTCTGACTCACAAAGCCAGATGCTGAAAATTGTTCACTCCTACAGCTCTTATATTTTTTTATGTTACCATTTTGTTGGTAACTTTGCCTGCCCCTTTTCTTTGGGTGCCTAAACCATATTTTCAAATGGTCAAATAGAGTTTTAAGTTGCTGTAATGCTATACATTTAGAGACTGAAGTAAAATTTCATTTGGGAGGCAGAATTCTTATTGGGGGAGGGCAAGGTCCTCCCTTGCCCCAATCACCATATCCCTTGCATTGAACAGAATATCCTAATAGTGCTTCCTGGAAAGATTTGAACAATAAATACATTTAATGAGAACCAAAGCTTTCCTCTGGATAAAGAGGCCATCTGCTCTTTTCTTTTAGTGCATTTTAGGCCCAGATAAACTTTTATGTTGCATATCAGGCTAGCTGCTTCTAATGTGGCAAATTTTGGGCACTCCAGCCATTTACTGCATCAATGGAGTTCAAGGCCAAACAACATATGGCAATCATAGATTGATTATGGTTATCTAGTTGTATTACTTATTAAACACAGAGAGAAATTTCCCTACCTGCCAAAATTTCACTGAAGTGAGATGGTTTGATGAAAACACATATTGTCCTATGTTGACAAAGGATAGAAAATTAGCTGACCATCAAAACTGTACATGCTTCCTTATTCAAGGTTTTCTATTATCTGTTACTTCCGATAATAACTCACATCACCAAAAATGTATCAAGACTTCATCCATTTCAAATGTTCTACTTATCATGGGCAGAATTCAATAGGTATGAAACCATAGCAATTAAGATGCAGTGACATATTTAGTTGTAAATTAAGCTATTGATGAAAGCCGTTAAAAGGGTTGTATTTTACATTTTATCAAGGTTGGCTGTTAAAAAGAACCTTAAAAGAATGTATGAAGAATGTGCTTGTGTAGCTCTTTCCCTCTATGGTTAATAGGACAGAAGAAGAGCTGATGAGATCTCTTCATATGCTAAACAACTGAGCAATCATTTACATAGAGGTTGCATATGCTTTTTGTATTAAACAGTCATAAACATAAATAAGCACTGCAAACAGAAGGGGGGAAAACCCTAATCTGAAACATTCCATTTGTGAACAGAACATATTTAATTTATCAATAATTTTCAGATTGCAGGATGTGCCACTAGTATCCTTTGTCTGACCTCCAAACAAAGCAGCCATGTAAACTATAAAAATTGTTCCATATTAGTGACTCCATTTTTATCAATATAAAATCTTAATGACAACCAGTTTCCACAACTTCTAATTACAAAAACATTACTACCCGTGCCTTCTCCAGCTGAACAGATTAGCATAGATCTTGTAGGCTGACAGTTTTGACCTGCTCTCCAGCAAACTCTTGTCAAAAGTAATTAAGCAGATGTTTAGGAAGGAGTAATGGAGCTATTTCTGCCCACCTTTCCTATTACAGATGTAAAATAAGTAGAAAGCTTTTCCAAGAGGCACCTTCTTGAACCTGGTATACAAAAATGTGTTGCCAGTCTATTATAGTTTTTAATGGGGTATTAAATATCAGCTACATGATCTACTGTCAGTGAAACCTGCCATCACTAAAGCAGACAGATAGGAAGGGACTTGATGGGACTTCCAGTTTCATGGCTGCTGTCATCATGTTTCTGTGCTGTTGAATCAGGTGAAGAAATGGGCCTGAAGCAATATATGTAATTATACCTTACACTCTTGTACACTGGTAACTCCCAACCATGAATCTTTATTTTGCAGATTTTTACCTGGTATAGTCTAGTTTAGTTTCTGTTGCATAGTTTCATGATTAGTCATTTTTCACAAACTGATGCTTGAAGATATGAAATTACTTTAATACCATGCAGTAATGTGGACACTTCTAATAGGAGAAGTTTTATATGGCTACCCTGAAATCAAGCAGGACAAACTGAATTCCAATAAGCAGACATTATCAGATAGCCCATATTTATCTAAGCTGGAGTTTTGATAATGAGGGTTCACTGGTATTCCATGCCCTGCTATTCAATGCAAGCTAGTGTCTGGATATATACTATATTTTAGGTTTATCTGCACTTTAAAAGATCCCATTCATTAATCATGGTAAATTGTCACTAATATCCTTTGCTACTTCCATAAACATGACCTTTATAGAGGTGGCTTTATAGGCGTGGCTTTAATGTCAGTGGGGTGGTAAATCCACTCTGCGTTTTAATCTGAGTTTTTAAAAAGTTGTCTACCATGCTGAATAATTTTCCCCAAATAGATTCAGCACCTTGGACATCTCCTTTAAAGTTCGGAATAAAACTAACATCAGATTTACTTCCCAAATCACATGGGAACTATCAGTCACTACTGACTCTTTACCAAATCATCATAGCTGTCTACATCATTGCTGTCCATGACCTAGCAAAGACTGGTATCTGATGTGTAATCCACAGCATTTTACTGTGATAAAGCTCTTTGGAATATGTTAATAAGCTAATATATTTACTTATTTACCACGCATACGATGGCTATTCACTGCTAAAGTGTTTTGTGTTTAGGCTGTGTTTTAACTGTAGTTTTAATAACCCAGTGCTAAACACAGTAGCAGCTCTAGTTTTCACTAAAGGTGAACTAAACAGGACAGACTATATGGAATAATTTGTGAAAGCAAGAGATTTGGGGTTTCCTGGGAGGTATAAAAACAAATGAAGACTAATAAATGGAGGGGGCAAATGTCCCCATCTTTTAAAAGGGAAAAAAGAAGACCCAAATAATTACCGTCCAGTCAGCCTGACATCAATACCAGGAAGGATTCAAGAGCAGATCATTAAACAGACAGATGGTAAGCACTTAAAAAGGAATGTTGTGATCACTAAAAGTCAATATTGGTTTCCTAAAAAAACAAGCCATGCCAGAATAATCTTATCTCTTTTCTGATAGAGTTACAAACTTGGTAGATGAAGGGAACACTGTGGATGTAGCATATCTTGATTTCAGTAAGGCCTTTGATAAGGTCCTCCATTATATTCTTGCAAGCAAGCTAGTAAAATGTGGGCTAGACAATGCAACTGTTAGGTGGATTTGTAATTGGTTGATCGACCAAACCCAAAGAGTAGTCACCAATGGCTCCTCTTCATCCTGCAGAGAAGTGACTAGTGGGGTGGCACAGGGTTCTGTCCTCGGCCTAGTGCTATTCAACATCTTTATCAATGACTTGGATGAGGGAATAGAGGGCATGCTTATCAAGTTTGCAGATGAAACCAAATTAGGTGGCATAGCTAATACCCCAGAGGACAGGATCAGAATTCAAAATGACCTCAACAGATCAGAAAGCTGGGTGAAAACTAACAAATGAATTTGAACAGGGAGAAATGTAGGATACTAAACTTGGCAGTAAAAATGAAATGCACAGATACGGGATGAGTGACACCACCTGGCTTGATGGCAGTACATGCAAAAGGGATCTCAGAGTCTTAGTGGACCACAAGCTGAACATGAGTCAGTGTGATGCATCGAGTAACACACACGCCGAATCAAAACGCACGCAGCAGCAGCATGGTTTATTGATCAAGGATATGCGTATGGTTTCATTCCAAAGCCAGTTCTAACTGGCCTTAGTACAAAGCAGACAGATAAAGCCCCCGTTGAGTTTCAATTTTCTGGGCAGCCTTGAAACCATTAGGGAGGGAAGGGAGGCAAAAGGAAGATACATTCCAGACTCTTGCAGCCGGTGACCTTGGCTGCCAGGCGGGAAAGTTTCTAGTATTTAAGGCGGGCTGGCTTGACTCCAGGAGTTAAGGTGTTCTAAGAATGTTTCCAAGAGGACCAACCCCTGCTAGGCCATGTTCAAACCATGTCAGGGCCTACTCTGGATTATTGCAAATCCCTGCATTCAGAGTAGAGCACGACAGTCAGCAGCGTGGCACGGCAGCTAAAAAAGCCAATGCAACTCTAGGCTGCATCAATAGGAGTATAATCAAGGGAAGTAATAGTGCCACTCTATTCTGCTTTGGTCAGACCTCACCTGGAATACTGTGTCCAGTTCTGGGCACCACAATTCCAGAAAGATATTGACAAGCTGGAACTTATCTAGAGGAGAGTGATCAAAATGGTGAGACGTCTGGAAGCCATGCTGTATGAGGAGCAGCTTAGGGAGCTGGACATTTTTAGCCTGGAAAAGAGATGGTTAAACATGTTTAAATACTTGAAGGGATGTCATATTGAGGATGGAGCAAGCTTGTTTTCTGCTGCTCCAGAGACTAGGACATGGAGCAATGGACTCAAACTACAGGAAAAGAGATTCCACCTCAACATTAGGAAGAACTTCCTGACAGTAAGAGCAGTTCAGCAGTGGAATGCACTGCCTCGGAGTGTGGTGGAGTCTCCTTCTTCGGAGGTTTTTAAGCAGAAGCTGGATGGCCATCTGTCGGGAGTGCTTTGATTGGGTATTCCTGCATGGCAGGGGGTTGGACTAGATGGCCCTTGTGGTCTCTTCCACCTCTATGATTCTATGATTCTATGAAATGAGAGAGGTGAAAAGACAATGAGAGCTTGAAATGTAACAACACAAGAATTCCTATTGCATATAGGGAAGATAGCATCAAGATTATGCTTTTTAAAATGCCCATTCCTATGCTCATAGAAGTCTGCAAACCACAGACTTCAATGCTATCACAATTGTGTTCCTTTTCTCCTACGTCAGCTGGAGTTTTTGGGAATGGTAGCCCAGAAATACCCAAAAGACTATAGATTCCCCAGTCATGCTTTACAGGGACCAGCCATTGCCCATCCCTTCAACTTTTCTAATGTAAGCAAAATTGTTTTTCTAACAACAAGCCTTCTGAGAAAATGTCATCTGGTTTTAGTTTAAGTCGCTGTGGTATTTTGATATTTAACAGCTATGTCTCAAATTTTATGCAGCATATTTTAATTATATGGATTTGTTTTGTACATATTACAGGCAGATAGGCAGTCCACAACACTTTGCAAGGCCTATTCCCTCTAAGCAATCAGTCCTCAAAGGCCAGCCAAAACAATAAGTCTTTACCTGCCTCCAGAAAGATAGCAAGGAGGGTGCCAATCTAACCACCCTGGTAAAGGAGTTCCAGAGCTTGGGAGCAGCCATCAAGCCCTCTCCTGAATTCCCACCAGATTTACCTGTGAAGGTGGTAGACAGAGAGAAGGGCCTCTCTAGATTTCAAAAGGCTGGCATGTTTGTATGGAAGAAAACAAACTTGGACCTGAACCATATAAGGCTTTATAGGCCATAACCTATAAAAAGTGTATGGGGCTAAGAAGGTTATGACCAGCACTTTGAATTCTGCCTGGAAGCAGATCAGCAAGCAGTGGAGCTGTTGCAGGAAAGGAATCTTCTCCGCGCACTCCGGTCCTCTGGGAGGAATTTGCTTCAGCCACAAAAATCTAGGCTGTCTGCAATCTCCCAGAGGGCCTTTTTGGTAATCGCCCCCAATTTATGGAATGGCCTGCCGAACGAGATCCGTCAGATGACGAGCTTAAATAGCTTTTAAAAAGCACTAAAGATGGATCTCTTTCGGCAGGCCTTTCCTGATTAGATCCCGGCCTCAGGAGCTGTGTCTCCTGGCCTTTTTAAAGTCTTGTTTATATTTGTTTTTTAATGTGATTTTAGTTAGGTGGTTTTAATTTTATACTGTTTAATGTCTTTTTATGGGGGAGGGTGGGGGGTGGGGGGCACTTTTAGTCGGCATTGTGGCATTTTCATTGTTGGAAGCCGCCCCAATTGTTTTTAGCAGAGGGGCGGGGTATAAATAAATAAATAAATAAATAAATATTATTATTATGTGCTTCATGTAGTTAACAATCTAGTTGCAGCTTATTGGACCAGCCTTCTTCAAAGGCAGCCCCACATACAGTGTGTTAAAGTAATTCAAAGCATATAACGAAAGCATGTTTCACTATGGCCAGATCCAACATCTCTTGGAATGGGGGCAGTTGGCACACAAGTCTCAGCTGTGAAAATGCACTTCTAGCTACTCCTGACATTTGAACTTCCAGGGTCAGGGTTGAATCCAAGAGCAGAGCCAAGCTGTGGACCATCCAGCACGGAATGAACCCCCTTTCCCTAATCCGCCTTTCAACTGAGCAGGAGCACCTCTGTTTTAATCAGATTAAAGTTCAGTTTGCTTACTTGGACTCCTGTTTCCCAAGAAAGAGCTCATAGTCACCATCTCTAAGAATATTATTATAATGAAGATTAAAGTTTCCATTCCTTACTTGAGTTCATAACTTTTATGGCAATTGTTTCAGTAACAGCTTGACTGTAGAAGGTTCTTTAACTAATAACAGTGAAGCTTAAAATAGGAAAATTGTACTGTGATAGCACTCAAGGAATGAAGCCAAGTTAGGCGCCATCATACAAAGAATTAGCAGATGTTGCCTATGTGTGCTTCAAAAGTGATTTTTTTCCAGTCATTTATAGCTTTACAGTGTGCTTGTTATTCATCCAAAAAGTTCTGGCCATATTTCTTCAAAGATGGATATTTACAGGCAAACTTCCCAAAAACTAGCAGGTGTAACCTGCCACACTTTGACTGACCATAGGGCATCTCTATATATTAAAACCATCATCTCTGTGTTATCTATGCATCATTAACCACAAACAAAATCAAGCTAAAAATCCAATTGCCACCATTTTGAAAACAAATCCCACCACTTTCAACAAACTGTATTTATCTATGTAATATATATTGTGCACTACTAAAGGGAAAAATAAGAACTATGTTGAAAGTTATCATGTACTTTGTCCTAGATGGTAAGTTGATTCAGATACCTTTCTGTTTCATTTTACCTGGTATAAGAACATTGCTCTTCACCAGTTTTCAATACCATTTTTGATATTACAAGTACTGTTCTTGCTTTGGGGCCACTGCAGCCTGCTCATGTCCCTCCTTTTTTGCATAATATGTCCTTAGACTACCTATTTGTAAACAAGCAGCCTAATTTGAAGACATTATCCCTCTCTAGTGTTCTTTCCTACAAATGAAAATTACCCATATATGTGCCCTGAACTCATCACTGCTATGTGAGCACAAAACAGTTAGTAGTTAATGCTTAACATGGCAACATTGCACTGAAAAGAAAGTTGGAAATAATTTACGATACACCATAGGCAGTTGCTGTCATAAGGAAAATAAAATATAGCATTCAATATATTTCAGGTCCATATACAATTAATATTTTAATTCTAATTAGAAAAAAGAGAAAATATAAGGAAAACAAATTTCAGTGGCTTTGGTTTTTTCTAATCATCTTCATACACTATTTACCTTAATTATTGAGTATACCAAGGCAATCTTAATAAGTTTATTGTTTCCTTGAAAACTCATTTGAAGAGCACATGCCCCAGGTGACACAAGCTTTAGTTTAATATAATTTGTAGATAGACTATTTAAGGATAGGATTCCCAAAAGTATCTGCTATATATGGAGCAATTACATAAATTATAATTACAACATGTGTGCGGCATTTCTAGGACTGTTTCCCAGACAAAAACTTTGTCTTATTGCTAGCAACTAACATTTCTTTCAGATCTAATGAGGAATGATAGGAAATAAATGCCACAAGCATTATCACAGAACGTGTATCAAGCTTTATTTACTTTTACAGTTCCCCACAAGTGTGTCTGTAATGAGTTCCTGGAAGGGACGAAATGGGGAGGATTTCCATGGGCTATGTTTTATTGAGGTCCAGTTTTAAGCCAGGAAACTTTCTTTTCCTGTCCTATCAAGCAGGCACATGGGAGCTGCAGGCCAGGCATACCTGCAGGTTTAATTCTTTCTGCAGGTGCCATATATGTCCGAAAGAGTTACAATCCAGCACACAATTTGTAATTGTTGATGTCATGCAAACAACCTATATTGGCAAGATGGTTTCTTTTTTCTTGTTTAAAAATGCTGCCTTTTCTTCCTCCACCAGAAGTAGCAGATATCAAAGATTACAAAGTTTATCCTTTAGGCTGAGATTACATTGCTGAGATGCACATAACATTATATTTAAAACCAACCAAGTGCTATAAACTGAAATTGTTCAAATAACAAAAAGATTATCCTTTTCCTGTATCCCTTGAGAACCAGAATCAAGGTCTTAGATACACATCTACCACGAAAGATACTCTGTTGTATAAGACTTAACAAACAAACAAACAGGATATTTCTGCACTGTCTTTGAACTTCAATTACTTTATACCTCTCTCTCTCTCTCTCTCTTTCTCTCTCTCTGGCTTACCAAACCTGCATTATATATTGCCCTCGAAGTATAACATAGACCAACAGCCATGTACTGTGGATTGCTAGATACTTGACAATCTACCACTATTTTTTTCATCCACAAGCTATAAGCAAAACAAAGAGTTTCATCAAGTCCCTAGATCAGCCTTTCTCAACCTTTTTATCCTGGAGGAACCCTTGAAATAATTTCCAGGTCTCAGAGAACCCCTGCATAAACATTATTCTATATACTGCTATTGCGCTCTCTCTCTCTCTCTCTCTCTCTCTCTCTCTCTCTCTCTCACACACACACACACACACACACAATCACAATCTCTTGAGGAACCCCTAGCAACCTCTTGGGGAACCCTAGGGTTCAAGGGAACTCTGGTTGAGAAACACTGCCCTAGATAATTCAACTACATGGCTGCTGCCTATACTCCAGGCAAGATACAGCAGCTCCCCACCGGCATATCCTGGCTGCAGAGTTGGCCCATCCCCCCCACATTATCTACAGAAAATGTGCCAGAGTCCACACAGAATGGCAGCTCATCGCTGAAGCTGAAGCTGCCTCCATTTTCTTACTAATGCAGAAGCCAGACAGGGGTCCCAAAACTTGTGACTGCAGACCCCCTGCATGTGACCAGCCTCAGTCACATGCTGCAAGAACCCTGCCTGTCTTCTGGGAGAGCCAGGGAGCTGGCTGTAGCAGTGAGACGTGGCATTCTAGGGTGGGCTCCCATGGACATGTAGGGCCAGATCCAGTGATACTGAATTAAACCAGATATTTTCCTGTAACAGTTTATTGAGCCCTATCTCAGCTTGCCCCTGTTCCAGCCCTGTATCTGCCCCAGGGGTAGTTTGGACTGCACAGGGCAGATTGGGGTAAATGCCCTGTGTCATTTGGACTGTAGGGCTTTGGAACAGGGGCAAGCTGGGATATTTGGCTGGTGTAGACAAGCCCTGTGTTTGGTGGATCATAAACTGGTCTGGAGTATAAATAAAAAACAGCTATATTTCAGTCTGCAGAGATTATAGAGAGAATATCTTTAATATGATAAACTCAAAACTGGAAGGATTGATGTTACCTAAAGTGCTTTAATTGGTTACATTCAGTATAAAACCACCAGGGTCGGTTGATAAACATGACAGCATTTTCTCTGCAGCAGCACCTTGAGTGTGAAACAGCTTCCCACAGGAATTCAGGCTGACTCCATCCTCGTTGAGTTTCCTGCAGGCAGCTAAAACTGTGTTATTTCAAATAGTCTTTGACCCTTAAAGCCAAGGGTGGCTGCTCTGACTGTTTTAACTGCTTGTGGTTTTAAAGTATTTAAAGTATCAGTTCTTTTTGAATGTTTTAAAATATGGGATGGGGTGTATTTACTGACTTAAATGTTTACATGTCATAATCACCTTGGGATGGTGGTTTTAGAGATGATAGGTAAATGTTTTAAATAAAATAAAATAAAACTATAAGAAGAGATTTTGATGGGAGACACTCATATATAAAAATGGAGGTGATAAAGGTTCTATCTAAACAAAGGGGAAATAATACGTACAGATATGAACAGATACAATCAGGCAGACATTCGCAAGAATGCCTACATTGTTTAAAAGTCTCCCCTAAACTCCACATGACACCCTAGCCCAGCGGGCAGCTGTGAGTAGTTTTCTCGTGATTTTTAAATCTGCCGCCACCAATGGTTAATTCCAGTCTTCCTTTGGCAGTCCATGAGGTTGGTGATGTCATAAACCAGCATGGAAGAGGTTTAAAAAAGAAAGGAAGGAAGGAACCACTCCAGTCCTCCAAGTCTGCTGCTTCCCCCCCCCCCAGCTGCCCGCTCCACCTTTGAATCCACCTCCACACAAGACCCCAAGGCTTTGGAGTTTGCCAATTATATCACAAGCTCTTAAAAGGTACAAAAGCTTCCCTCCTCTGGTGCTTTAATGCTTGGCCACCCTGACACTTCCAGCAGCAGGCAGCTCTCAGAGAGCACAAGCAAGCAAGTTTTGCCAGCCAGGCAGGAATGAAGCCCCCCCACTCTTCTTCGGCGGCACTCCCCGCCTTACCCTGCAGGCAGCCCAAAATGCCCTGGAGCTACCTTCCCACCAAAGCCAAAAAGATTTTTTTAAGAGAAGAAAAAAAGCTGTTTTACCAACTTATCTGACCCTCGCTTAAATGAAAATCCAACATGGTGGCTGCAGCCAATTCCCCTCTTTCATAGCCCCACCTCCTGTGCTCTACAGCCAATGAAATTATGCTGCATATTTGTATGTATGTAACCATTAGTGTACAAAAGGTCACACAATTGCACAACATACGGATATTTTAGTAAAATCCATACAAAGTCCTGGACACACCATGAACAGACTTTAGTGTTAGTTTTGCCACCTCCTTTCTAAATGTTATGTATTTGTGTGAACAGCTGTGTGAATGGATCGCCGATCTTTCGCATGCCATTCGTAATTTTTTTACCATGTAGACAGGCCAAAAGTGTCTAAATATGGCTCTTAGTTCAATGTGTACAACAGTTTAAAGTACTATGTTGTTGTGTGCCTTCAAGTCATTTCTGATTTATGGTCACCCTAAGGTGAACCTATCACAGGGTTTTCTTGGCAAAAAAATAATAATAATCAGAGCGGGTTTGCCTTTGCCTTCCACTGAGACTGAGAGTGTGACTTGGCCAAGGACACTCAGTGGGTTCCCATGGCTGAGTGGGGCTTTGAACCCTGTTCTCCACTACACCACACTGGTTACCTTTAAAGCACTGTACCATCATACAATCCTTTATACTATGCCTGCACACCAACTGGCTTACATATTAGTTTAATACCACACTGCACAAACTATACTACTTGCCATCGTCTTCTGTACCAGCTTTGCACTATGCTATATAGTGCTTATCTACACTAGTCAGGATATGCCGGCTCTGGATCTGGCCCGTTCAGCCCCTGCTACCTGGAGAAAACATGTGACTGAAGGCCCCAGAACATGTGATTGAAGGCCACCTGCATGTGACCAGCCTTGGTCACATGCCAAGGGACCCCTGCCAAGCTTCTGGGAGAGTCAGGGATCTGACAGTGGCAGGGAGGGAGCTGTGCCATATGCAAGGGCCAATTCATTTCATCCCGGCAGTACAGGATTAAACAGGGTATTTTCTTATCATGGTTTAATGGGCCCTGCCCCGCCCAGCCCCCATTCCAGCCCCATATCTGCTCCGAGGGTGGTGAGGACTGCCCAGAGGCAGATTGAGGCAAAAGCCATTTATTGTATGGACCGCAGTGCTCTGGAATGGAGGCAAGCCAGGGTATTTAGCCCATGTAGATAAACTCATAGGCCACTCTATGCATAACTGGCACAACATATGAAATGACACTTTACATTGTCCAAAGAAGTGTCTGCCTTCAACTCCTCATAGCCACACTGCTGCTATGCTATGTATCTTTATATAGTTACTTCCATTTCCATTTCCATGCTACACTACACTGACAACCTTGCAGCCCAACAACATGAGTTCCTAAACAGTGAGGTTTTCATCGTACTGAAGCATCCAGGTCAATTCTGTATCTTTACATACAAGGTTGTTATGCTCATCAGCAAGACAAGACACAGAGAGGAGGAGAGGGAGTGACAAACTTTTAATTCACCTGGGAAACCCCTCCTGAAGCAAGAAGTATTCCAGGCACAACTTCTGTTAAGTAAAACAATGTACAATCAAGGCTAGAATGCAAAATGACCATAATGAAATCTACAGTGTTTTGCCACGGCTCCTAAAGCAGGACTGTTAGTTGTATATCTACAGCACTTACCATTTCGAGGTCATGGGAACTGGCAAATTAATTTCACAGCACAAACACATTCATAGCCTATTGCAAACTTCAGAAATAAAGGCTTAATTGTAATAATACTCCTTTTGTGCTACAAAAACTATATTAGTTGGATGTCAAATATTCATTTAAGAACAGCAGGTTTTCCTTCTTTCAAGCACAACATTGCAGACTCTCTTTCAATATGTAATCCAGACTGCATTCTCCATTTAATTCAGTTCTTTTACAAACAAGGAAGTGTCAGACCATTTTAATTGAGTGAGAGATGCTACACTTAAATTTTCCATTTAGGCTACCAGTCCTTCCAATGTCTATTTCATTAAATGTCAATCTTCTGATGGAAAGACGCATTCTTTTTCTTTAGGACTGTCTTTCTAAATTCAATGCTGGGTGGAGAAAAGTTAGTATTGGTCAATAAGGATTCTTACCTGCTGCTTTGGCAACATCAGCTGTGGTGATATTGAGGGCATTTGAGTGCACTTTGAAGGACACAGCTGGCCCCAGCATGCTACGAAAAATGATTTAAAACAAAGCATTGGTAACCAAAAAACACACCATACATAACATATGCAAGACAATCTCTTCTCTTCATTGTACTTTCTTAGGTACAACAATAAATTTATAAATCATTTCAAATCTCATTTACAGAATAGGATACATATTCATTTAATTACAGATGGGAAAAAAGAGAATTTAATGGGTCACATTTGGAGCAATTTGCATTCATTTTTTAAAAGCTGAGAATAGAGATGTACAAATATGTCAGTTTTAGTTTCTCTCACCAGTTTTTCTAAAAAAAAAAATCTCATGTTCTTTCTGTTGAATTTATGAAGGAATTCACAAATTTTGTGTAAGTTCTTATAAAGAAGAAAGCAAACAAAGTATTAAACCATCTGATACAGCTAAAACCAATAGGTGTAGCAGTTCCCAGTATAGAGAGGATAATATTGTAACTGTCTACCATGTTGAGAAGCCCATCAGGAAAAAAAAAAGATTTGGCACTTTAATTCACCATCAGAAACACAGGTTAACATACAAGTGTTCGAAGCCAGACTTTCAAGAGCTAACTACTTGACCAGTCAGGCAAATCTGTCAGTTTAGTTTCACTGACATTAAAATTATTTTAGTCACTAATTCTTCCCATGTAACTAATTCTTTCTATCTAAATTTCCATGAAGAAATTTGTAAATTTTGGAAAGTCCTCATCAAAGGGGTAAAATAAATCCTCAAATGAAATTTTAGTTTACCCTTAGTAAAGAGTGACAAATAGAGATTGCTTTGTTACCATATTCAGACCCATTAATCATGCAAGTTTATTGCAAAAGCAGTGGAGGTCCTCCACCAAAAAACTAAAAAGCTACAAAACCAAATATGAATAATGAATATATATAAAATTATAACAAATGAATAACAAATGAGTGTGATTTCTACAAATGAAGACAGAAATGATTAAGATATTTCCAGAGAAACTGAATACAGTAACAAAACAATAAGAATTATCTTGCACAAGTACTTTTGTAGCCTTTATGTATTCATCAGTATGACAACCTGAATTTACTGTTCCCTATAAAATGTAGTGGATTCCATTGATAGCTTTGAAAATCTTGAGACAGGACCAAAATCTACCCCACTGCCATTGATGTTACCAGAGTCTGGTACAGAAAAAGATTTGCATTCACTTCAGTGATGTGTCTGATTAGAACCCATTCACTTTTAACCAAAGTTGGAAAAATTCCAGACAACTTTTATGGAAGAAAGAACTGCAGTGGTAGACACAGTTGATCTCATGGCTCAACAATCCTAACCATTTCACTAATCTTTGAATGGATCCTCTCAGGCCATGTTATTAGCTTTAACTGGTTTTTTCTTTCAGTTTACTCATGCTCATATTTACTCATCATCACTTTATTTTTGGCTGATTCTATTTCAGTTTTAAATAATATCAGTGATAATGGGTGCATCCGGACTGAATAACAAATCCCAGATTTTGGACATTATCAGAGTGGCAAAAATTGCAGGATTACGATGTCGCAGTAGTACAAACAGGTCCCACTATTGCACAACGTTGTTATCTTTGCATTGTTACAGCATTCTCCAGCCACAAAAAAGGTGTTTCCTCTAATTCATGGGACAAGCCATGAATAAATCTTCAATATCACTTTTTTTCATGCTATTGATGGCATGCAGAACCATGTCCTGCTGTAATTGCAAGATTACAGCATGAACGGGCGGTCTTCAGTGAGAAAACCTCCAGGTGAGAACACGAAAATGAAGCACAGGATTTTCTTTTTATGAACTGGCCCATTTAGTTTTCACATTTTTAGCTTTGTTTCAGTGCTTGTGTGTTCATTTACTTTGTTTATTAAGGTGTTTTTGTAGTTTTAAGTGTGCTCGCCTCTTCTCGCAAGAACCACCAAAATCTCGCCCATGCTAAATCATGGAAGTAAACTCCCATTCTTAAAGTGATAGTGGTTGGTGTGTAAAAAGTCCATGGTGGTTCTTTCACGCAATTACAGTGACATGCAATAGTAAGTGTAATAATGCCACGATACAGCATTTTTAGATGCTAGTCTGATAATGTCCTTTGTTCCTGATCTTTCTAATTTTATATTGGGTTAAAATAAACCAACCTGGGGAGCCAGTAAAAAAAGTCTCTGATTGTACCAGGAGCAGACAGAAAATATTCTGGGGTTTTTAAAAATGTGTTTGGTTCCCCAAAATAAGATCAGAAAGAACAGGAACAAAATCTGGGAGTTTCTGGTTTTTTAATCAGTCAGGATGCATTCTATATATGTGTAATACTCCTTCTACTTTGTTTAGTAATTGCAGTAATTGGAGTGCAGCTAAAATGAATGCTAGAAAGTGCTACCAGATTAATCAGAAACTAGCAGTTTCAGTGCGACAACCAATGTACTACAGTCCATAAGCAGGTCACAATTCACTTCTCTCCAGGCCATCTGCCAATTCTTAAACAGGGGTCCACTGTTAAAGATCAGATCAGAAACATGATGACTCTGAGACAGGGGGCTGTGACTGAAATATATGTTTTAGCTACAGCTAATATTATTTCAGCATAATTCACCTCAATATAGTGGTTATCAAGCCAAAAAGAGAGAGAATTAATTGTTATTATCTCCATTATAACCACCAATATAAGACCCAACAAGATTAGGTAAAGTGTGACAACCACTTCAGAGTGACAGAATCTGGACAGACAATCAAGGCAGACTGCATGCCATTTCCCTCTGTTGGAAGATAAAGTTGGGTATGCACTCTTTATACTAACTCACAATATACAGTGAAGGACACTGTCTCATCACCAGTACCAAAGTAAAGATCAGATATTGCCCTTTGCCTCAAGCAACAAAACATCTTTGGCATGTCCTGTTACAAACATGCTACCAAATATGTTAACAAACAATAGACTCCTCAAATATTATGAATAAGGTTGAGCTAGTCTCTTTTCTCACCACTCCAAAGTTTGGAATCCACCCTCCCAAGATACTTTCATCTCCTCATTCATCTCTCAGTTTAATTCCTTGTTTTGTTTTGTTTTAATGAAAAGGGATCCCCCCGCAATTCTAATGCATTTTATTATTTTATCAATAAGAGAGGGTTGAAACCAGAAAACATTTTTCTCATCCAAACTTCTGCTTTTTCTGCCTACTACTCTTATCCTTCAGCTTCTATTGAAGCTCTGGATGAAGAAGGGATAGCTGTCCAATAGTAGAAGCATATCATCTACATTTAATGGAAGTACTGTATTTGGGGGGAAGGTTGAAAAAGAAAATGGAAGTGTATTTAAAAGAAGACATTTTATGTCCATTGCTTTGTTTTACTCAGATCGTATAGCTTCATAAATATAATTATAATTTTGGTGGCACCTTGTCTAGTCTATACTGGTGTCAAATAAAAACAGCTATATAAACATATTCAATCTGCCATTCATTGTAATCCCTGTTCTAATGTTATCTGCTATGCTGTCAAGATCAGACACTTGGCTCCTGTTCCTGCCATTTTCATTTATTTTCCTGTGGTCTTGGTGTAGAATGTGTCTTGTAGTTTCTGTGTGGGGTGTATGTGTAACTGGGTTTTGCTTGGGAAAAAAGAAATAATGATGCAGCTATAAATAATGGTTTTCAAAGCCTGGGAAAAGGGTAGTTTTGGTTTAAGGAATGCTTGTGTCAGTGGATGATGGATGACCAATGATCATGCAGCCCACCAGACCTTGTTGATTGTAGATGCTTTTAACTTAGAATGTATACATTCTCATTCAATTCAAAACAACTTTGTATTGTATGCTCTTGGATTTCTGGCAATAAGGTTTTCTGATGAACTCTTAAACTGGTGTTCACTGAGTCTGGGAATGCTAATATCTGACATATGCATAACAAAAAAGGGGGAAAGAATTGGAGAGAAGCAAAAGTTGCTTCCCCAAAATGTTCATGTTTAGAGAAGACAGGATTCTAGAAAAATAATTGTCATCTTGGCTAAAGAGGAGTGATGTAGGCAGGAGGAGGAAATGTGCCATTTGTGGTCTCTTCCTAGAGAGGGCATGCAAAGACAGTGTTGAAAACAATATGGCTGAGTTGATAGAGTTCTGTTACAATTCAGCAGGACACTTTTTCCATTCTTATACAGGCCTTTTATCCAAAGTATGTGAAAGAGATGGCACCTCGATTCCAAACAAATACAAATTACAGAGGCTGTGTTGTTTTGATTTGATTTAAAATGTTTGGCCATGTACATGTTTCAGGAGTCATAAACCTGTAATCCTGACCAGGAAGCTTTAGCAACCAGTGGCCAAACATTTTAACTCTACGGTAATTTGTTATGAATTCTGCCAACCAGTTCTTCTTATCCTATGCAGATTTAACTTTTCATTGGATGTGTTGGGAAGTGACTGATTTTAAAAAACAATTCAAAATTTTCAGTGAAAACCATTGCAAACATTTTTTTAAAAAAACAGCAATCTTGGTGTTTTTTGTGAATAAACAGTAAAAATAGATCTACAGAAAATTTAGCATGAGAAAAATGTAACAGAACAAAATGAAATACATTAAATGATTACAATAACTATTTTAACTGCATTGTCTTTGGGAGAAATTCTGTCACTTCATTATTTGGCAAAACACCTTGCAGAGTCTTATTAGTATTGGCACATGCATGTTAAATACCAGTGTTTGTTATATACATCTTGTTCTTCAGCCAAGGAGCTCAGAATAACAATTTAAACCTTACAACCATCCTTTGACTTCACTTAAGCCGAGAGCAGAGTGGAGATTTCGGATATGTTTCCATAGTCAAAACAATTAGTGTTCAGTCTTATGCTAATTCTAATACTAGTAGCTTTTAAATGATGGTTATAAAAAATATAATTGGGGAGGGGAGAGAAAGATGCATAAGAAGGGTTCTTTTCCTTAGAATTTGCAAGAAAGACTTTTATGTCGGTGGCATTAATATGTAAGATACTGTTCTGATATCCATACTACCACTCATCTGTGAAGTCCGCCTAATATTAACCACAATTGTTTTGACACAGCTCTTAAATACTAACTCCCACTGGAAGGCATATTTATGACCCGATGCATTTCATTGCAAACAAACTGTTCTCACATATAATTCATGATCTGGCTCTTTAGTGAAGAGTATTACCTCCTTTGGGGTAGATTACATCACATACTAATCCAACAAATTGTGCAGATGAAAAACAGGTCATAAATATAAAACTATGGAGTCCAGCTGGTCAAATGAATCAAAGAACCCAAGAAGCACTGCTACATATTTGCTGTGACATGCAAAATGTCTTAACCATATTTGAGAATTAGATTGTACCATTAGATGTACTCATACATATTTTCAATAAAACACTTTTTCATGGCTTCACTGCAATTTAACAAGATAAAGATTCTATTGACTAAGGTAAATACTCCAAACCTACATAGAGGTGTTTATATATAACAAAGATAATAAGAAAGCAAATCATACTATTCAAAATGCTGTGTTTGTTTTAATCACCAGGTAAATATTTTACCCTCCCACTTTTCTACTGGAATTTCTGCTGGGGTTTTGAAAGAAAACAACATTAAGTATTTCTTCCAAATTTCATTATTTATAGATTGCCATTTAGGCCAACACACAACACGTGAAAACACAGAAAGTTATAGCCCTACAATTATGATGTAAAAAACATCATGTTAGATTAGTCATATTTTAATTTTAACCAAATGAAACACATGAAAGATCTCATACATTTTCACCAATATAAATTTCTGGCTTATCATTCATTTGTAATATTCATATTTAATTTAATACATTCTAGATGAATGATACTATTCTCCTTTCCCCTAGGTTTTCTCTTTCAGTACCACATATAAAGATGTGAAGAATATTTCCAATTTTTTTTGTCCAGAAAGACATGTTAAGACACTCCATCAAAAAACAAAATAAGGCAATAGATTTTTTTCATTTCAGGAACTCTTTGTGAAAATTACACAAACTGTGTTTTTGCACAAAATGAATTCTTCTGTGCAAACATTTTGCACAAAGCTGACAGTTTTGTGCAAAAGGGTTTTGTACAAAAATGTAATTTGTGGGTGGGGGGAAACCATGTACAAGCCATCATGAAAATATCAAAAAGTTCCAAACATCTTGCAGTGAATACCATTTTTACAAGGTGGAGTCTCAAACTGCAAATTTTCTTTCCTCTTGAGAAAAAGAAAAAGAGTCCCAAAATGGTGGGAGGGTCAAGCAAAGAAATGAAAACCAACAGAAAATGCACAAACTCTCCTATGATTCACCCAGCAAAACAGCATCCTGTGGGAAACTTTTTATTTTATTATTATTTTCTATTCTTCTGTTTCCAATTCTAACACAGACTGGAAGCATATAATTGCTCATCAATGAATGAAGAAACTAAAAAACCCACAAAAAACAGCGAGGATGAATTGTGACATAATCAATACAACAACGCCTGCATCAATTTCAGTTGCAGTGCTAAATTACTTTTACAAATGAGAGCATTTAAATTCTTATAGATTATGGATTGAACTTCACAAGACCACACATTGTCTTCTCATAAGGTACTTATTAGTGCAACATAAAGAAAAATCACAGTAAAATGAAGTTACAGTCTGCCATACCCCCTAGTGGAAAAGGATTTGAGAAGCAAGTTCCAGTGGCACAACCACATTTGCTATTAGCAACAAGAAATGTATTTCATAGCAAAAGGAAGCATATTTGCTCTGAAATTACATCCCTAGAATTTCAAACTTAAACTTCAGGAGTGCAAGGGTTCTTGTGGCTTTCACAGCTGTTTCCATAGTTCCATAAGGGGTTTCCATGGTTGTCATTTTGTCACTCCCACACTGTAACTGTCACCTGCTATAATTCTCTGTTCAACACAACTGTTAGATACAAATCCCAGATCCCAATTTACAATGAGGTACAATGTACTAAAACACAGAGATAAACTGATTAAAAACAATGAATTACTTATGTCAAACTCTAGATCCAGAAATGTATTTAATGTAGATATGTCATCAATATCTTTTTAATAATAGGTTTTACATTTCTTAGCTGCTATGAACAAATAAATATGCTACATCTGTTTCTCCAAATTCCAACTCACTAAAGCTTGCTATATTTGCACTGAATTTCACTGAAATCTAAATATGTATTTGAAGGAGGAACAATAAGACAATCTCATCTAGTATTGTAAAAGTTTAAAACAACATTAAAGACATGAAAATATTGAAATTCACATATGTATAAAATTATACTTGATCCTTAACGGCATGACTTAAGAGATATGCCAATAGAGAAGTGAAAAAAAATCTTAAGGTATGCATATGCTACTACCATATGTAATCAATTCAGCAAAGTAAGAGAAGTTAATAACACAGGGCACAATCTACTGGGAAGCCTCACAGAAGAACTGGTTGCTTACCTGTAACTGTGGTTCTTTGAGTGGTCATCTGTGCCCTCACACAAATAGTTTTGTTTGCCCATTTGTGTGAGGCACAGAGACTATGATGAAGAAAAAGCTGTTTGCTATACAGAAAATGCTGCAATTAGGGACATTCCGCGCAAAATTTGTATGTGGTAGATTTGCACTTAAAGCAGCCTTTTCTGAACAGAAAATTATATTTCTACACAGAAATATATTTTTTCTGCAAAGAAAAAGCTGTTTACTGTGCATAAAATGCTCTATCTGTGCAAAACAACCATATGCAAATTTTGCACAGAATAAATCCCGAATTGTGAATAGATTTCAAAACTGCATGGTTTTCAGAACCCTCAGAAAACAGAACCCATCCAGGAAAGGGATGATGAAATGTTGGGACCTGAGGTGGGTTGGCTGAGGGTTCACTCCGTCAGAAGAATTAGATGAGATTTACTTCTCTTTTAACCCACTGATTTAACCCACTGAACTGCGGATGGGTAGAAAGCAGAATAGGAAGGGCAGCTGAAGCCGAGAGAGAAAAAAGGGGTGGGGTTGAAGAAAACTTTTCACTTAATTATCCAAGCATATAGCATTGTGTGAGCAACAATAAACACTGTACTTGCTCTCCAGTCTCAGCTCTTCAGTTATCTCCCATCTGTACTTCCTCTGGGCTCTACTGCCTTGCAACAGGACCTTATGATGCAGTTCCTCAAGTCCTAAGTCCTTCTTCTCTTTAAGCCTCACTTACTGTCTTACTGAATAAAAATAATGAATTCATCAAGGCATAGAGCTAACTTCAGTGTTAATCAAGATATCTACTGATTTAACCAAAATTAATAGAAATCACTTAGTTAATGATTTAATAGGTTAATTAACTAGGTATTTCCAAGTTTGGCTTACATTTTCATTAAGATGTTAGCCAAGATCCTACATCACCAACTTAGGGCTTGTCTACACAGGTAAAAAAAACATATTCGTATTGTACCAGGGGCTGGGAGAATAAACAAGGTTCTTGAAGATTTGAATTGAATACAATTTCTTTTGGTGCCTGAGGGCTTAGATCTGTCTTTTAAAAAACAAAAACTACCTTTCATACCACACTTTCCTGTACATGTGGCCACCTCCATATTGGCTTCAGTGTGGAGCTGGGGAGTGAGGGTTTTGGTCATCTGGTCATTCCTGCCAGGAACAGCTACTTCCTCAGTATTTAAGTTTTCTTGATGTGTAGTCACTATTATTTTGTGAAGGTGCCTTTGTCTGGATACTCTTGTATTAGCACCCCTCTGCCTATTTGCATATCCACATATTTGCAGGCATGACAAGAAAAAGAAAAATAGAACAGCCACAGCTGTGTGGCCAAAAGTAATGTGACATATAGTGCATGTGGTCATAGCAGGACCGTGCTTTTACATCAAAGTGAGCTCACTTATGGAACAGGTGTGGTTGGTAATGCTGTTTTAATTCACTTTAACAAGATGTGTGTGGCATTAATAAGAAGTGTGTGGGGTCACTGTGGCCGCAGCCACAATTTGAAGCAGAATATTTTCACCAGTGAAGACAAGCCCTTAGTTACAAAATGCCTTATTCTGTGGAAACCAACCATGTAATATATTAATTTTTTATTAATACATGTATTAATGTTTTGTATTGTTTTGATCTGTATTGTTTTAAATAAGTCGTTAGCCACCTTGAGTCCCTGAACCTACCTTAGCAACCAGCTGCCATGCCAAGCAATGGAAGTTTGTTCAGGGCACAGTAGGGTGATCTTTCCAGCCCCTCCTGCCAATGATCTGTGGTGCTCTACATCACCAGTAGAACAGACCTCCATCATTCGGTGTAGTTCACTGGAGTTTAAGGTGGGATTTGTGGGGGCGGGGAGGCACTTACAATTTTGGTAATAGTGCCACAATTGTGAATACATAGTATAACTGAATATGGAGCAGATATGGACCTGTAGCTTTTGGATACAAATCTGTAACTGCAGTACAGGTTGCCAGTCAATGACATTGTCAGATTAAGATATGATAAACAATAAAAATAAAAAAAACAGAACAAAATGTCATTTATCTGACTATCAGCTGACTATTTCTTACAAACTTCAGGGAAGATTTATATAGGGGTTATCATTTATATAGGGATATAGTGGTCTCTGTTCCAAGTAATGAACAACTGCTTAATCTTAACTATTTGTGTAGAATCAGTGATTTCCATATCATTCATTCAGCCCTAATATATGTCCTGTGAAACTTCAGCACAAAATAATTGTTTCCTGTGACCTTATAATGAAACTGCACATGAAAGGAAAGCCACAGCTTACTTATTAGAACACCTGCATAGAGCAAGTTCTATGCTCAATAACCTGTATCTCCAGAGCAAAGGATTTCTAATAGTAGGGCTGGGAAAGATTTCTGAGAGCTTTAAGAGGCAGGAAAGACAAAATGAATGGATCAATAATTTTCCATGTTACAAGGCAAGTTTATATCTTATAAAATAGGCTGTGGGAGGGTGCTGATACAAGTCAAGATATTTGGCAACACAAGTCTTTAAAATCTATTTTTTGAATTAGGATATCTATCTACATATAAAAAAACCCTCTTGGGTATGTTTCCTTTCCCAGTGTGCTGACTGGCTGCTCAGGAAACACACCCAACCAATCAGCACCCAAATGCAAATTCCCTCTCTACCTCACAATCCACTCCTGCCACTCAATCTGCATCTACACCTCCAGCCTCACAAGGGCCCATCCCTCCTCTCACTCTCTCACTCACCAGTCAGGGGCTGTGACGGGACCCAGACAGTCAAATAGTGGTGACAGGAAACCACTGCCACCACTGCAACGGGACCAAGACAGTCAACTGGCAGTGGCTGCAGCCGCAGCCTCAACCATAGCAGGGTAACAGAGCGAATCACCCTCAGCAATTCTAGGGAAAGTGTGGAATGCTGAAAAGGGGAAGAAGGAATTTAAAAATCCACTAGACTACCTTACAGAGTTGTTGTGAGGGTGGGTTTTTTTTTAGTGTTTTAACGGTGTATGTTACGCCAGGTATAGCTAGTTTTCTGTATTAGAAGAATTAAGATAGAAACAGAATTCAAAAGCACCTACCATATATACGTGTGTATAAGTTGAGAAATTTTAGACAAAAAAAACCCTGGGTTGATTTATCCACAGGTCAATGTTTCCCACCCATGTCTTAACCTGGGTGGGGAAATGGGGGAGGGGTGGCAGCTCTTTGGCTGTGGTGGAGAGAGTAGAGGGGTCAGTGCTTCTTTTAGGCTCTCCTGGGATGGACACTGGGAGGAAATCAAACTGGTGAGTTGGCTGGGCCTGGCCATGCATGTGTTCCCTTGCTCATTCACTCAGGCAGAAGGAGGGGAAGGAGATGGGACAAGGAAGCAGGAGGAAGGAGGGTGGGTGGTGTTTGAATCTCCAGGGCAGACAGATGGGGGAGAGGAGGAGGAGAGAGCCAGGATGGGCAGGATGGCAGCAGAGCCAGCAGAGAGGAGGGGAGCAAGGGCAGCAGGAAAGGGCTGCAGCAGCTGCCATTACAACAGCAGCCTTGGAGGGTCTGGACTTAATACAGATGTATAAGTCTCACCTCTCAGCCCAGAGCCACCTTCACAGGCAGGAGCAGGCACTTGCTGAGGGGCACCACCAACTGCCTATGATGAGGTGATGAGTTCAGTTTTAACAATGGTCTTACCTCATCACCGTATCTACAAGCTTTGCATTTCCACTGCTATTCACACATACACACATAACCTGCTTCATAGCTGCAGAGGTCTGTTCCTAGGTATGTAACTCCATGCATCTGATAAAAAAGACAGGAGATTTTCACACGCGTAAAGTATTCCCAATGCAGATCGGGACAGAATTGTTTCTGTCCCAGAAGTGTCACATTTTGCACGCCCACTTCCCTCTCCCGATCTCCTGTCATCATCACTCTGTGCTCGCTCCATTTCCCTCCCGATACCTTCTGCGATTTTTTTTATTAACGAGGGTTTTTATTAATGAGGCTTATGCTACCAACTTCTGTCTCTCTCAGTTAGACCAGGCAAATATGGCATCATAACCATGCCTAATTAATGCGAAAGGGCGCATATATCAGATGACATCATCCTTTCGCAATTTTGTACTGTCCAAAAGCTGTTCCTTTTTATTGATGGGCCAAGCTGTCAATAGATCTCCTGAGGCGTTTTTTTTGCTGGCATTGCCAGAGTTTGAAACCTTGCGCCATTGTGCTCATGTGAATATGACATCAATGACAGAACACATCTGGGTGAGATCATAACAGCCCGGTAGGGGACACTCTTTTTATGAACCTCCCCAATTAACTTGTACTTTTTAAAGTGTGTTTCTGTGTTTGTGTGTGTTTCTTTTTCTTTATTTTTTAATTTTACCATGCTCACATCTTTTTGTAAGAATCTGCAAGATCATGAGCGCAGAAGTGAACGGAGCTCTGTTCACTCTCCGTCAATGCTGGGTATGCCTTCCGACACATTACAAAGGTAGGTCTGATAAAAGGGGTTCTTTTGCTGGCATAAAAATGATTCAAAATATGCCAGCAAAAGAACATTGGAAGAAGCTTGTCTGATGAAGTCCTTAGTCTCAAAAGTGCTACAAGGTCCCTTTAACACACTGATTCAGACTAACATAGCTATGTCTCTGAATGTTGAAAGTGGTTACAAAAGCAGAAATGTTCTAACTTTGCTTCATTCAATGGCAGGCCTTGAGGATAGTGGGCTTGAATTCACATAATGATGTTATGAGTGGGGTTGTGCTCAGTGGACCTGACCTCACTGCCACGTCCCCACCATCCACTTCAGCTGCCTTCTATCCATTGGAAACAGAAGACTGAACTGGGGAGCCAGCTATCCATGTGTAGATGCCATCTGTGATTTAAAATTCTGATCAGACAACTTTGTAAAATCACACAGTGGATCCACATATAGAGTTCATATCTTGAGGCTTGCTACTCATATTTTCCCATCCATTATATAAACAGTGGTGGGTCCAGGAAGCAGGGACATGGTGGAGGGGTACACATTCATGATATCCTTGTGATTCTAACTGCTTGAGGGACTGAATGGCTGAATAGGGCCCTCACATCTGCAGTATCTTTGTTAAAGGACATTAATGTGTGTGTTTATCAGATGTAAATCAACTTCTCTTGAAGAAAAATACCTTCACTAGCCCAACATTTTTTAAGGGTAAACTAAAATATATCCTATTTCATTCCATTAGAATTCTAATTATGAATAATTAATTTAGTTGTAGATCTACATAGCAATTAAATTTTTACTCCTGAGAAAATCTATTGTTCTGCTCACCTGAAACTACATGGGTTGGAAAGTTGTAATCCTTTCTTACAGTAGGCCATTTCTAAAAAGATGGGGAATAGCCTAATGTAAAAGGTAGAAATTTTGGGGGGAGTTATAATGTACACATAATCTCTGTTTAATAATTGTGTGTCTATAACTTTGTGCTTTGTCCCTTATTCATATCAGCATTTCTCTTTCCCTCTGACCATTTGCTTGTTTGTATTTTTTCATGTTAGATTTGGTTTACTCCATATTTACAAAACTCTTCAAGAAGGACAAATTACTTCCTCATGTGCACTATTGACATAGAAGATAATACATATATGCTGGAAGGTCACCTTTTATGTTGAGAGATCACCCTGAAATATGTTTCATTAATCTGTGCTGAACACAACCCCAAAACAACTATACATTAAACTGCAGCACACCCAAATAGTAAAAGATTCAGCTGAGATCTAGCAAGAAGCCAAATGCTAGTTCTTCAAATTGCATGCTGGGTTAAATAAACTGTTTCACACCATTACACAGTATGGAATCTGTGCAGATTCCACCCAAGCTACTGATAATTTCCTGAGATGTTCACCTTTGCAAATAACACATGCCTTATGTCATAACCTATCAGCATGATGAAGTGGAAACAGCAAGTATCACATCACTATTTAGGTTCTGGATGGGTGGGTTTTATTAAATGGATGATTGAGTTTTTCAGGTGATACGAATATAACAGAACAGCCACTGTCAGAGGCTTTAAAATTCTGTTTAAGACACTATTGCTGACATGCTGATTAAGTACATGTACCTCTATCACAAATGATGAAGTAGACATGGTAAAGGATTAGAGTATAAGCTACTTTGTCCTATCCTTCACCAGGCCAAACCAAATCATTTCTATATGATTTTCAATCCAATCCTAAATAGTATTTACTTAAATACTAGCCTCAATTATTTAAATGGGAGTTACAAGCAAATGATATTGTCTTGAAAACAACATCACATTCTCTTTGCAGCCATCTTCACTACAGCCCTTGATGTAAGACAGGTCTGAGACTATGTGAAGGTGTAGAATTCACAGTGGGTTTATATCCTACCTCCAGGATCAGAGGCAGCATGGCTTTGTATTGTGGTTGCTTGAGTAGGAGAGGCTTATTATCTCAAATCCTGACTGTGGACTTCCCAAAACATAGGGTTGGTCACTGAATGCTAGACTAGACTAGTCCTATCCAGCACTAGGCTATTTTTACATTAGGACTGCTGGTTGGCTTTATGTACACTTTGGAATAATTTGCTTCATGGGGAATATAATTTCTGTCAAAATTTATTATACATCTCGGAAAATAAAATAAGGTTCCACACATGTTCTGTGCAATCAGTATTATGGGTCACATTAGCATTTTAAGCTGGATCTCATAAATACTAAAAGATTCTGGAGATGATGCCTTTTAATTCAGTGTGAGGAAAAGAGAGCCTAAATACACTAAAGGCACCAGATCTGTCTGTACTTGGAAACTAAGCAGGGTCAGCCCTGGTTTTGTACTTGGATGGGAGATCACCAACAAATACCAGGTGCTGTAGGCTATATTTCCGAAGAAGGTACTGGCAAAACCACCTCTGAGTATTCTTTGCCTAAGAAAACCCTATGGAATTAATGGGGTCACCAAATGTGACTTGAAGGCACATACATAGGATCAACTTTCATGAGTAAAAATCGCCGAAATATAACACTGAAATGTCCCTGCGGTACCGCAACAGTAACGGCAGGGACGGGCATCATGCGAAAGGGACGCTCTGCAGCGCAGCAGCCTCGCAACGTGGCGAGGCTGCTTCCGTTACATTTAAGACGTCCGAAAAAGTCCATACAGACATGAGGGAAAGACTGTTATTAAATGGTTATGAGACACTCAGATGTAAGGGATATGATAAACTAAGATTAACAGGTAATAAGTAAGCTGCAAGCTGGAAATAACACTTGATCCTGTTTGGGTTTGTTACTTGGATTTATGAAAAAACAAAAAAGGAAGGGAATATTAGCAGGAACTGTTATATGTTTGACATGTTATGAAGAATATACAGATTATTATCAGCAATTCTCAGAAAGTTATATTACTCAAAAGTTTCTATATTTGGTGGCACTTAGCACTACTTAACACGTGGACCACATGCATACATTATGAATACAACCTAGTCACAGGGTGCATCTAGACTGATTAAAAAGACCAAAAAGTCTGATTTTATTTTGGAGATCCATACAGGTTTTGTTTATCTCTCCTTTTGTCAGCTCCTGGTACTATCAGACACTTTTTATACCAGCTCCCCAGCCAATATGTAAGGGATTGTGGGAGTTGTAGTCTAAAAACATATGGAGGGTCATATATCCTCTACCCTAGAACTTCAAGTGCATCATTACTATAAAGCATTATATATGCAGAACACAGTGCAACACTGTTGGTACAGACTGGTCAGTATACTCATATTACCCCTATACTGTAACAGCAGCATTGGCTCACAGTTTGCGTCTGAGCATGTTCAAAGTTCTGGTTTAACTCCTTAAATAATCTGGTGCCACTTCCCACTATGCAATTATAGAGCTATGATTCCACTAACTGTTAAGGCAGCACCTTATAGAATCTTGGTATTTGCAGTTTAGGAAGGGTCTTTAGAATTATCAGCCAAAGAGCTCTTAGTTCCTCACCAAACTACAAACCCTAAGATTTCAAAGAATGCAGCTAAGATTCCAAAGAATGCAACACTTAACATGGAATCGTAGTACTGTAATTGTGTAGTGTGAAAGGGCCTTAAGACATCTGAAAGAGCATCTACCTTCATGGAAGTCTGCCTAGCAGTGTAGGTCATAACTGGAGGCATTTCTCCTGCGTCAACAAGGGATGAGGCAGGAGACAAGCAAAAGAAGGGACTTTTCTGATATGCTCAGTTATGGTACGCCCTCTCAGAGGAGATGCCTGCTAGCTCCCAGGTATCAAACATCATCTATGTCAGGCTTGCCCCTGAATTCTGGGTATTGGAGTGGAATTCATGGGGGACTCTGACAGGTAGTTAGTTTGGGCTTGATACTTTCTCAGGCTTTGGAATATCTGGGAGATGAGCCAGGCCTTTTGGTTGGCATGGGAATGCTGGTCCCACCAGGAGCTCAAGGCCGATGCAGCCCAGATGGTTCAACGGCTATTTTCACTCCCCCCTAACTTGGGTGCCCTCCTGTTCTGCCTTTTCTCACGCTGGATGTCTTTTATCTCTAGCCTTGTCTGTCTGTAATTCAGTTGCAGCTTTGGCTATGTTTCTGACACATGAATCCACATCAATAAAGAAACTTATTGATTGTATGTGAGCGTGTGTTTTCTGTACATCACAATCAAGGCCTTGTCTGCATGGGCCAAATAAAACAGCCTCCCCCTGTTCCAGTGTCCAGATGATGCAGGATTTTGGCTCCAATTCTAGTCTGAACAGTCCAGATAACATCCAGATAGTTCTGACTAGAAACAGGGGCAAACCCCTCTTAAAATATCTTTAAAATACTTGGGAGACCTCAGATCCTGTAGGAAAAACCAGAGCATTCCATGGCAGAAATGGGCAGCTGTCTGCACATGCACACTCCACTGTATTGGTGGGCACTGCTGCCGCCGCCAATGCTGTCACGTGTCATGCTCTCTGAGGTCACAATGAGGGCTCAGTATGTGATCAAGGCTGGGCGCCTCATTCCAACTACAGGGAGAATGACATGTGACACCAGTAGCAGTGGCACCCACTGATACAGCTAAGTGTGCACTTGTAGAGAGCTGCCCATACCCACCACAGAATGCAAGGGAACAAGGGAATCCAGGGCAGCTCTGTGGCCAGAATGTGAAGTATTCTGACCAGTGCAGACACAGCCCAAATCCATTCTTTTGACAATGGCCTCTCTGGGTAATTGAATCTGATTTGTTAGGTGGTTTGGAATTGTGTTTTGTTTCATTTTGTTTTGCTTTGCTTTTTAATGTTGCTGTTAATTGCTCCTTTCAAAACAGTTTTCTCTCTCTCTCTCTCTCTCTCTCTCTCTCTCTCTCTCTCTCTCTCTGCATATTTGAGTAAAATGGTGAGGGGAAGGTTGTGATTTTTTTTAAAAAAAATGAATACTTTGCTAACTTCCTTCAATATAAACAAGGAAGAAAAATGGTACATGCATTTTGTCAAATATTTTTGAATATTACTATTCTGGTCTTGCTAACACTTTTTTTTCTAGGATCACCTTGTCTTAAAAGCTAAGCTGTAGGATTCACCTTCAAGATGAATACAGGATGATAAAACCATGCAGCCATTTCAGTTATGTAATCTCACCAAACTCATTTAGTTTTATGGCATTAAGCATGGTCACAGGGTGTTTATTAGACAAAATTCAAATCAGAATCCCCAAATTGCTAATATGGTGGGTGAGAGAGGCCATAGATGAACTCTGCCCTGATGTTGCCCTGTACTAAATGTTTTGGACCACAATTCTTATCACCCCAATGGCTGAGGAGAATAGAAACTGTATTCAAATGTCTCGGGAGCAGACCAAATGGGGGCAGACAGTGCATAATGCCATACAGTGCAAAGCAGAACAGAATGAGCCCACTAGAAATGCTTGTTTTATAGAGACAAACTGCTCAGACGTTTATACAACTTTCCTGTTAAGTGGTCTCACAGGACTCAATTTACTTTACTATTGTATTTTAGGATGTACCATAAAAACAAAGCTATGAAAGTAAGATCAAGCAAAGCAAGAACTAGAAAAACAATATGATACATCTAGCACATTGTATTTGGATATACAGTACTCAATTTGATTTGTTATATAAAAATTATCTTCTGAAGACTGGAGGAGGAAAATGCAGGGAGGAAAAAACATTGTTATCATGCACATTGCAGCATAAGCCACTGCGTGTCTACTAACAACATATATTCTGATAGTGTCACCCACTTTCCTTTCCTATAATACTGGTTCAACAATCAATCACTGGAAGCCACAGACACTTATAAGTGGGTTATAAAATCAAACATATCATCATTTTATGTCTGCTCATAATTATATCAGCATGTTAATATTCTTTTAATGGTCCCTAATGATGTAATACAAAAAATAGAATTTGTTTCACAGCTATGTAACTATTAACAAAACAGATTAACCATAATTAGTACCTTCATAAAAGATCTACAGAATAGCTGCTACTGACAGCTCAGACCTTAAACCCTTATTTTCATCATCTTGAATGTATGTTTCCCAAATATGTACATATTCCATAGGACAAATGTCACATATGCCATGGAATCTTGGGAATACCTTGAGCAAAATATTGTATAGAATGATATAGATATCACATCCAAAAGAAAACTTAACCCTATGCATGAAGTAAATTCCACTGGGATTATCCTCAGATAAGTGTGCATAGGACTGCAGCCTTAGGTCCTCCAAGCCATATTTTCTACCACATATGAACAAGAAGCAAAGGACAAATGTATTATGTCACTTCAATAATAGCATAAAAATCAGATACTTAATAACTTCATCAAATACCAAAAATTTTACATATTTTTTTCAAGCCAAGCAGGTATATATTACAAGTATTCGCTGGTTCGCTTATAACTGCAAAATGATAATGTGTGATACTTTACATGGATCTCTTTGAAAGTAATATATTGTAGATCTGGGGCAACAGATACAGCTAGCTTAATAGGACTGTGGACTTTTTCAGACGGGGTAAAAAAAAAAAACAACCCACGGAGGTTGGGAGAAGGACAGTCCTGTTCCACTTCCAGCACTCCATTTCAGATGATGCCGTTCTCCTCCCATCCTTCATCCATTCTGCCTCCATCCTGCTTTTGTTTTGCCACCGCTGCTTTTTATTAACAGAAACTTCCATTAATAAAAAGCACCAGAGGCAAAATGAAAGCAGGACAGAGGCAGAACAAATGAAGGACAGGAGAGCGGTGATGGCAGCCGAAATGGAGCACTGGAAGCGGAACAGCACTGTCCTCCTCCCAACCTCCATGGGGATATTTTACCCAGTCTGAAAAAGTCCTGTATATCCTTGGACTTTAATACTATTTAACAGATCTCGTTTCTCCCTTACAAAAATATAGCAAAATTAAACTTTTGGGTTTCCCATGCTTTTAATTCCTTTGTTTTCCTCAACACTAGTATTTTTCAGATGTTATACTGAATGTATGTGAGGAGTAGGATTACATAGCCTGGCCACCGCATATACAATGTTACTTGTCCATAGGGCCATTTCCTCATGCTCTGGAAACCACAGAAAAGCAGAATTTGTGCCTACACAGAAAGAGCTGTATGCACTTAAAAGCTATCTAAACTTTACAGTGAACCCATAGATATCAGGAGAAGGGCCATACCATGTGGTCACAATCCCTATACCCCTCCAAACATTCTGTGTAACCACCAAAAAAGCTTTCTCTTCTTTGGTTATACATTCTGCCTTCACTGTATAAATTGCATTGACATCTATTTTCAGCTGTAACCAATCTCAAATTTATCTTTATGTCATCTCAAATTTAGAATATGCAGTGTGTTTCTTTACTAACAGCTGACAAAAAAAAATGCACATTCAATGCATTATGATGGGACTAGCATGAACATAAGTAGAACCCCAGAACATTAACATAGCCTACCATCTCACCAATAATACCAGCAGACATATGCGTCTGGGAAGCTCATGAGCAGAAGGGCAGGCTAGAACTTGTAATCAAAGAAATATACTGCCTCTAAATAGGGAGAGTCATTTTTTCTTAATTCTCACAACTAACAGATCTTGATAGTTTTGTCTTAGCCTTTTAAAATCCATTTAATTCCATGGCCCCCTCTTCTTATGGTAGAAAATTCCATACATTAATACACTTTGTAAGAATAAGCACCTTTTAAAATATCATCTGAACCTACAATCAACTTCATTTGATGACTCTCCTTGTATTATAAGAGGGGGAGAACCACTTCTCTTGTTACATCATTTACAATATTATAAAACTATTCACAATAATTGCATTATTGCAATTTGATTTTTGCCTCTCCTGTCAAAAAGATGGGGTTTAGTGTTGAAGCAAACCAGAAATTACTGTGCAATTAATAGAAAGCCTGCATTCTGTGCACATACTTGATATCAGCAAAGGCTGTCATCTGGAGCTTCAGAAGAACTGCAACTTCCCTGATTAACTCCAAACCCTTTTCTTCAGTGAGAGGGCTGTTGAAAGAAAGCAAGACAACACAGCATTACAAAAATGGAACTCATCAATACAGGAGAGGCTAAGAGTCCCCAAAGAGTTATCACCTTGGTCTGTTAGGCAGTCTGAAAGCTGAACTTTACAGTATTCCTTTCACATAGTGATTGTGATATCGAGGGAAATGGGATCAGGTGCTTCCCCAGGCATGATGAATCACCTGAATTTTCCAGCAATAAGACAAACAATAAGGTGTAAATGGAATTGTTAGGAAGTGTAATGGGCCCAATGATGCAGGGCCCGGTTCATCTTGGTTCTCAATAAAAATGTAATGCTGTTTAAAAAGAAGAGAAAGAAAGAATGGAGGCAGGAAAACAGCAAGAGGAGACCTGAGACAAACAGAAGTTGCAGTATTCTATCATATATACCTGGATCCCACACACACACACAAAATTAATAACTTCTTAAGATATATTCTTCCTCATACAAGAAATAGAGACAGGAATGATATAAATTTAAGAAAAGCAGTACTGCCTTTACTGTTCTACAAAGTCAATATGTTTCTGTGTATGCATCTTGTTGTTCAACAAACCTGCCTTCATATTTTGAGAACGATATGTACCGTACGTCATTACACGTCTAACTAGAAAATGAGGTTGCAATAATTTATCAACACCATTTCAGAAACCAGTTATAAAGTTATACTTATAAAGTTCTAGGTTAACACTTGAGCTTTTTTGGATTATTAGAAAGGTCACAAGCAGACACACAAACACTGTGTCAGAAATTTTTGTGAATGGACAACTTGGAAAAATTACTGTTTAGATTACAAGTCCCAGACTCAGCACAGAATGGTCAGTAGCCATGGTTTGCCATGGCTACACTGACTGGAGGATTCCAGGAATTATAGGAGATTATCAGATGCAGGGGAATGTGCCAAAAAATCATGTTCCCAACCGCATTAGAAGATTGCTAAAAGAACAGAAAAAGCTACCTTACCATGTCCTTCTGCCATTCCAGGGGGGGTAGCTCTGCCCCGGATTAGGTTTCCCTTTTGTATTGATGGGGAGAAGCCGCTAAGGAAATTATCAGACGTGGCAAAAACTGCATCAAAAGTTCATGACAAGAACAGGAAGAGCTGAAATTATCAGATGGTCATCCTCCAGCATTCCAGGGACATAGCACAACCATGAGTAAGGTGTCCCTTTTTTATTAACAGCTTGTCTCTGTCGATAAAAAAGGGAAGCCTCATTTGTGGCAGCACTACACCTCTAGAATGGCAGAAGGAACCAGGCATCTGGTAAGGTTGCCATTTCTGTTCTAGTTGTGTTCTTGTGACATGGCTGGGAACACAATTTTTGGTGTGTCCCCCCCCCCATGTCTGATAATCTCCAAAAAGGTATGTCTTACTGATGCTTGCACTACGCTCCCAGAATGCTGGAGGGTGACATTGTCTGGTAAGGTCGCCCCTTCCTGTTCTTCTAGTGATCTTTGATGTGGTCTTTGCTGTGTCTGAGACTCTCCTCTCCAAAAAGTTTTTTTTCCTGAGTTTTGCATGGAAGACAGGATACACAGACAAATTTTGTGTCTGGCAATAAAACCATATACTGTCACCTACACAGATTTACTGATTTTTACCACTGTTTATTCAACAAGTGGTGGCATGAATGCTGACATCCATAAAATTTGACTGAAATTGTCATCATTCACCAAGTTTTAGACATTTACTCCCATACACATTGCATATATGTTTACTTGTATTTAAACTACACATATAAACACACTCAACCAAATGTTGTTCCAACTGAATTGCTGCTATAAACAATATTTGCCATGTTGGCATTTTAAAAAAAGACAAAGAAGAATTACCTCAAACAAAACTATTCTGACTTCTTGCAATTTAGACGAGAGGGTATTTCATGCAATTAACACAAAACAGCCCTCAGGAAGTCAAAAATGTATAACCTCTCTGCCCACAGAGGGCATTATATTCAGAGTTAGCTTTCAAAATTCAGTGTATCAGAATCAAGCATTATTTTTAATAAGCCAAAACAGCATACTATAAATAAAAAACTCTTATATATCACTCAAGTAAATAACCCATCAGGAAGTTGGATGTAAACTAACTTACTAAAAATTGTCTCTAGCCCATTCAGCCTTTTTTTAAAAAAACCTGCAATATAAGATACCTCACAAATATTATGAGAACAATGTGTGTTATATCATCAGCAGGGTGTTTGAGTTGCATATTGTGTGTAAAAGTACTGCTCTTAACATTTAGTTACCTTTCAAGAATGTACATCGTCCCTGAGGGTATGTCTCTATACTGTATATGCTTGGATCTTTCATTTGGAGCCAGTTAGGAGAGTATCATTTTTGATTCCTTCCAAATCTCCCTGCCCTAAAGATCTCATGGGACACTGTGTCATATATGCAGAAGGCACCCTCCTGAGGCTGGCATTTCAATATGGTCCCCCCCCCACAGGGGTAATAAAACAATATTGCTATGTTTTTTTAAAAAAATAAAAAGGAATTTTAGTGTTTCTGGGTGGGGGGAGGGATGCTATACCTGGGTTATTCATTAAAAAGCTGCCCTTGAATCTCAAGGCTTAGCAGTGGGTAGAACTCGGCTTCTTCACAAGTCACTATGAAAGCAGGCTGTCACAGTGACTCAGGGGCTTGTGTGTTAATTAGATCCTTCACTCCTGAGGACAGTGGTTCAAATGTGTGGGAGATGATAGGTGTCAGAAATTGGAGTGGGCTTTTTTTTTTTAACACTGCAATATTATTTTTACCCGGAGGTGCAGGAAAAGTCATACAATATGTTGTTGGCATTTCCTTGCTATCATTTGTACGCATAAAAGTATAATATTTCTGCAGGCTACAAAATCAAAAGTGAATGTCAAAATGAGTTGCAAAGGCAATAGTGGTAAGGCTGATCAGAGCGTTTTGGTGCTAATATCCAGCTGGGTTACAAACACCCTCAGGTAAGCAAGATGGAGAGAAGAATACAATATTACAATTTCCCTAACCGTAATTACTCTAATGGAACACAGGTAAGTGCAAAATAAAGACAAGTGTGCATACACCAATATACACACCCTGCTATGAAAACCATAAATAAGGAATCAGTTTCAGATCAGCAACATCTCAGAACTGTTACTTTTAGAAACAATTTTCTATTATCTTCTTTAATACAATCAACATGTTCCACTGCTCATGGCCAAATTACACTGTTCATTGTAGCCTTGTTGAAATAAATAGTCCCTATTCATAGAAAGATAGAACATCAGAGGGATCAGAGTTTAAGACCCTACAAAATGAAGATATTGTTCAAAAAGCTAAAAAAGAAAATACATTCTAACAGACACTGGCTAGGATCCAAAGAGCTATTTTAGGTATGTCTAACAGGTTCTGTTCTTTATTTGGGACAAACACACATATGTGCCACAATCTGCTCTTGAATATCCCCTGACTTTCAAAATATATATATATTTGTCCCTGTAACATAGGAACTCTGGATGTGGATTTTTCAAGCAGTAGATCTTCTTTGGCATATGGAACACAGCTGTGGCTTTCTCCCCATCTATCTTACCCAGATATCTGCAATGAACAAAGAATACAGGCCCAGTCTTTCCATAGACAAAACGAGGTGTTTGCCTCAAGCAGCTGATGACAGGTGGTGTGGACAAGCAGTGACAGACCTCTGGCAATTCCACTCTGTTAGAAGACAAAGCTATGTGTTCCACCAGGTTTGCACTATACTTCCTAAACTAGCCTACAGCTCTCAGGTGAAGTTTGGAGTGTTGTCTATTGAAACTGTTGAATTTAAACTGTCAGTTCGATTGCATTCTGTAGACAGAATGTGGGTGTGTGGCATCTTGTCCATCACCTTGGGTTGCAAAATACTGTATCTTAAGTCAAGAATCTGTGCTTCCTCCATGCTGCAGGCATGAGAAGTGCACCGCTTTTTATTGATGGGGTTCTCTGTTAATAAAAGCAGCATGTCTCTCGCTCCTGCAGCATGGGGGAAGGTTGGGAAGAGGACGGCATCATCTGAAATGGAGCGCTGTAAGCGGAACTGCACCGTCCTCCTCCCAACCTCGGTGGGGAGGGGTTCCCATCTGAAAAAGTCCATAGATGTGTGAGATGCTATTCTAAGCTGGAATTGCCTGCAGTTTCCAGGCCTCCACAAGACTTTGTTTTGTGCCAAAACCTGACATACATACATCAGTGCCATAAGATAGCTTTTATTGGTGGTAAATCATGCAGTACATGATCTAAATCAGATGATGGGTTCCAGCAGGCCTTAGTTGCAGGTGGTAGAACTGGGTGCCTAAACAATGAATTCTGCCTAGAATATCCCAAGTCAAACATTCCGGATCCCTGTGTGGCTAAATAACAGTCCTGTGTTGGGATACACAAAGCTCTACAGCAAAGCTACTAGAAGATAGAGTTATATAGGTTATATAAGACAGTACCAAACAAAGGAAATAGGTATGACCCATCCCCAATCATATTAGATATAAGAATTGTATAAACAACTTGCTAACAGGAAGGTTCCTAGCCTTGTACTGCCAGACTAAAATGAATCTATCAGAGTATCCTTGTTATTTGCCATAAAGTTAGCTTTGATGTACCCTATGAATAAGAGACTTCCATGAGTCATAGTAATCAACAATTCCACTCAGGTTTTGCAAATTCATGGCTGTGGCTTCCTTTATTGAATCAATCTACATGTTGTGTGGTCTTCCTCTTCTACTGTCTCTCACTTTACTGTAAATTATCATCTATTCCATAAGCTGCATTGTCTCATTATACGTCTAAAGACTCAATTTGGTCATTTTCGCTTCTAGTGAGAATTCACAGGCAAAAATCTGGACTTCCCCCAATTTGAGGACCCACTCAATAGCTTTGACAAAAATGTCACTGAAACTTCTATATAAGTTTCATCTCACACCACTGGGTCGCCAGGATAACTAAAACTACTCCTCCCACCTGCTGGAGAGGCTGTGGTGCCCTTGGCACCTTTCTTCATATGTGGATGGATTGCCCCATGGTCAAGACCTTCCAGTCATTAACTATAGACATTATTGGCAAGATCACAAAACAACAAATTGCCCCTCCCCAGAATTACTTTTACTGTCATTAATTTTGGGTTCCAACAAACATCTCAAATATAAGAAAATTGTAGCTTTCCTCCTCCCAATCTCTCAGATTGTGATAGCTAGGAAATGGAAAATATAACACCTGGTAGCACAAAGTATGGGAGTTGTGGCTAATGGAAAAGTTGGCAGATGTAATGCGAAGATCAGCGGGTCACACCGGCTCTGCTGGATTCGTCAAGAGCTGGTTTCCACTAATTGATCACCTGTCCAATGTGAGCGGAGCTGTTCCCCCACTTCACACCATGGGAGAATGTGGTGCGATATCCTCCCAGATTCTTTCCTGGACATTTTTCCTGGTCCCTCTACCCATGCCTAAGCATCTCATTTCCTCTGACACCTACGGTCACCATGTTTCCCCGGTAACTCTCAGTGCTTGTTTTGTAGTTTGACTTTGTAATTTCTTTATGTGTTCATCATAAGCATTCATGCTTATGATGATATCATTGTACTATACAACACAGACATGAGACTTTGTTTTCTTTTTATATTAATACATTCTTTATAAAAAAAAGAATTCATGCTTAATTTGCTCTTAGACCCATCCAAGGTCTACTAAACACACACAAAATAATAACCATTTCAGTGTTATTAACCGATGTCAACATTTAGCCAAGATGCTAATAAATACTCTAGAACTCATGGATGTCATGCTACATACCTACTTACATATGTTCTGCCAAGAACAAACATAAAACTGAATAAAGAGGATGCCATGGTGAATGTCAGAACAAAAAGAAAAAATTACTGCTTACATACTAAATGACATTTACTGTGAATTATGACAAAAAAGAGAAAATATTAAGCAAGTCTAAAACAATGATGAGAATCATTTACAGGTCATAAGCATAGCACATTTTCCCTGCATTTTCAAACACACTTGTCAAAACAGTCTAGTGGATTAATCAATTTGGAGTGGGAATTTCTCATCCATTTACAGAGATGGCTTGTTTCTTTTCTTTTTAAAAAAAATACAGTCAAACGGTTTAATTCTGGTTTGACATTTTTGTATCTTTTTACAATTATTATATTTCTTCACACAACAAAAATATAAGAAGACGAGCTGGACCCGGCATACCATACGCCATTAAAAAACTCCCCCCCCCAAATGCCCAGGAGATCTCATGACAACCCTTTGAGGTAGACTGGTGGGTTTAACTCGCCCACCCACCACTTGTTCTGCCCCCTGCTGCCCCCCACTGCTTGTTCTTCCCCCCCACTGCTTGCTCTTCCTTCCACTGCTTGTTCTGCCCTCCCACTGCTTGTTCTGCCCCCCCTCATTCTGCCCCCCACCACTTGTTCTGTCCCTCCCACCACTCTTTCTGCCTCTCCAACCACTCTTTCTGCCCCTCCCACCACTCATTTCCCCCCTCCCACCACTCATTCTGACCCTCCCACCACTTGTTCTTCCCCTCCCACCACTCATTCTGCTCCTCCCACCACTCATTCTGCCCCACCACTCGTTCTGCCCCCACCATTTGTTCTGCCCCTCCCCCCACTCCCTCTGCCCCTCCCCCACTTGTTCTGCCCCCACTCGTTCTGCCCCCACCACTCATTCTGCCCCACCACCACTCATTCTGCCCCTCCCAACCCACCCCTTGCACTCCAGAACACACACACACACCACATCCACCCCCATGTTACTCACTCTCCAGCTCCAGCCATCATGTTTGAGATCTACATGGTCCCACCCCCAGTGTGCTGATTGGCTGCCCAACAGACCTGTGATTGGGTGGTCAGTTCCCAATCAGCACACTGGAAACAGCAACATACCCAAGAGAATTTATATATATATATATATATATATATATATACAAAAGCTTATCCTTGTTTCTTAGTTTATGCCAGGTCTTTTGCTGATCCAACAAGAATAACACACAGTTCTAAGGAAAAACTTTCACACATAGATTAACAAGCATGAACTTTCAAAGAAGGAGCCATGTTTGTCTTTTTCAGCATAAAAAGGAAGAAGAGAAGGGAAGGAGGGAAAGGAATCTAGCTGTACCTTTAAGACTAACTGATTTTTATTTTAGTATGAACTTTCATAAATACCCACTTTTTCATATGCAGCACAGGGTGACTCTGGGCTGCATCTCAAGAAGTGAGTTTATATCCATGAAAGGTCATGCTAAAATAAAAACCAGTTAGTGTTAAAGGCGCTGCTACATTCCACTCCTTTTTAAGCAGGAACTTCCATTTCTTTCTCCTCCACCCAATTGCCAGGCAATTTCCCCCAAAGTTACTCACTTAACCTTAAAGATCAAAACACACCTTACTATCTTAACTTGAATTCTATGTTGTCTTTCTGAAACTATACACAAATTCTTAACTGTCAGTAATAGACCAAACAATTACACTTCTAAACAGTTGTGCCAATTCAGTTCACACAACTGATTTTCTGAGCTTTGCCTAAATTCTAGCATGTCTAATACATTTGAAAGAATGCAACGAAGAACTAAATGAAGCAGGTGGATTATAACAACATCCCAAACCTGTTTAGCATATATGCAACATCATATTCTCTGAGCATCACAAGGGTCAACTAAATCACTCACATGAATAATAGGCAAAAAGAACAGTTCTTCAGAGGAGTCAGCAACATACGTGCCACAAATTTTAATTTTCACAAACAAATAAAAGTGAAGTTTGAATGTTGGACTATGACTAAACCAGTTTGAATGTTGGACTACGACTAAACCAGGGTTGAAATCCCTGCTTGGCCATGGGAAGTTACTGGGTGATCTTGGGCAAATCACACTCTCTCAGCCTCAAAGGAAGGCAAAGGTAAACCCACTCTGCAAAAATTTTGCCACAATGGGTTCACTTAACGTCACTATAAGTTGGAAAGACTTGAAGGCACACAATATCAAACTTTAATTCAAGTTGTATTTTGGGGATTCCAACTTCACTCCGAAAATAATTAGGTATAGCAATAGCAATAGTATTGATATTTCTATACCGCTTATCAGTGCAAAGCACTCTCTAAGTGGTTTACAATGTGTTCGCTAATTGCCCCCAACAAGCTGGGTACTCATTTTACCAACCAACAGAAGAATGGAAGGCTGAGTCAACCTTGGAGCCCTCTGGGATCAAACTAATAATGTTGTGGCTGCAGTACAGGCATTTAATCACTTAACCCACAGGAGTTTCTAATTCCTGTGGTTACTGTTTATGTGCTAAAAGCAGTGAAACACACAGGTAAGTAAAACTAAGCCCTCAATTTATTCAGATTTTTAAATGAGCTTAGACTATTATTTCAGTTCAGGATACATTTCCAGCATAGCACAAATCTTGAAGACGGCGGATGGTGGTATTGTAGAGTTAAAGAGAAAGCACACTCCATATTACCCTTCTGGTAATATGTTCTCTGTACAACAGACTCAAAAATGTGAAGGACCAGAACTCTATGATCATTCCACACCTAAAATTAATAGACACACAGGGGTTGCTGTGTTGGCTATGCAGCAAAATAAAACAAAATCCACAATCCACAAAAGAACAAAATCTTTATTGGCCAACCAAAATGCACAAAATACATCATGCATGCTTTTGAAGCTCCACTGGCTTCTTCATCAGGAAAAAGATGTTTAAAAAATTATACAGTGGAAGAAAAGTAATGTTGTTAGGGTCACTGGCCTACATGTTGTATCAAATGTTTTTGTTGTAGTTCAGTTGGCTTGGAGAGATCTCAGTGCAGGCAAAGGCAACTCCCCTCTTGGACAAAGGACAAAACAAATTAAACTTCATTAGCAGCAGTAAAATAAATCTACTTGGGATAATCCCATTCCTCTACAATAGTTTGGAAGTGTTAGTTTTGGAGGCCAAAATTCCCATAATCCCCCAGCCACCATGGTGACTGGTTTGCTTTAATGTATTGTGGCTGTACTATATGAGTGCTGCCCTCATATACTGTAGTATTAAATCTCAAAAGAAGCTATAAAAGAAAACTCTTCGTGCATTTTCTCTTACTATTAAAAAAAGATTTAATGATAGTAATCAGTGTATTCCTCTCAGAAAGAATATCTGAGCCTAGGGGCTCATCTATATGAGGTGATATAATGTGGATTACTGTACGTTACTGCACAATTGCAGCAATGTTCATTTGTCTCCACTTTTTTTGGCAAGATCACTGGTATGCAAAGTTATCCATGTTACATGCAGCCATACCTGTGAATCAAGATGGTGGCCGGGAGTAATTACTCATGTTATTATTCTCCACAGATTGCCACCACTGCACAGTTTTTTTAAAAAAACTTTAAATCTAAGATGTGCAAGTGTGATCTTCTGCTTTTGGTCACCTCAGCACTGTAAAAATTCACACAATCACTACCGTAAAACTCCAAAATGGCACTTCCAGCCACTTTGCAGCTGGCGAGCCTGCCCCCTGCGCACGTCTGACCAATCAGCTCTTCACTTCCGTAATGTGCTGTGCTGTGAATCAGTTGTCCAGTGGTAATGTGCATTTCCATGTATTTTTTAAAAACTTTTGGAGAAAGCCAAAAAAGCTTTTCTCATGAAGTTTTTGGCATTTTTGCCCCAGCTTCCAAAAACAGTGAATCACTGTGGGATCTCGTTGGGACAAAAATATTCTCCTTGAATTCTATGAGAAGTTTTTCCACCATCTAGACAACACCTAGGTAAAGATATATTGCACCATTTGCAAATACAGGAGTTCTTCTACCAATTCATTGTGCTGCATTGTGTTTTGAACCCATCAGTGTATTTAAATCCATCTGGAATTCTAAATTCTACAACTACCAACTGGGTACTTATTCATGCTCTGAAAAGGAGTCATTCCTATATGATGACTCTCTGCATCGTATCTTTCACAACCAGTTAGTAAGCCATTATAAAACTTTACATCTATACAAATTTGCTTTCTCTTTTTAAAAGAGCAGGGGAGGCAGAGAAGGTCAGTAATATGATGTTTTGCCAAAAAGGAAACTTACAGCTTAATATGAATTTAGCAGAGCTCCTCAGAGATCAATCTTTAAGCCTGTTCTATTCAATATTTGTTTTTGCAATAGCTGTTTTCAAATTACTGTAATACCATAGTAAAAGTCACCACTGAGACTTCATTTGGAACACTTTGGGCTGCATTCATTTCACCAAGGAAGAACCAAATACGAAGATAAGCAGCCAGCAACTGTCAGATTCTCCAAACCCTTCCCTTTCATTGTACTCTCTTATCTCTCCAGTACCTACTACAACATATATTCTCTCATTATCCCAGTCCCACCACCATGTTAGCAAAATTAACTTTAGTGTTGGTGTAATCCCCAGTCAGCTAACTATAAGGGGTTCATGCAAACCCCAAGTAAATTTGCATTAAGGCATTTCAGACTAGCACTCCCCAACCCTACCCCCTCATACATTTTCAGAAGCTGACATATGTGAATAGGGGTCCTCCATGTTAGGACGAATCTTGGAGCTGGGTTCAGAGCCCCAAATATTGAGCTGTGGTAGCCTGCGGTTTATGACAGTGGCTAGCATAGCTAAATTTAAAAATACAGTCCTGAGGTACAAAACTGGTAAGGTTCCACATCATTCACCAGGAAATACAATAAATACATTGCACTGCTAAGGCAAGCACAGCCCAATGATATCAATCAATGGATTTCCATGTCCCTATGATAATGGATCTGCTTGAACCAGACAGGATGTGCCTTATGGAGAAAACCTCTACATTTGTATGTCTATATGCATGAAAGGCCTGATCACTGGAAGCAGGACATACTGACAATGGGGAATGTAACATATACATATACATGTACCTGCATGATCTGTTTGGCTCAGCTGACTGGGATGACTCCTAGCTAGCTGTGGGGCTGGGCCAGCTGGGATGCAAAGCTAAGTCAGTCATTGTTGTCTTCATGGTTCCATATAAATTCATGCACACTTTAAACATGTGTGGGAGTATGTGGGAGTTCCCCTTATAACAGTCAAGAAATTAATTTTGATACAGTGTTATATATTCATATGTCATATCTTAATATCAAGCAACCAAAACAAACTGCAAAAGATCTGCATTGGAACTGCATACGACATCACATCTTGAACTCTAGCTATGGAGATTTTCACACGGGGCCAAAATGCCCCGTTACTGCCCCGCTACCTCCTCTCCCGTTCCTGTCATGGAATAACATAAATCTTTCACACACTCACCTTAATTCCGCAGCAGGAACGGGCTCCCCCTCCCCTTGCTGGCCGGCCGTAAATGCAGCCGTCGTAAGGCTGCTTTTACGACCGGCCGTCTGAAACGTTATCACGTTATCACGTGATAACGCCGGACGGTAAATTTAAAAAATAAAGCTCCCCCAAACATAAAATCAGTTCATCAAGCACAAAAACACTCTTTAAATCACATAATCAAAACAGGGAGGGTAAAATAAAGGGTGCCACTTACCTGGATGTCCAGATCGTACCAGGAAGTGCTCGGAATGGACCTCCCCTCCACAGCTATCATTTTGGAACAGGAACGGGGCTCCTGTTCGCACACCTGTGATCGCGTTATAGCGACGGAACGGGAGGTTTATTCACGATGAAAAATCGTGATTACATTGTTCTGGAACAGTCATGGGAGTAGGATGGATGCAGGACAGAATGGGGTCAACGTCGTCTGAAAGGGAAAACCTTTCCCGACCCTGTTCTGTTCCTGCCACGGGATATATAGCCCGTGTGAAAATCTCCTATATCTCAAATCACTGTAAATTAAGATTTCAAAGAGTTATTTCATGTAGTTATCCATCTCAAATGGGGATTTGTATTTAATGCCCTTGTGATACTACAAACAGATCTCTCAGAGTTCTAGTACCTAAGGTCTCAAAAAGGTCTGTGGTAATGATTTTAAGAACACTAAAATTTAGTTTGATCTGGCTTCAATCCATTCCTCCTACCTTGTTTCCTCTAAGGCTTTATTAGCTACTGAACATTCATAAGCTTATTTCTGTTTTGACAAGACAGCAAATCTCTACTTGCCACATTTTATGCAGATACCTTCCTACTCTTCCTTTCCCACCACAAATAGGTGTGAAATTTAAACCTTTTAATTCAGACAGTTTCACGTCCATACCAATTTATAGAGTAGATGACACTTTGCAAAAAACAGTTTTAGTGGTCATACTATGAAGGTCAATGGAGACTACATATCATGGAAACAGTAACAGGAATGTAGGAACGAATGAAGGAGGGATCCGTTGCTATTATGGGAAAGGCTATATGTAGATGTCTTACTTCAAGCACATGCTGACTCCACCTACAACACTGACACAGTTAAAGAAGTAATAGAGTACAGTTTTACCAGATTTTCCCTTAGAATTTGCAAGTGAGTTAAATTCAGTGTTTACCATTTGATTGCTGTATACATCTGAGGAGATTATGCTTCCCAGGTAGGTGAACTGCTGAATGGACTTAAGCACAGATTTGCCAACGGCAATGTGGGGATGGTGGTGTTCATCCTGTGGTGCAGGCGGTAAAGAACTTGCCCAAACAGCTCTGCAGCAGTTGCGAAGCAGGATGTTAGACACTGCAGAGCTGCTTCTGTGTGGGCAACAAGGGCAGCATCATCAGCGAAGAGCAGCTCACGGACTAGATAGTTTAGAGTCTTAGTGCAAGCCCTCAGACGGCTTAAGTTAAACAAGCTACCATCAGTACGGTAACGTATATAGATGCCGTCTTCTTCTTCAAGCTCTGCCGTAACCCTTTGGAGCATCATCATCTTCTCAGATGCCAAGATTGACAAAGAGATCGACCACAGATTAGCAAAGGCATATAGCGCATTAACAAAAGAGTCTGGAGTAATAAACACCTGAGGCGAAACACAAAAATCAGTGTGTATAGAGCCATTGTACTGTCTGTTCTCCTTTATGGGTCTGAAACATGGATCACCGATCACCAACACTTACGACTCCTTGAATGCTTTAATCAGTGCTGTATTTTCACAATCCTAAATATACACTGCACTGACTATGTGACGAATGTTGCTGTCCTTGAACAAGCAGGGATCACCAGCATTGAGGCCATGATATTGAGAACACAGCTGCGCTGGGCAGGGCATGTTTCTAGGATGGAGGACCATTGCCTCCCCAAAATAGTACTCTACGATGAACTCGCCATGGGTCAGCGTAAGAGGGGCGCTCCAAAAAAGCGAAACAAGGACTCCCTGAAACAACATCTCAGGCTCAGCCAAATTGATCACCAACAATGGTCCGCCCTGGCTTCACATCGGGAGGCGTTGAGACGCACTATCCACAATGTGGAGCTTTATTTGAGAATTCACACCAAACAAGTCTTGAAGAGAAACGACAACGCAGAAAGAATCACAACCCGGAAACATCACCCAAGGAGACCTTCTGCTGTGCTTTCTGCAACCAGACTTGTTTATCTCAGATTGGCCTTTTTAGTCATCAGCACGCTTGCAGAAAGCGCAGGATGAGTCTTTCCTGAACTTCGTTTGTGAAGAAAAGCCAGAGCTGTATACAAAATATCCAGAAACCAACAATGGTTCTAAGGGTCAGCACATGGGAATGCCCTGATCACATCAAATTCATTCTTGTGGTGAGGAGGATTAATTAACTCGTTTTGCCAATTTTGCACGCTTGCCCAAAAACTCCCTGTGTGGACTACATCGTAGTCAATATTTTAATTGCAAAAGTAAGTCCCTATACACCTTCTGACTTTAGCCCTCCTTATGGAACCTGCAGGGAGAAGCCTTATGAATCCTGCAGTGCTGGCTGGGAGATTCTGGGTGTTGTAGTTCAAAAATAATTTCTCCTGGCTCTGAACTGGGGAATTCATACACATTGAACCTTACACCCTTATATATTACATAGTAATCATTGCTTTATTCAAAACAATGGGTTCAAATTACCAGAAAAGAGATTCCACCTAAACATTAGGAAGAACATTTTTACTCTAAGGGCTGTCCAGCAGTGAAATAGATTGCCTCAGAGGTTTGTGGACTCTCTTTCTTTGGAGGTCTTTAAACAGAGGTTGGATGGTCACTTTAGTAGTGTGTTCCAGCATGGCAAGGGCATGGACTAGACAGCCCTTGCAATCTCTTCCAACTTTGTGATTCTAAATTTTATTTTATTGCCACTAAAAAGCAAAATATAAAAAAGAGACGTTTCAATTGCTAGCATGGGTTTGTGTGCACACTCTCTCTCATATACACATACGTGCTTGGATGTTGTTGGCTTACCTCCAGTGGATGTGACTGTGGCCACTGCATATGGACAGGTTGCTTACCTGTAACCATAGATCTTTGAGTGGTCTTCTGTGAATTCACACAGCTGGGTTATTCCTGCACCTGCACAGAGCGTTCGGAACCTTCTGGCATCGCTAGGCAGAATGTGCATTGATGCATTTTTGGTGGTAACTCCGCCCACCCTAACAGGTGCTCCCGCCTAATTCCCCTCAGTTCCTTGAATGACGCCACAACCAGCAGCATCAGGAACATTAAACATGTTTATGTGATGTAGTAGGACATAGTGGGGAGGATGGGCGGGCCTGTGTGAATTCACAGAAGACCACTCAAAGATCTATGGTTACAGGTAAGCAACCTGTCCATCTTCTTCATGGTCTCTGTGAATCACACAGTTGGGTAGACTGGCAAGCTTCACTCCAGGAGGAGGGTATGTCCTATACATATTGACTCTAGGACCATGCTGCACAGTAAAACATCAATTGGATTTATTGACAGCACATTCTTAAGCAAAACTGATGAACTATATATACTTATCATATCAAGGATATCAATAAAGTAACTCGGCAACACATTAACACTCATTCATTGAATAGAAGACAAAAGTATAGCTTTCCCAAAGGCAGCCTCGTTCATGGAACGAGTGTCAAGTCTGTAATGGGAAATGAAAGTCAAAGGGGATGACCAAGTTGCTGCTCTGCAAACGTCCTCTAGAGGCACCCCAGAGAGGACAGCCCTCATCGAGTGCCCTCGAATCTGTGGTGGCAATGGCTTTTTCGCCAGTTCATAGAAGAGAGCTATGGTCGATGTCACCCACTTTGACAGATGTTGTGGAGAAATAGGCTCTCCAAGTCTCAGGTCAGCATAGGATACAAACAGTTTAGGTGACTTTCTGAAGAAAGCAGTTCTTTGAATGTAAAAGGCAAGTGCCCTCCTGACATCCATGGAGTGGAAGGTAGGCTCGAATTTGTCCTTGGGATCCTGCATCAGAGCAGGAAGAGTGATAGCTTGAGTCAGATGGAAGCTCGACACCACCTTCAGAAGGAAGGAGATGTTGGGACGCAGCACTACCTTATGTTTATGGAAGGCAGTGTACGGCGTGTCCAAGCGCAGGGCACAAAGCTCTCCAGCTCGACGCACCGAAGTAATGGCAACAAGGAAGGCAGTTTTCCAAGACAGAATTTCAAGTTGGTGGATGCCATGGGTTTGAAGGGAAGTCGAACCAGTTGTGAGAGGACCAGTTCAAACCAGTCACGCTGGGGTTGGTTTGAGTACCGGAGGATGAAGGTTGGCGTAGCCTCTCAAGAACTTCTTGACCGTCGGATCAGTAAAGGGAGACAGATGACCTCTAGCCTGGAATTAGACAGATACGGCTGCCAGGTAGCACTGGATTGACAAAAGTGAAAGTCCTGTGGCAGACAAGTGAAGAAGGAATTCCAGGACCGTCGGGATGGAGTACGGTTCCGTAGCAGAACCTCAATTAGCTAGGAAGGTTTCAAACTTCTTCCATTTGTAGTGATACGACCTACGTGTAGCAGGTCTCTGGGCAGCGTCGATGACAGCCTGAACATCTGGGGGGAAGGATGGAGAGCACCAGCCCGTCAGGACTGAGGATGAATCCGAGGCCATATTGACACTGGCAGTCTGAATGGAGGATGACTTCAAGGCCATAGTCTCCATGCCATTAGTTGTTGAGCCTCTACATCTGGGTGTCTGACCTTCCCATTCTGAATGGTGAGAAGGTCGAGATGGGTTGGAAGTGGGATGAATCAGTGCCTGGCTAGACGCAAGAGGGTTGCAAACCAAGGCTGCCGGGGCCACCACGGAGTGATGAGGATGGCATCTGCTCCATCTCCACGTAGTTTTGCGATTACCCTCATCAGCAGTGGAAACGGAGGGAAGAGGTAGAGCAGGGGTCCCATCCACTGGAAGAGGAACGTGTTGCCCCTCGAACCCTAGGCGTGATGTCTTGAACAGAAATGGCAGCACTGGCTGTTTTCTAGTGACTCAAAGAGGTCTACTTGAGGAGTTCCCCATCGTCGGAACAGGTCTGATGTTACTGACCTGTGCAACATCCATTCGTGGATGGAGAGGCTGGAACAGCTGAGTCCATCTGCAAGAGTATTCCCCTCCCCCAGGAGGTGGATGGATTGGAGGTAAATGTTCCTGCATATGCACCAATCCCAAATGTCCAGCGTGAGCTGAAGAAGCTGAAGGGATCTCGTCCCTCCTTGCTTAAGACAGTACATCACTGATGTGTTGTCTGTCATCAACAAGACTGTCTTGTCCATTACCAGGGTTTCGAAGGCACACAATGCCTTCTGGACACTGAGAAGCTCTAGGATGTTGATATGGTGACTCCATTCGTTGGCATCCCAAGTGCCCTTGATTTCGTAGGAGTCGAGGTGGGCTCCCCATCCAATCATCAAGGCGTCGGTTGTAAGAGAGACGTCTGGTTGAGGAGGGTTGAATGGCATACCCGACAAAACGTTCTCTGGGACCAATCACCATGCCAGCAACCATTGAATTGTTCATGTCATGGTGAGCAATTTGTTTGGGGGTCACGCAGGGGATCGAACACTTGTAGGAACCAGTGTTGGAGTTGATGAAACCGGAGTCTGGCGAGGCGGGTCACATAAGTAGTAGCTGCCATGTGACCAAGGAGTACCTGGACTGCATGGACGGAAAGTCTCTGGGATCGACGGCAGGCATGGAGCAGAGACCGAAGAGTATCGAACTGCAGCCATGATCGAATCCAACCAAGCTCCGATGAACTGGATGGTTTGGGCTGGTTGGAGTTGTGACTTCTCTGTGTTGACAACAAGTCCCAGAGTGTCTAACACATCTAAGGTGAGGACGATGTCTTGTTCGAGCTGACATCGAGAATTCACCACAATCAGCCAGTCGTCGATGTAGGGGGAAACAACCACTCCGCACTGCCGTAGGAATGCTGCTACCACCGCCATGCACTTCGTGAAGACCCTCGGAGTGGTCAAAAGTCCAAATGGCAGGACCTGGAATTGGAACACATCGGTCCCGATTTGGAATGCCAGGAACCGCCTGTGGTCCGGATGGATCCCAATGTGGAAGTAGGCTTCTTTGAGGTCTATGGAAGCAAACCAGTTGCTTTGTTGTAGGAGTGGTAGGATGGAAGCCAGCGTTACCCTCCTGAACCTCTTTGGTGCTATATACCAGTTTACTCCATGAAGGTCGAGAATGGGATGGAGACCGCCATCCTTCTTTGCAACCAGGAAATACCTTGAGAAGAAGCAGAGGTGGTGAAGTGTGGAGTCCATGGGTTCGATGCCCCCCTTTTGCAGCAGCCTCTGCACCTCCTCAAGGAGGGGAGGGGAGGGCAGTGTTGATCGAACCCAACCTGTCGGAGGTAGTGAGTCGAATTCGATCTAATAGCTGTTCTGGATTATTTGAAGTACCCAGTGGTCTGATGTTATTGAAGACCAGGCTTCTTGGAAAGTCGAAAGTCAATCTCTGAACAGTGGAGTCTAAAGGGAAGAGAGAGACAGAATGAGGTGGCAATTCAAAATTTTCTTCTGGCTTGATCCTTAGACCTCTGCTTTGTAGGGGGTCGGTACCATGATGTTAACCCCTGGCTCCTCACCAATTATGCCGACGAAGGGGATGGCATGTATCAGGAGCGTCTGTAGGACTGGCCAGTATACCCTCGCCTAAACTGATGGCCAGATGTAGAGGCCTGCCAGTTGGTGCGGCTCCTGGAGTGGTAAAGAGAAGATGAGGAAGCGGCCATACCATATTTCCTCGCGGTGGTCCTCATCTTCTGGGTAAACTCCAGTTTCTCATCCGTGGAGCTGTTGAAAAGGCCCGACTCATCAAAAGGCAAATCCTCTATGGTAGCTGAGGCTTGAGGAGTGAGGCCCGAGGATCGGAGCCATGCGTGACAGCGCAGGGTGATGAATCTGGCTATGGTTTTAGCGGCGCAGTCCACAACATGTCAGGCAGAATTCATTTGTTGCCCTGCTAGTAACTGTGCCTCTGACTAAATTGATTCAGCCATCCGTCATCTCTCATCTGGGAGATTTTGGATGAGAGGCATCATCCTTTCCCAGAGTACCTGCTGGTATGCCCCCATACATGCAGAGTAATTGGCCACATGGAAACTCAGGCCTGCAGCAGAGTAGATTTTCTTTCCAATTATGTCCAGCTTCCGTCCTTCTGGATCAGGTGGTATCGACTGCGGAAAGGGGTTGCTTCCTGTTTTGGGAAGCTTCAACCATCACCGAATTCGGGTGAGGATGGGATTGAAGCCATTCGATGTGGTCACCTCCAACCTGATATAGCCTGTCAATCTTTTTTGAAGTAGGCTGGATCGAGGAAGGGTTTTCCCATGAACCCTGTGTGAGTTTCAGAAGGGACGGCAATACCGGGAGGCTGGCAACAGGAGGCACTTTCGATTGAATACGGTGGACGATTGGATCCACCAGTTCCAACTCTTTTTCGACAATCTTGAGATCCAAGGCATGAGACATACGGACCATTTGTTCAGAGAAGGCCTGGATATCGTCCGTTGGAGGTGCAGAATCATCCTCCACCAGGTCCGGCTGTGGAGATGGCAAGTAGGGCCGGTAAGGATCCCATGAATCCGACGAGGACGATGTTGAAGCAGTAGGTGACGGACTGCAATTTCCCCGTAGCAGAGAGGTGGTGCGAGGCAGTGGTGTAGGTGGGATCGGGAGCAGCAGAGGTTGGTCAGAACATGGGGATACCTGACTCTCTACATCTTTTGTAGGTACGGCCCATGGTTCCTCAGATCTGAGGCGTTGCGGGGAACGGCGAACACTCCGGCTAGTACACATATCCCTGAGGTCAAACGCTCGGGTGGCCAGGACATGAGAGCCAGTAGGAGACATGAAATCTGCATGGTACACAGAGCATGCGAGGTTGTAGGCTGAGTAAGCGGGCTCATCATCATGGATCCTGGACAGGAATGGTCGGGTTTGTGTAGCATCCACAGATTCAACGACCTCGATTTCGATGTCCGAGGAGGAATGCTCAAGAAGTTGAGCTCTTGAAATGACCAGGACTGGTGACTGGCCCTTTTGTTGGGGTGACACATCCGTGTCGACACCTGATGGCACCTCCACTGCCACAATCTCCACCGAACCCGCAGGAGTTGGAACATTTCCCTCAGCACCTGTCGCTGGGGATGGTCAGGTGGAAACAGCCTCTGCTTCAACGGTAAGTGGCGGCTCGGTGGTATCGACAGGCGTTGCAGCCTTATCAGTAGAGACCGCAGGTGGGACGGCCATTGACTTCAACTTTTTTGAAGCATCCATCGGCTTCCTCTTTGACTTAGAGCTGCCCTCATGCTGAGAGGAGTGTCTGTCATTTTTCTTCTTCTACAGTGCACGCAAGAGTCAACATTGTGGGTCTCTCCAAGACAAATCAGGCAGCGGGAATGGCCATCCGCACTCAGAAGTTTAGCCTGACAGATGACACATCTCTTAAAGGTCCCTCTCACAGACATTTTACTCACAGAGTCACCAAATCCAAAGGGAGAAACATGAAGAGTAGAGATAACTGATCAAAGTCAACACCAAATTCAGAGAGAGAATGCCAAATCCAGAGGAGTCTGTGGCCAGAAAGAAACTATTCCAGAACATGGCCTCACAGCCCAGAAAAAAACCAAGGAAAATCTATGGATGCTGGCCGTGAAAGCCTTTGACTTCACAAGGCAGAGGTTCTCCTGGTCAGTCAAAAGGCAGATCAGGGAACAGGGATTCAGCCTGTGCTACATGGGGTTACACTCGCTCTGAAGGTACCAGTTCATAGTTTGGGCAGTCCTGGACCCGACCTTAAGCCTGAAGTTTCAGGTTTCTGTGATAGACAGGGGACATTTTCAGATGGCCCTTACCGTGCAAGCAGCCTCCGGAGCAGTAACGAGGCTGCTGCGCAGCAGGGGGTCCTTTTCGGATGCCGCCATACCTCTTCTGTGACCATTCGTGTCACGTACGTGAAGCTTTGGAAGCGGCTGCGTCGTATTTCAATCACGGGCAACTTCCTTGCTGATGTGACAACTGCACCTGTTCCTGGAGATGCCTTATTACATCCTGTTTACGTTACTATAAGACCTTCTATATGGGTCTTTGAAGAATGCTTGGAAACTTCAGCCTCCCTGGGAGGCCTGAATGGCCACCTCCATCAGTCCATTGACAGCAGACAAAGACTTTTTTTCATTCTGACTGAAGGATTTTAAAGAAAGGTTTTTTTCTTTAATGTATTGTTTTTATTGAACTATTTTTATTACTTTTTAAAATCCTTGTTAAGCTTTTTTTTTTTTTTTTTGCTCTTTTAAAATATATTTAAAACCACAAGAACAGCCAAAGCAGCCAGCCCTGGTTTAAGGACCAAAGACCTCTAAGTATATTGAAGATATTCAGATTATGATCTAGTATTTTTTTTTAGTGATTATTGTTTATTGATTTCTTAGTAATCCATAAAGCGTTCACATCTTAATGTTCTCTACATTCCGTTTTTGTAGATAACAAAGAACTTGCTCATATACAATGAAAACCAAAGAGCATCAAGACAGATATTCATACATCTCCTGTACTTTCGTTATATAATTATATATGATTAAGTAAAACATTCTATTGCTTTTAATGTTTTGTAGTTTGAACATTCACATGTAACCTCTTACCAACAATAAAAAAAAGAAGAAAAAAGGCAACTTCCTTTATCGAATCGTGAGTCATGTTTTTCTCTATTTAATCACCATTTTTCCCTTGTTCCCCATTACTTGCTTCTTCTAAATCTTAATTGTAATGTTTCCTTTTCACACATTTATATTTATATAAACATACATATCCTTGTCTATTTGAAATTTTTATGTTATACAGATTCCCCATATGTTTCTTTATACATTTTTCTGTTTAAACTAATAGGACCTTTCTTCATTAATCAAATCCTATTCCTTGACCATTCCTTTGGTACTTATAGGCTTTTGCCATCACTTACTAGCTCTGTATTTATATTCAATCATTTCCCAAGTCTCTAAAACCCTTGTATACATCTTTTGTTTCTTCCCAATGTTTTATTAGATTCGCCCACTTTTCCCTTGTCCTGCCATGTGTTCTATTTCTTATCCTGTATGTCAATTCATCCATCATCATTAAGCGTATATTTTAAATTGTTTTAATACTGTAAATAATTTAATATGTTTTTAGCTTTCTTGTCCTTATGTTAAATTGTAGGCTACTGAAAAAGCACATTATAAATAAAACTAGCAACAACACCAACAACAATTACAATCATAATCATAATAATAATACATGCCATGATCCAGTGGTGTACACCACTTAGTGGTGTACTTCTACATCCTCCTCTTCCCATTGCAGCATTCCATGGTGCAGAAAACCTGGTTATAGGGGATTTCTAAAGCCCTCCAGAGTGAAATTTTAAGAAAAATTTAGAAAAAATATTATCAGAAATTTCTGCAGGTTTTAGCTTACTGCTCCAATGACAGCATAACATAACTGCACTAGAATAAATCAAAGACAAACATTGTAACATATCATATTTAACACTGTGAAATCTAATATTTACAACTATTAATGTTGTTCCTAATGCACATTGCAGGCCACTAGACCATAAAAGAAAATTTGAGAAGACAAATGGTCTTAATTTTATGTATTTGGGGAGAATGCTACTTTTCACTAAATTGTTTGGAGTATATAGGAGACAACAAAATAATGTTATGATAGTCCAATGGATTGAGCCCAGTACTTTAAATTCACAAAGAACCACTTGTAACAGTTTTATTTTTTACACACACACACCATTTCATGAATGTACTTACTCTTTCTCGGTCACAATGTAGCCATATTCCTCTTCTTTAGAAGACTTTGCATCTAGCTGGAGGCCTTCTCCCATCTTTTTTTTAGTTTCCTCATAAGTACTTTCATCCTGAATCAAAGTATTCTTAATCCAGTGATGAAGTTCAGTCAGCTCTTTAGTGTTAGCTTCCGATTCATCTTTCTTTTCAGCTATCAGTTCCCTTGAGAATGTTTCACTCTTCACATTTTCAATCCCTGCCTTCACTTCCTCAGAGGAAGAGGAGAGATCTAAATCCTCAGATTTCTTTATTTCTGTTTTAAACATCTCTTTAGGCAAAGGCTCCTTAGGTAGGTTTCCAGCTGCCATATTCTCATCCAGGAAAACAAGTAGTTTTGTACCCAAATGGTCGTCCTATAATAAAAAGAATAGACTGAGTATTTTTGCTTCCCACTACACACATGCATCAAAAATTATAATATTATGTAATTCACAGATATTAGTTCTATGAATTCCATAAAATAACAATGACAACTAGGTCTGTCTTTGTATTTCCCCCAAAACTCTTTTTTTGAATGCTGTTGATCTCATTCTTGCAAAGGGGTCTATATTTTGAAATATTTGAGAGCCAGCATCTGGTGTAGTTGTTTGAGTATTGGATTAGGACTCTGGAGACCAGAGTCTGAATCCCTACTCGGCCATGGAAACCCACTGGGTGATTTTGGGCAAGTCACATTCTCTCAGCCTCAGAGGAAAACAAAGACAAACTCCCTCTGGACAAAACTTGCAAGAAAACCCAGTGATAGGTTTGCTTTAGGGTCACCATAAGTCTAAAATGACTTGAAGGCACACAACAGCAGCAACAAAAAGGTCATTCAGCTATGCCTTTGAAACCTAAAATATTAGCTTTTGTATATGAGAGTAACTGTTCCCGGCATAACATACGGCATTAAAAAACTTCCCCCAAAATGCCCAGTAGACCTCATGACAACCCTGTAAAGTAAACCGGTAGATTTTTAAATCCCTCCTTCCCTTCTCAGCGTTCCACACATTTCATGGAATTGCAAAGCTCGCTCTGTTGCCCTGCTGCTGTGGCCACTGCCAGTTGACTGTCTGGATTCCAATCTGGGCCACAGATTGAGTGACAGGAGTGGATTGTGAGGTGGAGAAGGAATTTGCATGTGGGTGGTGATTGGTTGGGTGTGTTTCCTGAGCAGCCAGTCAGCACACTGGGAAATGCAGACTACCCAAGAAAATTATATATAGAGATTATAATATTAAAGCTAGATAATATATAAAGACTTATTAGTATTTAACTGTGATGCATTTTTAACCCACTAATATCACTGACATTCCATTTTTAGTGTTGAATTAAAATAACATTGTGAAATTTGCCATCTTGTGGCGAACTGATTATTTTATTGATTTTCAGGGAGGGGGAACAGCCATGGTAACAAAATTAACATTTCCCCTCATAGAATGAATAGGAGGAAGGGAAGATGGAGCTACATGACTTCATCACCACAGTAAATGTCTTAGCACTACCAGTTTGAGTTCAAAATTATCAACTTTTTGGGTAAAATTTCAAACATTAATTTTTGCATCACATTTAATTACTGTTATTTTTAAGAGAACCTGGCCATTCCGTTTAAGGACTATCTGATTTGATATTTTGTGTTTTCCAGCTGGATTAGTTTATGGGATGGAAAATAATTCTGCACATAGAATCATAGAATCATAGAATTGCAGAGTTGGAAGAGACCATGAGGGCCATACAGTCCAACCCCCTGCCATGCAGGAAATCACGATCAAAGCATCCCCAACAGATGGCCATCCAGCCTCTGTTTAAAGACCTCAGGAAGGAGACCCCACCACGCTCCAAGGGAATGTGTTCCACTGCCGAACAGCTCTTACTGTCAAAAATTCCTCCTAATGTTGAGGTGGAATCTCTGTTCCTGGAGCTTGCATCCATTGCTCCATGTTCCAATCTCTGGAGCAGCAGAAAACAAACTTCCTCCATCCTCAACGTGACACCCCTTCAAATACTTAAACAGGGCTATCATATCGCCTCTTAACCGTCTTTTTTCCAGGCTAAACATACCCAGCTCCCTAAGTCTCTCCTCATATGGCATTGTTTCCAGACCTTTCACCATTTTAGTCACCCTTCTCTGGACACGCTCCAATTTGTCAATATCAACATGGGCCAAGTCATTTAAATTAATGTATCTGACATATGGCACTACAATTCTAATCTCACCCCTTGGTTCAAATGGAATGTGCTAACATCCTTATGAATACAGTATAATCACATAGCCTAAGTGAAGTATTTATTTAGTAAAGTGTGCTTTTAATTCTGTTGAATTATTGAACAATCAAGTCAGTGGTCACAAACAAAGACAGAATTACCGTGCACTAACATCCTCTGAAATCAATGGATTTACTTACATCTATTTTAGACTGTTTAATAATGTCTAAACTAGACATTTTAATTATCATACTCTGTATCACCAATGCATTTGGTACAATGTGAATGTTTGTTTAAACTTGCAACTTACCTCCTTTTTAGCTGTGGCATCTTTATTCTGTGTTCCTGCATCTGTAGAAATATGAAGAGAAAAAAAACCTGTTTTGAGACTCAGAATATCATATTTAATATAGACACTGTTTTGCCTCCTATAGATTGTGCTCTTTTTATTGTATATTAAGCATTAAGATGTTGTAGCTGAAAGACGAAAGTAAAAGCATAGATCAGGTTTGTCACTTTGACTCCATTTGGACAGCTTACTAATGGAAGATCAATGGAAGAGGTAGTGTAAGAGTGCATTATATTAATTAGTTCAATAGTATGTCTGACGAATTTACCTCTGTTTACCAGCACCTTAAAAAAAATCAATATGATGTCTTCTGCTAGCACAGAAAAATGTGTACAGTAATAAATGAGATTTACAGCTGATGTACTTTTAAGGAAAAACCACATCACTGTATTCTGATAGATTTTTTATTTTAATAAAGATAGAAATAATGGTTTCAAGGCTACAGTGACAACATACTGGTAAGTACTGAGATACAGGAGTGTATCCTCAGGGTAGGAACAGGAAAACATGGGGCATGTCACTGTGATGTCCCTGGATTTTAATGCATCTTGGTTAAGTGTACCTCTGTGGCTTTCAGAACAAGTAGATAATAAGCCTCTTCAAATCATATTTCCACTACACAAACATACACAGAAAGAGACAGAGAAAACAATTATCTCTTATGCTTTTAATGCAGGTTTCTATACAGAAATGCAAAGCAATGCACCATCTACATCTGGCACATGAACCTGCATGCACCTTCCTAACTCATGAAGAGTAGGTAATGTAGGCTTAAATGGAGGACTACCTATTTGAGAATTAGATAGGAGACACAAAACATTCCTATTGGAAAGTACATACTCATGGGACTTAAGGATCATGAATTCTCAAAAAAAGAAGAGCACTAGGTTTGCTCTTCTTTTAATGGAAGGATGAATTAGCTGCTTTAGATAAATATGAAATTAGTTTGATACATACTAGATGGATTGAAGTTGTCATATAATTAAATTCAAGAATTTCAATGAGCCTACTGTAAGTATGATTACTGTATCTAACTCAGTGTATAATGTGTTCTAATAGTACAAGGGTGGGTAGCCAGGAGGGTCCAGAAGCTGTACACACACCCATATACAATTCCTGGACCACTGTGGGCCTTACACACCCCTCCTTGGAAAAAGCAGAAGGATCCAAACTGGCCCAAACAAGTTTTCGGTTGGCACACCCTCATTTGGGCTTGTCTGGAGGCTCAGTTCCCCATTTCTAGTCATGTTTCTAAAGACTGGAGGTTCTTGGGGAGTCTGGCAAAGGTCCATAGGTTGCACAGATGGAGTTAAGGGCCACAGACAGGCCACACAGTGCACGATCCCCATCCCCGTAATAGTCTGTTTGACTAGCATAAAACCTGATTTAAAATGGCTTCAGATGTGACAACATTGTAAAACAAATTGACTCTGAAACCATTTCTGATTCAAAATAAAAATCTTGCATATTCCATGAGATGGAGTTACTTTTTAAACTATATTTAGAACCTGATATAAAATTAAAATTCTCTATAAATCAAGATTATAATGGAAATTAGAATGAACCTGATTAAAATTAGAATGAAAATAGCTATATAATATCTGCAAGCTCCCAGCATGTACATCTTCTGAATCAGGGAGATGTGAGTGATAATTGAAAGAATAGCTCTGCATGGTTTTAGACCAAAGGAGCAATTTGCACTAACTTAATTATCTGGAATAAGTTGCAACTGCTTGGTAGCCCTCTACTCACCTTATGAACACAATATAATCATGGGGTGGAGGGGAAGGAGCAAAGCAGGCTGTAAGGGAGAGTGAACCAGACAGGACTTAGGAGGTCTTAGGACTTTATCAGACACGCCTCAACAAACGTTCTTTTGTCACCATATTTTGCAGCATTTTTCCATTGACAAAAGAACCCTTTTTACCTTACATATCTATAGTAGCATGAAAAGGCAGCCCAGCATTACTGGAGTACGAACACTAGCACTGTTTACTTCCACATTCGTGATCTCGGCAGTTCTCATGAGAAGACACGAGTGCAGTTTAATTTTAAAATACAGCAAAATAAACACACAAAAAGTACACACAAGCACAGAAACACACTCACAAACTCCAAAGTAAACCACAGAGGCTCATAAAAAATAGTGTCGTATACCTGGCTTTTGCATTCTTACGAGGAAGTGTTCTGCCCATTGACGCTGTATTTACGAGATAAAAATGGTGCAAGGTTTCAAATGCTCGCAATACTGGCACAAAAATGCCATGACAGGTCTATTGATGGCTTGGCCCATCAATAAAAAAAGTACACCTTATTAACAGCAGCAGAATGCTAAAGGACAACATCATTTGGTATGAGCGCCCTTTCACATTCATTAGGCATCGTTATGACGCCATAGTTGCCAAGTCTGATAAAGTCCAAAGAGTTAAAGGCAGTGTCCAAGCAGTGAGGCAAGTGAGCAAATACATTTTTCTTCTTTGCAATTGTTTGCAACACTGTTTTTATATTGAGAAACTTTAGGAAATAAAATAAGGGAAAGCTAAAGTTTTGATTATAGTACCTTGCATGTGATAACCTTTGCTCATTTCAAAATCATCTTCTTTCCCTTCTGAATCCACACCCTTTTCTGCTCTCTCTCCTTCAACCTTCCCAGCGGCATTTTTCCTTTCTCCGTCAACATCAACAGCTTGAATAGCATCAGCAATGATATCAGCCATCTCGTCTAGCTCCAGCGGGCTCAACTTATCAATATCCACATGGTATTTCTTCAGGTCCCTCAGAACGTCTTGAATAAATATTTCTTAGGAAGAGAGAAAAAACTTGATTACACGTAAAAAGTCTTATGCTATGTGCAAGGGAAAGAGAAACAAAGCATCATAGTCTCAGCTCAGTCCTCAAAAAGAGCTATTTAATTATCTATGACTCCTGACTACATTATTCGGTTCTAATCTGTATTCAAAAATATATTCTTGAAACAAGTTTTTTCTTATTCAAATGTGTTTATTGAATTGATTCAATTTTATTAATTCATGGGATTATCTTCTTATACAAATCAGTAATTAAATCACTTGTCTCACTGGACAAACCAAGCTCTCTGGAAAAACTGGTCTAGAATAAACTGATGGTGAAACATGTCCTTAGATAAATTGCCCTAAACCAATAAGGTTTATAAGTGTACCTATATCACTGGGACAGAAAGGTTGCACCCATTTTACCACATAAATGGTCTCCCTACCCTACTATACATTAACCTGCAAATGAAAAACAGGGCAGCGAGCCGGGGAACAGACTTGCTTGCACTAAAGCTATTGAACAACAACAACAAAATCCATTATAATTTCATTCAAGCAACCTTCAGTGTTGTTAATGTAGAGTAAAAAGTGGAGACTACATTGGTATTACACATAAGGAGCATGGATAAACAATGTGTAGTCTGCTGAAAGTAATTAAATAAGTAAATAAATAAATTCTTGCAAACAAGCTTGTAAAATGTGGGCTAGACAAGTTAACTGTTAAATGGATTTGTAATTGGTTAACCAGTGGAACCCAAAGGGTACTCAGCAGTGGCTCCCCTTCCTCTTGGAAAGATGTGACCAGTGGGGTGCCACAGGGTTCTGTCCTGGGCCCAGTGCTATTCAACATCTTTATCAATGACTTGGATGAGGGAATTAGGGGCATGCTTATCAAATTTGCAGATGACACTAAATTAGGAGGAGTAGCTAATACCCTAGAGGACAGGACCAAAATTCAAAATGACCTGAATAGACTAGAAAGCTGGGCCAAAGCTAACAAAATGAAATTCAATACAGAGAAATGTAAGGTACTGCACTTAGGGAGGAAAAACGAAATGCATAGATATAGGATGGGGGAGACATGGCTGAAGAGACTATGTGAGAAAGGGATCTAGGAGTCCTAGTAGACCACAAGTTGAATATGAGTCAACAGTGTGATGCGGCAGCTAAAAAGGCCAATGTGATTTTGGACTGCATCAATAGAAGTATAGTGTCTAGATCAAGGGAAGTAATAGTGCCACTCTATTCTGCCTTGGTCAGGCTTCACCTAGAATACTGTGTCCAGTTCTGGGTACTACAATTCAAAAAGGATATTGACAAATTGGAGCGTGTCCAGAGGAAGGGGATTGAAATGGTGAAATGTCCGGAAGCCATGCCTTATGAGGAAAGACTTAGGGAGCTGGGTATGTTTAGCTTGGAAAAAAGATGGTTAAGTGGCAACTGTTTCAGGATAGCCACAAAACCCAGAAATCTTGTACAAAAAGTGGCCTTTTTGTGTGAAAAAATGCTGGGGTTTATGTAAAAAAAGATAGATATCTTACACACACAAAAACCTACCTTTTGTGCAAGATTACTGTGTTTTGTGGCTATATGGAAAATCCATGTGGCTATTCAAAAATGGGGGAGAGGCATTTTCACAAAAACACAATTTATACATAAAGACCCCAAGTATAATTCTGTAAAGATTAATTTCCTGAAACACTTTAGGATGTGTGAATATTAGGCTAAACTGGGCAAAATTCTTGCCACTGTGTTTGTCTTAAATACCTTAGTACTTATAACTATCAAATACTTCAGTACTGATTTTAAAAGAATTACAACTTTTTTTCTATGCACCAGTTCCAAGCCCTTAACATTGAATATTGCTAGTTTGAGTAGACAGTGTTTTCTGTTGTTTTTTTATTATTATTATTTAACTTTCATTGCTTGGGTTAGTCACCCTGATGGATGCTGTAACATTACTGTGTTTGTAACCTAAACGTTACCAAAAACATTCTCATTCTGGATGGAAAGAACAGGGAGGCTATAGTCATTATCCATTTCTTCTTAAGAAAGACTTAAGAAGTGATGGACTATATATTCGTCAGCTGCTCAATATTTTTGTGACAAATAACTTTTTCAGATGCTCTAAAAAAACCTGCAGAGATCAGGAGGAGGATTGCACTGTCCCGCTCCCAGCAATCGATTTAGCACAATGCCATCCTCCTCCTGGCCTTCGTTCGTGCTTCCTCCATGCTTGACGGATGAGAAAAGCACCGCTTTTCATTGACAGAAACTTCCTTCAATGAAAACTGGTGCCTTTCTCTCCCTCCAGCGTGGAGGAAGGACGGAAGAAGGAAGTGAGGAGGACGGGGCATGAGAAATAAATCATCAGAAGCAGGACAGCACCATCCTCCTCCCGACCTCCACGGGTTTTTTTAAAGAGCATCTGAAAATCTCCGAGTGGCAAAATTAGAGCTAGACTAGGATTCATCTCTGAAGTAATCTCCACTACAGAGCGAGGACTTTTTCAGACGATCTTTGCAGCGCAAGGATCGAGCGGGAGAGCTTCGTAGCTGCAACGCGGCAGGGGGTCCAGTTTGGATGACGCCATCTCTGCGGCGAAATCGTCCATGTCTCTTCCATTTAGGATTGGAGCCTGCTGCACCATATTCAGCCAGATTTTATTCACGGAGGTTGTCCATGAATAAAATCTGGCAGAATATGGCGCAGCAGGCCCCAATGCTAAACGGAAGAGACACGGACAATTTCACCACAGGGACGGCATCATCTGAAATGGACACCCTGCTACGCTGCAGCTATGAAGCTCTCCCGCTCAATCCTTGCGCTGCAAGGATCATCTAAAAATGTCCTTTGTCTGGGAAGACCTCCTATCCCTTCCTTTGGTAGTATCTATCTCGTCTCTGAAGATTCATGGAGGGAGAATTCAGGTGACAGATTTTAGCTGCCCTTAAAGATTCTAAACTCTTATTCCATTCTTCTAGCCACATTATAGCTTTCCTTTGCTCAATAGCTGGTAAAGCACCATACATTTCTATCAGATAGTCTCCTTCTGGGCCATTAAATATGTTATTTCCTTGTAATTTATTCTCCAGGGGCTCTTCTACACAAGCTAGGATATGCCAGTTCTCTGCAAGTGTATCAGGCCCATTGTTCCCCTGTTCCCTCTATGGAACAGGAGGAAGTCCAGACAGGAACACTAGCCCATCACTCCAGCCATCGATATTTTCCATGCTTTCTCGGAAGGCAAGAAGGTGGCTTGCAACATGTGACCAAGCTCCCCTGCATGAGACCAGCTTTGGTCACATGCTGCAGGACTCCATCCTGCCTTCCAGGAGAGTGAGGCAGACTGGCAGCTTCAGCAAGGCCTAGCCTGCTGGGATGGGCTCCTACAGTCTCACAGGACCCGATCCATTTCCTCCCAGTGGAAACAAATTTAAACATTTTATTGGTTTCTTTACCAACACAGTTGTACACTTCTCCTGCAGAGTTGTGGTAGAGAGGGTTTTTAGGACTGTGTATGCCATGTTGTTTTTAAGATATTTATATCTATTTTATTTCCATGATTATAGCCAGTACTGGTAATTTGGGTTCATATAATACATACCAATTTATGCTATGAACAATAAGCCAGAATTCTCTGGAATTCTGTTTTACTGTTGTGCTTGAACAGAGCTATGGACTCTGCAGCTTGGGTTTTTGCTGGGCAGCTAACTATGGCTTTCTAACAGATGCCATATTTGCCAAATAAAGAATTGGTTCCATTTGACCAGTTTAGGGAGGTTTCATAGAAAGTGGCTTTTTCTACCTATCACTCCTTTTAGGTCAAAATTACTAAATTAGGAATGTTTAGGCTTGTGGAATACTAAATTCTATAGAAGTCTTTTCAAGGCTGATTATACATGGGGTGCTTTTACATAGGAAGATTTAATTCTGATTGGTGACTGTATGCATGTCATTTATTTAATTTTGTTTTCTGACAGTGTCTCAAATTACCAGTACTGGCTATAATCATGTAAATAAAATAGATATAAATATCTTTAAAACAACATGGCATACACAGTCCCAAAAGCTCTCTTTACCACAACTGTGCAGGAGAAGTATACCAGATCATCTGCTACTTCTGGTAATAAGCTATCACGGTGGCTCATAGAATCAGCTGTCTAGGTTCTGTTGTGATAATCTCTTCTCTAAATCCCTGGATCCTTACCTATTCTATTCCAAACACATACAGCATGCAACTACACAGGTGAGTCCAGACTAAAGCAACCTGTAATTTTAATATTGTAGTTTGATGGACTTTCCCCCTACAAACTCAGTTCAATTCCTTCGCTACATAGTTAGCTGCCCAGCAAAAACCCAAGCTGCTGAAAAACAAGCCATTAATATAACTCTGCCATTTCACTTTCTCTTATTTCCAACTCATTTTATTTTCTTTCTCTCTCTCAGGCCTTATCTCCCCTGTCTACTTCCCTAGGTTCCATATTCTATAGTAAAGCACAGTCCCAATCTCAAGCAAAGTGAAAATAAAGGGGAAAATCTCAAACAGAAGAAAATGAATGGCCAACGGCCCAACTCCAGAGTCCACTAAAAGGCTCTCGGCAAGTCTTTCTGGTTCATTAAATAAAGTGGAGATAGAGAAATGGCTGCCTTCTCTGAAGTGTGTTGTTTTTCACTCTGGGCAGTCACTAGGATGCTGCCCATCAAAGAAACACCTCCTGAAGATAACCTTCTTGTTAAAGGTGACTGACATCTCAGGAAAACTAAGCAAAAATACAGAACACTGCTGAACCCAACAACCACTGTCAATGAGAGTTAAAAGAACAAGAACCACCACAGACACAAGTTTCAGCAGTTCTGAAAAATGTGATAGGTTTGGTAAGTTAGAAGATACATTAATCTCTAGAAACTGGACTGAATTCATAGCAGCAAGCTAAATAAATAAATATGGGGGCGGGTGGGGGCGGGTGGTGTTTGGGGATTTTAAACTGTATTGGTATTTTAACTTTGGAAGCTGCCCCCATTGTTTTAACAGAGGGACGGGATAATAATAATAATAATAACTAAAAAGTATTTAGTTGGTGAACAAATCTTGGAGAGAAAGAAAACATTTATGTGGCTGAAGATCTGAAATATCCTATGCCTCTGAATTTGTGTCAAAGCCTACAGAACAAAAGGAAGAAGTGTTCTGTGCATGTTTGCTTTAAGTAAATGTCCAACATTGTACCCAAACATGGTATTCCAGGATACTTTATGTCTATAAAAGACAAAATGGTGAGTTACAATACATTTTACAGCACATTGTTCTCTGTAAGTGTGAAGTACCTATTCTCTGTGGACTCCTGCTAAGAAAGGTGAAATCGAACAGTGCATAATAATGAAACCAGCATGGACTTAGTTTGTTCTAGCAGCAGTCCTATTCCAGAGATGTGCAGTGTCACCTGGGCTTGTGTTTACATTAAAATGTACTTATTGAAACCTATTATCAGGTGGATGCCTCACTGTGAAGGTTGCTATAGTGTTACTGGCATATATGCTTTGGATTATTTCTGACTAAATTGCAACACTTCAATAGATTTCGTACTTTGAATGAGGAAAAAAACAAAAGACTGTAAGAAAAGGCACATCAAAACATGGTATATATTAAATTTCAGGTTGCTACATGGATTAAAATGTCACCTGCAGGCTATCAATTTCCAGAGGGATAGTTGTGCTAGGTTGCAACAGCAAAAACAATACAAGTTACTGTGGCACCTTAAAGGCTAATAAATTTATTTGACCATGGGGCTTCTTGAATTAGAGCCCACTTCATCAGATGCATATAGTGTTATCCATATTTCAAGCATACATACAGTGAACATAGCTGCTTAAAGGTACCACAGGTTCCTGTTATTTTTTTTGAATAAATTATATTTATTTCTAAGGACTTTATCAGACATACTAAATATGGGGTCAAAAGGACACCACATAACTGCGAAAGGTCAGATAATGTTGCCCTTTCATGGTTAAAAACAGCCCAAAACCCGTACCTTTAAAATGACGGCTTAAGCAGTCAATAGCTTTCCCTGCTGATATTTTGCCGGCATGGAGCCTCTGTTCCGTCAAAGCTCATACTTACCGCAACAATGGCCGGACTGCCCGAACACTTCCAGGTCAGATTGGGACATCCATGTAAGTAACAAAAATTTTATGACCCTCCCTGGGTTACCTGTAAGTTTTAAAGTGTGTGTGTGCGTGCGTGTGTGTGCTTTATTTAACTTTTTGACGTGTATTTTTGTTTTTATTTTTGAATTTCCCATGGGATTGCGTGGGATTTCAAAAGAGGATGTGAATAGAGCTCTGCTCACTTCTTTATTACTGGAGGCAGAAAGGAGGTAAGTGCAGAGGGGAGCATTCTTTTGCCAGCATAAAAATTTATATTTTATGTCGGCAAAATAACATTTCAAGGGGGGTGGTATCTGATAAATTCCTATGTCATTTTACAAAAAAACCACTCTGTTTTTGATAAATTTTAAACTGTAATATCAGCCCATAGTTCTAAGAAAGATTTCTAAGAGAAGTGCCAGTTTCGAGGGGGGGGGCTGATGAAGATGCGTACTTGATCCCGCATATTTGATAGATGCTGATAGACTTCACAGATGTGTCCATTTGACAAAACTGCTAGTCTAGAATACTAGATGAGCATTCATACAAAGCTTATGCATTTAGACTCCTTACCATCTACAGGAGTTAAAGGAACTCTCAAATCACTCTGGGTAGAACCAGATGCCAGTCCAGATCCAGGTCTCCGTAGGAATGGTGGTTGCATTTCAAAATCACCTGCTTTTTCTTTGAACAGTGTTGCATCAAGATGGTCAATCTGAGGAGGCTTGAACCTATAGTAGGAAGACTCTTTAGTCCTGCTAACAGATGAACTTCCATCAAGGTTTTTTGCTTCCACCTTCTGAGTGAAGTATGCATTTAATGCTGCCATAAGAGCCTTTCTGTCAAATTGATCTTCAGGCTTTAGTGGGAATGTATCCATCTGTGGCTGATTGAAGGTTCTCCCTGGGAAGTTTTCAATATATTTTGAATGGGCTGCCACTGGGTGGGTCAGAGTTGATGTTTTTCCTTTAGAATTCTGCACCATGTAATTGATCATGTTGTCAGGTGGGATGTTATCAGTCTAGAAGAAATGGGTAAATTCTATTAGAAATATTTTTATGCTGACCCTTCTAAATAGCCAATATGTGAACAGTATAAGAATATATAATATTGATTTTTCTGTTTTAACTACATATTCACAGAAGGTAATCCACATTCCCTGTACCAAGCTGGATTTTGCAAACTATAGCTATTATGTACATTTGCAGTTTTGATTTTTTGTGCTATGACATTTATTAATCTGATTCTTTGCTATATATTTTCTATATACCATATACGCAAAGGCTAGAAACATGCTCTTAAAAAGTAATTAAAGGCCATTCTAAAAGGACACTCACACAGAATACAAAAGCCCAGAGATTGCCATGAATGGGAATGCAGTGGTTTCACACACCGCAGCAAACACATGTTGTCTTTATGTACATCATTAGGTTCTTTATAAATGGTATGAATACTGATTTATACTAAGTAAGTTGCCAGGAACAGCCAATAGAATGAGAACTCATCTATACAAAGGTCTATAAATATTAAAAATTACAGGTATGCAAACAATGAAAATAATTGGGCATTAATATAACATTTTAGAGTTGAACATTCAAACATTACCTCTAACAGTTTTTGAAGCCCAAAAAGAAAATTGTCATACATCACAGTCTCAGGGCCACCTACAGAGTTCTGCATACACAACAATGCTTTCCTGCTTGCCCCAAACTGCAGCTTTTAGTTGTCTCATCTACCCTGGAGGTTAAGGGATCCTCTAGAATGATATTCAATGTAAGGTGAAAGTTGCAGTTGGAAAGACAAATCACTAGTCCCATCTCTGTGGCTGAAGCACTTTTTGTTCAGATGTGGGACTCTTTGACTATCAGTCTGATACTCTGAAAGCACAACCAGATTTAAGAATCCAACAAACATGAGAAAATCGGTTGCTATATACAAATCCTTCTCAGGCCATTTCCAAAAGAAATGCCTGGTTAATCAAGGGTGGATTTCAAATACAGATTTTCAAAAAGAGACTGGCTGCTCAAAAATATTGGAACAGTTGCTGTTTCCCCAATTCTCTTGCAAACAAACAAGCCCATCAAGAGGAAGAGAAACACAAACACCTCAAGCAGTCTTATACAAATTGGGTACAAGTGTCAATCGCAGGCTAAGCTGGTATCAAGAGAAGATGGGTAGTCTCTCAGCAGCTTGACAGGTCACAGCTCTGGCAGCCTGCAATACTATTTGAAAATTCCTAATTAAAAATGTGGTATCAACAGCAGTAAGCCTAGTTTGAAAGCTTCTGGCAGTCTGTCTAAAATCATAGAAATAGGAAATTGTTGTTTTGTGCCTTCAAGTTGTTTCTGACTTATGGTGACCCTAAGGCAAACCCATCACAGGGTTTTCTTGGCAGAATGTGTTCAGATGGTTTTTGCCTTTGCTTTACTCCAAGGCTGAGAGGAAGTGACTTGTCCAAGGTCACCCAGTGGGTTTCCATGACTAAGCGTGGTTTTGAACCCTGGTCTCCAGAGTCTTAATCCAATGCTCAAACCACGATACCACACTGGCTCGCTAGAAGCAGAAAATATCTACACACAAATGTAGCCATTGAAAGCTACCATTGGCCATGATTATGGACACTCACCAGCAGCACTCTATATCTTGGCATCTTTCTGGAGGAAATTCTATCTTTTGCAGAAAATTTCTGTTATACTGAACTCCAACAAGGACAGTGTTAGATTTGTATCATTTTGTCTACAGTTAGGTCTGACTTTTAAAAACAGCACTCCTTTTCACTGCAAGTCTACTTCACTTTTAAAATAAGAAAAAATCATAAACATAAACAGAACATGACACCATGGGATTGGCTGCTCTGCTGCGCATTTGTCTGTTTTCAGTTTGTTTTTGTTTTTGTTTGCTGGTCAGGATGATGACAATCATGATCTTAGGTAGCGTAGTTCAAAAGAATACTGTTGACATGGTCAACTCTGTACCTAAAATGTTGACTCCTAACTTCTGCAGGCATATAGTCTTATTAAAATTATCTTTCCTTGGAAATGGATCCAGATGCATTCTTGAATTGGCTGGTAAATTTCCAGCTTGTTGAAGCCCTGATTGATTAGACCTGGGAAGCTGATATGAACTCATTGATTTTCTGAACAGTCTAGAGCAATGAAAGAGCTAGTTGGTGGTGATGGAGATTATTATTACCTTTATTTATATCCAGCCTTTCCCCCAAAATTGGGACCCAAGGTAGCTTACAATTTAAAACAAGTCCAATACAGCTAAATAAAATATAATGGACACATTAAAATAGAATTAAACTATTCATAATATGTAAAAAATGTAAAACATACTTTATACATAACAAAAGTTAAAACACAATTTAAACAGATAAAAAACAATACAACTCCTTCTAAAGCCTTTTCTTTACAAACCTTCTAAAAGCCTGGCAGAATGATGATGATGATGATGATGATGTCTTTGCCTACCAGCCTTAACTCTCCTTAGAAGCCAAAATGACTAACTGAGGCTATCATACTTTGGGCAAATCATGAGATGACATCATGTGTTAGAAAAGATGGTAATGTCTGGCAAAATGGAAGGCAACACGAAAAAAGAAAGACCACATTCTAGGTGGTTGGACTCAATCAAAGTAGGCACAGCCCTGAGTTTGCAAGATCTTAACAGGGCTGTTAATAACAGGGTGTCTCAATCACAGAGTTGGTATAAGTTGAAGCTGACTTGCAGCAGCTAACAATAAGGAATGATAGCAAGGAAGGGGCATTCTGGCATCCTTGAGAAGGCTCTGTCTCACATCTCTACCAGCCATGTAAAGGATTCCATTGTTCAGGCACGTTGATCTCAGAAACCTACCATAAATTTGTAAAACAGTTCACTTAAAAATTTGCTCACATTTTTTCCAAATTGCATTTCTCCTTGAAAGCAAACTCTGAGGTGGTGACTGTGGTGCTGCTTGTTCAGTTTATATGAACGATTTTCATCTTGTTCAGCCTTATGATACGAGTAAGTTGCTCAGAGTATATCCAACCATTTGTTTATTAAATCAATATTTATTCAATCTGATAAGAGCTGATAGGAAGATGTGATCAACTGGACTGTTAATATTTCTTTGAAAGAAGGTTAGATACTAGCTCCTTCAAAAGATGCAGTTGTAAGATTCATGCTAAAGAAGCCATCACTAGATCTAATTGTCCTAGATGGTTATTGGCCACAGTCTAATCCTCTTTTTATAAATAGGGCAAATGGAGGTATGACAACACAACTCTGGGCTTTCTTAGGTGAAGTTGAATATTTGAGTCATGGGTTCTGGCCTGTTTTTAGAAGAGAAACAGGCTTGGTATACAAACTGCTCCAAAAACTAGATAGGCTATGTGATGGTTCTGTTGGGGAAACCCAAGCATTCTAGGAAGAATGATTTACATTTTTTGTAAACATCTAATTATTGGTGTCAGTAATAAACAGAAATGCTAATTTAATTCCTTGTGATCATTCCCCAATAGAACAATCTATCCACAAGCTCAACAGACATTAGGTTATGTTTAGAAGGAAAATCAGTAGTAGACCTACTAACTGCTGAAATTATAAAGGAAAGAGACCAAACAATGGTTGTTAAACTAGATTATTTTTGCAAACTTAATGATGGGGAAATGCCAAACCCTCTTGGTCCATAAAACAGGTGATTTAGAAGAAAAGAAAGAGTTGTATGGAAGCACAAGACACAAGAAAAGGATGATGATTTCAGCTGTGCATAGAGTGGTGAAATACAAGAAAGTGTGAGTGAATTTATCTTACAACTTAATCTTATTGGATTATGTATTGGTTCATGCTATGGAACCCTAATCCTTCTGCAGTTCCTTTCATTCTGTTAAAACATAAATAAATCTAGGTACCTTATTATCTTTATCACATGAATAAACTGACCTGTCAAATTTTTTTTAATTTTTGCAAAATAGGTTTTTAATAAAACCTTTATTTTAAATTTTGTAAGCCACTTTGGATCCGATGCCAGAAGAAAGGCAGGGTAGAATTTAATAAGTTTTGACACTCAGGAGATTATGAGACATGGAAAAAGCTGTATCAGAAGACTGCTGGAAGAACAGGAAGGGATGTCCTTGCCAGATGACGTTGCCCTCCACTGTCCTGGGGGTGTAGCACGGGTGTCAGTAAGATGTCCTTTTGTATTGGCAGCTTCTTCGCAACAACAGAAAAGGGCAGCCTTGTCCACAGCAGCACTATACCCCCAGAACAGCTGAAGGACGCAGTGTCTGGTAAGGTCTCCCTTTCTGTTCTTTTAGCAATCTTCTGACATGGTTGGGAATGCAACTTTTTGGCGCATTCCCCCACATCTGCTAATCTCCTCAGATTCTTATAATTAACAAAATTACTTCTGATATTTAGATAGTAGTTTATTCCTTGATAAAAGAGAAAGGTGTTGTTGTTTTTAATAGGCTCATGAGATAGTTACATATGTTATACTCAGTTGCCAACTTGTCAGTCTGGTCATATAACTTTAAAGGACAGAATTTTCTCTAGTATCATCTATAGAGTGTAAAACAAATAGCAAATGGCATAGAAGTAATATGAACAATTAGGTCTACGAGTGTCTTTGTCTGCATCATTCAGAATCAGTAAGACTGATGTTGACTCCAGTCTTGGATAAATGCTAGTTGCTCTGGAATGTAAATAGCATAAGAATGCCCACACAACTGTAATCAAGAGAGGATTACTAGCATGTCCAGGCATGAACCTCATTGCAGGTGCACTGGCTGAGGCCAGTAGGGTAGCTACTTCTATTGAACCCAAGTGGAGTTATTGAAAAGAGCTTTGTTTTGATTAGAGAGAGATAAGCAAGTATGGTTATATGCAAGTACCACTGGTATGATTTATTTTGACTGGACAGGGGACATGCTGAGTGCCTGAAGGAGAGAGCTAAAAGGAGTTCAGATCAATCTGTTCTGAATCCTCCTACAAAGACAGCTGTTTCAGAACAGCCTGCATTGCCCCTAATGAACTAATAGACTGATAACCACCAAGAGATGCTGCCCACAAATGCTGATTTATGCTGGTGAGTCTATACTCAGGAGATTTTCAGACTAGGACAAAAAAAAAGTGTCCCTGTCTCACAATCTCCTCTCCCCCCCACCTGTACTGGCACAGAAACAAAAAGTTTTACATGTACCTTAATCGTGCTTGCTTTCCTCCCCTTGGCAGCCCAGGAGTGAATGGAGCTCGAACAGAGCCCCATTCACTTCCTGGTGTGAAATCCCGGGCCATTCTTGTGAGAGGATGAGCACATAGGAAATTCAAAAAAGAAAAAGAAAAATACAGTTTAAAAAGTGGCAGCAAGCACAAAAACAGGCTTAAAAAATACCAAGTAACCCAGGGAGGGTACAAAAAAGTGTGTCACTTACCTCGATGGCCCAATCGCACCTGGAATGTTTGGCACAAACCTCCCAGTGACACTAGCATTGCACCAGCATAACAGGGCACCTTTTCACTCACTTGTCACTCCGTCATAGAAACAGAATGGGGGATCTATGCATGGCTTAGCCCATGAATAGAAAGGAGCGCCCGTGGAACAGAAGCAGCCCAGGAGCATAATGAGACGGGGACAACATCATCTGAACGGTAAGCCCTTTAAGCAATCTCCTGACATTTGTGTAACGCCATATTTACAGTGTCTGATAATCTCCTAAGAATAGACATATAGATGTATAATAATGAATGCCATTAAGATTTAACAAGATTAACCCTTGAATGCCTGCATGGACAAAGAAACCTATTTAGAGATGTATCAAAAGATGAGAATGTATACCTGAATGGATTGTAGGCTGTGATGTTATTAAGATGGCTGTGAATATGACACAAGGGACAGAGTTGTGTACATGTAAAAACCTTTATGAAATGTCTGTATAATGCCTTAACAGATAATACGGAAAGAACCTGATGATCGTGAAGGATAAAAGTCAATGGTAATGGTTTATAAGGCTCATGTTCTTAAATATGTTAATTATTACTGAGCCTGTTGAAGAGCTGAATAGAGCTATAAAATCCCACTACAAGTGAACATACAGAAAGCCATGTAGTGTAATATGATGCAATGTAATATAATGCCTTCCATGTAGTGTAATATGATTCAATGTAATAGAATGCCAAAGCCTTCGACACTGTGAGTAGAAAAGGTCTGTGGCAGATCCTGGAAAGACTAGGATGTCCCCCCAAATTCCTTTAAATGATTATCTTGCTACATGAGGGCCAGCATGGTCAAGTCAGATATGGCAATGCTCTTTCAGAGCCCTTTCTAATAACTAATGGAGTGAAGCAAGGTTGTGTTCTTGCGCCAACTTTATTTACAATCTTCTTCAGTATGATGCTCCAAAGGGTTATGGCAGAGAGCAAAGAAGATGGCATCTATATACATTACCGTACTGATGGTAGCTTGTTTAACTTAAGCCGCCTGAGGGCTCGCACTAAGATTCTAAACTACCTAGTTTGTGAGCTGCTCTTCGCTGATGATGCTGCCCTTGTTGCCCACACAGAAGCAGCTCTGCAGCGCCTAACATGCTGCTTCACAACAGCTACAGAGCTGTTTGGGCTGGAAGCCAACCTGAAGAAATTGGAAGTTCTCTACCAGCCTGCACCACAGGACAAACACCACTATCCCCACATTGCCGTAGGCAAATCTGTGCTTAAGTCCGTTCAGCAGTTCACCTACCTTGGAAGCATCATCTCCTCAGATGCCAAGATTGACAAAGAAATCGATCACAGATTAGCCAAGGCATATAGCGCATTTGGAAGACTTCACAAAAGAGTCTGGAGTAATAAACACCTGAGGCGAAGCACAAAAATCAGTGTGTATAGAGCCATTGTACTGTCTATTCTCCTTTATGGATCTGAAACATGGGTCACCTATCGCCACCACCTATGACTCCTCGAACACTTTCATCAGCACTGTATACATACAATCCTAAATATACACTGCGACAAATGTTGCTGTCCTTGAGCAAGCAGGGATCACCAGCATTGAGGCCATGATATTGGGAACACAGCTGTGCTGTGCTGGGCAAGGCACATTTCTAGGATGGAGGACCATCGCCTCCCAAAAATAGTACTCTACGGTGAACTCGCCACAGGTCAGATTAAGAGGGGTACTCCAAAAAAGCGATACAAGGATTCCCTGAAACAACATCTCAGGCTTGGCCAAATTGATCACCAAGAATGGTCCGCCCTGGCTTCACATCGGGAGGCATGGAGACGCACTATCCACAATGCTGCAGCTTTATTTGAGAACTCACACCCAACAAGCATTCCCAGCCAGTCAGCCACTACATTCGCCCCTCTCTTTCACCTTCGGTTGCTCCCCAAAGGGGGTGAAGGCAGAGGAGGGGGGTGAATGAACCCGCTTTGCCTCAGCCACCTCCCATTCCCTCCGTCTTTGTTCCCTTTGCAAAGGGAATGAAGAGGGAGGGGATGGTCAGCGGCCATGGCAAACTGCAGCATTTGCCCCTCTCTTCCACCTTCCAGTCACCCTTGACTCGAAGGTGGAAGAAAGGGGCGAATATAACTGGTTTGCCTTGGCGGCTGCCCATTCCCTCCATCTTCCTTCCCTTTGTGAAGGGAAGGAAGACATAGGGAATGAGCAGTCACCAAGGCAAACTGTGGCATTCGCCCCTCTCTTCCACCTTCCAGTCAAACTTGACTTGAAGGTGGAAGAAAGGGGCAAATAGACCCGGTTTCCTTCATCCACCCCCTTCCCTCTGTCTTCATTCCCTTTGGAAGGGAATGAAGATAGGGGTAAGCTGGGGCAGCCGCTGCAAAGCACTAGATTCACCCCTTTCTTCCACCTTCCAGGAAGGTGGAGGAAAGGGGCGAAAATGCCCAGTTTGCCTCGTCCACCCCCCCTTTCCTCCGTCTTCATTCCCTTTGGAATGGAATGAAGATGGGGGAAGCGGGGGCGGCTGTGGCAAAGCGCTAGATTCGCCCCTTTCTTCCACCTTCCAGGAAGGTGGAGGAAAGGGACGAAAATGCCCAGTTTGCCTCATCCATGCCCCTTTCCTCCATCTTCATTCCCTTTGGAAGTGAATGAAGATGGGGGAAGCGGGGGAGTCCATGGCAAACCGCAACATTCGCCCCCCTCCTCTGTCTTTGGTTGCTCCCCAAAGGGGGAGAAGGCAGAGGAGGGGGGAGAATGAACTGGGAAACACTTTGCCTCACCCCCCGCCTGATCTCCTGCCTCTTAGCTCCATTTGCGAAGGGAGCGAAGAGGGAGGAGATCTGACGGCGGGGGTGAAGCAAAATGTATCCGGTGTATAAGACGACCCCTGATTTTGGAGGATATTTTTCAGGGCTCAAAGGTCATCTTATATGCCGGAATATACATATTGTATATATGTTAACAATAAAAAGGCTTTGGGAATGGGGTTTGGGAAAGGCCATACTGCATACTGCATCAGACTTCAACACTTTTCACAGAACCTTTTAGCGAAGATCTGGGAGGAAATGTTATTTGAAACTAAGTGTATTTTTTCCCAGCTCCTATCAGTGTTAGAAGGAGATGGAGATGGACACTGCAATGAGCATTTTGATCCCAATAGAGAGTTTTTTCCTAAAACACAAAGTTTAACATATAGGACCATGGACTTTGCTGCTAATTTTCAGCCTGATCTACAATAGGTATGTTTCAGTCAATTTTTTCAAAAAGCATGGCAACTTTACATGAGGATATGGCAACCCTACATGAGATTATGCAATATTTATATACCCACAATCGACTTTCAAAGTATAATTGTGATGTGCATCTGAAACACACTATGCAGTCATGAGTATCTTGTGCAAAGCTTTTATTTGAATAACTAGTATGACTGTGAAAGCTATATTGCTAACATTTTATGACTTTTAGTAGGCCCTATGCATGGTTACAGAAGAGAATTTTGATTGAACTAAATTTTAGTTAAATGTTAATTAATTAATTTTAATGAACTGCATTCTCTCTTATTAGATGTAAACTCAAGTCATGCAACATTTAAAAACAACAACTAAACTAAGGTTTTAATATATTATAAAACCACCATTGGCACAGGAGAAAAAATAAATCACCATGCTAAGAATATTACAGAACCTTTTTCTGTCTCATATATACTGGACCTTTGAAATAATTTTAAAAACTACTTCAGAGAATCCTGGATTATGGATGTTGTTAATTAATGCCCTCTGGTTAAAAGTATCATAAAGCATATAGATGATCAAGCAAAAAATGAGTCCAAAGACTCATCTTTTGATCAAAACTAGTAATGGTTTTGCCTCTGAAGCCTGATTGTGAAATTGTAACATAATGGGACAGTCTGCCAGCTGATTGTTCTCATCACTTGATAATCCACTCTGCTATAAAATGCAGAAGAGAATTCAGCTACAAACTGCTTGTTCTGTCATGTATGTTGTGGGAAAGAAAACAGATAAAAGACCACAGCTTGCATCCTGTTTAATACAGTATCTTCACTTTCATTCTTTGAAAGTAAAAAAAATGCCCCAAACCCCACCCACCCACACAACACTGTAGAACTTCTGAACCAGTCGTACATTTCTGGATCATCATTCATGAGCCACAGCTATTATCTTCTGAAACTATTCCGTCCTTAGCTATCATTTTTATAGGAAATACATTATAATTTGCTTATAATGTTGCCATCTCAGGTGCTATATGTTACAAATTGTAAATTTAAAAGTACGGAGATGGAGAAATAACACGCTTAGCCTATGTAATGTCAATGAAAGATGATGCACCCACATAGAAATGTCTATGTGATATGATCATCCTCCAGAGGGATCCTAGGAGAGGTGTGGTTTGGGGTTTTTTTTTGTTTTTAAGCAACAGGGACTTCTAGTCACTTCCTGTTGCTTTAAAAAAAACTGTCCTAGGCCTAAAATGGCTGGAAAAGGAACAAAAGAATGACAAAAATGCCCCCTACAGGGCATTTGGGTGTACTTGGCAGCAAAAAAAACTGATTTCTTCTAGGGGGGTTAGCCCTCCAAGGTATCCTGGGGGCTTAATGTGCCCCCCTAGCATCCCATAGTTGCCCACCCAAGATGTATGTGTATGTGTATAAAGTTGCATTTATTTATTTATTTATTTATTTATTGCATGTTCTGTTACATAAATTTCCAGAAAGTCCAACGCATAAGAGAAAGGGGGATTATTGATCATGATCTGCCTACTAGACAATACTGTTGTTTACAACGTTTGAAGCTCAGGTGACCAAAGTGGTAAACCCTAAGGGACTTTATTCTAAATACAGATTGAAAAACATATGGCAATTACACTTCCAATTCCTCAACAAAGAGATGGCATAGAGTAACCACGCCTGCTTCAATATATATTGTGAAATTTATTTGCTGGGTGGAAGATTCACCACCTGTGCAGGCTACCCAACAGATAGGCAGACACTTCATACAGGACTTACATAACTATTGCAGATTTTTTAAAAATGTGCTTTTGGACCATTATCAGTCTTGTATTTTCGAACTCACTCAGCAACTGATAACAGCCCATGTCAGAGATGGAACAAGTTTAGCTACTTGTGCTGGGAGGTAAATGGGCAGGCAAATAGCTGAATATGTCAGCTATCTCATTTATCACCTCTCAAGACCCAACACCTAATTTACCTAGGTGCAGGATACAAATTTTAAAGCAAGTCATTACAGTCAAATATACTCCAGGGACTAACTGTTCTTTAATTAGGGGGCACTTATAATTGGTGCCATAAGCTAATACTTAGCAATTACCGTACTTAGTCATTTCATGCCCATGTTGTCTTCAAAACACTTTATAAATCCCCTGGGAGATAAGGTAGGCTATTACCTCTGCTTTATATAAAGGCTACTATTAAAAGCCTATACCGAATCCATCATTATAAATATCCAGGGCCTGGAAAATTAATTTCAGAAGAATATGGTTTACTGGAGTAATACATTTTAGAAATGGTATCCAAGTTTTTAATCATCACCCAAGTATTTCTTTAGGCACAAAAAGGAATGGGTAATATTTGAGAAAGTGTACAGTACAGGACAATGAAATTCAGACCAATATAAAAAGAAGCCTGAAAATTCCTATATGCATTTACCAAAGTGTAAGTTTCATTGAAATCAGTGGGGGATATTTCTAACCAAACAAGTCCATGATACAACTGTTCTTCTCTTTGTTTCTCTTGATGCAGCTTTCTTGTTATAGACTGATATGCAAACAGATCCTTAGTCATATGCTGGGATTTGTTCTCCTGACAACAAAATGCCTCACTTTCCCAAGCCTCCAGTCATCAGTACTTCATTGTGCTGTGCTTATGGAACTTTGTGACTGTGCCAAACATCAAGACTGAATGGTTTTGCTTTCAATAGTGGAGTATAAGGCTCTAGAGAGCCAGTGATTTGAATGTTGGACTAGGACGCTGGAGACCAGGGTTCATATGCCTGCTCAGCCATGGAAACTCACTTGGTGACCTTGGTTAGTCAAATTCTCTCAGTCTCAGAGGAAGGCAAAGGCAAATGCCCTCTGAACAAATTTTACCAAGAAAACTCCATGATAGGTTTGCCTTAGGGTCACCATAAGTCGGAAACGACTTGAGGATACATAACAACAACATAAGGCTCTACTATTTAGAGAAGAGTATTCCAAAAAACACCAGCAACCATGCTTTAGGGACAAATATATATTTTACAGTTTCTTCCAACTTTTTAAAATACACAATTTCCTGGCACTTGGCCAAATATCAATTTGTTTTATTATGTAGAGGCAAACCTGGGGACTGAGTGTATGTGCAAATAAATTACTTCTTAGATACCTGTGTTATTTTATATTTATGTAATATAATGTATGAAAAGATTCAAATTATATATCATCATCCTTTTATTGTATACTGTATCTTGAAATCCTCAAATGAAGTTGTCCACCTTTATTAGAACCAATTAGAAAGTTTGTTTATTTGTTTATATCCCACCTTTCTCCTAGGACAGGACTCAAGGCAGTGTACACACTTTAAAAAACAATACAGTTAAACACTCTCAGTACACAATTAAACTAATTTTGATTTTAAAACACAAGTTAAAAACATAAATTAAACAGCATGAAAAGGTATTTAAAACAAACTACACCCCTCCCCATTTAAAAACTCTATCTGCCATCACCAAATGCCTCTTTAAATAAAAACATTTTCACCTGCTGGTGGAAAAAGAGCAAGGAGGGGGTGGACCAGACCTCCCGTGGAAGAGAGTTCCACGGCCTGGGAGCAGCCACAGAGATGGCTGTCTCCTGACTCCTCACCAACTGTACCTGAGAAGGTGGTGGGGCTGAGAGAAAGCCTTTCCCTGAAATCTTAAACCACATGGTTTATATGACGAGACAGGGTCTTTCAATAGTCTTGACCCAAGCCATACAGGGCTTAAAAAGTCAAACCCAGCAATTTGAATACTGCTCGTAAAGCTGGTATCCAATGGAGATGTTTCAATAGGAGGGTCACATGATCCCTGAACCTAGCCCCAGTCAACATCCTGGCCACAGCATTTTGGACCCACTGAAGTTTTCAAACAGTTTCCAAAGGCAGTCCCACATAGAGTACATTATAGTAGGCCAAACAGGATGTAATCAAGGCATGTATCACCATGGCCAGATTTAACTTCTCAAGGAATGGGCACAGCTGGTGCACTAGTTTTAACTATACCAATGCACTCCTGGACACAGCTGAAACCTGGGCATCCAGGTTCAGATCCGAGGCTAGGAGCACAGACAAGCTGCAAATCTTGATTTTGGGCTGGGGGGGGCACATTATAACATCATGCAGCACAGCCTGAATCCCTATTCCTTGATCTGCCTTCCAACTGACTAGGAGCAGAGTTTCAATTTGTTCACCTTCATTGTTTGTGAGCTGCCTTGGGTCCCAATATGGGACTTGTTCACCCTCATTGTGTTGTGAGCCATCTTGGATCCTAATCTGGGAGAAAGGTGGCACAGAAATCAAATAAATAAATAAATAATAAAATCCAGTCCATTACTACCATCAGACACTGGGTTAGTACAGAAACAGCTTCTTTGAAATTGGATGGAAAGGAGAAAAAGAGTTACCCATCATCAGTGTACTGATGACACTGAACTCCAAAACTCTGTATGACCTTTCCCAGCAGTTTCATGCAAATATTAAACAGCATGGGGGAAAGAATCAAGCCCTAGGGGACACTGCAGGCTAGTGGCCAGGGAGTCGAACAAGCACCCCCCAGCACCACCTTCTGAGTCTGCCTCTCCAAGAAGGTCCAGAGCCACTATAAGATAGTGCCCCTGAGCCCCATCTCAAAGAGGTGACCCAGAAGGATACAACGGTCAATGGTATCGGAAGCTGCTGAGAGATCCAGCAGAACCAACAGGGACACACTCCCATCTACTTCCTTCTGTAGATCATCTACCAAGGCGACCAATGACCAAAGTTGTTTCTGTCCCATAGCTAAGCCTGAAGCCAGATTGAAATGGATCTAGTAATCATTCTCATCCAGGAATGCTTGGAACTGGGAGGCCACCACACGCTCCAGTACTTTGCCCAAAGAAAGTGATATTGGAGACTGGGTGATAGTTCTCCAGTATGGTGGGATCCAGCAAGGAATTTTTCATTAATGACCTCACCAGAGCCTCTTTTAGACAAGATGGAAACCTGCCCTGTTATAGTGAAGCATTCACTACTCCCCTTACCCAATCCACCAGTCCCCCATGGGCTACCTTCAACAACCAAGAAAGGCATGGATCCAGTATGCATGTGGTAGCTCTCACCTCTCCGAGGATCCTGTCCACATCCTCAAGTTGCACAAACTGAAATGTATCCAATAACATTGGACAAACAGGGGCCAAGGTTGCATCCACCAGACCTGTTTCAACTGCAGCATGCAAAGCAGAGTGGATCTCAGTGATTTTATCTGCAAATTGTTGTACAAACTCTTCACAACAGGCTGCTGAGTAGTTTATATACTGTTCTTGCAGGGCAGAATGTAAAAGGTCCCTAACTAAAGTCACTATTTAGCTAGTAATAGTAGGGTGGATTGTCTAGCCACTAAATATGGTAGCCAAGTCCAGAGTAACAGGAGAGTTACATCCTGTTACTCTGGACTTCTCTATGCTTGATCTCCATTCAAGAAACAACATGTACACTGGCACTTGTAAAAAAAACAAATAGATATTTATTTTGCTGAAATTTGGGACATGGTTTTGAAAGCATATGATTCAATAACCTTACTGAAGCTAAGCAGGTGAATATCTGGTCTATGGACTTTTTCGGACGTTTAAAAAGTAACGCAAGCAGCCATGTCAGCTTGCAAGGCTGCTGCGCTGCAAAGCGTCCATTTCGTATGACGCTCGCCCCTGCCGGTACTGTTGCCGGTACTTTCGTGAGTAAAAATCAAGGAAATATGACGCTCAACTCTCCCCGCAGTACCGCAACAGTACTGGCAGGAGCGAGCGTCATACGAAACTGACGCTTTGCAGCGCAGCAGCCTCGCAAGCTGACGAGGCTGCTTGCGTTATTTTTCAGCGTCCGAAAAAGTCGTATGACTGTCTGGTGACCCTACTTATGACACATTGAGTTTCATAACAGGAAAAACAAGGCTTTAAATGTACTAACTTCAAACATGATCACACCAGCCTCATTTTTTGTGGCAATCACATTTTAAAAGGAGATGGGAACATACGAATTGTAAAACGTTTATTATCACACCTCTCTTCATTTGTGTGACTGTGCTCCTTTAGCAACCCTGTGGTGCAATAGGTCCCTTCACTTCAGTTCCAGGATGACTGCCATCACATGGCATGAGGGGGTCTCCTCTCCTCCCTTTCACTCCTCCCTCCTCCTCGCTATTCCAAAGCAGGCTGACTCGGTGCTGCTTTGGAATAGCAAGGGGGAGAGGAGGAGAATTTGGCCCCCTCATGCCACGTGACTGCAGTCATCCCAGAACTGAAGCAAAGAGACCTATTGCACCAGGGGTAGCAATGGAACAATAGTAATATTGGCAAGTATTTTCACCGTGTCCCATCATTTGAAAGCGGTACAACAGTAATGACTAGAATGCAAAGAATCAACAGGATAGCCATGACATCATCTGATAAGAACTGGCCAAATTCATTACTATCCCACTGAAATGCTGCTTTAGAAGCCTCGTGTGAAAAAGTGTAAAATAAATATCAATGTGTTGCTGTAAATAAAATAAAGGAAAATGTTTATGCAAAAGGAGAGGAACACTCAGGCCTCATACTTGTACATTACAATTCCGGTGGCAGCAGTGGTGGCAGTGGGGAGAAGGGGGAAGAGAGGGAGGAGGAGAGATCTCACGTCTCTTCTCCCTTCCCCTGGGAGGGCTCCAGTGGTGGCGGGGGTGGTGGGGGGAGAAAGGGGAGGGGGAGGGAAAGATTTTGCCTCCCTTCCCCTTCCCCTAGGAGGGCTCCAGTGGGGGTGATGGCAGGGGTGAAGGGGGAAGGGAAGGGAGAGGAAAGATCTCACCTCCCTTCTCCCTTCCCCTAGGAGGGCTCTGGTGGCAGCAGGGGTGACATTGGGGGAGAAGGGGGAGGGAGGGAGGGAGGGAGGGAGGGAGGGAGGGGAGATCTCTCCTTCCTTCTCCCTTCCCCCAGAAGGGCTCCAGTGTCGGCGGCAGTGGCAGTGGTGATGGATGGGATCTGGTGTTCTCTGTTATCCATGGATTTCAAAATCCATGGGGGGGGCAGAACCAATCCCCCATGGATATGGGAGTGCCACTGTAAGGCATTTGTTTGCATTTATTTTTTAATAAGTACCCGGCTTGTGGTGGCAATAAGATAACACACATTGGAAGCTGCTTAATGCAGTGTAGATGTGTAAACTGCTATTGCTTAAAACAATTTGTAAGCCGCTCTGATAGCCTTGTGGCTGAAGAGCGGTGTATGAAATAATTAATATAATAATATAATATATAATTTATAGAACATCTCAAAATAGTAGAAAATACTACTAGTGTACGAGTAACCAATGACTTTAAGAATGATAAATCTCAACAGAATGTAATCTTGATAAAGAGCAAAAAGCATGCTTACTTTGAGCAGTTATCAGCCAGTTAGAAACACAATATTTTTTGTTAGTAAATAAATGTAAATCAGCTTATCTACAAAGAATTCTGTTTCTTCAGAAACACAATCACCCTGACATTTCCTATCCCAGTTCCTAAGATTAGCATTTTGCACTACCTTAGTAACTGAATGAGGCAGGCATTTCACTATCATTTCATTTAATGACTCCCACCACCACCACTATTGAAAGCCAGATCCTAAGGACTTTATCAGATGACCCCTCTTAAGATGTTATTTTGCCAGCACAGAAAAACCATTTCTATGCCAGCAAAAGAACGCTCCCCCCCCGCACTTACCTTCCTCTCCCCATCACTCAAAATCCCACGAGACTTCATCACACGGGAAATTTAAAAACAAAAACAAAGCATACACATAAAAAGTTACACCAAGCACCTAGGCACACTTTAAAAGTCCCAAGTAACCTGGGGAGGGTCATAAAAAGAGTGAAACTTACCTGGCTGTCCTGATCTCACACCGAAGTGTTTGTGCTGGACCAGCCACTCTCGCTGCAGTGATGAGAGTTAAATGGCCTGAGGTTTCGCACACTGGCAATGCCAGCACAAAAGCAACAGGGGGATCTATTGACAGCTTAACCATCAATTAAAAACTACAGGATTTTGACAGGGCATAACCATAAAAGGGTGATGTCATCTGATATGTGCACCCTTTTGCAGTTATGTGGCATCATTATGATGCTGTATTTTGTCCATCTGATAAAGTCCTAAGTGTCTGGATGAAAAGACTAAATGGCATAAAAGCTGTAGTACTGAGCCAACTCCTCCCTGCCTCAAGTTTCACTTTCTATTTTGTCCCTTTCCTCTCTCTGCACTTTCCTGTAACTGGTAAAGAAAGGGATTTACTCTCAGGAAAGCACAAAAGAGATTGCAGCTTTAACCTGTTGCAGCTCAGGCAAAATGACTTGTGACTCTTCCAAAAATCAGAAGAAAATTTATTGCAGTATGAGTTCCCCCTGCCCACTTACCAGTGCCCCCAGGCAAGAGACAACTCCTCTCATCAGATGCCTGGGGCTGCCCTGCTTTGACCTCCCCCTCCCCTTCCACCCAACCCTTTCTAACAATTCCCTCATACATCAGCATGGCCTGCGAGCCATCACACACATGGCCCCAAGTGCCCAGCACCATGCAGCACCTGAAACAGGTTCTCCAGAGCCCAGCTACATCCTAGCCCAATGCCTGAAGTGGTGGGTCAAAGTGAAGTAGTATTTTTTGTGGGCAGGGAGAGGAAAATGAAAAAGTAGCTGGGTGCAGGCAGAGAGAGATAACAGCATGACTTTAGTCAGGAGAGAAGGCAGTGAGCCAGGCAGAACACACACTGAGACAGTGCTCACTGACTGCCCAGACATCCATGCTCTGAGCAGTTGCGAGAGGCAGGGGGAATTGGGGGAGGGATGATGGCCATTGTCTTACTTTCCAAGGCTGTCCCTGTCCAGGAAAGCAGCCCAAAATGCCAGCAGGATAAACAAGACCTGGGATGCAGCCACTCCCAGTGATAGCAAAGTTAATTAAGGGGAGGTAGATAAGGTTCGGAATAAGCAAGGTTCCTTTTCTTGAAGACGCAGCAATACAGGCAAGAAGGCACACAGAGAAGAGTCCAGAATACAGTCCAAAGGTCAAGGCAGGAGTCAAGGCAGTAAAGATTAAGGCAATGAAGTCAGCAGGAAGCTTTCTCCAGGAAGATCAGTTGATCTCTGACAAAGCCTCCATCTCCTCTTCCAGCCTATATAAAGCAATTAAGGCTTTGCCACATGTTTCTTAACAAGCAGGTTTTTCTCATAAAGCCTAAGAGATTTCCTTTGAGCTTCCTTTTGAGCTCGCTGCTGGGTAGACGATGGTGGAGGTAAGTTCCTCTCTACTTCGTCCTTATCTGAATTGGCAGGACTCTCTTCTGGGACTGATGCCAACCCACTTGGACCAGGCTCTTCCCATGCTCAAGCCTCTAGGTTGGCAGGGTTCCTTTCTGGCACAGGTGTAGATAAACCTGTGCCATTGTCTCTAGGACCATTCCCTGCCATGTCCTCCTCCTCTTCTGACTCTATACACTCCTCCGCCTCACGGGGCATGACAGTCCACGTTCTCCCTGCTTCCCTCTCTCTTTTCTTTTCTCTCTCTATTTTTCCTGCCCGCCTTCCCTCGTTCCCTCCCTCACCAAACACTGAACAAAAAGGGCTATGAAAAAAGGTCCTACTGCCACTGCTTCTTCCACCGCCCACTACAAAGCACCTCAGGGGCATGGGGCTATGACATCACAGAGGGCGAAGGCACAGGGACCATCTCCCTCCCCATCTTTGAATGTAAAACACTACATTCCTAAGACTGGGGTTAAGGACTAACAAAGAGGTCATTGGGAAGCAGGCTGTTGGCATCTTCATCCATTTGTTTGATTCCCAGAAGCCAAGGAAGGGATGGAGGCATGGCCACTGATGTCACACAGCAGAGCCAAAGGCACACTCAGGCACTCACTGTCTGTTCAGTACACAGTTCCTTAGACTCTAGGGACTCTTTCTTTCTTTCCTTTGTGGACCCCCTGTGTGAAATTTAGCTAGTCTAGGGGCTCTCGGCCTGGAGCCCCCACCAGAACTAGCTGTCCTCTAAAGGAACTCTTAGTAGCCTCACTCAAGGGCGCCCCTAGAAGCCAAAAGCTGCCACCACCTCTTGATTCAGGAAACCCCTTTTAAAAATGTGATTACAAGAGGACAATCACAGGGGCTGTAGGCTTTCCAGCCTTAAATGAGATTTACCAACCAACTCCTCCCTCCTATCCCCAGAGAGAGAGAAAGCCTGTAGTGAAGACTCGAGAGGTAGGCATGTGTAAGAAGATTGTTTTAGGCAGGAAAAATTAAAAAAAAGGTTTTATTTATGTTCAAGCACGTAACACAGTTAAAATATCATGAAGGAACATATTTCCCTTCAGGTTCCAGCTTAAAGTTATAAGATATAGCAAGTACAGAATTCATCCAGTCAAGGAATAAAACAAATCAAACAATTCTAATGCAGTCTAGCTAATACATTGTCCCTAAACACTACAGAAAGTTCCACTCACATTATGAAGTCCAGCAGGATCAAGTCTGGTGTCCCAAACTGGGCCTAGGCCTCATGCTTATCCAAAAGCCAGGCCTAGCACAGCCTCTGAGATTCATGGATGCTCAGAGGGAGTTCATAGGTCTGCCTTCATTGATGGAAGAAAGCCATGTGTCTCCAAACAAAGGGCTGTAACTCTTCAAATCGCCATTAGACAAATCTGACTGGCTCTTCAGTCAGGTGATGTAATGTCAAGCTGATGTCAGCTTATCAATGAGTCCCACCTCCCACTTCTCATAACCCTTTGTTTACCTGTTCCTGAAGATCAGGGAAGTGGTGATTACAGATACTGGGAAATGTAGTTCTGACCCCATGATGGAAGTTGCAATCACCTGGAGCAGGATGATGGAACTTCATCATGACACCCGGTGAGGACATCACAGCCCCCAAAGGGCCTGCAGACCACAGGTTAAGAACCACTGCTCTACATGTCCTCCCAAGTCAGGAAGCCAAAAAAAGGCCTCAGTCCAGCTGTTGCCCAAGTCTTTTATCACCACCCTACATTCCATTGCAACTCATGTCTAAAGAAGACACTTGCAGCCCTTCTTCTGTCATGCACCTTCTGCCTTCCAGTTCAGCCCCCCCCCCCGACAGCTATTAAGTTTTCTTTCATTGGCCTCATTGCCACATCCCATTGCAAAGGTTTTAATTGATGCCAGCAGCTGGTTCTCCTTCCTCCCCATCCCTCCCAGACCAGGGATCTGGAAACAGGCATGGTGGTGGTTCTGGTGAGTTTCCTCTTCCACAACTGGATAATTGAAATATATTTCCAATAATTAGTGACTCCCCAACCCTCTTCAGTTCAAAATTTAATGCAGATTATTACTGTCTATTGAGATAAAATTGCTCAGTATTGCACTGCATTGCATTTTGGACATTTAATTAATTCCTTATCTCGGTGCCACCATGCTTTCCAGCGTCATTAAATGATACCTCATACATGTTCTTTTGGTTCTTTCTCTCACACTCTCCCACCTGCTTGTCATGGGATAAAACATGGGGGGGGGGTATTGGTCCAGCAACAGATACAGAGACATGAGCAAGGCATGAGGGGGAAGGAATGGCTGCATTGTGTTTCAGGGCTGATACACAGAATCTGTAAATTATTCGAACAGAGCATCTCTAATTAACAGGTCTGGGAATCCATAGTGTTTTTGTTGAAACTCAAGTTTTGTGATCTTTCACAGTATTCTATATCTCTAAGTTAGGTTCTATGAAAGAAGAAGAATGATACTCAAAGGTTGGGAAAGTAACAGCAAAAAAGCTGTATTTTCAGCAATACATGACTATTTTCAAAATGCACTTCTCCTTTTCCTGCCAAAATTGCTTCTAAAACCTTTGTATCCCAACTGTGCTAGATGATGTTTCTACTCATGCATGGGGTAGGGGGATGTGATGTGAGATTTTGCCCAAAGGCTTTCCAAAAATTACAGCAATGAAACCCATTAGCTGACTCAGAAAAAATGTGCCACAGAAATACATCAGTACAGTCACTGTGAACAACAAAACAAGCAAGATTTATTTTCATACCAGAAGTGGTTTAACATCTCCAAACTTGTCTTAGTTTTCTAACCCAACAAATTATTATCCTTCCTGTGATTCAAAAGCCTCTATAAATAAGGCACTTCCTACGTGATAAAGTGAGTGAATATAACTTGTATATAACATAAAAACAAGTATTATCAATCTATCCCATCATCACCTGCCCTACACAGACGTACTGCAGGGTCTATCTGCCTACACACATCTTCCACAACAACACTATCTCTTAAGTTACTTGGCCACGGATGACTCAGGTTGGTTTAAGGTCAACCTGAAGCGACATAATTAGATTTTCAATCAAGGCACTGCTGCAACATGTCTAACATTCATTCCTTCTGTATGTTTATAAAGGATTGCTTTCCACTTCAAAAGTAAGAAAAAGAAAAGTCCAGCTTTTACGGAAAGGGGGTGGTATTGGCGTAATACAGGAACATTACATATAAAGATAAAACTAAGGATAACATGGGATGGACCAGCTGGTCCACTAGGAAGCCTCACTTGGGCGCCTATATTTTGGCAGAAGAAAAATAGAGAATAGAGGGCATACCAGTGAGCCCTTATGTTTGGAATCAATGCTGCTTATATCTTATGTTTCAATTATTCCCTCAACTATTTTCTTACAAAAACATAAGGAGATAGCAAGCATATTGTATGTGTGCTAATAATATATTTGGGCATCCATGTGAAAAGGAGAACTGAACTGCTCTGCTGCTCCTGAGATTGGAACACGGAGCAATGGATGCAAGCTCCAGGAACAGAGATTCCACCTCAACATTAGGAGGAACCTTTTGACAGTAAGAGCTGTTCAGCAGTGGAACACACTCCCTCGGAGCGTGGTGGGGTCTCCTTCCTTGGAGGTCTTTAAACAGAGGCTGGATGGCCATCTCTCGGGGATGCTTTGATCGTGAATTCCTGCATGACAGGGGGTTGGACTGGATGGCCCTCGTGGTCTCTTCCAACTCTGCAATTCTATGATTCTATGTAAAGATGCAAGGTAATATCCAGATACATTTCCAGTTTAGAACACTATCTTTCTCTTTTAAACTATGGTGGACTGTATGGTGATCTAGTCCTCTCAAACATACCACTGTATTTGAATGAAGAATGACGGTATAAAAATATTGTGTTGTTAGGATTTATTTTTTTAAAAATACACTTGGCTTTAAATCTTATTTTTAAAAATCACCAATCCTGTGATACAGCTAATATTTATGCATAATAATATATAGGATATTATTTTTGGTTTTAATCTGTACAGCTACTAATACTGAAAACACTGCAGCCATCTCTTTTTAAAAGCAGATCAGTAGAAAGAGCCACAGTGTGCTTTTATACATGTTTATTCCGGGATTCCTCCTCTTCGTTCTTCAGCCCCAACACTTCTGGGTGCTGTCTCCAAGGCAACATACAATAATGTCTGTGAGTGGTGTCATCACGGCACTCTTCCACACCAAACAGCTCCATTGTATAGATTATTTATGAATTCATATGACATCCACAGCATCATTGAAATACCTCTCGGACAAATTCTCACTTTCCACTATCTTCAAAGAATGATATCTACAGTCAGTGCCTCACAACTGAAAACATGAGTTTCAAAAAAGCGAAGCAAAAAGAACCAGGGGCAAAAGGCACCATTAATTAATTCATAAATGTACTTTGCCATTTCTGCAAGCTTTTTAACCATGGCAGAATATCTGTTGTCTTGTTCCATATAATTTGAATCACTGCTGGTTTTTTACAAACAGCTAGCATATTTCATATTTCAAACAGGAAAAAAAAAAACCTCTTATAGGCCTTGGGTACATCAGAATACGATATATACTTGTGTATAAGTCATACTCATGTACAACTTGAGGGCAGGTTTGGGGGCTGAATTATGACCTGTGGATAAGTCAAAGGTAAAACTTAGGGACATGGAACAAACAAATCCTCTCCTCTTCTCTCTGTTTAAATATGCATAGAGGGAACATACTTAGGAAGAGCTAAAGAGAAGAAGAGGATCTGTTTATCTGAGGGATTCCAATTGGGGTGTGTGTAAATTGCATTGTTGATCTTAAAATGTTTACATCTAAAAAAAGCGAGGCATGAGCAAGGAAAGCAATCTGCCTCTTTTAGGGACCCAGTGCAAAGGCAGTGACAAGAGGCTGAGATGAAAAGCCCCTCTTGGCGTGGTGGGGCATGGAAGCAGTGGTCCCACCCCATTACCCCTCCCTTGCCAAAACTGGAGAAAGACAGCCCTCCCTCCTTCTATCCTTCTCCACCTTCTTTTTCAACCTGAGTGGCATTCAGCAGCAACATGTGAGAGCCTGAAGAATGCAGCATGCCCACCATTTTGGGTACTTGAAGTGGAGTGGAGCAGAGCTGTGGTTGCTATTTTTAATAAGGGTTTACTGTCTAAACCTAACCTCACAAGGCTTGCAGAAAGACTACCAAGCCTCACAAGGCTTATACAGTAAGCCCCTATTAAAAATGGCCACCACAGCTCCACTCCAGCTTGTGCCCAAAATGATGGGGAGTACAGAGCTCATCCAGCCGGCAGTGACATCATCTGTTTCCAGCACTGACCTGTAGGTAAGCTGACCCAGGGTATTTGGGTCGATTATTTTGTCATAATTTTTTATACACAAGTATATGTGGTAGTTCCCACCAAAATGACAACAAAGCCAACAATACTTTTGAGTACCACTAAAGAATGAAATTAATAATCTTAGTATTGGGGGAGAATGATCCCCCCAAGTTTTACCTGATTCAAATCCTCTGCTACAATGTGTGTGCATGTATCTAGTACTTAATGTATATCCCTTTTGGAAAAATCTGTTGAGTATAAAAGGATCTAGCAAACAGCTTAGAAAACAGAAAGTTTGTTCTTATAAGTTCTAGCTCCTATGAGTTGCACTTCTGGAGACTTACTGATATGATGTAAAAAAGGTATTTAAACACTGTGAAGTTTGATTCTTTGGATAAGTCATAGTACTGGGTTCTTAAACACTATGTACAAATTATATTCTGTGCCCAGTCCTTTTCTTCATCTGTTCTTAAAAATGCATCCCTTCTACTGTACGACAACTAACTACCTCTTCCCAGCTCACCCCCACTCAACTACATCTGTACGGTTTTCCTTCCTTCTCACACAATAACCTGATATGCTGCATTGCCATACAACTGTGCTGGTAAAAGGGCCAATTTTTGCAACCCCAGACCACACACGGTGCCAGCAGGACACAGAGATTTGCTTTTATGGAACTGGAAATGATATAATACTTGATTTTCTGAACTTGGCTGTAGGTGTGTGAGTAGAAAAAACACTGTATTTGGGGGTGGTTAGGGGAAGTACTTTGGGTCTGAAAAAATCACTAATTTTGAAACTCTTTGGGGAGATTCTGGGACCACGAAATGACTCTTGGTGCTGCATGCAGCCCACAGGCCACCCATTCACCATCCCTGCCCTGAACTATGGTTAAGCATACAGTACAACCCCCGTATCCATTTTGGACACATCCCCAGACTTACTGGATACTGGAAACCATGAATAATAGCAAACCCTATTGAAATGAATAACTTCTGGCCCCAGCATGCCATAGAGTTGCTCTGGAGGACCTAGAGATTTCTAGAGAGGTGTTCTCTCTAGGAATCTCTAGGTCCTCCAGCACAAATCTATGGTCAAAGTCTGGCAGAAGAATACCATAGAATTGTACTGGAGGACATAGAAAATGCCTAGAAAGACAGTATTTTTTTCAGACAAGTGTAGGTGAATCTGTGGGTACAGGTCCTGCAGATACGAGAATTGTACTGTACCTTATATATTTTCTCTCAGTATATCTTACAGCAACATGTAAGAGTGTGGAAATGAAGGGAAGAATATTCTGGCTTCAGTCACTGGACAGAGGAATAAGAGCCACTGTGCGATTTTATCTCCTGTCTCCACCCACCTCCCAAATACAGTACCCCTGTTACTGGCTAGAGAACAAGCAGCTGCTGTGAAGATGCTTTCCTCTTCCTTTCTGGAAAGAATACTTAATGCAAACTTCTAGTTTCCCTGGGACTGCAACCTAGAAGGGAAAGGCACTGGAGTGTGTATTGGAGGAAGGGGTATTGTTTACAATCTGTTGTAAGCTATCTTGAGGATCATTTGATCCAACAGCCGAGTACAATTCTTTTGTATAAATGAATAAGGCAAGTAAGTAATATAATATTATTATTATAAATTGGAATTGGAGAGGGGAAGCCGAAATAGAGAAGTTTGCTTAAAACCATCCACTAAATTCAGAGCTGTTCAGCAATTGCATTGGGGAGTCATGGCTTTAACCACTATGACCAACCAATCCCCAATGCACAATGCCCAGTTCTGACACTGAGTTGTGTGATGAGCACAATGCTAGTAATGTCTTACTAAAGAACTCCCTTTTTAAGAAGCTTTTTACATTTCTTATCTCTTTATAGCTCTATACAATCAGCAAGATCTATCAGCACAGTGAAAAAAAGGAATGGAAAATACATTAAAAAAATCTTTACCTTAATGGAGGCTTTGTTGCTCTTTGTCTGTAAATATAAATTTGGAGCTGCAGGCTGGGAGAGAATATCCAGGTAGGCAAGGTATTTCTGAGGAGACTTGGCAAAGTTCACATGTTTTTCCAGATCTAAATTCATGTTGCTTTCAGGATGCTGCTTTGAGGTCCTGTGTGTTAAGACCAGAATAAACAAAGGTTGCCCAACACAACAAAACATGAAATAAACTAAAAAAAAATCATCATCATATTTAATTGTCAAATCTATAGGGACACACAAGAAAAAAAATGCAAGCCAGACAGGAAACAAGATGTTCCTTGAAAGTACATAGAAACTATTAGTTCTGGGGGTTAGGGAGGATTTCTCCCCCACACACACACATACTTAGTCCATCAACCGTATTCATATTTCCCACCTTCCACCTGTCTGGGATTATGGGATTTTGTCAGTATTTCATCTTCCAAAAGCATCATAAACAAAACAGCATTATGGTACATAAAATTGAAGATTTACCTCTGTAAATCAGATTCTTCTGATGAGAATGTCTCACGGTGCCAGTCATGGATCTTATGGAGATTTGAGAGTTCATGTGCAATAATGTACTGTGTATAATCATCTTGCCATGTAAAACCTGGAAAATAGTACCAAAATACTGTTTTATGAACTTGGCAGTTTGGGAAAACAAAAATTGAAGGGAAAAACAAACAAACACAGTTTTTGTATTACAGAAGCAAATATAATGAACAGAAGTTTCAAGTGAGGCAAGATTTTTTACAACTTTCTGCTGGTTCTAAATGAAGATTCATAAAGGTTCCTTCTCTTACAAATCACTGTGCTAATCAGACCTTTCTAAATACTGTACAATGCTGAAATAGCTATGCTTTTAAGAAGCTCTCTTCCAAGAAGACAGTGGGTGTTATGATGAGATTTAAAAAGAAGATTATACTTAATGGAATTTTAGTGTTTCTTAGTCACTGAGGAGCTATAAACCAGCTTTATTGTTTAATAGGGTTATTTTTGTTTAGTTACAGAGAAGAGCTATACACTATGACAATAAGTAATCCAGAAATAAAAGATAAAAAGATTCAAAACTGAATAGTAGCATGTAATTGAAAGTAGCATATAAATGAATTTCAAAGGTGACTAGCAATTCTCCAAACTCACAGTATATTCCAAATATTGTGACTTGTATGTGGTCTGTTTAGGATAATTTGTGGGCAATTTGTGGCCCTCCACAAGTTATTAAACTGCAACTCCCACCAACCTTAAGTACCATAGTCAGTGGTGAGGGCTCACAGTGGTTCAATATAGTAACATCTAAAGAACCACTAGTTCCCCACTCCTGGCTTAGGCAAAGGTAGGAAATGTTTGGACATGGCTAACATTGAACTACTGAAAACTGTTGTAATGGGCTGTAGGTATTATATCTAGGGACCAATTTGTGTCTTCTTTATACTTAAATGTCATGACAATGAGCTTTAAACAAGGGCAAAGTGTTGTTTTGAAAGCAAATTCCATGCAATTATGCATTAATTACATGCACTACTGAACATATAGTAATTATATTTTGAATAATGATACAATCCCAAGAATAATTGTTGAATTTATAAATGTTATGATTAACACTTTTCGTTTATATAGGCTTACTACCCTGACGCTTCTATAATTATTTAGTATCTATATATACCATCATAGCAATTACTGATATTTCACCTCCCTAACCCCAGTACATAGAGTAAAATATTAATCACTGATACAGTTATCGCTGGGTTAATTTCCTTTGTGCAGTTAATTTGAAGAGCACATATACATGCCTTATGAAGATTCACTTCATAAACGCCACCACTTTTACTAGCACTAAAAGAGTCCCCAAATTGTTTGGAAATGTGTCCTATTCTTTCAGACTTATTTCCATGTGATCAAAGCACAGTTTTGTACACATCATACAATGACAGTATAAAACACATGGCAGTTTCACATGTGCCAGAAACTCAGGCAGTGAATAAGCCATGCTGGAATAATGAATATTTGGTTTAGGGGTGTTAATTTGTTTTAAAAATGAATGGCAAACAAAATGGATATAGCTGTATTAGTTCTACATTTATATGTTGAAAAATTAATTTCATTTTCAAAAAATACTAGAGCCTTTGTTTTGCCTCAGATACATATACTGGATACTGCTGAGGTTATACAAATTCCAGAAGAGGAGAGAAGGAAAGAGAAAGCTGTGTAACTGACAAATCAGATGGAAATGTCTTTTTATAGTGGTTTGTATAAATCATGGAAAGGTTATAAGAAGATGAATTTGGCTAGCTGAGAGAAAATGCTAATCCATAGTTTACTGTTACATACACGACCCTACTTCCCCACCATCCTCTATCATCTGTCCTCTTGCATGACTATGAAGAGAGAGAGAAAAATCCACCTCCCTTTTAATTACCCCCAACTGGGAAGTTTGCTTTAGGTTTCTCCCATATTTTTTTTATTTAGTTAGTTAGTTATACCCCGCTCTTTACCCACAAGGCTATCAGAGCGGCTTACAAATTGTTTTAAGCAATAGTTATTTACACATCTACACTGCATTAAAGAGTTTCCAATGTGTGTTAGCTAATTGCCCCCACAAGCTGGGTACTCAGTTTACCGACCTACGAAAGGATGGAAGGCGGAGTAAACCTTGGAGCCCACTGGAATCGAACTTGCAACATGGTGGCTTGCAGTACTGGCATTTAACCACTGCGCCACCAGGGCTTCCATAGCCTGGAAGAGGTTTTTGTGGGGGTGGAGGAGGCACTAAAATGCCCAGAATCCCGCAGCCAGCATGTTGGCTCTGTGAGTTGTAGTTCAAAAGGCAACTTTTCCAAGCTTGGTTTGCCCAAATAAGTTAGGATCACAAACCAGTGTTGGAAATCAGCTTGTTTGGACAAACTATCGAAAAGGTAGCTAAGCACTGTTTGTCTTGGGTTGGACACAATAACACAGTGATGCTAGTTGGTAAAGGAAACAGCCGTTTCTTGTCTCTTCCTGCCACATCAGAAAAAGGACAGTGACTATAAAATATCTATAAATGTTGTAGAGAGACATTGGTTGCCAGTAACGTCTTATTGGAAAGGAAAGTGGAGAATAAAGAAAAGAATGATGATGTAAATTTAGATCAACTGATTGTAATGATTTCTGCTGCTCCAGAGACTGGAACACGGAGCAATGGATGCAAGCTCCAGGAACAGAGATTCCACCTCAACATTAGGAGGAGCTTTTTGACAGTAAGAGCTGTTCAGCAGTGGAACACACTCCCTCGGAGCATGGTGGGGTCTCCTTCCTTGGAGGTCTTCAAACAGAGGCTGGATGGCCATCTGTCGGGGATGCTTTGATCATGATTTCCTGCGTGGCAGGGGGTTGGACTGGATGGCCCTCGTGGTCTCTTCCAACTCTGTAATTCTATGATTCAATGATTCTATGATCATTCTTCTCCATTATTTCAAGACATTCAAATCTAGGAAGAATACTGTAGCGGAATACTTGTTTTCTCCCACAGTGGGGAGAAAACTGCTGTAGTCATTCTGATGAAATATTCAACGATTTACATCTCTCCTACAAGCTTTTTTCCTCCACCTACCACAGAAGAAAACTAGTTGGAGAAATCTAGATGTTTCAGGTTCTGGGTTGGTAAAATATTTTTCTTAAATGTATGTTTTAATTATTTTGTGTTATAAATCAGTGCAAAAGCTATAATTTTAAAGGTGAACTATCTTCATAACCATCTAGTTGTTTCAGCCCACTCTTCAACACCAGCAATATCTAAGAACAATCAAGTTTATACTTTGATTGTTTCAGTTTGGGGGAAGGAAATATCACGCACACATTGGTCAACATAACAGCTCACACAACATCACTAATGCCTAACTGACAACTGAAATCAAAATTAAGGCTGAAAAACAGCAAATGACATCATTTGGCAATTTTCTGTCTCCTTTGTCTATGCTACCACACATGGTGGATAGCTTCTGGCCCACAACACAATTATACCAATTTAACACCAATGGCTGAGCAGGATCACAGTAGTTATGTTGTTCACATATTATTTCCATGTCACTAATGTGGAACTGTACTGTGAAACACACAACTACCAATTAACTATCCCTGCTGGAACTCTGCCTACAATCTAAAAATTGGGAATTCCCACAGACAGGCAATGGGGGAAAAAAACCACTTACATTGTGGAAGTTAGTTAAGACAATGGTTCTGACAAATTATTAATTATAAAATTATAAGGGGGAGGTATAAAGAAAATATTACATGAGTAAGTATTCTCTGGCTTTTCTTCGCAAACGAAGATTCAGGAAGGACTCATCCCGCGCCTTCTGCAAGCGCGCTGAACTAATTTGGGGAAGGATAAAGTTAACTCTTTTAAAAAAATATTTGGGTACATCTGTGTATATGTGTGCACACATGCAATAGAAAAATGACCTTTACATTCTGCAAGCACAGAAATACCTTCCTGGGAACTAGTGAAAATCCTTCTCCCCACAACCAAGCCTGAACAATTCACTCTATAGGTGAGTCTTGGCTAGAAGTACTGCTTTGTACTTGTAATCTGCACTGTTTGCTTATTTCATTGAATGCCTTTTTCAGCTGCCATATTCCCCAGATGTCAGACATTGTAAAACACACAATTCCATATTAATATAACAAGTTCATAAAATCATAGATCAATTTTGAACAAACTTAGAAGTGTACTACTTATAACAAACTGAACCCAAAACTTTGATAGCAGCATGTATAATTATAAAAAGTGAAGAAAATTGGTATATACAAAAAAGTTCTGTTCTTTAGACTTTGAAGAAATAATATATTGATGGACTCTGATGAATGAGACTCCAGCTTTCTGCATGTATTGGAAATACTTTTATGATTTTCAGGTATGTTTACTGTCTCTTCACTTCCAGTGAAGTGATTTACACACATCTTCCCTTTGGAGTTTTCTAGTAACTTTTTGGGGTTTTTTGGCAGGCCATATTATCTGTAGAACTCTTTTCCAGCGGCACTTTTCAAATGAATTGATATACTTCGTATCAGCTTCTTCACTCTCTAGCTGTCACAACCATACATAGAAATTGGAAATATGATGGCATGGACAGTCCTAATGTCAGTATCAATTATCCCTCTTCAGGGTTTTGTCTGATTCCTTCATAGCTGCCCTTCCAAGTTCTAGTCTTCTTGTGATTTCTTCACTGCAGTCTCCATTCTGACTGACTGAGCCAAGGTATGGACAATCATGAACTATTTCAATGTCTTCATCATCTGCTTTAAAGTCATGTAAATCATCGGTGGTCATGATTTTTGTTTTCTTAATGTTCTACTGTAAACCTGCCTTTGCACTTTCTTCCTTGACTTTCTTCGGTAATTGTTCAAAGTATTTGCTATTTTCTGCTGGTAGTATGGTGTCATCTGCATATCTGACATTGTTGATTATCCTTCCTCCAATTTTCATGCCTTCTTCCTCCAAGTCTAACCCTGCTCTATGCATGATATGTTCAGCATACAAGTGAAAACAGATAGAGTGAAAAATGCAGCCTTTCCTGACCCGCTTACAAATCTGAAACCATTCTGTTTCTCTATATTCTGTCCTAACTGTAACTTTTTGTCCTGAGTACAGGTTATGCATAAGAACAATCAAATGTTGTGGCACACCTATTTCTTTCAGAGTGATCCATAGTTTTTCATGATCTATACAGTCAAGGGCTTTGCTATAATCTATAAAGCATGGGTTGATTTTCTTTTGAAATCCTTTTGTTCATTATCTGAGGTGTGTTTGCAATATGATCCCTATTGCCTCTTCTTTTCCTGGCCAGGTTGGATACCTGGCATTTTTCACTGCATATATGGTAAAACTCTTTGTTGTAGATTTTTGAGAGGACTTTGCTTTCATGAAAAATTAATGCAATGGTCCTGCAGTTACTGCAATCCTTGGTTTCTTCTTTCTTGGCAACTGCAATGTATATTTAGTGTTTTCAATCTTTGGGCTGTGAAATACGTGTCTTTGAGAACATCTAAATTTCTTGTTGGGGCCTTATATTTACATGCTGCAAAGAACAAGGGGGTAGAAAGTGATTTATTTATTGTTGATCATTGCTGATTATCCATTATGTGTAAATTGGCTTGATCATTTTATTTCTTTTTCTGGTTTTTGTGCAATGGCTGAATGCTATGATGCAATAACATTTGACTTGACTTGACTTAAGCTTTCAACCTCTCTTTGTGCTTCCTAGATTTACACTGGTATTTTTTCTAATCTGGGCTACCTGTGGATATTGAAAATGCTGGGTGGTAAAAATACTAAAAATGTTACTAGCTTTTTTCTTTTCTTTTTTTGCTGAAACAAAATACTGCATGCTCATACTTTAAAAAAAAAAGCTGTGCCTTAAAATTAGTTAGAGTTTGGTTAAAACCCATGGTAAGGCTTTCAATCTAACCTTCCAGTTCTTGCTATTTCATTTCAGATAGGAAACCTTCCTTTGTGATTCTCTGAATTGTAGCCCCTATGCCATGTGTGTTGCAAATTGTTAATGGCTCTGTTAGCTGTCACAGTGGCTGCAGAATAGTATGTGATTGGCTTTCTTTTCTGTTTTCACAACAAACAGGTCAACATGTAGATGCAACTTCCAGCAGCCTGTCTTCTCAGATTCCCTTGAGAAGCAGCATTCACTCTCATCTTCAATCCCCATTTTCAGAGCTTAAGAACAAACCGAATGATGTTCACATATTTTAATGGTGAACTTGCTCATTTATACAGCTATTCTGTTCTGTTAGCTTATCCAGCAAAATATTACTTTTCATGGGTTGAATGTTAGCATTTGTTAACATAGGCTAAATTTTTATTACTTTCATTCCCCCCCCCCCCCGTTCAGTACTTCCATGCAACCTCAGTGCCAACTGAGAGCTGCAGTAATAATTGGGAAAGATGGGAGAAGCTGCCCATCTTTCATTAGAGAGGGCAACCGTTCAGATAAAATGGAATATCATTTACACAGGATTATGGTGAGAGAGAGGATTAACATGCAGAACACAAAGTGAATCTGTGTAACAAGATGTTTTGAATAACTGAGCTTTGGATAATAGGGAATTCACTGTATACAGTTTAAATTCCTTACAATTTATACTATGTTGCTTTATTTAAACTCTTATTTTACTTTGACATAATATTTGATTTATTTTATACTTAATAGACTATCTACTTTATTCAATAGGTAATGCAGAATGCTTCTGCATAATCTGTGAGTATACCTGAGTTATCAGTGCTCATAAAATTATCCTTACTTGAAGAAGTGACATTTGTATAACATTTCTTGGCAGTCATCTGGAAAAGACAGAAAATATGTGCACTCTACATAAGCCTTCTTATTTAGTTTATAAAATGCAACGATACCTATGGAGAATAGTGCCATGCATTTCTACCATATAAATACTAAAATTTAACATCTGGAAAGCCTCAAGGACAGAAGCACCTCCTGGTACCAGGGCAGTTAAAACCAGATTGCTGCTCAAATACACAGGAAGCTTTCTATAGCTCTTCCTTATCTTGGAGATTTCAATAGCCAACCTAGGTGAGCAGGGATACCCAGGCCTGAAAATACTTGCAGCCCAGGAAAGTGTTCTAAACTGTTCTGGTGGCTTCTTCCATGGTTCTGTCCAAACAGAAAATTTCTACTTCTGATTCCAGTAGCTTCTGACACTGAGCTACCCCTCTCACTCCACAAAGAAAGCCTCACTTTCAAAAAGAGGTGAGAACAGCATCCAGTGAATGGTTCCAAGCAAGACTAGTGAAATATCCATCCAAGTGAAAAATATAGATGGATCATCTGATCCTGCCAGGAGGTTGCAGTCCACTCTATTATTTCCCAACAGAAAAATATGTTCTGTGTTTCATTTCTAGCAGCACAAGTAGCCCAACATGCTGCTTTGGAGCTGTCCAACAGTGGTTGCCTTTCCTAAGGTGAAGTGGGTTTGGGAGCCTTGCGGGTAGGGAGGATATCACTGGCAGTCAGTAAAAAGAGAGGTAAGGAGGAGCAGTGTCAACCTCATTTTTACTAATACAAGTCAAGCAGAGGTACTCACACAGTTGGGAACCCCATTTCAAATCCTCACCTCACCCCTTGTCCATATTTGCCAGACTGTGCACTGTGATTTTCTTGTTTCCGAATGAAAGCATACCACAGATTCCAGTTGTCATATAGAAAACAGCATTTATTTTTAGTGAACACGACTACGAGCCTGTAACAAATAGTTATAGTGTTTCCCTGGTGTGCATGCCATACCAAAGCCTATGGCTAAAGGGCTGGAAAATAATAATAATTATCATCAAATAAAAGTTCCTGCTTTTAATGAGTCATGCTTCACCTGGAGGTGACTATCAACAAAATCCATTGTAAGAAATCATTTGAGTTTTGTTCATTTGTATTCATTTATGTATATAACACAAGACTTTATCAGATGTGGCAAAAACCGCAGCAGAAGAACGCAACAATAATAGAAATGGGCAACATTATCAGATGACAATGTCCTTCAGCCATTCCAGGGGTGTAGCAGTGGCATGAATAAGGCATCCCTTTTTATTGACAGTGTAGCCAGTCAATAAAAAAGGGATGACTTGTCTGTGCCAGCGCTATGCTCCAGGAACGGCTGAAGGACACGGGCATCTGATAATGTCACCCTTAATGTTATCGTTCCATTTTTCTGACATGATTTGGGAAACTTTTTTATTGCCACATTTCCCTGCATCTGATAAAATCCACAGTCTTTTAAAAACCTTGTGGCAAATTCAATGGAAGGGAACATAATGTGTGTTGCTTTTTCATACTAGAAGACTCTATGGTGTCTTTGCCAAAAATCTATTCATTTAAAGCCTTCTTTAATGTCAATTTTGTTTTTTGAATTTTGTCCTGCTAGTCACATGGCAGGTAAGGCACGATCTCTCCCTTCTGGCCTGCTTTGGAGATGTTGATTTATTGAGTGGCACTAATGTTTGTCAAGAGAGTGCTCTATCAGGTCCCTAGGCAGAGGCTTCATTTCTAACTTCTATATTGGTTTTCAGCTAGATACTGTCTATTCCTACTGAACATTAAGAACAAAATGGGTAAGCATAATGTTTAAAGAGGTTCTTTGTCATCTTCAATGAACAGCTCCAACATCATCAAAGATGAAGACAATTTCCCACTGTTTTGTCACTATGTATGTACGTATGTGTTTGTTTGTTTATGTTTTTCATTTATATTCTGCTTTCTCCCAAAGTGGGACCCAAGGCAGCTCCCAGAAAGAGTCAATTAAAAAAATCTGAACAATACAGTTTTAAAACAATTAAAATCACCACATAAAACAATGAAATCATTTAAAAGACATACAAAGTTAAAGAAGATAAATAAGACACCACAATAAAAAGCTTCCCCACTTATACATTAAAAGCCTGCTTGAACAAAAAAGTCTTTGCCTGCCAGCAAAAGGAAAGCAGGGAGGGGGTCAGCCTAGGCTTCCATGGAAGGGAATCCCAGAAGGTGGGCCCCTGGACAGTTTATTAAGGGCCCCTCTTCTTCCAAATAGTGTGGATTGGTGAGGGATCCCATTTAGACAAGTAGGATTCCCAGCTAATTCCACGAGGGTTATTTTGACTGTTTAGACAACCCCTGGGTTTCAATTTGTTTGCCCTCATCCAGTCCATTAGTGACAACAGACATTCATTCAGTACTTAAGACAGTTTTCTTGGAGTCAGATGGGAAGGAGAGGTAGAGTTGGGTGTTGTCAGCATATTGGTAACACCACACCCCAAAACTTTGGATGACCTCTCCTGGGGATTTTCATGTAGATATTAAGGACAAAACAGAACCTTGAGGGGCCCCAGAGGCCAACGGCCAGGACATTGAACAGGAGTCCTCCAGCACCACCTTCTGAGTTCACCCCATCCAAGAAAGACTGGAACTCAAGTCCCACCCCAGGGAGTTGACCCAGAAGGATGAAAGCCATTGAGCAAAATCAAAAGGAACACAGTTCAGTTCCCTGCATAGGCCATCTACCAAGGTGACCAAAGCTGTCTCCGTCCCATAACCAGGCCTGAAGTCAGATTGAAATGGATCTGGATAATCCAGAAAACCCTGGAGCTGGGAGGCCACCACACACTCTAGAACCTTGCCTAAAAATGGAATGTTAGAGACTGTGTCAAACCTGTGTCAAATTTGAGCTGTAACATAAGGCTACATAACGACTATGCCCATTAGGAGCAAGGGACATTATATTCAATGGCAATTAATTTTAAACAATAATATACTAGACAGAAATATAAGCTGCTGAGCCACTTGTGCAATGGTTATAAAGGAACCCCCAGACACAAAAACCTCCACCTTTCTATCAGCCTTAATTGATTGTCCCATGATCACTAAAAATCACACAGTTCCAATACTGTTGTCTTTTGGCCAAGTTTGGTTCAACCACAATGGACCGTGAATATTTGAAGTAACCCATAAGTTTCGATTCTAAAGAGGTAGGCACAATGGAAGAATACTTATTAGCATTGTCTCATTAAAATCAGTGGGACTTAACAAATGGCACTTTGAAGCTGTGAAAAAGGCTACTACAGGAAAGACATCAGGTCCAGGTGGTTTGTCAGCCCGTTCTTACAAATGTTTTGAAGAGGAACTTTTATTGCCATTACAACAGATGATGAATTCTATCCTGCAGAGTGAAAAGATTCCTGATAGCTGGAAGGAGGTTAACATAGCTTTAAAATCAAAAGAAGACCAAGATTTGAAACTCACAAAAATTATTGGTCAATATCTTTATTAAATAATGATTACAAGCTATTTACAATGATTTTGGCTGAAATATTAAAGCTGAATCTCCAAGACGTTATACATGGGTATCAATGCGGATTTTTACCTAAAAGACAGCTATGAGATAATACTTAGAAAGACACAACAAGAAGCAAACCATGTTGATCTTTTTGAATGCTGAAAAGGCCTTTGATAACTTGAATTGAACTTTCTTATTTAGAGTTCTGGAAGAGATGAGTTTTGGTGAACATTTTACTAAGTGGATTAAGTCAATTTATACATTACAGAAAGCACAAATAGTAGTTAATGGAGATTCAAAAAAGGTACAAGACAAGGGTGCCCATTGTCACCGTTATTGTTCATTTTGCTGCTTGAAGTGTGGAATAGAGATATAAGACAAGATGAGTAAATACTGGGTACAAACATCAAAAAAGAAGTGTATAAGTTAAAGGAATTTGCTGATGATTTGGTGATAACATTGGAAAGTCCTTCACTGTGTATAAAACAATTGATAGTAAAATTAAAAGAATTTGGTGACTAGGCCGTGATATTGACTGAAAACATGAAAATGGAAGATCAAACTGAATTGATGGATAAAACTGGTTTTAAAATAGAGAAGAAGGTTAAGTACATAGGTATTATTCTGACAAATATGAAATGTATGTTATTTCAACACAATTACCATGCTAAGACATGGAATGAAATTAAGAAAGATATGAGTAGGTGGGAGAAACTAAATTTGTCACTGTTGGGGAGAATTTCTGTGATAAAAATGAGTGCTTTACCTAGAATGTTGTTCTTATTCCAGACAATACTGATTTTGATAAAAGATGTACCATTTAAGCAATAGAAGAGGGACATATCTAAATTTATCTGGGAAGGGGGAAAAAATCCAAGAGTAAAAGTCAAGTTGTTGCAAGATGCAAAGCAAAGATATGGATAAGAGTTACTGAATTTGAAATTGTTCTTTGCTGCTTCATGTTTGGTATAGTTGAAGGAATGGATGTTATTGAGAAATAAAAGATTATTAGATTTGGAAGGACATGAACTGAAGTTTGGGTGGCATGGATACTTATGCTACAAGAAAATCAAGTTGAATGTAGATTTTAATCATTATTATGGTCCTGTCTATATGGTAAAACAAAATACAACGACATGCAAATGTACGGTGATCCATTCAAATGGGCATTCACACAAATACATGTCACTCAGAAGGGGGCAGCAAAATCCACCACAAAGTCTGTGTGTGCCATGTCCAGGGCTTTGTACAGATTTCTTTAAAGGCTCTGTATGACATGCTAATGTACAATCATTTGAACACTCACATTTGCACAAATATGAACAGGCAGTGCAATCTGATTGGCTGGATGAGGATGGAGAGCAGGGCTAGCAAAGAGGGAAAGTAGCCGCAGCCATCATGTTGGATTTTTGGCTAAGTGAGGGTCCAGTAAGTCAATCAAGTGGTGATTTTATACTCTTTTTTTATTTCTTTATTTGTAAATACTAAGTGTTGCTTGCGCCCACCTTGGGAACCTTTTTTTTTTTTTTAATGGCGATGGCCGATTTAAAATCATGAGTAAATCACTTGCCACAGCCAGCTGGCTAGGGGATCATGTGGAGTTTAGGGGGCATCTTTTGACCATGTAGGCAGTTTGCATCGTTGCGAATGCCTGCCTTTCTGAACATGTTCATATCTCCCCCCTTGTATAGACAAGACCTTTGTGAGATGTGACTTACTGAGGCGCTGTCTACACAGCAAAATAAATACGAACAGCATGCGAAATATCAACGATCTGTTCACACACCCGTTTGTATTTATACATGTCATTCAGAGGGGAGGGCGGCCAAATTCACCTTAAAATCCATGAGTGGCTCATCTGCCCCCTTTGCTGGATAAATCCGTGTGTGTTCGAATTGTGCGACCATGTGTACAGCCAGGGTCGTACAGATTCAAACAGGCAGACTTTTGATTGGATGATTCAGCACAGGGGGTGGGGCTTGCAGAGGGGGGAAATCAGCAACGGCCACCATTTTTTTTAAAGATCCATGCCGCCACAGCTCTCCTCCTCTTCCTCCATCCTCCATCTCCTCCATCCAGCCCCCTTCCCAGCCCCACCACTGCTGTCCACCTCCTCCCTCCCAGGGGAGGCAGAGGGAGATAGGATGGCCGGCTCGGTATGGCTGAAGAAGGACGGAGGACGCAGCACAGCCCCACCACCAACCCCAACAGTGTATGTTTTGTATGTTAGTTTATCCCCTGTGCTATTTCAAATAAAAATAGTTTTACTTTAACTGTAGTGCTGGAGAGAGAGAGAGACTCAGGAATGGTGCTACCCTAGCTGGAAAATAAGGCAGGGTGGGAGAGGCAGTGAGCAAAGTTTTGCCTTCTCAGCTTCTCTGACAAGCCCCAGTTGGGTGCAAGTCATCATATATGCTGCTGGATTTTTTTTTCTATAGACAAAAGTTTAAAAGTTTCTTGGTTACTTTGCCATCTCAAATTGAAAGGAAATCAAATTGAAACGCCCACCTCTTCTCCTTCTCACTCGATCACTGGAGATAAACTGAAGTTTCCCTGTACAAGAATGTAAGCAAAAGATACCCAAGCCACACCCAAAGCACACCCAGAGAACACCACCTGACTATTCCAAATAAGCAGAAATGGACTTTTGCATTAGAAATTGTAGCAGAATAGTAGGAAAAGCTCATTAATAGATTTTTTTTTTTGTAAAAGAAATGCCTTCCAAATGGTATCCCACCAGGAGAACAATAGAAGAGAAAGGGCATCATGTGATAAGTCCAGCCAAAGATGCTATTACCCTGCTGTAAATGCAATTTACCTGCCTTGTGTGATAAGCTCCTAAACCAGCTCAACAAATTCCAGAATAGGTCCATAATGTAGTATTGATAATCAAAGAGTTAACTTTCATAGATCAGGCCAGTCTGCTGAAAAAAGCATACAATCCAAAAGACCATTAAGACAATAGTTCAAGTCCATATTTCATTTTTTTAAAGCAAGAAAGAAAATAGGAAAACAGAATTAACAGTCTCTGACCAACCTTTGATATCCTTTCCCTGTTAAATAGGAAAGGATATTGCTGGAGTGGCAGAAACATTACTAACAGAGATGGAACAGAAGGGCAGTATGGATGGGAAAAGATGTAGCATTCAAGGATCAGTACATATACCTGTTCTGTATCTGTTGACTGACTCTTCCTAGGGTAAAAAGACTATCTGGCCATTATATACACCAGCTCCTCAATTCACTCCCCAGCCAGATTTGTTGAACTTGGTTCAAATTGCCCAGTACAGTGAGCCCTTGGCATCCACTGGGGTTTGGTTCCAGGACCCCCTGTGGATACCAAAATCTGTGGATGCTCAAGTCCCATTATATACGATGGCATAGTAAAATGGTGTCCCTTATATCAAATGGCAAAATCAAGGTTTGCTTCTTGAATTTATTTTGGGGGAAGATTTTCAAGCCATGGATGGTAGAATCCATGCATATCAAATCCATGGATACAGAGGGCTGACTGTACTCAGGTCAAAAATTAATAAATAATTATCTAGTGCTATGAAATCAAACTTGAAGTTGAATCTTGAGCTGTACCAGAGATCAGACTTCAATTACAATAACACAAAATAACAGTTGTCTCAACACAAACATTTAGATATATTGCTTATATATAGATTCAATTCTGTTTTTATTTTCCCCAAAACATCATCTTATATCCCCCATATTTCACCATGGTGAATTTGCCTCATCATAACCTAGAAACAACAAATACACAAAAACAAAGTTCACATATATAAACAGGTGCAAGTTCAATCCAATCTTTGTGCCCCTTCTGTGCTTTGAGATTGCCAGCAATAAAACCAATTAGTACCAGTTGGTGTGATGGCCTGTGAAGTGGATACTAGTCTCCAAAATGGACTGAGGCCATTGGCTCATTTCAAACATTTTATTAAAAATAAAATCAAAGTCTGGCACAGGCTGGAAACCTAACAGGCTATTTCAAAAACATACAGTTTAAAAATAAAGCTAGACATCCTTAGAAAAGGCATAGATAACTGGCAAGGTGTATGTACACAATCATGTTCACATTTCAGAGCTGAAGAAATTTGCTTCTTCAATTTGTGTGTGAAGAAGAACATTTGCTGCCAAATTTTGTAGGACTTTTAGTCAGGAGGACTTACTTCCTCTACTGTATGTGAGTTGCCAAGGAGAAAATTGGTGTGTTGGTTAGATTAATATTACAACACTGACTAGGCTATAGCTTTTAATTTATTTATTTGTTTTACATATTTGTACCTATTCCTTTTTTGCATGGGATGAGACATTTCCAGGATGACTGAGAAATGCTGAGATGTAACTGGAGCTCATTCACCTCATCACACAGTCCTGCCACAAGCACACACACACACACTAACTATACACATCACTGATTTTCTTCCACATTGGTACAGGCAGAGTCTTCTTTACCCCCTCTTCAGCAGTATCCACAAAAAGATATGCTTTGCTACAGCCTAAGCCTTTTATTATGCACCTGAGCCCATCGCATTGCATTGGTTAGTACAAGGAAAGTACTCTTCACTGATGATGATGAGATGTAAAATGCATTGGTGAAAGGAAGCAATCTGCTGCACTGCACAATTGCATGTAGGTATTCGACTCCAGAGAATGAAATGCTGCAAACAACAAACAAGTGGGATACAAAAAAATGCATCCTAAATTTCTGGTTGTACAGATAAGTGCCTTAGAAAATACAGTATGTTAATGAACTTGCTTTTTAAATGCGCATTTACTTACTAACACTGATTGACTATTTAAAGCCAACTTAAATGCCACCTGTAGGCTATTTGGTATGCATTAGCTGAAGTGTGTCTTGCAAGTGTATATACCTAATATACCAAAAAGCATCCATCCAGTGTCCTGTTTTCTGCCCCAGCACCCCAACTTTTTACTTCAAGAAGCCCACTCCTGTTTCTCTGACCTCTTTTTAACATCAGGAATCTTAGCAGTAGTGCCTTTTCCCTCTCCTTTTCCGCTACTGTTTTTCCTGCCTCAGGGGTCATATCAGTTCCTCGGAGAGTCTTCTCCTGTGTTCTAACTGCATTGCATCTGGTGCTGCCCAGGTCTGTACCTAACACACCCTAAAGGCCATATAGGGCTTTCTGTTTTTCTGCTCCCCCTTTAAACCTCAGGAACCTCACTAACTTTAAACCTCAGGAACCTCATTACTTCAGATAGCCCTTTTTTGTAATCTCGGGAATCTACGCAGCAGTCCTAGCAGTACTGAAGACATGAATGATGCCTTCATAGATGAAATTACCAAATATTGCAAAAGGAGAGATATAATAGTAAAAGACTATTCAACCACCCTTATGTTTCTTAGAAGTCAAATTCTGCCAAAATTGTTAGGTCCAACGAATTCCTCACTAGCCTTTCAGACAATTTCATTGTCCAGAAGGTGGAGGCGTCAACAAAGGGATTGCCTATTTTGGGTCTGGTGCTAACCTACAGAGATGAACCAGTCAGGAGGTGGAAGTAGTTGGATGCTTGTGAAGGAGTAGCCACGTTATTTTGGAATTTGTTATACAGAAAAAAGGGGAAGCCAAAAAGACTTTAAGAAAGCTGATTTCTGTAAGCTTGAGGAAATACTGGATGAAATTCCATGGTCCAAAATGCTCAAAGAGAAAGGAGTTCATGATGCATGGGAGTTTCTTAAAGGTGAAATATTGAAGGCACAATTGCAAACAATTACAACGAGGGAGAAAGAGAGAGGTGTCTATAGAAACCAGGTGGGTGTATAAAGAACATACAGATGATCTGAGGTTTAAAAGAGACATATGGACACAAGAAATGGAAGAAGGGTGAAATATGTTAAAGAAATGCAATGGGGTTCATTGCAGCTCACCCCACATCATATTATAATTTATATTATACAATAGAAATCAGTCTAGGCTATAATTAATAGAAGGGCAAAAATTACTGTAATACCACCCCACCCCCAGCAAGGTTCCAAACACAGGTCCATAGGGGCACACAGGTCTATACCCCCACCCCCAGAAAGGTTCCAAACACAGGTCCATAGGGGCACACAGGTTCATACAGGTCCATAGGGGCACACGCTTTTTGTCCTTAATGGCTACAATACCTAAAAGGCCTTTCTGAAAGCTCCGAAAAATATTACACAAAAATTGTATATTATATAACAATATAGAATAGATATCAGTCCAGAATATTATCAATACAGAGGGAGATGCTACCAAACAGAGAAAGTCATAATGTATGTCCCCCACCAGAAAGACTCCAAGCATCTGCCCTCCATACCAGCACCTGGGAGGCATTCTGAAAAGGACCTGGTTACACAAGGGCCTTGGTGTTCTGCTAAGCTAACAAATAACTCCCCCTATCCATCCCCAGTCCATTCCAAGTTTTTTTTTCTTTTTTCCCCCATTCTTCTTTGTTCTTCTGGTCCATAAACTCTTCTATTTGACATGGGTTCAAGAAAGTTCTCTAACCCCCCCCTTACTACTGTCTTCTCAAAGAAGTTACATAACCTGTTGCTAGTCTCCCTAACAATATAGCCATATGATGCATTTCCTCCAGTTCTGATATTCTTCTCCAGTTTTCCTGAGGTAGCAGGTCTTCCTGTTTTATTGAATGTGGCAGAGGGACAGGCACTTAATAAATTCTAATAAAGACTATCAACTTCATTCACTACAGCATGATTTTAACTTCTGTATTTTGGGGAGAAACTAGAAGGCTAGGTGAAGTTACTTGAAAAATTTAATGGTTCAATAACTGAACAAGTTATTCAATGTGTAGATTTGGATTTTAGCCAAATTTTGACTAAATATTTTGAGACATCTAGAATGATTTTCAACACACAAGCATTTTTTTCATCATCATCATTGATTATCTAAATTATTATAATAGGTTATGAGTGGTTTTAGGAGTGGCAAAAATTCATAGACCCTCCATAGTGATATTTAGTAGCTGAATTCTGTATTGCCATACAATCAAAGTCCTTCAGTGTCATTTCTTTGGTTCACATGCACTGAAAGGAGAAGGGTGTGTGTGTTGTTGTTTTTTCTAGCAAACATGCCACTGAAAAGAAAAAGGACATTAATTAGGAATTTGTTATACAGAGAAATAACCAATCAATGTTGCTCTTGCAACAGAAGGAGAAAAATTAAAGGAAGAGAACTTTTGGTGGGTTAGGGCATGTATGGTGACAAGAAAGGGAGCAGCATTCCTGTCAAAAGCTACTCGCTCTGGAACATTCCAGTCATGGTTCTACACAGGCACAAAAACCAATTTGTGTGAGGCACAGAGACCACAAAGAAGAAAGTACTGTTACCCAAATTGTGTGGTGTCTGAATTTTAATATGGGGAATTTTAATTAGCTCAATATGGCAGCAAGAAGCCAGGTAACAGCAGGAGCTTTTGACCTGTGTATACTAGTACTCACTGACAGGACTCCAAGCCAGGGGATTAAATAAAATTATTTTTATTGAAAAATAATCAAAGGAACACACACACACACACACACACACACACACTCAGGCTTCAAGCAGTCACACAAGGCTAATGAAGAAAGTAGGAAGTATTGGGATAGAGGAATACAATTCGGGATGATAGATTATACTATACCTGTCAGACAGCAGAGAATATGCTCCCTTCCATCTCTCTCATTCACTCCAGTCCAAGCTTGAAATCTTAACCTTCACAAGCACTCCCATATCCTCCCTAATAGTCCATTAGCCAAACAGACATTAATCCTCCTTGCAAATTCTCCTACAGTAGGAACTAGACATTCAAATGCACAAATTTACATATCCTCTCCTACAGGGGCTCACAGTATATAAACCCCCCCCACACTCCTACCCAACCATTCTCTGAAGATGCCAGCCACCGATGCAAGCGAAACCTCAGAAGTAAACTCTTCTATAATATGGCCTCACCGCCCAGAAAAAAACCACAAAAAAACCTACTTGATTATGAACTTCAAAATATTTAAATATTTAATACAGTATTTTACTTGCTGCTTATACTTGGGAAGTGATAAAACTGGTTGTTAATTTTGTTAATACAAAAATAATTGTTGCATAATTTTGCCTCTTTGGTACATACAGAATTAAACACCAGTTAAGGATCACTATATTTTCAATATATAGCTCCTGAGAATTTGGTTAGAATAAAGATTAATACATAGTACAACTCGTTACACGTAATAGTAAAGCCTACCCACAATGCATGTACTTTCAGCCATAATTTTCTTATTTTAGTCTTTTCAAGTTCTCTGTTTCATATAGATAACTTGCAACTATTCTGATTTCCATGTATGAAATATAGTGAGAAATATGAACAAGTGTGAGCAACATTCATCAGTAACAAATTTTTCTGTGACTTAAAATCTTTTATCTAGCTGCATCCCGATTCCCATACCAAAATATGAGATGTATACTAGAAATAAATATGGCTGCCTACCTTACTTAATACGTTATAAGGAAATAACAGAGCTATTTTACCAAGGTTTGGTTACATGCATAAATGCTGCAATGCAATATGCCCACACCAGATGTCACTACAAGTAAAGCACTACAATACAATATTGCTACCAGCTGAATAAACATCTTCTGCAGGAAACTTCAGCAGCGCCTGAAACCATCAGAAGGACATACTGGTGGTAATGAGTCATTTAAGGGCACAATGCTTTTGTAGGATTGGAATCCTGCTAAGTAAAAGCCAAGTGATACATACTATGTAGAAGAGTTTGTTGTATGAATTAGATAGTTAGACATTATGTCTGAAACAGAATATGCTGCAAAGATATCAATATTCTGATTTTGTTATAGTTTTAACCACAATTAGTATTGTACAGATGGCAAATTTTCTTCCTCATACTGTGAGACAAGATGGCTTCAGATTGTGTACATAGCACAAACTGTTGTGTCTGAACCTGTTCCTACTCTGATATCAGCCAGTGGGACACTTATGTTACTCCATATGGGGGGGGTAGCCCCAATGTTACCTCAGTTGTTTTGAAAGCATTCTTTAAGAGCATCTGCAAGACCCTTCAACGTTTTGTGAGCATTCACAAAGAATGTTCTGCCAAACCAGATTCCTCCATTTCCTTGGTGAACCGGAGAATGTCTGCCCATCCCAAGTCAACCTTTACTTTACTTTTCTGTACCTGTATATCATCAAGTGAAACTTGTCTGAGTTGTAGGCTTTCCAGATCTCAGGTTCTAGACTCACTTCTCCAGTGCTCAGGGTAAGAGCACCACCTTGGAAAGTGTGCCTGTGTGTGTATTTTCCTGATGTGTTATACTTTTTTTTTTTTAATTTGAGTGGCATAAACTGTGCAACTGCAATTAATGTGCACTGTATCATATGTGGTGGCATCACCAGGTACCACCATTTGTGATATCACCCTTGTACCATCAATAGAGCCTACCCTCTGTGAAAGATGGATGGCCATCTGTCAGAAATGCTTTAATCGTGATTTCCTGCATGGCAGGGGGTTGGACTGGATGGCCCTTGTGGTCTCTTCCAACTCTATAATTCTATGATTCTATGACATCACAAGGGGTCATCCTTAGGTCTCAGGTTTTGACTTTGCAATCAAAACCTGATTGCAGGTTGATTGATTGATTTAGACTAGGCTTGCCAATGTAAATTGAGATTTATTTAGACTAGGCTTGCCAATGCTCAGTTAATTCTCCAATGTACTTGAAAATGTATTGACTTTCATATGAGGACTGATGGCAAGTTGAAGTACCTGTGTGAGTTGTGTGGCAAGAAAAGCTTCAGGGGCAGAATAGCCAGCCAAGAAGCAAGTTCCAGCTGGTAAAAACTATCTCCAAACAGGGAGAAAGTATGAGATCACCCACACATGCTCCAAAATGCTGCTCCTTGCTAGGAGACCACAAAACCTCAGCAGTTGGAAAGTGGGTTGAGCGGTGGGGAGGCCTTGGGATTAACAGCAGGCTCAACCTACCCAAGTGAGCCTTTAATGGACACTGGACCTACACAAACTCTCACTTTCTTAATTAAATTTAACTACCTAATATAAAATTGTGAGAGCTGTTATGAAAGTCAGTGAGATGAAAGCCTCAGTGAATTGTCTTCTTTCTGTAAACAAAAAGCAAGAAGATAAAAGACTATTCCTAAGATTTTAGCTTTAAAGCAAAAAGCTTAGCAAGAGTGTGGCCCAACAAAACTACAAACTGATAAAGGGGACATTAATTTTAAGATAGAAGTTTTTTTTTTCTTTTGATAAATGTGGTTTGTGAATATTGAAGCTGATTAGGCAAATAGAGCAGACCTCTGTGGGAATGTAGATTGATTATTTTAAAAGAAGATAAGACTGAGAACAGTCAGTTATTGGAGCTACAGAGAATGCATTGGGACTAAATTGTTAGCCTTAAAAAAATGAGAGGCTTGCTTTTTTAAAAAAAACAAAAAACTCTGTAATCGCTGGATTTTTACTTTGTATTTACTGAATATGACATCCATCCGAAAAATGAGGGAAATGACTGAATCAGACATTATACAGAAGTTGTTTGAAGAAATCAGGATTATAAGAAATAATATGGTAAAAACAGAAGATTTAGTAAAGGTGAAAGAGGCATTGAACAAAGTTGGAAATGGAGTGGAGATTTTGGAGAGTAAAACTGAGGTCACAAAAAAAGAGATGGACAATTTGTTATTCCTGGAAATGAGAAGGGGAGAATTTTGTCTCTGATTCATAGAATCACAGAATCATAGAGTTGGAAGAGACCACAAGGGCCATCTGGTCGAACCCCCTGCCATGCAGGAATACACAATCAAATCATTCCCAACAGATGGCCATCCAGCCTCTGTTTAAAAACCTCCAAAGAAGGAGACTCTACCACACTTCGAGGCAATGTATTCCACTGTCTAACAGCTCTTGCCATCAGAAAGTTCTTCCTAATGTTTAGGCGGAATCTCTTCTCCTGTAGTTTGAACCCATTGCTCCATGTCCTAGTCTCTTGAGAAGCAGAAAACAAGCTTGCTTCCATCCTCAGTATGACATCCCTTCAAATATTTAAATGTGGCTATCATATCACCTCTTAACCTTCGCTTCTCCAGACTTAACATGCCCAGCTCTCTAAGCTGCTCCTCATAAGGCATGGTTTCCAGACCTCGCACCATCCTGGTCTCCCTCGTCTGGACATATTCCAGATTCTCAATATCCTTCCTGAATTGTGATGCCCAGAACTGGACACAATATTCCAGGTGAGGTCTAACCAAAGCAGAATACAGTGGCACTATTACTTCTCTTGATCTAGACACTATACTCCTATTAATGTAGCCTAGAATCACATTGGCTTTTAAGCTGCTGCATCACACTGCTGACTCATGTTAAACTTGTGGTCCAGTAAGACTCCTAGATCCCTTTTGCATGTACTGCCATCAAGCCATGTGTCACCCATCCTATAGCTGTGCATTTCTTTTTACTACCCAAGTGTAGTATCCTACATTTCTCCCTGCTGACATTCATTTTATTAGTTTTGGCCCAGCTTTCTAATCTGTTAAAGTCATTTTGGATTCTGATCCTGTCCTCTGGGGCATTAGCTACTCCTCCTAATTTGGTGTCATCTGCAAACTTGATAATGATGCCTTCTATTCTCGCATCCAAGTCGTTGATAAAGATGTTAAATAGCACTGGGTCCAGGACAGAACCCTGTGGCACCCCACTAGTCACTTCTCTCCAGGTTGAAGAGGAGCCATTGGTGACTACCCTTTGGGTTCAGTTGGTCAACCAATTACAAATTCACCTAACAGTTGCCTTGTGTAGCCCACAGTTAATATCTACAGCATTCCCTTCATCTATCAAGTCTGTAACTTTATAAAAAAGAGAGAGAGATAAGATTAGTCTGGTACAACTTGTTTTTGAAAAATCTGTGTTGACTTTTAGTGATCACAGAATTCCTTTCTAAGTCCTTACAGACTGTCTGTTTAATGATCTGCTCTAGAATCTTTCCTAGTATTGATGTCAGGCTGACTGGGCAGTCATTATTTGGGTCTTCTTCCCTCCCCCCTTTTAAAGATGGGGACATTTTCCCTCTTCCAGTCTGCTGGAAGCTCTCCTGTTCTCCAGAAATCTCAAAGATTATTGACAGTGGTTCTGAGATTATTTCTGCCAGTTCTTTTAATACCCTTGGATGAAGTTCATCTGGCTCTGGAGACTTGAACTTATTTATACTGGCCAGGTATTCCTGCATTATCTCTTTACCAATTCTGTGCTGTATTTCCCCTACTGCATCATCTGCTCCATTTTCCCCAGGTAGACTCAGAATGATTTTGGAAGACCCTGGTGATGGTATTATACAAAAGATTGGAGATGAAGACAACATGGATACAGAAGATCAAGTTAAGTTGAGGGACAAAACTGGTTTGAAAATTGAGAAGAATGTTAAATATTTAAAGAAGGATATTTTAAGATGGGAGAAATGAAATTTTGTTGGGGAGAATTTTCATGACAAAAGTGAACATCTTGCTTAGAATTATGTTTTTATTTCAGACAATTCTGTTTTGACAACTGATGTACAATTTGAGCAATGGTGAAAAGATATGTTTAAGTTTGTATAGCAAGGCCAAAAACCATGAGTTGTAGTACTAAGTACTACAAGATGTAAAGAACAAAAGGGGGAATTTGGCTTATCTGAAGTCTACTGTTTGGTTTGGATCTTAAAGAAAGGTAGCTAAGGTATTAAGACTTCCTGGAGATTTGCCAAGGGGAATATAAAATTAAATCAAGAGATTGCTTAGTAAAAGAGGGATATAGTTTTCAATGGTTTTCTTACATATAGTTATTTGAAAAATTTTAAATAGATAAAAAGAGTTATGGTGGGTTTTTTTAATTTTATTTTTTTTAAAAAAATCATTACATCATTTTTTTTCATTAGTTTCAATGTAACATCACAAACTTTGTAACAAATTTTTACATTAAAAAAGGAAAAAAGAAAGAAAAAGAAAGAAAAAGAAAAAAATTCACATAGAGAAGTTGCTTTATCTGTTATTCCTCTCCTTCTTACAGATAAACTTTAAAGGTTAACCTACACATATTCATCTATGTGACCCTTCCTTCTTTGTTTATATGTGTGTTCCATATTTTTGTATTTTCTCCTCTTGCCTGCTTATTGTATTCTATTTGTTTCATCTGGCTATCACTGAAATCGAACTTCTGAAACCTGATTCACATACCTCTCTCCTTTACCCGCCTATTGCTAACCATATCATGATTTCCATCCCCTTTTAGCCTGACCTATGGCTTTATTTAGCTTCTGAAAAATTTATTGAGTGGTTCCCATTCTTCTTCTATTTTTTTTTTCAGCGATCTGCCTTTTAAAGAGGCCGTTAATCTGTCCATATCCAAATTGCCATATAACTTACGCCACCACCTACGACTCCTCGAGCGCTTTCATCAGCGCTGTCTACGCACAATCCTAAATATACACTGGACTGACTATGTGACGAATGTTGCTGTCCTTGAACAAGCAGGGATCACCAGCATTGAGGCCATGATATTGAGAACACAGCTGCGCTGGGCAGGTCACGTTTCTAGGATGGAGGACCATCGCCTCCCAAAAATAGTACTCTACGGTGAACTCGCCACGGGTCAGCGTAAGAGGGGCGCTCCAAAAAAGCGATACAAAGACTCCCTGAAACAACATCTCAGGCTTGGCCAAATTGATCACCAACAGTGGTCCGCCCTGGCCTCACATCGGGAGGCATGGAGACGCAATATCCACAATGCTGCAGCCTTATTTGAGAACTCACGACGAACAAGTCTTGAAGAGAAACGACAACGCAGAAAGAATCACAACCCAAAAACATCACCCAAGGAGTCCTTCTGCTGCGCTTTTTGCAACCGGACTTGTTTATCTCGGATTGGCCTTTTTAGTCATCAGCGCGCTTGCAGAAGGCGCGGGATGAGTCCTTCCTGAATCTTCGTTTGCGAAGAAAAGCCAGAGAGAGAGAGAGATAAAGATATAGTATGGATCTAAGATTGAGAAATTTTCAACTAGAACCAAATGATATAGATAAGGTGCTATTGGAAAATGGGAAACATCACATAGCAAAATACTATAAGATACTCCTGGATAGAGATTTGGAAAATAAACAGGTGAAGGAGCAAATGATAAAATGGGCCCGAGACATAGGTCATGCCATAGAAATGGATAGGTGGGAAAAATCTTGGGAGGAAATGCAGAAATTTACTCTGTCACAAAACATGAGGGAAAACTACCTAAAAATGTTCTATCAATGGTATTTAACACCAGTGAAGTTGGATAAGATGTATAAAACAGGTTTAAGACGATATTGGAAATGTGGGGAGGTAGACGGCACCCTTATACATATTTGGTGGAACTGCCCAATAGCCAAAACTATCTGGAAGATGATACACATTAAGATAAAGGAGATTTTGGGAAGTAATTACCCAGTGGAACCAGAAATGTATCTTTTAAACATGGGAGATAAAATTAAGGGACATAAAGCTGTGGTAAAAAAGAAAATTATATTATACATGATAACAAGTGCCAGGATTTTATATGCTAGCCTCTGGAAAAATAAAAGTGTGCCAACTATAGAAGAGTTATGGTTTTGAATAAATTAAGATGGAATTGGAGATATACGAGATATATCGTAATTGTGTACAAATGATGAATAGGTAATTGATAAAAAGTATAAACTTTCATTGAAATTTGAAATGAAAGAAGAATCGGTTAAGGAAAATATGTGATTTAAGGGGCTGAAATTTATAAGGTGAAAGAATGTAACATTGTTCACTATAGAGGAGTGGTTGTTGGAATTGATAGGTCATTAGTGACATTTCTCAACTGGAAACTCTTTATAGACTTTTTGAGAAAAAAAGAAAATTACTTGGTAACCTTTGGTTTTTTAGATTAGAAAGAATAAGAATTTAAAGTAGAGAATATGCTGTAATTTATTAGAGAGTGAGGTATGAATAATTATATGCATATATAACCACCAAAAATCAGAAGTCACTTTCTCCTTCCTTTTCTCTTTTTCTTCTTTTATTTCTTTCTCCTTCTCTTTTTCTATTTCTTCTTTTATTTCTTTTCTTAATTTCAGTATTTTTTTACTCTAAGACTTTCAATTAAAATAAAAGAAAAGTATCCCTGTATCCAGAGCTTGGAAAAGTCAGGTTTTAAAACTACACATTCAAGAATACCCAAACAGCATTCCCAGTGACTAAGGTTGGGGATTCAGGAGTTGTAGTACAAAAAGTATCTTTTCCAAGGTCTAACTTTGTCTTTCTAATATCTCTTCAATGTACATGAAAAACCAGTTTAAGAAAGGGTGCTTCTAAGATATAAAATGACCAGAATCCCAATCCCCTCCCATTAAGCTTGCTTTCGGGTGGGGATTGGTCTTTGCCGCAGGGGAGGGGTGGAGACCAGTGTTGGACGTCAGGCTGGCGTTCTGACGTCATGAGATGGGGCAGGGCTAAGCTAGAAGCCTATTTAAGGCTGCTCCGCCCTCCCCACTCTCTCTTCTTTTAAAGGGTGCTTCTAAGATATAAAATGACCAGAATGTTAAACACAATATTTGCCTCTACTTTGCCCCTTGTTCTGCAGCTCTTGCTTAGTGCTTTACCATTTTAAAAAATAGGGGAGGGGAAAGAAAGATGGCACTCCCTATCTGAGCCTAAGAGAAGCATTTCAGAAATGTTTTGAATATAAGAATATGCATGTAAGGAAGAAAGCATCACATAAAATTACCATTGCTTCTGGTTGAGAGTAATATATTTGGAAACCTACCAGACATGGAAAACTGTTTGCTATATAGTGTTCAGTCACACATGTACCTATTACAAATGTAACTGTTTTTCAGAAGGCATTTTCAAACATTTTTTTCAGTGGCTCTGTTAGGGAACAAAATTTGCAAATAGTTTTGAAACAAAACATTCATGCAATAAATAAATAGAACCCCATGCTTTTAAAAGTCCAAACATCATTATGAGAATCTAAATTCATGAACATTCAGTACAGCCTGTATTTTTAAACTTTAAACCCTCTTGGATTGAAAACAAGCTTCAGAAACAGTTGTGTAGATCTGTGTTGAGGTAGTCCATCTTTCCTGGGATGGCAAATCTTGAATGAACTCTTGAAGTGAATTTAAAACTATATACGTTTGTCCTACAATAGAGACATGGATGATTCCCTTTCACGGCTTCATATACCAACCAACTGGACCATACCATCTGTGGCAAGTATCCTTCTGCAATGGTACATGGAAATAAAGACCCTGACAGAAAGAAAGGAATATTAAAAGTGTGACAGCCCTCCTCCTCCATAATGTGATACCATGTTTCTACCATGTGACAGAAACATGTTGTGTTCTGTACTGAGGGATAAACCTTCACAGCCTCATCTGGTAACTTGATGTGATTGATATTAATATAATGACTGCTTAAACCATATCACATAACAGTAGATGCTCACTTGGTATCTCCTAGGGCTCAGTTACATGGGGAGAAATGGGATTTCCTTTTTATCACAGGGAGAAATGGGATTTCCTCATCCTGAGTTCATCCCTTGTTGTTTACATGATTTGTCGCAGTATGAAGAATATCCTGGGATTTTTGTTTACATGACAACCTTCTCCATGACAAAAGCAAGATCCCGAGACATAGTATCCTGTGTTTTTTTGTGTGTTTTTTTGTTTTTTGTTTTTTTGTTTACATGGGAAAAGGTTCTGGGATTTTTTTAACTGTCAGTCAAGGATGCAATTACTTGTCTTTTCACAACCTTGGTGACGTATTTCCTGTGGAGTTTCCCACCACGAGCTATGCTATTGGCTGCCACAAACATTTGCTTAAGCTTCTGCATTGGTCAGAGTAGGAAGGCGAAGGCAACTCCCTCTGCACAATTCCTTTAAAAAGAATCCCCTGATGTGCTTGCCTTAGGGTCTCCAGCTCCATTAATCCAGAAAGGTTAATGCCAAATAAAACTTGTTTGTCTTTAGGAACCCACAAGAATCACTCCTGAATACCAGGAGCTGTAGGCTATATTTCAGAAGAAGGAATCTGCAAAGCCACCTAAGAAAACCAGATGAAATTTGTGGGGTTGCAATAAATCGATAGGCAGCTTGAAGGCACACACACACACACACCAAACCTCTGTGCAGCCGGGCAGGAACTCTGTGCCTGCCCCTGCCCACCTCAATTTCTGGCCATCACCTACTCCCGAGACATTTTGTTCCAACCTGTTCACATATCATATCCGATTTTCTGCAACCTCCGGAGACTTTTTAAAAAACATGGGACAAACTGAGGGATGGAAAGTCACACTCCTTGGAGGATATATGGTGCCCCCCCTTTCTGAAAAGCTCGAGATCGTCACAATGAACATATGAACAACCAGGGTTCATACGAGTTCTTCCCAGGACATTTTTGCCATGTAAATGGGCCCCTAGTGTGCATGAGCTAAACCAGTCTTGGTTTAAGAGAATAATCAACTTCTTGGGCTTTTATGCCTCTATCAAAAGAACACAATGACCTGAATGTTATTAAAATGAAGTTTCAAATGAGTCAGAAGAGGGGTTGTTTTTAAAGAAAGCTGTAAGAACACTGAAAATATTTCAAGTACAGATTGAAATTTATTAAAAGGAAGATTAGAAAATATATCCTTTATAAGAACTTGAAATTTGTTCTGTTCTGATGGCTCTTGCACTATGAGTGGGGTCTAAGGACTTTATCAGACTAGTGTCGAAACACTGCTGTAATTCCATGTTTGAGGGAAGTGGAAACATAGTGGCGTAGTTACAGCAATCATCGCACATCACCATAATTGCACAATACTACCACCATGGAATTATTGTACAATCACCATTAGCAGTTCAAACGTGAGATTTCAGCTTGCACTATAGTAACACTTCTCTTCCCCATTGCCTTCTAATGACAGAGTATTAACACTTCGTGCTAGCCATTGCATGAGCCTTTAAGGATTTTTTTCTCTTACATATGTGATCTTGCATGGGTGAAATTTCAGCTATTTTCACGAGAATATGCAACTTCAGTTAAAAACACCAAAAACAAATACATAACAAAAGAACTTCACACATAAACACTTAAGCAAACATAAAAATCTACCAAGCAAAGGCTACAGTTCATTAAAACAGCATCCTGTTGGTCCTCTTCATGTTATCTCCTGGCAGTTTAATTATGTGTTCTTGTTGGGAAAGGGGAGGGGAAAAGAGGACCACCCATTCATGCTGTAATTTCTCAATTACAGCTGGGCATGATTTCACACACTCATCAATACCATGAAAAGAGCAATATTGAGGGCTGTTGATGGGTTTTGCCCATCAATGAAAAGTTACACATGGATCATAGGTGGAGCACATATGGACCACGAGAGGATGACAATGTATGATAACAGGAACCCATTCATCCTACTATCCTGTCGTAATCACGTGATTTCAGCCTCATGTGATAAAGTCTTCAATTAATTAGATCCAACACAGTTTGCTAAATAGAAGTCAACCTTTGCCTTACTTTTAAAAAAATATGCATCTCAGGAATTAACATGCCATGGATTCACTCTATGCAACACAACAGGCTAATCCACGTGGAATGGAGCAGAAGTGAAGGCACACCACTAATAAAACATCTATTGAATATTTGTTTTCACTTCAATGACTAAGTAATAGTGAATCTTCCAGCATTCAGGTTCAGAGTTAGGTGTTAGAGCATAACGTTTACTGAAGCAGCTATTCTTGCCAAGGATATATTGCATTAATAAATCTTCCAAACAAGCCCTAGTAAATGTCACTTCTGTTTAAATGTTCAGCAAAAATCAGTGACAAGTGATGCTTCCTTTGCCCTTGTGGAACCTGGATGTTTGGATGTGAATTCTAATAGAGTTTCTGCCAGAGTCAGCCCTAAATGTCTCTCAACAACCTGACTCAAAACACAAGCAAAACAAGAGGAACATGTCAGGAAAACTCATCCAACCCCACCCACCCCCACCAAACCTTTAAAAGGACAGAATTAGCAACTGACAGACAAAATAAATCACCTTACTCAGTCCCTAACAGCTACATGGAGACAGACTTGGTTCAATACTTCTAAGTTTATAAAAATGTTATGGTCTTCATGTGTTGTATTTATCTAAACAATCTACAAGAGATCTAAAACACATCATCTGGAAAAGTTCAAGTAAATAGCAGTGCAAAATGCATCAGAATGTCCAGGCATTCAACTACATGGAGACACGAGAGAATTCAGATAACCAAGTTTTAAATAACAAGGTTTCTACAGTTCTGCAAAGACCTGTCCTTAGTGAGTATTATGTTAAAGATTTTATTGTAAACTTAATAAAGATAATACAATGGCTAACTCAGTCTGGTATTAGAATTGCAATCTATTTCAGCATAATATGAGGAAATGAAAAATGGTAACAATTTAAACTGTCCATGCATAATGTTCTTGTGATGTGATTATAAGCTTTTTTTATTTATTTATTTATGAGGAAAGAAGATGAAAAAATGAAAGGGAAATTGGATGATAAAGAATTTCAAACCAATTCCAGATTTGGAATGAAGAGGGGAAACAACTTTATAAGATGTTCTTTAAAAGGTCCTATTTTGCTTGCTGAAGGACAGCCTAATATTAGGATGACCACAAAAGCAAAGCACTCTGAAAACAACAACCAAAGTAAGCAAAACCAATTGCAGTAAAAGGCAAAGCACAGTAAATTGAACAGAAGGGTGGTTAATCAAAGACCTGCTAGGTCTCTCTTTAGTTGCCAAGGCACATTAGGACAATTAACCAATTTCCATATAGTTTTTGTACACAAAGGTACTTTGAAAGAGACTACATTCTATCAGGGAGAATCTATGCGAGTTCTAATCCAATAGAAAAATCTGTTTTGTCTCTCATCCCCTCTCTGGGGAAAAAAAATTGTGTTAACTAAACCATTTCTGATAGCTGTAATAATTTCTGATAACTCTTTCTGTCACCAGAGTGGATACAAAGGGCATCTTTTCCAGTGAAGAAGGATTGCCAATTCCTTTACTAAGCACAACAGCTCAGACACATAGCCATGTCAGATGCTAACTTCTCTAAAATGGGTTCAAATGGAAGAAAAAGAAAACCTAAGAGAATCCTTGGGGCCGGTTACACGGCAATATTTTCCCCGCAATGTATCGCAATATCGCACTTTCAATACAGCATCGCATAGTGTACACGATTTTTCATTAATTTTTGTGAAACGCCGCAATCAAAATTCACATGATGCAATTATGCGGAATTAAATAAGTTACGAATTATTTGATTTTGGGGTTTTTTTTTAGTTCCCACAGTATCGACATTTCACATTTTAGCTAGTACCGTAGCTGTCAATCAGCGGCATACATCACTCCTTTATGATTAACTTCCTTTCTGTGCTCCCGTCACTCTTATTCCTATTGGTTAACAGTTTCTATTAAACTTTCCTGCTCCAAGAAATCTGATTGGGCACACCTATACCTGGTGCACCTCATCGTTCGCCCACCGTCGTTAGAGTATCCCTACCTATTCAATTTAAAGATGGAGGCTTTAGCAACTATTTCTTGTTGCTTCTTGTTGATGTTCAGAATCATAGCCACAATTGCTGCATTTCAGGATGCATGCAGGTCTTATCGCCGCTGTATTAGGAGATGGAATAGATGTTGGCAGCTGCGATCCTTCATAGAACAAGTCATCACAAAGCAATGTCCCTTTTTCTCAGGATATATTCTTCCATTTGCTGTGGAAGAGGTGCTTCCCTGCCTGCGTGATGTTTTTGTTTGGTGGGAGGGATGCTTTAGTGGGCCACTCCCAAGGATCCGCCTAATTTCCGGTAGATGAAAAAATTGTGAAAGTGGATGTCGGATAGTTCACAATATCGGTAGTGCTCTATACTGCGGAATTTTTTAAAAAAGAGCGGAAAATCAGCGCAGTCAAAAGTTGCGCCACTTACGGGTATTTTACACCCCCTCCTTCTGAAAAGGGTGATACTGCATCGAAATACGTGGGACCTATCAGGCGTCTTGCCAAATTATTACACCACTTATTTTGCCGTGTAAACGGCCCCCTTGTGTTGCTTTAGTGTTCTTCACAACCTTATGCCTTTAGCACCTCATGCCTCTATCCAGTCATGCATTATGCACTAAGTGAGTACTGGAGTGGTGGGGGCATGTACTTCCTAGTCAATTTGTAGGTTGCCCTTTTTTAATCTGCAGCCCTACCTTTTTCCTATTTGCTCAGTACTGTTATGTGGACTAGCTAGTCTTTCAGTATGCTTGCTTTGCTTAGACTAATAATGTATAGATGCAGTAGCTCTCAAAAAATATTTAACACTTTTCATTAAATATTTTGGATTGTGTTGGAATTTTCAGAAATAAAAGATTTTTTGTGTTCCTTTTTTGGTTTGATCCTTTATCAACCTTACAGCTAATCAGAGAAAAAGAAAAATAAGATACTCCTTTTAATAAGACAGTTTTAGAACTAAATTAGAATTTCATGTACTGGTATACTTGGTATAATACTGGTATGTTAACTTAACAAACTATTCAGCACCTAAGGAATTTAGGATTTATCTTCCCTTGAAGGTCAATTATTTTTTTCTCAGAGTGAGCTATCTGTATCAGTTGATTCATCTTTCTACCACAGATCGCCATACTTTAACTCATTGTCCAAACAAGAAAGGAAAGGGGAAAGTAAAAGTGAAAGAAAGAGGTACAAGTGGTAGGTATTTTTGGTGAGAAACATTTTTCAACATTTTGTCTACTTGGATATGAATGCTTAACCCTGACATTTTCAAGGGATAAGCCTTCCTGTCAGCATATATATCAATCTGTCATCTGGGAAACAAGCCAAGGCTTCTGTCCTCAGACATTTGCAAACTTAACTCCCAATGGAAGCAAATTTCAGTCTTACTCCCAAGAAACTTGGATAAAAGCCCAATCCACCTGAACAGCAAATCCCAACATAATAAAAGATACTCCTTTTATCCACTAATGTGTCACAGTGAAGAACAATCAATTATTGAGTGAATAACAACCTACAAAACTATCACAAAGGGTACCTTGGGTTCCCCACATAAATAGCCAAACAACATACATGGGCCCTTTAGGGGCATGAAGTTGCAGAGACAACAACCAATGGCTTCAAGACTGGTTTAGAACAATGCCTGGTTTTGACCTGGCAACTCAGCAAAACAAAAGCGAAAATTAAAGTTATTTTCTATACCACCACCCCTGGTATTACTGACCCACCAAAAAGTAAAGGAGATTTTAAATATATTATGATAGGCAAAATGTTGAAAAAGACGTAGAAGGCTTTCACAGCTGGCATCCATAGGTTTTCTGTGGGTTTTTTGGGGCTGTGAGGACGTGTTCTGGAAGAGTTTATTTCTGATGTTTCACCTGCATCTGCATCTGTGGCTGGCATCTTCAGAAAATGGTTGGGTAGGAGTGTGTGTGGGGGGGGCGTTATATACTGCAAGCCTCTCTCCAACAGGGGCTCACAGTATATAAACCCCACACATACACTCTTACCCAACCATTCTCTGAAGATGACAGCCACAGATGCAGGCGAAACATCAGAAATAAACTCTTCCAGAACACATCATCACAGCCTGGGGAAAAAACATGGAAAACCTATGTTGAAAAAGAATACAGTACATGATTATAAAATCGGTGAATAATACAAAATATTAGTTAGTAGTAAAAACAGTAGTAGTAATAATTGTTACATCATAACAATTTCAAAGTGCAACCACTGAAGATACTAGGAAGGTAGCATCAAGCATAATAATTAAAGCAGTAAGGAAGTGACTAGGATAAAAGGCTATGATGAGATAAAAGAAGGAAATACTAATCAATGCATAATAGATAGCAACTAATATATGAGAAAATCCAAATAAATATAAAATATTAAATTCTAGCTTGATCAAACATCCACTCTAGTGTATCAAACTTAAGCATTTTAAATTCCCATCTATTCCCATCTAGAAAAGAAACATAGCTGTGGATAGTAATAACCAAGCTTTTTGCTAAGAGTTATTGCAATTCTTGGAATAACTAACAACAGTGAGGAAGTAACATCTGACAGAAATATGCATGCCTGTCACACCACCCCAAGCAACCCCTTCAAAGTTGGTGTAAATCTGTACAGGTTTCTTCAAGGAAATTAATGTGCTGGCCCACCAGAGATACCTCCTCCCATTGGATTTCATGTATGCTACATAGCCTACAGTTTGTGTCAGACTATCCCAACATACTCTCCATATTTGTGTTGACCTGTCCAGCCATTTTCATTTAGCAAAATCTGAAAAGCTGTTTTTGAGGAAATCAGTGAAGAACTCCTCTGCCCCCTCAAGTGAATTTTGCTTATGTTGTATAGCCTAGATTTTAACTCAGACCATCCCAAATAAACCTTCCAAATATCGCTGAAATGTCACGGTAGTGCACTGGTGCCTCAGAGCATATCAAAAGGACTAGGCAGCAAAAGTCGGTGTAGCAGAGTTGCAATCATCCAGTGAAGAAATGAGTACACAGATGTGTGTCTAAACTATTCCTCTTTATTAAAGCATATTGTAGAAATATTTACAGTGAGCACAATACACAGTGCAGTCTTGCACTGTACAGTCCAGACTAAATGCACACAGTCTGAGAACTAAATCCAAGTCAAGTGCAGAGAGAGAAAGTGTGGGGTGATCTAGTTATACAGTACACATATAGTATAATCATGCGTTACGCAGTTGGTGGTTCTCAAACCACATTTTCCCACATAGATAAGGCTCTAGCCTTCATTTCCTTCCCATGCCTTTCTCCCAGACATAATCTAGATATGCTCACCAGCTGCATTTAGCCTTCTCATTGCTGGCCCCTGCAGGCTATAGCATACCGTACTAGCTCTTTATAGTATAAATTTCCAGTGATTGTATATCCCAGCATCCTGACAAGAAATCCATCTAGGCATGTTCATGTAACAAGCACATAGACAGGCATATATTAATTTTATTTGTATAGATAAAAGTTATAAATATGACCTGATCTGCATGTGGGTCCTAGGTCATTGTGGGTCCTAGGTCATTGGCTAATGGGACAAATCCTTCCAAAATTCTTTTCCTGGTCACTTAATAGTGGTCATTTCATTAAAATCCAACAAATGTTTTATTTTTTAAGTAAAACTCTGACATGCAAAAGATCTGTGACACTGAATTATAAGACTGTTTATGAAACCATGACTGAGATCCTGCATGGATGAGATGCAACATAACTTTATGCTCACAACGTCAAATATGCATGCACATCTTCATGTGCAATGCACATTAACATACAATGTGAAATATGCATCAATGTACAGTGCACACCCAAGGACAAGGTGCCTACATGTACAAAGGATCACATGTACAACTCTAATTCTGCAATTTTGAATTGAATACTGCTGTTCCACATTGGACAAAATTTCCAACTGCTTTGATAAGGAAATTTACACATGTGTAAAACTTCAAAAGGATGTCAATCCATACTGAATAAGTAAGCACTACATATTTTATTATTATACATTAAAATTAAATAAATAACCTGAACAATCAGATTACTTATCCTATAACCCCCAACTTTTTCTGCTATGTCTCCTTGAAAAGTCCAAAAATTATATAATAAAATGATACACTTCAATAGATGGAAAGTTTTACTTCTTTTGAAAAATCTTTTCTTGTTGCTGCCAGACATTTGTTTTAAGTTTTGCCAGCTGGCTTGGTTGCAACCAAATATCAAAAGCCATTGAAAGTTATTTCAGATACAAGTGTCTGGCTGGGTTCTTGAAAGACTTCTGATGATAACAGTTGTGCACATACTTCATACAGGTTGGTTCAAGTGCTGGATTCAATGTATTCTAGTTGAGGAGTGATAATATTTCGTGTTGAATTGAAATTTTACTTACAACATGCCCAGTTTTACATCAGACATAAATCTAATATTCAGTGAACTGCTTACCTGATTTTACTCTCCAATACAAAAACCTCAAGAATTTCAGTTTTCAACACTGCCATTTAGATTAAAATACTGTATATTGTGAGTTCTCATTGAATTACACATTACATCTGTGACAATGGAACTAATCAAGTGATGCTATATTTTTCATGCTAAATGCATTTTAAAAACAGTGACTTCAATTATTTTATCTATATTGTCAAGTCAAAAGAAAAAATCAATTTGATTTGAAAGAAACTTGATCATCTATTATGTATCTTATATGCCACCTTTCTCCTGGGATGGAACCAAAAGTGTCCTAAAGCAAGAGATCTGGTCATTTTCCTAATTTTTTTTTTTATTTGTTCAGCTGAGCACCACCAATTTAGTTTGTTTATTCCATAATAAAAACCATATTTTTTTATCCTCTGTGTATTGTTAATTCTGAAAAGTGTGTTATCTTTCAGTGGATGATGGAAAATTCAAAGTGACTTGTACCTCATAATCTTTTTCTATATATTCTCTTCTTTTCATTTCACTAGAGATATGGGCCCAACATGACAAGGTCCCTGATATTGCAGCTCAAGGATCACTAAATTAGATTATTTCATCCAGGCTAAAGTATGGCACATAATAACCATGACAGATCAGGGATCCATGATGCCTGAAAACCATGAAGGACACAGAACTCTAAAACATGTCACATGCCAGCAAAGGCAAGACTATGAGTTCATAGAATCATAGAGTTGGAAGAGACCACAAGGGCCTGCTCCAATCCCATGCCATGCAGGAACACACAATCAAAGCACACCTGGCAGATGGCCATCCAGCCCCTGTCTTAAAAAAACCAAAGAAGGAGTCTCCATCACACTGCAAGGCAGCACAGTCCACTGCCAAACATCTCTTACAATCAGGAAGTTCTTCCTAATGTTTAGGCGGAATCTCTTTTCCTGTAGTTTGAATCCACTGCTCCATGTCCTAGTCCCAGGAGCAGCAGAAAACAAGCTTGCTCCATCCTCAATATGACATCATTTCAAATATTTAAACATGGCTATCATGTCACTTCTTAACCTTCTCTTCTCCAGGCTAAACAGGCACAGTTCCCTCAGCTACTCCTCATAGGGCATGGTTTCCAGACCTTTAATCATTTTGGTCACTCTCCTCTGGATATGCTCCAGCTTGTCAACATCCTTCTTGAACTGTGATGACCAGAACTGGACACAGCATTCCATCTGAGGTCTGACCAAAGCAGAATTGTGTGGTACTATTATTTCTCTTGATCTAGACACTATGCTCCTATTGATGCAACCTAGAATCGCATTGGCTTTTCTGGCTGTGCATCACACTACTGACTCATGTTAAGCTTGTAGTTCATGAAGACTTCTAGATCCCTTTTGCATGCACTGCTGTCAAGCCAGGTGTCCTCCATCCTATATCTGTACATTTCATTTTTTATGCCTAAGTGTTGTAATCTACATTTCTCCCTGCTGACATTCGTTTTATTAGTTTTGGCCCAGCTTTCTAATCTGTTAAAGTCATTTTGAATTCTGATCCTGTCCTCTGGGGTATTAGCTACCCTTGCTAATTTGGTGTAATCTGCAAATTTGATAAGTGTGCCCCCTATTCCATCACCCAAGTTACTTTTAAAGATGTTGAATAGCACTGGGCCCAGGACAGCACCCTGTGGCACCCCACTAGTCACTTCTGTCCAGGATGAAGAGGAGCCATTGGTGACTACCCTTTGGGTTCAGTTGGTTAACCAATTACAAATCCATCTAACTGTTGCATTGTCAAAGCCCACATTTTACTAGCTTGTTTGCAAGAATATCACAGGGAACCTTATCAAAGCCCTTACTGAAATCAAGATATTCTACCTCCACAGCATCCCCTTCATCCACCAAGCTTGTGACTCTACCAAAAAAAAGAGATAAGATTAATTTGGCATATTTGTGGAAAAAATTGTTAGTCTAAATGTAGGGAGCCCTGGTGGAGCAGTGGTTAAATACCAGTATTGCAGCCACAACGTTGCAAGTTTGATCCCAGGAACTCCAATGAGTTAAATGAGTACCTGGCTTGTGGGGGGCAGTTAGCTAACACACATTGTAAACCGCTAAGAGAGTGTCTAGTGCACTATAGAGTGGTGTAGATGTGTAAAGTTCTATTGCTTAACAATTTGTAAACCGCTCTGAGAGCTTTTGTGGCTTAAGAATGGTGTATAAATACCATAAATAAATAAATAAATAAATAAACAAATAAGTTCAAGCAATCCTCATGGAGTAGGCAACACATAGCCTTCCAGATGTTATTTGTCTCTCCTTCACCACTGCTATGCTGACAGAATTGCTGAAAACTGCAATCTAACAACATCTGGATAGCTACAACTTATCCACTCTTGCCCTATTGTTAGTCAATGTCAACCACTATATAAGATTTACCCAATCTTTTGTAATCGGGTAGTAAAACCAATTTGAGAGTGGCCCTTTAATTAAAATTGCTTGCTTATTTCAGAAATGTTTCCTCTAACTCTTGCAAGTATATTTCACTACCAATAATTGTTAAATGACTTTATATGTGATCTATGGAAAGTTTCATTTACGGTACGTGTTTTCATTAGCACTTCTTCAGACCAGTGTATGGACCTTTTTTTTTTTTACTAATATGCAAACATCCAAGCCATGCAACAGTGTCAATTTTATTCTCCCACATCAAAAGCCACACTGCTTACTTCAACTGAGAGAAACAACTGACCCCTGAAATTATTTACACAAGCCTGAAAGTTACATGTGACATTTATGTACTTCTGCAGTAGGATAGTTGTACATTTTTGATGTCAGCTACATTTCTAATAGAAAACCTTAATGTTCACAATAGAATTACATTCTGAATACAAATATAAAGAAACCAATTAATATTAAATTTTAGCTCTTATTATTATTTATTATATTTAATTTATCTTTTATAGTATTTGGACCTGCTGTTTACTCAGAAAGACCCTCAATTGATTTCCAGATCAATGAAAACAAGTCTCAGCTTCTTAACTGCAGATTTATAAATCCAAAAGCATACAACAGAAAAGTAAAAAGAGCTTGGGTAAAGGAACACAGGAAAATTCCGGAACCAGTCCTTGATGTTACTGTGCATTATTTTAGTTTCATAATTACAGACTGAGTCTCTTTTCAGTCTGCAAGCCACATGAACAAATATATTATCCATAGGTGAGTGGAAAGTAGCTATAAGAACTTAAATTTGGAAAATGTGTGTCTAGGTAGTTTAAAAAAGAATACCCCCCCCCAAAACCCTTCAAAAGCAGCAACATGTTCCGTTTTCTACCCATGTCACATTGTTACTGGACAGTGCAATCCTATACAGAGTAGAGGGATGAATAAACAGCATATTTTTTACTACTGCCCAATCACTGTTTGCTTGGACTAGACACAGCAAGCAATAGCAAGGGCACACTTAAACATTTATTTATTTTAGAACAGTGGTGGGCAATCTGCAGCCCACATGGGCTCCCAAAGCATCCTTGGGCTTCTATTCCAGAAAGCCTAAAATTGCTCTGGAGCACAAGTTCATTAGTAGCCTTATGCCTCTTCCTTACCTTCTATGGGCAATCATTTCCACTGACCTTCCCTGGTAATGAGAAGGAAGGAAGGAAGGAAGGAAGGAAGGAAGGAAGGAAGAGGAAGGAAGGAAGCCACGCAGAGGGAGAGGCATAGAGTAAGGACATGGCCTTTCTTTCTCTCTGTACACCCTGCTCTGTTACCCTCTGTGCTCGGGGATCTTGAGGACCCTCAAAATATTGACATTAATTTGGGGAATTAATGTACTTGGCTTGGCTTATGCGGGGACCACAGAGCAGAATCTTTTGACCTATGTTTACCAGAACTAAGGAGGAGACATTAAGCTAGATAGTACAATAAATTGATCTTTATTCGAGAAAAACAATAATAACAACATTCATGCACACATTCAGGCATCAAGCATTCATGCAATGCTAGCAAATAAAGTAGGATATATTGAGATAGAGGAATATAGGAGGGAGTTATTTGTGGGAGATATGACAACTGTGATGTCTCAGAAGAAACCAGCAGAGTCAGGGTTCAGAACAGGAATGGCTGCACAGACAGATGTAATGTCCATAGGAAGGGGATCTGTGAGTGTTTGAGTGGAGTTTTGGAAGGCTTTTTATAGTCAATAGTTGCCTTCAGGGTATGGAATCTATAGTATGAGACAATGCTCCTTGGAGTTGCTCAATGTGAGACAAAGGTATTCCAGATATGTTAATGGCATCTTTATGTGCAGATACTTTGTGACTGAAAGGAGGAAGAATCTTCCTTTGTTTAGGAAGGGTGAAAGAATGAGGATCGTTTACAGGTTTGAGCCTCCCAGCTTTAGCTTATAGGATTAGGCAGGTGTTCGGACTTCAGCTGCCTTGCAAATTACCATTTCTTTGCAATGTAGGTGGCCCCTCCTCAAGTACACACCTGACAGAGTGTGAATGCTAGTCTTTGCAATTTGTTAGAATTTTCCAGCTTTAATGGTCACACTATGTGGAAGGCCACATTTGACCTAACTATTAAATATTTCCAATTAATAAGATAGACATAGGGCTGGTGATGTCAGGGTGGATAACAGCTCCCTTCCCCAACTTTGGCTGCTATGAACAGAGAAGAGGATGGCCCTTCTGCCAAGACAGCAAGTATGCTCACCTTGCATTGATTAACTCAACAAGCAAGCAAGGGGCCACCATAGGACCAACAGCAAGCTCTCTGTCTCCCCTTTGCAGGATTCTGCAATGTCACCCACACCCACACACTGACTGGCCAGCTGAAAGAGAGAAAGAGAACATTCAGATCCATTCCTCCCCTGCACTCAATTATAGCAATGCTATCAACCTCTGTTACCATATTTCCATACATTGACCAAACGTTACTTCCTGCTGTGCCCCTTTCCACTCTTCTCCCAGCATCAGGTGAATTGACATATGGGTGAAGAGTCTCGATGAAAGAAAGAGGGAGAGAACCCTGAGCTATCAACAGCAGCAAATGCACTTCTAGCTAGAATCACCTGGTTGTATATGGTCTTGCATCACAGTACCTCATACTAAAATAGATAGGGAGTTGAAAAATACCTATAACCTTTTCTTTTAAGAGCTATTTAAATCAATATATTTATACAACATTGCTGTTTTTTGTTTCTTGCCTTACAGATGCAAAAGGAGCAGCCACTTGTTTGTTCCTGCTGCTGCCTCTGTCCGGAAGAACACGAGAGTGAATACATATGTAATTTAGTTTGTTTTAATTATTAAGAAGCAGGGCCTTTTATATGTGTTTGGGACAGTCTGCTAGCTCAAATATTGAGAATATAAATACTGTAACTCACAGTGTTTATTTATGTTGGAAGGTGATGAGTCTAAAAATAAAATTGTATTAAAAAAATTCCAGGATCTAGTCCTTTAAAAAAAACAACAAGAATTATTTCCTTTAAAAAAGAGTTAAAAACATTCAGTCACCTTTGACTTCACGCTTTATGCAGAGTGCGGTTAAGAAGCAGACTTAAGCTCAATTATCATCAGAGGTCTGGGATCCCCCAGTTAAATTAGACTCATTACAAAACAAAGGAGTCAGTTTAAAATGCAAAACAAAGTTTACTGAAGGTATATCAATCTCAATCTACATACTAAAACAAACTTAAGAAAAGGTCCTTAACTGACTAAGAATAGGGTAGGAAAGACTCACCAGCCTACAGCCGTGGACTGGGTTCCGATGCATCATGGCATGGTTACAGGAAAGCTTAAGATGCATCCATTCTCATGGAGAAACAGATTTCAGAAAGGGAGCTTACACAAAAGCAATAAAATTCAAATTAGGTCATGTGTGAATCACCCAGCACTTCTAGTTGGCTAGAAGTGCCCAGTGAAGTAAGAGAAGGGAATTTTGGGAGAACAAAATGCATGCAGGGAAAAACCCTAGACTTATCTAAGATTGTGAATGAGGTACACAAGATTGCTTTTACATTACAATGATTATTTCCCCACATACAACAATTTAGACAAGTAAACTTATATACTGGGCTATTAAGGATGGCATATCAGAAAACCACTGAATGAAATACAAAGACAACATTTCTTTAATATTTAGCATTTATTTACTATTATTCTTTAATTAATTAATTAGAAGAATTAAAAATCTAAAGAGACACCAACCACCTCCCAAAGCAAAAAGCAGCCATCAAGCCCATAGCCAAGGGGACAAGTGGTCCCTGGCCTTGCTGTAGTTGTCCACACCTGCACTAGAAGTTGCTTTTCCCATTGGTTTCCCTCCAGTTGCATTGGTGAGATACCGAAACATGAGGCTTGTTAGGAGAACTAAGGTCTCTTTGAGCACATGGATTCATAGTTACCTTTGACTTGACCTTCCCCTGGAACTTTGGAGGCCTCCTGTTTATTGAAACTCTATAGTAGATCTATTATCACAATGCTTTCTGCAGGGACCCTCAAAGTGATGGGATCCCTGGCAGTGGAGAGGTAGTTCTGCTGTATCCAAAACCCACTTGGATCAGCATGGAATGGTGGCAGAATTGCACTTTCTGAGATAGAATACCATTAGGAAACTTTTTAATACATTTTGCTTGCCCCATTAGGGCCACTTTAACCAATTATACATGACGCCTCAATGATTCCACTATGAGTAGCAAAACACATGACATAACCAAGACAAACTCCATATGGCCTGCCAAGTGCTTACTAGACTCATTCTGACATCAAAAATAAAAGATATATTATTGAGCAATATCCAATTTCATGTTTATCTCTTTATTAAAATACTACATTCTCTCCCTATATCCTAAGATAACAGGGCAGTGTTCAGTCAACAAAACTCCTTTCAAAAACTACAAAATAAATTTTAAAAGGTTTTTAATATGTAAAACAATTCAGCATAACAAAGAACAGAAGATAGACAAAAAGAAAAACCTTACAATCGAATACACACAAAACAAGCCATGATCACTGAGCCCTCAAAACCTGGGTAAGCAGCCAAGGTCAACAGTCCCCAAAATGGTGACAATGTTGGAATCAGTCAGGCCTTAAAGGACATTGAAGAACATTCAACAAGTGGGGCACTACAGCCAAGAATACCCTCTCCCACATCTCTATAATTGTATTTCTACCCACATTGGGACATAGAAGAAGGCCCTGTTGGCAGATCTTAATACTCCAGCAGGTTTATATATGTGCTGTTATGTACTTTTGCTGTCTGAAGGAGAGTCCTCCATTACTTGATATCTTGATTTACTCAAAAATGTAAGCTACTTTCCATAACAGTGTATGTCAAATAAAATGTGTTAAGTGTTTAAATTGCCACAAGAATCTTTTTGGTTCTTGCTGTGACATAGCTACATCCCTGGAAAATACATGGCTTCTGTAGTCTTTACCATCTGGTTCTTTCATGAAATGGCCAAGGTCTCATACCAGGGCCCAAAATATCAACCCTTTTCTGAATTATTCTATTCTATTCTATTCTATTCAGCCAAGACAGCTTCTGAAAACAAAGGTCTCTAATGGAGACAGACACTGAGAAACTTACTGGCTCAGCAGCAGAAGGAGTACAGTAGTTATTAAAACAAATGCAGTACTGTGCTTTCATTAGCCAAAGTGACAAAAGGTTTTGCTAATTGTGGAGAATAAAGTCTTACTCAGGACAGCAATTCAAAATATCATTGCTCAACATTAAACAATGAAGGTCAAAAATGTCATGTTGTTGGAAAATGCATTCACTGGCCACACAAAAGGGGAAATGGGATCAGATCATTATAGACTTCAGTGACTTTGGAGATTATCGGATGGGGACAAAAATAGCGTCCCCATCTCACTATCTCTTCTCCCGGCCCACTCCCAGCCCTATAGCACTTTAAAAAGAAAAGTTTTCAGACTTACCTTGATAGTGGCACAGAAACTGCTCCCCTCCAGCAGCCAAGTAATGAATGGAGCTCTCACAGAGCCCCATTCACTTCCTGAAAAGCAAATCCCGGCTGTTCTCATGAGAGAACGATCGTGCAGGAAATTTAAAAATAAAAATAAAAGATTAAAAGTACACCAAGCACAAAAACACATTAAAAAAACCCAAGTAACCTGGGGAGGGGGAAAAAGTGTGTCACTTACCTCGATGTCCTGATCTCGACTGGAAGTGTTCAGCAGGGACCTCCCACCATGGCTGGCATCATGCCAGCATACCAGGGTACCTTCTCGCACGCCTGTCATTCCATTACAGAAATGGAATAACGGGTCAATTCATGGCTTAAGCCATAAATAAAAAGGAATGTGGGGGGGGATGACAAAAGAGGCACGGGGGCATAATGCCACAGGGATGACATTGTCTGATATTCAAGCCATTTAGCAATATCCTGTCATCCCTGTGGTGGGATATATAGTGTGTCTGAAAATCTCCATTATTTATATATCTTTGTTAATCAGGTTCCTGACACAAGAAATAAGACATGGAGTATGCAGCCCTGAGCCTCTTCTCAGCATCAACCAAATCTGCTTAATATTCTAAGTACCATATACTGACTGTAGCTGAATTGTGGTACCTGCCTTCATGCAAGTCCTCTTCCTCACCTTTTACCTCTGAATTTAAGATGCCT